>CM057395.1:10000-1245000 GCA_030015415.1 Cynopterus sphinx | reverse complement strand
GAAGGAAGGAAGGAAGGCAGGAAGGAAGAAAGGGAAGGACGGAAGGAAGGAAGGCTGGAAGGAAGGCAGGTAGGAAGGAAGGAAGGCTGGAAGGAAGACAAGGAAGGAAGGAAGGAAGGAAGGAAGGAAGGAAGGAAGGAAGGAAGGAAGGAAGGAAGGAAGGAAGGAAGGAAGGAAGGAAGGAAGGAAGGAAGGAAGGAAGGAAGGAAGGAAGGAAGGAAGGAAGGAAGGAAGGAAGGAAGGAAGGAAGGAAGGAAGGAAGGAAGGAAGGACCCACCCTTTACCTGACTTGAATCCGAGGAATCTGGCGTCTGGTGCATCCAGCCTCTGACTGCTTCTGTCCTTCTGTTTGCGCATGCGCGAGCCTCTTCTCCCAGGCCACGCCCACCCTCCCTGTCAGCACTCAGGCCACGCCTCACTCTTTCTGCGCATGCGCGAGCCCGTTCTCTCAGGTCACGCCCCCGCTCTTCTGCGCATGCGCGAGCCTCCCAGACCACGCCCACCCCTCTCCTGCCCTGATTCTTCCTCCCAATGGCCGTTGCGCGGTGCAGGCAGCACTTTGCTGTAAAAGCCTCATCTCCTCCGTGAGACGGAGTGTGACGCTGCCCCACGACGTTTCTTTCTGCCTCGCTCTCTTCTGTCTGACCGCGCAGCCGATGTTGTGGTGGAGGATTCTGCACTTGACACTGTTTTGTGACTTGGATGACCGGCCCACCAGTGCCCCCCTGACGGTAGTGAGTGACGCCACTTTATTTGAAAGAAGCACACGCCAGGCCTTTCGTTTTATTTCTTCTCCGCGGCGGGCCATTGCCCGAGACCGTCCCTCGCACGTAGCGTGCGCTCAGTGCGGTGGCTGGATGAGAAGTGGACGGTGACCTGTCCTGGGCAGGCCGGCTCAACCTCTGCCTCCGGTGCTCGCTGCTAGAGACGCTGCCGGGCAGAAGCCCCCTCTGGCGGGTTCCACACCTCCCCCCGGGCCCGCACCGGACTGGTTACTGGAAAGCTCTCTGACGCCCGGTTATGACGCTCAGGCCCTGAAATGAGCATTTCTCCGTACAGGCCCCTCAGAAGAGGGACGGCGAGTCCCCCCGTTCGTCTGGGAAGAAGCTCAGAAGGCTCCACCCGGCACCCCAGACCCTGCCGTGCTCCTCGCCTGCGGCGGCGACTCCTGGCAAGCACGTCCCCTCCCAGTCCTCCAGAGACCCGTTCTGGCCTGCCTGGGACTCGCCTCCGCCCGACCTCACTCTGCAGAAGCCACACGCCCCGCCCGAAGGAGGGTCCTCTCTGCTGGGACCGCTGCCCAGCAGTCCCCGAAGGCCGGGCAGCCCGTCGCCCGGGTCTGTGCAGGACTCCCGTCCCGAGAGCATCTCTTCTCCTGCAGTCCCAGCGCCGTCAGCTGCCCAGACCTGGAGTGAGTGTCCGGCTCCGGCCGGACACTGTCTTCGATGGTCTCCGAGAGCGGCAGGCAGAGGGGGGTGTGGAGCCGCCGCCTCGGCGCGGACACCTCAGGGTCAGGAGCACCGCCACCCCCGTGTCCCCGCTGCTGCCCAGGGTGGCCCGGCGCAGCCGAGGAAGGATCCGGTGCTCCCAGCCGCAGACGGGCCGCGGGACCCCACCGTGACCCCTTGCCCACCCGCTTCTCCAAAGGAACCTTGTAACTCTCCTGTGTGTGGCGTTTTCAAGAGTCCACTCGGGGAAGCGGCCACAGAACCTTCCCCCCCTGGACCCGTCCCGTCACCGTCCCGGACCGCCACGCAGCGCTCCTTTCCCGACCCATCAGCCGCCACCGCAGCCTCACAGACGCCTGTGCCTGCCACCCGCCCCCCTCCGCCCCCGTCTCACAGTGGGACGAGGCTCCGCACGGCCGGGAACCCCGAGGGAGGCCCCCTGGACGGCCGGCCCCCCGGCTCTGCTGGGAACGGGGACGCCGGAGGGGACCAGAGGGAAGCGACCCCCGCTCCTCCGCCTTCTCCTGACGGGCCCTGGGCCCCTAGGGCTGGCCTCGGCTGTGGCCGCCACTCCGCCCCCGCCCTGCCGGACCCCGAGGGCCGCGTGTCTCCGGCGGGAGGAGGGCCGGGGCCCGAGGTGCGGGGTGCCGCCCACGGCCCCTCCCCGACGGCCCCCGGGAGCCCTCTGTCTCCGCCCGCCTCCGGCCTCCCCCTCCTGCCCCGCAGCAAGGTGGACGCCAGCCCCTGGCCGGAGCCCGAGCCACCAGGAGGGGACGGGGGTGACCGCCCCGACCCCGGCACCCCGCCCTGCTGCCTGCGCCCCGCGCACGGCGCCCGCGGCCCGGCCGGCGGCCAGACCTACATCTGCCGGCGCTGCGCCCCCGGGCCCGGGCCCCCCAGCAGCCCCTCCCGGTCCCACCCCGACGGCGGGGCCCCGCGCACCCCGTCCCCCAAGCGCGGCGGGAGGACGCCCCCCGACAGCCTCCGGGGCTGGCCCCGCAGGAAGCGCGCGGCGGGGCTGCCCCGGCCGCGGGGCGAGGGGCCGGGCCTCGGCCAGACCCCGGGCCCGGGGGACGCGGAGCTCGAGGGCGTGGGGCCGGAGCCGGCGGAGGACACGGAGCCCCCAGCGAGGAGAGGCGGCGCCGCAGCACCCCGGGGCCACGACGCGGGAGCCTCCCCAGGTGAGTTCGCCGCCCCGGGCGTCCGGGGGGGTCTGGGGGGCGTCCGGCCGGCGCTGACCCACGGTCTCCTTTAGGTTCCGGCTCCACCTCGCCTCCCGGCCGCGCGGGCTGGAGCCTCCTGTCCGCCGGCGGCCTCCAGGCCCTGACCCAGTCTCCGCTGCTGTTCGGGGGGCCGGCGTCCTGCCCGCGGCGCAGAGACCCCGCAGGTAATTCGTGGGACGCCCAGAGGCTCCTGCCGGGACCCCGTGGGGGCTGCCGGGAATGCAGTTCCAGGGACGTCGGGACCGCCCAGGGACGGGACAGGTGCCGCAGCTGCAGTGACAGCCACGTTAGAGCTTGAGCGCGTTTGAACAGAGGCCCCCCCCACCCGGCCCCCAAAAACCTGCCCGATTACCTGAGCCTCCGGAGGCGACGAGTGGCACCACGCCCTGCTCAGCCGCATCACTGCGACCTGAAGGGGGAGGAGCGTTAGGAAGAGCGTTTCCCCGCACGTCCCGCACCTGCTGCTGAAGGGACCGGCTTTGCCGTCCCCCTGCCCACTGCAGGGTCCCACCCGGAGAAGCCTGGGGACCGCTCAGACCCCGTAGGTCTCCTCCTCCTAGGACTTAGGGTGCAGTGTCGGAGAGGGGCCTCCGGTGACCATGAAACATCACGCAAAACAGCGTGAGCCCCACATGGGAGGCCGAGAAGGCTGTGCGGGCCGTGGCCCTGGCCACCCGGCCTCTGCCCTGCGGCCGGCCGGGGCAGGAGGGACCCTCCGTGCGGCCCTCCGTGGTTGAGCCGCTCGGTCACCCCCGCGCGCTCTCTCTGCCTGTTCCTAGATGAGGACGTGGACGCCTCCCCCCGCACCGCAGACGACTCCCCCTTCAGCCAGTCCTCCTCCCGGCGACGCCCCATCAGCAGGACGTACGCGCGCAAGAAGCTGCTCAGCTCCTGAGCGCCCGGCTTCGCTCCGGACACTGCTGGGCCCCGCGGGATCGGCCCCGCCTGGGCTGCAGCGCCGAGGCCGTTTCCTCTGGGGCGGTCGCGGACGCCGGGTGCGCTCAGGCCGCGGAGGGAGTCTCAGCAGGGACCCCGGGAACTCGGTCTGAGCCGGGGCGCTGCTGACCTGCCCCGTAGGTGCGCCTGGCCTCGATGCCCGGGATCGGGAATAACCCGGGCGGGATGGGGCTGGGGACGTTCCAAAGATGAAGGTGAGGTCGCCCCATGGGCATAAAGAAATAGGGTCCTGGTCCCAAGCCTCCGTCCACCCCAGGTCTGCCCTCACCACCCCTGCCACTCGCTAGGGAGGTGCTGTACCTGGTGCTGTCGCTCAGGCAGCCTGGGGGTCAGGAAGCGGGCGAGGAGCTGGCACACCGGGATCCCATGCCAGGGCCACTGTGACTCGCTTATGATGTGGGAGAAGGGACCCCACACCTGGGTCCTCGGTGAAGCTGCTGAGGCTGGGGCGAGGAGGGCAGAGCCAAAGACTCCGTGAGGAACTGCCTGGAGGAGAGACCAAAAGGAAGGAAACGAGAGGGTAGTAAGGCAGGGCTTTGGGAGACCCCGAGGCTGCTGCAGTGGCAGCCGAGAGCCAGGTGGGGGCAAAAGAGAGCTTCTCCGATACCAGGTCACTTCGGAGGGGCTCTTCACCTGGGCCAGCTACGATGATGGCTCTGGGGCTGCCACACTAGGGGCTGTACACAGAGGCCCATGGCCACCTGACTGATCTGACAGCCTCTGCACAATCTGTAGAGATTCAGGGAAGTGGGTACCCAGGCCCCGTCAGTGATGGGAGAAAAGTAGGCGGAGCTGTAACGGCAGCTACATCCACGCAGTAGAAATAACGAGCTGTGAAACCCAGAAACAGGTTAGGACAGTTAAAGGTCCTAAGTCTCCAAAATATCATAGCATCCTCTCCCCTAATATGCTACCATGAAATGTTTCAGGAACAGTTTTGAGTTTCCATTTTTGAAATGTCAAATTCCTTCCTAAACCAACTGGTGGAGGGGTGGGTGGGATGCACTTGCTCTGACGGGCCTTTCCTAAGCCTTGGCGCGAACAGGTGGCCTCTAAAATGCTAGATGGGAGGGTGCCAGGCCAGAAGACAAGGTCCCAGAGTGCAAGGAACCTTCTTAAAGAGTCACACAGCCGCCTCTCTGCCCAGGTAGCTCTGTGGGCATGTGCCAACGAGGTTACTAGTGTGGCCCAAATGTCCTGAGGGAAGGAGGGGCCGAGGGGCAGGCTGGCTTGTTTTAAGTCCACCCCTCAGCCACCCCCAAGGACAGAGACAGGAGGAATTTGAGACCATAGAAGGAGACTGTGGGTGTCATCCCCTCACCCATGCACACACCGCATCAGGAACAATGAAAGGCAGACCACGGTCCACCTCACTCTAGGGACTAAGTGGCAATGCACTGCATGGAGAAATTTACCCAACGCATCCCCTTCCTGCTCGACATTTACGTTCCTTTGTTTGTTCCTTTTTGCTATCACAAATAATGTTGGCATTTGGCATGTTTTGAACACTCAGGAACATATTTCTGTGTCATCGTATTCCTAACCGGGTCAAAAGGAAGGAGTGTTGTAAAACTGACTGCTAGATGTTCTCCAAAAAGATAATGACAAATTACACTCTCATCAAGTGTGTGTTCATACCCCAAAGGAGATGTAGGCGCCCAGCAGGGAGCCGGCAATTGTGGCATAGCCTCCAGTCGTGACAACGTGGATTTCAGAGAGGGTCATGTCTGCCAGGTAGGGCCGGATCAGTAGAGGAGCCTGTGTCTGCACACGGGAAAGACGTTAGGCAAACAGAACTAGCTGGGCGGGCACAGGCACCTGGGAGCATCTCCTCCCCCAGAGGTGAGCAGGTCATAGTGAGTGCTGGGGATCTCAGGGGAAGAGACAGCAGGTGGGGTAAGGACAGTGGCCTGTGCTTGGCTGAGCCTCTCTGAGCCTCAGCATTGCCTGGGCTCTGTGCAAGGACCCCCAGCCCTTCCACTTGGCCTAATAATGCTCCTCCGTGTCTAGCGCCTACCATGTTCAGGCACCCTACTAAGCACCCTACCAAGCACCTCACAGTCATTACTCACAACCTTCTGAGAAAGAAGAGATCATCCCTGTTTTCCAGGAGGGCGAACAGGATCAGAGAGGTTCGAAGAATAACCTCTGTTCACGCAAAGGGCCAGAAGCAGATGTAACTCTAGGCTTGAACTCTTAATGAAGCCTGGGAGTTGCCAGAAAGAAAGGCAAATGTGTCTTTTGGTGACTCAAGTGTTGGGCAGGTGGGTCAGGTTCCTGGAACAGTCTGAAGAGGCTCTCTCTCAGGAGGGTCAGGCCTTCCTTCTGAAAGGGTCTGGGGACTGATAGTGCCTTCGGAGTCATATTTACTTTGGAAAATAACTTTTCAAAAAGAGGGAGAAGGAAAAAGACAGATTAGCTAGTGCAGAGAACCCTGGTCAGAAAGAGGAAACCTGGATTCTGAGTCCTGGCTTATCCCGTGGGATCTTGGCAAGTCATCCCCACTCCTGAGCCTCGCTTTCCTCCTTCACCAAAGGAGAACGTGGGACTCCATTTGTAGGACTTGTCAGTCTCTAAGCTGACGAAGACAGCCTAGACCTAGAGTGGTAGGAGGTGCCAGACAGATACCATCCTCCCTGGCATGACCCATGCAAAATGGACCCCCAGACATGCATTCAAGGGGCAGCCGCCTTTGATGACCCTGGAAGAAGGCGCACGTGACTGGATCACAGCTCCAGTGCACCAGAGCCCTGCTTTCCCTGGGGAGGCCGCAGGACCCACCTGGCTCACAAAGATGTTTCCAGCCACGCTCAGGGTTTCCGTGGCCGTGGTGCCCGTGGTGACCTGCATCAGCCAGGCCATCTAGAAGGAAACAGGGTGCTGTTTGCGGGCTGGCATCAGCAAGCCCCAAAGACAGAGAGAACCAGGGATAGAGTTACCTTACAAAGCTTCCTTCCAAATCCCAACCCGGGTAGAACCCCCCACGTCCATTTCCCCAAAAGGTCCATTCATCTCCCAAACCTCCGTGGATGGGGCCTACCATCCGCAGAATATGGGTTCCCTGGTCAAATGTATGTGAGAGGCACTGTACACACACACCGTGGAGATAATGCTGTTTAGTAAAGGCTCAGAGAAGTCCTGCACGGAGCGCACTTAAATTTGTTGGCTTCACGAAACCATCTGACCACGGGATCCCTTTACCTTGTAGCATCTACTAACCTGTTACGGGGCTAGAGTTTTGTCAAAAAGGCTGTGGGGAACACTGTGCTAGAAAGTTCCTCCTTTCAATCAAGATGAAATCTGCTTCCCTGGACTTTCTCTTCTGCGGGCACGTCTCAGGCTGCCCTTCCCCCTCCTCGGCCCCGGCCTTCTCTTTCCCAGTCCCATCATTCCTACTTCCTTCAGCCAGTCTGTGGACGGTGTCTGGCCCTTCCACTCTCCCACCAACAGTGCAGTTGATCACAGCTCCTGGGTTGATCGCATTCTCCAGACTTGGGGATCACCGCCTTCCTCCTGCCACACACTGAGCTCTCACCTGACCACACGCGGTTTCTGCATTTCTGGTGGCCACCTGATGGTACTGGGTTATTCTGAGTTCAAGCAGCTAAGAGCTTGGAATCTTTTGCCAGGACCGATGCTGTCTCCTGTGCCCTGGTTTTGCACAGCAGCCTTTATGAAGATGAGCATTTACAACAGCCAGGTCTGGCCAGTGCGGCTCACGGCTCCAGGCCCATTTCTTGTCAGTGCAGCCTCAGTCCTGCAAACTTCCCTCCCACCTCCTTGGATTTTCCTGCCACTTCTTGGTATATCATGACAAGAGACTCTGCGAAAGGATGTTTGTTTGGTAGTAGGTTTGACAGTGTATAGACCCTGGGATCAGGGGATTCTGGAAAGGTCCAAGCTCTCAGTGCAGGGGACTGGGAGATTTTGGCTCTGGGAGCATGGCACTCTGGGAGAGCACAGACCATGGCACTGGGAACTCACCTTCTGCATGAGGCCCACGTAGTAGAGGACTGACATGACGCAGCTGAAGAAAACAATAATGGGCAGAACCTGCCAGGAGAGAGCAGAGGCCCAGGTCAGAGGCAGGCAGGTGGCAGGGGACCGGGCAGGGCCTCCGAACAGCCCATTCCATCTGAGGCCGGACGGGGTCAGGGAAGCTGCTCTGAACTTAGTGCATGAAATCACACGCGGGTCCTCTTTGGAGTCCCGTCCCCGTAAATACCGACCATTCACTCGGCCATCTTCCCCACTTCCCTCGCCAAAGGTGAAGCCTGTGCTATGGCAGAGAGGCAGGACCTGAGTCCCTCCCTTTCCGTCACCTGTAGAACGAGGACAGGATACCCACCCAGCAGGGCCGTGAGGGTTAAAGGAGCTGGCTCGGGGCCTGGCTCCTGGCACAGTGTCTGCCTCTGCCACGCACTCACTCCCTGACCCTGGACTCCAGCCTAAAGCTCCCTCCTGTGCTTTGGGCCTGAATTAGGGGTCCCTCATCTCTCTAGCGTTCCACTTCCGCTCACTGCTGAAGCTGTCCTTGTCTCCTGGATGTCCCTCCCACGAAGACCCCTTTCTGCCAGCTGTGCCAGATGCATGAGAGAACTCTACAAGGTAGGGACTGAGATGGACCGCTGGCACTTAGAGATTCAGGGGTCCCTGGTATCCTAGACGAGAGAATCAGACGAGGGGTGGGGACAGAGGCGAGGTGTCAGTGAACCAAGGAGAAGTGGGACACGAGGAAGTGGAGACGAAAAGGGGAGAAGCAGGGCGGCGTGGGAGGAAGAGGGCCAGAGCAGAGGTTCGGGGGGGGAAGGCTGTTTTCGTTTGTAAGAAGAGAGACTCTTAAGCAATCACGTTTGGGCTCCGGCTCAGAGCGAATGGCTGATACGATGGGCCTGGTGCCAAGAGCCTGCCAAGGCCCTCCCCTGGAGGTGAGAGACAAGCCCACCGCGGGGCTGGTGCTTTTCTTCCCCCTCGAGGCCTGTGGGGTTTATCTGGACCTGCTCCACTCAACATCTTGTCACCCTGTTCACTGCAGTGGGGATGTCACCTGACAGAGAACACAGGCATCAGCTGAAGAAACCCTTCCCTGTCCTGTGACTCCTCCTGGCTGCCTGGTTCTGAACACACCCCCAACACGAGGGGTGTGACATCACTCTGCTGTCCCTTGGAGTGAAATGCACAGAGGATCACGTACTGTCTAGACGGCCTGTCAAATGTATCCCGTGAGGGACTGCTGGGCAGGCTGGCAGGGCTGCAGAGACTGCCGGAGCCAGGAAGGAGTGTGCCCAGAGCGGTGGTCTGCAGGAGCAGACGTGCTCCCGCCAGCAATCAGGAGACATTCTGCCTGTGCGGGGTGTCTCTGGTGGGGGGAAGCTGTGCTTGGGATTAACTGGTGACCATCTGGGGAGGGAAGAAAAGAGAGGATTTAGCACTCAATGAAATCCATGAGGCCAGTAGGATCTCCCAGCTGGGATACGTGCCTGGGGCCTGTCGTGTATGAGGTGGCAGAAGACGCAGCAGGCAGCTGAAGACGATGCTGCCACAGGAGGTGGGAAGGCAGGGCCACTGAACCCTGCCATGTATCGGCTGTGTGGTCCTGCCACGTGCTGGGTACCCAATGCAGTGACTCATCAGTCCTCAAAGCCACTGAGGTAGATTAACTCCACTTCACAAATGGGGACAGTGAGGGTAGGAGACGTTGGATACCTGCCCAAGGTCACGCCCTGCAAAGAGACAGAGTACGTCCTAGCCCCCAACCAGGTTGCTAAGATGTTGCCATGACCCTGAGGAGCCCTGCCCTGGGCCAGTCCTGAGGCCTCATTTCTCTGTCCTCAGGGGAAGCACTCGTCCCCTCCAAGGGAGAACCTGAGTTGGGGCAGGCACAGCTGCCCCAGTAAGTCCCCGACCACTGCTTTGTGGAAACTCAGGACAATCTGGGCCTGCTGGCAGCAATGCTCACCTATAAGTCAAGGGAGAAGAACTTCTACCTCTCTCAGCCAGTGGTTTTCAAAGTGTGGCCCCTGGACTAGCAGCATCGCCCGGGAATTTGTTGGAAATGCCAAACTGGAGCCCCACCCCCAGAGCTTCAGATTCGGTCGGTCTGGGGTGGGCCGGAGGATTTGGCCTTTGCAGGTGCTGCTGTCTGGACGTCACACTCTGAGAACTGCGCCCTCTGAGCAGACATCATGTCCTCACCAGGAGACAGGTTCTGAAGGCAGGATGAACCCACTTGGACCTGGCCCTGCTGCTTCCTCGCCCTGGAGGGAGCCGAACCAGGTCTCCTGATGACATCCTGAGGCTGTCTGGGCAAACCTCCACGCCGCCAGCCCCCAAGGCCCAAGCACTGCTGACCGAGCCACCGCCAGACAGTGAACCACAAAAGCCCAAAGCCGGAAGATTCCGCAGAGGTGACCGGTGCAGTGTCTGCCCCGTCGCCAACATTAGGCAAAAGCAGAAAAACTGGACACGCCTCCTGGCTTCCTGCTCATGCCATCCCTTCACCCAGAATGACCTCGCCACTCAGCCCCTCGTGCCCATCTCTGCCTGTCGGTCTTCTTCAGAGACCTCTGCAGGCGCCATGCTCTTACAGGAGCTCTCCCGGTTCAACCGTCCCATCGCCCTCCCTTCTACACCCCACCCCCGTCTCCGTTCACCTCCCATTCCCTCCTCTGAAAACTGTGCCCACTGAGGTAACCAGTGGCCCCTTGATTGCTAAATCCAATGGCACCTTTCAGTCCTTACCTTACTTTTTCCCCCAGTCCCTATCTCATTTATTTATGTGCAGAATGTGACGCTGTTGACCACCGGAGGTCACAGAGGCTGCATCCGGGAGATACCATAAACCCCCTAGGGGATGAAAACAGTCTCCTTCATCACACAAGCAGCACTGCTGGGCACAGGACGCGCGTGCTCGAGCCGGAGGCTGCGGCGTTAGGGAAGGGACGAGTGAACATTCGCTGCCAGGTCCGCCGGACCCAGGAAGAATGGGAGCCGACCGTGGGGGTGGAAAGTTACCAGAAGGGAGATGGAGCCAAGGGGAAATGACTAATCGGGATGATACAGCCTGGAGGTGGCTGCCACGTCGACTGTGCTGGACTCCAGGCCAGAGGAGGCGGGGGGCTAAACTTCCCGGAGGAGTGACGAGCTGGACTGCGGCCCAGCAGGGAGCAGCTTCGATTCTGAAAATCGGAGCAAGCTCAGAGGAGACTTCCCCAGCTGATGTGGGCCAAAGGCCTTGGCTAGGTCCACATGGTTCATGGAAAGAACCGAAAGAAAGCTTCTGGGTCTTACATTCAACTCGGCACCAGCAAAGCCATCCCCAGCTTGAGGACAAGCCCAAGCCTGGTAAGTGTGCATCCTGGTGCGTGTGTGTGCGTGTGTGTGTGCGTGTGTGAGAAAGAGACAGACAGACAGAGGGAGAGATGCAGCAATGGGGGAATGAAATTCTGTGACCAGTGAATCCTGTGAGGAAGGGAATCCTGTGGCCACTGAGCAGATGTCTTAAGTCTCCCCTCTCCTGGCCCATCCTTGCTAAGAAGGCGACTGGCTAATTCACTGACCAGGAGTTTGTCCAGAAGACAGGACCTCCCAGGGGCCAGGAAAGAGTCTGACAGGGCAATGCTGACGCTGGTTAACGATCAACCAACCTCCCTCAGTTTTTCTCTCCTGACAGAACATCTAATCTCGAAGTCTTTAGCCACCAGTGATGGAACCTAAAGGAATCATTACTGTCGTTAGGGATGCTCTTTGGAAGGGAGGCATGCTCTTTGGTACTGGTAGGCAGTCCGATGCCCCAGCTCCAACCCTGGCTCTGCCCGAACCCACAACATGACCACGTCCAGGGCACTGCTCCTCTCTGGGCTTGGTCTGACCAGCTCCAATACGAACGGACACCCGAGACCACAGAGCGCCCTCCCACCCGACACTCCATGAATCCATGGTTCTGCAGGGAGAGATGCGAGTAGCGGGGGTGTGCACGTTCCTCCAGAAAGGGAGGAAAGACGGGAGGACGAGCAGCTAACCAGCACGAGTGAAACCCCCACCACCCAGGCTCTGCTCACGGGAGCCCCCACCCGCATGGCTTGCTCTCACTCCCCAGAGCCGGAGGCCTGGGCCAGCAGCTGTACAGGACTTGTGGGCCAACTGTCAGCTGACCTGAAAGGCAAAGACATCCTTGACCAGAGTGTCCCCAAACACGAGCTGGAGCCGGCCTCAGTGTAACTCGAGAAGATCTGAAAGAAGAAAACAAAACGAAGGCCTGGAGTAGGCAGAATGAGACTGGGGGGCCGGGGGGGTCCTCCACGAGCCTTCCCCACACCCCAGCGGGGAGAGAGGGATTCGGAAGCTGCAGACTCCCGGGGGAAGTAGCAGCTGCGTGGCGCAGCCCATGGCTGCCCAGCTCGTCTAGGGCCCAGCAACCACCTGCCATCCTGGTCCCAATTCCTTTCTGCGGCTTCACTGCCCACCTTGCCCCAATGGAGTGGTTTCCCCTCTGCTCCCTGGCAACCCAAGACGGCCTGGGCAGCCGGGTGCCATTCACACACCTGGATCTGGTCACCCAGCCACTGGAATGCAATAAACCCAGGTTCTGTTCTGATGACAAGGAGTCCAAGTACAAACTGTAGCCCAAGGCCCCAGGACACGACCCGCCAGGACACCTGCCACCAACAGAAAAGTCCTGGTGAGCTCAGCTCCTGGGGGACCCAGAGAGAACAGGATGGGTGAGAACAGAGGGCACAAGGCTGCTCTGAGGGCTACAGAAGCTTTGCCCTGCCCGTGGGACAGCAGCTGGACACAGTCAGGCCTCTGGGCCTATTGTCAGTGGTCACATCCTCCCTGGGGTTCAGAATAGTCCAGGCTTTTGGCAGCAATGGGCCTGGGGCAGTGGACGGGGGTGGGCAAGGTCTAGCTAAGGACCCACATAAGACTTGACCGACCTTGGGCATGCCATGGCAGTTGGTCCTAGTTCATCTGTGGGTAAGCAGAGTTGGGTCTCGGGGTCTGGCCTCAGGGTAACCTCCATGTGCCTGGGCCCTCCCCCACCCCTCTTCCACATGCAGGGTCCCCAGCTGTCCTAACCCCGCTCCCTCAATGCTTCCAATCCGACAGAGGGAAGCTGGACTCCTCTTAGCATTTAGCAATTCCTCAACGGTGAGGCCCAACTCAGGTGTGCACTGGGACCTCTGGGAGGCTTTGCCGAGGCCTGGAGAGAGGTGTTAGCCACACTATGAAACCGGGAGGGTCCTGATATTGGGGTGGTGGCAGCACGAGGAAGCAGAGGGACAGAAGATCTGCGGCCTACTCTGGGCCTGACAACTCTGCACTCACTGCGCAATGGTGCTTTGAGCAGGCAAAGAGGATGCTGATGCACACGCAGGTTCCCGCGAAGGACACCAGCTGCTCAGGCCGCTGGGAGGTGTCCAGAACCAGCCACAGGACCAGGCCCAGGATAGCCGCAAGGGCCAGAGCCCTGCAGGAAAGGCGGAAAGCCATGACCCTCAGCATCTGCTCCACCCCCACACATGAGCACCCAGAGCCCCAGAGAAAGGGTGCTCAGGGATGCTGGGAGGAAAGAGCCGTGTGACCTCACTCACCTCTTAAACCAGAGGTTCAGGTGGGAATCCCCCAGAGGCCTGACACACCTCAGCAGCTTTGGCCCCAGCAGCCTCTTCAGCAGGCCGTAAGCCAGGAAGGCGAGAACCACACAGGTGAGGACAAATAGGGCCACGGCCCTCTGGAAATCCAGAAGACAGGCAACCAGCAGGAAGGCAGCGAATGCTGGGAATAGGCAGGGAAGGTACAGGGAAGGTCAGTGATGATGACACAGGGCCCGGCAGACCCGCCATCCAGAGCTTGGAGGGCAGGAATGTCAGGGGCACAAATGTCAGGCAAGCCCTCAGAGCGTCAGTTTCCTCACCTGGAAATGAGAGTGATCATCCCGACTCTGCCGGGGATTATTATGGAGTTAACCGACAGAAGTATGGGAAAGGGCTTCGCAGACTGGAAAGCGAAGCCCACATGTGAGGGAGGAAACGTGTGAGAAGGCAAGACAAAGGAGTGCCTGCTACGTTCCGGAGCTAAGTAGGTCCCAGAGAAGACAGAGATGGACTAGTCGGTTTCTCCAGGATGTGCACTCGTGTGTGCCGGGATCCCATTCTGAAATATTAATCAATGACCACCTTTGCCCTTGTCCCCTTCGAGCAGCTAAGTCAGTCTATGCTCTGCCTCGAGAAAGGAATGTGACAGTGGAGGAGGAAATCGCTCTCCCTGGCTGATGAGTTTCAAAAGCCAGGGCCCCTGTGGAATGAAAAGGACTGACAGCCTTCCCGCTGCGTAAAAAGTGGGGGGTGAAACGTGAGTTAAGTGCAAGCTCTACTTACCCTTCCGCTGTCAGACCAGACAGAGAACATGAGTTGGGGACCCCAATCTGGCTTTCTCCCACCTTCGTGTAATCTTCCTTACGTTCCCTCCTTAATCTCAAATGCACGAAACAAAACTGCAGACTGCTACTTTCAGAAGGATCTCTCTCAGTCTGTTGAGATCTCGTTTCCAAGCATGTCCTCTGTTTGGCTCGAATTCCTTACTGAAAATGCTCTACGGGTTGGAACGTTCTCATGTTGACAGAACACCCGCCCCCCTCCACTCATCGGGCTTGTCCTCTGGCCTTCGCCTAAAACGCTGCTTTCCCAGCCACACCTGACCTGATCAGCGCCCTGCCCACATCTTTCGCCTTTGCTCCTGGGGACTCTCTGCCTTCTCACTCCTTGTTGTCCTTTTCCTCTGCCGGGCTAGCTCCTGCTCAACTGCGAGACTGCTCCTGAAAGTCCTCTGATCACCCCCAGCCCTCCTTGGCACTCCCAGATGGCTCGCTGCACTCTGTGGCAATAGTTGCTGCCTTCTCCCTTACTGATCAGAGGGTGCCTTGGGAACAAGGTCTGGCCTGGCTTAATGCTCATGGCCCAACCTCTGGCACGAGAGCTGGCGTTGAGTTAGTGCTCAACGAAGTTTTGTTGAATTATTGGGTAAGCGAACCCTACCCTACCCTGAGAGAAAGATGACTAAAGCATGGGTGGCTGAAATGGGGGAGGGGGTGGGAGGTTGGGGTGGGAGTGTCCCAGCTGGGGTCAGGCCCCAGGCTCACCAGTACAGAGCAGGCCTGTGCAGATCCATCGGAATAGCTGTGTGTGCTCCCTGCAGAACTGTACAACTCTCAGGGCTGGCTGCAGGCTCCTCCTGGAGAGAGGACCAAAGGGTCCACGAGTGGCCCCCAGACTCCCGCCCTCATGGGGATCCTGAACACCTCCCGGTGGAAGCCACGCATGGCAACATGAGCCCAGCGAGGCCCTGGCTTGGACACCCCACAGTGCTGAAGAACAACCCCAGCCCGGAGTGAACTGAGTGAAAGCTCAGGCCAAGCGCCCTCCCCTCCTCAGTGGGCCTAGAGCACCCCCAGCCCAGTGACAACCCTGCCCACAGGGCTCGGAGGAAAGGAACCGACCAGAGGAGGAGCTTACCAACTGCACAAAGTAAAGCAGGTGGCTGCTTCTCCTCCCCTGCCCCATTCGAGAGCAAAGGTGAAAGGCTCCCAGCTTGCTTTTGCTCCCTGGGGACCTGGGACACTTAATGAGTCAGGAACTCCTCCCAGGGAAAGGATATGGGAAGGGCCCATGCCACACCCGACAGCTGTGGCTCCCACTGCCTCCCAGGCCCAGCGTGAATGCCAACTCTTGCCTAGTCTTTTGGTCACTTGCTTATCCCTGCAGGAAAGGCTGCAACATGAACAGCTTCTGGGGTCCCAGAGGCTGAGCACGCAGGAGACGCTGAGTGCTCATTCGGCACCAGCTGCTGTTCTAAGGGCCCTTTCTCCCATTTCTCAGTCCCCACCTCCCACTTCCCACCTGAGAGCACCTTCCCCAGTCTTCTCCCCCACAAGGCAGACGATGGGATGGCCCCCTGCACCACCATCACCACCCTTCCTGCTCGCCTCGGAACTGGCCAGTGACGACCCCCATGCACCTAGGCATCGGGAGGCCAAGTTCTAGGCTCCTGCTTGCTGCCTGTGTTACCTGGACCCATCCCTCCCACGTGAAATGAGGAGCCTGGCCGAGTCCAGGGTTTTTCAAAGCAAACCTCGAAGCTCCCCAAGGTGCTCAGAAACTGCATGGAGTAGCAGGCAGATGGGGGGCATTAAAAGGGGGGCCAGGATGGATGGGGGCTCCATTCGACTTCAACCAAAGCAGCCCCAGAGCACATATTGGGGTTTCCAATGGGATTTCACCCTTGCTGCCTCAAAGCAGGTTGGGAGCCTCTGACTGGCTCATCTCTGGGGCAGAGGCCAGTAGAGCCCATTCACTGGCTAAAGCACATTTTCCTCTGTCTCCAACAGCCTATCTGCTGGAGGCCATGCTCCGCGTCCCTGTTCCAACAGTACCCTCCTCGCCAGGCCAGCCCACGTCCCTCATGGAGACCACCTACCATCCTGAAAAGGGCTCCTTGCTGGACGTGCTCCAACTGTCCCTTCCCTCTGCGGGTCTCAAGTCACTGCCAGGAGTCCGGCCTTCCTCCTAAAGCCACCAGAGAGTGCCCAGAGTGTGCCTGCTGTTCCAAGTGAGAACGAGAGCTGGGGACCCAGAGCTGGGAGAGGCCCACACGTGGGCTGGAGTGGGGGCTGGGCTTCTGCACCAGAAGTGATTACAGGGCAACCTAAATTTTTCAAAGCATGCATTGAGCACCTACTGTATGCTGGGCCCTGTGCTAGACACACCCTGCCCTTGGGGAGATCATGGTCTGTGTGGAGGAGGAACACTCAGCTGTGCCTCGGCTGTGGCTGGTGGGGAGTCCCAGAGAGGTCCACCTGGTCGCAGGGCCCCAGGGCACACGTGTCTGGAGCTGTGCTCCTTGTGTAAGGAGGTTGCTGTGCAGACTACAGTGTGAAGGTGCATCCTGGGTTGTGGGGTGTGGTGATGGGGAAGGGACTTTGTCAGGGAAGGTTGGGAGGGATGAGGGTATCATGTTAGGCTCCAGAGTTCTGGGTGGTGGGCCCTGACTTGGCCATTCCAGAGCAAGGAGGAGCTGCCAGCTCCTCAAAGGCTGAGACTTCCCCAGGGACCCCTCTCTCACCATCACCCCTACCCCATGTGGTTTCTCCTCCTCATCGTCAACATCACAGCTCAAATGGCACCTCTTTGTTGAGACCCTCCTTGACCTTTCAGACTAGGGCAGGCTCTACGGGCACATAGTAGGCACGCAATGAATATTTGATGAGTGAAATAAGGGACTGCTTTGCTTTGAGGAAGCCAGAACATTGTGTGTTGCGGGGTGGGGGGGGCTAACTGTTCAAGCAAAGTTATGAGGAGGCAGAAGGGGTGAAGGAAGATGGTGAACAAAGTCCCCTCCCACCAGGGGCCCAGAATGGGAATGAGGAAGGAGACAGACCAGACTGTCCAAGAGCTCAGCCCCTGTGTTCTCCAGACCACAGGCCATGGGTGCAAAAGAGATGGACTCTTTTGGTCTTGGTGCATCGTCCTCCATGTGCCAGATCTTCCAGCTGAAAGACAAAGTCAGGGCCCAGAACTGAAAGGGACGGCCAGGCAGGACCCAGGGAGGGGACTGGAGAAAGGAGGGAGATGGGCAGGGAGGGGGCTGGGAGCAGGCAGCGGATGCCTGGCACAGCTTGTACCATCCCAGAGCTCCACCCTCATCGTGCCTGGGGGCCATGGCGCCCCAGTGACAGAGGGAGGCATCCCTTCCTGCACTCACTTCCGGATCTGTGAGAAGCAAGCCCTATAAATCTGCGTGGCCAGGCAGAAACAGGGAAATCCTGCCTATTTCACAAGGAAGGACGGACTAGGTATAGCACGAACATGTACCTGACACTGTTTTCTGGAGAGAGGCCCTAGCTTTCATCACTCCCCACAACAGGTTAAGAACATTGCCATTAGGTGATTTCTTCATTGTATTGTACTTTCCTTCCTCTGAAAGATGGAGAGACCATATCCTGAAGACTCCATTCCAGCCCCTGGATCAAACTACCTGAAACCAGCCCTACCCTCGAACTTTTCCATTGTAAGAACCAAGACAGTTCTTTTTTTCTTCTTCTTCTTCTTTTGCTGAAGCTCAGTTCGGAGACTTAAATTCACCTGTAATTAAGAGCCCCGGCTAAGAGCCCATCTCTCCTCACTCCTATTCCCTCACTTTTCCTCCTCGGTGGAGAGCACCCTACACTATCCTAATGCCAGCCTGGTTAAGCTCGCCTACCCAGAGGCATGCACGCATGCCTGCACACATGAGCAAGAAGAACTCATGTGGAAGTGCACGCTCAGGTGAGGCCTGGGAAAGAAAGCTACCGTGTGTGCACGCGTGCGTGCGCACACACACGCACACACACACAGCTGCACAGAGGCAGGACGCGATTCCCACTCCCGTATTTGTGCTGAAGAAGCCACTCTCAGGGACGGACGGGCAGAAGACCGTATTTCTGTGAAGACAAGCTGATCCAACTGGCTTGCACTCTGTCCTGTCTTCTCATTTCAGTGCAAGTTCCTGGGCAGAGTTCAGAATTGAAGTAGGTTGGGCCTTCCACCCAGCTCTGTCCAGAGCCCAGGGGTATGGCCCCAGCGGGACCCCAACTGCTCTCAGGGAAAAGGGGAAACAGGACAAATGGGTCCCACTCTAGGCCTGGCCCACTGAACTCTTGCCCTCTTACTTACTCTTCCCTCCTCTCCACTCTCCCCTACTCCCAAACACACCCACCTCTTTCCGGAGGGTTATTCTCACCCTCCCTACAGTCCCTCCTGTGTTCTCTTCCCTCTGCCATCGCTGCCGCTCCATGTTTCAGACAGTGCGTTTTACCTTTCCTTTAGCCTCTTACCCAGTCCCCCTTCCTCACCAAACCAGGAATTACCACCGCAACCTATTTCCCTGAACTTGAAGATAAGGGAGGCAGTGCAGCCATCACAAACATTTCGGGTCTAAGCATCCATACAGTATTGCAAACAAATCACAATCACACAATTTGCCCTTCTGTTCCATTTTCTCTTTAACCGATACCTAAGCAACTGTGTGCAAAGGCAAGGGGCAAACCCTTTAGTGTTGAATCCTCTAACTAAACATTAAACTTATCTAATAGTTTGAAGACACCCCTTTACTAATTAATCACACACTCAGGACGACATCCTTTATGGCACATCATTGCTTCCTGGTAACACACGGTACAGAGTTACCTGCAGATGCTGGTTGTTTTGGAAGGTTGGAGAATGATGGATGGTGGGCAGGGCTAACACTCTTTACAAAACCTCTTTTTGTCTGTCATTCTGATCATCAAAACATTACACGTGCAATGTTAAAACATCTAAAATTTATAAAAATATACAAAACACAAGAAGTCAAAAATTCTAATCTGAGCCCTCCGGAGGTGATCACCAGAGTTTGTGGCATTTTTCTTCACTTTTTTTTAAATTAATGCAATTTTCTGTTACCCATTTTACAAAAGGGGTCATACTATACCAGCTTTTTTTGCAATTTGCTTTTTTGGGAAGAGATCTACACTCTGCCCCACTCACTCCATAAGGGGGCCATGTGTTGCCTTGATTGTGTAAAAATTACTCAACAGAAACCTCATTTAGGATAAAGTCGGGAGGCCAGAAGAGGGAGCTCTCACATGCTTCCTCTATCCCAGAGCCCAACGGAAGGCCATTTAACAATCACAGTTCCTCCTCCAGGCCAGGAGATCCTGTGTCCGCCCTGCTCTCCAGCTCCAGGAGGGGTGGCCGATTGCAATCCTGGCCCCTAGAAGCCACACGCTTTTTTGGGGTGGCATTTGGCTGACCATAGGCTGGACAGTCGGGAGACCAGATAGAGTGGGATGAGGCCTCAAAGGAAGTCTAAGAGCTGGAGGACCTGGGGGGTCCTGGATCCGCCCCATTCAGCTATGTGACTTCAGCGTGTCACTTGACCCCCTTTGGCCTGTTTCCTGAGGAGATGATGTCTGAGGCCTAGGACTGAGCCAGAGTGAGGTGCTGGGACCAGGATACACAGACACAACACACATGCACATACACGCCCACAGACACGCACGCAAACACAATTTCCCTTCCAATCAAAGCAGAGCAATACTTAGAAGGGTCTGTAATGAAGAGGCTGCTCCACCTCTTCCCTGTCTGTCCCATTCCTCAGTGGCAACCGCTTACCTCTTTCTGGTTTAAATTCCCTGGGGCCACCTCCTGTGTCCAGTTCATTTCCGTTCCAATGCAGTGGTGGTTTGTGGGAAGTCTGACCCACCATAGGAGGTCAACATTGGCCAGCGTGTGGGTCAGGAGGCGGTGCTGTTTCACAAAAGATGAAAGCTGGAGGAACGACTTCTAGGGGTGGAGGTAGATCTCTCTTAGTCACACCATCTTGCGGGAAGGATCTCCCAGCTTGGAGGAAAGAGTGTGTGAGTGGGCCCTGAGATGGATCCTGTAGTTCCAGATGATGACAACAATGGCACCAGCTGAGTGACACCTGAGAGTTTGGCATGTGCCAGGCTGTGCTACGAGCTTTACCTGCACTATTTCAGTTACCCTTCACAGTAACTCAGGGAGGTAGGTAGTGGTCACTATTTCTCCCACCTGTCCTCCATGGAGGTGTGTGATGGGGGGGCCAGCACCATAAATGGAGCAACTACTGAGGTGAACAGCCCGAGGTGGAACCATGGACCGCTGTGCTGCATGCTCACACCTGGGAGATCTGAGCTGGCATCTGAGGCGTCCACCCCATGTTCTCACTTCACGGGCTGCTTGGCAAGCAGGGTGGATTCTGGGCCCATGCCCAGACCCAATGGCTGTGAACTGTGTTCTCTTTTTAGGCTCCATGACATTGGGGATACTATATCCCTGAGCAACTTCCTTGAGGAAGGCCCAGCACAAATTCTGCAGCGGCTGATTTATCGGGAAATCAGCCACATAACCTGAATAATTTAGACTCCAACTGCTCTGAGGACATACATTTTGTCCTGATAGAAAAAAAGAGCCCCAATGAAATGTCTCCGCTAGTAACCGAGTCTACACAGCAGGGTGCCCGTTACATCTTGGGCAGATTCCATAGCCTGAGATGAGAATTCTTGTTCAAGTGATTTGCTTGAGAACCCATAAAGCACTGTCCTCTGACCTCAGAACTGATGTGGCTTAGAGGTAGCCCTTTCCTATCATTTCCAAAGGGCAGAAAGGGGCTCTTGGCAGAAGGGGAGTAAGTGGGCAGGATGGGGTGGGGCTAAGTGAGAGCGTGGTCTTAGCAAGAGCCTGGCTTTAGTGTGATCCCACAGGGAAACTCTGGAACACCAGCTCTCCTACAGGTTAGTGCCACCTTGAGGCCAGGCCATTCAGTCAGGGGCCAAGGACTAGGGAAAGGATTGGAAAGGGGTGTAGCCTCCTAGGTAGGTGGCTTCCATTCAACTCAAGACAATTCTTCAGACAAGGAGCAGTTGTGAGCTAACTAACTCACAGCACTGGGGAGGTGGATGCCCATGCTAACAGGACCTGGGCAGGGCACCAGCAGCGCCCACTGTGGCTGAGAATTCACTGGCTCTGCTGGCATCCCTCACTCCTAGGCTGCTTTGGTCTAGACGGGCCAGGCCAAGCAGAGTCTCTTCCCCACAGGTATTCTGCCTGTCTCAGGGGAATCCCCGAGAGGATGCTAGACTTGTTTATAGCTTTGTTCCAATGAGAATTCTCATGGGGTCTAGTGGAACTGAAGACGTTTAGTATGAAACCAGAGTGTTTAACATGGTCAGAAATGTCAACTGGATGGAACCCACAAAGCATGTCGTGTGCTGGGCCTGGATGCACTACTAGATTCATTACAAAGCCAGGGGCCAGCAGAGTTGACTAGGCCATTATCTCAGCCAAGAATCCACATAATCATGTCCTGTTGTAGCTCCACCACCCAGGTGTGTGCTGCAAGCGCCAGGGTGGAGGTCCTTCATCCTCACGTGTGGTGTGCCCCCTGAGGCTGCGTGTCTGGTAGATGCTGCCCCTCACCGCCCTTTGGAAAAAACAGGAAAGAGCCATCTCTGAACCACATCAGTTCCAACATCAGAGGACAATCTCTCAGGGGTTACAGGACCTCTGGATGTCAATAGGTGCCTCCTACCCAGAGGTGGCCCCAGCCATACAACAGCCTCCTGAAGACATACTCCGGTCTGGCCAAGTTCCATCAATCTCCTATTTGCCTTTGCAATTTAATAAGGGAGCTCAAATTTGCCTCGCTGAATGGGATACAATCTAACAGGCAGACTGTACTCCAATTTCTGATGGGGAGCTGAGTCCCTCTGTAGGCCCTTCTGTTTCAAGTGAAACCCAAGTGAGTAACAAGCAAACGAAATTTAAAGGAAGGTCATCATTAGTCTCAGGGAGACCAGAGCTGGGAAAACCAGAGACCAGCCCCACTGCCCACAGCCTCACCCCAGACAACCACAAACAAGCATTCTTGCTTTTTACTTCTGGTAATAACCACTATAAATAAAATAGGTGATAGATAGATGGATAGATGTACGGGTGGGTGGATGAATAAATGGATAGACAGACAGACAGATAGACAGACAGATGATACATATTTTATTTTCAACTTTAGATGTTATCTGTTGACCACTATATACACGAAGATTTAACTGTGCAGCATTTGACAGGTGCAATACTATTTTAGTTCTATTCATGACATTGCACTTAGGATTAATTATTACTCTTGGTTGGGTTGAGAGGATAGAGCAGAGAGAAGCCTTGGTTCTGACGACATCCTAGCGCTGTCATGCCGGCCCTAGATGGCTCACATTCAGATCTACTACTACAGACTTCTTGCTGAGGAAGAAATAGCTTTCTCCAGCTTACTACCACTGTCACTCGAGGGCTTCCCTATTATCTCCAGTTGTAACCGATCCCACCTGATGGCACCGTCGCCCTTAGCTCCCGCTGCAGACATCCTGTGCTTGGCCCTGCCTGAGCCTCGTACTGCGATATGACAGTCCTCTTGATTACCTGCACGCATCACACGAGCTTTTGTTCTGCCCTTACCATGATCTGATGCAGAACCCTTGCACAGACTATTTCCTCTCCTGGTACACGCTTCCCCACCTTCCCCTTCCTCTCACGGACATCCTTCAGATCTCAGCTCAAATATCACACCCTCAGACTGGCTCCTAAGACTCAGTCTAATTTAGGCCCCACCCCCTGCTGGGATTCTCTCTCATTCTTCTGCTTCATAGCACTTAGTACTACATTTGCCACTTTACACTTACTGATATGTTTGTTGAATGTTTGGCTACCCCATCACACTGTGAACTTCTTCAGAGAGGAGTGTATGTCTATTTCATTCACTATCATGCACCCAGGACAGAGAATTATCACATATGACAGGTGGTCTATAAGTATTAGAGAAAAGATTTTTAAAAACATAAAGCACCTCAGGTCAGAGATGCTGAGCAATGAGCTCAAATTCACATAGCTAGTCAAGCTGGATCTGAATTAAGGATCTGTCTGACCTGTTCTAGGCTCACTAAATAACCTTCTCATAATGGATACCCTTAAGCTTTCTCTTTCAGAAGAAGAAAAGAATTTACTTGTCAGGTAAACACTAGTGTCCAGTCCTCTGGATGGCCAAATTCCTCATTAAAAATTAGCAAATTGAGTTTCTGGTGTACAAATTCCATTTTCTTGTAAGTTTACTGAATGAGAGGGCCTCCCTGAGTTTGATCAGCTCAGGAGTCATCACGTTACAAAACTGAGACCCAGACCCTGACCCACACTATGCAGTTGATCTGCTAGTAACCAGACTCCACACTTAACATGGCCCAGGGGATGACAGGAAGATTCAGATCAGGAAAAGGAAGTTACATCCAAAAAAAAACTGTATGAACTAGATGATATACAGTGTCAAAAATATAGGGAAAATTGACAGAAACTCTTCTAAGGCTGTTTGACCAAGGGAGCAGTACATAATTTTGGTACAGGTTATATTTTTTGATATGTTCACTCACCAGAGATTCTGTAAAGTAGAAGCTCAAACAGCCAGATAAGAGTTCTTACCGTTTCGGGGGCATGGAGGCAGAGGGCACTGAATAATACAAATCTGGAACAAATGTTGATCATGTTAAACTATATCGAAATACCAAAAGTCTGAGAAAGGCAGGAACTCACAGGCAAGAATGCTTTATTGGGTCCTCGGCATGCATCCAGTCCATCCACCCTCACTGTCCTCTGGCAGAACCCAGATGGTCTTGCTCCTTGCCATAAGAAATAAACTGGCGAGGCTCTGCTGGCTTTCCTCTCCAGGCCTGGAATGCTGGTTGGGAGAGCTGCCGTGGAAACGAGCTCCCTGATCGCAGCAGCAGAGGTAGAGAGAAGGACACAGTATGGGAGTCACGACCACGAGCATGGGCAGGGAAACCAGGCCTCTAACCGTGGTTGGCCAATTGTTGGGTCCCAGAAATGTAAAAGACCAGAAGACCCTTAAGATGTTACCTTGTTACCAACACAACTAAGGATTTCTGGTTGGGCAAACAGGTCTGAGTTAAGCTACCAACAACTCCCACTTAACTTCCAGACTTTCGATGGAGACAAAGCCAAATATCTTTGAAGGGAAACCTCATTGCAACACTCAGATGCCTACTGCAAACCTTCCTTGCAGCCTTCCCCAAAGGCATCCGTATCCATATATCTGGGAACTGTAGAAGGGAAGGAAACACACCCAAACTTGGGGAGCCGGGTTCTGCAGGACACAGGCTCCAAGTCAAGTCTAATTTCCAGGAACAGTGGAAACGATGAGGTCTGCCAATTAACAGGGATGACTAATAGACAAAGGTCTATGCTACAGCAGACCCAGTGGAATCTCAAAGCCAACCAGGGGTTCTTTTGCGGGTACAACTGAAATGGGTAAGTTCTGAAATAGGCATAAATCCCACAACGGCTCCCTGATTTGGGGGGGTAAGAGTGACTGTGGCAGGACAGGACGAGTACAAGCCATTAGAATTCTCCCTCCCTAGCAAAGTGGTAAACCAAAAGTAATACTGTACCCCCGGGGTAGCTGGAGACAGTAGCATTACCACCAAGGGCTCGAGAGTGGGTCACAGTGGTTCCTACCACAGTTCAGCTCGGCCAGTGCAAGACACCAGGAGGTCTTTGGGCTGTTGTAAACTTTCATAGTGATGACTCCAATTGCAGGTGCTGTGCCAAAGACGATCTTCTTGCTAAAGCGGATTTATCCAGCTCCTGTCATTTGGTATAAATCCTCTGAACTAATGAATTCATTTTTCTCCCCTATTCTGATGAACAAAGAACGTCAGAAGCAATTTATCTTCATCTGGACAGCAGCAGTCCATTGCTGCCCTGGCTTAAACATATAGGCTATCTTAACTGTCCAGCTCTACGACACAGCCCAGCTCACAAGGACTTTACCACCACAATGTAGCATCACACGGATGACATCGTGGCAACAGGGCCTAGAGACCACCAATTTCCCTAAATGCCTTGATAAGACATAACATGAGTCAGATATGGGAGATAAATCACATTAAAATGCAAAGACCTGCCCCCTTGATAAAGTTCCAGGGGGGTCTGTGGGTCGGAATATTTCCCCTATGATGTAAAACAAATTATTGCATTTTGAATCCCTTACCACTAAGGCCCAATTCCAGGCAAAACTGTCACTCTGGGACGTCTTGTTCCAACCCATTCACTGACTGACTTAGGCTACCACTTTTGGTTGGGCCTAGAGCAAGTGAAGGCTCTTCAGCTGAGAAAGCCTTTATAACACAGCTCTGCCACCAGGCCTCATGGCCTGGCAGATTCAGTGGCGCCTGAGCCATGCTGGGGAATGACATGGAACCTGTGGCAGAGCAGAGGGCCATATAACACTCAGGGCGAGTCCTGGTCAGAAAAATACAGAAGGTTTAGAACCGAGTGATGTTCCGGCCAAAAAGTAACTATTACCCTTTTGAGAGATGGCCTCTGGCTGGCCACTGGGCTCGTGGGGAGCCTAGATGTTGAGCTGCGAGAATACCAGCTGGCCACACTGCCCCTCATGAGGCAGGGTCTGACCCACCCAGCCAGAGTCAGGCATAGCCAGCAACACTCTACCAGAAGGCCCTCCAGAACAAGGCCCTCAGCTGTGCCTGGGGGCCGCTCCCTCACTCTCCCACAACACTTTCTCCTGCCCTGCTGCTGGGCTTCCCTCAGCCTACACTGATGCATGCATGCGTGGCTCAAGAGGGTAGGACCTTCTTGCTTCCCTTACCCATCACGCCTCTCCCGCCACCAACATCCATGGAATTACCAAAGGCTGTCAATATCACTGTGGCATCCCCACATACTGCATTCAACCAAATAACCCGTTTTACAGCAAAAGTAATGGGTTGATGCCAAGGGCACTCACGCACCTCGTCAGGATCCTCCCAGTCTGGAAGCAGTTAGCTTGATAGTATAAGGAAATGGTTTGCTGAAAACCCAGCTATGGCACCAGCTGAGAAACAATACCTTGCAAGGCTGGGTCAGGCCCGCAGGTGTAACATAAGCTGTGAACTGGCAACCAAGTCATGGTGCTATTTCTTCTACAGGCTAGGAAGCGGAGTGGAGAGGGCTGCGTTGTCGTCTCAATGCTTTTCTCGTACCTGAGGTTTGAGACCAGGCTGGTGTACAGGTTTTAGTCCCCTAGGAAAATACTTCCCCCAAATCACAGTATACCCTCAAGTGAACTGCAAGCTGAGGAGCCTGGCCATTTCAGGCTCCTCGCATCTGAGTGACACAGAACAAGAGGTCATGAGACCAGCCATGATGCTTAACTCTATCCAGAAAAAATATGCTTGCTGTTACAGAAAAGGAACACGGGTACAAGCGGGCGTGAGGGGTTCCCAAAGTGTTCCTGGGACTGCCGCACCCAGTGAGAAAGGCTGCCACCCAGGCAGGACCACCAAGGAGCTGGACTTCGGAACTGAAGATTCGGGTCACTCCAACAGGCAAAAATCACTAGTCAGAAACGCTAGTTCTCAGGACGAGTTACAGATGGACTGCTGCCTTTACCCACATGTGTTTTCCTGCAGCTATATAATTTTGGTTAAAAATGGTTAATTTTACCACTTAATCCACAGGTTGCAGAATTTCAAAATGGGATTGTGATAAAAGAGGGCAGAGTATCGCTAGTGACACTAGACCCTGGAGAATGGTAGCCCTAGTCATTACCTTGGACTTAGTCACTGGATGTGACCTTGAATGGTCTCCCTCGGCAGAGAGGAATGTGTTTTTGGGTGTACGTGGGAGAGTCATTAATACATCAGACAGGAAGCACAACGCGCATGTGTGGGGGTATCTTTTGTCGTTGTCCACCGAGCCCCTTCTACCCTCCCGCTCTCTGCCATCCTCCTGAAAAGAATTTCCGTCCTACGAAGAACTGCCTCTCTCTCTCCAGGAGGCCCTCAACTCCAGGCCAGGAACTTGGATCTTGAGGGACCCGCTGTGACCGAAGGCTGGTTGGTATCGACCTGCCAGCAGCAGCAGCTCCTGAGAGGCAGGCTCAGAGCCACCCTGGCCCACTTCTCAAGACCAACTGCTCAGCTATCCCCTGGTTCTGTGGGCTCCTACAACGCCCTTCCCATGAACCCTTTATCTCTCCCCTTAAATTGGTCTGAATCCATTTCTGTTGCTCAAAACCCAAGAAGCCTAACAGAAAGAGTATCTTCTGAGTCTGCTTCATACATCTTTGCCCCCCAAGAGCTTTCAGCTCAGGGTCTGGCATAAAGTAGGTGCTCTCTCTGTCTGCTAAATGGATGAAGGAACAAACAAACAAACAATATTCCAGCTCGGGTTCAGCAAGGCAATCTGTATAGGCAGGCTGAGAGCTGGAGGCACAGTTGGGCAAGAGGAAAAAGTCACCTGAGCACGAAAGGCAGAGAAATCAGAAATCTTAAGATGAGAGGGGCAAGAGAAAGGCCATGGCGGTGTGGCCAGGAGGACTGGGACTGAGAAGCCTCTCTACTGTCTGAAAGGCAGGAAAGGATCAGTGAGTGGCAGAGAGGCAAATGCTGGCCGTCCCCTGGGCTGGGCTGGCTGCAGCAGAGGTAGCCAGACACTGGTGTTCCCCCTGAGCCCCCAGCTTTGCTTTTCCCTCCTGGGTTCCTTTGTGCTCCTCTCCCACATGAAGGACCAATTCCAATCTGGGCCCAAGTCCCCAGACACCCTGCTAAGGGGCACAAGCCATCAGCACAATTATATAAAAAGCACAGATAATAGAGCTGTGCCCACAGAAGGCTGAGAATGAACGTCAATTCAGCAGCCAAAACATGGATTCACTTTTCCAGCGGGCCCAAGGACTGTAGCCCTGGGAGAACTTGCCTGGGGAGACAGAACCCTGAGCCCATACACCTACAACCACACCAGATGAGGGTGAGCAGGAAACACAGTTGCTGCCTTTATTGCATTTCAAAGGAAGCAGGCTAGCTCCAGACCCACTCCCTCCAGGGCCCCCAGCAAGGGCTCTCAGGAAGGACCCAGGGTGCAGAGCACAACAATTCCTTGGGTGCCCATATACGAGGGCCTAGAGCTGGAGCTCCAGCATCAGAGCTAATGGTTGGGGGCAGGGGTCCTAAGTCCCGGGCACAGAGACACCTCTCTACCCGGGCGTGGATGGCTTGCATCCTTCCTGGAACTCCCATACTACCTCCCCGTGGAGAAGAGCCCCAGCCCTCCGTCCCTGGTTGGGAGGGGATGTGAAATTCACAGAGACCCCACCTCCTTTCAGTATGGGGCACAAAGTCCCTCCAAGTCCACACCTTCCCTCTGGCCACAGCTGCTGACACAACTCTCATGCCAGCTCTCACCCAGGGGCAGAGAGCCTGGGAGAAATAGGGGAGGAGTAGACAGGAGTGGACTAGAGGCCAGACAGTCCGCCCCTCACCTGGGTCCTGGTAGGTAGGATTCTGGGGCAGGCGAGGGACCCATCGGGTAAGGGGACAAGCAGAGTTAGCGAAGAGCAGGCAGTAGGCAGCAACTGGGCTCAAAGCCAGGAATGGGGTGGGGTGGGATGCAAGAAAGCATGGGAAGCAGGTGAGTGCCTGAGTGATTAGGGAAGAAAAAGCAAGAACACACGTCACCGAAGACCACTGCACAAGGACACGACAGGTTCTGCAAGGGCCCTGAGCCCGACCTAGGCTCAGGGACAAGTTAGTTGCAAGGTAAGCTGGGATGAATGAGGCAAAGTAGCCAGAAGAAGACACCCTGAGAATCAACAGGCCAGACACAGCAGAGGAAGTCTGGAGCCCTGAGGACAGAGAAAGACTACCGCCAAGCAGAGGGCTGAGGGTAAGTGCCGGCCTGCATGCCCCAGAGGACACCATCTGCCTGGGGCGAGGGATCAGGGTACAGAATTCATGCAGAGGACTCGGGGAACCTGCAGCAGTGGCCAGTGTAAACTTCAAGGAGGGCCTCAGCCCCCGGGAGCACTTGGAGGTGGGGCCTAGAAGCCCTGGGTGACATGGCACCAGGGGATACCACTGGGCTGTGTGCCACGCACCAAAGCCATCTGACTGAGGAGCTGACTGAGGAGAGGATGCTCAGAGAGGCCCCCTAAGTGGAGCCTTCTTGGTACACCTTCTCTGGTTCGTCTGTATTGGGAAAGTCTCCAACGGTTCGAGCTGCTTCCTTGTTGGTCTGCTGCTGGGTGGAGGCCCCCAGCCTCCTGCGGGGGCTACCGTGTGCCCTGGGCCTTGGAGCCCTCCTCATGGATGAGAGGCTGTCCCAGTAACTGTGTGGCGACTGCCCCTGAGGTCTGAGGAGTGGCCTTGAAGCTTGGAGTGTTCTTCCGGGTGCCCTGGGGACTGGGGATGCCTTTCTTCTGGGGCTGAGGACTCAGTTGGGGTCCCTTTCTGCCGGCAGATGGACTCTTGGAGCCTTTGGCCTTGGCTTGGGGGTGGGCAGCCTCGGGGCCCTTGAGGGGTTTCAGCCCCAGCATCTCACAGAAGGTGTTGCACTGGTGAGAGGAGGCAAACTGGTCCAGCAGGGCAGGGAAACAGCTCTCCTTGAGGCCTTGGTATCTGCAGCCAAACAGTGAGAGCTGAGTGGAGTCTCACCCAGACTGAGGGTCCTTGCAGGACCGACCTGGGGATGACTATGGCCAGTGTGTCATGCCCTGGATATACCCTACCTGAGGGTGCTGGGGAGTCTGCCCCATGCTACTTCAGGTGGCAGCATCCAAAACCTCGATTCTAAACTGAGGTCTCTTTGTGCCCTGGCTTATGGAACTCATCACGTGGGACACTAATTGGTGTGAGGATGACCTGCCTTTTTAACATAAATGAGAGCAGACTCTAAGGCGTCCATCTGCTCACAGGGCCCTGGGCCAGCTGCGTGGTGACAAGCTTTCTAAAGTGAGAAGAAAAGAGAAGCAGGTACAGTGAAAGTCAGGACTGCAGGTGACCCCATGTGTGGGCGTCAGCAGCTGCTGGACCAGCACAGATACTGAGGGTCAGCAGCCTCTGGGATGCTACTCTATGGCCAAGGTGAGACTGGGACCATTTGGCCACAGGTAAGCACTTCAGGGATGGAGACCAGAATAACTTTGATATGTGACACCGTGAGAAGACTCTCAGAGGGCATTCTGTCCTTCGAATTACTCACCCTCGCAGCTTGGTGGCTATCTGCACATCAGTCACCTTCCAGTCAACCCCTAAAAAGAGAAAAAGTTGGGAGCTGATGGCAGCCTAGGCTGGTTCTAGGGCCCACGTGTCAAAGTGGGTATCCTTTAGAGGGGAACTTGCCGGGTTTCAGGGCACATCTTCAGGCATCCTCTCACTGGGACATCACCAACGGCCTGTCTCACAGGCAGCGTGGCTACCTCTGTGTTATCAGTAGTAACAATTCCCATTTTTACAGGTGAGGAGCTAGGCACAGGTAAGTGACTCAAGCTAAGTCACCTTTATTCACTCATTCAATCATTGAGCACTGATCACTGAGTCAAAATGAAAGTTCAATTTTTCTTACTTCTAGATCCAAAACACTTCCAACTGTGTAACCCTGCCTCTACTGACTCAGATTAGGTCACAAACCGGGCTAGCCGTTGGCTGTGAGCTAAAACTTTCTCATTTCCCTTAACAGATTAGCCAATCTGGACGACAGAGAGAAGGCGGGCACGTGAGGGAATTCAGGACAGCAGAAATGTAACCCTGGATGAGAACGGCTTCTGCGTACTCTAAAAGGGAGAGTCCGGGAAGTATGGAGAGTGAGGAAGTCCAAAGCAAAGCTGCAAGGCAGGAAGGGAGATTTCGAAAAAGTGGTTGTAGGTTTTGATCAGATCCTCTGTCATGTTCTTTGAAATAAATTCCTTTTAATTGTAAGTGCAGCCTGGAATGCACACCTTTACATGCAACTGCAGTTACGGACTCGGCTACAGGAGGCCCTCATCTGTATCAGGGTCGCACACAAAATGGTGCCTGTCCCAGGGACTTTACAAAGTTACTGCGAAAAGCACAGGAGAGTAAGTATGAAAGTGTGTACACAAGCACTGCGCTCTGTGCCTCCACATCCTCATGCACACACACGTGCACACTCACACCCTTATACCTGCCAGATCTGTCACCAGAAAGCTGCCATTCGTCCACAGATACAGCCAGTGCTGGAAGGTCTGGCATTTCTGCATGGCTTCTGAGCTGCTAGATGTCGCTGGCGTCCCGGCACGGGTCCACTCCCGGGAACAGTAAGGCTCCAGGGGTTTGCCCAGATCCTCCTCCAGGGTAGCGTATGGGATGTTGTTTGCAGGCCGGTAGATCAGATACAGTGGGATGATCCTAAACAGAGTTTGAGCCTGCCGTGAGCAGGAACTATGGTGCCAAAGAGCTGCCCCCTGCATCTCAATTCTATACTCTTGGATCTAAAAGGGGTACCCTTCCAAGAGACAGACTGAAAGACCACAAGGGAGGGGAGCCCCACTCTGAGTTCAGGAAAGGAAATGGAGGTCACTGGCTTCAGTCTCGTCTGTTCTCTGAGATCAGCGACAGCAGAACTGAGCCAGGAGGACTCTGTGCCTGGGGGCTGGACGAAGACCAGACTGTGTCAAAAAGAAACACCTCTGGAGAGGATTCGACCAGACTGTGGTTCAATGCCAGCCAGACCCCGAAATCCAAGAGTAGGAGTCCAGGTTCAGGTCTCAAAGTGGAAACAAGGCCTATTTACAGCTGACTCCTACAAACCCAGCCTGCGACCACAGTCCTGACCAGTGTGCCTGGGAGCCCTGCCACGTGTGTCTCACATGGAGAACTGGGGGAGTGGGGAGGAGACTGAGACCAGGGCAGAGGCTTTCCAAAGGGGGCACTAAACCTAAGGATTTTGATTTCCACGTCTTGTGGGACCATCGAGCTGAGCATGGGCTTAGCTCTGGGCTCATCTGCACGAAGCCATAACTTTGGAAGCCCCTGTGAAGTCACTGCTCTCTGCAGAAGTTCGAGTCAGCAGGACCGTACGCTGCAGGCCCGGCTCCCTGTGCACTTACTCAGGCGCCTCCCCAAAGCCAGGGGCGGCCCGGGCTTCTGCCGCAAAGATTTTGCAGTACTCCCGACTCATGTTCTGGATCTTGCATCCCTGTGGATTACAGAGAACCCAATCTTGTCAGCAAGGTGCCCACCCCCCCCACCCCACCCCCGTTCTCTCACGCCTAACTGAAGCAGGAGGGCCAGCTGCTAGAGGGCTGCAGGAAGAGATCTGGCCCTGGAAACGGGTTCATACCTCTCCTGCCTCCTGTTCTGTACCTTACTTTTCTCACGTGTAAAACAAGAGGCTTTGGACTTATTTTCAGAATGATTTCCTAACAGCATTTCCTGGTGCCCTGGTGACAGGTGGCAGTGCCGCAGGGACCACGCTGTAGATAGCAAGCAGAGTACACGCCACCCCATCTACAGCCATTTTCCTCGTATCTCACATATAAGGCTTCCCTTTATCTCACATGCAAGATATGTTGAGCACGGTGGGAAAGGTTTCTGCTGCAAAATTTAGTTTGAAAACTAAAGCCCCAAAGATGTAGCCTGGATCACATCGCAGGCTCTCCTCAAGGATCACCCAGGGGCCTCACAAGCATGAGGCTAAAATGGCTTCTGCCTCCACACTGGGCTTCCCAACACAACCCAGGCTGAGAAAGGGGAGGAGGTGAGAGTGGTAGGTGGGCATGGGGATGGGACACAGTACCTGAATGGTGACGTCATAGTTTCTGCCCAGGAGAGAAGACTCACTGCTGGGCCCAAACACCAGCAGGCTGGACACCTTGATGACGCATGTGCGGCCCGACTCAAAGATAGGCTCCAGCCCGTAGATGACCTTGGCCTGGAAGGCTTTCCGAAGGCCACACATATGTCCACTCCCTCGTAGCTCCTCGCTTGCCAGGCGTCCGAAGAGCTTGTCCCCCCAGCAGCCAGAGTCAGCCAGACCCTTGGCAAACACCATAGGAGTCATCTCGATCTCTTCTCCAACTGAAGGGGAACAGGAAAAACACGAAAACCTAGAAGTTCCTGCCTCATTGATGTGGGGTCTGTAGGGCTAGAAATGGCAGGAACAGTCTCCCACCTGCCACCCAGGTGTGTTCACTCTCTGTCCACTACTATTCTTTGGTATATACGCACTGTGGGTCCCCTACCACACTGTGAGCCTCCAAGGGCAGAAACTGCAGCCGACAGATCCCCATCACGTAAAGTGCTCGAGTGTGCCCATCACCTAGCGAGGATGCGGCCAGGTCTATGGCAGGCAGGGGTTTTCTGAGGAAGTGGCAATCAATGTAGACTAGCAGAATTACTCGGTTTTTGAAGTAGGTGTTTTGATCAAATCCAGCAACAGTAAACACCCCTAGAACTCAAATTGTGATCATTACCATTTCCCACCGAAAAGAACCAGAGCTCCCTGAAGGAATGGCTGATCCTAAGCCTAGGGCAGAAAGTGTACTGGATGGACAGGAAATATCTTATCAGACCAGAAAGGAAAAAAGTGACTTAAAATGACTGGAGTCTTGCCAAAAGGACACAGGAGCCAACCTTCTACAGGAGTTTCCACTTGCCAAAATCAGACAATCTTACCAAAAAAATTAAGAATTTCCACAATGTATCGAACATATCAAAAATGTCAAAAATCTGTACGTTCATAATTATAAATAAAGAAAATTTCCCATTACACACACACACACTTCACTGGTGACCTTTGGAAGATGCTAAGGCAGTAACACAGGATAACCAAATAACCAGCTCTCCCTCACAGAAAAATTTCATCTAATGAATGAAGAAGAAATGACAGAATTAAAATATAAAATACCACATGTTGCAAACCCTAACAAAATAATGGATTCAGGCAATAACTGCTGACTGTTAACCCCTAGATAACCCCCTGATGAAGATGTATCCAATAGGTATTTTTTTCTTCTAAAAGTGATGGATCAGGTAGAAGACAACTGCATGAACTCACTGATCAATCTCAACGCACTAAAAGCAAAACAATCAGATGTTAAGTTCCAGCAAACAAGATGCAAAAGGAAATACACTGCACACATGTGAAGTGTTCTCGCTTAAAAAAAATTATACTGGCACCTGACCGACCCTCTCGATGTGACTACAGTTTAGAGAAAGCATGTGGATGGAAGGAGGAACACGTTAAATGGCGATGTAATCACCAAAATCTGGATGTAAGAAACTCTACACATCAAGTGACTTCAACAAAAAAACGGCACGGAGGGAAAACGTGTGAGGGAGGACGTGACGTGTCAGTGAGACTCGAGAGATGTGCTGGTCCGAGGCAACGACTGGTTCACAATTCAAGTGAACCAGTGCTCATGAGACAACTGGAAGGGCGGGCCCGGGTATGTGATGATGCTAATGAATCGCTACAGCCATACCTCGGAGGCGCTGCAGGCTCGGTTCCACGCCGCCCACTGCAACAGAGTGAGCGTCGCAAAAGGGTGGGTCGTAATCATTTTGCTGGTGGAAGGTGTTGCCTTCAATTTGTGAAAAACACAATCTCTTCGAGACATAATAAAACCAAGTATGCCTGTTCTGAGTTTTTAGGTGTGAAGTTTGATTTGATGTTGATTAAATTTGATTTGATAACTGAACAAAAGGCGCTGGTTGAATGAATGATTAAATGAGTGACCGGATGAAGGGCTTAATGTGTCAGCTGGCAAATGACGCTCTCGGAATGGGTCCATCGCCAGCTGCCTTCACAGTCCTAGTCCTCAGCGCATCTCTTGCAGGAGCAACACAGACTCTTCCTCTAATGTCTGAGCCTTTACAACGCTATCCAACGTTGGGGTACGTCACAGTCGCCAGGGAGCCTACTGGAAACGCAATTTTCCAAGGGCCTTCCCCAGAGACAGTGACTAGGAAGAGCTGCAGTGGGGCCCACGACACTGCATTTTTCGCAGACTCTCCGTGTGAATCTAACACACGCACCACTGTGAACAACTCGGGGCGGGAGCTGGCAGGGTTAAGACGTGCCCTGGCAGCCTGGCCTGCCCTCAGTCAAGGGCTCTGTCATGGGCAAGGGGCACAGGCTGAATTAACTCCCCCCACCATCTTCTGAAATAGCCTTGTGTTCCACACTCCTCCCTAAGCCTCTCCTGAACTGGGAGGCAAAGGGCATCTGTCGGTGGAGGCGAACCCAGCATTTGGAACAGATTCCAAGTCCTCAGAGAAGGTCCCCCCGCAGATGGCAAGGCAGGAATGAAGGTGACCCGCTTCTCCCCCAAGGGGCTCCATACCTTCACCTTCTTCCCTGGAGACGAATCCTGACAAAACTGTGTGGATAAAAAGGAGAGAAAGCAGCTGCCCTCAGGCTGGTCTGCCCAGAGAGGGCGCCATCTCTGTACAGACGGCAGTTGCCCTCCCTCAGGAGCCAGGCCAGGCAGAGACCCCTGGTGTACACTCACCCTCAGGGCTGAGGCAGAAGTCCGTGGAGGCTGAGCCATGCTCATTTTGGATGGTGCATCGGTACACACCGCAGTCCACAGGGGCCGCCTGCACGATGGCCAGGGCTGCCGGCCCCTCGTCCCCTGCACTGCGAAGAGTGGAGACCCTTCCCATGAGGGCCATCCCCACGGCACAGCCAGGGCCAGACTGCAGTCCCGAGGCTCCTCAGGCCCCTCTCTCAGAGGCTGCTGGGAGCTCTGGGCCAGGCGGCAAGCTACGGTGGTCAAGAGCTGGTCCTGGATCACACGGGTCTGGTTTGCAGTCCTGACACTCACTAGCCTTTGGGCACGTAACTTAATACTTCTGAGCCTCAATTTCCTTTTCTCTACTATGGGAATGCTAGAATCTCCCTCGTGGGGTCACTGTGAGGACTGAAAGAGGTGACAGACCCAAAGTGTTAGGGCAATGCCCACCCAATGCGATGACTGCTGTAATCAGGGAGCCAGGTCAGGGGAGGTGGCGTCCAGCTGGCTTACCTCCTGCCCACCTCGCCCACTGAGCGCTGATCCTTGGCCCATGTCAAGACCGAGTCACTGAGAATGTTAAAAAACTGGCACCAGAGCTTCAGGCTGCCCGAGGCATCAGGGAACTGCTCCACCCGAATCTTGCGGATCACCTGTGGGGCTGAGTGCGGGGGCCCAGGTAAGAGGACTCCGCCCCTCCACTCCATCTTGGCCAGACCCCTGGGTGTCTCTGGTGGGACAGGCTGAGAGAAAAGAGGACTCAAGTCTCCACACAAACCCACTCCTTCACATACCCCAGCTGTGCCCCACCTGTATCTGAGGCTTCTGCTCTGACCCCCAAGGCACATACACTAGCTAGAAAGAACCCACCACTGCACCCCGTCCCCAGGCCAGGGAAAGCGCCCCAGCTGAGGGCACAGGCAGCAGCCACTACCACTCGACAGTGATGAGGATGCTGCTGCAGCCAGGCCCTATCTAACCCTCGCACCGTTACGACGTTGGTGCCATCACCAAACCCGAGCGGCAGAGCCAGGGCAAGAGGCAGGCCTTCCAGACCCCGAAGACTGTGCGGTCCTGACGCGAGAACACCTTTAGGAAGTTCTCTGCTACCCCTTGCAGGCACGTGCCACGCCAGCAGCCACAGCCATGGCCTCTGCTGCTCGGCCCTCTTTGTGGTGCTGAACCCGCCCCCGCCGCCCGCCGCCACTCACCTTTCAGCAGGTCCGTGGCTTTCTTCGGCTTGGCTGGCGTGTCCTGCCTGCCTTCATCCAGGGCCGGCTCCGCATTCGGCGAGCCCAGGTCTCCCGCTGCTGGCTCCTCCTCTGCCTGCGGCACCTCCAGCAGGCCTGCCTTTCGACCCTGGGCGGGGGAGCGTTTCTCCCGCCCGGGAGTCCCTGGGGACCCAGGCGAAAGGCCCTTCCTGGGACCCCGGGGGGAGACCGTGGGGCTCTCCCTTTCTTCAGGCTTGGTGGCCTCCCCGTCTCCTGCTGCTCTGACCTTGGGGAGAAACCTCTTCCTCCGGGCCCCCAGAGCCAGTTCCTCAGGGGTAGCTGCAGGGAGACCTGTCGGCACCTCCCCTGGGACCGCTCGGGAGGGTTCCTGGGTTCGGCTCTCTTCTGACAGTGGCCCCTGACCAGGGGCTGTCCGCCCACCTGCCTCAGCCGGCAGCTCCCCCACAATGCTCTCCTGGGAGGGGCTCAGGAGACCAAGCCCCTCAAGGGGAGTCTCCCCCTCCCCTAAAGCTTCCGAAGCCAGCCCAGGGCCCTCCTCCTGCCCTACCACGATGGCCGGGACGGTGAGGGGGCTGGGGCCAGGGATGCGGGCGGCAGCCAGAGCTTGGCGGCCAGCCTGCACTTCGCGGTCCAGGAGGCTGGTGAGGCGGCGGGAGGTGCAGGGGCTGAGCAGAAGGGTCTGCGCGCTCTGCACCAGGTGGTCGTTCTCCACACGCTCCAGGATGCGACGAGATGTGCGTGGACTCAGACCGGCCACCTCCACGGCTGGGGCCAGCGTGGCCGAGGACGCTGGGCCCCCGGGGGCAGCATCCCCCTGGGACTCTGTGCCCCCTCCACTTGTCCCTGCGCTGGACAGCTTCAGCAGCAAAAGCAAGTAGTTCTTCAGGGAATCTATGAGGCCAGGGTCACAGCTCCGGGGATCCGGGGGCTTCTCCTCCACACCGGGCATCTTGGTCCCGGCCCCCTCATTGCTGGCTGCCATGGCTTCTGGTGGGTGACTCTGGGTGGGGGTCCCCAGCCCCAGGTGCAGCGCAGGAACAGTACTCATTAAGGCCTGGTCCCCAGAGGGCAGGAAGGTGGTGCTCATGTGCGGAGAAGCCGGGGTGGGCGGCCCCTGCTGTGAGCTGCCAGTTAGACCGGTCTCAGAAAGAGAGGGCAGAGTGGGCGCCTCCGGCCTTGGGCTGCTGGGAGGACAGCTGCCCAGATCCACAGACAGCCCCTCGCCCAGCTGCTCCTCCTCGGGGCACTGGAACAGGCCATCCTCTGGCCTTTCCTTGACTGAGCCTGACCGCTGCCGGCTCTGATCTCTCTCTCCTCCCATTAAGCTACCCTCAGGAGGCAGCTGTCCTGGGAGCATGAGGCCCCCTGCCCGGGGACCCAGCACAGTTTCCTCTTGGTTCCCAGAGGTTGCTACTGATGCTTCTTCAGATCTGAGCATGAAACCAGTTTTTCCTGGGACACAGGACCCTTCTGGGGTCTGCTCAAAGTATTCAATACTTTCAGGAGATCTAGGACCCTCTGAAGGTAGGAGTTTGGGGGCTCTGGGCTGTGGGCTGAAGCGGGTCCCTGACTCCTTCTCTGGCTGATCTTTAACGGCTGTGGGTATGCTCCCCTTTGACTGTGTCCCCCTGCCTTCCTGTGTCCTCTCACTTGCCTGTGTCCTTCCTACCTTTGTCCCTGTCCTTCCCTGTGCCATCACATCCTCCTGGGATCTCTTGTCTGGTACTAGCCTCTCACTTTCTTGTGTCACAACGTTCACCTGTGTCTTCTTGTCTGCCTGCATCCTCAGGGTTGTTTGCATTCCATCTCCCTGCGGTCTGCCATCCACCTGCATCTTCCCATCTGCCTCAGTATTCTTCTTGTCTCCAAGTTTCCTGTCAACTGTTCTACTTTCCTGGGTTTCTGCATCCATGGGCTCAATGACACCTTGACTTCTGGGGGTGCTGCCGCCATCAGAGGCTCTATCAGCACTGCTGCCGGCTGATGTGGTAGGAGCCATGGTTGTCTGGGACTCCAGGACCTGAGAACATATGGACAAAAGGAAGAGCTTAGCTCATGTGCCTCAGGATCTCTCTCCAGTCTGCCATCCCAGCCTCCTCTAACCTTACCCAGAACTGTCCTGATGTGAATCCTGCCACCTGGTTTCTCAGGCCCACATGGTGTTGGGAGGAAAAGGACATGTGACAAAGTGTCAAGCTCTCCTACCCCAATCCCTGATTCCAGGGAATGAGGAATACCCACTGTCCAAGTCCAGGTCCAGTCTGGCCCTTCCCACCTATCCCTGAAGAAATCCTGCGTCTCCTGAAAGGCCCTGCTCACATGTTATCCCACTCCACACCCCGGCCATTCGAAGGAGAGTCTCTTCTCCCCAGGGCTTCTGAGCAATTGGACTGTCCCTCTCTTCTGGTACATCAAATTGCCTGAATAGAAATATGGGTGAAGTGAGATTACTTATATATAAAACCTGACTCTTCACAATAATATGAAATAGTTGTGAGAATTATCTCCTTTTAGAGATAACAGCACTGGTGCCCTGATTTGTCTGTTATCAGCTAGTAAGTGGCAGAGTTTAGTTTAGAAGCCAGGTGTGCCTCGCTCCAAATCCCATGTTCTTTGCTATTATACTCTAATGCTACCCATTTAAATATAATTAAAGGACTTCCTGTGGTAGAAGACAGTAATTTGCCTCTTTTCCTCCTGAATATAATCAAAACCAACATAGTAAAAAAAAAAAAAAAAAAAAATTCCACTGTTAGTACAAATGGAAACAAATAAAACCTACAGTCTCAAAAAATGGGTCAGAGTCATCAAAAGCAGGTACATAGATACAACACTTGGAGACTGAGCTGTGACAAAAGCTGTATGGGAGAAATAAATAGTGAAACAGTTCAGCAGATGAAAAGAGACACTGTTCAGGAGGTCTCAGAATGTGTCAGCAAAAGTTACTCTCGATAACAGGACTCCTCCTAGGGTGGGTGATAAGCCTCAAAACCCACTTATAACAAAAACTACAGGATCCTGAAGGGCTGGGTAGAAATCAAGAGAAGACATCAAGGGGGTGGTCCAAGGTGACAGGGGAAGAAAAGTAAAACAGCCCCCTAGATGCAGATCTGAAAAAAAAAAACATCAAAAATACACTCCTGAAGAAACCTCCCAGAAATTGCTAAGAAAATTGTTTTTGAACATACAAGGAGTTAAGGAATACCATTCCCATGAGCCCTGCTTGAGGAAACTACTAGAGAACAAACTGGTCAGCCAAAAGACGATTAGGGAAACCATGGCCTAGAACTGATGGTGAGCATGAAATCTATACTCACCTGCAGCACCAAACTAAAACCATAGGAGCTCAGCATGGCAGATCAGAATATCAGTGTTTTATGCCTGACAATGCAGACATACAACTAGGACAAAAGGGGGAGAGGAAGAAGGTGACAAGTGGAGTAAGCTCTGTGATTGTGTCACTTATACAAGCCCAGAACCAAAGGCATTAATTACTCAAAGCTGAAACACCAGGTAACAGAAATACAGGGTAACTATATAAAGAGAATCACTCAGAAACAAAACTTTGTGCTAATAAGAGATAGAAAATGTAAGAGAAAAAAAATAGGGAAGTGGAAGCCATCACTGCTTATCATAAAAAAAAAAACTGAAAGATACTGACTGAACAGATAAAATAATGGTATTAATATAAAATTTAAATTATAAATTACTATACACAAATACATCTAAATATCAGAAGAACCACATAAAAAACCAAAGCAAATAGATTATATAATGAAAGACTTTAAAAAATATATAATAAATATATATTTAAATTGAATAGGTAATTTAAAGACTTTATACTTTTATACTTTTCTGAAGATGAAATTTTGAATGAATGGTATGAACACGGGAAAAATAGAGTTTGGTGACTGTCAGGAGCCATCAACAGTTAAGTCCAACTGACTGAAGAGTTTTAATAAAAACACTCCTCCAGCTTCTCTGACCACCAGTAAGGCATTAAGAGACAAAAATGCTTGGAGCCAACAACAGTGATTAGTAACATACAAAAACCTTCTTTAGATTTGATATCAGAAATACTGATATGGACAGGAGAGATATAAATTTACAAAGGAAATTCTGGCTTTGGACACAAGGCTCAGGAAAACAGAACTTTTGGCCAAAGCTATCTTCACTCCCCTCACGCCCAGCCTGATCAGTCCCCGAATCTGACTGAACCCACTTCCTCAGCATCTCAAGGTCCATCCCCTCCCCTCTGTCTCCACTGCCAACTACCTAATCCAAGCGTTGGACAATCCTGTCTTGCCTAGACAACTGCAAAGCCTCCTAATTGATACAAAGTGGCTCTACTCATTGTCTCTGCTAAACCTGTGTCCTCACTGCAGCCCAAGTGATCTTTTCAAAACACAAATCTGGTTGTGACACTTCCCCGCTTAAAAACCTGCTAGTGGCTTATCATCACTTAGAGGATAGGGGCTAAAGCCCTAGCCTAAAAGAGCAAAAAGTTTAAGAACACTCTGTGTGGGCCCAGGGATGGTGAAGCAGGCATCGACATGGCCTCTGTACAGAGCAACTGGGCTTTATTTAAAAATAGCAAAACTAAAGATGTTTGAGTAGGCAGATAGACAGAGCAGGAAAGAGAAACCCAGAGAGATGCAGATGTGGTCGCCATGATGCCCAATTCTATCCTTTGACCAACAATTCCATTCTAAGGAATCTATCCTGCAGATATACTTGAATGTGCGAGTGGACTTACGAGGATGTTCACTGCAGTGTAGTTTATAATAGCAAGACTAGAAACTACCTAAATCCCATCGACACAGGACTGATCCAAGGAATTATGGTACAACCACATTCCAATATACGAAAAAGCAAGGTATGGAGTAGAAAGTATCATATGCCACTTTTATGTGAAAAATATATGGACACACACACGTATTTGTAAATGCGCAGAAAACAGCCCTGGAAAGATGCTCCACTGACTTCAGGAAGAGAAACTGAGTAGTGGGGGGTAAGGGGGGAGACATGGGGAAAAGATTTAATATTCTCTACACGTCTTTTCTACTCTTCTAATTTTATACCAGATGCATACGTACACACTCAAAAAAATTCAGTTGAAAATGGAAATAAATAAATAAACCCTTGTGTGATCAATGAGGCCTGTCCTCTAGCAAGGGTCCCAGGTCTCTCTCTTCAGTTTCATCTCTTGGGTCCCTCTGCCCTATACACTAACTTACCGTACCGACCACTGTGCTACTTTATAACCACTTTGCTTTTTTCTCTGCTGGATAGTCTCACCTTTCTCCTTGACCACCTGGGGGACTCCTTCTCTTCCTCTGAGGCCTCACTCAAGTTTCTTCTCTTCTATGAGGAATTCTGAGTTCCCTCCTCAACTCCCCAAAAAACGTTACTGGCTTCTGACTCCATGCACCATGGCAAATGTACCTAATTCTATACTCTCATTCTGTGTGGTAGTTACTTGTTTCATGCACGTGTCACCTGCTAATCTGTGACCTCTTCTCCTCTGAGGACTGCCAGGCACAGGCTCAGGGTTAAGGTGGTATTCAATAACTACAGTACATGACTGATTGAATACTTCCTGTCCAACCATTGACCTAACACTATGGGATGTGTGTGTGTCAACATCTGAAACTGAAAATATGAGAAATGTCATGTATTTTTTAAAAATAAAAATTGTGTAGCTAAGGTGAACCTAGCGGGACTTCTGTAAGCGTTTTCATTACAAAGAATATTAACTTGCCATCCTGCCTTCCACGATCCCCATAAATTCTCAGAAATTAAGGACCTAGTCTGATTCACCTTCGCATCCTTCACAGGTCTAAGCTCAAAGGAGATTCACAGAAATGAACCACCAAACGACAAGTACTGTAGCACGTAACCCTCTGAGGGGCCTCGTCCTGGAGTGCTTGCTTTAGCGGGGAGGGGATGAAACCAGAAGCTTAACAGGGATAGAGCCGGGCAATTTCAAGGACTCGGAATCTTCTTCCCTTGAAGCCCAGACATAGGGTTGATACTGAAGTTTCATCATCTTTAAATGTTTAGAATTCCCCAGCAAAACCATCTGGTCCTAAAGATATTTTTCAAGATTTAATATTAAAATTTCAATTTCTTTAATAGAGGATTAAATTATCTTGTTTCCTTTTGCATGAGTTTTAGTAGTTTGTCTACTAAAGGAATTGGTCTAGTTCGTCTAACCTTGAATTTGTGTGCATCAACTTTTCACAGTAGTCCTTTATCGTTTTTCAATGGCTGCACGCTCTTTAGTGCTACCCCCTTTCGTTCTTTTAAGCCTATTGAGAAATAACTGACACTACAACAGTACACGCACATCCTGTGTGCCTTATACACCTTCCCCCGACTTCTGAAACACTTTTCCTTTCCGCCCCACTGTAAAACACTTTGGGGCTCACTGAACTCCTGTGACACACTGCCTGCCCTCTGCTCCCTGAAACATGGAACAGTGACCAACCAGGACAAACTGTCCCTCTTCTGTCCATCCTCTCAATCCCACTCTCCTCCCCTTCCAACGCCTTAGTGCTGTCTCCCCTCCACTGCCTCTTTCTTTGAAGATCAAAGACCCCCTAACCATGTCTCCACACGACATCATCTTTTCTCTGTTGGCCATCTGATCCCCAGAAAATGATGACACTCTGTTCCTGCGTACAACAGTCTACCTCTGCCCTCCACTACCGGAGTCTCGTATTCCTACTGCCACTTATTAGTTCTCAATACGCACAAGGCCTGTGCTAAGCACTCGATTCCTGCAACTGCCCTATGAAGGTCTTACTATTATTCTGATTTTACATCTTGCCCAAGGTCACACAACGTAAAGGATGGCCAGATTCACGTGTAGGTACACTTGGCTCCAAAATCTTAGATAGAAATCCACATTAAACCAGAATTCCCTAGACATTTGATATTTTAAAACTTTCTACAGCACCCTCCTGCTGTTAACCATCGTTTCAGGAGAGCTCACAGAAAACCCCCCACTGCCTTCCTCCCCAAAGAACTTAGTCTTCCGCCACCTCCCTCTGGGGCACAGTCCCCTTGGCTGTGAACTCCCACACTGTCAGACGAGAGGGTCATAGTCAGGCTGTGTTGCCCACATGCCTGGCCGGGCCTGTGGTCCCCTGTTCCTGGCTGGCACTCCATCCCCACCCCACCCCTTCTATAAATATCCCACTGCTCACTGGCTGCCGAGCTGTTGCAGCAAGAGTTTCCATGAGGTCAGCTTCCCAGAGCAGCCTCCAGGCACCCAGCACCCACACTTACCTCTCCTGGAGTCCTGTGGCCTGCTTGTCCCTGGGGGGGGCTGTCCCGGGTGCCGTGTCTCCGCCGGGCAGGAGGTGTAGGCACTTGGGGAGAGTCCTGAGGTGGGACCTTCCCTAAGCTCTGGGCTCCAGCTCCTGGAGCTTGATTCAGGGAAGAATCAGGCTTGCTGTTGACAGTTGGCTCCACTTTGGGCTTCGGAGGGGCAAATCTCTTCCTGTTGAAAGGCCTATTTGGCTGGGGGGCTGAGGGTGTGGGCTGGCCAGGAGCAGTAGGCCCCCTCTCACCTGTGGCCTCGCCGGGCACCCTCCCTGAGGGCATTTCTCCAGGCGCCCTGCCACTTGGGGAGTGGGACCCCTCCTCTCCATGAGGCCTGACTGTCCGGGTGCTCTCCAGATACATGTCCTTCAGGGAGAAATACGCTTCCTGGTCTGGGCCTGGGGCAGGGGCTGCGGCCAGGGCATTCTGGGGCTGGTCTCGCGAGGCCACGGCAGAGGCCGACTTCCTGGTGCTATCGACTCCGGAAGACCCAGGCCCCCGTGTAGCCCTACCTCTGGGCTGGCTGTGAGTCTGCTCTGTGTCCATGGGCCCCTGTGTCCCACAAGAGTCAGGCTTGTCTGCACTGGGGCCAGAGTTTTCAGAATGGTGGCCTAGTGCTGCTGCCTTCTCTAACTCTGGCTTCCGCAGACCTGGCTTAGGTTCCTCATCTTTCTTTTTCTTCTTGGCCCCAGACTCCTTTTTGGGGGCTCTCTGAGACCCCAGCTCCATGGCCTCACAGATGTATGTCAATAGGCCATGCTCCCCAGCTTCCCCATTCTCGGGGGCGGCATCCCCATTGGTGGTAACCTCTCCGGAGGCAAAACTGTTCATCAGGCCCAAACCGGGGTGCTGACTAGACTCAGTCCCCACCTCTTGCCAAGCCGCCTGGGTGCTGTCCTCGGCCTCTCTGGTCGGAGCCGAGGGGACTGGTATCTCAGCCCCACTCAGCCGCCGCTTTCGCTGGAAGCGGTCGGGGCTGAGCTTGCGCAGGGTGTCGGCCTCACCCGCTGCCTCCTTCCCGTGCTTCCAGCTCTGCTCAATCTCACGCATCTTGGCTGCGGCCTTGTGCTTCAGCTTGGCGAACCAGCGCTGATGGATCTTGTACTCGGTCATGGTGCCCACCTCTAGGACGCCCGAACAGGACACTATACCCTTGGAATTCTGGGCAGAAGCCTGGTAGATGGCGGCATCGTCTTCTTTACACCTGGAGGCAGGAGCATTACATGCCAATTCCCCCCCCTCCTGGGAGATGAGAGGCCCCCACTCCCCACAGCCAGAGCCTCTCAGAGCCGAGTGAGCTGCCCCAGCCCCTGCAAGCCCTGTCCCGAGTGTCATGCCCACCTCAGACATAAGCACGTCCAACACTCTCCATTGCAGTTGAGGAAACTGAGCCAGCAAGAGGGCGGGAGCTGACCAAGGTCACACTTTTCCAGGAGGGATTAGACTTGGGGCCCAGGAGAGCTCCCGTCAAAAACAGGTGACCCATACAGCCCTTGTAAAGAATGACACAGGACATTTATTTGGCAGCTGATCTCATGGAAAATGCTTCCATGGGTCAGGACCTCCTGTGGTTGCACTCAGCTCTCGGGCTGTCAGAAACACTCCCACCCTGGCCTTAGGAGATCCCAGACGCCGCAGGCAGACACGGTTCACCAGGTGGTTCAACTCAGCAGCAGCACCTCACCCTCCACCTCCAGATCCCGCCTGCACATCTTCATCCACCTAACTCTGCTCCTGAGGGCAGGCTTGGGCCACTGGACTCTCAAATGGGCACAGAGGACAGAGAAGGCCCCTCTCCCTTACCTAAAGAGCTGCAGTGTGTGACGGTTGCCCTGATGAGTGATCTTGTATTTTGGCAAGCCACAGTAGCGATCTAGCTCCACGTCATCCTTGTACCAGGTCACCTCTGGCTCTGGGTATCCTAAGAAGGAAGCAGGAGACTGGGTTATAGGAAGACCAGTTCCAAATAGTGGGACGAGAGGAGGACACACAACGGTTTCCTCAAACTACCCAAAGAGATTGGACTGGCCCACCTGCCCCAGGCTTGCTAAAAGAACAAGGCTATGGCTCAGCTTCATTTTAGAAGCTAGGCCCTGTCCAAGATGAAAACTGTTACTTTTTAGCAGCTGGAAGGCAAATCAACTACGCAGGAGAATATTCCTAGCTTCCTGGTAAGAAAAAATGAAGAAGCTTCTAGAAAGCCTTGGCTGGTAGCAATAAGCTTCCTTTCTTCAGTGGCCTGCTCTACATCCTCAGCTGCAGTAGCAGCTCTATTCGCAAAAGTCTCCCCGCAGCACTCTGACATTAAGACCACGGTAGAGAGCCATCCTCCTTTCATTCAGGTTCCTGGACTGGTAGGATTATTTGATGACACAGCCAAAACACCCGTCCATCCATCCCCCACCACGTCTACCTACCTACCTACCCACCCACTCACTACATGAGACTGACTGAAGTGTCTTCCCAGGCCCTCCTCTCTGGTGACTTCTAGCCCTACCCACAGGAGAGCTTCCAACTTCTAGAGTCACAGGTTTCCTGCTTCCATGGTCACACAGATGATGGGTCCAGTAATGAACTCCCAATCAACTAATCTAATCCAGTTCTTTGACCTAGGATTTGGGAATTAGATTCTAGAGACAGTCTATGCTTACATCTGGAAATAGAACTTTAAAGAGGTGCAGTCATCTTCTGCCACACAGACTAAAAAGCAGACAAAGAGGCTCTGCAGCGAAATGTTAAAATAAAGTTGGTTTTCAGGATATAATAAGAGCTAGGAACCAGACAGAATGTTGACATCCTTCCAAAAACTGGCTCCATTCCTTGCCCGGCCATGGCCGTACTTCTACTTGTCAATTCAATAAAAAGCCTGTCTAGCCTTACCAATGAATTCTGCTTCATTTTTTAAGCCAACTCCAACTGATCTGTAATGTTTATTAGGAATCTAAGACCCCTAGCATACGTTGCCTCAAATACATATATATTAAGTAGGAGCTGATTACCAAGTGAGGGTCATAATATAAAAACTTGACAAACAGGGTCTCTGTTCTCAGGGAACCTACTACACAGTAGGAAAGGCAAGACAGGTCCCCGCACAAGGTAAGAGACACACTTGCATCTGTGCGTACCTGCTCTGCCTTCCCTGCTGTCTAGACGAATTGCCCACACACCTAGCGAAAGCCCACACTGGATCCCACCTCCCCTCTCCTCATCAGGGACATCTCTCCACTACTGTCTGGAACTCTCCTGCATCATCAAACTTTTCCTCACTATTGTATCATCCCTATTAGCTTATAAGCCTGTGTCCTTTTCTTAAAAAACAACAACAACAACAACAACAACAACAACTTCATTTGGCCCAGTCCTTCTCTAGCTCCTACCCCGATTTCTCCATTCTCTACTTTACAGAAAAATTTAAAAGACTCACTGTCTGCACTCTCTGTCCTCTAATCAGGCTTTAGTATTGCCAGTGCACCAGGATTTGTTCTTGTCCAGGTCACCCATGACTCACACATTGCCAAATCCACTGCTGACTCTAAACCTCACCTACCCAACCTATCAGCATGGATCCCCCTTCCGAAGCCTTTTCCTCACTTGCTTCTGGACACTACTCCTGAGGGCTCTTCTTGCTTCACTGGCTGCTTTTCCTAATCTCTTCCATCCTCTCCACCTAGGCCTGTAAATGTGAGAAGTCCCAGGGCTCAAGCCTCAGAAGCACTTTCTATTCTCTCTCCATATAACCAAGGGCAGGGGTCGCCAACCCCAGTGCTGCAGGCCAGTACCAGTCATAGCTTGTTAGGAACCAGGATGCACAGCTAGAGGTGAGTGGCAAGCGAGCCAAACTTCAACATATCTGCAGCCACTCCCCAGCAGTAGCATCACCGCCTCAGCTTCACCTCAGATCATCAGGCACTAGAGATTCTCATAAGAGCACTGGTCCCTGGAGCTAAAAAGGTTGGGGACCTGTGGCCTTTAAATATCTACATGCTTATGACACCCAAGTTTAAATATGCAGCCCCTCTTCCCTGAACTCCTGGGTCTTGTTTCTGTCTGTGGACCTGACATCCACTTGGAAGTCTAATAGGTATCGAAGTTAATGTGGCCCAAGCCAAGCTCCTTATTCGCCTCTCTCCAAGCCAGTCCCCATGTAGCTCAGTAAAGAGCAACTGCATCCTCCTTTCTACTTTGGCTCAGGCCAAAACATGGAGGTAATTCTTTATTACTTTCTTTTCCCACATCCACTCCATCAAACAATCCTAAGCACCCACCCTTCAAAATATATCCAGAATTGATCATTTCTTGCCATCCCCATCACCAACCTGGTCCATCACCAACATTTCAAACATTGATTTCTGCAATAATCTCCTTGCAGATCTCACTATCATCCTAGCCACTCTTCAGCCCATTCTCAGAACATCAAGGGCTCCCATAGGGAGCCCTTTAAAATAAAGTCAGGCCATGGAATCCTCTGCTGAAAAATACCCAACAGCTTCCACTTCATTAAGGCTCCCTGATCTGAGCCTTGTTACCACGCTGGCCTTACCTAGTACTTTCTGCGCTGCTTGCTGCAACCCAGCCACATGATCCTGCTGGCTCGCCTGTCACACTCTATGCAAACACTACACCATAATGCCTTGTCTCTGTTCCCATGTCACCTCCTCAAAGAGGTCTTCCTTACCACCCTGCATTAAAGAGCAGCTCTCTTGCCCTGCACTTCTCACCCCTCTATGTTTATCTTCCTTTGTAGAATGCATGGCTGCCTGGCACATTACACACTATGACTGTTTATGTCCATCCTCTCCAACTGACTGTGGAAACATCAGCTGCACGACTTGTCTGTGTTATTCACTGCTGTGTCCCCAGTTCCTAGAATAGTGCCTGGTATGAAATCAATGCTCATTAAGTATTTATAGATGAATGAATGAAGCAATGCACTAAATGCTCAGGGTGCAGGGAAGGGAGAAAGCGCCCCTGGCTGTGGAATCAGGAGAGGTCTTGGAGGAGAGGCTTTTGAATTAGTGGGCAGAATTTCAGAAAATGTGGGTTCAGTGCTTGCACTTCCCCTTCATAGCACTAACCGAGATACTCTATATAACTATTTCCTTGTCCACCTTCTCTCCTACAGTCTGTATGTCCTCTGTGCACAGGAATCACATCTTCTTTACTGCTATATCCAAACCACCTAAGATGATGCCTGGCACACAGTGGTTACTTAACAAAATCTGCTGAATGAGTGAGTACATGAGTAAGGAAGGGAATGAGTGAACAAACCAACCAGAGGTAGATGGGAAGGGCATGTCTGACAAAGGAACAAAGCAGCAGAGCATGAGGGTGGAAAGCAAAGGGCACCCTGAGGAACCGTATAGAGGTGCAGGGAGCAAGGGAAGCAAGGCTGCAGCAGGGTCGGCCAGGAACAAACTCCGGGCAGCCTGACTGTAAAGCGAACCCCATGTTTCCACTGTGAACTAAAGCCCCTGGTTACATCACTGTGTGTGTGGCCAGGGCCAGCACAGGTGTCCTAACCATCCTGTGGGATGATCTCACCCCTATGAGGGCCCAGCTCAGAGCCTCCCTGCCCCATGACCTGCTCAGTAGGGCCTCAGCCTCCAGGGCATCTGAGCCCAGTCAGGCTGGGGGGAGGGGCTCAGGAGGGGAACATTGACACTATTAGGCTTCCCCCATGCCACCAACAGGCACCTCATCACAAAGTAAGGGCCAATCTGACAGCTTAGGGCTCCATGGCAAAATGGGTTTTGGAAACAACTTTATTTGGGGAGAAAACATTGTCTTGTCCCCTGGATATTAGGAACTATATTCTAAAACACACAAAAGCAATTGAGGTCCTTTCTTCCCTGCTGTACACACATATGCGCGTGTGGATGTCCACAGGCAGGTGCACACACACACACACACACATCCGGCCATAGCGAGAAGAGTCCACAGCAGTACTGGAGACTGCGGCCTTCCCTCTTCCCTCTCACACCCTGCAACCTCTGCTTCCCAGCCAGCAGGCCAGGGTCTGGAACCCAGCTTGGGGACTTGCAGCCTCATCCCAACCATTCCATTTCAGAAAAGCTCAGATACAAGAGAATAATGGCTAATGTAAATCTAGAGTTTCAAATACAGAATTTCACTTGGCCTTTAATAACAATCCTGTGAAAATAAATGCTGACATTGATTGAAAACTTACTATGTGCCAGGCACTGAGCTGAACATTTTTCACTTATTATTTCATCTAGTCCTCACTAAAATCCAATGAGGAATGGACTGTTATTAATCCTCAATTTAAGGAAGAGGAAATCAAGACACATAAAATTAAGGCTCCTGCCTGAAATCATCTCGCTGGTAAGCAGAAGAGGCAAACTTCGAATCCCTGTCTTCTATAAAACAGTGCAGGCATTTTCTCTAAAAAAAGTTTCTTTAGAAACAGTAGCTGACCTGTTGATACTGCTCCCTCCTCCTCCTGCCTCAATATATGCAAAAGTGTGTGCTCACAGACACACACACACACACACACACACACAGAATCTACAATAGTGTTAAGGAGAGTGGGGGAAGGTGACCACCATGCCAGACAGAGATAGGCAGTCTCAAAGGGGACAAGAGGCACTCTAGCCAGATGGACCCCTGGGGGAGACAGGAGACAGAAGGCCTAGTCAAGGCCCACTCTGACAGGGAAGAACCTCAGGACTGTGCTCGCCTTCTCTGAGCCACCAAGGGCATCCCTCACAGCTCAGCCAGTGTGGAACCAGCACAGACACCTCTGTTACCTGGACTAGGTTCTGAACCACCAGGAAAGCATCACCTGCTTCTGGCAGGGTGCTGGTGGGTCTGACTCATCACAGTCTAGTATACAAAATGCTACCAGTAGGGTAGGAGGCAGAGAAGCAAGTGTGGTTGTTACCTCTATGGAGATAAGCCAGATTACCACACCAGTCTCACAGAGGCCAGTGTCCACCATACATCTATCCACTGCCCACCTTTCCAGACTGGGGAAGCCCCACTTCTAACCCTGTTTCTTTTGCTCTCTTGCCTTTCTGCATCACCTTTTCCCCTCTCCTACAGTCTGCATTTTCTCTTTCCTCCGTGCTAACTGGAAATGGCTCATTTCAGTATACTATGGTAGTCACGAATACCTCTTTCAATAATCTGCTACATAAAACTCAGGTAACTTGAGATTTTTTTATGTGTGCAGGGTGAGAAGGGAGAAAGATGGAGTCAGGTACAATAGTGAACCAGGATTCGGATGTCAGAAATAACTTGAGCCCTGGACAACTTACAGACTCATTAGTAGTGTTGGAGATCTCAGCATGGAAGGGGTTCCTGCACAGAAGACCCTGGCTCTCGTTGGTTGTCATGAGACATGGGTGTCATGGCAACTAAGGGGAAAAACGTTTGCTCCTTTGAGTTGGGCCTGAAACAGGAAAAAGCTTACTCCCATGATGACACTGAGAGTGTTCAATAAAATACCCGAAGATTCTGTAAGTCAGACTCATGTCGGGTTCTCCATGTTGCTCTGAGTCAATGGCTACAAAGGACAGAAGGGGAGAGGGAGAGAAGAGACCACTCTGAAGTGGTCCAAGGTCATTACAGCAGCTGCTGTTTCCGAAGCGCTGAAGCCACAGCTGAAATGTAGAAAGTAGAAAAGCTATGACTTTTGTTCACAGCATGGTCATTTGGCAAATATTTACTGATCGCCTTCTTTGTGCCTGCTCCCAAGGGACACAATGTGTCAGGTGTGTGCTCTAACCTCGCAGGCTTCACGGTCTTGTTGGAGAGACAGATGTAAAAACAAACTGTGCCACAGAAGACAGCAAGGGCTTCCCGTGGAAATGCTGGAGATGACCTCCTGGAGGATGAGCTGTTTGCACTGAGCTTTGAAAGATGAGAAGGAATGTGCCAGGCAGAGAAGTAGGCTTCTAGGTAAAAAGGCCAGAGGAGCAGACCATCTATTTTTATCCTTCCCCCAAAACCAATTAAGACTACACTAAAAAGATTTTTTCTTAAAGATATAAGAACACAAGGAAGGGGAGAACAGACAAGGCGAGCAACAGAGGAGACAGCACTGTGACAGCTGGAAAGCAGATGGACAAGTGGCAACTTAGCAGACCCAAGACAGCTGACAGGAAGCCAGCAGTGGGGAAAACAGAGACCCACATTTTGAACACCAGAAAACCCCAAAGAGCTTAAGAACTGGCCACAGGTATCTTTGAGACTGGGGGTAAAGGAAGAGTAGTGAAAGGTTGCGTGAAAAACAATCAGCTCTCTGGATCCCCTCACCCACTCCATCCTGCTCGGTGATGGTTTCTTCCCCAACACAGCCAACAGTGAGGTTTTTAACCGGACAACTATACCTGGCAGCCAAGCCAGCACATGGAGGCATGACTGCTCTATGGAAAACAGGAAAATGTAATAATCACACATATAAAAGAAACGCTTTATACTGAAAGCCCACTCAACACTCTCATCTACTTATTTCCCATAAAATCTTTACCTTCCAGACAAGATACTGGAAGACTAGTCACTAGGAAATCTTGCTGGTCCATGAGGAAAGGACTAAAGAAACACTGGCAATTCTCAACAGTGGCCACCCAGATCATCCTTCAGGGAAGACCGAAGCTTTCCACACCCTCCAGTTTGCTTAAAACTTTCAATCAGCTTTTTAGTCTCCTACTCTTAATCATTATCTGCCAGTCAAAGACAAATACATATCAGAGGAGAGCCTGTAAATGAAAGATTTTGAACCAAAACAAATGAAAAAAGTTTAAATGGAAGAAACACAGCTAGGTAGGGAGAGGAAACTTTTAGAAAACTATTATTACTAGTCTCAAAGAGTTAAAAGATATCATATTCATGAAAACAACAGGATGCTACAGAAAAGGATTTTAAAAGAGCCCTTAGAAATAAAAAAATAATTCAATAGAAGAGTTGAAAGATAACAGTGCGGAAATCTCCCAGAAAGTAGAGCAAATAGACAAATAAATGAAAGGGAAAGAAAGTATAATAAGAGAATCAGTCCTTTAGAACAGATGTCTACATAACAGGAATTCCAGAAAGAACAGAGAAAACAAGAGGAAGAAATCAACATCAAAATAATCTCACATTTCCCAGAACTAAAGGCATTCAGTTTCCAGATAGAAAGCGTCCAAGCACGCCTCAGGATGAAAAGAGACCCGTATCAAGATACATCATTATGAAATAGCAAAACATTCTTACAAGCTTCCAGAGATAGGGGGTAGAGTGAGGGAATGGTCTCATGCAAAGTATTAGGAATCAAAGTTTCTTCTTGCTCTTAACAGCAACCTTAGAAGCAAGAAGGCAATGAAGAAATCACTTTAAAATTCTGATGGAAAATTATTTTCAACTTAGACTTCTATACCCAATCAAACTCTCCATCAAGGGTAAAGTAGAAAAAAGACATTTTCAGACACAAGTTATCTAACACTTACTTCTCATGTACCCTTCCTAGGAAGCTACCAAAAGAAAAATGTAAATCAAGGTAAAAATGTGGAATACGAAACACAGGAAATCCATCACAGGAGAGGAGGAAAGGAAATCTACCAAATGACAGTGAAGGGAGATCCTAGGATGTCAACCATGTGCTGGACACAGAGAGCAACTGGATGATATTGGAGAATGACTCAGAGGAGAGACAGGCTGAGAACTGGTCATCACAATGCCTCCCGCTGTTGTACCACCTTCAGGCCTTGACGAAACTATTGGACGGTGTCATTTAATAAAGTCAGAGAGTAAGCCAAGAAAAAAGAAGATACAACATTCAGTAAACTAAATCAAACCCAAGAGACCCAGGCCTAAGAGGCCACAAGTTCAAACAGAATAAAAATAAAGATCTGCAGGAGGGACATCTCTAAGGAAAGTAATCAACAGAATACTGATGGCAATGACCTTGTAGGAAACTGTATTAAGACTCTAATAAATAGTATTTAAAAAATTAGCAGCAGATACCAAAATGTAAAAAAAAAAAAAATACTAACTTAAAAAAAAAAAAAAACAAGAAAAAATACAATCATAGTATACTACAGTGCTTGGTTACAAATAAGACTGCATAAGGATGACCAGGTAAACAATAAATACTGACTTAAACAAAAATATATTAACCATATTGAGATGATAAATGAGGGAAACTAAGAAAATGATGGTAAAGAGAGCTAATTCTTTATCTCCCATAAACGGAAGACTAGATAGCATTTAATGTGAAGTCAGCAGTATCCATATATTACTCAGCATTATGGAAATGCATACACACCAGAACAAACTGCTAAAAGCAGAACACAATTGCTTCTACGAAAACATACTGATGGAAGGGTGCACTGCTGTATTTTGACATATGTCTTCTGGTATAATTTGAAGTTTTAAAATAATGTACACATACTAATTTGATACAAATAATTTTTAAGTTACTTTAAAATTAAAAAATTATTGCCTTTAAAAAGGATTAAGGACTTTCTATATAAGGAAAAGAGCGAATGCAAAGGCATGAAGGTGCAAAAGAGCAGCACTTTTCTAGAAAACCATTAGCACCACAGTAAAGCAGGAGATGCAGACATAAGCAGGCAGTATCGGTGGCTGCAGAGCAAAGCTGCTTCTCCTCCTTATCAGCTTTGTGGACTCTGACAAATCATCTAACTTATTCTAGTTTCCTTCTCTGTAAAATTTGACTAATAATAATAGCACTTACTTCACACAGTTTTATAAGAATTCAATGACAATGGAGGCAGATGTTGCAAAACATGTCATGCTGTACAAAGGCAGGGGATGGAGACCCGTCTCTGTGTTCCCTGGAACAGACGGTGTTCTTGGCCTGGAGCTCAGAGGGTTCTGGGTAAGGGTGAGAACTGCCCAGAGAAGCTGTTTAGCTGGTTGGGGCAAACAGGTTCCTCAGAATCAAGGCACGTTACAGCCGGAAAACCCAATGCTCTTGATTTACTAAAAACGTAGGCTCTTAGAAACTTGACCTGAAACCCTTAAACTGGTGACCATACAGCTGAAGAGGGTAGGCACCCATCAGTGAGTACTGCAGGCCCTGAGCAGGTCAGACTGGTGCAATGAAAGACTTGCTAGAGGGTGGGGTCTGAGGGAGGGGCAACACCCAGGGGCAGCTTCCCAGTAGTCTCTCCACTCCATCCTGCCCTTCCAAGGAGCATCATGCTGTTTCCTATTCAGCCAACCTGTTGCTTCAAATTCTAGCATGGAGCTCAGTGAAGGGCAAACGATGCTTTTAATTTCTAACACATAGATGGTACTTGCGATATGCCAGGAACCATTCCAAAAGCTCTGCCTACAGTGATGCATTCAGTCCCACAATAACCCTATGAAGTTCATGCTGTTGTCATCCCCACTTTACAGTTGAGGCACTGCAAGGTTATGTAACCTACTCAGTACCACATAATTGGAAAGGGGACGAGCCAGCATTCCAAGCCAGGCAGTCTGTCTCCAGGATCTGGAGTCTGAATCACTCTACCTCAGGCTTGAGACTCCCCAGCCTCAAAATACCCAACTGTAAAACAGGATACTTCAGAAGACGATCTCAAAAACCTCTTTCAATTAGAGAGCTTCTTTCCTTGGAACTAAGATTCATCAGTTGTGTACACCTGAAGGTGAGGAACCTTTCCTGAATACAGGTTCTGAAGAAGAGCAAGGTATATATCTGATTCCAGAACGGGAGGAGAAAGGGACCCCGCCCACACAGGGAGATTGAACTGGAGAGAAAGCTAAGAAAACAAATGTCAACTTGCAATTTTGTGCGCATGGCCAATCCCCCTCCAAACCCGTCTCCATAGTCCCACTAGACCCTGCTCTGTGGATGAATCATAGAGATGGCCTCATTACCTGTGACGATGCAGGTGAACCTGACGTCGCTGTCCTCGGACACAGCCCGGGACTTGAGCGTGGTCTCGAATAGTGGCTGGGTCTCCTCTGTTAGCTGAGCAATGATGGAGCAGAAGGTGCTCCTAGGAAAGGCAAAGAACTGTTCAGATCAGCCTTCCCCGCAAATACCACAGCCTGACGTTGTGCAAGGCAGCTTAAATCTTACCATGTCCATCTGTCATCCTGGAGCCATGATTCCAGCACCTAGGCAAGTCTTTTTTCAAGGAAGCCTAGGCCTCTTGGCCAGGTGGGGGGCAGGGATGGTACCAAACGGCTGAGTGGCCTCCTGACCCAGACCCATTGCAATAGTCAGGCTTTGTACCACAGGCCAGGCTCCTGAGCCCTGGTGTCACCATCCCATCCTTACTGGGGGCCTTGCTTTGCCCTCCACCTTTGAACTCCAGGGAAGCTCGTGCATGGGGGAGATACACACAAGGCTAGGCTCAGCCTCAGAGAGTGAGACCCCAGCACAGCAGAGCTCCATTCATGTCAAAGAAGGAAAAGCTGGCCAGCCCTTAAGGATACCCAGGTCCTAGGATACAATGAACTCTCTAAAGCTTGGGCTCAGAAAAAAAACCCTGCATTTGTGAACACAAACCCATAACAGACAAAGAGTATGCCTGCCAATGCTAGGGGTCTAGACCCCAATTCCTAGGGGTATCAACAAAGAGACTCGAATGAATTCTGACCCTAAACAGGGCTACAGACCTGCAGTGAGAAGCCAGCCATATCCCCCTGCTCCATCCCTGAAGCCCATATGCTCAAGTGAGCACATGGCTGGCAGCTCCAGGACCAACCAGCAGCACTGCCAAACTACAAACAGGACTTCTAGTTCCCTGTGACAGTCAATATTGCAGAATTCCGGTGCATTTGTGGGCTGAGTCTAGCGTGGGCTCACAAATAACACTCAGCACTTACAGTCTTCTCCTTCCTGGGACAGGAAGCAAACCACCACACCAAGCCTGCTCGTGAGCCAGCAGAGACACAATTGTCCCTAGGCGTGAAGCGTTAACCACATAGCCAGGTTGTGTGGTGCACAAGCCGTGCCCAGCCCTCCTCCCCCTCCAAATTCACACACTCTGTTGTGAGCAGCAAGGACTGTGAGGATAAAGTGAAGAGAAGCAGAAGGAACTGTGATGAGAAAGACAAATCATTCAAAGTTGCCTTTCTCCATGGTGACCCGCAGGCAATGTGTGTTTGCCCACGGGGGCAGTGGGGACAAGCAAACAAGAGCTACAACCCTATGTTTCCACATTCGACTTGTCATTGCCATGGATATCATTCTGGACTTGAGTCTGAGGAGAAAGGCTGCATCCCAGTAAAAGTGTCTGGAATTAAGGAAGACTTCTGATGTGACAGGGGTGCAGCCATGGCTTCTCCACAGGGCTGACTGCAGAGGCCCGGGCCTTCCAGGAGTTGACAGAAGTCCTCCCCGAAAAGACTACCCAGAAAGGAGAGCTCAACCTCACACGCCCGAACTTTTGAGTGAGGCCTGCAGTCAGATGTCCTTGACACTCCCTGCAACACTCGCACCTAAAGCTCATCTAAAAAGTGTCTTTTCCTTTCCTTTTCATACCCACTTAGAACAGAGGGTCCTTTAGGACCTAGACTATCAAATCCCTAACTCAGGAAACACCACATCTGCAAACATTTCTCACTGCTCTCACACTAACAGCAATTTCTGACTTTAGGGAATACCAAATCCCAACCAACAGTTTCTAGAGGAAACTGTCTTGCCAAAAGCAATTGGACTTCTATGATTTTGCAACTAATTCAAAACATCCCTGATTATGTTCTCCCTACTTAGTTTGAATCCTATCTTACTTAAGAACATGAACCTGGACCTAATGTTCAGCTTAGGCAAGCCTAAAAAAATAATTTCAACTACTGGATGAGTGAGAAAATATAGAAATCAAGCTTCAAGAAAATTTGCAGAGACAATTGCTCATGCTACGTATTCAATAACAGGTAGTTATTTTATTTCATTACTTTTTTGAATGGGAAAGTATACTTACCTTCTCAAACTTTCCACACTAGGTCCTAAGCTACATTTTTAAAGAAATATTTATATTGGAAAATCGTAGTAACTACCAAAAGGCATGCCTGAATGAAAGGCTTCCAGGGAAGTGGGTCTGGCATGCATTTGGGGGAACAGGGGAGACACTGCATACACTGTCATGTTCCATTGAATGTCACATGCTTTCTGTCCCCATCCTCCAAACCATTTAGACACGGGATGAACTCTGTGTGCTGCTTCTAGTACCCCAGAAAGCCAAGAAGTCCACACATCTGGAAATGGTCTGGTCCCACTCTGAACCTCCAAGTCCTTCCAACTAACTCTGCGGCTTCTTAAGGATATCATAACCTAATCAGGTGTTCTCTGGAGAACACCAGAATCATTGGTTGTCAGGATGCTCAAAGGAACCCACCTTGTCCTTAGGTTTGGCTATTTACCTCGTTGTAAATAAACTTCCAAGATTGTCTCTCTTTAAGCACTGACCATGCTCCGTTGTGGACTAGTTGTGATACCCTGTCTTTCTCACAGAAGAAGGTTCTTCAGTGTTCTCCCCATCGGAGGAAACCTACATAATAGCTGCTAATCACATCTGTAGATATTACTATTCACAAACTAGTTAGCTACTAAGAAATCCTTCTCTGTGTGAAGAAACTATAGCCAACTCTCCCCAAATCTTCCAGAGTCTGGGATGAGAACCAGTGGAGTGAATAGCCAGGAAATACTCCCAACTTTCATCAGAACAGTTAGTTCAGCCAGGGGTAGAAAGCTGTCCCCAGCGCGGGAGGCAAAAGGGCAGTCACTCAACAGGAAAACCTCACCTGTGTCCTGCTCAGGCCCTGTGCTGGCTCTGCAGCAGATTCAGAGAACAAGCTATGCAAGACTACAGTAACAAGGTGTCCCCTGACCTCACAGAGTTCCCAGTCTGCAGGGATACAGAGGAGCCAAAGGAAAGGAAAATTCAGAGGAGGAGGTGGTAGGAGAACTGAAGGGACTAAAGAAAAAAAAAATTAGGACAGTAGCCATGGTTAGAAGACAGACAGTAAGGTGTCAAACCTAGATGTGGTTATGAAAACCTAGGATGGGAAGAAATGGATCACATGACTGGCGGCTCCCCATTCTGGTCCCGGAATACTTCTCTCAGGGGCAGAGATATAGTGCAGGCATCTCAGAAGTCTTACACTCCTTTCAAACGGTCCATGCAAGCATCAGCTCTGGCCCCTGTGAGACCCATGCTCACGTGAATACCTCTCACACTCTCCGCCACCCACCCTCCAGCCCTCCCCTTACCCCATGCATCCTGGTTAGTGCACAAGCAGTCACTCCGAGGCCCCTCAGTGACCAGACTCGAGAGAAAAAGCAGTCAGAGAAATGTAATGCAGTGTGCATTTACCTTCCAGAGCTGGGGTGAGACAACCGGCTGCTGGATAAGCTAAGCAAAAACAGCAAATGGAATCAATCATTAGGCCAAAAAAGCAAGGAGAGGAGGCGACAAAATCAACAACAGTCTGCAAAGTATTAATCGGTCACCATCTGGGGCCCAAAGGCCTTTCTATTAAAAGGGACCAGCTGTCTTAGTTGGCCTGCTCCAGTTAGCAAGTGGCCTCTCCTCCGGACACCAGTCTATCTGAAACCAAGAGCTCGTTAAATGCAGCAGAGTCTAGGGAAATGGTTAGGCAGGAAGGAAGCCCCTTGGGGCTGCCCTCACAGAAAGGTGTGTTCCAGGTACTTAAGTCAATACCATCAAGAGGAGGGCTTAGAGCTTCTTGGCATGTTTCCCCACCCACAGCACACCAGCCTAGGGGTAGCATCTGCTTCAACCCTTGGCTATTGGGGGAAAAGAGTTCCCATTCCTGGAAATCCCCTAACACGATGGAAAGGACACCAGTGGCTTGGAGAACACCCATTAATGTGTTAAAGTTCTGTTAAAGAGGCCACGCAAGGCAAACCAGCTGGGAGAGTGAAGAAAAGAAAAACAAAGCAGTTAACTGAGGAGGAGCCAGGAGGCACCCAGCTTGGTCAGACCAGCTCAAGGTCCCTTAGGCCTAGAGCCCTGATCGTTCATCCATTCCTGAATCCGGGCAGTGCCTGAGAACAGACACTGGCTAGGGGCTACGAAGGCCACTGTGGGGTAAGGACCCACCCACCACTGCCCCTTACTCCTTAGGGGAGATCCAGCCTGTTGGATATGAGCCAGCTTTTACCTCTCCCTCAACCTTTCCCAACACAAATATCTCCAGTGGAGTCTAGGGACCCTGCCTCCCATAGCTCTTTAGGAGACCTCAGGGGCCAGCCCGCCCACACTCACTCCTTGCAGCTCTCTCTCTTGCTCTATACCTTTAACCACAAGAAGCCCCACTGATGGCCTGTCTCCTTATAAAAAGACCAACCTTGTCCTCTACCCCAAAACACAACTTCCACTCCAGTGGGCGTGTGGATAGCATTCTTCCTGACTCCGAAGCTCTAAACCTGCCATTTTAGACTCTTCTTTCTCCCAACCCCAGGTCCAAACAATCAACACTTCTTGGCCCCTCTTTCTCCCTTTCTCTTGACTCCTCATGTTGTGTTATGATCTAGACCCTCAAGGCTCTCTATCTGATGACCACAGCAATCCCTTTCTCCCTCACCCTTCATCACACTCCTCTGAAAAAGATGCTACAGTCCCTCCATCACTTATTATACTGTCTCAAAGCCTTGACTGGGCACTTAAGGCTCTCCCTGACTTCCTCACATCCCAACTACGACCATGGTTCTCTACTTCCCAACATTCAGGTTCTACTGTAATCAGACCTGGCCCTAACTGGCATGGCTCATTCATTCCTGGCCTCTGAACCCTCACTTTTGTCCTCCCTGCTTAGAAGGCCCTCCCTCTTTCCTTCTGCTCAACTAAATCCTAATACCCACACAGCCTTCAAATCTAGCTCTATTTTGTAGCTTCTGGAGCCCCCAGCACAGTGGTAGGCATACAGTGGATATTCAATAACCCTTTCATGGAAGGAAGGAAGAGGGAAGAGGAAGCGGGGAAGGAAGAGCAGTGCATCTTTCAAACAGGAAGGGTCCTGCCCCCCAGGACGCTTTTCTGCTGCTCCAGAAAAGATGGAAAAGAGAAAGCAAGAACGCAGCTGCCTTTGCTCAGAGCTTTAAAAATCCATGTGGGTGGAACCTCCCATGGTTCCAAGGCACTGGCCATCTCCATTCTTTCCTGACCATGAACTTCCTTTGCCTTTCTCCTCAGAATCGAGAGGTTTCTCCTTTGCTGGGTCTGGATTTCTTCCCTGGGAAGTAGAGGGAGAGAATCAGCCAAGTCAGAGAGAAAAATGACAGGTTCCACCTGCAAGTGGGCAAAGCACTGTGCTGGGAGAGTGACCCATCCCCAGCCCTCTCTCCAGGGCTGGCTGGAATGCTCTGCTCCCTGGCCCCATTGTCCTGCTTTCTCTAGGCCCCACCCTTACATTGTCAGCCAGGTCAGGAGGAAGGCACGATGTCTTCAGAAAACAGAAAATATGACTGTCCCCTGCAGATGGGCCAGAATTAGGCTCAGGGGTCTCACCTAGCCAAGGAACTCCCCATTTACTGACTCTGAAGGGGTCAAATCAGAGGCGTCAAAATCAGAGGTATCAAGTGTTGGAGCAGAAAGGCCTTAAAGGATTCTAACACCACCTTTATTTTACAGAATTGGCACTCAACCCAGAAAGGAAAGGTCTCTTCACAAAGGATAGAAGTGGGCCTGGGTGAAAACCGGGACTAACCATATAAGCTGGAGGCAGCCTCCCATCCTTCCTGGCTTTCACACATTCTGAGCCATAAAAGGTCCTTGGAAAGTTCTGACCTGAAATGCCCGTTTCTCTGAAAGCCCTAGACAACTGCCTGACTCAAGCAAAACAGAATAGGTGTTACAAAGTTGTCGTAGCAAATATCATAGGTTATGCTCTCTTCTGAGCCCACTTAAATGAGGGCCTCCAAGAAATGAGGAGCAGAGATTTGTGGAACTTCTGAGAGTTTCTCAGAAACCAGTTAGTTATTACTGCATCCATGCAACTGTGGTCCATGCCCCACCTGCTTATAGGGGTGAGGTCCTGGAGGCTGGACACCCTAGGAGGCTGAGCCTAAAGTATGGTGGGACTACTCCCATGCTGTACCTCTGATCCCAGTGGACACTAGAAATATTCTTCAGCTGACTATGGACTGAAAACCCCTCCAGAGCTGTGGAGTGGTATGAGGGGAGGTGTATGTAGAAAAATAGGTTCTAGACCTGGGCCAAGGTTTCTGGTGGCCTGGCCCCCAGCCCAGCTGTCTGTCAGCTCCCAGAGGCAGCTCATCCTCACAAGAGCTCATGAAAATAATGTCCAAGAGTTCCATGATTTATAATGAGGTATACCCAGAAAATGCTCGAGCTAAGAATGACTGGGGACAGAAGATGCCTCTCAGCCAGGACTCTGAGATAGTCAGGGCTCATCTGCGCTACAGCCAGGGACAGCTGGCAAAGTCCTTAAGGGACCCTCTTACCCCTTTACCTCTTGGGCTCCTTCCTATCCCCACAGGCAGTCAGGCTCTTCCGAGGGACAGGAAACTGTACAGTTGCCTGCTTCAACACAAGAGTTAGGTCTTGCTAGAGAACTGGGAACTGCCCCCCTCTACTCACCAACATAACCCCATTCAAATCCAGTCTCCCTTCTTTGACCACAGGCTTTCCCAGAGGTGAGAAGAATCTGGCTCTCCTTGCCCCTCAGGACCTGAGGTAGTCTGTAGCCAGCTGGCAGGGGCAAAACACAGCCCACAGTCCTGGGCTAGAAAACTCTCCCTCGCACTGACTTCCTCAGCCCTGCCCGCTCCAAATCTTTGATGAAAAGTGTTTCCTCTTAAGAACATTCCCACTTAGGTCCCAGGGAACTTAAGCCAGCCACCTCTATGCTATCTGTAGCTCTCAGGCTGGCACACTGCTTTATGCTCATCAGGTATGCAATTGAAAATTACCTGCCATACAACTGCTCAGCCAGGCAGTGGGAGCATGAACACAATGTCCACTTGCCAGCCTTTCTCCTAAGAGCCCAGATCCCTTGTCCTCCCCATTTGGCCTGGTTTCCTACCCTCCTTCCATTGCTACTGTCTCCAGGAAAGGCTCTGCTTCTCCCTTCTACTTGTTCCACTGGTACTGACAAAGGCCAGACACGGAAGGCAAAGCCCAGACAAGTCACTGTGACAAGTGTGAGACAAGTGTGAGGTTTCCATAAGGCAGTCAGCTTCACCACAGACTGGAATAAAAGACCAAACTTCATTCCAGCAGTTAGGAGGAAGGGGCATTCTTTCCTGGCAGCCAGAGGCCTTGTCCAGTCTGACTTAGTCACTAACACAAGCCCTCGGCCCTGCCCCAGACATGTGACACCATTTGACAAGTTTTATGCAGAAACAGGTTCTAATTACATTTGAACTTTTCCAACTCCAAGGTCAACAGAACTCAGCCAATTCACGAGGAAGTGCCTGGGACTTTTCCTGAATGTCCTTGATGCCTATTTTTGTGCTGTTTTAGGAACTGAGGACAAGAGGTATCCAAACAGGTTCTCATGGTGGCCGTTTTCTGTACTACAACAAGCCAAGTTCTGGAGCTGTGACACAACCAATAGCCAACCTTCACAATTCCGTCTGGAACATAGCCTTCCTCCCAGTTGGAGGGAAACTGAGCTGCCCAGAGGGGGCAGGAAGTGTCCCTCTCCATGGCGATCACGTGTGTATCTGTGTGCCTCTGGGTGGCTGTCTGCTTCTCTACTGTATCTGTGTGTGTCTGTATCTGGGGTGGCCTACATCCTAAAACAAAGCATACACACCTCTGTAACTCTTGCAAGAGAAGTAAAAGGTGCATCAGTTCAGCCTCTCCCTTGGCATCCTGATCCCCCAAATTGGGCAGGGCAAACTGGCTCCCACAGAGCCAAAGGCTCTGAATCTTCAGACGGGACTAACCAGCACCCCATCCCACCCAGTCACCTCGCCAGCCCCACAAAGATCCTGGGGAGACCAGAGTCCTGGGCTCAGAAGGAGAACCTCGTTGGCAGAGGTTTATTTCTTCCTGGTGACCTTTCCACCCAGCTAAGAACCTCCACTCGGGGCAGTCCCCCGGAGGCTCTCCAGAATCTTCCCTGGTCCCCCCTTACCCCTGACCCGGTGAATGCCCTCCGCTCCCTTCCAGCCGAGGAGGAATTTCAGGCCCTCTGGCTTCCTTATCGCTGGCTGTGGAATCCAAGGCCAGGGAGTGGCCAGCGCGGGGTGAGCCATGGGGCGGGAGTGAGGGAGGGGAGATAAGGAGGCCTTCGGGCCCCTGTGAGAGCGCCCCCAAGGAGGCCCTTTCTCCCCTCTGTGTTCGCCTCGCCCGGCCTGAGGGAGGCCTACACGGGGCCGTGAGGGGCCCTGAGAGACCCTGGGCGCCTCGGCCACGTCCCCACGCTTGGGCCTCCAGAGGCTGGGCCCCACCCAGAGCCTTGCTGTGGCCTCGGCCCCCGGGGGCGCGACTCACCTGGTCTCGGGCCGCACGCTGAGCAGGTAGCTGCGGCTGGCGGGGCTGGGGGTCCACACGGGCCCGTCGTCCTCGCCGTCGTCCCCGGCCCAGGCCCGTCCGCCAGCGCCCCACCCGCGGCTGGAGACCCTCCGAGCGCCCATGCTGCCGCCCGCCCGCCCGCCCGGCCGCCGCTCCCGCCCGCGGCTGACTGACGCGCGCCCCTATTTATAGCCCCGGGCGCGCCGGCCGGTCACCTGCTGCTGTCCCTCCCCCGGCCCGGCCGCAGCGGCTCCCTCAGCGCCGGCCCGACGTGCGCGCGGGCGCGGGGCCGCGGGGCGCCGGGGCGCGTCTGTGTGGAGGCCCCGGCTCCCCGCCGGCTCCACAGCCGCAGCGGCTCGGGCTCTGGGCCTGGGGGGAGCAGAAGGTGCCCAAGTGCCCCCCCCCGCCCCCGAGGCCGTGGAGAGCGCGAGGCGCAGTCTGAGGGGCCGACGCTCGGGCGCGCGCGCGAGAGAGAGAGGAGCCCGGCTGCGTGGCTGCGTGGGCCGCGTGGACCGCGTGGGCTGCGTGGGCTACGTGGCTGCGTGGGCTGCGTGGGCTACGTGGCTGCGTGGGCCGCGTGGGCTACGTGGCTGCGTGGGCTGCGTGGGCTGCGTGGGCTACGTGGCTGCGTGGGCCGCGTGGGCCACGTGGGCTGCGTCGGCTGCGTGGGCTACGTCCGCTGCGTCCGCTGCGTCGCGTGGCGCCGGCCCCTCGCCCCGGCAGCCGCCCGCCTCCCCTCGCCCTCGCCCCGCCAGCGGCCGTGCGTCCAGCACGTGGACGGACGCACCCGTCCCGGGCGCGACCTCGGCCCCGGGGAGGCCACACTCCTCTGGCTGCGTGTCTTGTGTCGCCCCCTCCACTCCCTGGCATAGACGAGGGGCTCGATGAGCACTTCTGGAATAGCCCGACCTGCTTCGGCCCTTGAGCCTCCGTGTCCCGGCAGCCGAGGGGGACCCGGGCTGAGTCCCGCCGCCCAGAAAACCGAGCCGTTCCTGAGGGGAAGGAGGTTCTAAGCGCTGCTCCCCCGCGGCTGCCGATCCCTGTCCTTCCCCGCACCTCCCCGCTACCCGCGCCCGCCCGTCTTCTCCTTTGCCCCAGTTTAAAAGCGTAATTCAGAGCCCTTCTCAGAACCAGTCTAGGGTGCAAATGGGAAGCCTTCTTCTGAGGCAATGAGCTTCTTAGAAAGCAGAAGCCACCCTCCCCCTCGGATACCCAGACAACGGGTCTTAGGGCAAAACTCCAAGGAAATTGGTCTAAGGAGTAGAAAATTCCGAAGGGAAATGGGAAGTGCATTCCGTGGGCCCTGGGCTACGATCGAAAGGGGAGGCCTAGAAACAAAGGGGCTTCCTGGTTTAAGGAAAGCCAGATCTAAGAACAGCTTAATCCCTCTCCTCAAACATCAAAGGCACAGCCAACTATCCCCCATTTTCATAGAAAACAGGGGCAAAGACTATGGGATTCCGTCTTAGAAGAGCTAGTAGACTTTAGAGTATCCTATGTAACGAGATATACCACCATGCTCATGCGTGAAACCAGACGGTGCTACTGATGCGCCGTCACTTGAGCACTGACTAGGATGGAGGCTTTTCCCAGGTAGAATTGATTCAAATGGCTTTATCAGATCCTTTTGCCCCATTTTCCATACCATCAGCTACACATTTGTTGACTTGTTGGTATTCACACACTAAAAACTCAACTTCAATTTGCAAATAATTTATTATTTATTATTGTTTTAAAATAGAGTATTTTAAAAAGCCAATGACTGACATACTGAACTAGCTCAAGAATTCATCTGGACCTAGATCCCTGCTGAAAAGAAAGCTGGGTAACAGAAAGATTTGAAGATGTTTGGGAATTATTGAGTAAACAGTTCGAACTTGGAAAGGTTGACAAAAGTCAAAAAAAAATAGATGCCCATGAAAGAGCTAGAACTCTGTCTGAGAGAGCATAAATCTGATGCAAACTGAAATATAAATAAATGCAAATAAAAGTGACATTGCCCTGGAACGAGAGGTCAGAATAGGAGGGATCTTTTCCACTTTTGGATACATCTAGGCCAAAAGTCAACAATTATCTAATAAATAAATAAGACCAATAAAAAAAGAAATTCATTAAGATTCTTGCCTTTGGGAAGGTATCCTCTATTTTGACATAAACATATACAAGAACTAGAAGGTAAAATCTAGCCAGGCTCAAGAGCCCCAGAGACTTAAACCACTCCCTCCTGACCCCACTTGACAGATTTGAGAACTGAACCAAGCGGGATCAAATGACTTAGTTTCAGAGCCCAGACTAGAACCTAGCTTCTGATTTCGTCATTCTATCACAGTGTCAGTGAATTTAGTCAAGAAAAGTAGAGACAAATACTGAATAACTCTGCAGAAGCAAAAAGCTACATGCTCATCACTCTTCTCTGCACTGAGGAAATGACACATTTAAATGTAAACAGGAAATGGGTAAGTAAATTGTTGATTTGAAAATGAGTATAATTATTGGAAATGAGGATCTAAAGACTATGGAGAAATGTAAAAGTGTCCAAACATAATGTTAAGTAGAAAAAATCCAAGGCAGTGCAGTACTAGTCACACCCAAGTGATTCCCAGTTCTGCCCCTTATTTGCTCTGTGACTTTAGGGAAATTACTCGACCACTCTGAACCTCCAAAAGAAAATTGAAGTCTCCATCTCAGAGGATTGCTATGAGGCTAAATAAGATAATGAATGTTGGAAAAATGTCATATAAAAACGTTCAGTGTTAACCACTATCATAATTATACCGTAAATTCAGCTGTGAACTTAACGACTGGAAAGTGATATGCAAAAATGAAAACTGCAAAGGTAAAACAGGATTATAAATATACATTTGTTTTATTTGCTTCAATAAGGCTATATCATTTTCTAGTAAGAAAATAGAATTTTCAACAGGGACCTCAAAAAAATGCCATGCTTGGAACTGGGGACTTAGTGTGCTCTTTCTTCCAAAGGGGTTCAAGGATCCCAGTTCCCAGGTCCTCAGGCTATGGCCAAATGGTGGGGAAGGTTGATGGCTGATGGCCTGAATCTCTTGGAAAAGACATGGGGGCGGAGGGGTATGTTCTAGAATCTAGAATATACTGAATTGCTCAGATCAGACCCTGAGAGAACTTTGTAGCTACCAGTTGAATCAGATTCTTCCATTCATGCATTCACTCATTCATTCAAACACTCTTTGAACCACTGTTGAATGCACAGAACTGTGCTAACAGCTTTTAAAGAATTAGACTGGCCCGCTGGATGAACTTGGAACAACATCCATTATATAAGTGAAAAAAAGCAAGCTTCAGAACACTGTGTATAGAATGCTACCATCTGTATTAAAAATAGATATGTATACATATGTATAAACGTGTAAATGCATAGAATTATTCAGAAAGGATACACAAGATATAGATAATAGCAATTAACTCTGGAGAGGGGACAGGCGGACCTCCATCAGGAAGCTTACTTTTCATTGTATACTCTTGTACTGTTTGGATGTCTTATCACATAATGTACTAATTAAAAAAAAAATTTAAACAAGTAAAATAAGGTGTGTTCAGTGCTGAATGTGCAGTGGCGAACAGGGCAGGGGGTGCTGGGAGAGTCCTCAGTCTCGGGGAAGGTAAAGTGTGTTGAACTTGCTGAGCCACCAGTGTTACGTTTTCAAAACCCAGACTGTTTACATAAGGGAACAGTTCTTTCTACACACTCAATTAGCTTATAGTAACTCAACATATCATTTTACAGAGATAAAGCAGTTGGAAAATAAATACTAGTCATTTGTCAAGCCTCAGCATAGTTTCTAGGAGGGTGGGAATTTTATCTGTTTAACTTGATCAGGAGAGCACTCCAGCTAATGTGCAGATAAGTACCTGTTACAGCAAGCTTTTTCTGATAACAAATGATAGCGCAACCATTAAAAAACACTTTAAAAAAAAGAAAAGATCAAAAGATATTGGACCCTGAGGGAACCATGTTCCCTGTGAGGCTGGGCAAACTTTTCTGCCCCGCTCCCCAAAATGGTCTTCAAATGCAAGTTAAATCCCAATGAGAATCAAAGGTCATAGAGACACCGAATGTGCTTTCATCACAAGCAAATGTGATGCGCAGGACCCTCCTTGGGGTGACAAGGTACAAACTGACTCCAAAAAGACCCTGAAACGCCAACTGCGGAGGAAGTAGGAAAGCGGACGTCTAGATGGCTGCAAACCACTGACAAACTGGCAACCAGCCATAGCACAGTGGTTGATGTCATGGACTTTCGAACCAGACAGTCTTGATTTAGCACCATCAGACCTATAGGTGGCCCAGCAAGTTACTTAACCTCTCTGAGCCTCGGTTTTCTTCTCTATTAAACGGAGAAAAACTATGAGGTCATTGTGAGGACTAAATAAGAATCGCTAGAAAGTATTTAGCAAGATGATGGGCACAGGAGCAGGGCTTAACATTCTACCGTCATCATGATCACTAAATAATGGAGGGGTCCTGGACCGACTGTAACTGACCATCAGCATCCAAGTCTGAATGGCAGGAGAGGTACACCCCACCCCTCCATGTCCTGAATTCACATCAAGAATCCCTCACTTTAATATAGTTTCATAAACTAGAAAGTGCTTCCACACTCACCATTTCACAAAAGCCAGAGAAGCAAGTTGGATGGGAATGGCTAGCTCTGCTTTGCACGGGAGGGGCCGGTGAAGGCACGGGCTTTGTTAAGAGCTGTTTAAGGGCCACTGTGACCCAGGTTTCTCGGCATTCTTTCCACTCCAAGCCATTCCCAGGAAGGAGAGATGGATCTAGGGCCAAAGCCTGTGATTTCACCACCTCCTGTCTCTACCTCCAGCCACCACTGTTTCTGGGCGGGAAGAGATTCAGCCATCCCTTTCAAATCCTTCTATCTGCCCCCTATAACTCCTGTGAATGGACCTGGGGTGCAGGGTGGGCACCCTGCAACTGAAATAGGAAAGGGATGACAGTGCAGTTGGGGTAGCTCTAGCTCTGCAGGCAGCCTGAATCAGACCTGTCTTGCCCTCACTGCCCTCTAAGCAAGCAGGGACACGGTGACCTCGCCAGACATAGCAATCATTAAACAGCAGGCTCTCTCCAAAACTGAGGCAGGTGCTAACCTCTCCCAACAGCGTTAGCACTTCCACTAAAAATGGGGCATCTCGTAGAGGAAGCAAATGGTTTTGTTTTCAATTGTGAAAAGGTCAGGTATATTTATCCGACTTAATAATTTGTGATTCATATGCAATGCTTCCCTTGAAAGATCACCTCTAAGAACCCTTCCAGCACCCACTTCTTTTTGCTACACTAGATCCAGCCAGGCCCGGTCCCACATCCCACATTCCACCCAGGCAAGGCTGCGGCAGCCACTCGGGTCACAGGTCAGAAGATAACCCACACAAACCTCCTGCTCCTTGTGCTGGGTCAGGCCCTAACTCTGCCATCAGTGAATAAAACGATCCAGCCTCACATATCTAATCCTTATTCTCATACATCCAGGTCCCCTGTGACGGTAGGGATACCGAGACCTTGAACACTGCAAGAAAATTATAAAATTCCTCTCTCTATCACTTCCCACCAGCCCCACCAGTAAAGGGTTCTCTCAGGTTGAAAATCCATTTGGAGGAGGGATGGAAGTGCCCAGAAAATTTCAATAGGTCTTATAGCCGATGCCGCCAGCCCAGGGGAGACCTTGGAGGTGATCTCTGACCAGCATTAAGACCCGCCCCTCACCTCCCCTCTTCAGGAGGTCTCAGGAGAATCAAGCAGAACCAGGCTCCTGGTTTCCTAACTATATAGCTCCAGAATCTAGAGTGGGCCTTCCGTGAACAGCAGAAACACTGCCCTCCCTCAGAGATGGGACAATGAGGGGCGTCTGGGAAAGACCCTCTGGGTGGAGCAGGGTGGGGCCAGGCTCACTTGAAGAGGAATACAAGAGCCCACCTGCATGGTAAGAAGAATTTTTTATTTGAAATATAGTCTGAGCAACATGAGTGTAGCCAAGAGGAGGAGGGGCTGGCCTGCCTGGGGCAGCAGCCTCTCTAATGGCACAGGAGCAAGAATACAAATACCCCAACATCTGTGTCCCAAACCCCACTTTTCCGGAAAGGCGGGACAGCCACAGGACGAGGACACACACCCCTTCTGAAGGGTCTGCCTCCCAGCGCCTGCCTGCCTGGGCCGCACTTCCTCTCTCCCCGGACAGGACGAGCTGGGGTGATACATTCTCCGGGAACATTTTGGTGGGGAAAAATCAGAGTGGACGGCAGGGAAGAGCAAGTTGACCAAGGCTCTCGCCAGACCATGCTGGGCAGCGCTCCCCAAAACACTCTGCGTCAGGCCCCCTCGTCCCTCTTCTCAGGCCCCCTGCAGGCCCGGAGCCCGGAGGGGCCCCCTGGCTGAGAGCAGCAGGTAGGAGCCTCCCGGAGGAGTTTCACGTGGAGTGGACAGCACTGGGTTTGGGCCGCTGATGCAGCCCGGGGTTTGAAGGACACAGACAAGAGTTGGGGTACTGAGAAGCAGCACAAAGCCATAAATAACAGAAGTAAATTCAGATCTGTGAGGTCCTGGATGACCCCACATCTCCTGGGGCTGGGGCGCACCCAGCACCTCGCAGCTCGGGGCAGACCCTGCTCCAGGGCACAGCCTGCCACGTTCACGCCGCAGAGCCGTGTTTCGCACTGTCCACACGGCAGGCGGAGGATGCCACGGCACCGCCCCACCGCACACACCGCCGAGCCTTGGGTCACGCCCGAGGGGACAGTGAGTGGCCGTCCTGGTCCTGAGAGGCCTGTGGTTGACTCTGAGCATCCTGGGCACCGTCCTCCTCGGGGGCCAGGCCCGGTGATCTCCTGGCCTCTGGGTCCCCCGCCAATGGCTCGCCGGCACATTCCTCCAGTCCGTTCTCCCTGGTCTCTGTGGACACTTCCTCCCCGGAGCCCTCCTCTGGCTCCGCCGCCTCCACTGCCACCTCTGCCACCTCCTCCTCCTCCTCCTCCTCTTGGTCTCTCACCTTGTGGACGATGAAGAGGTGGCGGCTGAGGGAGCCGGCAGAGGTGTAGCACAGGCCGCAGAGGAGACACTGGGCGGTGGAGCTGTCCACCCGGTGCTGAGGTATGTGGCTCTGAAACTCGAGCCCCGAGTCTGTGGCAAAGCTGCATTTTGCACACTGGAAAAGCGACTTGTGCCTCTTGGTGGAGGAGACGGTCATGCCGTTGCTGGTGCCCGGAGCGTCCGCCGCCCCGCTGACCCGTCTCTTCAGATGGTTCACCTGAAGGGGACACAGCGTGAGCCGAGTCCAGGCCAAGCTGAGCCTGAGACAGGATCCCCCAGACGCGACCAGTGCAGCCCAAGGCCTCGCAGACTTTCCACCCAGGCCAGGGTCACCCCGGCCCTGAACGCTGGCTTAGCTTTGATCGGTTTGGGGGTTTCCTGTTGCTTTGGTTAGTGTAGCACGTGCTTGTGGTACCACGTTCCAAAGACATGGGAAGGGCGTGGAGATTACATCCTCCGCCCACTCCCAGGCCTGACCTCCAGAGAGCACCGTGTCACCAGCTCTGCGGCTCCTCCAAGAGATACTCTGCACACGCGCGCGAACAAGGCTGCTCTCTCACGGAACGGCAGCGTTGCACGCGCACCGCTCTTCGCCCTGCTCTTCGGTTCGCGCGGACTGGCGCGCGTCTCCGTGAGAGCTCACACACGGCCCGCCGGGGAGCGCAGTGCCAACCGGCGGCCCACCGAGTGCCATCCTTGTCAAGCACACAGTGGACATCCTTGAACACGCTTCTTTGTGCCCAAGGCCAAAGATATCTGACAGATAAATCCGAGAGGCAGACTTGCCGGACTGAATGGTGTGTGCATTTGGGGGGGCAGGAGTGTGTGCATTTTAATCGCAGACAGATGTTGCCAAAGCGTCAACTGACACCACACTTGCTTGTGTGAAAGGGCCTTTGCTGACCAGCACCCTTCCCTGAATAGTCAAGAAAGAATGTTCTGGAATGCCAGGAGCTCTCAGACTTCCCCAGGCAGGCAGGGGCCCTCTGAAGAGCAACCCCTACCGTGGCACGGAAGAGCCTACAGTGAGGAGGAAAGCCCGGCTGCTCCCAAAGTTCACTGGGAATGGGCATGAGCATGGCAGCTACAGGCTGAGGTCATAGCACAAGGGTCCAGGAGAGCAAGAGTTAGGGCCTGGCCCCTCCCATACCTAGTGGGTGGGGGCAGCCACGCATGGCCACTGTCAGTCCCACCCGCCCACTCTGAGGACTGCAGTAAGGCAGAAGCAGGCTGGTGCATGTGAACGCTCTCCCATGTCACAAAGCATGGCACACTCCTAAGGAAGGGATTCCATTGACAGGGAAACAGCAGAAACGAGGCCAATGGGCTGCCTCGTGGGTCTTTCTTCCTATCCTTTACTTGTATGCAGTCTCAGATGGGTCACACAGAGCTCGACAGTGACCCCCATTGAGGGAAGTTGTCACTGCTGTTGTGGCGTAGCCATAATGACAAGCAAGCACCCCATGGCCTTCCCAGTGCCTCTCCAGCTCCAGGCCTCTCCAAGCTGCTGCTGTGGGCAGGGACCCCACACTCACCTGAGGGGAATGTCCACCTGGAGGTCTGACTTTGGACGTCTGGCTCAAATCAGGGTTTCTGATACCGTGCATAAGGCTGATGTGACTCTCCAGAAGGGAGGGCCGAGGAAAGCTGGGGCTGTCCTCTGTGCAATACCTGCAAAAGGACAGCCGAAGAAATTATGTGAGATGACAGCCTGCAGAGCGCGATGGAGCCAGGCAGGCAGAAGTGGAAGCCACTCCTGGCTCCAGGGGAGAAAGAGTCTGGAGCAGACAGCGCAGGCTGGATGGTCCCCAGGCTGGTTGGGCAGTGCTGGGTACTCCCCAGAAAAATCTAGCCAGCAAGCCAGCCAAAGTGGCAGACAACAGCAAATAAGCCACGATCTCACTCTCCACTCCCTGACAGCGCTGCCCAGAGCTCCAAGTGCTGGGCTGGTGGTCAGCATGTAGGAGGCCAGGATTTGTCCTGAAGCACAAGCAGGCGGTACAGAAGCCTCTTGGCCCAACAAGGCACAGTCACGTCAGTGCTCTTAAACCTCAGGGGCCCACCCAGTGCCACCCAGGATTAGGGAGATGGTGGGGCGGGGGCACTCAGGAGCTCCCAGGTCTGGAACCTGGGTTCCGACCTGGCCACAGCATGTTCCCATTTGGAAAGTTGATTATCTGTTGCCTTTGACCCCTGATCTCATCGCGGAGAAAAGCCCCAAAGGTGCCATGGGCAGTCTTCTTGGATCTCGGGTCCCCTGGCTCCCACCTCTGGAGACTTACCCACAGGTGTAGACTTTCTTGACTGTGTCGTGGTTGTTGCGGATGTGTTTGCGCAGGCTGCTGGGGGTGTGGAAGGACTGTTCACACTGCCGACATGGGTACCGCTTCAGCGTCTACAGGCGGTCATGGAAAGCAAAGCATCAGAACCACAAGATGGTTCTGGGGGCCTCTTTCTTCTCAGATAGCATGGGCCAAAAGGAGAATGCCCCCAAAGATTTCAAAGTCTACAGTACCCACGCTGGCCAAAGCAGCAGGAACCCTAAGAGGTCGGACATAGAAGGGGGCCCTGGCCCCACCGGAGAGGACCTGGCAAGGCACTGTGACCCTGACTGCACTTACCCGACCATGGCTCTTTTTCACGTGGGACACATAGCTCTCCCGATCAGGGACCCACTCCTGGCACTCCTGGCAGGTCCAGCCAGCGCTCCTCAGCCGGGGCTTGGCCTCAGCCCTGCGATGGGCCTCAGACCTGCCCCAGCGGCTGGAGGGCAGGGAGCTGCCCCGAGCGGCCACATGAGCGGCTGGGGGCTCAGTGGGAACTCGAGAGCCTGGGCGGCTTGAGGACGTGTCCGCTGAAGACTGGAGGCTTGACAGCTCGTCCACGTTTCGGGGAACACCGTGGGTGCTCTGGGGATGGGGAGAGCGATTACTGACTGGGCAAGGGGAAAGAGGCATAGAGTCAGACCCTGGGCCTGAGGTGTGCCACCTCCTCCCACCCTGCTCCCCAGGGTATCCCACCTTGACGTGCTGCATCAGCTCTGGCTTCTGCAGGAACAAGAGCGGGCACTCGGGGCACTTGAAGACGCCCACCTGGGCCTTGCTGGCATTCTGGTAAAAGTGCTGCTGAATGTGCCTCTTCTTGTTGAAGACCATTTCGCAGGAGCACTTATACATGAGCCTGTGAGACAGCCCCAGGGCGTGAGGTGGCCAAGGCTCTGTGGGCAGAACCACACGGCCCCCACCCCATCTCCACTCTCTCTGAACCAGCGTCAGATTTGGGAAAGCACTACTCTGAGCCGACGCGGATACTCCCCAGCCTCAAGATGTCTTCGGTGGACTCCAGGCAACTCTGCCACTAGCCCCAGCTCCTAGTACATCCCACTACCTCCCCTTATAGCATCCAAGCCACTTGGTTCCACCCACAGGCCTGCTGGCCCTGGAGCTGCACTCACTGGGAGGGTCTGTGGGGCTGGGTGGGGTGCTGGGTGGCGCTGTGGTCCGCGGTGCTGCTGGCAGTCTTGAAGGCCATGGGGCAGAAAGCACATTTGTGGAAAACCTGGCAGTGTCGCTCCTGGATGTGGCTTTTCAGCAAGGCCAAGGTCAGGTGGACAACCCCACAGTGGATGCACCTGGACGACAGAGGCGTATGTGTAGAGGGGGGAGTGTCAGACCCAGAAATGGCATGGTGAAAGGAGGGATGGACGGCAGGAATACAGGCGTCTCGGAGCCCCTCCTTCGAGCACTCGGTCTTCCATCCTCCACTTGTACGTCCTGAGAGCCTGCCAGCTGCCCTCTGACACAATGTTGTCACCCAGCGTCCCCCAAGCTCAAAGCCAAGCCTGGTAGAGAAGGAAGGAGAAATCCTCCCCTCCCCAACCAGAGGATTCTCTTCTGCAAACCAAAAACACAGGCCCAGCTAAGAGAAGTTGGTGGGAGTGGACAGGGAGGGGAGTGGCCCCAAAATGACATAAACAATATCCTTTAAAATGTGATGCAGCTGCAGGGGTCTAAGAGGAATTGCAGGCGGAGGCGGCAGGCAGCCTGTGCCTTCCCGCAGGCTGGTACTGAAGGAGCAGGGCTGGCCGCTGAATGGAAGACAGTCAGGAAATGCTGCACTCCCCATAACCACAATGAAACAAAGGGCCCAAAGCTCATGAAGAAATACTCGAGCGCAGCATTGTCTGGGGTACTTGCTGTGATGACGGAAACGTTCTATACTGTACTGTCCATGTGGCTATTGACATTTAAGTTAATAAAATAAAATGGCCAGTCACACTGGCCACACTTCAAGTGCTCACTGCCTCATGTGGCCGGCAGCACTCCCAACCACACAGCTGGGGCGCTGTGCTGGCTCCTTGCTGGGCCTACAGTAACTGTTTGTCTGTTTCTCCCTACCCAGTCATATTTTCTGAGCTTCATTTAGTGCATACATCGTTTCGTAATATACAAACTGTGTGAAACCATTTTTCTGAAACTCCTTCCAACTTCACAATCTCTCTATAAACACTGCCTTCCCTTTCTCCAGTATGTGGCCTTCCCCTTGCCAACCCGCATCCACTCATGTTCCCAGACCTCTCGTATGTTCAGTCCTTCCTGCCCACAGGTCTCCTCTACACCTGCAAACACCTTTGATTTCCCTTTTGTTGCAATATTGTTCGCCCATCATCTGGATACCTAGTAGGCTCTAGAAGACAGGCTGCTGCTTTACTAAAAGAAAGGACATGCCTGCACTTAAGAATTTTTCGACTCCCAAATACTTCTCTTCAACACACTACATTAGCCCATTTTCAGTCCACATAAACCATCACAGCATCCTGACCAACCTTGTCTTTATTCCGTGTGTGTGTGTTACACGCTCGCATGCGTGCATGCATATGTTGGGTGGGGGTGGGGATGGGGATGAGGGTGGGAGCAGGGGCAAAGAATCACCTTTGCAAACTTACTGGCTCATAGAACCAGAAAGCTGTTTGCAGTAAATTCCAATGCTTTGGAGTTTCTATACAAACTACTGACTTACGTTTTCTTTTCTCTCCTGCTAAACAAAATAGTGACCAACTTAAGCTCACAGAAGTACTTCCATACCACAAGGTATCAAAAGGAGAGAAAAAAAATCCACATATTTCCAAATTCATCCAAAGGAGGCGAGCATGCCGTATATGTGGAAGGAATCACTTAAGTGGCCTTATTTGTGCAGTTTGCCCAAACTCTTACAGAAACAATATAAATATATTCTTCAAAAATGTAACTAAAAATCCATCTTATTTACCCACTCTTCAAAGAATCCTCACTGGAAGTAAAAACATGAAGGGGTAAAAGAATACATGCCAAGAGGCCTTGATGAGGGACTGAACCGAACAAGCTTACAAACTGAGGAAAAGTATGCAGAGATCCAACCCCATGACAACTCCTTACCAATTTTTAAGGAGAAAAGGAGAAAACAGACAATTATAGAATCATATGTTGTGAAATATGTGGTTTTAGAAAAGATAAACAGCAGTAAAATATTTAGTTTTGCTAATAATCACAAGTAATAAGAAAATAACTAAAAAAAGTCTAAACTTACTCCCTCATGACATCATTGGCCACTCCAAATTATCAACAAAAAGTAGGACAATTTATGGAATTCTAAATATATATATATATATAACATATATACACATCTTACATAAAATACATACACATAAAATATATATAAAATATATAGGCCTTTTACATTGTCTTCAAGAAAAAGCAAAAAATATATAAAATGAAGTAATACTGTAAAACTGTAGTAGAGCTCAATAAACAGGAACATAGATGCCTTCTGAGAGTTCATTAAAAACTATTAATACCTATGGAATGGGAGAAAATATTTGCAAATCATGTATCTGACAAGGGACTTGTATCTGGGATACATAAAGAACTCCTACAACTCGTAAAAAGATAACAAATAACCCAATTTTAAAATAGGCAAAGTATCTAAACAGACATTTCTTCAAGAAAGATATACAAACAGACAAACGGCCCATGAAAAGACACGCAATGCCATAAGCCATCAGAGAAAACCAAATCCAACCCATAATGAGATTCCAACTATACCCACAAGGATGGCTATAATCAAAAGTCAGACCAGTAACTATCGGTGAGGATACAGAGAACTCAGAATCCTCATGTGCTCCTGGCGGGTTGTAAACACGGTACGACCACTCTGGAAAACAGTCTGGCAGTTCTGCAAAAAGTCCAAGTCACCAGATGCCCCAGCTATTGTCCCCTTAGGTGCATATCTACAAGAACTGAAAACATACATCCACACAATGACATCCACATAAATGCTCATTAGCACCTGACTCATAATAACCAAAACATGCCCATCAACAGATGGACGGATAAACAATGTGTGGTGCATACATACAGCAGGTCATCATTCAGCCATGAAAGGAACGAAATGCTCATTAGAAAGATAAATCTTGAAAATACTACACTAGGAGTACATATTATATAATTTCATTTACATGAAATGTCCAAGAGAGACAAATCTATGATATGGCAAATCAGTGGTTATTTAAGGACTGGGTGCATGGGAAGACTGTAGTATAGAGTGTTTTGGAGAGTGATGAAAATGTTCTAAAACTGATTGTGGCGAATGACTGCACAACTCTGAATGTACTAAAAACCACTGGACTATATACCTTAAGTGGGCGAATACCATGGTCTGTGACTTACAAAGATTTTAATAGTTTAAATCTTAAATATCATGAATAATGTACTAGAATGTATGCCTTCAGCGTTCAACCACAGATCACTGTGACGATTTTAATGTCAATTATCTTCAGTAATCCCTCTACGGTTGAATCACAATACATTTTTCGCTGACATTCCTTACAAAAAGGCTTGATAAATTTAATTGCTTTTCAGACAGTGTTTCTTTTTACTCATACAAAAGAAAGTAAAATAAAATAAGAAGGCAAAAAAATACTATTAATCCATCTGTGCTATTGGAAATTTCTTAGGTTCAAGATTCAACGATAAAAATCTTAAGTGTTGACTGCATTTCTGTTGGATTGGTTTGGATCTTGGGATAAGCAGCACACTCTTAAATCAAAGTTAAAAAGAGATTTTCAAATGTTTTAGAATACTGTAAAAACACACATTAGGTGTTTTCAGTTTAAAAATGTAGCCTGGGATGCTACCAACCTCTGCTCTTCTGAAACATGGTGGCAAGGACTTTGCACAAGCCCGTGTCTGGTTGTTTCATTTCTCATGCATTTTGGATTCTCCTTTCTCCTAACATGCAAAGAAATTGGTCTACACTTGGAAATGTTTATATCAAGAAAGAAACCTGGAAGTCATCACTAACCCCTCTCCATCTTCACCCCATCTAAAAGCTATCAAGCCTTAATGCTTCTACTTCTAGTGTCTCTCTTGAATCTACCTTCTCTCCATCCCTATGGCCATGGGTGAGCTGAAGTCCTCAGCATCTCATCTATGCTGTCACACTTACCTCTCAACCAGTCTCTAGTCTCTCCCTTCCCTAATGTATGTGTCAGCTTTCCAGAAACAGATCTAGCCGGATCACTCCCCTGCTGCAAATCTTTCTGTAGCTCCTCACCATCCACTGGATAAAGACGAAATGTCTGACAAGGAGTAGGTCTGCCTTCTACCAACTCAGTTCTCACCAGTCCCCACAACCATCCTGACCCACCTCTACAGAGATGCTGATCTTCCTGGAACCCCTTTCAGCTGTGCAAGTATCCTCGCCCATTCCCTTGCCAGATATCTTCTGCCCCTTTCTTCTGCCTAAAAACCTCCTAAATTCTCTGTGGCGTTTTGCTGACCATCCCTCCACTATGGGACTGACTGCTCTGAGTTACAATTACTGTGCACACGTAACCTACCAGCCTGGAGCCCCGTTGAGGACAGGGGCTGTGTCTTAATCATCTTCGTATCTTGAGTGTCTGGCACAACGCTAAATGCGATAATAAGTACTCAAAAAAGGTTTATTAAATGAACTAAATTCAAATATTTTTTTAAATACCAAAGACAAAAAAATCTTACTAAATTTGGGCAAAATAAGTTTCATAAGTGAAAGTGATAAAGTAAAACATGAGAATATGCAGAAACTCTCAAATGCGGTAAATCAGTACAGGAGCCCTGACTGGGTCAATGTGAAAGTTACAGATCAATGCCTTTGAAGGGAGCCACCTCCCATTTTGATCTTTTTCTAGAAAATGACTTCTTGCTTATATATGTCTGACACAATGGAGGAGATTCAATCAAAAATAAGTTTTCTTGATTTCACTCTGAGGCTGACCATATTTTTCCATTCTCTGGTTTTACTTGCTTCTCACAAACTGACAAAAACTAATCAACACGAAGATATTGGAGCCCTTTGAGTTTCGGAGATTTGCAGCTTCATTTGTTAATGAAAATTGAGAACATATCGAAGTGCTGCAATTAGGAAATTTATTATTGAAATAGTACTTTCAATTTAATATGCCAAACACAGTAAGTTTGTGAGCAAATTAAGTTCATATACATTTTAAAAACCAAGCTGACAAAGTGAAGGTTCTATATAGTCTCATATAGCTTCCCCTTCAAAGCTATATTTTCTGTTTAATTTTTTTTTAACTCCTTATTCTTCTCCCCTTTCTCTTCTTGTTCTCTAGAAAATAAAAATACCAATCAACATGCTTGCCTGAGCTGGAGGCCAGGACTCTGAAGACCAAAGCTCATTCTGGAACAAGTTCTGGCCCAGGAGACGGACCGGCCACTGGGCAATCCCAGGACAGGACAGCGAGCCAGGCAGCACCCACCTGTAGCCCACCTTGCGGGCATAGTGCAGGCAATTCTCCTTTACGTGGGTCTGGAAGTAGGCGGAGCGACAGAGTGCTCCACACTCTGGACAGCAGTAAGGGGACTTGTGTGTGTGGATCCGCTGGTGGGCACAGAAACTGCACTGGTTGGGCAGCAGCATCTGGCACACCTGGCAAGTCTAGGAAAGAACACCAAGAAAGCAGTTCATGCAGGTGCTGCAGGCCCCAGGCTCTCCAATCACAGCTGTCTGGCTGTCCTAGCACATGGGTCAGAACAACCCCTCCCCTAGCCGTCCTCTCTTCCAACTCTTAGGATACTTGGACACCCCAGACCTCGTTAAAAGGGTTGATACTTACACCCAAGCAAGCTTTACCCCTCACCTGACAGCTTCTCCAAAAGTTAGTCCTGCTCTAGAACTGTGTTTCTTCCCTCTGGTTTAGCAGAGGTCCAGCCTTTCCTTTCTAGACTCCTAAGGCACTTCTTGAATCCTAAGACTTCACTTCACTGCCAGACCCACCAGGGCCTCTCCCTCTCTCAGCAGAGGTGGCTCCCACTCCACACCTCTAGTAAGATGGCTCAGTGACTTCCACAGGGGACCTGAGCCTACCCTGACTGGCTGCAGACTGAATGAGTCGTTTAGCCTATTTCCATTCCCTCAGCCTTGTCTGCCCACTCTAGGTGGGTAGGAGGTGCCCTGACCCACAGCTAACCACATACACGCACAGAAAAGGCCGGAATAGGCAGCAGCTCCTTTGTTCCCAGCCCTGGGACAGAACCAAGGGAAGACAAGTCCATGGCCAGACTCACTGAAGCTCTAATGGGCAGAGCCCAGACTGCCAGAAAAGCTACCAACTGAGCTGGGGCCGCATCTGGAGAAGCTCTTCTTAGTAATGAGGGGACACCTGGACTGCTCACTGAGTGGCCGGATGGAGTCAGAGAAGCTGCACAGAGGCAAAATTGTTGGGAGGACAGAAAAGGACCTCTGCTTTTATCAGCAAAATCCAGAATGTGGGGCCTCTACAAGACAAACTACCCACTTTTTTCCAGAAACTAATTGCAAGGGGGGAAAAAAAGATAGAAAAGGGAATTTATGGGTAAAAAGAGAGTTAAGAGAAATTTTCAACATTTACAATGCATAGCACTGATTTGGATCCTGATTCAAGCAAGCCAAGTGTAAAAAGGAATGAGACAATCAGAAATATTGAACACTAACTTAATGATAATATTGGGACCTTTGACACTTGATATTGATTTAATAATGAAAAATTATTAATTCTGAGATATGATGATTGTGTCTATATTTGAAGGGGAATCCCTTATCTTTTGGAGATGCATACCGAAACATCTACAGATGCGCTGAGGTTGGGCTTTGTTCAAAAATAATCCATTGGAAGAGAGGGACAGGTAAGAAGATACATGAAATGAGATGGACCATGAGTTGCCAACTGTTAAAGAAGCATCCATTATACTATTTTTTCTGCTTTTATATATGTTTGGGACATTCCATAATGAAGTTTTTTTTAAGTATTACTTTAGGTGCAAAACAGTAAATGAACATGCCCTTCTGTGTAAGAAAATCTCTCTCTCTCTCTCTCTCACACACACACACACACACACCATCTTATACTTGCAAAAAAAAAAAGGAGCTTTAGAGTGATAAGCCAAAACCGAATAAAAATGGTTACCCATGGGGAAGGAGAGAACAGGACTAAAGGACAGGGATGTAGGCAAGACTTCTCTAAATGTACCTTGTTACAGTGTTAACTTGGAATGAAAACTTTTACACAATTTTTAAATAGCATGAAATTGAACTAAATAAACAAAAGCATTCCCTAAAAATTACAAAACAGAAACAAGTAACCTAACTATAGGTAACTACATGTTAACCACAGAGAGAAAAGAATTACTCCAAGTGACTGTTTCAAATATGTTTCAACCTACACATCCTTAATGTGATACATAAGGGCAAGAAGAGCTATAAGAAAACACTTTCGTCTTCATGCAGTTGTCCTAACGTTACAAATTGTATTGATTTTGACAGTTTGAAATTTGTGTGTATATCTTCACAACACCCAAAAGGTGGAAGGCAATCCAAGTGTCCATCAATGGATGAATAAACAAAATGTGGTTTATACATACAATGGAATACTATTCAGCCTTTAAAAAGGGCAGAAATTCTGACACATTACAACATGCATAAACCACGTGAAATAAGCCAGTCACAAAAAGACAAGTACTGCATGATTCCACTTACATGAGGTACCTAGGGTAGTAGAATCATAACGACAGGAAGTAGAACAGTGGCTGCCAGGGGGAGAGGGGAGGGGGAATGTGAGCTGTTGTTGAATGGGTGCAGAGTTTCAGTTTTGCAAGATGATAAGTTTTGGAAATTGAATGCAAAAGAATGTGAATGTATTTAATGCTACTGAACTATACACTAAAAATTAATTAGGATGGTAAATGATATGTGTAGTTTCCCACAATTTTAAAAAATAATAGAAGAGGGACTCCTAAAGCACTATTTGAGATTATTAGGGTAGCAACTCACTACTATGAAAACTTTTAACTAATTATGTATTTATCCCATATTCCAACATAACCTATAAACAGGGTAACCAAACAGCCCTCACAGAAGAGAGAAAGATGATTTATACACTTTCCCAGCTAATAAAAATAAATAATTACATTTTTCTAATGCAACTCCTAATAAAATTACTGGCTCAGGTAGTGATTACTAATGGATATTAAAACCGTTAGGATAAGATAGGGACTTTACAGCGAAGAGGTAAGAGCACCACCACCTAAACACCTTGAGAAGTTTAGCATCATTAAAACTGAGGAAATCAAGCGCTCTGGGCCTCCCTGAAGCCACGAGATAGGAATGACACAGTGTTCCCCCTACTCAACCCTGAACCCGATCAAGTCTTTATTGCTAATGTCTAGTGCCCGGATAAAATACGAGATACAGAAGAATAAGTTAATTACGTGAGGAAGCAATCAGTCAAATTCAAAATTATACAAGAAAGTTCTCCGGAAGCAATGGCAATCAGTTGAACTCAGAATTTTCCTGAAAAATCCTCAGGACACACGACCCAAATCAATGACATAAAATAAGGGAAGGGCAGGTCTGATGGGGTAGAGTGGGACAAGGTACTGTTCTAGATGAGAAGTTTAAAAGACTAAACAGACAAATGTAAAGTATGTCCACGTTTGGATCCCAATTCAAAATAATCCCAACGGTAAAAAGACAACTTTTGACAAAAATGAGAAATTTTGAATATGGACTTATCTTAGACAATATTAAAGAATTGGTAGTAATTTTATTAGGTGTGATAATGACATTACAGTTAATAAAAAGCTTAAGAACAGGAAGAAATCATCTCTCTATTCTGACATCTTGGAATGCAAGGTGAAGGGCCCATCCAGCCACTGCAGAGGGAGGCAGCTCCAGTTCGGGGCAGGCTCCCAGGAAGAAGACAGAAGGCCAGAACATGCTGTCCTGCAACTCCCACCCTGGAGTAGGGCCCCACCCTACCCTTCCACCCCCTGCCTTGGATATGGCCTGAAGCCAGGGTACTGTTTGAAGCAACCCAAGTCCAACAGCCATCAAGGCTAGGTTTTGATCCCAGAGCTCAAGCCTTAATTTTTCTCTGAGACACAGGGGCTACTTTTATTAGCAGGAGATTTTGAAGGATTAGAACTAGGTTGAAAGAACCCTGACAGCCCTCCTGGGTGCTCCCTCCCTTCCTGTCAGAGACCACCTTGTCCAGCTCTCATCAGAGAATGACACAGGATGAGAGGGTGCCAGTCTGGGATCCAATACCCAGATTTCTGCTCAGATTCTAGAAGATGAATGAGGAACAGCGTGGGGGAAAAAACATAGGCCCAGGCATCAGACCTCCACTAGCAATGATTCTGATTACGTGACTCAGAAGCGCAACCTGGGACCAAGTCAACCATGCTGGTACAGCAAAAAGGCCTGATGCCGCTGAGAAAAGGGGTAGGTGGTCATAGTCCACAGTCATCAGAAGGAAAATGAAACAAACAGGGAAGGTGAACATGAAAGGTAACAGCGACCCTACAGCACTGTGCTGGCCCTTAGGGCTGGAGAAGCCACACAGCCCTGCCAAATTCTACCCCGTCTCCACTCTGACACTCCCAAGGCTGGCCTCACTCTTGACATCTCCCTATTCCTCAAATGCAGGGGGCGCTTTCACATACTTCTGTTCCTCTACCTGAAGCCCCTCCTCCAAACTCATCCCTTGCCAGTCCAACTCCAATGTCACGTGTGACATCATGATGAATTAGTCCCTCTGAGGCACTCCCTGCAACTATGCTGACCAGCCTGTTTCAGCCCCACTGTCGGTCTGCACCCTGCAGCTGTCCAGGTGGGCAGGTCTGTGCAGTGAGCCCCGGGCAGCACAGGGCAGCTCCCTCCTGCTGGCACCCCTACACTCAGCACAGCCGTGGGCACTGAGAACACACAGAACACACGTGCAAAGCTCATTGGCCACCAGCAGGTGTGCAGGACCCTGCTGAACTGAAGTGAAAGGAGCTATTTTGCTTTCATCCCAGGCCGCTGCGGCCCTGGCTGCAGGAGGCTGGGTGAGGGGGCAGGCTTGGCCAGGTCATGCAGACTCCTTCCACCTGGAGGAGGGAGAAAAGAGCTTTCTGGAGACTTCTCTGGAGACCTGCTTCCTTCACAGGACCTTGCCAACACGGCCAGCCACTGACACAGACGGTGCCAAAGGGAATTTTGAGCACAGATGCCTTTTTAAAATAAAGCCAGGTCTCATCGAGCATAACCAAGAAGAAGAACAAGCAGCAAGCACAGTGCCTTCCCAGAGAGGTGAGAACACGCAGGAAAAGAAGAGGCCCCCGTGTCAGTCTGCTCTCCTTCCTTCCACACCGGCCCTGACACTGGCCCACTGTGCTTTCCCTAAAGGATTCTGCACAAAGAGCTGTGTCCACTGTGGGCAGTGCAGGCATGGTTCTCAGAAGTACAGACGGAGGCGTGGGGCAGTGTCACATCTACCTCCACCCCAGAGTCCTCTGGGACCACACTGACAGGTGCCGGGGGCCAGGGCACCATCCAGTAAAGACTCTAGCCCAGGCCTGACTCTGGGCCCTGACAGCCCACTGGGAGCTGAGTGGGCCTCCGGCCGCATCCACACACACACTCACCAAATCCCCGGGGTCTCCCCTCCGCTGTGGGCAGAGCGCTTTGCCCACTAAACGCCGAACACTACATATTCGAGCAGGTCGCTACCAGCGAGCCGGGCCCTGTGCTACACTCATGAGATGCCACCACCGCCCCGTCGGTGAGCTTTGCTCTCCCCGCCCCACAGGGAGCCCGCGTGAACCAGGGCCTGCCGCCCGGCCCGGCCCGGGGAGGGCGCTTACCAGCCCCTCGCTTTCCTCCGAGGTCCTCTGGAAGTGCGCGGCCATGACCGTGTGGTCGCGGATCTGCTTGTGACACTCCAGGCACTTGACCCCATGGCGGATGAGCCTCACGGGGTCGGGGTAGAGGGGCAGGGCCGGAGCGGTGCTGCCGGCGCCGCCCGCGGCGGGGCCGCGCCGGGGGGAGGGCGGCGGGGCGGCGGGGGCCGGCGCGGGCGCGGGGGCGCCGGCCGGGGCGCCGGCCGCGAACATCTGGTCGGCGGAGATGGGCTTCACGAGCAGCTGCGAGCACTGCATGACCAGCCCCCGGCTCTTGTGGTCGCGGGCGTGGCGCAGCAGGCTGCACTTGTTGAAGAAGAGCAGCGTCTGCGCGCACAGCGTGCACAGCACCTCGATGTGCACGCTGCGCCGGCCGTAGTGCTGGCCCAGGCTCTTCTCCAGCGCGAACGCGTCGCCGCACTCCAGGCAGCAGTAGCCGCTGGCCGGCACGTGGATGCGGCTGTCGGCCGGCGGGCTGAGGTTGGGCGCGTACAGCGGCACGGGGTTGGAGCTGTGCAGCACCTTGTTGAAGACCTCCACCACCAGCGGCGCGGCCTTCTTCACCTGGTGCACCAGGGGCACCGACATCTGCGTGGGCTGCGGCTGGCCGCGCCGCTGCGCCGAGGACTTGGCCGTCACCGAGGCGGCGACGCTGTGGGGGACCAGGTTCAGGTTGGCCAGGTGCACGGCCTTGGGCAGGAGCGTGGCGGGGGCCGGGGCGGGCGCAGCGCTCTGCTGCGGCCTCCTGCCCACCTGTGCGCCCGGGGCAGCCCCCTTCGGGACCCGGGACCCCGGGCCGCAGCTGGGAGACGAAGAGCCACTGGCCTTCGCGGTGCTCTCAGCCCCCTTCCTGTCACCCTGGGGGCTCCCTGAACTAGTGCTCCTCTCGGGAAAGTGCTCCACTGCAGGTAGGGCAGAGACCTCGTCCTCCGGCACCTCGCTCGGGGCCTCCGCCGTGGCACTCCCCAGAGGTGACCCAACGGGGGACTTATTGGGATCATCGGGGTCTGGCAAGATCCTGGTGACAGTCCGCTTGATTTCCCCCGACGATGTCTTAATGGTTTTGATTCTGACTTTGGGAATTGCTGGTGGGGAGCTGGCGGCCACGGAAGGGGAGCCTTTGCTGCTGCCATCACTGCAGATGCTCCGGGGGCTGTCCGATGGCTTCATGCACTTCCTAGTGGCCTCCAGAGGGCTCCGGGGACTCTTTGGTGACTTGGGCATTTTGGGGCTCTCTTTAGTGGGCCCTGAGGGGTCCTTTGTGTGGCCAGGCTGATCCTCCTTGGTGACACTGGCGACTCTTTTGGCCTGCAGGGCCACCAAGGCTGCCACACAAGAGGACAGCTTCGAATGGGCTGGCTTAAGACGCTGCCTCGGGGGGACTGACGAGCAGGTCCCAAACTCCGCAGTGAGCCCCTTGCTGGGGTGGCTGTTGAACTCCAAAGCTTCCCCAAAGAAGCGAGTGGCATCCAGCTCCTTGTGGGGCTCCAGCACCTTCGGCCCACCTCGCTCATGTTCCTGCTGACTCCCCAGGGGCAGGGGTTCTGGCTTGGGTTCATTCTTACAGAAGTGATCAAACATATGCAGGTCTGGGACTGGAAACTTAGCCAGAGCCTCCAGGACAGGCCCACACCCAGGAGGGGGTGGGAAATAACTGTCAGAGTGCTTGGGCTTCGGGCCACACCCATTATCTTTGATGGCGTCCTCAGGTTCTGGGCTGGAGATGGGACTGAACTGGTTAAAGGTTGGTAGTGACTCCGATTTGGAAGGCTCCAGCTTGCCCGGGAAACCCCTAGCACTGTCTCCATTCATGAAAGTGGAATCAAACTTCCCACAGTTGTGGCCCAGGTTGTGGGCATCTGGAGGCAGGTCCGAACCCCGGAATCCGTTGTGCAGGAGGCTGGGAGCGATGTGGTCCTTCTCCGCTTCAAACGACTCCTGGCGGCTGGTATTCTTGACAATGACACTCACGGCCGGCACATCTGAGGCTGATCCTGAGTGAGACAAGGACACACTCTCATCCATACAAGTGCCTGGAGGCTTGAGGGGACTCTCATTCTCCTCACTGGGGGTCTGGATGGCCTCTTTGGCATCAAGGCTGGTGGGGTCTGGGATGTCAAAGGCAGCCAGAAGGTCATCAAAATCTGGAGTTTTCATATCCCCCATGGCTGGTCGCTGGCGAGGGCTATAAAAGAAAGAGAACAGAGTCAGTAATCCCAGAAATCTACCGGACTCTGCTCGGCATCATCACTGCATGCTAACACACATACACAGCCAACAGACTCATGCATCTGTGTTTTATCCCAACAGGCTTCCAAAACACTGGGGACACTGGGGAGAGGTGGAAAGAAAAGTTTATATGTAGTGACAAGCCTGACTGGCAGGTCATAAATCTCAATACCTCAAAATTCCTGGCTGGCTACATAGCCAAAAACAGGGTACACACAAACAGAGGAGAAGGGGGATGAGGGATGGGAGAAGACAAAGAAAGCAAAGGGAGTCAAATACACCGTGACAGAAGGAGATCAGACTTTGGGTGGTGAGCACACACTGGAGTACATAGATGTCTTATTAAAAAGTTGTGCATCTGAAATTTATATAATGTATTAAACAATGTTATTCCAATAAACTTTAATTTTTAAAAATTCTAATTACATAATCTAGCAACCTGGAAAATTACTTATAGTGTTAAGTTAAAAAAACATACAAATGTTGTCATGTCAGATTGTAATTATAACAATGTAAAACTAAGTAAGTTCCTGAGGCAAGATTAAAAGAAAAATAAGCAGGGTTATTTTTTTCAAAACTTTTTATGCTAATAGACTGTTTTGATAATTTTACAAAGAGAAAATAAAGGAGAAAAAATACTCAGAACCACAGGGGAGCAGGTGGCATGGCAGAGGTGTATCTGTTACTACCCCACGGGATCAACAGATCTGCAGGTTTGGTTTCTTGCCCCCTCCCACCCCCAACCAACAAAACACATCTGCGTGCTTGAGAGTTTTCACAGAAAATGAAAAATACCCTCCCCCCAATTGGGAAGATAGCTAATTATGGTAGATACTAATAAAGTCAAATACCAATTATCTATACTAACTATGGGTATACGAACTATCTCACTGAAATGAAATGTAAAGTTTCTGGACAACAAATGATTGGCTCCTGGGATGGGAAGTGTTGAGTCCATAACCAAAGGGAATGTACTGGATGTCAGTGAAGCCCCTGGCATCCCAACACCAAGGAAACGAAAACAAAATGGGGGAGGAGGACAGAATAGTTGGTCTTTTTAAGGAGCTAGAGAAGCCTGTGAGGGAGGAGGGGCAATAGCTTGCAGCGAGTGCAAGGAACAGCCGGGAGCCTACTATTGTCTTACTTGAAGCCACAGGGGCTTAAAGCACAGAGACACCACATCAGAAGAAACTAATGTTCTCCACACGGAGAACCTCAGGGGTTGGCTCAGAATGGCTCTGGGTAAGGTAGGGTATCTTTTGTTAGGAAAATCAGGGATAGGAAATGGTAGGGCAGCAGGAAAAACCTTTATAACCTTTGGATTTAAATGCCAAAGTTGAGTCTTCTAAAAGCCAAAGATTTAATCCTGTTTTCTCTTTAGCCCTCCTAAGGAAAACCAAAAACACCAGCAACTGATAACAGTGACTATGGGACTCATGGCGTACCCAAGTGTTTTTATTTCTTTAAACCTTGCTCTAAATTGTCACACTGCTTATAAGTATAAAATAGAAATAATCAAAATGTTCCGTTATAAAAGGAAGTAACTGTAAAGAAATCTACCAATAAAAACCAAAAAGTCAACCAAGAAATCAGAGAAATACAAATTAAAATAATGAGAAACCATTTTTGGCTTACAAAACTGACCAAAGTTTTTAAAAACTAATAATGCTTAGTGCTGGCAGAGACATGACAAAGTAAGCATTGTGAGGATAGTATAAATTGATATAACCTATCTTAAGAGCAATTTAGCACAAAAAGTCCATCTTGCATATTCTGCTCCAGATGCTCTCCTGACACAAAGGGGTTTTCATTTCCCAAGATTCAACCTCAGTAGAGAACTATAACATTTATTTCTTGTAAAACAGTCGCAAAGCTTCCTCTGGCACTAATTTTATGTCAGTCGTGTTTCATGGCCTCACTTAGGTTTTATTTATGTGTGACACATACATCCACATTGACAGCCCCAGAGAGGCCTCGTTTTTAAGTAAAATTTTAAAAGTTTCATGAAACCAAAAAGAAAAAAGAGCAATTTAGCAATGTATACATAAGGTCCAAAAATTCCACTTCCAGAAATTTATCCTAAGGAAATAGATATGTACATAACAAAGATAATCATTACCTGATTATTTTTAACAAAATTATTTTATAATCAACCTAAACTGTTCTATGAAGACACCATGTTGCATGTTTCATCACAAAAACAAACAAACAAACAAACAAAACACAGGAAACACTGGGCATCACCAGAAAGGACACTGGAAACAACCTCGAACCTGGGATCCTGCCTTTGTTCAGAACCACTCAGTGCCTACAGCTAGGTGTCTCGTGTAGTTTTGGGCCCCCACACCTAAAGAAAGACACACCAGAGCTGGAAGAGATTTTGAGAAATTACTGCATTTATAAAATTGATGAAGAGCTCTTTGATGAAAACCTAAAAACCAGAACTCTATTTTATTCCACAGAGAAGATATTTAGGGGGAAAAGTAGAGCATAATTGAAGTACAGGTTTGTTCATCAAACTCCAAAATACTATAGGAGAGTGGCATTTTGAAGTTTGAAACAAAAGATGTAGATACAAAAAAGATGTAGAACAAAAGATAACATTATCTGTTAGTCAGAAAATACACTGAAGGTGTGATAGGTAAAATATATAAATGTAGGAATGTTCACACCTATTCAAATTTAGAAATTAAAAAAAAAGGTTCCAAGGAACTAAAAACAAGGAATAGTCACTTCAACCTATGAGCTTTCTCTCCCTCAGCAGTAAAGCCTTTGAATTTCAAATAATATTTAACTTGGTCAGCTGTTCTCCTTAACAATATGAAGTTTAGTAGCAGTGGATTAACTTAAGTTCAGTAACAGGAATCAAGGGGCAGAGGCACGCCTAAAGCACTAAGAAAAATGTGATCTCTCTCCAGCATATTGTGTTTGAGACAAGGAAGCAAATTACAGGTCACAGATTTATACAATGACAGTGAAAGCCGCGTGATCTAAGGAACACTGAGCTGTGAAACAACAAAAGTAAATTTCCTTGAATTTGCCATTGTTTGTTGGCCCAGGCAGGACTAGAAGGAAGGATGTGTGTATGTATGTTTTACAATCAGTGGATGAACTCTTTACCCTGCTCCCCCACACGACTGAACATGGTTTACATGTTGATATAATCTGTGCACGATGGTTAAGAGTTTAAAAACGCATAAATGAAAGTCACCCTCACCTTTCCAGCATCGCAGGAACCACAGAGCAAATAAGTCAAGTGTATGAGAGAGAGAGATGGAGAGAGAAAGTGAGATTACTTAGCAGAAATGGGACCAGGAGAAAGTGCCTGAGCTGCTGCCAGGCAGGGAGCCTCTCCCATACCGGGAATGGACGCTGGCGAGGGCGCGGGGGATAAGCGGGCAAGCGTGAGAGCAAGCCCTGCTCCCGCGGCCTGCTGAGCTTCGGCCTGGACTCCGGCTGGAGCACTAACCAGAAAGAGGAATTGCTTCCACAGGCAGCAGAGAAGAGAGAAAATGTAGCTGGATCAAGGGAAACAGAAAGAAGAGTCCCACATTCCTGGACCCAGCATGACGCCCCCGGGAATGGTACGGCTAAAGGAATAAGAAATTGTGACCCACTAGAACTGGACTTCAGCCCTATGCTGTCACCAATTACCTGTGTGAAGATTCTGGGCAGGTCGTGCTTTAATGCGTAAAATTAAACTAACTTGAAGGACCTGAGTCCTTCCACAAGCTGGGCTGCAACAGTCGGGCAAATGAATCTAGGGCTATTAGATTCCTACGCAAAACTAACCCCTAAGTAAACAGGCAGGCTCTCCCTTAAACCTAGCACTGCCCTCCTGGACACACATCTGAGTCCTGCTTTCAGGTCTAAGTGACCCCAAGTCACTGATGTTCTAAGTCAATGTTTCATGTTCTAAAAACACCCCGAAGAGACTCTCAGTTTGTGTGGGAAAGCAGGTGCCCATGGACCCAGGCAAGACAGCAGGCTTTTCACTCGTCTCTCCCGCCACCTGGCCTTAGCCCGTGCCCCGCACGCTTTCCCAGGCGGGTTGCCGTAGGACACGTATCTCATCACAGAGACGTCCCTGTTCAAAATCCCCATCACCTTCAGGATGCAGGTGAACTGAGGCTCTGAAAGAGAGGGTCACCACTGAACTTTTACCAAATGCCAAGACTGATGCCTGGCACTGAGGACACAGAAGGGAGGCCCAGACCCTGGAGTCCCACGCACGGCCCACGGTACCACTGACGGCTCACCAGGGCACAGACACCCTACATGCACGGGACGGAGAGGGCTTCCTCCGCCTGCCTCCATGAGAAGCCACCTTCCCTTGCCTTGTGCTTGTCTCACTTCTTCCTGCTCATGGCATAATTTTCTCCCTTCACTGTTATTTCGGTCAAATGTTCTCTCTTCTGCTATTTCATATGCCCTCAACAGGCTCTCGCTAAATTATTAATTAGCATCCTCTCATTTCTAGACATGGATCTCTACCTCGATGGGTATCCCAAACCTAATACATCCAAAACCTACACCTTGATTTCCTTCGTCTTCCTCATTCAAGAAATGACAGCTCCACCCTTCCAGAGGCTCAGGCCAAAACCCTGGCATCCGTGAGTTCTCTCTCCTCCATACCCTCCATCTGACCCAAACAACTGCTGACCTACTACGCAACTGCTCACTTCTTTATTGTCTGCTTATAAGCTCGCGTGCGCTGACTGGAAGGGAACCTACCAGCAGAAAGTGAGTGATCTGACAGGCTCCTCCGCGCAGGACTAAGATCGTTCAAGGACAGTCACAGATTCCTAAGCAGGTTTATTACCAGTCAAGCAGTTGGCAAATTTGCAATGTTATTTGTGTTTAGCTTTTAAAAACTTGCTATAAATAGGAAGACCTTGAGGGGTGATGAAACTTTGCCAGCGGAAAGGGGGTTACCTGAAGTAGCACTTGTCTATGAATCCTGGGCTCCCACAGGCTGATTAAGTTAAATATTTTATCAGTGGAAAGTGCCTACTGGCCAGTGTCCCCATCATAAAGTCATCTCTTGAGGATGGGATTGGTGTGATGCCAGTGGAGAGGGAAGGCTAGCTCTGAGGAAGAGGAAGGCACAGGGTGGTCTTAGTGTTAAGAAAAGGGGACACAAGTCTGTGAATAGACTACAAAGCATTGAATTGTGCACTTTAAAACGGTGAATTGTATGTTGTGTGATCTCAGAGGTATTTGCACACCGTGTTCACAGCAGCATTATTCACAATAGCCAAAAGGTGGAAGCAACCCATGTCTATCAACAAATGAATGGGTAAACATGGTGTGCTATAACTAATCAATGGAATATTATTCAGCCTTAAAGAGGAAGAAAGTGCTGACACAGGCTACGACGTGCATGAACCTGGAGGACAGTATGTTCAGTGAAATAAGCCAGATACAAAAATAATAATAATAATAATAATAATCCTGCATGATTCCATTTATAGGAGGTACCTACAGTGGTCAAATTCATAGAAACAGAAAATAGAATGAAGGCAACCAGGGGTCAGGTGGAGGGAATCGGGAGTTAGTGTTTAAGGGGCACAGAGTTTCAGTTTGGGAAGATGAAAAGGTTACGGAGGTGGACAGTGGTGATGGTGGCACAACAATGCAAATGTATTAATGCCACCAAGCTCTACACCTAAAAGTGGTTAATGAGGTCAATTCTGTTATATATGTTACCACAATCAAAAAAATAATAATAATAACTACCAAGGAACAAGAACAAAAAAATCACTTGCGTCCAAATTCTCGGTTCTTCGAGGCCAGCTCAGGTCCGCCTAGTCATCGTCCGGTGAGGATCTCAATACCAGGGCATGGGAAGTGTTGCCAGGGGCACGGAGCTGTAGAGAAAGGAGTAACTGCTACCTAGGCACATGATCTAGTGTCCAAATACCACCTAAGGAAAGAAAAAAAAAAGTTTCTCAATAGGTCTGAAGGTAAATGTTAAAGATAAAATAACAATAGTAATAATAATAGTACAAGTCAGACTCCAAAAAAAACCTCCAATATAAATTCAACACAGATCCCAAATGTAATCAAAGACAGAGCCTGTCCCAGCCCCAGACCTTCCCTCCTTCCCCCATCACAGTGAGATGCTTCAGAGTGCGGACTTGACCCCTCAGTTCCAATCCCAGTTCTACTACTTTCTAGCAGGTTTCTTCACCCCTGTGTCCCCGTATGTATAATGGATGTCATAGGGATTAAATGAGTCAATATTCATAAAGCTTACAACAGTGTCTTAAACACAGCAAACACATTTGTTAAGTATTATGCCACCAACCTCAGTGGCCAGCGAGCTTTACCTAAAAATGATCAGAGTGCACCTGCAAACTGCTAAATCCCTAAGCATCGGGCTGATTCGAAGCATGCATGGGGACAGGGACAAAGTAAGTAAGGGTCTATGACCCCTCCACACAGCTCACCCTCCAGTGCTCAGAGGCCTGCTGAAGCAGAGCAAGTACAAGGTCAAGGAGTGAACATGAGGGCAAGTAAGCAGGGAAAAGCTACAGGTAGGGAGAGGCAGAGAAGAAACAGGACCGAGCAGGGAAGGAGAACGAGACCAAGGAAAAGTGAGAGGAGCCCATTTTTAAAACCAGGTTGTCCTCAGCTGTAGCTGAACATCAGAATCTCCTCAGGCCCTTTAGAAATTACTAGAGCTTGGCCACCAGCCCTGAGATTCGGATTTAATTGGCCATTGTGGGGAAACTGGTTAACGGTTCATCAGGTACATGTACCCACAAATGACAGAATAAAAAGCCTCATTTGTAATTCTGCTCACTCTCACTCTAATCCTGTATCCCTTCACTTAACTTCATTTTTGTCTTAACTCTGACAGTCTAGCATTTAGTTTGAATTCTAAATAGAAGTATAGACAATATTAATGGAAAAACCTAGAAAGGAATAAAGAACTCATTATCCCAATTCTACAGAATGGAAATAGAGAAAGGTTTTTTCCCCCTAAATTTATTCTTTTCTTATTTGGACGTTCACATTTCAAAATATAAACTAACAAGCAGACACTGTGCTGACCAAACAATGACAAAAGTCAGAGACCAGGTAGGGGCAAGGGTGTCTCAGGTCCAATGTCCTGAGTTACTTCTGAGCCCCTCTAAAGGGCGTGCTCAGTGATTTATTCCAACTTAACCTCGGATCCTGCGGCCACTGGATTCTGCTGGCTTATTCAGATCGTCTCTCCTATGGTGTGTGACCAGTTACACAGTTTGGCTACAGGGAGGGGCTGGCTCATCTGAGCACCGGGCTTCACTGACCCCGACCCAGGCTGACCGCTTCTGCCAGGTTACCCTACCACATACGCCTGCTCGGATTTGTAGGAGCTTTACGGTTTACAAAACACTATCCCCACTTGACAATGAACTTGCCAGTGGCAGCAGCGCTCAGGCTCCCGCCTGCCTCCAAGGGTCGAGCAGCCCTTCCACTCAGGACTCTGAGCTGGGAGGTCAGATTTCACATTTTCGATTTCCCAAAACCCTCAGCTTCCTAAGGTGCTACTGTATGCGACCCCCATCTTCCTTCATGTCGGTTCTGAGACAGTAATTATGACACACCTTAGGGTGTTATAGGAACAAGACTGGAAAACGGTGTCCTAGAACGCTGTTCTAGATGAGAGGTTCTTTCAGCACCAGAAAGATTAAGAACTGTCAGACCCAGAGACCCTAGGAAACCACTAAATTAAAGCCGCTGACTCTACCGCAAGGACGTGGAGGCCCAGAGAGATGAGGTAATCAAATGAGATAAAGTACATAAACTGAAAAGAGTTTTCACTGCTGCGAAAGGCCCCTGCTATTCCTGGCAAGGGGATGGGCCCAGCTTCAGCCTCCCCGGGGGGCTAAGTCTCCTACTCACAGTTACCCATTCAAACCTCTCCATCGAATACCAGGCATAGGGCTTACTGAACTGTCCGACCAGCGCTTCTAGCCCGACGTGCACATCAGAAACATCTGGGGAGCAATACTGATGGCCAACTCCAACTCGGACCAATTAAATAGGAATCTTCAGGGGTCAGACGTTTAAAAAAAAAAAAAGAAAAGAAAAGAAAAAAAAACACGGCCAGGTCATTGATGCTGTCTGGGGTTGAAAACCAGGGCCCACTGGCCTCAAAAATCACCCAAAAAGCTTAACAATGCAGACTTGTGGGCCCACCTAGAAACTGACTCAAGAGTGGAGCGGGCCCCAAAAATCTGAAGCTGTGACAGTTACCCAGTCACTAGCAAACAAGTGCACTGAGTGAGTTCAAGAAGTCACACCTGTGCTCCAGCTGACCCTGGAGTCCTGGGTGGCCCAAGCAGCTGTCCTGGGAGAGGCTCTCAGATGACTCAGACTCTGATGCCCACTAGGGCTCAGAACTGCTACACAAGCCCCTGCTGCCGTCCCCAGCAGCCAGGGCAACTGTCCCAAAAGAGGTGGAGCCCGCTGTGCTCTGCACAGCTCCACAGGCTCCCATGTCACTCAGGAACCCACCAGGACTTTAAGCCCAGTGGGGACGCCGGGGCCTCCTCTGCCCCCCGTCCCCCTCCTCGCTCCCACCCCGGCCACACTGACTTCCTTGTGGTTCCTTAAATTAACTCCTCGAGCATTTTCTGGCCTCCGGGACCTTTTCTCTTGCTTTTCTCTCCACTTTGACGTCTCCTCCCTCAGATCTCTGCTCAAATGTCTTTTTATCAGTGAGATTTCTCCGACTTCTCTTCCCATCCAACCTCCCTGTCCTCCATCCCTGCTTTTTTTCTTCTCCATACTATTTTTTTTTTTTGCCATCTTTCATGCTTTATGTTTTACTTGTCTATTGTCTACAAGCCCACACACACTGGAATAGGAGCTCCACGAAGGTAACATTTTGTTTACTTTGTTCACCATTATATTCCCAAGGCCTAGAATAGCACCCTGCACATAGCAGGCATTTGGATGTTTATTCTAGAAATGAACACATCAGGAACACCAATCTCAAAACATAACTTGTACCAAAAGATCATGGAAACTGATTATACCCAAATCACTCCTCCACTAATCTCATCTTGGCAAAAGTCTTTTTAAAAACAGGCTAAAAGCCTAACGAAAGAGAAACCTTTTAGAAATAAGTATTCCCAGTCAATTAATCCAATCCAAATGAGTTTGTGAGTCCAAGACATTTTGTTCTGAGAAACAGTTAAAACTTTGGAGACAGAAAATGAAGTTGAAAGGTGATCAAGCGCATGAATTTCAGACATCATCCTGGTGTGTGTGTGGGTTCGGAAGGAAGCCAAGGAGCAGTGACGGGTACTCTTGGACAGAGCAGAAAGAACAAATGGGCTCCCAGCCCGGGTCAGTCTGTGACACGCAGGCCCAGTGCAGGGTCTGATCGCACACTCACCCCTGACCCATGAACCTGAGGAGAACCCTTTCCTCCCTTCCTCTCACTTACACCCCACCTGCCTCCAAAACTTACTGGAAGCCACTGACAACTTTAAACTCTACCAGGCCAGGAGACTGGAAACCCTGGTCACGGCAGCCACACAGCAGTTGAGGAGCATCCTGCCACAACCAAGGCTCACTGATGTCATCCGTCCCACTTTATGCTGCCGTCCATGTCCTTGTTACCTCTTTCCTCACCACCTCCAGTCTCTCCCCACGGTCATACTAAGATCAATCTTCCCCAAATACAACTTGCATCAGGTCTCTTACTCTGCTCACAAACCTAAAAGAGTCGCCTACAGCCTATACCAGCTCCAACCCTTGGCTCAGGCCAGGCTTCTGAGAACCTCTGTAATACAGGACAGCAGTCCCCAACCTTTTGGGCATCAGGGACCGGTGCTCCCGTGAGAATCTAATGCCTAATGATCTTAGGTGGACCTGAGGCGGTGATGCTAGCACTGGGGAGCGGCTGCAAACACAGATGAAGCTTCACTGGCTAGCCTGCCGCTCACCTCCTGCTGTGCCTCCCGGGTCTTAAGAGGCCACAGACCTGTGAGGACCTACGAAGTCAAAGCCCGGAGGTTGGGGACCCCTGGTCTAGGCCTAAAACATACCCCTTTGCCTATAAATTACAGCCATCTACCATTAGGCACAAAGTTATGAGGAATTTGTTTTCTACTTGAAAGTTCCAAAACTTTCTAAACTGAGCATATATTCTTAAATGAAGGAACAAGCAATTATCCCAACTGTTTAAGACTTAACCCAAACTCCCCCGCTGCCTCAAACCCCTCTGTACCAGTGTCAAGCCATACTGTCCCCTATGCCCCAACCAGCGTGGCCCCAGAGTCAGCAATGAGGGGGGCTCAGCAGCATCCACCTGCAGCAACTGACATGCATAGGACTTTCTGTTGCTGCCTTCACTTCCCTCCTGCCCTGCAGAAGCGTGTCCCTTTGGACACTCTTGCCCCCAAGTGCCTGTCTGGGTCCCAATCTTTCTCTCAGTTGACTTAATTAATTCCTGGTAATTAAAGCTACAGTGTGGTGATGAACTACTAAGAGCCTGACCTCTCCTGGGGGGTGTAAATATTTTGAAAGTGGATTCTAAGTGGAAATGCAAAAGACTTAGACTCAGAGGAATGGAGCTGTAATGGAGGCACGATAGGCACTGAAGTTCATATTTTGTGGACAGGGTGGCTACCTTCCCCTAACGTTCAGGTGCTTAGAGAGGCAGTGTCAAGGGGGAGACAAGTGAAGTAATTGAAGATGAGATTACATCCTTGCCACCACCTCCCTCCTCCCAAATGGCCATCCAATCCATTTTGAGTATCAGAACATGTTCCCCAGAGGTAACCCCAGCCACCTCAGGGGGTGACCCATGTGAAAGTAACTACCACCCTCAGGAAGAAAATCCCCCTTCAGCCACTTCTGGTCTGGAAGAGAATGTTCTCTAATTGCTTTCAGTGGGGAAACTCCTTGAGGGCAAAGTTCATCTCACATGATTCTTTTCTGCCCCGCATCCACCTCTGCAGAGGGCGCAAGATGAACCAGAGGGCCCAGGGTGGACCTTTCCTAAGCAACTGTAGGTTACTGATCAGTGATGGTCAGGTTGCAAAAAGGCTTCGATATAAGTAAATAGTCTAATTTAGAATAATGGGCCTGAAGAAGTGGAGCCTTACTGAAGTACCCGACGGTGAAGCACTTCCTACAGCCTCAGCCAGTTCAGGTCAGGTCTGGAGAGTCCGTCTAACCAGGCAGAAGGCATCGAGCAGCCCAGGCCCACACAGACCAGGGCCTCGGCTGCGCCAAGCCCCAGAAGAAGCTGAACAGCTGCTTGCTACCCACCCCTGGGCTCCCGTCTCCTCTGAAAATGCCAAAGCTCTGCCTCAGTCAGATGTGTTTGCGGGCCCTGGAACAGCCCCAAGAGGCTTGCAGTAACAGTGTACATCACCTTCAAGCCTCCTCTCTCTGGTCTCACTCTGCTCTTCCACCTGCTAAAGGAATAGCCTTAACTTCAGGAACTGTATTGGTAGAAAGAAATTCAGGAGTGGAATGCTGTCAAAAGCAGCAAATCAGGGGAGTAAAAGCAGAGCCAGAGCCAGTCCACATGCAGCTCCAGCAGGCCAGGGCAGTGTGGAGAAAATGTTTCTATGCACAAAGACTGGGTGGGTATGGGGAAGGAGGGAGCCCTCACCTTACCCATAGGACAGGCTGAATTTCCCCCTTGAAGGGGGAAAATCCCAGGAATGCACATGAGGCTACACACAAGAACCCACTCTCTTTAGAGGACCATGATCCCCAGATTGTAATGCCAAGGCCTCCAGCATCTTCCATGCTGATGTGCAGGAGACTGAGCCCTGTGGTCTGTGGGAGAAGGCCCAGGGCCACGCCCCCCAAAAGTGATTTCTTTAACCACTCTTTTCTAAAAGCATTCCTAAAGAGAACATAGAATAAACGAAGCTAGAAGCCAAGTTTGACTCTACTCTTTGGCTCCCCGCATCTTGCTCCAGAGGCAACTGCAGTCAAAGTCCCAGCCTAATGCACCTGTCCGGAAGAGCTGTGTCTACTGCACATATAAGAAAGGCATCTTCTTTTGAGATATGACTGAGGAGATGTGGCCAGCTCCCAACAGCTCAGTCCTTCCATAGGGATATAGTTCTTGATAGTTTGAGTTTTTGCTTCTGGGCAGTCAATGTTTTATCTCCAAAATGAAAATAGATATCCTGGTTATTTGTCTTTGTAAAAAAGTTTTCTGTAAGCCTGTAGAAAATTCATAACAGAAAAAATATAAAGAAAATAGTAAAAATCACCCAATCTCACTACCCAGATGTAAGAAATTCCACAGTACATTCGGTTTGCAGAGCAAGTGAGCTATTCTGAGTTAAACCTGGGATGTAGCTCTGTGGATTTATTTTTGCATAAGACCCTTAATGCCACTCTGGACTATTCAAAATATTTTCAGGGGGCTCCAATAATTCTGAAGCTCTCACATGCAGAAATGACAGTCATACAGACACCCTGCCCAGCACACATAGATTAGAGTCTAGGAGTTCATCTGTGCAGCAGACACTACTTTTTTTTTTCACTCAACATTGTGGCAGTCTTTCCACAACCAATCACATATACAGAATTCATCATCCTTTACAACTCCTGTAATGTGTTGATGAGAGGAAGGGGATCACCATCACCTCTTGATAAAACACGTTCAGAATCTGAAATGGAGAAAGTAAAGGATTTATTGAAAGTCACACAGGGAACGAGGACAGCCCACATTACTAACAGGTCTGAGAAATGATTCTGTGGTGACACCAAACTTGAAAGGTGTTCATTAACTTTTCCTTGAGTCATAGAAAAGATAAGCTATGTCATCTCAACACACACATACACACTTCCTGCTGTCAAATAAAAGTGAATGTTTGGATGAAGCAACACTGATCCCCTGACAACATTTCTCCCAAGTAATTAGCTAATGGATATCACACCCTACACTCCTAGAGCACGAAGAGTAGAACACTGGTCCAGATGCCCACAAATGGAAACGCAGATTTGGGGTGTATGCAACTGCTCCACCTCACAGATGTCAGTACTCGGAACTCTTTCCTGTTCAGGATGTTCCTATTCTTGTAGGGAAAGTAAAAGTTAAAAAAAAGAAGAAGAAGAAGAAGAAGAAGAAAAACATAAGAAGATAGAGCTGAAGATAAAGGTCTAATAAAAACACTAAACATTAAAATGCCCACAGAAGCTGCAGGTTGTAGGATTTACCAATTAGTTTTATTTCCTTCACATACCTTACCATAATTCCTATATGTCCTATATGAATATTCTTAGTAGTGAATTTTAAAGTTTTATAATAAAAGTAATTAATCCACGATCTAGGTTGATGTATTTGGATTTTATTTTTCATGGTAGAAACATACAGATTCAAAACTTTAGAGAGTCCACCACTCTTCCCAGTGTGGCAGAAGCAGAAAGAATGCAAGAGGAAGCTCAAAGCTCAAAAAGATTACAATCCAACAGGAAAGCGCCCCATGACCTGGCTGAGTAGAGGGCGGGAATTACTACTTTCTTTTCTTCTCCAATGTGTAGGGAAGATAAAGACTTTAAATCAGTCTTTCCTTCAAGCACAACCCAAATTCCTCCACCCCCTCCAAAAGTTCGCAGGCCTCTGAGAACAACTTCTAATGCATCTGTCCACAACCACTCTGAGCCACAAAATTACCCATATCACTTCGAATCTGCAAACCTCCTTTAGGGACCCAATTTGAGTGAATTCCTTCTTCTAATAGTTTGTTTCTTTAAAAAAAAAAAAAACAACAAAACAAAACAACAAAACAAAACAAAACAAAACGTATTCCTTCTCTTCCTTAATTTTCACAAACACAAACACAACATCCCACTCAACCGATACAGTGTCATTCATTTTATCCATTAACAACCACTGGTGACTACACTGTATAGCCCTTGAGGAAAGATTGCGTTAACAGAAAGGGTTAGTTTTCATGGAGCCTGAGAAAAACAAACAGGAATCGAGGAGCAAGTGTTTGTTAGCATGTCCCAGCCCTGGCAAGAAGTGGGGTGGGGGTGGGGTGGCAATGGCCAGAAGACAGAAACATCTGTCATCCTGCAGTTTCATTTCTCATGGCCAGTTAACACCCAGAGTTTATGCATCAGTCTCTTCCAAGTTCGATTAGTTAAGTCAGTCTCCCTGGACCCAGTCAGCTCCGAGTGCTGTACAAAAGCTGAATGTTGTTTCTATAAAACTGCGAACCACATCCTAATGCACAGTGATCCTGCCAAAGTAAAACCACCTCTGGAATGACATATATCTCTACTCTCTGAGTGCAACCCCCATCGCTATACGTACTTGCTGTATCGAATGCTACCTGATGGCTCCCCGTGGTTTACAGGGTGAACTGCAAACTTCCTGATCCGCCTTTCACAGCTCCAACTCAACTTTCCAGCCTCTTCTCCAGACAAACCAAGCCTCTTGTGAACTCCATATGTTCACACTCGATTCTCTCTACCTCGAATATCATTTGCCCAATCTTGCCTGTAAAGTTCCTATTGTTTCTCCAGAGCCCAGTTCAAAAGTCACCTCCTCTCTGAAGCTTTCTCTACTTCTCCAGGTATTTAGTTCTCACCGCTCCCAACAGGTCTCTATCTTTGGGTACATTTGGGAACTTTTTAAGTACACTGTAATTCATCCTTATAAATATCTGACCACCTGTGGATACTCTGAGCTTTTTCAGGGAAGGAAGTCACTCTGTATCTTTAATTGCTGTCAACAGTGTCAAAAATGACATGGGAGATCAATGATGAATGACTGATCACATGGAACATGGCATTAAGTTATTTATAAAAAAAGAGAGGGAACAAGTGGCTCACAAAATTTAAGAATTATCTATGTATTTAATTTCATCCAAAATGATCACACTATACTGAGAATGTTTAAAATTTTTAAAGACTAATAGCAACTAATATTTGAGCTAAGTGTTACAATATTTACATGGTTTTAGTCCATTCGATCCACCCAACAACCTTATGAAATAGGTCCTTTTTACGTGTCAGTAATAGGGGAAAGCTTGAGGCTTTTCCAAAGAGGAAACTGAGGTACAAAAGAGATTCAATAATTCAAGATCATTCAGTTATCAAGCGGGAAAAGCAAGATGAAAACTCCAGTAGTCTAGCTCCAGAGCCACAGACTCTGCAATCAGGCAGACCTGGGTTTGAATGCAGATTGTTACAAAGGTGGCTTTAGATAAGTCATGTACCCCCTCTGGGCTTGTTTTCTGTCCCCTCTGGGCTTGTTTCTGTCAAAAGGCAGGACAACCCCTCTCTCTTAGGGTGCCAAGAGAATTATATTAGACGATAATATATAGAAAAGTCTCTCAAATTGATTGTCCCACCCAGCATGTCCTCCGCAAATGCGAATTAATTTTCCCTCCCCTTGCCAAAAGCTGGGCAAAACAGACCCATCTAGGAAAAGGATCTCTTCCAGACTGCCTGAGGCTTTTCTTTTCCAAGCAGATCAAGTAGTTAGGCCACTCAACACTGATAGCCTTGCCTCACTTACCCGCTTATCTCAAAGTTCATTCACCGCACAGAGGCCAGAGACCTTTTAAAATGTAAATGTCATCATGTCACATACTTAAAACCCTTCAAAGGTTCCTAACAACACTGGGGATACAGTCCAAACTAAGGAGTGAAGGCATTCGGTCACCAAAGTCCCCTGTGATCTGACCCACCTCTCCACAGGCTTATCTCCCCTCTCCTTTTCCCCCTCCAGCCACACAGGCCTCTTTCACTTCCTCTGACTCGCCAAGTTTTGTGCTGCTCCACACATGGTTAACTCTTAACCCTACTTCGAGTCTCAGCCTAAACATTACTTCCTTCCCTGAGCCCCCAACCCAAATAAAGGCCCATTCCTCTCTCTCACCACGCTCTTCATCTTTCTTTCCTTGTACTCGCCACAATTTGAAATGATTAGTTTACCCCTTCCTTCGAACTTTTATTCAAGACACCTTCTCAGGCTACTGGAATGTAAATTCGACCCCACATTCTCCTTAGCATTTACCACTTTTTAACAGACTGTATTTCTTTCCTATTACATATTTTATTTTGTCTTTCCCCCTACGAAAACAAAAGTTCCACAGGGCAGTTACTTTTGCTTGCTTCTAAAACCGGTATTTAAAACAATGCCTAACACATATTGATTGATAAATATTTGCTGCTGAACAAAATTTCAAGACTATTGGTTCATTACTGGGCCTTCCTGCCGGGCTATATGAGCTCAAGCTAAAACGTCTTTCTGGTTCACCTCTGTATTCCCCACACCTAGGCCAGCACCTGGCACGTGAGAAGTTCTCAGTAAAAATGTGCCTCATGAATCAAAGTGGAAAAGTGGGAAACAGTGGAACTGTGTGTGCAAGCACTCTAGTTGCGCCTCTCTTTCGCTGTGTCATGTACCTGTGAGTTTGAGGAAACAGACCCCTGGATCCCAGCAAGCACCCACCAGGCCAGGCGTCTGTCTGTCCACATCCTGTACGCTCAGCCGCATCGTACACACCAACAGATGCACGCGCGGGCGAGGCCCGACACCAGCACCGCGCAAGGGCGAGTGGGTCGCCCTAGGCCGAACGGCATCTGGCCCCAAGTCCCATTCTCCTGCTGCCAGCCCCGGTCGAGGCAGGTCCCGGGAGCCAGACGTGCCTCCCTGGACGGGCCTGCGGGTCTATTCCAGTCCCGGACTTTTCGTGCCACCTCTGGCCTACTCGGGGGCGGGGGGAAGTGAAAACCCCTGAGCAGCTCCCACAAGCCGGGGTTCTCAGAGGCAGGCACACCTGAGGTCGCACAGACCCTCCCCCCACGCGCCGACCCAAGGCCGGGAGGCCATCTGTCCGGCGGACTCCGCTCCGCGTCCTCCCGCGGGTCACACTGAGCCTTCCCCCGGGGTGGCCGAGGGAGCCCCTGCAGGGGGACGGCTTCCCGCTGAGCGACAGGCCCGGGCGTCGCCCCCACGCAGAGAGAGGCCAGGACCCCGGCGCCCCCGCGGCGCGAAGTCGGGCGGCGGCGGGGGGGCGGCCGCGGGGCGCCGGGCAGGGGCGCCCGGCGGAGCGTCGGCGTCGGGACGGCGCCGGGTCGGCGCGCGGCGGGGCGGCTGGGGCTGACAGGGCGTCGCGGCGGGGCACGGCGGCCCCGTTAGGAGCGCCGGGGCGGGCGGGCGGGCGGGGGAGGGGGCGCGGGCGGCGGCGGCCGAGGCGGGGCGGGTGGCGGCCGCGGCCCGCCAGGCGGCGGTCGGGGCCGCGGCTCCGCCCGGGGCGGCGGGCAGGGTCCGCCCGGCGGCGGGGCGCGCGCCCGCCGGGGCCCCGCTCGGCCCCCGCCCGCTGCGGCCCGGCCCGCGGGGGGCGCCTACCTGGCGGCGGCGGCGGCGGCGGCGGCGGCGGCGACAGGCCCCGGGCTCGGCCGCGCGCGTCCGCGGCGCCGGCTGCGGGAGCCACAACATGGCGGCGGCGGCGGCGGGCGGGGCCGCGGCGCCGGGGGCGGGGCGGGGGCGGCCTGGCGGCGGGGCCGGCCGGGGCCGCGGGCGGGCGCGGGTGGGGGGGCGCGCAGGAGGCGGCTCCGACCCCGGCGCCGGCCCCGGCGGCCGCGCGGCGCGGCCAAGGGGCTGCCCGGCCCGGCCCGGCCCCCCGCCTGGCCCGGCCCCGGCCCGGCCCCGCGACCCCGCGCTCGGCCGCCCCGCGCGGCCCGGGCCTCCTCGTCGCGTGACGCGCGTCCGCCGGGGCCGAGGTCGCCCGTCAGGGGGACGCGCCCCAGCGACGCCCCCGGAGCCGCGACGCGGCCTCGGCGCTGGCGCGTGGCGGGGCCCGGGAAGCGGGGCGCCGGGCGCCCTGACGCGCCGCCTCGGCCGTGCGCCCGGAGCTCGCGCTCCGGGTCCGGGGTAAGCGGTGACTGCGCGAGGTGACAGGTGGGCACAGGGCCCGGCGGGCAGCGACCGGCAGGGCGTCCCGCGAAGCCAGCGTCCCTGGACGCGGGCGGCATGAGGGGGCAGCCGGGCCGGCGCGCAGGAGCCAGGAGAGGCGGAGGCCCCGGCGCCTGGCGCTGGGCACCGGCTGCGGACGAGGGGAGAGGTGCCCCCCCGCCGCAGGGGTGGGACGGGTTCTCCGTCCCTGAGCCTGGCTGAGCACTTGGGTAAGGAGTGTGTGATGGTGAAGCCACCACCAGGGCCGTACCCGGTGGCGGTTCTTTCCAGAAGAGAGACGGGGGGTGCGGGTGGGGTGGACAGTTAGGGAGGGAGGGAGGAGGGAGGGAGAGACCCAGGGAGGGACGGCGGGGAGGGGGGACAGTGACCGAGGGGGAGGGAGAGGGCTCAGGGGCACTGACAGCAGAGGTGTTCTGTTGCGTTTGGCTTCAGGAGGAGGAGGAGGAACGTCCCAAAGGAAGGAGCTGAGCTGAGAGGGGGATAACGAGAGATGAGCGATAGGACAGTTAATGGTGCGAGATCTCAGAAAAGGAAACGGAGAAACAAGGGAGGGGAAAGGCACACCTCTTCCTCCGAGCTTGAGAGGATGTGTAAAGAGAGAGACCTGCGCGCTGGCTGACCCCTGCTGCGTGCCTCCGTGTGTCATCAGCTGCCCGGCTGACCTCGAGTCATCCGTGGGCCTGCTGCGGTTGCTGTCCGCTCAAACAAGTGCAGTGGACTCGAACCCCAATTCCACTTAAAGTGGGAAACCAGGGTACCTGACCTATCTACAAGGACTGGTGTAGGAACTGAACGTTTCTCTTCATTATTACTGGCCCCAGTTTCCTATTTCCAAAAATTGCTCTATTGTGCTCTTGCGGGAAATTTGTCTCTATACTTTGGACACTACCTCATATATACTGCCCCAAAATCTGACGAAAAAGGTGATATAAGGTGCTATAGTACCCACTTGGAATATATAAATATACATATATGTATCATGCATAGATTAACAAATGGGATTTTTTTCGTGTTTTTACAGTACATTCATGTTTCTCATAAAGCCAGGAAAAATAGCATTCTTAAGTAATAAAGTATTTTTAAGAAAGGTAGTTTGTGAAAGATATTTGTGGAATTCAAAAGAAAGACATTAGGAATCAGGCAAGGGAATTGAAAATGGATCTTTGAAGGATGGATGGGACCGTGGTGAGCAGAGATCAGCTAGTTGAGGAGGCTGCCCTACGCAGGACACAGAATGAAAAATGAGTGGAGCGTTCTGGCAACACCAAGAGGTCAGTTTGGTTGGAGCACAGGATTTCTTGGGGAGAAGAGTAGGTAGAAAGGTGAGCGAGGGCTGTCAACCTCAGTGCCAACCCTAACCCTTTGTGATTTGCAGGCTGAGGAGAACCACTGGAATTTGAACTGTGTAGATAAATTTCCTGTCACCTTGTGATGGGGTTCTTCTAGATCTAAGCCCTTCCATCGCAATATTTGACCACTTGATGGACTCAGAAATTAAGTAGGAGCGACAGTTTTTCATTCCAGCTGAGAATAGAGAATTGGCCCTTGCTTTTCTCTGGTTGCTAATTACTGCAAGTTGTATTTACTAAAGGCAGCAGTTTCAGAGCAAATTAGCAAAGAACAAAAATAAAAGGAAGAAAAAAATGTGCACCTTAAACCAGTGCTTTGCAAACTTTTTTTATAGCTTCCTATGAGCTTGGCTTTTTAAAGATTCTGCATATGAGTAAGGTCATACAGGATTTGTCTTTCTCTGACTTATTTCACTTACCATAAAGCCCTCAAGAGTCATACATAGTTAAAAATGGCAGGATTTCCTTTGTATGGCTTAATAATGTTCTCTGCATGCATTTTGACTGTGGTCCTCCATAATGTCCTCCATATATCCCACATCTAAACCCAGAATGTACACAGATCACACACCTCTGAGACAACTTTTCTGAAATATTACCCTTTAAGCAATGCATGCTGATATTTTATCTTTTTTTTTTTTTAATTTAAAGAGGATTTCCTTGGTGCTTTTACAGCTTTATTGAGGTATAGTTGACGTACAATAAACCACGTATACTTAAAATGTACATTCATTTTGACATGTACACACTCATTGCATGTTGATATTTTTAACTTCATTATTTTTATTTTTTCTAAAATAGTGGTTAGGACCTGCTCCATGGATTTTATGACCCCCATAGGTTACAACATTCCTTAGGGAGCATTGGAAAGAGACTAGACTATGTTTACAGCTCTCGTTTAAATAGCCGTACAGATTGTGACCTTAAGTTTGCCGTGTTTACCTGTCCCATAAATCAACAGGACAGGTAAGAGTCTCAGGATGCAAAGGGGGAAGGGATAGAAGGATTGGCAGGAGCCATGTTTTGGTTCCTCTTCCCTTCTCAGTAAATACTTCCTGATATCAGTATTTCTCAAGAGCCATAATGTTTTCTTTTTTTGTCTAGCCTGAGATACAGATTGGACTTTATACGAGGCTAGACTAGGACCTGCAAACCAGAGACAAGTTTTCATTTGAATGAGCAGAATCACAGACTGAAATAAAAGGGAAAATAATGTGTCTTGACTGTGACGGTACATAAACGCCATCTTATTCACCACTGTTGGAGTATTACAGGGACAGTGAATACCATTACTTTCTTATAAGTTTGGAACCAATGAAAATACGAAAAAATCAACTTAATTACCAATAAAACTGAACTGAAAAGTGTGGCTTGGATGATGACTAATAGGCTTTTTAATATTCCCTGAATTAAAATTAGCTCCCCCAGAACTCCAACCTTCCTCCTGCAGAGGCCTAGCAACTTTAACTGTGTCAGATGGGAGAAGACAGTACCCTCTCCGAGGGCAGGCAGATTCAAATTCATCAATTAGGTAAGTCACTCCTGGAAGAACCAGGACAAATTCTCCCCTGCCTGCCCATCTATGGAAACAAAAGGGTTACGGAGCCAGGATTTATGACTACCCAAACTAATTAGATCTGACCCAACAGTATATCAGTTCATTGGGGGAAGTAAATTAAAGCAGCGAATTATTTTAAAATGACGTATAGACACCTTAAAAACTATTAGGAACCCGCTTGACTATTTTTCCATGTGAGGCTAAACCTTTTCTTTAAGCAAGAGTGCTGGTTAGAGTTCTTGAACTGTCTTTCTTGCCTAAATCATATCCATGATGTATTTTCTATGCTTTCCAATTTCTTTCTTTAAAGTTGACTGAGGACTTAAAAATTCTTGCAAAGCAAAATAAATAGAGGCACTTTCTTTAAAAAAAAAAAAATCTTTGTAATTATCTCACCCACATCTAGCTTGACAGAAATTTTCAACTGGTCTTTAGTTAATAGTTCTAAAGCTTTCACTTGGCATTTCATAGAAACAGCTCTTTTCACACTTATGTTTCACCTTGTGTTTATGTCAATTAAATTAATTATACTCTAGCATACAGCTATCATAAACAGGTTTAGGACCAAACACAGCAGACTCTTGTTAGGCATCTAAATCAACGGGTAGGGAGAAATGTGTAGGTATTCCAGAGATGAACCACTACTCCTGAGCAATCGGGAAGCCATGGGTGGTCATCAGTATGTTTATTTGGAGGGAGTGGAAAGTGTTGATTTCAGAGAGTCCATTAAAAGGAGAACTGTTAATGCTCATAGACTAGTTTGATCAATTCTGTGTGCATATAGTTTAACATTTTTCTTCTATCATTAATCCATTTTATAAGTGTTTATTGAAATTCGAGACAGTGGCAGATACTATGCTAGGCCCTGAAGATACATAGCGCATGAAAGAGGAAGAAACTGATATATAAATAGGATGAAGAGGCTGGATGGTGAAAGAGAAATATTAAGCAAATCCCTTTACCTTCTCTCAACCCAGTCCTCTCAAAACCACTGTCCTTTCATTCCCATTCAGCTAAAAATGGCTTGAAAAGGCTTAGGATTGGCATAGCTATCAAATAAGTTCAAATGGTAATATCACCTACTACATTAGCAAAAAATTACATACATACATAGATACATACGTACATATGTACATACATACATACATATACATACATACATACACACACACACATATATATATATAAAATCTTATGCATTTTCCAATGCTAATGAGATGATGCAATTGGTACCTTCAGAGAAAGCTGTGGCAATGTGAATTGGTACAATCTTTTTAAAAGCAATTGAGGGCTTTTCTGAAGCACCTTAATGGAGATGTGACTTTCTTTTGACTCATCAATACCACTCCTAGAAACTTTCCCTTGAGAAACAATCTTGCCCAAAAGAGAAGGGCCACACGCACAGCATTTACTGTGGCCTTATTTGTGATAGTGAAAGTCTGAAACATACCAACATGGACACTAAATGACTTATGGTGTGCAACATTATGCAACTTACTATTGAGTATTCAGACAAGGGAAACTTGGAAAACATTTAATTACATAGTTAAAGAATAATATGTAGTTTGCACAACTTTACTAAGAACTGCTAAATTGTATACTTTGAAAGAGTGAATTTTGTAACAACAAAAAAAGATACAATCTGCATTTTGCTTTTGAATCAGCCAGGATCAGCATCAAAACGTGTAATTGAAGCAAGTTAATGGATGGACAGCCTACAAAGTTGTAGGCAGGGATGAGGGACACCAACAAGATTGGCATTTGCTGAAAAGCCATGATCAACCATAGGCCTGAAGGGGCAAAGAGACGGAACCAGCACCCAGTGAGAGCAATAGCTGAAGGAGAGGGAGAGCCAATAGGAACTTCGAGGAGTACATCCCTACCAATCTCTCTCTCACCCTCAGATCTCCTAGCTGAACCCAAGAAGAAGGCTAAGGGCCAGTGAGCCCAGATGTTGCTGTCCTTCAAGATCAGTCCTGGAGGAGGGTGGAGAGTGGATCTGGAGGAACAAAGGCAGAATTATCTAGCAGGTATGTGATCCTATGACAATGTGAGAACTGTCTAAGCATATGACCAAGGTCCTTAAGGAAACCTGAAAACCAGGATTTCTAGAGATACAAAGTGTAAGTAAGCAGGTAATATAAGTACAGGGGCAGGAAAGACTGATAACTCAGGCTGAGACAAGGATGAGGGCCAGAAGAGAGAACATTTTATTATTTGATAAAATACTGAACTAGAATCTGAGGCATGGGAAAAGATTATAGGGGATATGTATGAGCTAAATTAGACCAGGGCATCAGAAAATCTTTCCCTATTGGTTATTACCCTGTATTTCTCTTTCCTAGCTAAACTTCATGCCCTGGACAAATAATTATTTAGTACCTCTTATGTGCCCTGGGGATTGAGGGCACAAAATTAACATCCTTTCTCTAGTGGAGTTTACTATATGCTGATGGGGAGAAACAGACAATAGATAAGTAAGGATGTCAAGGGTGATAAATGCTATAAAGAAAAGCACAGGAGAACTGGGAAATAAAAATGCCAGTCTACTTAAAAACCTCTTGTTTTAGACCGCACATGCCCACACACACCAGAGCTCCTGTGCAAATAAGGCCTTCGGTATTTCTCATGTGAACTAAGATCATAATATCCTAATTGATCTTCCTGCCTCCAGCACCTTCCAACCAGTCCTCTACCCTGCCATGAGAATCTTCCTGAAATGAATCATGTCAGCACCCTGCTTAATATCCTCCAGTGTTCTTGTTTGCTTATAATGGGGAATGACATCTAATCTTCCTACCGTGGACCTTATCTTACACATCCATCATTCGCTTCTCCCTTTCTCATTCTCCTTTCTGCCAGCACTAATTGTCTGTAGTCTATTGTTGATGCCACAGTCTCTCACTCCTGTACCTTTGGCCATAGTGCTCTTTCCACCTGGAGTGCACTGCCACACCCTGCGCCTCCTCCCCAGTTTGGCAATCCTCTCCTTATCCTTCTTGGCCCATTAATGGTCACCTCTTTGGTCACGCTTCCCTGACCTTCCCAGGAATGAGGGAGCATCTTCCAGCTCCCTCCTTTGTGTTATCAGTATATCTTCTAGGTACCCCTGAATGTATTTATCGTTCCATACTATTTTCTCTCTTAGACCTTGGGTGAGCAGGATTGGATTAACCAAAATCCATGGGTCAGAACCCCATATTAATTGGTTCATTTGTGACCGTCTTTTGTTATAATTCACCTTAAAAACTAGGATTGACACCTTACACATATACCCCTACTTAATGCTTAGCCTTGTATTTATGGGTTTTTTGCTCTTAAAAATGTTTTATTTTAAGAAAACTAATATTCTATTAAAAATAAGAAAGTCAATTTTAAAAATTGTCTAACTCTATAAAAATTCTAAACTACCTTACTGTTTTAAAAAGTTGAGATTGAATGTGTTTATATGTACTTATTAGCTATATATATATTGCGTCTTTTGGGAAATATCTGTCCATATCTTTTTCCCACTTTCCTATTGATTGTTTATCCTTTTCTCATTGATCCTAAGGATTTCTTTATATGTTCCTTTAAAAATCCTTAGTAGTTTTTTCTTGGAACTCAAATACACAGGAAAAAGGTTTTTTTTTTTACTTTTAAAAATTTGTGTATCTACATACATAAGTATATGTGTGTGTGTGTGTGGACATGCATACACATTTCCAAACATACATTGTTAATTTTAGTTGTTTTCTTTATTAAAAGAGTATAATTCTCCACATACTACCCTGGGGCTTCTTTTTCACTCTTCATGTTGCAGTGTTGATTTTTCTCAGGCTTGTTTCATGTATTTGAATTGATTTATTGTGGCTGCTGTAGACTTTTCCAATGTGTGAATATGCTTACAATACTTCATCCCTCACAGCAAAAGCTTTGATACACTGTGTTCTTCCCTCTGGCTCACCTCTGATTTTAGCTAAATATGTGGTGGCCAGTTTCATGGGTGCTCCCAGTTACTGACCATTCCCACTGCAAATGCTAGGCCATGGGCCTCTCCAAATTTCTGCTTCAGGGCTTTCTCAAAAGCCACAAATGCCTTCTCAGCCCTCTCTCAGGCGCAGCCTAAAAAATAAAGATAATTAACCCTCAATCAATGGGGGATGTGTCCCAAGGGATGAATGCTCCAGACTTTCATCCTTCAGATGGACAGTTCTGGAAGGCATTTTGTACACCTCTCAGGTCTTTGTGAAATCACACCCATACATAGGCTTTTTCTCCTCCCCTGCCTCACTCCAACCCCCCACCCCTGCCTTCACTCCCGCTGTTTGAGATCATTTTCCAAATAAACAAAGAGTATCCAGGTCCTTGTCCCAGTCTCTGCTTTGGTGGAACCCCACATAATACAACCAGTCTTCTGAAATGAACATTTTGGGTGGTTGCAGGTTTTTGCTATTGCAAAGTGCTACTAAAACTGTTCTCTTAAAATCCTCTTATGTGTTTACATAGGAGTAGAATTGCTGGGTCAGAGCCTAAGGGAACTTTCAACTTTACAAGATAATTCCAAAGTGTTTACAACAACAACAAAAAACACATTTATTTATTTATTTATTTATTTATCTATCTATCTATCTATCTATTTATTTATTTATTTATTTATTACCAATTTACAGTCCTAACAGCATTGATCCACATTCTCATCATCACTTGGTATTGTCTGATTTCTTAATTTTCACCATTCAGTTATCTATCTAGTGGAATCTCATTGTAGACTGTTTTTGCTTCTTGATGATTGATGAAGTTGAACATGTCTTCATATATTTATTGGCCAAAATGTTTTATCTTCTGGGAAATGTCTACTCATAGATTTTGCCCTCCTTTCTATTGGTTGATTGTTTTTTCCTCATTCATTTTAGTCATTCTTTTGAGAGTTATAGTTTGCCCCCCTTGGAATTCAGATGGTCAGAATTGAGTTAATTATAATTGTCACCTGATGTGACTTTTTTCCTGGTTACAAAACTAATGCATGCTTGTAAAATAAACACGTAGAGCAACACAGACCTATTTAACTTAGAAAGAGAATGATTCCTTTACTCTCAGCTTCACTCCACTTCTAAGAAGGAATAGCTTCCATAAATAGTTTGTCATCTCATATTTTGGGGATTTTATTTTCACATCTGTCTTCCAAATCAGATTGATAGTTTCTCAAGGGTAAGGACCGTGTTGTATTCATCTTTGTGTTCTCAGCCCCAGGCATAGTGCCTGGCCTAGACCAGGAATGTAGTATATACATTATTGAATGAACTGATGAAAGGTGAGTTAGAACAGAAGTTTTGAAATTATAAGAAGACCTGTTTGGAACAGAGGGAAAAAATGGGAGATAATACTAGTAAAATGTGCTGGGGCTTGATTATTAAAGTTTTGGCTATTGGGCCAAAGTATTTTATTTTTATCTTGGAGACAGACAGCTGAGTAGACAGGCATTCAGGACTTTTGGGGTGAAAGGAAGTTATTTGTCTCTATGTTTTTACAAGTCACAGAATTAAAACAAAATGTTGACAATCTAGTTATCTAAGGGCAATGTACTGGATGTAAGGAGGAGGAGGTTGGCGAAAATGAAACTGAAACAGAAAAATGAATGAATCAAGAAGCTGTTAACTTTTTTTGGACACAGACTCCTGTGAAAAACTCATGAAAACAATGCCCTTTTTTAAGAAAAATAGACGTAAACCCAAGCCCGTGTACCTTTTAAGAATTTGTTGATTGGTGAGGAAATAAGAACCTGAACCATGGTGGCAATGTGTGTTCATATTTATTGATGTCCAGCTATATGCAAGGCACTGTGCGAAGTGCTGAGACAGACACCATGCAGTCTGAGGCATAGACTACAGGATGGCATGGTGATCTAGAGCAGACTCTGAGCCCAGCGGTCTGGTTTTGCACCCCTGCCAGGCCAACTTTCTAAATCCATGTGTGCTCCTCAGGTGTTTCACAGCGACAGTACTGTCACCACCCTCGCATTTAAAGGAATCCTACATGCCCATAAAGCACTTAGAATTCATGGCATGCAGGGAGCTTTCTCCAGGGCCTTACAGCTGAAACCTGAGTGGAACACAAGAGGAGGAAGCAGGAGCATGGAAGAGGAGAGAGAAGGCAGTGAGTAAAGGGGAAGAGAGGGCAAAGAAGATTCTTTTTTAAGCTGGAAGAGATCCTAAATGGTGACAGGGAGGATGTAATAGAGCAGGAAAGGCCAAAGACACATCACTGATGATCTGTTCTTTCTCCTAAAGGTGGTGCCCCTATGGCAGGAGGGGAGGGCTTTAGAGCAAAGATGGAGGGCCTGGCTTTAGTTAGGAAGCCACTTCCGCTTGTGAGCTAGAGGGGAGGAGTTGAATGTGTTGAGGCTGCAGGTGCTGGCTCTGAAGTAACCACAGGCAAGCAAGAAGGAATGTTACCAGTGGGGGAAGGGTGAGGAGTGGTAGTTGGTGGGAGGTATGAGAAGTGAGGAAAACTTGTAATATACCATTTAAAAGGGGGATAGTTAGTGACTAGAGGAAGAAGATGAGATTGCCAGGGAATATTCAGGGCCAGTCGATTTATAGGAATACCGATCTGCCTGGCTGAATACCTACTGATGGTAGTGGGAACTACAGAAGGAGAAAAACATCAAAAGAAAGGGTATTGAGTGTTGAATGTCACAGTGTTGAAGTCAGGAAGAACGAGGGCAGAAAGGGGACCACTGGATTTGACAACTGCAGTCGTGTCTTGAGGGTCACTATCGTATCAGAGCACATGACACATGGCAGAGAAGAAAAGAGAAAGAATGATGAGGCAGTAAACCGCTTTCGGTCCACAAACACTGTGAAACGAATGAGAAAAGTAAGACACTAACCAGAGAGTAACTGAGTCAAATGAGGCATGTTTTTATCTCTAAAAGTCAGGAGGTAGAGATAGAAAGAGATGGAGATAGAGATAAAGAGATCAATTCTGTACCACAGACAAGCAGAAAAGCTGGCATGACAGGGAAGGAGGAGGCACCAAGGGAAGGAAGGGTTAGAAGCGATGCGTGTGCGTAGGGTCTATGTTTATTTACAATTATTCTCTTTCCCACTTACATATATAAGCATATGAACTTTTAAAGTTGGCATGATTGAGAAAGTGTCACTTTACATAGATGAAAATTCCAGCCAGAGAACTGAGCTGACCTCTGGGTAAGAGAGAGAATTAATTGGACATGGCAGAGAAAGTTATGGCTGAAGACTTCGGATGTTTTAGTGGCCAACTGATTCACCCAACCTTCCACCCAAACAACTGTTTCATGGGAGAATCAGTCTTCTCTTAATTCAAGGGAATGGAGGAGAAAACAGGTTGTACATAATTAACAAGTTGTTTGTTACAATTATCAACTGGAGGCATTTTATAATTATTTCTCCTCTATCAGTATTTTCCCATAGGTGATTTCAAAATATCTGCCTAAAGAACAGACCTCATTTCTTTTTGCCACATTCCCACACGCAGTGAACACAGAGAAAACCAAACCCAAACCACAGGCCAAAGGGAACTGAGTTGTGTTATGGTCAGGTTGCTGGCTAGGGCCAGAGACAGTAACTGAGCAAACAGGACCCAAGGTCAGGACACAGGGGGCAGACCCTGTTGTCACACCAAAGTCCTAGACCCAAAGATCACACCAAAGGCAGTGGAGAAAATGCTAGGGTTGAAGGGCATCTAGTTGACCAAGAAAAACTGAAAAAGCCGATCTGAGCAGAAAGGAGGCAGCCACCCGAACCACCCTGCAAATTAACCTCTCCATGCCCGCAAACACAATCTTCAATTATCTAGTAGCCATATTGGAAGCAGAGAAAATAAACAGGTGAAATTAAATTTAATATGTCTTTTTAAATCAATACATCAAAAGTACTATCATTTCAACTTATCATCCATATGACCAATAGTTTGTATTCTTTTTTCCATACCAAATCTTCCAGATCTAGGGTGTATTTTATACTTTTAGCACATCTCAGTTTGGACTAGCCCCTTTTCAAGAGCTCAGTGGCCCATGTGGCTAGTGGCTTTTGTGTTGGACAGAACAGGCTTACAGAAAACCATACTTAACATTTTGGCATTAAAGTGTTTTGTCTGTATTTTTTCTTTCTTTCCTTTAAAGCATGTTGAATTGTGTAAGGCTGGATTTTGAAGAAAGTAGGGAAAAAGTTTACATTGTGAGAGTCTCTAGTTTGGGATTTTAATTGTTTCAGGTCCCGCTCTTCCAGTCAATTTTCTTTCTATGTGTGAGAGATGGCTCTAGTCCCCCCACTCCCGCCCCCACCCCCACCCTGACCATAGCATAGAATCCTTAAGGTAAAAACGCAGGGGAATGTAATGCAGGCGCTTGCTACCAAACATTCATTTCTTCTGTTTACTCATTTTATCAGTTCTCTGAATAGCAGTTACTAAACATCAGCTATGGTCATGGACTGTGCCCAGGGCCAGTTTTCCAGGCATATGCCCTGGTTTGTGAAACCTACAATTGAACAGAAAGAGACCTATAACTACAATAAAATGTAGTATGCCTTGTGATAGGGGCAGGATGAGGGCCTAAGTGGCTATCTAGGAGAATAATTTCACTATCTTGGGAGATAAGAGAAGGCTTGGAGGGTGGAGAGAATGAAGACTGAATAAAGAATGGCTAAGAAAAGGGAGAAGGGAGGACTGGAAAGTGCTTGAGGCAGAAAGAGCTGCTGGGGGGGAAGGCCCAGGAGCCTTTTGTGGAACTGAAAGACGTTCACTGTGGTTGGGGCCTCCAGAGTGAGAGGTAAGGCTGACATGTAGTATTCTGTGGCAGCCTAGGTAACAGTGGGAGTTGGAAGACAGGATGTAGACAAATCTGGAATAGGCAGGCCCAGCACAGGAAGGGCTCCACTCCCAAAATATTCCCTCACCAGTTCAGTTCAGATTCCCTAGTTACAGACTCAAATGGGTTAATGAGCTATTCTTTATAAAAGCAAGAGTCTCCCATATGGTGATAATATTCTTTTCAGATTACATCAAGCCTTGAAGCCTTATTTTCGCATTCGGAAAATTGAACATGAAAGAAGTCCTATGTCATAAAGGACATATAAAAGTACATAAAAAATGTGGGACTGGAACTGTCTAACAAAGGGGTGTTAACTGCCCAGGAGAGGTCTGGGTGGGCTTCACACGGCAGATGAGACACTTAAACAGGGTCTGAAAGAAGTTGGAGTTTGTTAGGCCTCCAAATAGGAAAGTCTGACAATTATTTACTAAGTGTCAGGCTTTATTCTAGTGGTTTACATTCTTAGCTTACTTGATCTTCATAAAAATCCTTAGATACCATAATCCCTGTTTACAGATAAAGAAGCTGAGGTACAGTGAGGAAATGTACCTTGTCTAGCGTCACAGTTTGTAAGCGGTAGAGCAGTCTGTCTCCAGAGTTCACTTATTAAATCCTCTGTCATATTCTGTGGTTGTGTATACTCAGGATTGTAGGGTAAGGGGTTGACTAGGAATGTCAAGAGAACAAACAGATGAGGGAGGCAGTGTCCAAATCATGGAGTTTCAACAAGAGCACCTTGAAGATAGACTCATAGTAGCCTTTAGGTAAATGTTTTTTATTACTTGAGTGCATCTATAAATGACTGCTAATGATCTTATTTTTTAATGTGGTAGCATTAAGAGAACATTATATTCACATCCAGATTTACACAAGCCACATTTCCAGCGGTGATTCACTGACTCAACAGACTCCCATAGGATCCCTTAAACTATCAAGAAGAACCAGTCAGCTGATGCAAAACTCTAAAGGCGAGTGAGTCACCAGTGACAAGGAGGTATAAGCCCCAGTTACAGAGGAGAGGCTAAGGTTGCCTCCACATTTGGCTCTTCGCCCACAAAACCTCCACATTCACAACACAGCTCTTTCCTCTCCAAGAACTTGCAAAACAAACAGTAAGGACCCTTTCTTCTTTTAGCTAAACCAGAATGGCCAAACAGGAAATTGGTGACCCCTACCCCGCCACCACATGTAAACACATACCAACCTAAAAGGCTGGCGCTTCCTTCCCCCAGCTGCCCCTGCAGCTGTCCAGGACTTTTAAAGGAGAGCTCTGCAAAAATTTTCATGGGAGATTTGAGTGGCTCTAGTAATTTCTCTACACAGAAGGCATCTTTGATTTGGGGGAATATTTCTTCCTGACACCCCACGTTATACAGAACTGCTGGATTTTTTAAAACCATGGTCTCTGATGTCCATAGCTATTGGCTTGGTAGGCAAACAGTCCCATCTCTTTAGCCTCTGACCTGTCTTTGGTGAGAGTGGGTGGATGGGTCCTCCCAGCAAACTGAAATAGATCATTTCGGGCACCAGGGAGGAGCTAAGCTTGCAGTGTGGTCTGTGCACTAGCCTGCGCTGATACACCTGGGCTACTTCTTCTTCCAGCAGGGTCATAGGGAGACCTCCTTCCACCACTTCCCTCATTTGGAAGGTCAGGGAGAGGCTGGTGCGATTATGGTTATTTTGAATAGCGTTTTAAAAGAGAGTTGACTAGCTTCTGCTGGTAGACACCCTTAATTTGTACAGAGGTTATTAAGTAGGGTCAATTGTAATGACAGACTTTCTTAGCCTTCAGCATTTGGACATCGGTTTGAACCCAATCTTGTTCTTAATAACTACTAACATTGTGCACTTACTATTGGTCATCCATTGTGCCAATAGCTTTATTAACATGTATGACCTTATTTAATCTTCAAATGATTTATTTTTTATTCCTACTTCACATAGTAGAAAACTAAGGATATATAAAAAAAGGTTAACCGACTGGCCCAAGATCACACAGCTAGTGAGCCGTTGATCTGTGATTCAAAGCCAAGTGGGTCTGACTTAACCTCTATATAATAAGGTGCTCCCTTCAGGCACGCCAGCAGGCTGCATATGAAGGAAAATACCAGACATGCCATAGTGGTTGATGGGGTCCAAAAGACTTGTGTGTTGAGGAGACTGGCAGGCCAGTGAGCAGACAAAATATATGTTAGAGTCCCACATTTGGAAAATTTAACTCCATAGGCTTTACGTCTTATCTAGTCTGGGATTGCTTATCCTAAATATCTGAATTATTTTCATAAGACACACTGTTTCCTCTCCAGCACTGCAGGGAACCCCCATGAAGCCTTTCCCAATTTACATAAATTTACATAATTTACCCAATTTACATAAATCTCTCCCAGTGTCCTTTCCCTTTCTCATGGATTCTTTTCACTCTAATTATTGCTTGCACAGTCTGTCTTTTCCTTAAGAGTGTAAGCTTCCAGAAAAGAAGCCTGAGTGTTAGCCATCTCCCCACACCTAATTCCATTTCTAATCTGTGCCTGACATTATGCTTCCTCTTTTATAATGCAAAGCTGGCCCAAGTGTGGCCCAGCTTCCCTCAGAAGTCTGCTTTGACTAAAGCCATGCCTGGAAGATTCTCATCTCCGAGTTTCTGTAACATGACTAAGATATACCTTGTGTCCTTTCATAAAGATACCTTTTTTCCCTGCTGCAAATGATACTGAAAGCTCTTTGAGAACTAAGGATTTATCTTCTGCTTTTTAAGTTGATAAATCCTCTTTCAGCCTTGAGCACACACTGTGGGCCACCATCCCCGATATGAGTGAAGATAATGCTATCCTTAGACGTCTGCTTGATGCATCTGTCTGGGAGGGCTGGGCCTCCTGGGCTTTAAGACCTCCATTCATTCTTCAACATTTTTGAGTATTTTTTTTTTTCATGTAAGATGCTGGGAGTAAAAATATAGGTAAGAAGACTTTTATCCCTTAATGTGAGATAAACAGTATTTTGAAAAAGAAATAATAGCAAGAGACCAGAGCTGGACCTTCTTGTCCTCCTAAGTGCATATTAGGAGGTCCAACCGGTCAAAGCAAAGGCTGTCTATAACAGAGACACAGAGGCAGCGAGAAAAGGGTCACATTAAGGTGCAGGAGGCAACAAAGCCACAAGGTAGAAGTCAAAGAGACAGTCAGATCCCGTCGGCGAGGCCAGGGTCAGGGAGAAAGGGACTTCTGGGTACCGGCACCACAGGCGGTCTCATCACACTGTTCCACGGCGTAGCCGTTTTCTAATCGTACCGGTTGCCTTCCCTCCGGGAGTTTCTTAAACTCCTGAGAGAGTCAGGCAGCGCTTTCACAGTCTCTCTGCCTCCTCCGCCCTCACAGGAAGAGCACTTACTGAAACACCTAGCGCCTGTTCCCCGGAGCGCGGAAACCCGCCCCACCTGAGACCGCAGGCCCCGGCGACACGTCCAGGGCCCCACCCAGACCCGAGGGGGGTTAACCGCGCAGGCCACTCAGGGGCCGCTCCTGCCCGCAGACGCCGGAGGCCCGGCTCCCTAGTGGCCAGGCGCGCACGAGGGCCCGCCTCCCGGAGGCGGCGGGGCGGCCTCCCCTCGAACCCCGTGGACGCCTCGGCGAGGGGCCGCGGGTCCGAGCGCGGAAGTGGGCTCCGGTCGCCCTCGGCGGGCCGGGTCTGGAGCGGCAGAGCCTCCCACAGCGAGGCCAGGCCGAGAGGCCGCAGCAGGAAGGTGGCGCGTCCCTTTGTCCGCTCCCGGCCGCGGAGGGGCGGGGCGCGCCGGTTCCCGCCCCGGAAGCGGAAGTGGGGACGCGGCGAGGTCCCGTCCAGTGTGAGCTGGGCCCCGGCGCCTGTCGTTCCGCCCGCCGGGCACGCCGCGTTCTGTCTCCGGCCCGTGCCCCTCTCGCCCCACCACCATGCTGTCTCTGGACTTTCTGGACGACGTGCGGCGGATGAACAAGCGGCAGGTGAGGCTGGCCGCCCCCGGTTCCCCGGGCTCCTCTCGTCCCGTTGGCGCTGCCTCTGCGGGATCCTGCGGGCCCCGTGTGAGGGCCTGAGCGGGTCTGACACCTTGGTCTTTCCATCTCTTTGTGCCGAGTCTGAGGCCAGAGGTCGCTTTGTCCCTGTTTTCAGCTCCTGGCCGGTTCAGAGCCTGCTAGGAGGGGAGCGGGAAGCCGGGGCTCGCTCCATGACTCCCAGGGAGGCAGAGGACCAAATGGAAGCCGGAGGGCGCTTCGAAAGTGGGAGTTGGGGTTGCATGTTGTTTTAGACTTGGTGAGGCAGCAAACTCGGGGTCTCTCTCATCGCAGCGGCTCCCGCTGGACTCTGGAGACTGGGTCTCTCAGTTCAGTGCTACTGGGATGCTCGGGAAGGCCCCACAAAATCCGTTTTGCGCCTTTTAGCCAGTCGCAACCCTTCTCGTACAGCTGGGCCCCGGCTGGCTCACTGACTTCCTTGGACCACCTCTGACTTACAGGTGAAGCAGTTACTATACTTGCCCTTGAGTCCATTTAGCTTTAAGGTGGCAGCCCTCACAATCCTCAGGTATAGGGACGAATGTTAGTGACACAGGGATCGTGAAATTTAGGTCTCCTGATTTTGTCCTTAAATCTTACTCTATCTAGAACTTTTAGATTGTGGGCTATATGGTACTGGGAATGCTGTTGTGATTATTTAGGCATCAGAATAGGTGGTTCCATTTCATTTTCTGTACCAAATGTGTCTGTAGAGCCTAGTTTGGCTTGCCTCGGACCTTTTTACAGCATCTTGCTGTTAAGAGTTATCCTGATGGCACTATTAAAGATTTTTCTCTTGGACTTGTAGTTTGCAGTATTTAAAATTACCATTTATGGAAATAGGTGTACAGCATCTTCAGACTTTAGTTAGCTCACTGTCACTGTCTCTTAGACATGTTTTTTTAATTCCTTTAGTCATAATTGCTCATTCTTTTCAGATTGCACAAAACATTCATATCTTTAAGATAACACTTAAGATTTTCCCTTGTATAGTGGTGTCTTTTTCATCCATATCTGAATTTCTAGGTGCCACAGACGTTTCTCTGAAGAAATACTTATTTCTAGCCTGCTATTTATTGTACCATGTGCTAGATACAATGAACAATGAAAGGTAAATAAGACAGACTCTGCCATAAATGGGTAGAAAAAGGTGAAGGCAAAGCAATAACTATTTTGAGCTCTTGCTATGTGTGAAGTGTTTAATGTACCTGTGCAGTAGGTAATGTTATTCTTATCATACAGACGAAGAAAATGAGTAGTCTCTCAGAAGTTGTGAGGAGGAAATAGCATGGGGATAGGGTGAGGGGTGGTACTCAAATGAGGTTTTACCCGTATGTAACAGCTGAGAAAAAGAAGTGGCTATAGTGATAGTGGCTGTAGCTACTGAGATCTCATCACGTGAAAAGAGGGGAACTAGAAGTTTGGTTTTCTTTAAAATTGTTGTCATTGCATAACTTTTCCATTTAAGCCTAAATACATATCAAATATCTGGTTAATTGGTTTTCTTATCAGATTTATAGAGGAATACTTTAATAAAACAAACTTTGTCCATTTAGTGTATGAATTGATGTTTCTACAGGTACATATACCTTTAACAGTCAAGACACAATGCATTTCTGTAGCCCACAAGATCCGTTGTTTCCCTTTGTAGTTCATCTCTTCTCTAAGCACTTTGCAACCACAGGTTTGCTTTTTGTCAGTATAGATGGGCTTGCATTTTATATAAATGGAATCACACAGTATGTATTCTTTTGAGCTTTGGGTTTTAATTAATTTTTAATGCCTGACTCAAGACTTGTTTATTACGTGTAATGTAAATTTTTTGGTTTGCTTCACAATTTTCAAAAATTAAGTATTTTACCACCTTCACTGCATCCTATACACTATTGCCAGATTATTATCTCTCCTGCCCTCAAACCTTCCACAGCTCCCATTGCCTTGTAGGTTAAAGCCCAAACTCCTTGGAAAGGCATATATGGTAAGTCCCAGTTATTTTACAGTTTGTTATTTTTTACCATTTCAGGCTTGTCCTAGTTTATCCTTCCTATTTCATATCAATGTCTCTGTGAACATTGTTCTACTCAAACTTCGTGTATTGGACTGTCCTCAGGAAGCCCCTTCTATTCTTTCTGTTTCTTTGTGAACTGCCCTCAAATATTAAAGTCCTTTTAGCCGTTACAGCTAACTCATTTGTCTTCTCTTTGGAGTGTGGCTCCTTTACTGGATTGCAGATAACTGTTTTTTTCTGAGGCCATTTCTTATTCTTTTTTTTAAGTTTTCAGGAATTTTAATGAACAAGTGTGGGGAAAAGATGAGGAGAACCTATTCTATTAGCTCTGGGAATCATGTGGTCAATTAGATGGAGGGATCTTGACAATGAGGACTCTGGTCACATCCCACTGTAGCAGACATGTACTGAGGTCTGGGAGACATCTCTCCATACCTGCACCATCTGCTCAGATCCTGGCTTGAGTTGAAAATTGTAACAGCGGTTGTCATTTACCATTACCTGGTACTCATTTTGAAGCACCAGGCTGTGCAGGTGAAATGGTTGGCCATCCACAAAGGGTATGTTGGGGCGGGGCGGTCTCACATCACATTTCTAGCCCCTACACTCATGGCTGTTCTCCACACATTGGCCAAAGTACACTTAGAAATGAGGGCAATGTCTGTGTTCTCTTCTTTTCAGTGTGGAAATCCACCTGCTGTTGTGTGCTTAGACATGGTAGGTTTCTCTTTGATTGTTACTGAAGAACCAGTAGCGAAAGACACATACCACGTGCGTGGGACCTAGAGGTCTGACGTTATATCTTCCTCAGGGCAGCTCTTCCAAATTGTGTTTAGTTTTTCCTGAGGCATTTCTTAATCTGTGAAGCCCTGATTTGTAGATTTGCCCATTTCTGTGGTACAAATAGTCCCAACAAGGCCCATTTTAAGCTACTAACATGACATTACTGAATGTGGAATTAGGAAGAGATGTGATGACATGCAATAATAATTTCCACCCTATGGATAAATTAGCTTCAAGAACACAAATAATAGTAAAATATAGTAAAATCATTAGGAACTGATGGATAGAATATTTATTACCTTTGTTTTTAATGTAATTTAATTGTAATTTTTAATAACACCATGTTTAACAACCAGCTTGCAAAATTTCTAAAGATTTAGCCTGTTGGCTCCAGCACACCACTGGTTGTTGGTTAGTTTTTTATGGCAATCAAGATGGCCTTTGTATGCAGAAAGACCTGTTGAGTTATTTTTCATTAAAAAAAATTTGTAAAAGCTAAAATTTAAAAAATTAACTTCTTAAGCTTTTAAAATCAGTTTACAAATCTCTTATTTAGAGTCTGGCAAATTTTAACAATCACTTTTAGAGGCTTTTGAATATTTGGGCTAATTTACAATCAAGCATCTTAAAAACATTAAATTTAATGTATAGATTTCCTTTTTAAGAACATCAGTCATTCAATATAAGTGCATATTTATATAATTTTATAAATGAGGACCATGAGTTCATTGCACAAGCCAGGGATGGCTGGGGAAGAGGCTGACTGACACTCACGGAACAGGTAATTTTGTCTACCTGATTATTAAGGTACTTCTCTGTTGAGGTAATTTTTCGTGAGCACTTACGTGGGACACAGATATCTTCATATTCTGTATTCCTTCTTGGAGGTCCACATTCCCCTTCCTCAAACCTCTTGTCTCCGCCTTCCAATGATGTCCTTTGAAGTCCCTGGCCATCTAGCCAAACTGCTGGTCACTCTTAAATCAGTGTAAATCCTCACCCATGGCCACTCCTTCCGAGCAAAATAAACAGCTGCCGTATCACTCGAAGGTCAGCCCATTGGGAGGACTTCCCTTCGTCACAGTCTTTTACAGTCAACCCTGAGTGGGGATGTGAGGGCACAGCTTTCTACTTTGAGTTGGTGCCATCCACAACGAGGCCCAAAGTCCTCCCCAGTCAGCGGGTCATAGTGGGCTCCCCAGGAGTCAGTAGGTGTAAGATGAGAGAGGAAGCAGTGCAGTGTGAGTAGGAGCCATGAGAATCTGAGTCTCTTGCTTATGCAACTTGTGTCTTGGGACTTGCTTGAGGCTTCGTCTTGAATATACCACCTCCACGTGATGATGGATGACTTAGCTTACAGTATAATCTGCCATGTGTGGTGTGCTTATGGAATTTTTTTGTTATTATTTGCTTTTTTAAATTTTGTTTTCATAGTCAGATTTACCCATCTTTTCTTCATGGCTTCTGAATTTCAGGTCAGTTAAAAAAGACCTCCCTTACTCTAAGCCCTTTTTTATTCTGTTTTCTTCTCTTACTTTTTTGTGTGTCCTTTTGTTTTTGTTTAACATTTACTGAAAAATAATTTATAATACCCATTTTGAGTGTACCGTTCATGATTTTTAGTAAATTTGTAGATTTGTGCAAACATCACCACAATCTAGTTTCACATTTTCATCATTCCAGAAAATCCTCGATGCACTTGTACAGTCAATGCCTGTTCCCGCTTCCCGCCCCAGGCAATCACTAACCTGCTTTCTGTCCTGTGATTTGCCTCCACTGTACTGTTTATGTAAATGGCATAAAATGTAATCACATGGATGTGATTGAATGGTTGTGAAGCCCAAATGAAGTAATTTATGTAAAAGGTTCTGAAAATGATAAGTTATCATATAAATGTAACGTAATGTATTTTAGCAAACAGAATGGAGCAGGGCACGTGGGGTAGGAGGAGGAGGACTGTTCTGGGATGCTGACGACATAATTCTTACGGTATTTTAAATCATATCTCAGAACTCCAGGTGCCCTTATAGTGCTACTTGACATTTTAAAATTGATGCTACTTTCAGTTGCTTTCTGAGTGGGGATAATCATGGATCTGATCTTTTCTCTTTTGTTCCTACAGCTCTATTATCAAGTCCTAAATTTTGGAATGATTGTCTCCTCAGCACTAATGATCTGGAAGGGCTTAATGGTCATAACTGGAAGTGAAAGTCCGATCGTAGTGGTGCTCAGGTAACAATTACTGTTTCTTTTCAAGGCATTTCATGGCATTGCTTGGGAGAAAAACTGAGAGACACAATAACTCTTGTATCATTTTCCTGGAAACTTCTTTCCCAGAAGAGGACCTGGAAGAAAATTAGTTACTATTTCTCAATTGTGAGAAGTTCTCAACCTTGTTAGGCATTTTTTATTCAGACCCAAAGGGCTCATGACCTCGCTATAAAACATTTCCCGTGTGAGCTTTATTTTTGGTGCATCTCTTTAAAAAGTGTTTCAACATACTTTATTTTCTTGAATGTCTTCTGTCTTCTTACACTCTTCACATCAGGGCCAATATTTAGTTGTTAGTTTTCTATATTATATATCAGCTCCAAAGTAAGAGTTTTTCTGCAGCATGTCCTCAGCCTCAGTGCAAAAACATTACTATTTATTTCCGTGTTTTCTGCTGACCTTTAAATATCACTTCTAAATAGACTTCAGGAATTTTGAAGCTATTAAAGCCATCTCTTAAAGTGACAAATAGTACTGAATTTTTTTTTTCTCCACTGTAATTCCTTCTCTATCCTTGTTTTCAGGCTCTTAGTGCTCTAAACCTAACTCACCAACTCATATTTGGAGATTGACCACTTGGTTATTTAATTGAATCATTATAGTTGTGTGTTATTTGAGGTTTAATTATACAAGCTCTCTGAAATCTTTTCTGGAGATAATGGAGTATAAACAAAAAATGAATCATTAGCATTATCAAGATAATAGTGCATTACTCTTAACCCGACGAGTCTGACTCCTTTGCTGTCATGCTAAGACACACTTGCAGCCACAATGGCTGGAGGCACTGGGTCTCCAGCATCCTACTTGTACCCTGCTCATACTCTTACCGTAGTTCCGTTTTTTTAAATAGTCAAATGCAACTGTAATTTTAGAGATCCAAAGAAATGTATAGATTTTATCAGCTGGGAAAGCATTTAATGTGCTACTCTGAGACTTGGGTCTTTAGCTTTCTCATTGTCTGACTATAACCTGTACACGTCATTTATTCACTGAACCATAGTTTCATCTGTAAAATGAAGGCTAGACCTGAATGATGTCAGAAGAGCTTTCCAGTTCTAAAATTATGTAGCCCTACATTCCCTGACAGCTTGAATTCAGTGGAGAGCTTCAACTGATGAAGTGTTCAAACACTAACAGAAGGAGGAGCCACCCTAATTGGCACTGTGGGGAAAAGGTACAGAGAGAGGGCCCACAGAGGCTTCCTGTGGAGATTCTTCTGGGATTACATAAGATTGAGTTCTTTTCAGTGGAGATATTTAAAGACAGTCTAATGATTGTTAAACTGGAGATGGCGTGAATAGGGGATTAGACTAAGGGATTGTTCACATTGGTGGTCCTGAAAATAGTCTACGTTAGCTAGAAAATTTGTGTTATCAGTTGGGACTTACAAGTAGTATTTGGATCAGTTATCTGATAGGTTATTTATACAGTAAACTTTTTTGATTGTCAATGTGGCATAAAGTAAAGCAATTAAAAGAGACCAGGTCACATTAGGAGAGAATCTGGTGAAGAAGGACCAGTCATTAGAGCAAGGCAGTTTATGTGATTTGAGTGGTCAGGTAGGTTTTACCTGACCAAAGTTTCATGTCACTCCAAGGAATATCACTTTTACCTGAACCAGATTTACCTCAGAGGACTCAGGCCAACTGAGAATCCACTTTTAAGACTTTTGTGAAGCTGTTGGGGATAAAGACAAATACTTGTTATTATTTATTTTGTTAACTGAAGTCTCAGGGAACATTCAAAACTGATTTACACCCCCCACCCCCTTACAGAGCAGAAGTCAGTTTAAAAACATCCAAAGGGTTTTCATGTAACTTATATAACATCATGGTTGATTTTTAAAAGTATTTTTTAATCAGATAATAGAAGTTAACTAATGATTTATTTAATGTTTAAAAAGTTTCCCTTGGTTTATTTCTTAATGGTCCTCTCACTACACACTTTTATCTGTGTTTCTTAAATCTTTTCATTGCTCATCCACCTTTCTTCCCTGAAGTCTAGACTCTTGTTTTTACCCCATACTGGACATCTACACTGGACATCTGGATGTTAACCAAGCACTTGAAACTCCATAATAAAGTGAATGATTCATCTTTTCCCACAAAGCTGTTTTTTCTCCTAGTTCTATGACTGTCACTGCCATCTGCTCACTTGCAGTGTTAAAAACCTAGGAGTCATCCTAGATCCTACGTTTTGTAATATGCAGTTGGCTGTCAGGTTTGTTCTTTTCCCTCCCTCTTTTCTGCCCTTTTGTCATTGTCCTTCCTGTTGCTATTCTATTTCAAGCCCTTATTTTCTGCCTGGGCTGTTGTTGTGACCTTTAAAAACAATGCTTTTTAAATCAGGAAAAAAGTTAGTGTGTTTTCATTATTTGAAATATTGAAAACAAAAAGATCTAGATGAAACTAAGTGACTCATAGTTCTGGAATATAATCATTATGAACATTTTCATCTTTTTTTTCATGTATATAATTTCTTACATAATTAAGGTAATTTTGTATATGCATCCTTTTCTCAGTTTTCCTCATTCTCTTGTGTCTGTTTTTAATAATAATTTAAGAGTTACCAGGTGTTCATAAGTAATAGCCTAGACAACTGGTCTCTCATCTACCTTCTCATTTTTCCCAGTTTGCCCATTAGTAAATATTTGAATGTCTTTTACGTACTCTGTAGCTTCTGAAGTGGTGATTCTTTTTTCTGTTTTTTTTTAAATTATTTTTTGTTTACTTTTTTACTTTTTTGTTTTTCTTTGTTGAACTGGTATTTCTTAAATGCAAATATGATTGTGATACTCTCTGCTTAAAATTCTAGAGGGCTCAGAAGCAATTGAGCACAGTGAGAGTGGATTCTGTCAGACTCCTTTGGTTCAAATCTCACCTTTATCTAATTTTTTCAATTTATAACTTCAGGTTCTAATCCTCAGTCTCTTTATCTATAAAGTTGGGATAATAATAGTACCTATATAATACACTTGTTCTGAAGAGTGTTTAAAAAAATTTAGAACAACACTTTGCATACAGAAAGTGCTCAATAAAGAGGTCATTCAGCCAGAACAATTTTCTGTTTTATTAATAGATAATCTTCAAGCAAGTGAACAAAAGATGGCACTGATTTTTAAAAAATCGATCAAAGTAAAAACTTGAGAAATACATGTCTACAATATTTTTATCAAACATATGTCCTATCTTCTGAGTACGTTCTGTAAAAGGGAACTTAATGCCCCATGAGAAAACTTAACAAAAGTTGTAAGAATAAAAATGCAGTGAAAATCTATCTTCCTAGTGGTTCCCTAATTTTGCTATTATATTGGAATTACCTCTGATCTTTACAAAATACTGATACCTGCCTCCCATCCCCAGTCTGATTTAAATCGTTTGAGATATGACCTGGGCATTGGGATTTTTAAAAAAGTTCCCCAGGTGAGTCCCGTGTTTAGCAAAGTTTGGGAACCACTGCCATATTCCCCTTACGTAAGGGGATCAGAGCGTTCAAACAGAAGTGTTTAGACTTTGTCATATTCCTGTCTTGAATTGTGTTCCCTGTCTGTCCATTTGCTTCTCACTAAATCTGTTGTTATTGAAAACTGGAGCTTGAGTTTCTGAAAATAATACTGATGAGCTGCTGCTTCATAGAAAGAAAAGGTTCATTTATTAGTGCAAATATCTTCGGATCTTTGAAGAACTTGGTGTAGGATGGAACAGGTGAGAGTTGAGAAGTTTGTCGTCACTAATTACTGTGGAATTGAATTTTTTTCTCGTTTCTGAAATTTTTAGGCAAAAATCTGCTTTTGTCCTTGGTTTTCTTCCAAATTTCTCTTCTGAAATAAAGAAATTGATAACAAGCTTTATCTCTGTGGCCGACTGTTCTTTGACTTGATGAGGTGTTCTTCCTGATGCACTGAAGTCGTAAGGTCATCTTGGTCTGTATCTTTGTAAATGGCAGATGATCCAGTTCTCATTTGAATACTTGAATATGTTTAGCGTTTTCAGAAGAAGTGAGAAAAAGGGCAGCGATTATAAAGTTCATTCTTTTATATTCTGTTTGTCACTTGAAATTTTAAAAGGTTAAGGAGTTAGTGACATTGCCCTTTTTAAGATTTGAGCTCTTTTGAATAGTAATGCTTGAAATGGAGCTAGTTAATGAATGCGAATAACTGAAGAAACCTTTAGCATAACTTATTATTCTGAGGAAACCGTATTTTAAGAACAGTACACACTTATGTCTGTATATGTGGTTAAGGTATTGAGTGTGCTCCATAGGTGATACTTTTGGTTGTTTTGTTCAGTATTGACCATTTTGAAAGTAAATTTAATCTCTGCTTTTTAATTAAAAAAAAATTATTTTTGCTGTTTTTTTTTCCTTCCCAGTGGCAGCATGGAACCTGCATTTCATAGAGGAGATCTTCTCTTTCTAACAAATCGAGTTGAAGATCCCATACGAGTGGGAGAAATTGTTGTTTTTAGGATAGAAGGAAGAGAGATTCCTATAGTTCACCGAGTCTTGAAGATTCATGAAAAGTATGTGCAAACTATGTCTTCTCTGTTTTAAAATATGTTTGTGTCTTGGTGTCTATAGTGTTTAATTTTGGTAGCCTAAAGACTGAGAAAGGGTGAGAAACTCCTAGGTCCTTCTTCCAGTTCATTTTTAAGGATGTCTGAAGGCTTGGTGAGCATTTGGAAAACTAAATCGTTATCGATTAATTCATTTATTTCTCTGAAGGTTTTTTAGGGTTCCCTTCTACTTCCCAACCAAATAAGCAACTCTAAATATTCCAAAGCAGTAAACAACTTAATGGGCCTACTTATCTTTGTAGGAAGGTTCCTTTCAGGTGACTCGGGCCCACCCTTCCCAGAGTGAACTGGTGGTCACTGAGAGCAGCTTGCTGCTTAGGACGGCATTGGTTGCAATCAACCCTTGCAGTCTCACGCACCCTCCTTTTCTGCTGTGGTCCTTGAGTCTCTGAGAGGATAGAGGAACATAGTCGCTGCTTTTTGTGACATCAGTTGTCCTCAATGTGGACACAGTCCACATCAGCCGTAGACTGTTATTACACATATTTATCAGTAATATATATGGCAGCCCTCCATAATGTTAAGGTTGATCCCAAATTGAATCTTCTGATACAGTGATGAGGTAGCCCTAATCTTTTTTTAAGTATCTTTAAGGCAGTCTAACAGACATTTCATATAATAAATTTATCAACTTTGTAGAATTCTGAAAAAAATTTCTGAAGTCTAAGTTATTCTTTTAAATATGGACTCTTGCATTTTAGAATTGGAAAGGACATATGCAAAACCTTTAGAATCGCCTGGGAGTGGAGCTGGGTCCTACCAGTGAGCAAAACATTTCATTTCTCTGGGTCTCAGTTTCCTTGTCTGTACTATAAAGAGGTTCAGGAAAATGAATAAGATCTCTGAGTTCCAATCTCCTGCTTTCCTGTCCTACATATTCCTCAGTCCCTCCCTTCCAAATCTATAGTATGTCTAATTAAGGAAAACTTTCAGAAGGGAAGGAAAGAAAGAAATGAAGGGAAAGGGAGGCATCCTGGAGGACCCAGAAGGGAGTAAAATGGTGGGGTTGATAGGTTCCTGAGTACGAGGAAGCCTAAGTAAACACCCTCTCACTCTTTCCACCCTCTGAAGTAGTTTATCTTCATCTAAAGAAGAGGCAACTGCCAACTGTTGCTTTTTGAAAATCCCTATAAACACCCTCATTTAGGAGAGTTCTTTCTTCATTGATAAAATAAAGATCTGACCGCTCTTTTTCTTCATGGAGTATATATTTTGAAAGATAATTTTTAAATAGCATGCTATTAACTAAGAAAGAATAATGTAAGGTGCCTGTAAATTTGTAAATGCCATGTAAATCTCTTTTTTTCATATATTTAATCTCCCATCTTGAGAGCATTCTTATTGCATGTATATTCTTATACATGATGCTGCATAAAATTGGAAAATACAGAAAACAAAATCGCTTGTAATCCTAGAACCCAGAGATAATATTACATTTTGGGTAACTCCTTTTTTATTTTGTGAACATATTACATAGTTTAGCACCATCTATAAAGCGCTTATCTCCTCCCTGCTACCCTCACTGTGTTATGAGGGTTGAATTAAATTGTAAGCATGCAGAGCTCCTTGGGGGTAGATAATATTAAATGTTTGGTCCCTGTGCTAGCAAGGGCAAAGTCCTGTATAAAGGTGCCGTCCATCAGTGTTTTGGGCCTGTGAGTCGTGAAGTGCTGGAGCAGGTCTAAGAGCGGGCCTCATCGCAGTTGGTTGCCACCAGAGGCCGTTGGTTTCACTGGTCAGTAGATGGAGGAAACTTTGGGTCTGTTTGTCTGTTTGGCAGGCAGATCAGGTCTTTGGGGATAACCTGCGTCTCCCGTAGCATCCCTGTCTTTTCCTGGGGACTTTCCCGATTCCTAGTCTTTCTTCATATTCGGTTTGACTTCTTTACCTCTGTGGGGTTGCTGTTATTTTCATGATTGAATGATTCCTTCTTCTTGCTGCTCCTGACTTTCCCTCTTGGAGCTAGCCCCTCTTGGCACCTGTTCCCTTTTACTTTCCAGCATTTTTCAGACATCCTGTTACTTACTGAGTTGTCAGCTGCAGATTATTTTTCTCTGTATACATTTGCATTTTTTCTAATTGAAATCTCATTTGTAATGTGACTGTTTGCACCTAAGTGTTTTTGGTGTTTGCAGCACCTCCCAATTTAGTTGTGTCTGCAGATTTAGTGTCTAGTGAGCCAGTTTCTGGCTTAGAATCTAAGTGGATATTAGTCGGAATCTGAAGCTAATTTTCTGCTAACTCACACTCACTTGAATTAATTTTAAGAGACTTTATCAACTATAAAATGTTCTTTGCTTTCAGTTAAAATTTAAAATTACTAGAAACCTCGTGGTTTTTTAGTAGGATTAAATTAATAATTCTCTGATCAAGTAAGATGCTGTTATTTCTTTTTTTTTAATATGGAACATTTTTAATATACATAAAAGTAGATAAAACAATGCAGTAAACTCACATGTACCTATCACCAAGTCCCAATAATTATTACTCCCTGGCCAATTCTGCCCCACCTATACTGCCACCTCTTCCCCCTCTTCTGCCTAGATATTGTGTCCTGTCATATGTAAATATTTTGTAAATATCTATGAAACATAATCAGTGAGCTTTTAAAAAACATGATATAGTTAGTATGGCTATACCTTAAAAAAATGAACAATCATTCTTTTGTATTATTAAATTTCCAATCTTTGTTCAAATTCCCAGTTGTCTTAGAACTTTTTCAGTTTGCTTGAATCTGGATTCAGATAAGTTCCTCAGTTGCAATTGGTTGATATAGCTTTATAGTCTCTTTTATTTAATCTGTAAATTCATTTTCACTTTTCTTTGTTTCTTATTGTTTGAGGAAACTAGGTCATTCTGTGGTTTCGCAGAATATTTGTTTTGCTCATTATATCCTATGGGATAGTTTCATGTGTTCCTTTGTCTTTGTATTTCCAGAAAATTGGTGGTTTGTGTTTACTTTAATGTGAAAATGAGATTACATTGTACATATAATTTTATAATTTTCCCTTAATACAATTTCTATGTTCTTTCAATGTCATTAAATATTCTTCTGTAACATTGTACTTAATGCTTGCGTAGTATTTCAACTCCTGAATGTTAGACTTTTAGCTTTTTTCTGTTTTTTCCCCTATTATAAACTACACAGCCTATGAACATCCTTTTAGCTAAATAATGTCGATATTAGGAGTAATGATAAACCCATGGGAATTTTGGTTAATGAGAAAATTTTGTGCTTTCAAATGACGTGAAGGTACTTGATGACTCGGGTTTCCCTTACCTTTTTAAGGCAAAATGGACATATCAAGTTTTTGACCAAAGGAGATAATAATGCAGTTGATGATCGAGGCCTCTATAAACAGGGACAACACTGGCTGGAGAAAAAGGATGTCGTGGGGAGAGCGAGGGGGTAAGTTCCGAGGGGAGCATTTGCTGAGCTTTTCATGTCACTCGAAACGTGGCCCTCTCAATTGTATTGTCTGACCACAGACATTGAATACGATGGTTCGGTCCTGGTTCTACCAAATCGCCTTGTATCCTTTGAAAAAATACGCTTCTTAAATGCATCTAAAGCATCAGGTACACTGCTTCAGAGGGGAGGAAATGGGGTACAGTAGTAGAAGATTAGCGATGAGACGATGAATTGCAGTGACAGTTTAAAAAATTCATTTATTTAATTCATTCAAGAGATGTGTTTGGGCACCTCGCATGCACTCAGTCTGTACATGGCTGGGCTCTGGGGACCCAGTGCGGTATGAATCCTGCTCCATGAAACGTACATTTATTTCATAAGTGTTCACTGAGACGGCAACTTAAAGTGTTTATCTAAATTAATTTTATAATGCTAATTTATTCCATACTGTTGTGTTTCTAGTCTTGAAATGATTGAGGTCAAATGAAATTAAAAAGTTATATTAAGCCTGTTTATTTCAGATTTTATCAGGAGAACAGATCAGTGGAGGACAGGAATTGTAAGTTATTGCTATGAGGAAGTATGGGATTGTAACTACCTTCGTGCTATTAATAGTATTAACAATAACTCACATTCATTAGGGCTGACTATGTGCCAGACTCATTCTAAGTGCTTTATAATTATTACCTCATTTTAACCTCAGAACAACCCTAACATTTCCATTCTACAGATGAGGAAACACAGACGAGTTAGGCTGCTTATCTAAGATCACACTGTTGCTAAGTGGCCGACTGTCTCGGAGCCCACCGTCTTAATGTCACACCGAAACTGCCGGCGTAAGGCTTCTGCAGGGGTGGCTGCGGGCTCCCACTGTTTAGATGCCTCATGGCACTCAGCACTGTCAGAACGTCTGCTCCTTCTTCCTGACTCAGAACCTGCAGCGTGGGTTCAGAGCGATTTTATTAGCGAACAGGCCACCACACTGGGGAGCTTGGTTCCCGTAGAGAAGTAGGTGCAAGTTCTTAAGTGAAAGCGGCCTTGGTTACTGCATGGGAGGGACTCCGTTTGGGCCGAGAAGATTGGATCAGAATGAGCACCCGTGTGTTTTGTCTTCTGTACAGTTGGGTTTTCTTTTGTGCATGCCTACAGTTCCAGGGAACTTCATTTCCTGTGATAGAGCCAAACATACCTTTACAATCTAAATGAGATCGTTAAGTGCTTCTGAGAAGTCATTGTCCCCATCTCTCTCACTTCTCAAGATATTGCTGTCATGGTTATTCAGAATCATTAGCCTTTTTGAGTCTTTTTTTTAAAATTGTGAATGTACAGATTCATGTAGAAACATAAGGAAATAATCATTGAGAAGCCAAATTACCTCTCTTCTCCTCCCACTTTCCCTCCATAAATATTTAATTGTTGATGTTTTTTTTGTGTAATGTATATGTATGATGACACACATGCTACCGTATATGTGTGTGTACATAAGTGAACACATTTGTGCCCTGGGAAAGAATGGACACACTGTTCATAACCTTTTTTTCATCCTCCAAAGTTATTAATATCTTTGTAAACCAAAAGCTTTATCTCCATATCGTCACTTTCAAAGCCATGTGTTATTCCACTATATGGATCATATTTTTATTGAGACAGTTTCCTCTTGTTGGGTGCTCTGATTGTTTCCATTTTTTAAAATTGTGGACAATGTTATGATGAGCATCTTGTTACATATATGTCAGTGCTTCTGTCCAATCATTTCTTTTTCACGGTAAATTCTTAGAGGTGGAATAGCTAAATGAAACACGTGCCTATTTTAAAACTTTTGACAAATTTTGACTTCATTCATAGGTGGTCAGTGCAGCTCTATCTGCTCACTGGGGCACTGTTTGGGTAAAAGATGCATTGTCCTACGAAAGGGTAGAGGAGCCAGGCTTTCACTCACGTAACCTAAAGAATTTTTCTAAAGAATTTTTCTAAAGAATTTTTGTCTATGGCCATGCCACCCTGAACAAGCTCGATCCGATCTGATCTCAGAAGCTAAGCAGGGTCGGTTCTGATTAGTACTTGGATGGGAGACCACCTAGGAAGACCAGGTGCTGTAGGTGTAAAAAAAATAATTTTTGAAAAATCCCAAATGATATACAATCTAATTTCTAAAATCCAACATTGAAGATATAGACCTTCATGTGGTTTTTAATTTAAAAATACAATAGCCTGGTATTCTCTAAATTAAGTAACTTTCCATGAAGTATAAACATCTGGGCATGAACAGCCGGAGCACAGGATCTTAGCTGTACAAATTCACTTTCCATCGATTATACCACCACTTACCTGACACATAATAGAGCCTATCACCTCCTTTTGTGGAAATTGTGTTTATAAAACCCTAAATTGATATTTCAAAGTCTGACTGCATTCAGACCTTGAGAATAGAGCTTTTCTGCAGATCATTCTGGTGACTGTGGTACAAGTGTCTTTATGCATTAAAATATATATATATATATTTTTTTTTTCAAACAGCTGCACACTAAAAAATTTTACGCTGAGGTCTAAGATCCTAAGTAAATAGGTTAAAAAATTTTTGTTGAAATATAATTCACATATATTGGGATGTAAAATTCACAATTTTAAAGTTCAATTCTTTGGGCTTTATTATATTCACGAGTTGTGTAAACATCACCACTGCTCATTCCAGAATATTTCCATACCCCAAAAAGAAAACTCTGTACTCATTTGTAGTCACTCCCCATCCCCTTCTCCTTGTAACCCCTGGCAACCACTCATCTACTTTCTGTCTCTGTGATTGCTTGTTCTGGACATAACATATAGACAAAATCTTATAAAACATGGTCTTTTATGTCTGGCTTCTTTCAAGCAGCATAATGCTTTCAAGGTTTGTTCATGTTGTGATATAATGATTTTAGAAAATGAAACTAATTCTGAACCAACTAAATCTTTAGTCAGGGTGATTCTAAATTCGGGGAGTTGAAAAGCACCGGGGGACCTCTTAGTCAAGGAAGAGTAGAGAGCAGTGAGAGAAAAGAATGACAGCTGGTCGGTTGGGATAGAAATGCTGACAATGGGAAGAAGAAATTTATAAGGAAATAGAGTTGAGTTCTGACTGAAATCAGTTTTATGGGTGAGGCTTTTAAAAGGTACTTTTTACTTAACTTGAAACAGATTATTTCAGGATAGAAACAACAATCTTTTTAAGTCAACTACTTCGTAGATGTAAACCCCTTTTACCATCTGACAAAAGCATTTTCTCCCATTAGCTAGTTCTCCCTTCTGAGGCTGTTTTTTCAGCAGCACCCTGATCCCAGAACACCCAGGACACGTGTATATCCACATTCTGCCTTCTAGATGCTAACTTGGCACAGGCTAGTGTTGGAGTTGGATTTGTTGGTAGCATTTGTCTTACTTACTTTAAGCCTCATTGTGCTTCTCATCAACCCTGCTTTAGAAGACTTTATCTGAGCAGGGTAGAAGAAAAGTGCAATTGATTTGAATTAAGATAACTGATGACAGCCGCATTATGCATTCTTTGCTGTCTGTCCATGGAGGGAGAAGTGATACAGATAATTAAGTCTTGTTTGGCTCTGGACTGCCTGTCGTATTCTGGCAGCCTTACGTTTTGTTTCTATTACTCCTAAAGATCAAGGTGCTTCCATTTCACTCATGTGGCAAGGAAGAACCAACCTTAGAGAGGAGAGAAATCTTTCCGTGGAAAACTTACAGACGATGTGACCATTGGGAGCTGAAGGTTGTGGTTCTTTGAGTATCGATGTCATTGCAAGGAGGTAACAGCAGAAGTGTCCACCCGTGAGATGACGGCCAATTGATCATCACATAGAATTAGGGAATGAATTATCTAACCTGTTGCTTTAATGAAGGTGTTATAAATGGGACAAAAGAGATAACAGAGTTGTCACAGTACAAAGAAAAATGTGTATTAAAAGTACGGAGCGTCTCCACCCACCTTCCTAGAGCTTGGCTGTGCCGTCTTGCAGTGATTGTTATTTTCAGCTCTGACAGGTCCCAGGGGTCGAAGCTAAAGAGTGGGTCCTAAGAGGGGTTAACGTTTGCCACCCCGTGCCTGTTCTCTGCATCTCACTTGCTAGAACTGTGCTTCCTATACTTCAGTGTGCAGAGACATCATTTGGGCCCCACCTTCCAGAGATGCCTCAGCTCAGTAAATCTGGGGAAGATACAGCCAACTGCATTTTTAACAAGCTATCCAAGTGACTCTGACAAAGGAAGACTAGGTTTTAAGAAATACCAGTTTATGAATGGGAGTTGTGGGGTGGGGAAAGAGAGGTGGGTCTGAGTAATGCTGCCAGAAGGGAGAGAGGCAGGACAGGGGGCGGACAGGAGACAGGAAGTAAGAGTTCTTAAAAGGAAGTGAAATGTACCAAAGACAAAACTTCTGTTTTTCAAGTTTGCCTAAGGCTTCGATGGCAGCAGTGTTATGCGGGGGGTAATTTCTGTTTGTGTACCTTTGGTGTGGTGCAGAGGTGGTGGATACTCATCTGGGCTATTTAGAGTATGCAAAGGTCAGTCTCCACTTCAGCCTAACCTCTCTCCTCTAGGACAGGCTCTAGGACAGTATCACCTAGTCACCTGGAGTCCAGTGCCGTTTCCCCTCACTTGGATGGCACCCTGCTAACTTCCTCTTTCTCCCCTGCATTCTTGTGAGGTTGAGGAGTCCTTTGCATTCAGGGGAGAATTGACCCCCTGGGAGAAAATGAGATCCCCAAGGGAAAGAGGGAAGAACAGGCCTGGACAGTCAAACATTCAGTCAGGCAGTATTTCCTGATGCCTGCTGTGTGCGAGGTGTTATATGTTTGGTCCTGAGGATCCAGTGAGGAACAAGACTGGCATCAGTTTTGGCCCTACAGAGCTTAAGGGAGATAGACGCTATACAGCTCGTTGTTATACAGCTAATTATGTAATCAAACCCTTGGCGAAGACTTCAAAGGGAACATCAGGCGCTACGAGATTACTGAACAGGTGGTTTTACCGAGTTTGAGGGGACAAACATTAGGAGCAAGAGGAGAGAAAGAGCTGGTGAAAAACACAAAAGTGTAGCCGCTAAGGGCGGGGTGAAAATAGGATTGTGGCATATGATGGGTTTCAAGGGCGAGTTTGTGGTCATCAGAGGCAAACGCTGCAGAGTAAACAGAGATGGAGCTGAGACCGGCTGCTGCGTGTGGCGCTTTAAACCGTGGCACAGTTTCAGGGTTAAGGGAGCCAGAGCCAGGTCGCAAGCGGTTAGAAAAGAGAGCAAAGCTTCAGCGCGGGCGTAGTGCTCTCCCGCTCCCTTTCTGGCACTCGGCATGGGTGCCTCGGAGCGTTCCGGCCGTGTTGGGCCTGTCTCCCACCTGGGGGACAGCTCCCCGCCGGTCCTGACGACAGCTCAGCCCCAGCCCCGAAGCAGCGCGTAGCGTTAGAGTCGCCGAGCCGAGGGCTGGGAGCCTGTTTCCTCATCTATAAAATGGCGATGTCCCTAACGTCCCTGTCACTGGGCTCTTGAAAGGACCTACGAGGACCGTGTGTACACTTGGGCTTTGTGAAGACTGGTTCTCTATGGAAGGTTCTGAGAACTTCAGATGGTAACGGCTGCTTGGGAGGTTTGGTGACGACCAGTTTTTTGTTTGTTTAGATTTGTTCCTTACATTGGGATTGTGACGATCCTCATGAATGACTATCCTAAATTTAAGGTAAGATCCTGTACAGCATGTTTCATTAAAAATGCTACCTTTTGCTAAATTTTAGAAACTATATATGGATTTCAGTTAAAAGAGGGAAAACAGTGGGATAGTTGAGTGATGTGTCGTGGCCACGAAGGCCGCTTTATTAACTCGGGACTCAGGGACTTCGAAGGCTTCTCTGACTGGGTCTGTGTCTCTCTTCCAGTACGCGGTCCTCTTTCTGCTGGGTCTGTTTGTGCTGGTCCATCGTGAGTAAGAAGCCTGCCTCCCTGTTCCCGGAAGATGCCGTGCTTTGTGTCACTGATGTTGGGAGTAGATACTGGTCTGTGACTGGCGGAGTGGCGAGCACACACGGTGGCACTTCTCGGTAGCACTGGTTTGCTTTAGTTTGTGTTTCCACGCCAGAGTCTGTGTGGGCGGGAGCGTGTGCACCACCGCAGTGTGCCCTGGAGGGGACTTTCAGTCACAGGATTTCATATGTTGTCATTGTCACACTTTCACATTTTTGTACATCGGTGAATTTTTTATATTAAAAGGTTGAGCCAAAGCCCCCAGTGTTTGTATTCTGAAGCCAAGCTTCACTTCTAAAGTGCCTACAGAGTTCTGCGAGTGAACATGCAGCTCTGCACGAGTTTGAAGCCGTCGTTCCCCGTTCTCATGGGAATGGCATATACTGAGGTGGTTGGAAGTCTTAACTTTTCAAATTTTAAATAAAAGACTTTGCATATTGAACCCCTTATCCCTGACTTGTGTTTGTCGGGAAAGCTGCTGCCTTTGCTTCCCTGTGCTGGTTCAGAGCACCCCCGGGAGATGAAGGCTCCGATGTGAATGGTCCTTCAGCTAGAAGGTCGCCCCAGTACTAGCAACTGTTTCTGGTTTGGTTTGGTTTGTGTGTTTGTTTGTGTGTTTGTTTGTTGTGCTTTTGTTTCTGTGAAGCAGAAGTAGCCATTGATGTTCATAGAAAATGTCTTAGTTATAAAAATTGATTCTTTACTAGGATGTGACTCAGATGTGCATGAGTACAGCCCGTGATGCTGAGACATTGCAAAAATCTCACTTTGCTGTGCAGACTCATAACCTTTTCTACACTTGAGACGTTCTCAGCCCTGTGGACATGAAGGCAGAGTTTCAGCATCTGCAGGAGGCACGAGGAGGGCGCCGCAGGGCGAGCAGGCTACTCGTTTTCTTTAAACTCTAGTTTGCCTGGACCTGTCCCCTTCAGCATCTGGCTTTGCTCGCACACACTGCAGAAGGCGAGGTTTCAAGCAGCAAATACAAAGTCCAGTGTGTTTTTCTTATTTAACTATTGAGGAAGTTAGGGAAATAGGGAGAGGAGGGTGAGCCGATGTGTTTTAAACACAAAAATACTCAATTCTTTCTGTTCTCTTCAAGTATTAATGTGAAATCTCAAAGCGAGCAAGCTCAATGTGTTGGGCTAAATGCACGATTTCTGTTTGTTCCACCAGAGGTGGAAATCGGCTCATACTATAACGATAATGGAATAAGAATAGGGACAGCTAATCTTCGAAGGCCTCCCTGTGGGGAACACTGCCATCTTAAATCCATTAACGAGGCTTTAGCCTCAATTGTTGGACTCGATCGATCGATTGAGCTCTTAAAGATCCCAACAGAGAATGAAACTTGGCAAATCACTGCTAACAAGTGCTTTCTTGAACCTGTCTGTGAGGCTGGTACAGTGCTTTCGTTCCTCACAAGCCAAGGGGAGTGCTGAAATAGGCCCCGCCCCCATGTGGAATGGCAGAACATTGCAACTTACTCTATTTTTCCTCCCTAATCACCTGCAGAGAATGGGGTTAGCTGCTCGGCCGAATCAGTGACCTGGCTCTGCTTTCCCAACAGCCTTCCCGAGACTCCCCTGGGGAGAAGTCAGCCAGCGTTGGGATCCCGGGGCTCTTTGTGATCCCAGCTCGCCTGAGTGTGAACGTTTTAGTCCTTGTATTCTCAGCTGTTCAGACTTCTCCTCCACATATATTTCCTGCAAACTTCCCCTCCAAAGTTCACCTTTTCTTTGAAGGAACATTCACCTAGATTTTTCATTTTCCCACCGTATTTAGTCACTTACAAGTCCTGCATTTACCTCCATCATTCCATTCTTTTTGCCATCTCCTGAATCCAGAAGCATGCTCAGTGATTCCCTGTTGCTTAGGTGACTATCTGTCCAGTGTCCCTGCTATGTGAAAGTCTGTGCCTATTTTAGATCATTTCTGCTGTTGATTTCAGTATTACCTCCGTGTGAAGGACTCCAGATTCAGCTAACATTAAGCATCTTGTACCAGACCACCGTGTTTTCGCTCTTCTCATATTCTTGTGTCTGCTCGTCTCAGCCTCACTTTCTTCTCCAAGTAGTTGTCCTTCCTTTGCCACTCTGCATGTGCAGCCTTATGCTCTTTGTGCAAGTTTTTGGATATGGCCTCAAGTTCCCCCATCAGATTCTAAACTCGTCCAGCACAGGAGCTGTGGGGAGATGCTGCACTTCGTTTTCCCTGAAGCATCTCGTAGCAGGTACTAAATGTTCAGTAGGACCTTGTGTTGGAACCAGAAGCAGTAAGTTCGGGTGGCATTGTTGAGCTGTTATTCTGGGACAGCATGTGAATGAATCATTAAAGGGATTTGTACTTTCCTGTTATTTACTAAGCACATTATCTTGGTCTTGCCAAATTCGAAAACTTTCTCCATGGTTCCATTTCAATAGCATGTTCCCTTTCTAGAATTTTTGATGTTAATCCTATTTTCTTCTTTTGTGTGTGTGTCCTTAGACTCTTCCTGTGTTCTCTTTCTTGATGAGAGAAGTATTGGTGTTTGTCAGTTAGGGAGTCGGTGGCTTCTGAGAGAGCCTAGGCTTGGAATAAAGACTCTATTATCCTTGAGTGCACTTTTTGGTCATTTGCAGGAGTATGACCTGTGACCCCTCAGAACATGATAGGGGGGCTAGCTCAGCATCTGAGGGCAGCCTTCTTATGACATGCATCTCTGTTGAGCTTCAGAAATGATGCAGCCGATTCTAGTGGCTAAATGGTTTGTCCACCCTCTGCCAGATGCTCCTTCAGTCAGGACGATCTGGCGAGTGCATCTTTGTCACTATAGTCCCTCCCTAGAACTGTGAGGAATATCAGATCAGCTTTTAGAACTAAAACAACAAATAGGACCCTTCACACACAGCTATGGTGAGTCTGGATGTAGAAAGAATTCCATGTAACCAAGAAGTGTGAGAGACTAGACTATGAGAGGATTACCAACAAATAGTGAATGTTCCAAGTGTCATGGAACATTCTAGGCCCTCAGGAATTTTCCAGCTTCAGCTCTCAGCAGACCCTGCATTCTTATACCCTTGACGTTGGTCTCACTGTACTGACATCCAGTCTTTGCTAATGCTGGTCGCTCTGCCTGGAGTGCCAGCTCACTGCTGTACCTGCTAAAAGCTTTCTCATACAGCAGACATTTACTGAGCATCTACCCTGTGCCAGATTTGGGACTAGGCCCTGGGGATACAGAGATGAGTATGGCAAGTTCCTTCCTCTGCCAGGAACTCAGTGTCTTAACAGCGGCAACATGAAAAAAGATTTTCCCACGTAGGATCCTAAGTGCAACGATAAAGAGATGCACAGGGAGCTCAAAAGAGAAGTGTTTTTAATTTTCCACAAAGCTTTCAAGTGTACATAGTGCTTCCTGCGCAGTGCTGCCAGACTTTGTTCACACTCTTCTGTGACATTGCTCTCGGAGTGGTTAGTGTGATGCGTGTCCCGCTCTCCGACAGGCTCTTTGAAAGCATTAAGGCAAGGCCACCCTTTGATTCATCTTCGTACATCCCAAAGACCTTATCACAGAGCTTTGCACATTTTAGATTTATTTACACCCTGCTTTGTTCCGAAAGGGATTTAGAGTGGCTCATAAAGACACATGTAGTATTCTGTGATAAGATATGAAATACTTGAAGAATTTGGGGTTGAAATAAGTATGGAGGAGAAAAAGGAAGAAAAAAGGTGATAAGATGCATCAGTAGATTCTGTCGTTTGCCGGAGGTGGTCCATAGCATTGGTTCTCAGCTCCAGGGGCCACTGCAAAGAGGGAAATAGTCATTTCTGTGTTTTATGGAATAGGCATAATAGAATCAGCAAAAACAAAAACTTGTCATGATACCAAGGACTGAGAAATTTCTCTTCTGGGATCTGACTGCAATGGCACTGTGACCTTATGCGGTAATCCCCATGTGAGTCAGCTCGATGACCTTCACAGAGCTGTTTCAGAGCATGTCCCTTTAGTGTAGGTATGCTTCGGCAACTTCTGCAGAGAGCCACCTCACAGAAGACCTGCTCCCCACCTAATCAGCCAGGAGCCTTCGACGAGCTTTCCTGACATCAGGCAGCATGAAGTGTGATCAAAGCTGCCAGCCTGACAACCTATTTAAGTGAAAAAAGAGAGAACCCTGTATAGAAATGGTTTCCTAGTATGGGCCAGAAGTGCAGGTAGGTACATAGTCTAGCATTTTAGTTTATCAAGCAACACACGATGTGATAGGCATTTCGTTGACTGTTGTGTCAACACCGGGGCTGTAGCTGCTGTCTAGGGAGCTTCTTTTCCCCTGTGATGGGCTTCAGATTTAAAGCAGGATTTGCGTTTCCCAGGATCCAGCTAATAATATTTAGTACTTAGAAATTGCTATGCTAAGTGCCATGCTAAGTGCTTCTGAATTTATAACAGATTTTTTCCCCTCTTATTTAGTCCTCAAAACAAACTCCATTTTACGAAAGAGAGAAACTGGAAGTTAGATTTGCCCTGCATCTTCCGGCCCATGGATGCAGAGCCAGACCTCGAAGTCGGTCACTTTTATCACGCCACCGTGCTGGGTGTCATACATAACCCAGACCCTTTACCTCTGTACGGTCCAATGACAATCTCATTTAGAATAAACACTACCATCGCACGGCCCTAGGGATTCTTTAGGGGCCCTCGGTGGTTCTTCTTCAGATTTGGTCAGATTGGTAAATCCAGAAATAGTGAGATCCTCAAGCAAATTGCCAAGCATTTGAACCTCTTTGAAGTTCAGCTGTATGTGACTGTTCTAGTCAAATCATTATGAAGGCTGGGCCCGGGGCTTCTCGCTTCCTCAGGTTTTCATGACTTCTCTGAGTATCTGAGCCATTTCACTGAGCAGCAGCTACCTTAGCTTTCTTAGCCACCTTTGGAATTGTTACTTTATCCTTAGATATAGGTATTTTCTCTTTTTATGAATATTGCCTTTAAAAATTTTGTATTTTGGCAGTTTTAATTTCTGAATTATTTCCTTATTAATGACTGATGTTGTGACTTTCTAGCCAATCCCTTTGTGTTCCTTCTGACTTTGGGAAATTATATCAGGTATCCCTGATTCTCCCTTCCGCCTCTCTTAAAGAGTCTTCTGCTTTCCTGATTCTATAGCTCCTTCCTTATTCTGAGACTAAAGAGCAGATCTGAGATGTCACAGGATGTTTCTCATCGTCTCCCAGCCCGCTCAGGTAGGGATCTGTGCTCGGGAGTTTGCCAGGAGGGCGATTTTACACGGTCTTATTCTGAGCAGCTCTACATTTGTCCTCATTTCTTCTTATAAGACTCATTATGTCTAATTTAAATTTCTGCTTTCACTCTCTGTTGTCCTCTGTGCCTTTTGTGTGTTTGAAGGCCACACTCTGGTTTTCTCTGCAACTAACTTGCTGTAACTCATTTATAAAATGGGCGTAATTACTACTAGTTTTTACTACATCAAAATAGTGTTGGTGATCAAAGGAGCATGCAAGTGATTTTGAAAAACAAAGATTCAGTTGTGAAAGGTATTATTTTAATGGATTCCAATGTAATGAAAATACAGCAACATACATGTCCTTTATTTCAATAATATACATGTCCTTCATTTCAAGCAATCTTGGATTTAAAACCAAGGTGCAGTTTAAATGTTTTGTTGGTGTTACAACAGGACTAGCCATACATCTTTCCTACCTTAATCTTTTGTCCTATGAATCTTCTCTACATTTTCTGTGGTTGTACTTGAATGTTATAGAAACCTGGGAAGGGTCAAGAGTGAGCTCTAAAGAGCTTCTCTACTCACCTTCATGTGATTCACTGTCTTCCTAGTGGAATGGAGGCTTTTGGACATACTTTGCCATCGCAGTGAACATGTGGGGAACAGGCAGTTGAGGTCCTTGTTCTAACCCAGAGCCTAGTAGTCCCGGGAGATCCTGCTCAAAGTGCTACCTTGGACAAGCCACCCTCTCTGCTGTGCTTAATGCTTCTCATTCCCGAGACTCATAGCTGGCTGTGGAGCTGCTGCCCTGCTTCTTTCTCCATGGACCGCAGAAGCCATTTTTTTTTTTTTTTTCGCTAGACTGACCAATATAATGACCCCAGGGGTATCTGAGGTCATTCTAGGATGTGGTTGGAGCTGTGAACCCAGGCTGTGTCAGAGGAGGCTTGGCCTAAGTGTAAATGAACCTGTCAGAGCAGAATCCCAGGGTTACCTGCTGAAAAGAGGTGAAAGTAAATCCAGTGCCTGCACTCTCTCCCCTTGAGAAATCTAAACCAACTTGTTTAAACTCGGGATGGTAAAACAGAGTGCGTATGGTTTAGGAAAAGCAGTGTCTGTCCAATACGACTTTGGGTCCCTGATAGAGCAGTCCATACAGACCGGAAGTCTGATCCCAGTGTCACGTCTGGGCAAGTGACTCAATTTCTGAGCCTGTTTCCACCTGTAAAATGAGAGAGGAATCTGCCAAATGAGGTTCCTTCAAGCATTGAAGAGAGGCAGCATTCAATGCCTGCTCCTGTGTGTTGCCACCAGTGACTACATTGGTGGACCAGACAAGATAGGCTGGGTGTGTGGCTGGTACAGAGGAAAGGGAGGGGGTCACAAAGGGGATGACTATTATGGGAAGGTGGTAAGAGCTATATCTGTAAACCCTGGCTAAGCAGTGACAAGAATGCAGAGAGGTGTAAATGCCGGGGCGGGGGATGATGAGTACGGAGATAGGAGAAAAAGCCAGGCCTGGAAACGGAGTGTCCCTGTCCTGTGTGTCATTCCCCTGGGAGCTCGGCCTGACAAACAGCTTTGCATACACGCTTCGCTTGTTGGGGTGGCGATCACAGAGCTAGCAGGCCTAACAGCCGTTCCATTACTGAGCAGGTTCTGTCACAGCCGCACCATGCAGGGCTTCAGGGAAGGGTCGAGAGTCCAGGGGTTAGTCCGAAGCCGGCTCCTCCATCATTCTCTCCTTCGTGTACTCTGTCACCCCTCCTTCAGTGCCCAGCGTAGCGCCCTCAGCACTGGTAAATGCCTCAGCTAAAGTAAATGTATCTGGATCGCCGCCTCGTCCCCTCCGCCGGTAGGGATGCCACTGACGCAAAAGTTTGGTCCAAGGCAAGGCTGGACAGCTCCCCGGGTGAAGGCGGTGCCGAGTGTGAGAGGACAGTCCTGCGGGACTACGGCTTCCTGCCCCGGAAAACGGATAAGACATGTGGAAGTATTAAAAATAGAGCTGTGTGGTTATTCCCATCTTAGAGCTGGAGAGAGTGAAGTTTCAGGATGTCACGCGGCGCGAATGCGGACTTCTGGTCCAGGGCGCCCTCCCCTGACGCCGAGGTCTGCCTCCTCCCCAGCGGACAGGCCAGGCTCTCCCCGGCAGGGCGCCCGTTCCTGGGGGCCGGGTGAACCTTGTCCCACCATCCGTCATTCTTCTTGCCCGTCCTCAGCACCTGCCGTGGTTTCTGGGTCACCTGGTGAGCGCTGGCAGTGAGCGGAGAGCACAGGTTAGGGGCCCCGGAGGGAGGGAGCTTCTTAGGTGCCGGGCGCTTTGCCGGGCCCTAGCACCAGCGTGGCCCCGGAGGAGGCATCCTCCCCCGTCGGGGACCCTCGAAGCCAAGTCCCCCTCGCCGGTGAGAGTGGGGGGGTCCAGGGGCTCGGCCCGGAGGCGGCGGGCTGAGGCCGAGGCGGTGCCCGCGGGGGCGGGGCGGGCCCGGGGGCGGGGCGGCCTCCCGAGGCCCCGCCCCCGGCGCGGGTTTAAAAGCCGGGACCGCGGGCGCCGGGGCTCAGCCCGCCGAGCTCGGGAGCAGCCGGCTCGAGCCCGCCCCCGGCCACGGCCATGGCCCTGCGGGCGGGGGCCGCGCGGCGGCTCCGCAGCCTCCTGCTCCTCGCGCTGCTCGTCGCCGGCGCCGCCCCGCGCAGCCGGGAACCCCCGGAGCCCCGCAGCCGGGCCGGCAAGATCCGAGTGCACCCGCGGGGCAACCTCTGGGCCACCGGTAAGTCGTGGGACCGGAACGCCACCCGCAGCGCTCCCTCAACCCCGTCGTCGTCTCCGGCGGCTCCTCAGGGTCCGGGGTGGCGGGCACCGTGGAGCGCGTCCGCTCGAACAGGTGGGGAGCCTGAGCCGCGTCAGGTCAGCGACCCGGCCAGGGCCACGCAGGCAGTGTCCAGGAGAACGGGGGCGCGTCCCACATCTGCCTGCCGGCCGGCGCCCCTTCTCCTGACTCTCCTGACCGCTCTGTCTCCCCTTGGCACCCCCACCTTCCAGAGCCGTCTTCATGCCCCACTTCCTTACCTGCCCTTTCCCCAGCCCTCCTCTCAGCTCGTAGCACAGCTGGCAGGGTTCGGCGCTGCTCCTGGCCCTGGCCCATCCCACCCTCCTCTTAGCTGTGCCATGCTCCCCACGCCCTTCACCTGTTCAGGAAAATTGAGGTACAGGCTTTGCCACCATCCAGGGGTCTTTATGGCTCCCTGGTGGGAAGGATGGGGAGGAGGAAGGTTGCGCATCTTCCTGCCATGAGAACTGAAAGGTGGGAGAGATGGGAACCTTTCCCCTGGGGATAGGATTCGTATTCTCTGACCTCCTTGTGCCACGGCATCTCCTTTCTAGGTCACTTTATGGGCAAGAAGAGTCTGGAGCCCCCTAGTCCATCCCTATTGAAGACAGCTCCCTACATCCCCCTAAGGGACCAGAAAGTGCAGCTGAGTCACGATCTTCTCAGGATCCTCCTGCTGAAGAAAACTCCAGGCATGAGCCTCGGTGGCCCAGCATCTCACACCCAGGTGAGCCAGGCCCCCACCTTGCGCCCAGGAGAGGCTCAGCCAGGGCTGCCCCTGGGTGCAGCATTATGCTTAGGGTGTGACAGTCTAGCCAGGGTGTGATGGGCCCCAGAAATCCAGGGATTCCAGGCTCTCCTGGATCAGAGCTCAGAGGGAGAGGACACCAAAGAAGGGAAAAGTGGACCTTCCTAGCAAACACCATGGAGCAAAAAGTAGGGGAAGGAGTGCCCAGTCTGGAGTCACAGCTTAGGATTATCCAGCCTCTTGCAGCTGGACATTCCCCTCACAGTGCATACAGGTTTGTCCCCAACCCAGCTGTCCACCCTCGCTGTGCCCAGTAAGTATATGCTCGATGTTAGAGTTGGCACCCTGAGGCCCAGAGAGGGGAAGAGTCACTTAGTCACTTAGCAGCCGAGACAGATTCCGACCTTGTTCACCTTTACCAGTGCTCTTCCAAGTCTGTCATCTTCCTCAGTGACCTGTGGCAGAGTCTCCCAACCTTAGCACTCTTGATGTTCTGTGCTGGGTAATTCTTCATTCTGTGCGCAGTCCTGTGTCTTGTAGGAGGTTTAGCAGCATCCCTAGTGTCTATCCACTAGAGCATCCCCTGACCTCCCCAGTTGTGACAGCTAAAAATGCCTACAGCTGTTGCTAGAGGTGTTCTCATGAGGGGATGAGGGAAGGAATTAAAATCACTATTGTTTGTATACCACTGACCTGTGGGGTTCAAGGCCCCAAAGCCAGAGCCGAGCCAGCCTTAGTCTCTAGCCTGGTAGAGGGACAGGTCCTCCATTCCCTGCTCCTGGTGCTGTCCACATCCTACATCACCTTCTCTGGTGTACTTTGTTGCTGTATGCAGAAGGCAGCGTGATATGGTAGAATGTGGGTTCTGGTGACAGTGTGCTAGACTCAAAACCTAGCTACTTAGTAGCTCTATGACCTTAGAAATGTCACTTAACTTCTCTAAGCCTCATTGTTCTCATCCATAAAGTGGAGTTAATAGTGCCCATCTCCCATTAAATGAAACCATTTCCGTCACGTGCTCAGCAGGATGCCTTGTGCAGAGAAAGTGTTTAGCAAATGGGGGTTATTACAGTCTGGGAGCACCCTAGCAGTACCTGTTGCTGACTCACCTCTATGGCCTCCCTGAGCCTGGCATATAGTGCGTACATTTTGAAAGAACAGAGACGCATGTCCTCGAGAAGGTCCCGCTGCAGTCAACTTCCCTGACCCTCCCAATGTACTGGACCGCCAGCCCCTGGGGACCTCAGAGATAAGGCCAGGAGCTTTGGCTGGCTGAGTCTGAAGGGAGATGATATCACCTCTGGGGCTGTTGGACTTAAAGGCCTGGAATGTGTAAAGCAACTAAAGAGGAAGCAATAGCTAGCCCTGGGGGACAGGCTTCAGAAGTGAGGTCTGGGGCAGAGCTGGAGGGATGAGGAAGTGAAAACACTGGCACTGGCAGAGGGCCAGGTGCCCTACGTGAACTTCTGTGATCTCTGTTGGCTGTCATGACCACTCTGAAGCTGGGGCTGCTGTTATGAAAAAACCACTGTCCCAAACCCTCTCGGACCGTCTTGAGGAAGAAAGGTGCTGGGGGCCGGGGAGACTGCCTCAGCAGATAGCCTGCCCCTGTCTCCTAAGTAGGTGTCTAACACTTAGGAATGGTAGGGTGCCCCTATCATTTGCCTCCTCTGCCCAGGTCAATTCCTCTGTATGTTCCACTTCAGTACAGGAGGCCGCTGGTGTAAATGCTGCAGGAGTGATGCCATTAATGAGGAAGACACGACAACACGGCTTAGATCGTGCCCACCCAGGAAAGGTGCTGAATGGGACCCTGGTTGTGGCCCCATCTGGATGTAAATCCGGGGCTCAAATCTCTGTTACTCCATCCCTGTGATTTCCGGTCGGGTTTCTAAGAATGTCACCAGTGCAGACCAAATTTTGATCCTGCTGTATCTCTTGCTTCCTTGTTGAAGTTGTGAATAAAACCCAACTCTTTACATAGAACGTCTGGTCCTCTCCTTCCAGCATGTCTGAGGGGTTGGGAGGGAAAGGGGGCTGGACCACAGGGTCTTCAGTGACTGGGAAAAGCCCAGAACTCACCATGAATCAGGCTGGCACTGACTCAAGACTCCTACTCATTCATTCATGCAGCAGCCAGGTACTCAACACCTGCTGTGCTGCAGGCCACGTCCTGCACCACGCTTGGGGTTCTTACCGGCACCGGCAAGTCTCTTGTGTTTCCTTAAGGGTAAAAGTGAGCTACCTACGCTACAGGAGGATGGGTTTTTGCTTTCCAATTAATTTCATCCTCATGCAAGCTTTAAGGGGAGCACCCAGTGCATCAAGGGAGAGAGAGCAGCTGGGATCCAGACCCCGCTGTCTTCTTACTGTCATCTCTGACCTTGGATTGGATTGCCAAAATCAGCAAATAAAAATACAGACCACCCAGTTAAATTTACACCAGCGGCCTCCTGTGCTGAAGGGGAACATATCATTTTAACGAATATGATGTCCTAAATTGCACGGACACAATAAGAAAAAATAATAAAATCGATAAGAAAAAATTATTCGTCGTTTATCTAAAATTCGAATTTAACCGGGCGTCCCGGGACGTATCACATTTGGCCATGGCCCCCGATCTACAAATACCCGGACGTAAAACAGAACTCGGAACGTCAGGCCGCGCCCAGAGTTGAACATCCTGGGAATCCCTGATCTTACGTCATTTTTCCAGAGATTTGTGCCGGGAGAACCCCAAACCTAGAGGGTGAAGGCACAGCGTGTGATTGACGGCGCGCAGGCGACGTAGGCCCCGCCCCCTGGCGCGAGGCCACGCCCCGGCTCCGAGCAAGTCGCGTCCACTCCTCGCGAGAGGGCCGCTCCCGCCCGGGAAGGCGGAAGTGGGCCACCGGAAGCCGCAGTTGCCATGGAGCCTGCGGAGGACTGGCTGGTGGAATCCCTGCGCTTGTGAGTCGCGTGGGTCCGGGCTGGGGGGTGCGGCCCTGGAGCCGACCCGGTGGGCGGACGGGCGCGGGGTGGACCGCGCAGGGAGGCCCGGTGTGCGCCCGGCCGGCGAGCCCCGGCCGGGCCTCAGCTCCCGCGTCTCGGAAATGGCACGACCCTGTGGGCACACGTTGTGTGAGGTGCCAGTAAGAGCGGTACCTGCGGAGGGTGATAAGCGACTAATTATTCTGCGCCGGCCTCAGGGTCGAACCCTGAACCGATTATCTCTGCTTCCTGGCATCAAGCTTCGGAAGCCTGGGCACTCCGGGAGTTCCATTTTACAGATGAGGGAGGACCAAGGCCCAGGGAACTTGTGACTGGCCTGGTCCCAGTCACACAGGGGTCAGAATGTGTAACAGGACTCGATGGCCCCCCACTACCGGACCATACTGCCATCTCACAGTGCTTTAAGGGCTGTAAAGTGCCGTGCACCCTGTAACACTGTCTTCCTGTCATGCAGGTACCAGGATTTCCATGCATTTGACCTTTCAGGAGCTACTCGGGTACTTGAATGGATTGGTGACAAAGGTGAGAGATAGAATCTTATTCCTCAGGCTGGGACTCAGGAGCTCAGCCCAGAAGGACCCAGTCCACTTTTCTGGGTGCCTGAGGGCCTCTTAGTCACTTGTACCAATTATGTACCCTATCAGCATTACTAAGATGTACATCTTTTCCATCCCTCAGTACAAGGCTGCATGCATACCAATGGCAAAGGAATTTATCTTTGCTTCAGAAGGTTTGGTGGAGTTTCTGGACCCACTTACGGTCCAGAATCTTTCTAGCAGTTTGTCACAGCTACTTCTTTTTTTTTTTCTTCTTTTTCTAGGAATCTTTGTTGCTGGCTACGAAGGCCTGAAAAAAAATGAAATTCTTCATCTGATGTTACCACTCAGACTTTCTGTAAAAGAAAACCAGGTAACTTGAAATATACATGCTGAGTATATGTATCTACTTTTACTCATTTATTAAACTTTTATGGAGCTCTTTATTGTCTAAATATTGTCCTAGATACTAGAAAGAGAGAAACAAGCACTTGGACTTGCCTTTTCAAGCTAAAAGAGGGAGGCAGATATGCACAGATTTACGTGCTAGAGAATGTCCCGTGATTTACAGAGGGCTACTAGAGGAAGAAGTCAATGTTACTTTATCAAAAATAGATTTAGGAAGGCATCAGGATATAGAGGGTGGTTGAAACCCTTAGAATGGTTAAGATTACCTAGAGTGAAAGTATAGTGTGTTAGGAATAAGAGGAGAAGATGGCTAAAGACAGAACCTCAGGGAATACATTTAAGGAATGGGTAGAGAAAGGTGAACTCTCAAGGATTACTCTGAAGTAGGAATCTCAGAAAAGGTCAGTGTTTCAGAAGCCATGAGAAGAGACCATGTCAAAAAGAAAAGAGTTGGTAGCTGTCTGATGAGCTATACAATCATTTCAAGTCATCTGATAGGACGCCCTTGGCCCTGTTACCTTGGGGAAAATTTTCTGCCTAGTTAGTACTCTTGATTTCCCCATCCCCACCACTCAAGCTTGAGCCAGTAGCTTTTCCAGACTGAGCCCTGGTGAGAGAGCTGACTTAACTCCTATCTCATTACTGGCTTTTCCTCTTCTTGTGCAGCCTCTTTTTCCCCTGCCTGCACTTCTTCTCATGGAGATATTAGAATCTAGCGGCTAAGAACATGGACTTGGTAGATATACTTGGGTTCACATTCTCAGTATAATCCCTGTGTGATCTTAGAAAAATTGCTTAATCTTCCTATTCCTTAATTTTATCATTTTAGAACAGGGATAATTCATAGTACCTGTATCACAAGGTGGTTGTAAAAATGCAACATGATAAAGTAGATAAAGCACTAAACAGTGCCTGGTATAGTAATGCTGGATTATTGGGAGTTATATTTTTATTTCTAGAAGAATAGGTGGGAGTTGTGGGAGAAATGGGGATGTGGTCGTTGGCTGATACATTCCAGCTTTCTTTGACGAAGCTGCTAAGCCTCTGTGACTCCTCTAAGAAGGCCTAGACATTTAAGCTAGAGTGAGAGGGGCTGGTGAAAGGTTAGGAGAAGGGTTTTGGAATGTACAGGTAGAAAGGAAGCTGTCTATGTAGGCAGCTAAGACCAGCATTGACAAATAGCAGCACTCTGAGGCCCTGCAGGGAGAAAAATCTGTTGCCAGCAGAGCGGCATTCATGGCTTCCTGCCAGGCTGGGACCTGGCTCCTTACCTAGAGCTCATCTGAAACATTCCTTTGGGGAGCACACTCTATCTGGCCACCTCTTTGTATTGCAGGGCTTATTCCCAGAAAGAGATTTCAAGGTATGCCACGGAGGATTTTCACACAGGTCTGTCTTTGAGCTGAAGCACGTGCCAGACACCAGGTATGGTCAGCTGTGTCATCCAGACCTTGCATTCAGGATAGAGTGGCTGGAAATGTCAGGAGAATTCTGCCTCTTTATCAGCACATGGGCACATGTGCGCACATGCACACACAGAGATCTGGAATAAGAATCTATTGCTCGCTGGTTTCTTGGTCCCTCAGAGACCTTTTGACTACTGTACCTCAGATCTCGGGAGCTGCTCCAGGAAATAGAGTGGAAGAAGGATGGTACTAGCTTCTCAGAGAGAAGATGGTAGGTGGCTGGGGATAATAGCTCAGTTGGCAGAGGCTGAAAGTCTTGTCAGGGCTGTTTTTTCAGGCTCCATACTGGTGTTCTCTTTTAGACACATTACACTCCATGGAAGCCTGGGCTCATTGTTGTGACGCTCCATGAGCTGTGGGCCTGTCCTAAAGTGGAGTGAGCCCTCTCCTCTGTTTAATGAGGAGACTGGTCTGGACGATGCTTTCCTGTAGTGAGCTTTCCTTGCGTGGGGTATGTAGGAATCCCAAAGCAAGTGGGCTGGAGAGGGGAAAGGTTGGGGGTGATAGGGGTGAGCTCCCCATTCTCTGGACTGAGATTTCCTTTTCATCCTGAATAGGTTGCTGGTGACCAGTGGCCTTCCAGTGGCCTTGCAGGTGTGGCAGGTCTCAGAGGACAGTGGTGAGTGAATGTGACTTGGCTGACACTCATACACCTCCACCCGCATATCTGAGCCACTTAAGAAGTAGACTCAGAGCCAGGTGAAAATTAAAATGCAGTGTCTGCTTCATGCAGGCAGAGATGAATTGGCAACCGCAGCATGGCATACAAACCCTAAATGGAGCTTCCTGTATCTTGCTTCAGGAATTGAGTTTCCCCAACCAGTCATAGGCAGAGCTCCTAGAGAACTACCTCTTCCCCAGGCAGGGGCAGAAGCGAGGGCAGAGCTAAGCCACTCAGGGGAGGTCACCTCTCTTTGCTTTGTTAGCCTCAAGGAAGGAAAACAGCGAGTGAACAAGATGCTGGGCTGACCCGTCTCCCACTCAGAGAAGTCACCATCCTCCCCAGTGGGAATGGGAAAGGGGCAGGAGGCGTGACTTTGTTCCCTTGGGGAGTGGGTTTGCTCTTTCCTTGGCAGAGACAAGTGCCAGAGCCTGCAGCCCTGACCCAGCCCTTCCTTCAGTTAGAGCGTTGTCAGCTGGCAGGGAGATGCTCATCGGAGGCAGGGGATGCTGCTTGGAACTGCCCTTTTGCTTATATGATCCTCTTCCCGGGGGTCCCTGTACCTGTCACTTGGTGCTTCTCAGAAACGGGCTGCAGCTGTTGGCTTCTTCCTGTGTCACTGCTGCAGAAAGGCACTTCCTACGCTCATTTGCTTTCAGGTCGCTGCCCCTATTGGCCTTCCTTTGTTGTTTCTTCTTTGTCATTTGTTTTATGCTATAGCTTCCAGATGTTTATATCACTTATAGTTATTATTTTTCTGTAATTTTCTGAAATTCACACATTTAAAAAAGTATACAATTCAGTGATTTTAAAATTAAATAACCAGCACTATTAATGCGCTTTAGAACGTTTTCATGCCCCAGGAAGATCCACCATACCATTTACAATTCATCCCATGCCTGCACCCTGCCTTGGGCAACCAGTAATCAACTCGCTGTTTCTATAATAGGTTTGCTTTTCCTGGACATTTCAAATTGGTGGAATCATATGCTACGTGGTCTCTTAAATCTGGCTTTTTTCACTTAACATAATGCTTTTGAGGTCTGCTGTGACGTACCATGTCATAGCATGTATCAGTAGTTTGTTCCTTTTTATGGCTGAATGATGTTTTGTTGTCTAGATATACTGCATTTGTCTATCCATTCACTGTTTGATGGGTCTGAATTTTGGCTGTCATGAATAATGCTGGTATGAATATTCATGTATGAGTCTGTGTGTACATATGTTTCATTTCTCTTGGGTAGACACTTAGGAGTGAAATTGCTGGGTGATATGGTAAATTTGTTTTTTTTTTTTTTTTTTAAGAAACTTAAATTGTTTTCCAAAATGATGTCATTTACATTCCCACCAGCAGTATGAGAGGGTCCCTGTTTCTCCATATCCTAACCAACATTTGTATTGTCTGTCTTTTTTATTAAAGCCATCCTAATGGGTGTAAGATTGTATGTCATTGTGGCTTTCATTCACATTTCCTTAATGACTAATAAGGTTGGGTGTCTTTTCATGTAGTTCTCAGCCATTCAGACACCTTCTGTGGTGAAGTACCTGTTCAGATCTTACTGAGGAAGTTTAGTTGTTTCTTTTCCCCAGCAGGCTGAGACAGTACACTGTCATAAACCCTCTGATGTTCTGGTTTAACTGTAGATTCTCATAGAGACTTGTTCAGATTAATCAATAATTTGTAAGATGAAACAGTAATATTAATGAGTGCATATTTTATTCCAGACACTGTACTAAGCACATTGTATCGTTAAATTCTCATGAGTCTGAGAACAAACTATTGTCTCAGAGAGACTAACTTGTTCAAAGTTACAAAGATAGCAGCAGAATCAACTTAGGTCAGAGTCTGCTCATAACCATGCCTGGTAGTAGCTATATTGGGATCGTGATAATTCATCGCAGTTAAGGTATAAGTGATACCATCAGTGTGTCCTTTCCTTTTCTCTATATTTATTCTCCACAAAACTATGAAAACCCTGAACTGCTTTTGGGGGTTTTGAGGTGGTGGCTCTGATTCATAATCTCCCATTTGCAAAACAGTTCATAAGAAGAATTACACAGAAATTGAAATACTTCTGACAGTTTCAAAACTTAAACATAACACAGAGTGTTTATGTCTTCACATCCTCTATTGCCAACTGTCAGCCCCTTCCTCCTTGACCTTCTAAATATACAGAGAAAGACTACTGGCCAGCCTTCACCATGTATTATTTTAAACCATTAATATTCTGGATTTTTGCCTCTTCCACTTTCCCTCAGATATCATTGAAGCTGTCAGCACTATTGCTGTGGATGAGAAAGAAGGGCATCTCTGGCCTCGGGTGGCTGTCTTCCCAGCAGTGGCACATGGAGTCCTCCACGGGGTGCGGCTCAGCAGTCTGCAGGTGGTGGATCTGGAATCCCAGAAGACCACGTACACCTCAGGTACAGTGCAGTTTGCCATCTCTGGCTCTGCCAGGCAGTACCCTGCTCAGCCACGTTTGAACTGAATTCAACTCTGAATGTCAGAGACTGGGGACATAAGATGAATGAGAAGCAAGCCCTGGCCTCAAGGGGTTCCTGTTCTGGGACTGGGGGAGGCAGTTCTGGGGACCAGCATCCACCCAACTGAGTGGAATGTGGTGAGTTGAACAGGAGAGAGCAGATGTGGTTCATTCTACCCGGGACTGGGGAGGCGTCCCAGAGGAAGAGGCTCATGACCAGCCTGCCCCACCAATTGCCAGACCCATCTGATTCTAGCAGCCTTTGTCTTTCGCTCTCTGTCTTCCAGGTGTCAGTGACAGTGAAGAGCTAAGTAGCCTGCAGGTCCTGGATGCAGACACCTTTGCCTTCTGCTGCACCTCAGGCCGGCTGGGGCTCGTAGACACCCGCCAGAAGTGGGCCCCATCAGAGAATGGCAGCCCCAGCCCTGAGTCTGGTGGAGCGAGGTGGTATGCAGAAGTCGGGGGCATGGCCCGGGGCCCTGGGCCCAGCATTGCCAGCCTCTGCTCAGATGGCCAGCTCTGTCTTCTTGACCCCCGTGATCTCTGTCATCCTGTGAGCTCAGTCCAGTGCCCAGTGTCCACACCTAGCCCTGATCCAGAGCTGTTGCGAGTGACCTGGGCTCCAGGCCTGGAAAACTGCTTGGCCATTTCAGGTATCTCTGATCAGGTTTTGTGTCTATTATTTGGGTTTCCCTTCCAGTGGGCAGGATGGTGCTCGGGAGGAGCCTGAAGCCCCAGAGTAAATTTGGCCACAGAAGTTCAGGTTGCTCATAGAGAAGCCCCACATTAACTCTCCAGGTCCTCAGGGGCGGGCCCTTCCCCACTCTGGCCTTTCCTGTCCTTAGCAGGAATTCCGTTCTGGGGTTGGTTGATAGGCCTTCAGATAGTAAGGCAGTGGGACAGCCGTGGCTGTACCAGAAAAAGGTGGTAGGACCTCAGGGGTGCTCCTTAGTATACTTGCTTTCTGAACTGTAGCAAGCCCCCCAGCAGCCAGATCTTGGGTCTGGCCTGGAAGCATCTATTTGAATGGAGAGATTTAATGAGGGTCTCTAAAGGCCAATGGGAAGGCTTCATTGACGGGGGGAGAGGTTAAAAGAATAGTCAAGAGAACAAAAAGTGATCATTGGTAATGGCAGGGTCCAGAAAGGCAGAAGAAGCAAGCGTGGATAGAGACTGGCTCTCCGATAACAGAGACAGCAGGATGGACTGAGTGTGGGATTAGTTAGGTCGTGGGGGGACATGGGACTATTCTGGTAAAGGCTTCTTTTTCCCCATTAGGAGACAGGCCATCTGCTGAGAGGGACCCTGATGGGGAATGATTAGAATTTGGGGCAAGAGGAAAGGTTTGAAAAAGTTTTGTAAGCCTCAGTTTCCTGGGAAAAATATTAACTTCACACCGTTGTGAGGATTAAAAGAATGTCCAGATTAGCTTCAGTCTTGGTACGAAATAGACATCCAACAGGTACTTGTCACATGCCCCATGGAGTCAGCAGCTGCCAGCATGAGGGCAGATGTCCATGCTCTTCAGGTGGCCATTAAGTGTCTTGTTACTATTTGATTCCTCATCTCAAAGCCTGTTGCACAGTAGAGCAAACTATACAAACGATTTTAGAGATTCAGTGTCAGCTCTCTCTTTTCCTGTTCTTCTTCAGGCTTTGATGGGACAGTCCAGATCTATGATGTTACATCTTGGGATGGAATGAAGGGCCAAGTAGAACCTCTGTTCACTCACAGAGGTCACATCTTCCTTGACGGCAATGGGATAGACTCAGCTCCACTGGTCACCACGCACACCTGGCACCCCCGCAAACCGAGAACTTTGCTGTCTGCAGCAAGCGATGCCTCCCTGCATGTGTGGGACTGGGTGGACCTCCGTACCTCCCACTGACCCCATGTCTTCCTGCCAGGCCTCTAGGATGAGGAAGAGCTGCTATTCGTCAAGGGTACTGCTTTGGGACTCAGGTGACTGCAGATCCCTGTTACCGGCTGAGTGGCCTTGAGCAAGTTAACCAGCCTCTCTTAGCCCCAGTTTCTTTATTTGTAACATGAGAGTAGTACCAACTACCTCACAGGGTTGTTGGGGCAGTCAGAGGTAATATATGAAGAAACACCCGGTAGGATGTGTGGCACAGTAAAGATTTGGTGGCTTCTTAAAGCAGTCATGCGTGACAGGATCCTGCTGCCTCCAGCACATTTCAATCTAATGGGCTTTCGGCACAGAGGCCTGAGAGAGATGCCGCCCTTCCCAGTGGGCTGTGGGAGGGATTCTCAGGGTTGCTGTTGACCATACACGATCATCCCCTGTGCACTGACCTTACTGCCCAGCTCCCACGTGAGCTGTGCTTCCCAGCAGTTTATATGGTTGGGAGAATGACATACAGTGATAAAGACACCCATGTTGGAGTCAGACAGGTGAGGGCCCAAGTCCTGCCTCTGTGCAGTTTCTCCCCTCTGTGAAATGGGTGTAATCCTAGCACCAGCTCACAGCGGCCAAGAGGGTTAAATGACACCCTGCAATAAAGTGCTCAGCACAAGGCCTGACACACTATAATACTCAGAAAATGTGACTCAGTGTTTTCACTCTGTGTTCTGGCCTGGAGGACTGATACAGCTGTGTTGAAGAGACTATAAACCTCTGGTCCAGGAGAGAAGCGAAGGGAGAAGGTCATGTTCTTTGGGGCTGGAATAGAGTTATCAAAGCGGGTGAGTGGGAGCCCCCATCCTGGGCCAAATCAGTGGCAAAGCCTGAGTCATGCCCACCAGATTGTGGAATCTGTAGCTCCCGTGTGGCCTAATACATTCCTAATAGATCTTGATATGAATTTCCAGTAAAGTATTTTACATTGAAAAGAGTGACGTGATTTCAAACAATCCACATGAGACATTTTTTCTGGCCATGCGAAAACTCTAAACTCAGATTTCTCATTCCCAAGAGGGCTCTTTGAAAAGTCTCAAAAGCAGCAAACTGACGTCCTTTGAAGAGATTTTATTTTTGGGAAACAAACATTGGGCAGAGCCACATCTCATAGACGAGAGAGGACCAGGCTAGATAATAAGCACACTTCTGATACTGTCAGCATTCATTTAGCCTGCCTTCCCCTGTGCAAGACTGCTCTGTCTGCTGGAAGTACATGGACGGGAGGCTTTTTCAGGTGGCTTGAAGACAGTCCTTAAAGGAAAACTCAAATGTCTTCAGTAGTGACAACATATAAAGGCCACAGCCCATCAATGTGACTGCTCTTCACAGACAACCCTTATTTGGGTAAGTTCTTTATGTTCTTAAAAAAAGACAGTAATCATTCTATAAGTCTAATTAGATATACTCATATGTAGATCATGCTTTGTTTTATAATTGGGTTTCTGGAAAGTAGTGGGAAAATATTTTTAAATCAAACACAGCAAGGAAACAGTTTAAGAGGGATAAACTGTTCTGTTTATTTCCAAGCACCATTCGCTCTGCACATCAGAGTACTTCCAGGGGCTCTGCTCTCAGACACCCACGTCTCGGGGAGCTATTGACCTGCACACGGCCTCCCCTGGAGGACCTGGTGCACTTGTCAGAGGCCGGTGATACAGAGGTAAACTCTCCACCTAAGACTAGTCTTCTTAGTGCCATGGTTCTTAGTTACTGCTCTGGACATATTTACAGACAGATGGCTTTGTCCACTTCATTATCCTCATTCACGATCTTTAGATCCAGTCTCACGTTTTTAGGATAAATATGAGCTCTGTGGCTTTACAGCAGCCCCTGGAGTAATACTGCCACTGCCATGCAAAAATTCTCTTTAGGTTGAATCATGAAATTGCTGGTATTGTAGATCAGAAATGGCAGTGTCATATGGTTCAGCTTAGTATATTGAGAGGAAGAATAGCTTATGATTTAGAAAGTCAACCTCTAGTTGTGATCTTTTCTCCTCCTTCCCCCAAATATAAAATGTTTTTCTCTCAGGTAACGCATATAAATGCTAAGAAAAAGAATTGGGGAAATGTAGACATCCATGGCCCTAACCCTCCCATAGGAAAAACAGTGGAAGACCTTTAAAAATTTTAATACATCCGAGTGTAGCCCAATGCTGAGAAGGAATAGCTCAGCCATTGCTGGCTCTACAGCTGACCCCGCCATCATCACTGCCATTAGCGCAGGAAGGCAGAGCTTCCCCTCGTCTTTGAGGGAGGGTCCCAGGGACAAAAATCTCACCTCATATACCAGACTGAAAACTAAGGCACAGAATCACAAAGAAGACACTGAGGTGATGCTGCCGTCATATTCAGAGCTAGTCTCAGAATTCTCTGGAAATCACCTTCCATGCCAACAGGCTGGATAGGAAAGCCCTGTGTAGTATTTCATAAGGCAAGTGAGCATTTAGTTAGAGAAAATAAGGTCTGTTGGGCCGGGATCTGTATCCCCTCTCTCCATCCTTGTGGGTTGTGGTGTAGAGCCAGGGGCAATTTAGACCCCTCGTGAGGACAGATACCTTAGTATCCTTAAAGACACTGCTCTCTGTGTAGAGCCTCTCTCCCACGTGGCCCTCCGACGTGCACTAAAATGCGAACTGTTGTTGAATCACCTCCCACCCTCACTGTACTCGTAGGGTATTTCTGTTGTGTGGGTTCTCTGGCGTGTGATTGGACTCAAGCTCTGAGTGAAGCGCTTCCCACATCCACACATTTATAGGGTCTCTCTCCGTTTGAATTGCCTGTGGGTGATGAGGTTTAAGTGGTTGCTGAAACTCTTCCCACATTTAAGGCATTTGTCAGGTTTCTCTCCTGTGCGGATCCTCTGATGGCTCCTGAAAGTGGAGCTCTTACTGAATGTCTCCCCACACTCAGGGCACTGGTGGGGTTCTCGCACTGAAGTGCAGGCTGTTGGTGAACCTTTTTCCACACTCACTACACTTACGAGGCTTCTCTCCTATATGGGTTCTCCAGTGCATAAAAAGCCTTGAGCTCTGGTTGAGGCTTTTCTAGCACTCCCCAGTTATAGGGCCTTTCTCCTGTGTGGACTCTGGTGTGCTGGGAGGTTAGGATGATCACTGAAGCCCTTCGCACAGTCAGGGCACTTATAGGGCTTCTCCCCCGTGTGGATCCTCTGGTGGCAAAACCAGATGTGAGCTTCGGCCAGAGCTCTTCCCACAAAGGCCACATTGGAAAAGGTTTATTTTTGCCAATGTGGGCTAATCTGTGGACAACTAGATGTGAGCTCTGGCTGAAATTTTTTCCACAGTCACAGCACATGTTAGATTTTTCTCCTACACAGGTTCCCTAAGTCTCTTGCTAGAGGAAAGGGTGATTCTTGTCCATTTTCTAAGGATATTTCTGCTTTTCTGCCTCGTATTCACTTTCCCAGCTTTCCCTCCAGTTAAGGTATCGATTGGGAAGCATGCACTCCAGCTCTTTCTAATCCGCAGGGAATTCCACTTCCTATGAAATGTCCTGGCTTGAATTCTCATGCTCTGTCCATGTTTCAGGATCTGAAAGAATGAAGTGGAGCTGCAAATGTAACCGATTTTCTGAATTCAGAAGAATGGAAACAATGTGAAAGAGCTCCTTACCAGACCCTTAAAAAGAAGTCCTTAGTGTCAGCAGACAGAACATAGTCAACTCTCCACTAACCAGGGACCAGTCAACTGGAATGCGGCGGAAGCACGAATAAGACCGGCAGACTTCCAGGTCTCACTCAACTGTGAGAAATTCATCCCTCCAATCTGAAGTTGGCCGTAGTTTTAATTTGGAGTGATCCATGCTCCCTTATTTCTACCTACCTGGTTAAATGATAGTTATAGTTAAAATTCAGGTAGAAGTTTGAGAAGGAAACCATAAACACTATTTGTTTGTATCTACTTTCCAAAGTAACTAAGGTTCAAAGTTAGGGGAACAGGCTTTTCAATTCTCCCAACTCCCATGGTTTCAGCACCACTGAGAACAGTAAACCAGGAAGGCCAGATGCCTGGGTTCCTTTCTCAGCCCTTGCCCAGTACTGGCTCATCCATATTCAGAATTCCAGGTCTGTCTGCTCTGTTGGTGGAATTACTTGCTTTCACTGATGTCCCATCTGCACAGGAACTTTTCCAAATTTCCTTGAAGTCCCAAAAATTGTCATTCGAAAGCTCTTCACGTCTGTCCAACCTTGAGACTTCGTCTGGCTGAGGAACTGGAAGTCCGCTCAAGGAGAAGTGAGAAGAGTCATAGAGTTCGCCTGTAATTCCCTTTCTGCTCTCGTATCTGGAAGTGGTAAGTGAAATGAGAATGGAAGCACCTCTCAGAGAGGTCTCGTTTTCAGAAGAAAAAGTTTAATGACTTAGGAAATTTACCCCCTTAAGTGAGAGTATGTGACAATGAGTATGTTTATTTTAATAATTATGCTAACAATGATAATGAAACTAGCATTTGCGGGGTGCTAACATTGTGCCAGTATCCTCTTAGCAGCCCACGGAGGTAGATACTATCACTGCGTCCATTTAACAGGAGAAAATGGAGGCTCAGGATACTTAACCAGCTTGCCCAGAACACAAGTCTTTAGCTGGCAGGCTAAGGAAATGCCAGGTATCCATACTGAAGAATGAGTATGAGCTGCTGGATATAATAGGGACAATAAACAGCCCATCCCACAAGGCACTGCTCTTCAGTGTTGCGAAGTGACCGTGCAGGGCAAGTCGGAGATGGCGCTCGAGGCAGCGGTACCTTGGAGAGCAGCACCCTGGAGAGTGGCTCCGGGCTTCGGAGATGCACATGCTCTGACCGCCTCCCTCCCCCCTGGCTGGATTCGCAGCTCTGGGCTCCTCCTCCAGGATTCCTCAGTCCTGGCATCATAACTCACTCCTAAATAGGGAGATTTACTCTGGTTAAAGTCCCAAGCTCTAAGCGCAAGGATAACAACAGACACACAGGATGTTGAGAGTTGGAATGAAAATTAAGATACTCCGCCAGGAACTCTCCAAGCTGAAGCAGTCGCGGCTCAGAGACCCACCCCCTTCCCAGGGACTTGCCCAAAGGTCACAGAGCTGTTTTATGGCAGGAAGTGGACAGTGGCTCGGCAAAGGGCCGTGGACTGGGTAACACCCTCAGAACATGAGTTAAATTGCTCCGCAGGTGACATTCTCTGGATCTGTAGGGTAAAGGAGGGCCCTGGGGATGGTGTCTCCTCGATGGCTACAGATCCAGGGATGTCCCCGCTGGGCCCTATGGGTGGCGAGAAGGAGGATGGTCAAAGGGTACAAGGTAGCCTTTGTGGGAACTGAGAGAGGGAAGTGACCCGAGTCACACAAAAGACTTGCTGAGGTATCTGCAGGCCAAACTGAGGGTGAAACAGTTGCTTTTGGTTTGTTTTTGCTTATTTTGTGTATGTTTTTAATTGTCCCATAGCCATTCCCATGAACTTAGGAACAAATTAGTGACAAAAACTCAGTCCCTAAATACACATTCATTTAAGCCTTTGTTACGGAGACTAGGTGTAACTGAGTTGCAAGCAAAGATGTGGCAGAAGTAGATCTGCCAAAAGGATGGGAGCTTCTTGATATTGTTTAGGGGAAGGCCATGCCTTTCCATCTAACACAGAGCCACATGAAGGCCACTGTACACTGACCCCTCCTTGTCTCTGCAGAGGCACTCTAGGAGGAAGGACAGGCAGTGATGGACTGACTGTTCACTCGCCTAGAACCACAATGTGTCATTTTTCCCACTTGATTCCAGCCTAAAGCTGCAATTCCAGCTAATCTTGTTTCCGTTTTTCTAGGATATTTTGTTTCTACCAGGTAGGGAGGAGTAAGAAAGGAAAGTGAATTAGAAAGTTTCAAAAAGGCTAATATCAGCTCTTTTCTCAAGTTGAGACTGAGAGATCCAAAATCTTTAACCCAAATTTTAGAACTTAATGTCGCCTGAGAAACCATCCTATTCATTCTTCCAAGATGGGATTCTTTCTTCTAGTAAAACCTGAAGATGGGACTTCCTGTTCACAACCTTCCCCTAGCACCCAGCAGGGGTGGATTTAAGGATGGGGATTTCACAGGCTACGTGGTTTGGTTTAACAACTGTCACTGCGGAGGCTGGAAACCACCTCCTTGTGCCTAATTTAGTTGATTCTGGATAGAGATGACTCCCAATGGTCTCCTTGGGACACCATCTGGCTCCCTAGCTAAAGCTGCTGCTCCGAGTCCTGGCTGACAGACTAGATGTAGAGTTGGCAAAGGAGAATGGAAAGCAGTGTGTACTGGCCGAGCACACAGGTCTAGGTTGACCCAAATGTGTGCTCTTTGAAGTGATTGACTTTTACTCCCTGAAGATCTTGGACCACTTTCAGCCTGAGGGAAGAGGTGGGAGGGTGGGGAAGTGAGGTGTGAGTTTGCTGACAGTCAAGTTCAGGGTTTTAACACATTAAGACAGACTCAGGAAAAGAACGGGACTCTACTTTATTAGGCAACAGTGAGCATCCATCCTATAAGAACCAGGGCCCATTCTGAGCCTTGTGTAGGAGGCAATTTCACATTTCCCAGAAACACCTCTCCTACTCTCTTCTCATAACAGACCCCTTCGCCTGCTATTATGCCTGTCTTTCCTGTATGAAGACTCAGGGACCCAAGAACAAAGCCCGAGTAGTGCCCTAAAATCAAGGGCAATCTCTGTAGGACAATTCCTGATTCAAGCCCAGATCTCTCCAGGGGACAGATGACCTGTCCTCAAAACCAACTCTTTCTTAAAAATAGCATTCTTAGTATACAAAAGCTATTGGGCTGAATTCCAGCTCTTCATGTATAAAATGAACAGAAGAAAAAGGAAATAAGTGCATAGAGTGATGAGTACGGGGCTGTGTCTGTGGGGTAAGGACACAAGCCCATCCTGCAGAGTGCAGGACTGCTTCACCTCTGATAAAGAGAAATGACCACCCACCAGGGGTAGGCAGCTGGGGGGGTCTCCATCTTCACACACACACACACACATTCACACACACACACACACACACACACACACATTGGCCATAAGAACTAGTGCATTCCCCCTGGCAGCCGACTGACCACAGGACAATAGAGACAAAAGCAAACATGTAAATCTCCCCAGTTAACAGCTTTCCTGGCAGGCCCTGTTCGACTCTTATCAATGGAAAGGCTACGGAGACACTGGTTCCAGGACACACTCCCTTGTGATTTGGTGTCCCTGACACTTCCTAGAGAGAAAAGGACTGTATCTTCTTGTGATGACTGAGAATTGGAGAAGTCCCTCCGCCCTGATTTGAAATCAAAGCCCAGGACACAGAGCCAGGAAGAGCCAGTCTGACATGAGCAGGGGGCCTGACTGCTAGCAGCTCAGGGTGAAGGCACCTTAGCCCAACGAAATGGCACGACAACCAGGCGGCAGCGACCGATTTCTGGTATTTCTCCGGGGACTCAGCTGGGCTGTGGGCCGTGCTGTCTTCCATTCCCCATGGAAAAAAAAACAAAAAACAAAAAACTCCCTCTATTTTACCAAACAGGAAACTGAGGCACAGAGGATCAGGAGAGAGGGAGCCAGTCAGGCCACGAAATGGACCAGGAAAAGACCCAACTTTCCGACCTTCCGTTCCTACACTCTGTTCTTTGGGTTTGACTCCGACCACAAAGATGATGGGATCCTAGGAAAGATGAGCAGGGGTAAGATCCTGGCAAACATCCCCGAAGCCCAAGAACGGGTCTTCTGATGAGACACCCCCACTTGGGGGCAGTGTGACAGCTCCCTCTCCCGGGCCAGTCCGCTCCCTTTCCCGCTTCGGCGCGTCAGTGGAGTTTCTCTTTCGTGTGGGTTCTCTGATGTGTAATGAGGTTGGAGCTGTTGCTGAAGCCTTTGCCACACTCGGGGCACTTGTAGGGCTTCTCCCCCGTGTGGATCCGCTGGTGGATGATGAGAACGGAATTCCAGCTGAAGCCCTTCCCACACTCTGGGCACCGGTAGGGCTTGTCCCCCAAGTGGGCCCGCTGGTGCATGACGAGGATGGAGCCCCGGCTGAAGCTCTTGCCGCACATGAGGCACTCGTAGGGCTTCTCGCCCGTGTGCGTGCGCTGGTGCACCACCAGCTGGGAGCGCTGGCTGAAGGCCTTGCCGCACTCGCCGCACTGGTAGGGCCTCTCGCCCGTGTGCGTGCGCTGGTGCTTGATGAGGTTGGAGCTCCAGCTGAAGCTCTCCCCGCACGTCAGGCACTCGTAGGGCTTCTCGCCCGTGTGCGTGCCCTGGTGCGCGATGAGGCTGGAGCTCTGGCTGAAGCCCTTGCCGCACTCGCCGCACTTGTAGGGCTTCTCCACCAGGTGGGTCCTGCGGTGCGTGGCCAGGTTGGAGCTGCGGCTGAAGCTCTTGCCGCACTCGCCGCACTGGTAGGGCTTCTCGCCCGTGTGCGTCCTCCGGTGGGTGATGAGGGCGGAGCTCTGGCTGAACCTCTGGCCGCAGTCGGGACACTTGTACGGCCGCTCCCCGGTGTGGATCCGCTGGTGTCGGATCAGGTTGGAGTTGTAGCTGAAGCTCTCGCCACACTCCTTACACTCGTAGGGCTTCTCCCCGGTGTGGATTCCCTGGTGCGTGTTAAGGCTGGACCGGTTGCCGAAGCTCTTGCCACACTCGGGGCACGAGTACGGCTTCTCCCCCGTGTGGGTGCGCTGGTGGGCAATGAGGTTGGGGCTTCTGCTGAAACTCTTGCCACACTCGGCACACTGGAAGGGTTTCTCGCCCGTGTGGATCCTCTGGTGGGTGATGAGGTTTGCGCTCCGGCTAAAGCTTTTCCCACAGTCCCTGCATTTGTAAGGCTTCTCCCCGGTGTGAGTCGTTTGGTGTCGACTGAAGTTTGAACCATCGCTAAAGCTCTTCCCGCATTCGTCGCATTTGTAGTATTTCTCTCCCGTGTGGGTCCGCTCGTGCGTGATCAGGTGGGATTTCCGGCTGAAGGTTTTCCCACACTGGGGACATTCGTAGGGCTTCTCACCCAGATAGGTGCCCTGAAGGCCTATGAGCTGTCCAACCTCCTTGCCCTGGGATGGCACCTCCCCGTGGTCCTCACCTGGGCCATTTCTCTGGGGACCCCTGGAGCCACAGTCCCTCTCAAAGTCACTTTCCCAATCAGACCGCTGAACGCCTCCCCCTTCAGGCATTTCTGAGAAGATCTCATGTGACTCCACCTCCTCAAATATGTCTTGAGTAAAGTTCTCCCCATTTTCACTCTGGATCTCAAAATCTGAAATAATGAAGAAAGACGTACAATTTAGACTCAATTCCTTGGAATGATGAGAAAAGGAAACCAAAAGGGAAATCTTAAAAAATTCAACATCTAGTGAAAATAAAGAGGCTAAAGAATCCTTAAAATTTTTCAAAATCAGCTTTCTTTCTAACTAGCTATCTGGTTGCCAGGCCTCGACCTTTCTGGTAATCAACCAGAATTTCTAAGTCTTAAAATGTGAGTTTTACGTCTCTACTTGTTTCTTCACTTAGAAATGAGGGCAGGTTAAAATTTGAAAATCCTGATCGAGGGAAAGCAACAGGGTAAATGATAACCCCCAAAGCTCACCCATGATGCTCAGGAGGTGCTCAATTAAATTCAATAAATGAGTTTTTATTGCTATCACAGAAATTACTCTAAAGTTCTCCTTTCAAAAGGAACTTATATAATAATCTTGTGCATTAAAATATGTCTGGTGTTTATCTTATTAGCTGCCATATAAATAAGACACAGACGAGAGGACAGCACCCCTGCAACAAGGACTCTAGGCGTCTATACAGATGACTGGAAACTAGCCAGTGGGCAGTTAAAAAGCCCTCAGTTTTGTCTGCAGTGAGAGCCTACAGCTAGACCTCCCATTGGTAATACAAAATGTCTGCCTTCCTAGAATCTTTGTTTCCAGAACCTTGTCAAACCCTCTACTGCCCAATGCTTATCAAAAACTTGGGCAAAAGAAATCACTGAAGAAGACTGCTGGAAGGAAACAGCCCCACTTCCTTAGACCAGAGACTTTAATAAATCTATCCCAGGATTAGGCCAGAGCAGCAGAGAGCTGTGAGCCTGACCGCACTGTTCTGACCCCAGCAAACTGTATTCATTGAACTGTGTGTTGGTTTAATGGCTCTGGCTGACAGTGACACTCTAAGGAGTGTCATTAGAAATTAATGGCTGTCAAGAATGTTAACATTGCCAGGAAGTTGTTGATGTCATTAGCTAATAAGGGTGTCACTGCCTTAAGATCAGAACTGGTATGTTCTGGGATGAGCTCAGATGCAACAGGGAAAACAAACTCAAACTTCATTTCAGTGAGAGTAGGAAGAGGATTAACTTGCAGACACCAGTACATGTAAGGGCTTCCAAAAACAGCAGACACTGGGCAGAACCCAGTGAGGGAGGAAGCAGGTGAACAAACATGGAAGATAGCATGTGGGAGGAGGATGGTGCTCGGGAAGCAGACCTCAAAAAGCTCAGGCAGAACATCACTTCCTGAAGGTGAGGGACGCACCCTCAAGTTCAACAGTGCACTTAAGGATGGGGGTGAGCAGGACTGACTTCCCTGGTTCAGAGAAGCAAAGGGGGCAAGGCTACAACCAGCATCACACAGAGGAGCCAAATGAGGAAAGTGCCTCTGACTCTCACTCATTAAGCATGGGAATTATTACTGTGAGAAAAGTGCCATTTTCATCCAAAAAGTTAAATAAAGCCACCACCTCTGTGAAGGAAGATCACAAAGTAGAAGTTAAGAAAGAGCGAGACAACAGAAAGAGATGAAATATGAACTGGCAGAACTCAGGAAAAGAGAGGGGGAAATCCAGAGAAATGAAGACAAATGTGAAGAAACAGAGGAAAACAGGCACCTTGGAAAGCACGAAAGGGAGGAGGACTGGCATGGAAAAAGTAAACCAAAGGAACCAATACTTCAAGTACAATCTGTAGAAGTATAAGAACCCTTGAAAAATACACTGTATGCCAAGGAAAACTAGCCAAGAGTGGTTAATAACGAGACTAGACAACAATGCAAAAAGATCAAGTCATAGAAAGACACATCTTTACAACTCTCCAACACCCTCCACTCCCCTTCTTGTGAAGAAAGATGAATGTATATGTTCGTTTGTTGTTAAGGGAGCATGTTGCCAGGGCAGCAGGCTCCAGGTAGGTAAGCCTGTGCCCACAGAAAGCCAGATGATGCCGGGAATGGCTGGAGAGGTCAGCTGGGACTCTTGGGCTTGCCTGCTGGAAAAGAGTAGGCTTGAAGCTGACAGTCTCCATTTCTCTGTAGTACAGTGAAGAACGAAAGAGAAGAAAACAAAGGTGCTTTGCCTTCTGCGATTTTATAGGTCCCTGGAAGGAATAAAACAAGTATTCACAGAAATAGGTAACAAGATGGACTATGATAAAAAGCCAAAAGAGAAGAAGAATCCAAATGCTCTGGACTGAAGACTCCTATCAGAGGTGATCAGAGATGCTCCCAGCTGGCTGGAACCGGGGACAGGGAAGAGGGACTGGAAGTAAGGACAGCTTTATGGAGTGGGTCTCCAAGGACGACCAGGATGTTATCACACAGGAACAGGACAAAGCCATTCCGAGTCAAAATTCAGGAGCACAGATGAATGCTAGAAAGCACAGGTATGTTCAAGCAACAGCAAGGTCGGGTCTGAATGGGGCAGGGGCTGCAGCAAGAGAGGCCTGCTCAGGGCCATCTGAGACAGGTTGCACGGGCCCAGGGGCTCCAAGAGGAAGGAGGAGGTCACACTTGATTTGGAGACACTGGGGAACTCAGAGACTTTTAAGCAGGAGAGTGCCCGATCGATCACTCAGGTAGGAGTGGAGCCGCTGCAGTGGAGGGGAAAGAGGCTGGAGGCAGGGTCCCTTTGGAGGCTGCTGAGTTCAGGTGAAACACCAAGAACCTGAAGTAGGGCTGGGGGCTAAAACGTCCTTGGTTAACACAGCGACAGAGGAGCTTATCCCGTAACCTGTTAGGTCCAATTTTAATCGGAATGATAAGACACTTTCACTGTGAGCACCTAGAGGTACCTGCTAGTCAAATATTAAACCACCGTGCTGGGTAAACGTGTCCAAATGTCACGCGCTGGTCAAACAGAATAGCGGTCAGGTGGTCCCCTGCTGCGTAAATATTTGAGAAGGGATGACAGTAACTGCAGGGGCATTTGTTAAAGACCACCAAAGATGACCTCCAAGTCAGAGTCAGGGGATGTCCCAAGAGAGATGAAGGCACGAAGCCCCCGCAGCAAGTCAGGTGGGGAAGGCTGTTGTGGTCGGTACCTGTGATCACCTGAGATACCTGCCGAGCTCTGACCCTCTGCCTTGTGATTTCCTCAACCAAACAGCAACCCTCATCACCTCTCCTCAGCCCCCAGCCTGTCTGGCCCCTTGGCAGCAACCAACCAAAGACCCTAAAGTTCATTTCCCTTGTCCCATCCATCAGGAGGCAGGTAAACCAAGTGTTTAAATAGGATTTTGTATCTGTTTAAATAGGAAGAGTAAAATTAAGTTATTTTCCAAGGCCAAAGGAAATCAGGTGCTTTGCTTCAGATAAAACCTAGGATCCACTAACCATGTGGAAGTGAGCAGCCTGGAGTCTAACTCCTGGCTCCACCTCTGACCAACTGTGGCCTTGAGTAAGGGCTGATCTTGCTGCACCTCTGTGTCCTCGCCTGTAAAATGACAGCACCTCACAGGACTGTTAGTGAGAGGGACATGCAAGGTGCCCGGTGCAGGGCAGGGCTCAGAGGAGGCCCTCAGTGGCAGTCCTTTTCTCCACAAGATGGCCTTACATCTCCCAAGTCCCTGCAGGTCGTCACAACCTCTGCCCTTTCCTTTCCTTGATTCTCTTCCCAGTCTTCTGAATCCTTCAGACTAGATGCTTCTGACTTAGTCGCCTCTGTCTCGGTCCTCGTCCGCATCCCTTCCTTCCAACAGCCCACTGGGAACTGTCACTCTGCAACCATCACAGATGAGATGACATGCGTGAGAACGTGGGTGATGTCCTCAGACCCAGGAGTTCGAATCTTGGCCCAGTTCAGCCTCGTACTAGCTGCGCGATCTTAAGTGAACTGCTCTCTCTGTCTCCCAAGGTGGCAGTTTCTGGGGATTTTGCGTATTAGATGCTTGGCACACTGCCTGGCCCACAGAAAGGGATGCACAAATGCTAGCCATCATTACTGAATTCTTTCTCACGTGGCCAATCTCCTCTCCTTCCTCTGCTGTCCCCACCTTGGCCCAACCCCTATCACTGCACACCCGATGTCTAAGTGGCTTCCTGGCTGCTCTCCTGCCTCTAGCTTCTCCTCACTGTAATCAAACCTACATCCTGTTGGCAAACTCAGCTTCCTCCCGTGCCCCTCGGGCCCTAGTTTAAGAACCTGCTGAGGCCAATGACAGTTAGTCCAAGCCTCTACCCACCCTCCCCCCAAACTCTGCTTCCTACCACTTCCTAAAAACACACTTTCTACTCCAATCAGCCTGCCTTTCTTACTGTCACCTGAACTGTGCCACCCTGGGCCACCTTTCCAGGCCTCTGCTTGGCACAGCTCCTCTCAGATGGCACCCTTTCTGCCTGCCCTGTACCTTTCCAAATTCTACCCCAGCCTACAACATCTGCTCAAGTGCCACAACCTCCATAAAGCCTTCCCTGATCTCCCCTCTCCTGCTGTTCTCATCGGCACACAGGCAGGCATTTTCCACGGTCCTGAAACAGTCCTAGGGGCACAGGTAGACCAGAATTAAATATGTGGTGATCAAGGGAGTCCAGTTTACCAGTGACAAGCAGGATGGAGGCAGAGCAGTTAAATGACATGTCTGGGTCCCAGAGCATATTAGTAACACAAGGGACAAATACATTCACCGTTGCAAAAACTCAAGTTTGTAATTCCTCTTTTAACAGCCCAGCGTGACTTTATACCACAGAAAGTCCCTAGTTGTTAGCTAGTTTATTTGTCATTCATCTTGGTTTCATGAAAATAATCACTTTTTAAAAATGAGATTTGGTTTTTCTAACTGCCGCATGTTTAGGTGTTTATTGCACAACCCAGTGAAGGTACCAAGGGGGGATTTATGGGGTCTTCACCCAGTCCTCCGTAAACTTCCAACCACAGAAATAAAAACCATGCTTGCTAAGCACATGCGGCTCCAAGAGTACTCCTCTAAGCCATCTCCTATACTGAAATTCTGGAACTGTCACTGCACATAAGGGCATCAAAAAAGGTAACAATGTGCCATTTGCCTGCAGACAGCATAGAGGGATGGGGCTGTCCCCAGCTCTGTCCCGGATACCACCTTCTCTTCCAACTTGAAGGGTGCTCCCACCCTCTCCCATGAGGTTCAGCATCTCACCACTGTCCCGAAGGGTCTGGGTCAAGTCTTCTACCAGGGCCACAGCCTCCTCGCTGCTTTCAGGCCGATGCTCTTGCAGCCAGGCCTGAATTTCCCTTGGCAGCATGGTCAGCATCTGCTCCTTGGTGTGCACCTCTGGCCTCAGCCAGCGCCGACAGAGCTCTCGAAGGCGGCCGAGTGCCCCCTGTGGCCCTCCAGCTGCCTCCTCGTGGGGGCTGCCCTTGCCAGCACTCTGGGGGAAGGGCTCAGACTCAGGGCCATCCTCTTGCAGCACAGCTTCCTGTACCCAAGAGTCGTCCTCCAGGATCATGGTGGTGACCACCTCCTCTTTTTCTTCTTCTTGAGGCACTTGGACTATGGGGCTCAGAGGAGTGGTTACTCTTGGCACCTCCGCAGCCATCACCGGTGTTCTTGGAGTAGTCACCCCAGGCTTCTAGACTTTAACTTGAATGTTCTCCAGCCAGGTTCTCTGAGAAGACACCTCCCTACTCAAATTTCAACAAGTGATGCAGCTGAGAAATGAGAAAGAAAGAGAACCAGAATCAGTAAGTAAACTATCCTAAAACGATCTAATTCACAGCAGCCCAGGTTAGGCCACCAAGTAATTTTTATATCTATCTGCAAATCAACACAAGTTTCCTGTCGCTCTCAAAGGAAAAATGGCTTATTCCTGAAAACCTGTATCTCTCTAAGGCAAGAGAAGTTAAGAAGAATCAGAAACACAAGATATACAGCACTTTTCTTTCCAAAAAACCAAAGCAGGCGCGTAAGAAATTCAAAGAGCTTGCAAGAACCCAGGACTGAGTTATCTTGCCCTAAAGCACTTCACACTTGCTGCAGAGTGAGTGCCCTTGACCTTACAAATCAGTCACCCAACCTCACTGATCACCTAATAAGCAGAGATAGTAACACCCATCCTTCTTCTCTTGCGGGAACATCTTAAAGATTAGCAATGGATCAGATGTCAAGATGCTTTGTGCCTCAGTGGAAAAAAACCAGTATCTCAACTGCATTATTATCATATTTTAAAGTATGAAGTTTTAAAATGTTCATACTCTTCAATCCAGCCTTGGCTCCCTCAGGAATTATCTTTAAAAATAACCATCTTCACAAAGAGCAATTTATTTGTAAGGATACACAACCATAGCATTCTAATTGCAGAAAAATAAAAAACCCTGACACATTAAAAATCAAGCAGCAAGGGAATGGTTAATAAATTATGGCACATCCATACAGTAAAATATTAAAAACTACACTGGTGTAATAATGGCTACCTTTGGGGGGTAATGACTGAGAAGGAACTCAGAGGAGCCTTTAGGGTGCTGGAAATGTTCTACATATTGATTTGACAATGATTGCATAAGAGTATACGTGTGAAATTTAAGATCTGTGCACTCTGCTGTATTTTAAAACATTTTCTAAATTATGCTGACAAAGATTATTAATCATTTAAGATAATCCTCAAAATATTATAATTATGGATCCAAGCAAAACCAGCAAGCCATTAAAACCATAGAAACCCAATATGAACCCAATTCCCTTTCAAAATGAACAATATACACAGGAGAAAAAAAAAAAACCTGGATGGAGATTCTGCAAGATGTTGAGAGCAGTGAAGTGACAATTTGAAGACTATAAAAATGAAAAAATATTTTTAAAAAATCATTAGTACATTATACTCAGATAACGACCCCCCCCCCCAAAAAAAAGGGGGAAGGAGGAGGAAAAACTTTTTAAAAGAACAAAACAAATGTTCCTAGGAAAACCGAAGCTCCCAGTGTGTGCTGACAGTGGCCAGAAGACACTCGGGGGTAACAGGACTCTCGGGAGCTCGGGAAAACCGTTCCCAGGGAAGCCGATTCGCGGCGGCCTGGGGCACGACACGCCCTCTCCGGGCTCAGTTTCCCCGTCTGTAAAACGAGCCCCGCGGGATGTCGCCCAGGGTGCATCCAGTCGCAACCCTGCGTCCCCGGCTGGGTGTGCCAGGGGCGCTCCGCTGGGAGGAAAGCCGGGGTGCGCTGGCCGAGCGGCCCCGCGCCTCACCCCGGACCCCCCGGCCCCCGGGCCGGGCCGAGGGCCGCGAACGGCGCCCCCGGCGCCCCTCCCCCAGCGGGCCGCCGGCCCCGGCGCCAGGCCCGCCACGCCCCGCCTCGGGCTGCCCCCGGGCCGCGCGGCGCCCGGCCGGCCTTCCCGGGCTCACCTCTCCGGGGACCCGAGGCTGCGCCGGCGGCGGCTCCGCGTGCGAACAGCCCCGGGCGCGGCGCGGCCCCGCTCGCTTCGCAGCGGCTCTGGCCGGAGGGGCCCCGAGAACAATGGCCGGGGTGGGCCGCCCCCCGCCGCGCTCATTGGCTGCCGGGCCCGCCCCCCGCCGCGCTCGTTGGCTGCCGAGAACGGCCCCTGGAAACTCTGCTTTCTGATTGGCGGATACAGCACCCAAGCCGGGGCTGGGGGGGGAAGCAAGGCCGAAGGCATTGTGGGAGATGTAGTCCATCCGGACCCCCGGGGCTACGGGCCTGGGAAAGGCGTTTTGGGTTAATACCTGGGCGGTGCAGGAGGGCCAGAGGCAGAAAATCCGCAAACTGGCCGTCAGCACCCCAGTGTGGGCCAGAGTTGTGACCTGGAACAGGTCATGTCGCTTCTTTAAAGCCTCCGTATATTTGTCCATAAAAAGTGAAAGTTGGATGGACTTGAATGTCTTTTTCGGTTGTGGACTGGGTGGCAATGGTTAGGCCCCTCGATGGCCAAAAGCAGTCCCCGAGCGGGAAACGGATGAGCACGGGAAAAGCCTCCGTCGCTCGAGCCCGGGGCCCCTAACCCGGCTTGCAGAGGCGCGCACCTGGCTCTCTCACGCACCTTGGTCTCTGCCCGTGGTGTTCCCGCGTCTGGGGGGAAGCTCTGTCCCGCTTCTTCTGCCAGGTACGCCCATTCTTCTTTCTCCTCTTCCGTGGAGTACCTGCGCCAGACACAGACTCCGCCCCCAGCACACCTGTTCGGCAGGTGAGTGTGGGAGGTTGGCCTCTATTGTGGTGTTCCCACTCTTGGCGCTCTTGAAGGAATGGCCGTCCCGACGATGCTGTATGGCAGCAGGTAAGACACTGCCCTGAAATCCAAGGGGGGGATATAAGAATGGAGAGAAAAACAATGCCAGTGGGCTGTGACAGAACAATTGTGTGTACAGAGCAGTTATGGGAAGCACACACAGAGGACTGGCTAAATTTGTTATTTCAATTTTCATAAATTGCATTTCATGAAAATTTCATTTCATGAATATTTGAGAAATGTTTTCTATTATTGATGATTTCAATCTCATTTTTACGAACTGATTGTTCAGATCTTCCTGTTTTTCAAATCGAATTTACCCTTAAAAGCTCTTTGTATATTTAAAAAATGGTTCCTCTGTTTGTTACAGAAGTTGCTACTATTTTCTCCGTTTGCGTTTTGCTGTTCCTTTAAAATATAGAACTTTGACTTGACATTTTTATGACTTCAAATTTGTCAATGTCTTTTTATAGCTTCCGAGTTTTGTGTTATTCTTAGAAAATTCTCTGTACCACTCCAAATATTATTTGAATTTCTCTCATTTTTCACTACTTATAACCACTTTAATCCAAGTATAAGGATGCAAAGTGAGGTTCAGCTATTAAATACATTCCTGGTAGCATCTTAATTTATTAGTGCAAAGTGACCACATGCAAACAGCACCACCTCCAGGCTAGAAGTCAGCAAGCAGTAAGTGCCTGAATGCCGAATTCCTTGCCCCCACCTCTCCAGTGGTCAGCATTCCTAGAGAGTGCAAGAGCTCCAAAATGATGAAGGATGATAATTCTTGGGGTGGTCATGTATTAACAAAGATTTGTTTCTCCACTTTTCCATCCTTATTAGGGATGGGAATGTACACAAAAGGGAAAAGATTTTTTTAATTCGGGTAGGGAGTGGAGATACAGCTGACATTCTCCAGCAGCCTGTGAGTTCATTTATCTCTGTTATCCCAAGCCAACGCTTAGCCGCAAGAAACTGGCACTGTCTTGTTAAAGGAAAATCCTGGAGCCAGCCATCTCTGCCCTATGACATTGAACCTAGCCAATATCAACTATTCCAGGTTTAGACAGACCGTAAGTCACATTTAAGCCAAATTCCTGATATAATCTGGCCCCCAAGCCAGTGAGTGCCCTAAGACCAGCCTGGGACAGCAACCAAGCCTAGAGACAGGGCCCTGTTCAGTGAATAGGATTGTTCCTGTAAGTGCTTTCTTTCTCTAAGCCACAGGGGTGACAGAGGCTCTGATCTACCAGTGAGCATTCTTAGTTAAAAGCTTCAGAGAACTACTCTGGCTAACCTAAGTAAAAGGGATTTACTGAAAGAACATCAGGGAATCCATGGAGTAAATGGTTGCTGAAGGATCAGGCTTGAGTATATTTGGGAACAACGAAATAGAGCAGGGTGTCAAGAACTACAGCAACAATCTCTTAGCAGGCAGCCCAGAGTGCCCACCCCATGAGCCCTAGTGATGTTACAGCCATATGTTTGTCTGTCTTCCTCTCAGGGTTCCAACCCAGGAAGAAAGGTGTTGGTTGGCTGAGCCTAAATCACATGCCCACTCTCTGGACCCACTAGGGTAAGAGGAAATTGGATTAGGCTCCTAGCTTTCCTTATTAAAACCCTACACAAACCACAGGTTCTCCGCTCAAGAGATTAGAGGCCTATTAGGAAAAAATGGACAGTTACTACCTGTCGTTAGATGTTCAGCAAGAAGAGACCCCAAAGAATGCTCAGCCAAAGGCCTCAGAGGCTCTGAAGGAGATGATAAGGCTGGGGATGGGCAAAACACACTTTCCATAGCACCCGGTCACAGTCAGGGTCAATATTCTTGAGGCCGAGACATTGAGGCAGTGGGGCCTTTGGGCCTTGGGATGCAGGAAGCAACTCCTACTACCTAGGACCACCATCGTTGGTTAACCCAACCTACTTTCTCGATGTCATAGTAACAAGGGAGAGTCCTCTGGTTGTATGAAAGGTGTGTATCTCACTCTTTCTAGTTATGTCACAGAGTCAGGGCCACTAAATATGATTGGGAAAGATTATTTAAATGGAAGGTGTTGCAGGATGCCATAAGATTGGCCTAAAGAAAAGGGAAAGATTAAAGGGGCCTCATCGCAGGAATGTCCAGAAAAGAAGATAAACTAGAGAATGGGATCTGGGGAACATTTATTTTCAAGCGGGAAGAACAAAATTCAGTCCAATTAAGTGTCACTGAACAACTGTGAAATTAAGCATCACATGGTACATTCCCATGTAAAAATAAGCTAGAGCAGGACTTTTTTTGGAATGGAATTTTTTTACTTCCCAAGGCCAGCATCTTTTCCTGTTTTTTATGAATAGTTTTTATTTTTTGTGACAGAAGGAGGCCCTTTGAACCTTGTGTTGCTCCTCAAGGGATGCTGGCTTTTCTCTTTCTCAGCTGTCCTGTGCTAGCCCGGGTTTCTAGCCTCCTTGTGCCAAGAAGGAGGAGGAGAATAGATTTGCAGGCTCTGGCCAGTTCCCATGCCCTATTCTGAACTGCTCTATTCAAGGATATTTCTGAGAAGGCACAAGGGTTCTCTGCACTAGAAAGAATGACTCCGGAGGGAGCCCCAGTATGGGTTGGTGCTTGCCAAGACACAGAGGCACCAGTGGCACAGGGGTGGCTCAAGACAATGTGTTTTAGAGAGGAGTCAGCTCTGTAATCTTCAATGTCCCCCAAACCATTGCAGTTAAAGACTAATTATAACGATAAGAAGAAAAGAAAGGAGAATATTTAAATACATGCTCATGCACACACACACAATCTCTAGGTTGCTCAGTTCATAGGAAGAAAATTAACATTAGAATAGTTAGTTGACCACTTGAAAAAGAAACATACATCTTGTAAACTTCAGTAAAGCTTGCTGTGCACTTGGCATGCAAAAGACACTTCAAGACCAGTTTCCTGACTTGTCAAACCAGATGCTGCCAATAAGCTACTACTTTACAAATACTGAAGCCACTAAAGATGAGATTTACCATGCCACATGGCCTGAGAGGCACAGACATTCCCTGGATATGGTTTGGTGCCATGGACTTTCTCCTAATGGGCTGGTTGTGCATTTGATTTCACATACACACACGTGCACACGAGCAACTTAATTTTTTTAAATGATTAAACTAATGTACTCAGAAATCAGGAAGAAAAATACAAACTTGAACACAAAAATTAAAAATGCATAGCATACATAATAGGCCACGCATGGAGTAAAAAAATAAATGACAGTGGGAGAAATATTTGTAATACATTGTGACGCATGAAAGGCCAATTCCTAATTTACTATGAGTTTATCCAAATAAGCATAAAAAAGACCAAGAAAATAGAAAAACTCTACGGTGGCCTCTCCTGCAATTGCTCCTTATCACCACACGGTGTCACCATCTGCGCGTTCAAATCGAGGTGAGGGTCCAGGCCCGGCCTTCAGAAGTTGTCCTCTTAAGTGCCGGGGAGGAAAAATTCCACTGTCTCAGCACCAATCAATCCACAGTCCTCTGTAGGTTTCCTACGGATCTCATACCTTCTCCCTTCATGCCTTTTCACACCAAAGGTTGGTTACTGGTCCCCACCTTCCCTGAGAATAGGGCCTGACTTCCTTCTGGGGGGGCCAGCCATTCACAACAGCTAAATGCTACTTACCTCCCCTGGAGGAAGGGTACCTCCCCTGTGAATCAACACCCCAGAAGGCTTTCTGGTATTCTTTTAGTAAAGCAGTGAAAAAACAACCCACATGTTACATTTTCAGCAGAGTATATGCTACATATGAATCTATTGCATATGTATTTTGATATGGTTGTAAACATTACTACAGATACAGGTCATATCATTTTTCATGAAATACAGCTTAAGCATTGTCCCATGTCATTATAAATTCTTCATAAATACTATTTTTAATGTTTGAATTATCTTTTCATCACATAGTTCTATTGTAACTTTTGTAATAACCTTTTAGGCATTGGTTGTTTCCAATATTTTTGCTATTTTTGTACATATACTTTGTATATATTACTGATTATTTCCTTATGAGAAACTCAGTATTGAAATTACTGACTCAAAAACAACTTTAAGTCCTTTTAGTCATGCTGAAAAAAGACTCCCAAGAAAGAATTGTTGTGTGTTATCGCAGCAAGCAATATATAGAACGCTTAGCTTACTACATCCTTATGAAAAGTAATTAAAATAATTATTTTAAATCTGATAATTGGAAAAGGGAAAAATAATTTTTAAAATTTGCAATTAATTACTGGTATGAAGAAACAGTTTTAAATTTATGTTTTCTGTTTCTATAAATTATCTATTAGTTGCTTTTGCCCATTTATTTATTGGGGGTCTTAATTTTTTAAATTAATTCTTGTAAGCCCTTTATTTATTGAAAATATGATCTATTGCTTTTTGTATTTGTTACAAATTTTTTTTGGTGTAATGCTCATTAAAAAATTTTACTAATAACATTTTAATGTTTATAAGTTTTTCAATTTATTTTTTAAGATGAAGTTTTTTTAAATGAGGCAAAATTATACACAATGAAATGCACAGATCTTAAGTGCACATATCAAAGAGTTTTAAAAATATATATACTGGGGTGTGCATGTTTTAAATATTATACATTCAAATTTCTTGGTCTTATCCAGTGATCACTGTCAGGAAAAAGTGAAAGACTTTGAAATGGACTCCCCCAAGAAAGTTACTGGGCATCTTATCTAGAGTACCCTTCCCTGTTTTCTTTGATCTGTTTTACCAATCTGTACATTTCTTACTTATTGGTAAAATATTGTAGAAAACATATTAATGCAAATTATTCTTGTACATAGTAATGCAAATTAGTTGTGGCTGTTGGGATACAACTGATTATTGCTCTGTGGTCAGATACCTCTATATAGAATTTTTTAGCATCCCTTATCTGCCCCACATATATGTGTGTGTGCAGTGTGCATCTTCGAATTCTCTTGTGAACTAGTTGTAACATCTTATTGGTTTCCTGATTAGTTAGTGGGTTAAATACAATCTTTGACATGTGTTCATTTTATTTATGCCTGGGTCATGCTTGTGTCCTCTTTAAAATGAATTTAAGATCATTCTAAAATGAAATAAATAAATAAATAAAGAAAATGAATTTAAACATCAAGCATATTCAAGGCATGAGTTAATAGGTCATGGCCTAGATTCATTCTGGAAACAATTTATTCTGAAGTTCAAACTTATTTAAAAGGGCTAGGACAAGAATGACAGTTCATAATTATGAATAATCAAGAAAAGCTCAAATAGGAATATGTCTTTCCTACCTAGCCATGCTGGTGGTGATTTAGACTCCATGCCCAAGACTGATGTGTGTGTGTGTGTGTGTGTGTGTGTGTGTGTGTGTATATATGTATGTAATGTATATACAATTTTTGCTAGCAAAGGTCTAATAAGCCCTTTCTTTTAAAAAGAGAAAAGAGAGCAAGAAAGCAATGCAAGAGTTAGTTCTTGTGCTTAGAAAACATAAATAAATATATTAATTTATGTTTCCAAATTTCCAAAAAACAGGGTCAAGGCCATACACTGTGGTCTTTCTGTTTTTGTCTTTTTTCCAACTCAGCTTCTTTTCAAAGCCTTAAAACTTGAGGAGCCAGAGAGTGTTGGGGTGTCCTGGAGGGCAAACACTATTTTCATCCATGACTAGTAATAAGTTCTCAGTTGACTCAAAATATTTGTGAAATTAAGCAATTTCCCTAGCGATGTAAAATTTTTTTATTCATACATAAGGGAATTGGGCAGGCCTCGAGGAAGAGCAAAAGAGAGAAGAATCTCCTCCAGGCTGGGAAGCCCAGGCCACTGAGGCGCAGATGTTTATGTCCCTCCTTGGTCTTTCCCATCTCCTTTCCACTCCCCAGGCCAGTCAGGTGGAGAACCCAAGATGACGGGGAAGAGGGAGAATAGCTGATGGAGCTGAGGTGGGAGCGGTTCAGGCTGGACAGGCCCCTCTGGCTAGAGGTGGAGACCACTTTTACCTGCCTGAGAGTTGCAGAAGTAGATGGCAGGGAATCCCCTGCTTGGGAAGAATGACACGCTGAGTAGACTAGAGAGCTGAAAAACAGGATTCTAGGGCACCAGCAAGAACACGATTTCTGGAATGAATAGTTGACGCCCTCGCCTGCCTCCTCTGGCCAGGAACAGGTGGATTAACCAATGGAAAGGGGGTGTACCTGGGAATTGTGATGCTAATGGCAGGAAAGCAGAACATCTCTTTTCCACTAACGGTGTCTGCTTTGGGTTTCTTATTGCAGTCTGAGCTGGTCCGGAACCCGGCGGCGAAGGACACCATTCAGGCCCTGGACGCCCGGGAATGGGGCGGAGGACCGGGCAGAGGAGGATGCTCAACACGGTCCTAGCGAAGGGCTGACGCCGCCGTCAGTAGCCCGCTGCTCCACGGTAGTCGCGTAAGGCCAGGAGGTTCGCACCTGCAGATCCCGCTGTCAGCTCCGGAAAGGCGATATCTGCAATCAGGTAGCTCGAGAATTGGGTTTCGCACTTGTCACCCCTCGGAACTGGGCGTCCCGGACGCTTGAGTCCTTGCCGGGCTTACTCGGACTACATTTCCCAGAAGGCGCCGCGGTGACGGCTGGCTGGATTGGCCTACGGATGCGGCGGATTCTCGTCGTGGAAAGCGAGGAGCCAATGGCAAGAGGACCGGGGCGGCACTTCCCGGCGGCGGGCTGTCGAGCGCAGGCTCCTCCCTGTGTCCGGCGGTCCTGTCACGGACCCCGCTCGGGGTGCTGGGAGGCAGCGCCTCGGCGTGGCGGGCCGCGGCGGCTCCGCGGTGGAGGACTCTCCCTTCTGCTCCATCCCCGGCCGGGCCCTGCGGCGGTGAGTGAGCCGGCGCGGCTGAGGCGCGTGCAGGGCTCGCGCGCCGCCCCGGCGCTGCCTCCCGGTCCCGCGCGCGCGTCTCTGCCGAGGAGCAGCTGCGGTTTTCCGTGACGCCGCGAGCTCCCCCAGCCCCATGCATTTTCTTGCTCCGCGGCGGTGGTCCCCGAGTCTCCGCCGAGCCTTGTGACACTCCGAGCGCCGCGCCCTGCTTCGGGCCTGAGGCACGGCGAGGCGGCGGGGGCGGGGGAGCGGAATGGGTGGCGGTCCTCCCCGGGCCGTCATGTTCCTATTAATACACCCAGTGACGAGCTGCTGCTTCTCACAATGGCACTCAGTCACCACCGAGTGCCCTAGGGCCTTCGAGGTTCCCTGTGCCCAGGGGGCAGGAGACAGGTGGGGAGCGCGGTTTCCGTCACCGTGGCTGACAGCTGTCCCCTCCCTCCCTCGTGTTTAGTGACCGGTGTAGAAATTACATCGACGCTCCAAACTTAGGACAATTTAGCGATGTCTGTAAACGCATACACGTCTCCATGAAAAGTGTCTGTCTGTGTGCTCCAGTGGTTCCAGTCGCTTTGGTTGGCGAGACGAGGATGTGAAACAGTCAGACTCCCTCGCCCCAGTGTGGCCCCCGCTCCACGGAAACGCAGAATTCTGTGGAGCAGTTGCAGGGGCTGAGCCGTGTTTGTTTCTGTTGGAAACTCTTTAGGGGCGTGAGCGGGAGCGTGATGACTTACATTTCTTTGTGATTCCCAATGCCTTACAGCATCTTTCTGAATAAATTACTCATCGATACAGTAATCCAAGCATCCTCCCCAAAATAAGTTTTTCGTAATACTGCTCATTTTATTTACGTATTAATGATTGTTTTAGGCCTCCATACGTTTTGTTTGTGTTTATCCCGATTGAATCTTACTTAATCTCACAGTTCATCAGTCTTTTTTTTTTTTTTTTTTTAATTCACATCTTTTAGGTCTCAGTTTCTGACTCCATTAAGCCTTGAAATAGGGCCGTTCCCTTTGGGGTTCTGCTTGATCTGTTACTTGAGGTTGACAACAAATCTACAAGCCAGGAAAAGTCAGCTGTCCTCCTAAGTAATATGAGCATAATTAAGTCCATAGTTCTTAGCTTGGTGAGGAAAATGTAATTGGAGAGATTTCTAAAAGCTTTTCAGAAATCAGTTATACTTGCACACTCTCTCCTTTGTTTATCTTGTCTGTCGTGGTCAATTTGTTCCTCAGAAAGTTAGTGTGTCCAAAGACAGGATTCTGTTGATATGTTTGGGAGGCCTAGGAGTCTTTTAGAGATGGGAAAGTTGGCCAATAGAAGATTTATGTGGTCTCTTGCTTTAGGACCTGTGACCCCCAATGATGTGGCTGGGGACTTCAGGGAAGAGTGGATTACCTGGATACTGCTTAAAGAATCCTCTTCAGGGATACCACCCAGCACCATTAGAAGAATGGGCCCTCAAAGGGTAATGATGCTTACTCAACTTCAGATTTAAGACAGATATTTTGAGAGGGCCCAGATTTGAATGGCCTCTGAGGATGTTGGTCTCTTAGAACTCCACGTCTCTGTGACAGTAACTAGTGCCTCCCTGGCAGAAAAAGATGGGCTTCCATTTTTATGGCACTTTATGGTTTGCAAAGGTCTTTGATATTTACTGTCTTATTAGTATCTTACCATAACCCTTTTCCAGCCCAGGACACTGAGACTCAAAGTTAAGTGCCAGAGGTAAGAGTCCAACTTAGATCTTTCACAAAGACATTTACACACATACACATGTGTGTGTGTGTGTGTGTGTGTGTGTGTGCAGATATATATGTAAAATGTTCACATCGGAAAAAGAGACAAGCAAAATGAAAACAAAAGTCATCCATCCCACCACTAATGTATAATTAAAAGCGTAATATAAGCATATACATAAAATTAAAAACCAAACATATATAATTAGAAAATAAAAGGAAAAATTGGGATCATACTGTAGATTCAGTTATATATCCTACTTATACGTTACATTGTGAATATATTTTGACAACAATAAACATCTTTATACCATTTAAAATAATTAGTATTTTGTTGTATGATTATAGTAATTTACATTAGATTGAACCATATATTTTACCATTTTTACTTACAAAATGGCAGTTTCATATGGCTCAGATATAATTACTCTTTTGTTGTGGGACGTTTAGGTCATTTTAAAATTTTCATCAGTATTGTGATGAACATCTCTTAGTTAATTCTTTTTTTAAAGTCTCATTTATTGAAGTATAATTAGTCAATAATTAGCTAATGTGTCTTTTACATACTTTTTTCATTTTCTCAGAATCCCTAGCATTAGAATTGCAGGGTCAAAAAATTGGTACATTTCTAAGGTATTTGATGCTTTTGCCTAATGCCTTTCAAAAAGATTGAATCAACATATTTTTTACCCACAAGCATTATATGAAAGTGTCCGTTTCTTCATATATTACTGTAGTAGTGAATATTATAATTTGAGAGTCTGGGTTAAATAATAGGGATAACTAACATTTATTGAGGATTTACCACTTAATTCTTAAAATCTAGATCTTCCTATTTTATAGATGAAGACACTGAGGCACAGAGAGTTTAAGTAACTTTCCTAAGATCATACAGCTAGTGAGAAGCAGGATTAGGATTCAGACTCAGGCTATAAGACTCTTGAGTTTGCACTCTTCACCCCTACAATATATTGCCTAAATATATCATAGTTTTACTTTATTTGAATTTCTTTGATTAATAGTAAGGTTAAAAGTTTTTAATATATTTATAGGCTGCTTTTTTTTCCTTTTGTGACTTACCTATTCCTGTCTTTTGTCTTTTATTTCTTCTTCTTCTTATAGGTGTTAATCTATTTCTCATGGCTGTATATCAATTGCTGCTCTTCTGGGAAAATTTTAAAGCACAATATTATAGTTAACTTCCTTGTCCTGGAGGCTCTGTTTTCAATAAAATTATCTCTCCACATGGGTTTGTGCCTTCTGAGATAAGTTATTGTGTTTACTATAGAGTTACTATGACCCATCTGATTTTTTTTTTTTTTTAATGTGAGGAGAAGGGCTTTTTTCTCAGCCTCTTGGACTGATCACCCTCTTGTATCACTTTGCATGGCTGCCCTTTTAATGAGATCAAACACACATTAGAGTTTCCCCGGGTGTTCTCTTCTACCTAGGGAAGGAGGAGGGCTTAGGTTTTGGCCAGGCCTTGGATGATTGGCTCAAATTAACATCCTTTGTCTGTCTTCCTGTGTAGGATTACTAAACCAAAGGTACTCTCCCAGCTGGAGCAGAAAGAAGAGCCATGGGTCTTGCCACTCCAAAATTTTGAGGCAAGGAAGATTCTAAGGGAAAGTCACACAGGTGAGATGTGAGTGTTACCTGGTAGAAGAAGAATTTGGAATACTGCCCTAGAGTTTTGTTCTTACTATTAGAAGTTTAAATTTGACTTTTTGGGCAGTCAGTAATTGACCACTTAAAGTCTCTTTCTAAGTAAGCATTTCACTTTTGAATATAACGTCTTTGACAGGAGTTGTCCAGTTTTGACAAGATGTGGCATACTCTTGAGGGAATTAAAGCTCACCTCGAGATTCATCTGGCCATCTTAAAGTACAAAGGGTTTAGGAATTCACATTTTCTGTAATCTCAGTGAATCTCAATAAACTTTTCAGAAATTGAAAACCAAAGTAGGAAAATTAAGCACAGTCTATTGCAAAAACATTAACTTTGATCTTTCTTGTTGTTTTCTGATGTTCATTCCTGATAAGTGATAGCTTTATTCTCCGTTACTTCTATTAATTTTTCAGACTTTGAAACTCAAGTGGAAAAATCCAATCCAGACATTTCTGATACAGCAGAGCAATGTGGAATGTCCTTAGAAAGGGCGGGTAATGATACTTCTCATACTCTTATTTGGGAAGGAAGCTGGGAGAGGGGCCTTGAATTAGAAGGACAACGTGGAACCCTTCCAGCAGAGGGCAGTCAGGAGCCTTTTTCACAGGACAAGGACACAAGTGAGTTCCTAGGTGGTTATGTAGGAAAGAAACCTGTGTGTGCAGAATGCGGAAAAAGCTTTAACCAGAGTTCCTATCTCATGAGACACCTAAGAACCCATACTGGCGAGCGGCCTTATAAATGCATTGAGTGTGGGAAAAGCTTCAAACAGAGTTCAGACCTTGTAACCCATCGCAGAACACACACGGGAGAGAAGCCCTACCAATGCAGTGGATGTGAGAAAAAATTCAGCGACAGCTCAACCCTCATCAAACACCAGAGGACCCACACAGGTGAGAGACCCTATGAGTGCCCAGAGTGTGGGAAGACTTTTGGGCGGAAGCCACACCTCACAATGCACCAAAGAACCCACACAGGAGAGAAGCCATACACGTGCCTCGAGTGTCAGAAAAGCTTTAGTCGAAGCTCAAATTTCATCACTCACCAGAGGACCCACACAGGAGTGAAGCCTTACAGGTGTAATGACTGTGGGGACAGTTTTAGCCAGAGCTCGGATTTAATTAAGCACCAACGAACCCACACAGGAGAACGGCCCTTTAAATGCCCAGAGTGTGGGAAGGGCTTTAGAGACAGTTCTCACTTTGTAGCTCATATGAGTACTCACTCAGGAGAAAGGCCTTTCAGTTGTCCTTATTGCCACAAAACTTTCAGTCAGAGCTCCCATCTGATCACACACCAGAGAACACACACAGGTGAGAGGCCTTTTAAGTGTGATACTTGTGGGAAGGGCTTTGCTGACAGCTCTGCCCTCATTAAGCACCAACGGATCCACACAGGAGAAAGACCCTATAAATGTGGTGAGTGTGGGAAGAGCTTCAATCAGAGCTCCCACTTCATGACCCATCAACGAATCCACTTAGGAGACAGACCCTACCAATGTCCTGAATGTGGCAAAACCTTCAATCAGCGCTCCCATTTCCTGACACACCAGAGAACACACACAGGAGAAAAACCTTTTCATTGTAGTAAATGTGACAAGAGCTTCCGTCAGAAAGCACATCTTCTATGCCATCAAAACACTCATTTAATTTAGGAAATAATTGTTAGTGGTTCTGCTGCTGCTGCTCCCTTCCAAATTTCCGTTGCTACTGTGTTTAAAATGTCCCAAGCAGGGAAAACCTGAACTTGGGCATCAGTGGATCAGGTTGGGCCCTAATCTGTTCTCTTTTTCCTTCTTTTTTTCCTTATTTTATTTTTTTAACGCCTACAGCACCTGGTGTTCCTAGGTGGTCTCCCATCCAAATACTAACCAGGTCCGACCCTGCTTAGCTTCCAAGATCAGACGAGATCAGGCATGTTCAGGGTGGCATGGCTATAATTCCATACTTTAATAGTGAGGATAAACCTATAGGATCCAAATAATGTGCTGAACACAAAAGGCATTCTTTCAGTGGTTTTGACTGACTCTTAGAGAAATATGAGTTAATGCCTGGTTATTAAAAAAGAAGTGAGATAAATGTGACCTAGAGATCTCATCTAAGCCACTTAGTACAGTGCCTGGCACAAAGTAAGTGCTCAGTAACTAAATGATCACATTATCACTATAATGATTAATATTTGATATCTTATATACCACCCTCAATATAGTGCCTAGCCCTCAAAAGACAATACCAGGTTGACTATATAAGCTTATTACTCAGTAAGGAATTTATTAGTGCAGACCTGCAAGCCCAGGGTTCCCAAGAAATTAAGTTGGCACTAGAAGATTTGGGTATAGATACACAGATTTAATAAACAGAAAATAGTCTCCCAAACCAGTGCTGTTGCAGGCATTAGTCACCAGATGTCTCATTGCCGTGACAAGGCAGAATTATCATAGAGGATGTTTGCGGTCTTGTGACTTGGAGGCTGAAAGAATTTCAGAAGCCCTTTGTACGGCAGTGTCTGAGGTATTCCCATTGGAGGTTGTTGCCATTTGAGGCATAAGAAATATCCGGTGACAAAGAAGCCAGAGGGACTTGGAAGAGGACTGTAACATTGTGGAATCAAACTTCTTGAGAAGGTTAAGTGATATTACAGCGATCCTTCCTGGCATTCTGCTAAAGGAAACGACTCTTGTTTTCTAATTGCTGGCCCATTGGCTCTTTAGTATTAAGTAATGCAGCCCTCTGATCCTTTTAGGATCATTCATTTTATGCACTAGTACACTCCCATGTTTAATTGAAACACACTGAAAGAAGGCGTTTAGAAAGAACACTGACCACATTGTGAAGACGAGGTGTTTGAGTCTTCTGGCCCTGATGCTTACTTAGGCCAGACCCTACCTACCTGACAAGGTTGACACACACACACACGGGCGCACACACGCATAAGCACTTCGTTGTTAAACTATGAAGTGTAATATCTCTAAAGTTTAAAGTTATATAGTACTGTTGCTAATGTCTTTTTTTCCAAGGAACTCTGGCTAATATTTCTTCAGGTGGCCCATTTTCTCTTATAACGAGGGACTTCTTTTTTTACCTGTTGCAAACCTAAGGCCTGAAAATGCCAAATGATTCATATAGGTCACATAGTTCACAGAAGAGCCAGAATATGGCCATAGGTCTCCTCTTCAACAACATGGAACAGACAAGCTCTGGGATTTGTTAGCGTCTCTGAGCCACTACAGGACTGGAGGACCCATCTTATACCCACCAAACCACTCTGAATATGGACATGATGGAGAGATGTAGCCTAAGTTCCCGAGAGGTTTCCGGGATCCTGGCCTGGTGGTCCTTGATCCTCAAGAAATGAGTGGACAGGTAAGGGCAGACACAAGGGGTTAAGGAGGGCATTGTGTGTTTAATACCCTAGGGAGAGCTCTTCAGGGGCAATGTATGACTGGCTCTGTGGCTTTGCTACCTCCCCCTCATCCTCCAGCCGTGAGCTAGGAATACTTAAATGGTATTGGTGAGAATGGAGATAACTGACGTGCCATATTTTCTCTTCGTTTCTACCCTGTAACTGGGCTGTTAGCTTCTTGCACATGCTCTGCACCTCCTCTTCTCTTCCTCACTTCAAAATTCACATCATCACCAAGCTCTGTCAATTTTGGCTTTCAGATTCCTCAGAGACCTATCAGTCTCTCCATCTTACTGCCACTCCCTAGTCCCAAATGACCACCATCTCTTACATGAATTCCTGCAGTAGTAACCTCCCAACTAATAGCCCAGATTTTATTTTTGCTCTATTTTCTTTTGACAGAAGCCAGAGTGATCTTTACAAGTCCTGAATGTAATCACATCACCCACGTGCTTAAACCCAACAAGTCCCATTGCTTTTAAGATAATGACCCAAATCTTTTTAAGCAGGCCTGCAAGGCCCCCCTCAATTTTACCCACACAGCACCCCAGCCTCTGTTGATAACGTCTTTTCTCTTATTCCCTGTGCTTCAGCCTACTTTGTTCCTTCTGTTCCTTGATCACATTGGGGCATTGCACACCTTAGAGCTAACTGTTCCCTCTGCCCAGAATGTTCCTCATCCAGGCTTCTATTTTCAACCAGCCTAAAGCTCACAGAGACTTCCCCTGACTATCCCATCTCAGTCAGTCCTCCTCCCCCAACAGTCACTGTCCCATTATCCTCTTTTATTTTCATCAAAGTCCTTACACCTGTCTCATATTTTCTTGTTTATGTATTGACTTTAGTAAACTCTATTATTAGGAAGGAGCCATTTCTCTTGTTTACCATTCTTTCCTTGCCACCTAAAATAGTGCCTGAATTAATGAGTGCATGCTCAGAGGGAAGAAACCCATGCTGGAAAAGTAGCAGTGTGAATGAAGCAAGACAGGTGAATGAGGGTCATGCCAAGAAGGCTCATAGTTGCCAAACTGAGGAGTTTAGATTTATTCTCTGGGAAGTGGGTGTTGCTAATGGTTTTCCAGTAGAGGAGAGGCATGATCAGCACTTGAGGAAGTTTGATTTGGCAACAAGTTATGTGTAAGTCATATTACAGAGAGAAAAACTGAAGGTATTGGGACGATCCATGTGATTCAAAGTGCTTAGCACAATGCCTGACCCATAGTCAGTCTCCAATAAGAGATCATTGTCACCAAGCCTCATGGCAGCACTAGGAGGTACTAGAATAATAAGGCAAGATCATTAAAACCCCTATATCTTAAAATAATTCTTCCTATAGCCCATTGTCACATTCCTTCCTTCCTCTTTTCGTCAAACTTCTACCATTGTGTAGTTATTCTCAGACCTGTCATGTCTAGGCCCTTGACTTCACTCACAAAAGCCTCTTAAATTCCACATCCGAGGGCCTCTTGTGAGTCTTCTTCCCATTCGACAACTGTTTACTCTTTGATACCACTTACACATGCTTCTATTTGCAATTCTCTTCTCTCTTAGTGAATGTAAGATGATTCTGCTACATTCCTGGCTACTCTTTGTAAAGGACCTTCCCTGGCCCCACCCCCAGCATTCTGACCCTTGACCCTTTTCCTTTCTTTTTTCTTTCCTGTTCTGCACACTAATTTTGTGACTTCAACCATCATTTCTCAGAACATGGGTCTAGCTCCACCTCTGTCTTGGATTTTATACCTACAAGTCTAGCTCCTTTGGAGAACCCTTCCCAAGGATGACCTGTTACTTCCCAAACCCAGAATTTCCAAATTAGAGTCAGCATCTCCTCCCAAAAACATCGCTCCTGATGTTTCTCTTTTTGCAAATAACTCCAGCAATCTCCTACATGCCGTCACCAGAAACCTCCTGAGAGTTCTCTCTCTCCATTGTTCCCTATATTCCCAGTCATGTAGCCTCTGCCTCTGCACTTTTTCTCTTTCTCTGTAAGTTGTAAAAAAACATGTGCTTTGTGTAAAAAAAAAAAACAAAAAAACAAAAAAAACAAAAAAAAAAAACAAGTGCCCAAAGTGAAAAAGTGGAAATGCCTATCTCTTCCTCATTCCCCACTCCACTCTCAGTCCCCAGATCTAGCCCTGGAATCCCATGGCTTGTCAAGTCTGGCTTAGCTCCTCTCTTCTATCCCCTCCCCCACCCAATGCCCCCACTGCCATTCTCTGAACTAAAAAGGATAGTTTTCCGTCTGGTCTCCTTGACTTTTCCTTTTCATTCAACTCAATGAACATTTATTGAGTGTCTCCTGCACACCAAGTCCTACACTAGACCCTGGAGGTGGAAAGACAAGACAGTGAAAGATGTCCACATTTAAGAGCTATTGGGCTTTGGGCAAGTTACTTAACTCTCCCTGACTCTTATTTCTTTATCTGTAAAATGAGAATAATCCCAGTACCTTCTTCATGGGGTTGAGTGAGGATTAATGAGATGATACATATCAAGCTTTGTGCAGTACCTGATATGTTGTATCTGCTCCATAAATGTCAATGACAACAATGATAATGATAATCTTGGTCTTGGAAGAGTTTTGAAGAATAGGGTTATCTACATGATGAAAGATGAGAAAATATTTTTGGAAAAGGGGAGACAAGCAGTTTAAGTGAAAGTGAAAGACTGAGGTAAAGAGTTGGGAGACTGAACGGTAAGGACTTGGACTTTGTCCTCTACGATTACTTCTCAAAGTGTGAGCCAAGGAACACCTGCATTTGAAATGCTTGTTCAAAATGTAGATTTACTGTCCCCAACACTGACCAAGTTGGTAAATTCATATGTGGCAAAAGATGCGTTGGGGAAAATTAACACACTTCAGTTATATGTATTAACATGGATAAGCCTCAAAAAGCTTAATATGAGTGCAAAAAATAAGATGCAGAAAAATACATATAGTAAGGGTCAAAATGCAATAAAGGTAAAAATAGGCCAACCTAAATGCTATATTGCTTGAGCAATATGAACAATATGAACCCATATATAAAGAAAGCAAAGGATTTGTCAAATTCAGGGTAGAGGTTAATTGAAGTGGAGAAGAAGAATGCTAACTTTCTATTAATCTGGGTGTAAAGCACACAGGGTTTAAAAAATTATAATAATTTAATTTACATTATTTATATATTTTTTATTTACAAAGTATTTCCCAAGGAAAAGAAAAGTAAAATAAGTAAATAGGGAAAAAGAATGCGACTCTCTCAGAGATTGGCCTTTTCCACTTAAATCTGCAAAAGTTGAGTTGTACCAAGAAAAACAAAAAACAGTCCAAGTACCTGGGCCTGAACAGACCATGGGCCAGTCCCTTCCATTTTCAATCATACACTTGCACTTTCTCCTTTTTCCTTCAGCTAAAAATGCCTCTCTTTATGTAGTATGGGTAAATGCCCAGAAGATTTTAGGCTCACACTTCTATAATCAGCCAGACTTGGACCTCTAGTCTGAATGCAAGACAATGCTCTTGTGAGCACCGTTTTTTTTTCCCCCCTTCCTGAAAAAACAAATGTTTCCTCCATTTAGATTATTTCCACAGGGTGTGAACATTTTTACAGCTCTCGTTACTTGTTGCCAGATCACTTTCCGAGTGAATTATATACCAATGTACAATGCTACTAGCAATAAATGACTACCAGTCTCACCACACCCTCATCCTTGAAAAACAGTTTTGCTAGTTTAAATGATAGGTTTCTTACATATTGTTTTCATTTGCATTTCTTTGATTAGCCATAAAGTTGAACATTTTTTCACATGTTAGTTTTTTCTTGTGTTTTTATCTGTTGTTTGTATACTTAAGAGTATAGGTTCAGAATAAAAACTTGACAGTTTGGCTTTGAGGAAGTCACTTTATTTCCTGCTCCTTGCTTTATTTCTCTCTCACTGCTTTTTTTACTTTTTTACTTTGTAAGTAATACATGTTTATTTTAGAAATATCAGAAAGTCCAATTAAGCAAACAAAAAAAGTAAAATCACCTTCCAGAGATAACCAGCCTGTTTATTGTATATCCTTTTAAACATTTTCTCTAACAAAAATATAAATATATCACCTAACCTGAGCCTGTTTCCTCATCTGTAAAAAAATTAGAATACTTGTCTCTCAAGTTGACAATTAAGAGTTGGTATATATGAAATTGATTTATAAAGTGTAAGGTGTTATATAAATGTAAGTTGCTGTTCTCATGACATAAAATGCCCTTTACTCTGCTAAACAGAATGCTGATGCTGGGCTAATCATGTGCCACTGGATTATGGAACTGGGTAACTGAGATTATCTTCAATGGAGCTGGTGGTTTAAGGATGCCATGGCCTTGAGTTAAGGCCATGGCAAGCCAAATGAAAGCCAGAGTAGTGAGGGAACAGAAAAAATTAGAATGGAGGAAGCTGGTTGTCAAAGAGAGGAGGGTAGAGCAGACTCATAGAGAAGCAGAAATGCACAGAGGGAAAAACAAACCCCATGCCTTCACTCTTCCATTAGTCCTATTTTTTTTGTTGCCCCAGTTTTAGTCCCTACGTATCTTTATTATAACTGCCCTCTTTCTAGCCTTTTTTCCTCGAGAGGTAAACAAATGGGCCTCTATTTCTTGTAGCCAGTCAAACCTGACCAGAAACACACATTGTCACTCTTACGGCTGTATATCACTCCATTGTGTGGAGGTGCTGTCACTGATCTAAAAACCCAGTGATGGGCATTTGAGACATTTCCAAGGAGCATCTTCCTCACTAATTTTTGTGCTTAAAAAAAAAATTGTTATGGTCTATTCCAACAGGAGGAATCCCTTGTTTGAAGGAGAGCTGCATAGTACCAGGTTGGACTTCTGAAAGATTGTGTCAATTTATAGCCAATGGCAGGGCATGACAGTGGTTGCTTTTTCAGCCCTTTGCCAATAATCAATTAAAACAAAACAAAAGAACAGAAACATTGTTACTCTGACAGGCAAGAACTGGTAAGTGGCCAATTATGATCTTAATGTGCATTTCTCTGAAGTTTGTGTTTATTGACCAGACATATGAGCTTTGTCATCAGGTAGCCCTGGGTTTGAGTTCCAGCTCTGCCTCTTGCTGTGCTGTGTGACTTCATTTGAATTCATTGGTTCTCCATTTTCTTATCTGTAAATTGGAGATAATAATTGTTCTTCCTTTGTAGATATGAGGCTCAGATAAGTAAATACAAAACGTTTAGTCCAGTAAAGCCTCGGTACATTTGTTACTGTAGTTACGAAGAATGACTTAATTTGTTACCCACAGATAAAGTTGAGATATCTGAATCTCAATGGGATGTTGTTTTAATACATGTTAGAAGTATATGGGTCTAGGAAGAGGAAAGAATGTAGAAGGCCATCAGGTTCATAACTTTTATCATTAGAGAGAAAATATATTTACATATTTGGATATGCACTCATTACAAAAGTCTTTAGAATTGTAATAAAAATATATGTGCATATATTAAAAGCCAAGAAATAGAAAATAAAATCAAAAGATAAACTGGGTATACAGGACTTGCAGATTTCTAAGAGTAGTATGGATTGAGACAATGAATTTTGAAGTCTGTGACAATATAAAAAGGATTCAAAATGACCCTTGGAACAGTGAGAAGAATGTCTTTGAAAGTCTGCAGCTTTAGGACTTATGTCTGATAGAAACCACTGATCAAAAGCAATCTTAGTTAAATAGTTTGGAAACTGTCTTCCTTAGCATCTCTGTGTCTTTCAACTCAGAGAAGCTTTAGAATTGAGTACAGGAAGGCTTAATGGGGTCAGAACTATGGATTAATATGTTGAGGTTAAGAACAAATATGTGCATATTTCACAATTTTATGTACTTGCAATATTTAAGAAAACTGGGTTTCTTAGAGCAACAGCCTTATAACTATTATTTTAAATGCATATTTGAGTTAATTTTAGGCTCAAGATTTTGAGTTGAAATCAGTGTACACAAAGAACTGGGCCATCTAAGAGAACTTTAGATTTATTATATTTTTAAGTTTATTTGAGTTGTAAGGATTACTAAGCCTTGAAAAGTTTTAGGTCAGACGATTGAGGAAATTTCAAAGAATATCTATTAAGTTTATAGACATGATTTTAAATGTTTGAAGATGTTGGATTAACTAAATTTGTGAATGGGATTAAAAATTATTAAAAGTTTCTGAAAACCGATTGGTAAAATATATTAGACCTAACTGAACAGTTCTGTTAATAGAGAATGTATCAGTAATAGGGTCAGCGTCCAACATGGTAAACTTGAAGTGTCTGCTGGATTCACAGGTGAAAATGTCTGCTACACAGCCAAAAATACTGAGTTGGGGCTTCTGGAGGGTCTGGCCTGGTCGCGAGATACATGGATTTAGGGTTGTTCAGTAGTTTAAGGTGAGAGTGGTGGATAAAGTTACTCAGAGAGTGGACAAACTAAAAACGTTGGAGGGCAGGGGACATTTTTCCATCAAATATTTTACGGGCAGCGTACATGGTGCAAGGGGAGGAACCGTACCTAAAAGGGGAGGCGTGCCCGAAGAAGAATTTGCAAAGATCCGTGGCCGGGTATCTAAGGGAAGGAAGTTTGGACAAACACAGTTCTCTTGCTTTATTTAGCATCCACTTCTCAAATACTGGGGCTGTTGAGAGTTCAAATCTGACGGCTGCTGGAGCGTCCAGCAGAGAACTGAGGCCAGACTGCCAGAGTCCGCGGTCCCTCAGGGCAGTGTGGGTCCTGCTCGGGTCCCAGAGGAACACCCTGGGCCGCTTCAAAGGACGCCGTCTTTGGCGCCGAGGCGTTTAGCTGGGCAGGCAGGGGAAGGGGGAGAGAGTCCACGGCTTTTATTTCAAGTCACAGACTATGGCAGCCTTTGGGTTCGAGGTGCGGATGAGGCAGCGGCCGGGGACACTCAGATTTCAGGGCGGGCACCGGCCTCCCGCGCGGAGAGGAGCTGTGTGCGAGCCCCGCAGGGGGAGCGGCTCCACCGCCTTCCTTCCGCCGCCTCGGGGCGCGGCGAGCGGGGGCGTGGCGGGGCGCGGCGGGGCTGCTCGGGCCCCGCCTCTTCCCACCGCTCCCGCCGGCGCGGCAGGGCGCGGCTGTGGGCGTGGCCGGCGGGCGCGGGCGGGGCTTCCGGGACCCGGACAGCCCGCGCGTCAGGGCGAGGCTGTGGGCGTGGCCGAGGGCGTGGCCGGCGGGCGCGGGGCGGGGCTTCTGGGACACGGACAGCCCGCGCGCCCTGCAGGAGCTGCCGCCGCCGCCGCCGCCCGCGCCCTCAAGGTCTCGCCGCTTCCTCAGCAGAGACCTGGACGCCGCCGCCATGTCCGCCACGGAGGAGGTCGACGGGCTGGGCGTGTCCCGGCCGCACTATGGCTGTGAGTGGTGGGCTCTGCGGCGCGAGGGCTTCGGGGCCGGGCTCCGTGCCTGTGGGGCGCCGTTTTCGCGGGGCTCGGCGGGGCGGGCGGGGCAGGGCGGCGGCGGGCCGCGCGGACCCGGAAGAGCCGGGGCGGCGGCGGGGCCCCCAGCCCTCGCGCTCCGGTCTCCCCGGCGGCGGGGCGGGGGGGCGCAGGCGGCCTCTTCGCTTCAGCCCGGGCCCTGCCGCGGGAGGGCCCCACCCAGCGCCGCCCGCCGCCCTGCTCGACCGAGATTTGGGGGGACGGCCTAGAGTGAGGTGGCAGGAGGACGGTGCAGGGCGTGTCCTGGGAAACGGGGACCGGAGACGGGGCTCTGCTCTGGCTTGGTTAGGAGGTGCTCCCCGACAAGGGAGACTCAGGGTCCAGACATGCCCGGCCTTCGGCAAGCCGAGAGGTGCGGCCCTGGGCAAGTCACTTCACCTTTCTCCGGCTCGGTTCCCTCGTCAGGATTTCTTTCAAAAAACCAAAAGACCCAAAAAGCAATCACCCTCTGACTTCCTCATTTTCTGTAGCTGTCCCTGGGACGTCATTGAACTGCAGGCGGGATAGTTACCACTGGCCAAAGGGGAGTCCTTTGGAGTCCTGCGGTTTTCGATTTGATTTTATATTCTGGGAGTAACGTTCAGTTTTTAGGATAATTTTACTCATCAGCAGTTATATGTGACGTATTGTGTCACGTTTGTGAAATTAAAGGGAAGAACAAGCCCGCCCTTCAAAGAGCGTTTTAATGAGAGACGTACAGGTGTACAGCCCAATGGTAATAAGGTATAATAAAGATAAAAGATGCGTGAACTAACTCGGCATAAATAGTATTGTGGGTGAGGAGGACAGGCTTGGGGAAGAAAGGGAGCCCAGGGGTAGGGACATTTGAACAGAGAGCCCTGAAGAATGTTGTGTCAGTTTTGAAAGGGCAGGGTGGGGCAAGAGATGTGACTGAAGAGGGAAGAGCATAAACTAGAGTATTGAACAGTAGAAAGGCACTGTGTGATGGGGATTGACTGGTGTGGAGTGCACAGTGGTGGGAAGAAGGGAAGGGAGCGGGGGCAGTGTTTCCAAAAGCAGTTGTGTCTAAATTGGGAAAGGCCTTGAATGCCATCCCAGGAGTTAGGAATTTATTCCATTCCTTGGGTGCCTGTGCAGGAGGTAGATTGCCTCAAGGTTAAACTTCAGGGCTTTTAAGATAGACTGCCTGGGTTTGAATCCAGGCCCCACCAGTTAGCCAGAGGCTAAGGTCACACAGCTTCAATTTCCTCATCTGGGAAATGGGAGCAATAATAGCAGGGTTGTTGTGGGGCTTCAATGAGAGAATGCATGTAAAATGCTTAGCACAATCACTGTCATAGTTCTTAATGACTGCTGGCTTTGGTTATTAATAAAAGAGGGAAACAACATGATCAGCTATATTTAGAAAGAGCCTGGCAGATTGACTAGGACTGATTCAGGCCAAAATCTCAAGTCCTTATTTTTTAAGTATGTTAAAATATTGTGTGTACTTTTTTAAAAAGGGTAAGATCAGTATAGTTGAAACCTCATAGTTCTCGTTTTGGGAAAGTTGTAGTATACCTGGCTTTCGCCACATCCACAGGTTACCCTGACTATAAGTGACACAGGAATTGATGGTGTGGCACTCCTTTATTGTTTAGAAAGGTTACAGATTCTTCTGTTTATATTCTTTCTTTAATGTTTTAGCTGTCCTGGATAATGAGAGACTCACTGCAGAGGAGATGGATGAAAGGAGACGTCAGAATGTGGCCTATGAATACCTTTGTCATTTGGAAGAAGCAAAGAGGTAAAGGTGGCTTGCTGGAGAGGAAATCAGGAGAAGGGAGCTGATATGGCATGAATACACATAAAGATCTTTTTGAGTGTGTTGTAGATATGACTGAGAGAGGCTGGTAGTTTGAAGGAATAAGTAGAGGTAGAGTATTCATGGGAGCAAGTAGCCTTGATGGTAGTTTATCTTGAAACACTGATGTACATTTCTGTATACTGAAAAATGTCATAATTTGTGTTGTTCAGTTTTATGCTTTGTTATATGTTTGGGGCACTACCAGCTGTCAGTGAGAAATAGCATTTTTTGGGTTTGAGGTTCTTGGCTTTAATGTTTCACTGATTCTTCACTGGTTTTGATTTCTATATGAATTGGGTTCCTTCTCCCTTTGGTAGTGCTCTGGATATAGGTCCATCCATTTCTCAACATTCAAAGACAGCTTGCCAAAGGTATCATCCTCTGTGTTCTTTGTGAAGTGAATGTACAGCTGTTTTCATTTTTTTTTAAGAAGCTCTCAGACCTTGTGCTTATTCTTAGAGTGTCAATTTGCTATCAGTGGTTCATTTCTTTTGTTCTTCTGCTGTGTTCCTTTTGCAATGTCACAGGGTAAATAGATATAATTACATATCATATATCTTATAAGTGAGCTTTAGTGGAAAAAGGCCAGCAAGGGATAATGAAAGGCATTTGTGATCATAGTTTAAGGAAAATTAAGCCTGTTTCAAATGTTAATAAATGAGGTGTTTTTTCTTTTTTTAATCTGAAAATATTAAAACTGCAAGAAAGTCCAGAGAACAATATAACAAACATTCATGTTTTCCAGAACTAACCAATGTTATACCCCTTCAGATCTTTCTCTTTCCTTTAAGAAGACACAGTCAGAATTCCCTTTGTGTCTCTCCTTGGTTCCATTCTCCTTTCTGTCCCTGGGGCTACCACAAACATGCATTTGGTTTGTTCTCTTGAATCCAGGCTGCTTTTTTGATCTTGAAGTCCTACCTGGAGACTGGGGAAGGGATGGAGTGGGATTAATGATGATTTAGTTGGAGAGAATGATAATACATTTTGTTTTTCTAAATGGAAAGTTAGGCAGTAGAAGAAGAATATGTTATTAGAAAAGGAATGGTTCTCATACAAAATTTGTAAGGGCCCTGTGAACAAAAATATGAAGTCCTCTGCTGCTTTAATTGTAGACTAGATCTAGTTTTGGAAGGTCAAAGAATTTGAAAACTGCAGCTGATCTGAGAAGTTTGCACTCTGTGAAGTCTGAGTGTCTGTTGAGGTGACCTGAAAATGAGTGGGAAGAGCCTTACCTCACCTTTCTTCCCCCATCCAAAGCAGCTCTGTTTTTATTTTAGCGTTGGGTTTCTGCAGTAAGATTCCCTTGTTACAGTGTCTTGGCTAATGCCCCCTTGCTACCACTAATCTTGTTCAACCATCTCATTTCAAGGAAGAAACTGAGGCCAGAGTTTTCATAGTCTACTTGTAGTTTTGACTGAAGAATAATTTTCATCATTTTGTAGAGTGGTTCTTTACCAGGTATTAGAATCACTTAGGAAACTTCAAAACAAACAAACAAACAAAAACAAAACAGATATTTGGGCCTTATCACAGAGATTCTGGTTCAGTAGATCTGGGCTGGAATGTCCAGAAAGTTGCATATTTTAAATGCTTCTAGTCATTCTGATGGTCTCCCCTAGTTGAGAAACAAGATTTAAAAATATTTTTAGAACTCTTCCTTATGCTGGGATATGATAGCCTGAATAGAATGATGCTCGTATTGCATTTCCTTCCTCAGGTGCTGCACTAGCAAGGCACTTCATTTGCACCTAATCCAGAGCATGTTGTTTTCTATCAGGTGTTTTTTCCAGTATAGGAAAGTAGCCCATTTCCTTTAAAACCCATCCAGGAGGCCATGATCTCCTGGGGTGTTTTTTAGTTGGATGTTTTTGCATACTTAGGAGGTGACTACAGCAGTGAGACATTTGTGATAGTCTTTATTTTTTATGCTTTGGTTCTAAGGGAGGACATAATAGTGGCATATTTGCTCCAGTGTGCCCTGTCTGTTGGCCTAGCATTGTGGAAAATATGCCTGTTTTATTTTATGGAAGCAATCATAGAAAATCTGGATGCTGTAATTTTATTTGTTGTATTATTTAGAGCTTTGATTACAAAATCAACTTCAGAAGACTTATTTTGAGAGGGTCAGAAATAAGCCTGAGAAAAAAAAGCCTGAGAATGTCATGCTGTGAAAAGAGGACTAGATTCTTACCAGCCAGTACTGTGGCTGCTGCCACCCCCCAAAAAAAGTGTTCGAGGTGCACCTCAAGACAGATTGCATGCTTTTCCTCATTAGCTTGGGGCTTCAGCTCCACTTGTGTTTCTTATCCTGGAGAGCAGGGCTGTACCTTCTGTGCTGTTGGGACCCCTCTTTCTCCTCTAACACAAGCCCACTTTGCCTTTTTGTATTGGCTGCATCCTGTTTCCTTCATAACCTCCACCCCTCCCAAACTTGGAGGAGCCCCAAGATCTGGAGTTTACACCGGCTCCAAGTCCAGGAAGAAAGATCAGAGAGATCCAAGGGAAAGGTTTCCCTCTTTAGTTCTATTTATAAGACTGTTACTCCTCCCACTGAAAGCTCCACCTTGTAGTACAGTGGCCCATTGTGTGTCCCAGGGCACTCCGTTTTCTCCTGTACCTGTAACAGAGCTCTTTATTGAGAAGAGAGGAGAGTGTGCAGAGGGTGAATATGAATGTGTGGAGACTGCGTGTAAGTAAGAGTGTGGATAGTGAAATGAGAGTGTGTTGTGGGTGTGGGTTTGTGTTTCCCCAAAGGGTTAAGTGGGAAAATTTAGGACTGATTCCATAAAACTGTACACTGGGAGTGGTTAGGAAATAAAAATATAGAGTTTCTGCTTTTCTGTATTGTATGGAGAGTAGCTTCAATGGGGAAATTAAGTTCTTCTAATTAAATGTCACCTAAGGATTGAGGGCTGGCTGTTTGCTAAGGGCTGCAGAGCAGATCAAGGGTTTTATCAAGGGAGACATCTTAATATATTTATGCTTAAATATGGATTTATTTTTATTCTTTTAACTGTTCTGATTGGGCTTTACATTTATTTTGGCTAAGGACCAGTTGCATAGTAGAGATAAATAGCATTTTCACTCAAGTGAAGGAGGTGAGATTTAAATATGTGAGGTATGCTAGGTGTTCAGGTCTTGTATAGGAGGAAGTAATAGGTCAGAGGTTAAGGTTAAAAAAAAAAGAAAAGAACTCAGGCAAGACAGAACAGGACAGCTTAAAGGTGAGGAGAATGTGTGAGTAGGACTGGAAACAGTTAGGTTGAAGGTCACAGGAAGAAAGTTAATCCCGGTTAATTCTAGCACTCCTCCAGTTTGATTTAGGAGTCCCTCCTTCAGTGGCTTGCTATTGTGCCCTTTTGAGTCTATATGCAACACCTTCCCCCTGCTCACTGTCTGTACCCCAGCTCATGGGGGAATGCACACCCTTGCAGAAGGGAAAGTAAGGGCTGTGGCTGGCTGGAAACTGTCAGAAACTACGCTGCGTTAACAAGAGTATAGCACTAAACAGAGGTACTTTACCTTCTGTGATTTAGAGGAGTTGAAAAAGTATCTTGGAAAGAAATCAGGGCTTGAGAACAAATTTTCTTTTGTTCATATGTCTTTGCTGTTGGCATCGAGTATTTTCCAGGACAGGCTCTTCAGACCTTCTCTCTTCCAAGTGGGATAGAATTCCAGTAACATCTGGATAGATCCAGGCTGGCACACTGTGGTCCTGAAAACAGAAGTTAAAGACATTGAAGAGGCAAGGAAAGAAGAGCTTGCACCCACCAGCTTCTAAAATTCTGTAATGGAGGAATTGCACTAAAGATTAAGGGGCATCATTTATTTGACTCAAGCTCTCCTTTGACAGATGAGAAGACTAGTTTAATTGCCTCAGGAGGCCCAGTGTGATTCAGGGGCCACATAGCACGTGGCTATTTAGTGGCACATTGAGACAACCAGCTGGGTTCATTCATGTATTCATAATTATCAAGGGAGGAAGTAATGGTGACGTAGATGAAAACCTGTATTCTCTTTTCTGAAACTTAACCTTAGTGGAACTGACTTGGACAGACTCCTTGGTGAGAAGTGAATAGCATTTAAAAAAGTGTTTTTGTTATAAAGTGGTTCAAATTAAGAGTACTTTTCACATAGTAACAATGTTACACATGGAAGGAGGTTATTTTCTAGTGTGGCCAGGAAAAGCTTTCTACCCAACTGCCTAGCTGAGACATTTAGCAAAATTTACAATTGTGAAATGTGGAGAGTAATCTGGTAGATATTAGGCAGTCAGTTAGTTTGTAGCTATCATTAATAAGAAAAGTTATATAACTATAATCTCTCATAATTAAGTAAAACAGGACTTGAAAAAGTCTGATTAAAATGTCTTTGAAAATCTTGACTGTTGAGATATGCAAAGTGAAAAGGAAGACTTTCGGTTTTGGCAGGTGTTGAGTTCCAAGTCTGGTTTTGCAAGTTGATTGACCTTAGGGAGTGAGCCTAAACTTATACTTTGCTGAATGGATATATACCATGTATCTCAAATTGTTGACATAGTATCTGAACTACAGTAGGCATTCAGTAAATATGTTCTTTATCCCCGTCCATGGAGCAAAAGCTGATTCACTATGAAGATGATGTGGTGTTAAACATTTCTGGGGAATTTTTTGGGCACTTTCAAGGTTCTAAAGATTCGTAGCGCTAGTTTTTTCACTTCAGACTTTAGTTTTTGTCTTAAAAAGGACACATCAGAAACAGGCTACATATAGGGAGTGGAATTGGCGTGGGTGGTGTGAGAGGACTGTTCTTTTTATTTAATGCCCTTCTGTATATTTGAACTGCTTTTTACAATGATCTTGAATTTTATAATAAGGAAAAGGGGTTGGTGAACACACAGTGCAATATACAGATGGTGTATTATTGAATTGTATAATTGACACCTATATAATTTTATTAACCAATGTCACCCCAATAAATTTAATTTTTAAAAAAGGGGTTAAGAGAAAGGAAAAACTAAGTACATAATTTTTACATAGTTGTAATCACAAATTCAGATTTTTAAATCCATATATTGTCATCTTAATTATTTTCAATGGGTACATAATGTTCATTATTTATTCCAGTGTAATGGTTTGATTGCTGGAAAGGTCAAACATTTGCCCACATTTTTGCTTACCAGTTTTATTTTAGTATGCAAATTGATGATGTTTGTATGTCTTCTGGGTCATGATGTTAACTTGTGTGAGCATTCCTATAATTTGGATGTACTATAGTTAATAACACTGTATTCCATATTTGAAAGTTGCTAAGATAGTAGATCTAAAAGTGCTCATCACAAAAAATTTTTTTTCTTTGTAACTATTTACAGAGATACCAGTTAACTAGACTTTGGTGATCATTTTGTAATATGTATAAATACTGAATCATTATGGTATACACCTGAAACTAATATAATGTTTTATGTCAATTTTACCTCAATTTAAATAAAAGAATGTGGATGTCAATCTGTCATATTTGCTACAAATATTTTCCCTTGATTTTCCATTTTACTTCTGCTGTACAGTTTAAAATTTTATGGCTTTTAAATGTTAATCTTTTTGTTTATAATTCCTTCTATCAAGTCAGAGCTTCGATAGTTTAATTTCACTAAAGTCTTACTAAAATTTGAAGTTTTATATTGTTAGATTTTCTATGAATTAGTGATTTAATTTTTTTTAATGAAACTAAGTCTTTAAGACATGTTTCTAAATTATGCTGATATCATTTAAAAACAGCCTTTTTACTACCTATTAGTAGTTGATGTCTACTTTGTCAAATGTTAAATTACATGTGGTTCCACTTCTAGACTCTTTATTCTGTTATGGTGAACTGTATTTAATTTTTCTTGAGAAAATGTGTGTGACTTCATTTTCTTATACTTATGAATGAGAAATCACATCTGAAGCTAGCTTGATTTTAGCTCTGTGTCAAGTAACTTTTAAAAAACACTTTCATGATTTGAAATTTGTAGAATTCTTATTTCTTGAAGTTTCCTCAAATTACATTTTATAGTCGATGTCAGCTTAGTGATTTTTCTTGTAATGTGGAGACTCTTCTTGATCTGTAATATCTTTTTTGTGTTTTTACTTTAGCTCTAGGAAATTGTCTGTTATACCTTTAGTAATTGGTTTCGATTTATTAGTCTAGATCTGTGCAGTCTGTTCTATGGCTGTTCTTTGTTTTGTTTATGTTAAATCAGCATTCTAGGTATGTGTCACATTTATCTTCTGTTTCACTGACTTAATTTTCTACCATCTTGATTTTTCCTCTTGGTTCTGTTATACTAGTTTCTTTGTTCTGTTACTCATTTTGAACAAATGAATTTTGGGCTATTGACCCCCTTTCCCTCTCTGCTTTTGATAATAGTTTAAATGATCACTGATTCGTTTATGAAGAGTAGTGTGACACTCATAGGATCCTTTTCAGGTAGAACAAAGGAGCTTGTAGCCAAGAGAATTGGGTGAAATAGTTTACCAATTTTCCTTGTTTTCCATAAACCTTAGAGTGGATATGACCACAGGATACATCCAGTGTTAACTGGCCAGCTTGAGTGTGTGAATTGTCAAGACTGAGAAAGTCTGATTAGGCTAAGTGGACCATTAGTTTTACCTAATTTGGAACATATTTCTCCTGGTCTTAGAGGTCAGAGCAACATTGTGTTAATAAAAATAAAGTAAAATATATTTGAGGACCTAAATTGACATGTCTGGGAATTTAATTTCTGGCTTTGCATGATGAGCTATCTTTGTTTCTGTACAATTCCTTCTGCTTCACAGGTTAGCAATTTGGGGGTACCTGTTGGTAGCCAGACCCATTCTGAGCATTTAAGCCATGTGTTATTTGATGGGACTTGTGGTTGTTTCCAACTGGGGCTGCTGAATAAATCCCTTCACAGGAAGTATTTGTGTTTTAAAAAAGTGCTGGTAGGCAAAGTGAGACCATCCGGAAGTGATTCATATGACTGGGACTGTTTGTTTAATTTGGGACTTTGTTGCTTAGAGACGGTATCTTTGAGCAAGCTGAGTGAAGTGCCACTTGAATGCAGAGCTCCCATTGCCTACCTGATCAAATCAGTACTCTGCTGCTCTATTTTTCTTCAGGAAGAGAGCTTCTGGTAATCTGATTGATCCCTGTGCTTGACAGTGTGTGAATCAAAAAATCTTAAACACATTAGTGAAATATATGGTTAATGGTTTATTTTAAAGAAAAAGTTTATTGCTTAAGCTTAAATGTCTTTTTTTTTTAATTTATAATTGTATGCTGGGAAAAATTCGTTATTTTTCAGTGAGACATTTTGTTATAGAAACCTCAATACTTCAAGTACCTTTACAACAGCTAAAAGGAAGCTAAAATAAAAAAAAACACTGAAAACACCCCTGCAGTTGGCAAGGACATCATGATATGAAATATTTCCTGTCTGCCCCAAAATCAGTGTCCTCCTCCATCTCCCCCTCTTCATCATCATCATCATTGGTACCATTTATTGAGCACTTATGTGCTAGGCACAGTACAAAGCACTTTATATGTATTGTCTAATTAGCTCTTCTTGAAGTCCCTGGCATGCTTATTCTTATCTACATTTAACAGAAAAGAAAGCAAAGCTCAGAGAGGTTGACTCGCCCATCTAGGAAGTGGTAGATCCAGATTTCAGGTTTGGTGAGGACTCCACAATCCTTGTTCTTACCACTGGGTTAGTCTGCCAGTGCAGTGTTCCTGCATCTAAAAATAATAATGACAGCAGGAACTACCAGCGATTAAGCAGAAAGATGCTGCTGTACTTTACATACAGTGTTACTGTGAGGCAGGCTTTATTTTTATTTTTAAGAAGGACAAAATGGGTTAGTATCACTTTCCGCAAGGTCATGTGGAATTCAAGCCCAGGTCTGTGTGAAACCAGTGGTAGTACTGTCAACCTCTGAAGGTACTGACAGTCTCTTTTGCCTGCCACTCTGACTGTATGAGGGTAATTCTCCGATTTGTTTCATTTATTTTTATATCTAAATAGATTGTTGCACTCTGTCTTTTTTGTTATTCATTGCAGAGCTAAGAACAGTGATGACACACTTAAGTAGCGGTTCGGTGTTTGTTGCTTGGTTAATGATTTGTGTCTACATTCTTGTAAGAAATACAGTAAACCTTAATTTTAAGTTAAGTGATTTTATAGGTGTCTCAAAACATGATAATTGGCCTGTGATAAATGTGTGTATTTAACTTTTTTGACTAACTCCTGCTCATAGGAAGGTTTCCCTGGAGGTGGCAGTGGCTGCAGTAGAAGTTACATGGTTATCCACAGTGACTGGATCACTGGAGAGTTCTGGGCTGGTTCTCTTCTTAACTTGGTATCCCACTTCAATTCACTTAGGCATTACTTCCCAGTTCCCTTCTTTTTTTTTAAATAATGACCTCATGCAGACAGGAGTGGCAAATTGGATTGGAAATTGCCTTGGATCATTTGGCAGGAACTGTATTTCTTGGTGTTGTGGGTGCAAGAAAGGCCTGTCTAAAGGCCTCTATTTTCTTCTTTAGTCAGAATACCTTCCTGTTGACTCATTGGAAATCATAACGAAAAGCAGAAGGAGCATTGGAGAGACGGCTGCCAGCCCAGGGCTTGGCTTCTGTTGGGACAGATGTTTGGTGACTGAGGGAACTCTGGCTTTAATAAAACTTGTGAGACTTTTGTAGTAGAAGGAAATACTATTGTTGTGCTAGGTATTTATAAGGTAGAAAGTATCAGCATATTACTAGGGATCATTATTCAGCAATGTAAAAAACTAAAAGTATTTTCTTGAATAGGATTAATGTTCTTAAAAACTGAAGCAGAAGGAACTGCAGAGAAAAAAAAGGGGATGGGGCAAAATTAGAAAAGGAAAAATTGAAAAGAAGAATAAAATGATCATTAAAGATAGAAAAATAATATGAAAATAAAATTTAAATAGAAAAAGTCTTACAGTATAGCACATCATTTTGTTATAAATAACATCTGAAATCACCTTTAAAATAGCTAAAAAGTTACTACTTGCATGATTATTATAACAAAATGTTTTTCTGCCTTGGAGATGATTTGCTACATTCATTATTTTGGATAATGCTTCTTAATCATTAATAGCTTGTCGTTATTTTGGATAATGCTTCTTAATCATTAATAGCTTAATCATTAATAGCTAGATTGTAACATAATTAAGATTTGTCACCAGTTGCATAAACCATGTTCAAAAGGGCTGCTAGGTGGGGAGTGGCTGCTTAATGTAGGTATGGGGGTTTCTTTAGGTGGTGAAAATTTTTCTGGAATTAGATAGTTATGGTAGTTGCACAACATTGTGACTATGCTAAAAACCACTAAATTCTGTATTTTAAGATGGTTAAAAATGGCAAATTTATGTTTAATGAATTCTATCTCAATAAGGAATGGAGCTGCTAGGTTTTTAATGCAGAGAAAGCTCTTTAGGGCATGTTCCATGTAAAACATTTTTAGTGGGACTTATGAATGTGTCAGCAATGTATTGATCAACCTTGAGTTTGATTTGTTGTTCAAGAGATGGTTAATACACTGTGTGACACGTTTTGCATTGAAAATACCTTAAATCTAGTGATGAATGTGACATCTTGCACTGTGGATCAGAAAATGGAGTGTCTCGGTATAGGATAAAAAGAGAAAATAAAACCAAATGAAACAAATCTGAGAGGCTTATTAACTCAAGAATAAAAATGTAGAAATAAGGAAAAGGAAGAGATGGCTCCATTGTCCTCTGTGCTGATCAGAGGCTGCCTGGAGTTGGTTTTCAGTTCTGGCAGTCATACTTGAAGAGGGACCTTCAGAGTCCAGAGCAGGGATGACAGATGTATGATGAGATTCTTTCATACTCACAGCAGACACTGTTGATAGGTTGGAATCCATCGTTTTCAATATAATAGCTGAGGAACCACTTCCACCAGTGGGTGTGGTCCCCTTGGTTACTGCTCCAGGACTAGAGCATGTTGGATGAGCATGACCAGGAGGAAAAAGTGTCTGTAAATTCTAAGTATGAGGAATAATGGAAAAGACTGAGATAACTTAATATAGAAACACGATTTAGAGGGAATATAGACACAGAACCTAAGAAGTCCAATCTGTCATCCTGTATAGGAATTACATTTTGCCTGTGTTATTAAAAAAATTCCTGGAAGATGGAAAAGGGGTTCAATTTATCATGCATGATAGAGGAACAGAACTAGGCAATGGAAATCTGCTTAATATGAGGAATTAACAGTAAGAAATTTCTTTAAAAATTCCCCAAAAACCTGCTTTGGAAAAATCCATGTTGCAGATTTTCAGGCATAAATTGTATCACAGTTAATGGAAGAGTACATTCTAACATTTTCTTAAGTTACTTTAAACAATTTTAATTTTAATTTTCTGTTTTATTCAAAAGTATTTTTATTTTGAATGATTTGATAACATTCAATTACTCCCCCCCTTCCTCCGACATGGCTTAGAAAGTTGGGAAATACGCAATAAAATAAAATAGGTAGGAGATAGTTTTCAGCTCCCCCATTGCTCAGGACCATGTGGTGTAGCTGGGGGAGATATGGAAGTGTAACTCGGTCATGCCCTTGCGGGGCTTACGGATTGATTGGACAGACAGGGCATAGCCATTTGAAAAGTTACTTCATTCACATCAAAGGATGACAGGTCTTACTGATGTCGTAAGGAAGTATAATAAATAAAGCATAATGATAATACATTATTTCCTTGGCAGCACAATAAATAATGTAGTTAACATGCGAGAGTTTAGATGAGGAAAGATGATTTTATGGCTGAGTTTTGCAAGATAAGCCACAATTGTATGGGAGAGAAGGGAAAGCCTAACTACACGCCTACTTGTTATTCTTTGTGTTTCTTTAGAGTTGAGACTGTCTTTTTGTACTTCTTGGTATCTAACAGCACCTCCTGCCACAGTGCTTCTCCACAAAGCAGAGGCTCAGGAATACTGTTCAGTTCAATTGGTGCAATCTGCAGGGAATGTGGGGGTTGTGGTGGTGCAGAGAGTTTCAGTATTGTAGTGATGAGAGCTCAGGGTGCTTTCTTTTTCTTTTATGATTTGGTTATAATAGAGAGCAGGATTACGGTCCTTCAGCATCAGAGAAAGAATAGTTTCTTCCATCAGCAGTCGTTTATTGACTGCCATCCCTCAAAGGTAAATCAGACAATGTTTCCACTCTTATGTACTTATGTAACTTTTTTTTAAGTAACTGTTTTAAGAGGTAAAGAGATACAAAGTACCACAGGAAAGGTTACAGGAAGTTTGGAGGAAGAAGAGATTATTTCAAGTGTAACATCATGGAAGAGTTAAGGAGGGAGGTGACTTTTGAAAGTAACATTTGAATTGTCAGAGTTGGGTGAGGCTGATCAAAACTTTTACCAAATCTTGATTCTCAGTAGGCATCTCGATTTGTAGCTTCCCACATTATGAATTGATGACCTCTCTTTTCTCTACAAACTCAAATTTTCTGGTTCTAACAAATGTATCCCATCTCATCTGACATGCTACTTTGACCTCCTCGCTGTAGCAATGGGCGGAGTATCTTTCTTCCTGAGATTCTATGTTCTTCCTGTGGTCTGGATCCTCTCCCTTCTTGTCTTCTAAGGTCTTTATTCCAGTATTAGTTTCTTAACTATAATTTGCATTTTTTCCTTCTGATTCTCTCTCCTTGGAATATAACCATGCTCACCTATTCAAGATACACTCTCTTAATACTAGACCCTATTCCAATTATTGTTTTTCTTTTTCTCTTTAAGGAAACTTGCCTTTATTCCCTGTATTCTCACTTCTTCATCTTAACTCCTGTGGGTGTGATTTGTGCACCCTCCTTTCCCTCACTAAAATTTCTCTTGCTTAGATCACCAGTGACCTAATTACTATATCCATTGAAAAATTTTCCGTACTTTCTTAATCTATGTGGCATATGACACTCTTGCCTGTTCACTTTCTGAAATCTTTTTAACTGGGTAACTTTTTATACTTTTTGAATTTTGACGTGTGTTAAATGTCTAAGACAATAAATTCAGGGAGTACCTCCTCCAGAAAGCTTACCTGGACCCCACCCTTACCTCAGGCCTGATTTAGATGCTCCTCTCTTGGGTTTCTATAGCAACCCCCCAGTGTGCATCTTTTTTTATATATATAGCTTTTCACAATATAAGTGTCTTATACTTTTTTTCTCTTTCCTAATATACTGTGAGCCTGAGAGGGCAAGGACTATGTCTTTAATGAGTATCATAGTTAACTCCTCACTGAGTACTAGATCTGAAAATTAAATTTTTGACATACACTTGCTCTACAGGCTCTCCTTGTTCCCCCAGGGCTCTGGCAGCTGCCAGTAGGCAGTGACTCAGAATTGCTTTTGCTAAGAAATATGTACCTGTGTTCTGCCTTGTAGAGGACTCCCCTGTTTCTTTTCTCTGAGAGCTGCTCGCAACCAGCAGTGAATAGGCTGTAGCTGCTGAGGCTTAGCTATCATTGAGGTTTACCTCAGTTTAATGATTTTTTTCATTCAAGGTTAAAAGGTCTTTCACGCTTCATGATATGAGTAGAGATGGGTAAGCAGATAAGTAGATGTTTGCTGGGCTCTGCGTCTGAAGGCTTGGGCTTGGGAGTAAATAGTTAACTCTGCCCTAATTCCCCTCCCTCTTCATATGGCAAGGAATGCTTTATTAAATACTCTACATTCCTTTCTCTCAAGACTTGTTCTTACCACATCGCATTGAAATTACTGGGCTGTTCCCAGGGCCTAGGTGGTGCTCAGGTGTGTTAGTGGCTTGGTAGAATCCTTATCGTGAGGAAAGATGGCCCGATTTGGGAGGTTTTTTAGCAGCGAGTCACCCTGGCTTTGCTCTGCTAGCTGGGTGTGGTAACAGCGGCTGTTCCTGGAGGAACTGAATGTCAGTGGTTTGGGGTAGTCAGTTCCGGCATTGGTAGGTTCCCCTTCTGTATTGCAGAGCTGGGAAACCACTGAAGTCATGTGCTCTGCAGAACTTGTTCAACTGGTTTCCTCTTCACAGACCCCTAATTCACATTCTGCTCTGATTCTTTTCTCCATATCCACTTGGTCCAGGCTTGTTTTAAGGCTTACCGTAGGAGCGTTCTCCAAATAGTCATTTCTTTGTCTTGCTGAGTGCTGGAATGGGTAGGGCCAAGTATATAACATTCGACAAATGTTATCAGTGGGGCAAGGTGGAAAGGTATTGCACAACTTACTGAGAGTCCAACTCTAGATACAGGTTTATTTCTGGGATCTAGCTATCCTCACACACATACTCAGTACATACATACACAAATAAATAGCTACCATTATTTAGAGCCTGCTGAGTGCTTGTATACATTAGCTCAGTTAATCTTCACAGTCTTATGAGAATTGGTCCCATTCCAAATCCTCTTTTACAGACAGAAAACTGAAGCTCAGAGAGGTTAATTAGATAACATGTCATTCTCGCTCATTCTCATTTCCTTCCCTCTTTTCTCCACATGTGGATGTGTTCCTTTCCTTAGCTAACTGTAGAACCTTGCTTTCTTTTGTTTTTCATTTCTTATGTCTTTAGTCCCTCCTCTGCTTGTTCTTTTTTTGTAGGCTGCAAGTTAGTGTCTCTTCTTCAGTCATGAAAGAGAGACAAACAGATGGACGGACACTCAGTCACTCACTCACTCCCTGGACTTGTCAACCTGTCATACTGACGCTTTCTTTCCTTCTTAAACCTTTTGAAAAAGTTTACATTTGCTGTCCCCAGTTCTCCACTTCTAGTTACTTTTCTAGTTATAGTTATCTGACTCCTCCTGTCTTACCATTCCACTGAGAATGCCCTTATTGGGATCACAGATGACTTTTCTTCTTATTTGCCATATCTTTTTCTCTTTGCCACTCATCTCTGTGCAGCATTTGAAGTTGGTGACCTCTCTCAGCTTCCTGAAAAATTTTCCTTCCTTGATTGCCAGCCATCATGTGATTCTGTCATGGTCCTCATTTTACCATAGTGATTATCCTTTTTTTATAACATTCACCTCTTCAGTGTCCATGTTCCATGTTCTCTGGGGCACAGTCCTTGACCTTTTATATTTCAGTACAGTTTGTTTCTCTGGTGAGCCCATCCACTTTTGTGGCGCCACTTTTCAAACTTGGGTCTCTAACCTCACCTCTCCTGAGTTTTGCAGACTTGTATTTCCTCCAGATGACTACAGGATGTCACAACCAGATTTTCCCATTGACCTTTCATGCTGACTATATTATTCTGGCCTGCTTTCCTTCGTGTCCCCAGCCTTGTTTAATGGCACCATCTTTTATTTAGTCATCCATGCCACAAGTCACCAAATCATCGTTTAAAAATAAAACAGTCTTTTTCCTTTTATAGAAGTTTCTGCAAGTTTACTATAGATGGTACATGTTGCCAGTTTTTCTTTTGGAACAGTGTGAGAATGTGGGGTGGGTTTCCCCATATATCGGACAATAATAAGTTGCTATCCTTTTTTTTAAGCTTTGCCAGTCTGATAGCTGAAATGTTGTTATTGTTACTTCAATTTGCATTTCTTTGATTAGTAGAAATAAGAATTTTTTCTGTAATTACTGGCCATCTATATTCTTTTGTGAATTCCCTATTTCATTTTTTCTAGAGAAATGTTTGTCATTTTATTTGTTTCAAGTATTTAAAAAAATATACATATAAAGATGACATTAGTTTCTTGTTATATATTACAAATTTTCCCTTCAGTTTATCTTATCATTTAACTTTTAACTTTTTAAAGAATTGCCTTATAGAAGTTTAACTGCTTTTTATGCAGCCATTTATTTTCTCTGTTCCTTTATGATTTTCATAATTTCTGCTTTCATGGTCTTGTTTGGAAGGTCTTTCACACGTAAAGATTATATAGCCATTGATCTATATTTTTTCCTCTTTTTATTTTTTTATTTTCAAAATCTCTATGTTTGATGTTTAATGCCAGTAGCAAAATGTGAGGTCAGGAGCTAACTTTGCTTTTTTCCTTTTCCAGGTATCTGTAAAGCCTTCTTGTTCCCCACCGCCCTTCTAACCCCATTCCCAGACGTCCAGCATATTGTCAGAGGGGTTCAGTTCTTTCTTTGTAACTACAAATCATGTTTCTTTCTGTTTCCGCCATTGCCGTAGGTAAAGACCTTATTATTTCTCACCTGGATTCCTGAAATAATTGCCTAATATTTCTCCCTCGAATCCATCTTCCATGCTGTTTTCCTAGTTACCAGTCTAAGTGGCAGATCTGATTAAGCCACTCTTTAAAATAATTTTTAAATTTATTATTTAATTTAATTAAAAATTAAAAAAAATTAAGATATAGTTGGCCAAGCCACTCTTCTATTTGAAAATTTTTGTTATTCCCATTGCCTGCAGATCAAAGCACTGTATGTTTCCGATACATCTTCACCTACCCCTCCACCACGAAGATTTGTCATTTCCTAAATAGCTCATTTGTTTTCATGCCTATTTGTCTTCATTTTTGTTGTTTCCTTTATCTTAAATATCTTTTCTCATTTTTCACCTTCCTTAAATACAATTTACCTTAGAACGCCCAGTTCAGATAATGTCTATTGAAGCTAGTTGATCAAGCATCTCTGTTCCTGGAGGGTGATCTCTTTAAAGGTAGGGACAAGTGTTCAGCACATGTTATGCTACTGATAAGTGTTGTACAGAGCGGTCCAATAGAAATGGACATAAATGGATATGTAGCTGTCAGAGTAGATCATTTTTATTTTGCAGATTTGATTAAAAATATGTATAAAACAATCCTTTATAAAAATATTCTAAACAGTAAAGGTATATACAAATTATTTATAAGAATTATGTGTTAATTGAAAGACAAACTTTTATAAAATTACTCCTTTTTCACACTAATCATGTCCACCAGTGTTTAATATTTAATACACCCATCTCTTGGTGCTTGATGGAGAAGGATCATTAATGGGTTCTGCATTGCAGTGTGGGATGCTTCAGAAAGCCCAGCTGTAGAACTTGAGCTTCTGTTAGCAGTGTTTGGTAGGTGGAAGGCAGCATATTGTAGCCATGGAGTTTGGGCTTTCGAATCACACCAACTTGGGTTCAGGTTTGAGCTCAGCACTGACCTGACCGCTGGATAATCTTGGACAGCCTACTTTACTTTTAGGAGCCTGTGGTTACCTTATCTGAAAAATAAGGAAGTTTTTGCAAGTATCAAGTGAGATAATGCATTCATAGTATTTAGCTTAATGTTTACCACTTGATGTTTGAGAATTTATATTTTTTAGAGATTATTTAGAAAAAGAACCATTCAGATGTTACTGTTTTCTTGCTTAGCGCTGGTTTTATACTAGTTTTGTTTCATATTTGATGTCATTTTTTTAAAAATAATTTTTATTTGAGTTTAATTTGCTAAAGCAGTTCTGGGGTTAAATTTGAAGATAAATGTCAGAAGTTTGTATTTCTTGTGAGAGGAAGGACTAAGGATTTTTCTCTTTATTTTCTTAAACTCTTATGAGAAATACTTTAAGAAATACCCAAGTTTTGTTGCTGAGTTCTGTTTGTGACCATGGCTTAGAGACCTGACTATGGGTAGGGTGTGCTGATGTCACCACTTGGAATGATATTCTCAGAACTTTTTTTTTAAGTGACTTATTTTTTAAAACTTTGTACTTGTAAAAACATTTGCACTTGCACTTGAACAAAAAATGTAAAAACCCCACATTGTTATGGAAGTGATTTTCTGAAACATGGATCTGCCCAGTTTATCCCCTCGTAAAATCCTTCAGTGTATCCCATGAGTAGGATGAAAGGAAGGTTTGTAGCATGACGGACAAGTCTTGCATGATCCAGCCTGCTGAGTTTTCCATCATTTCCCGTGCATTTTACCTCCCAGCAATGGCAGCTCTGAGCACCCAGCTTGTTTTTTTTATGCCTCCTGCTTTTGTCCACGGTGTTCCATCTGCTTGGAGGCCTTTTCTGCCTTGGCCGTTTGGTAAACTCTTTATTCTTTAAAATCTAGTAATTGTGGATGTGAAGCTGGAAGAGAAGTCAGTATTTTGGATAACAGAATTAGGATCCAAAGGTGCTGACGTTAGGGACAGTGGGCTGAATCGAACATGAAGAAATAGAGTAGAGAGATGAGTGCCATTAATGGTTCTAATATGGAATTGTGGAGATAGGGTTTAGCAGCTGCATATTTGAAAAAAAAAAGATTTTCTGTTAATTGGAAAAGAGTAAAAAAAAATAATTTAGTCTGAGGTTTTGTTTGTGGTGGTGGAGTATTCAGAAGGAAGAAGGTGATAGTCCTGTTCCTTTTCAGGCTTATCAGACCACACCTGGATCACAGTGTTCGGTTGGGGAATGTTCAGAGATGAAAGAGAAAGACGGGGCAGGGTCATGTCTCACAGTCCTAGTGATACTAGCTGACGTTTTGAGTGCTTACTCTATTCTAGGCACTGTTCTTAATATTTTTTGTGTATTATCTCTTTTAATCTTCACAGCCACCCTATAAATAGGTGCTATTCTCTTTCTATGAAGAATACTTGGAGGAACTGGAATCATTTCAGTTACAGAAGGGTCAGCATGTGATTCATCATATGAAGGGAGAGGAGGAAAAGCACAAATATTTTTTTAATACCCAGTCAAGCACTGTGCTCTCCCCACTTCCCATGTGGTCCTATTTAATCCTCAACAATAGACCTATCTGGAAAATTTTGTAATTGCCTTTCAACAAATGAAGATACTGGTTAAGTAACGTGCTGTCTCGATAAATGACAGAGGCAGAATATAAATCCAGGTCATTTAAAGGCCTTGGCACTTTTAAAGTGCCTGTCACATTATATTTTAAATTGTATATGTTGTTTTGCCAGAAAGCAGCATAGAGTACCAATAGGGAACTGGTGCCTGCTTAATAAAAACTTTCTGGCTAGTAGAAGGCACAAATGAAATGTGTTAAATTGAATGTTTAGTTCCACGTCAGCAGCCCTGCTTAGGCTCAGCGTATGTCATGGTGTGACTGAAATGGTTTGGGAGCATTCACACATTAAAGTGGGAAGGGAGTGGGAGGTGAGAGGGCAGTGGGGGAGTTGATGTAGACTAGAATATCTTTAATGAGCTCTCATCTGTGAGATTCTGTAAATGTTAAGACTTTGTTAAACATGAGAATTAGTAAAAGTTGTGTTGGCCAATGATCTTTTGTGCATATATTTTTATTTTAGTTTTCTTGAGGTATAATCAGTACATAAAACCATAAGATATTTTAGTGTACAGTGTCATGATTTGTTACACATATACATTACGAGAAGATTCCCCCATCTAGTTAATTATCGAATCCATCACCTCACACATTTATCTTTTTTATGTGTGTGAGAACATTCATGTTCTATTTTCTTAGCAAATTTCAATTACACAACACAGTGTTATCAACTACAGTCACCATGTTTTACATGGCTCGAGGTTTGTACCTTTTACCCACCGCTCCCTATTTCCCCTACCCCTCGTTACCACTTTTCCACTGTGTTTCTGTGTCAGACAGTATACTAGCTGCTTTAAGAGTGGAATAGATTTGAGAATGAGATCGAATGACTATTTTGTAGAACTTGAGAAGAACAGGGAGATTGTTGCTTTTCCTAATTATTTCATAAAGACTGCAAGCTATGATCTCAGTTTGAGAAGACATTAATACAAGAAATTTTATTCTGAATTACAAAACTAACAATTTATAAAAGAGAAGTTCAAGCTCTCTTGTATATCTCTCAAGCAGTTTTATTAATATATAAAGAATTACATTAAAAATACATGAATGTAATCATAAATACATTTAAATATTTTTGGCTTGTTTTTCTTGTTAGTGTTTTAGTATAATTTTTTATGGATATGTGTGTATCTTTATAAAATATGGCATATTTAAATGTTCCTTCCAATTTTAATTTCCTTTTAAGTTTCTGTGTACCAATAAATATGATAAATGTTTCATTTTTATCTTGTCCTATTTGGTGGTAAATCTGGTTTTTACTTTAGTCTGCTATCTATATCTTTGGATTTTTTTTTTTATTTGGCTTTTCAAAGATTTACCATGAGTGAAACAGTTCAGGCAATATCTAGTATTTGAGGACCTCCTTCTCAGTATGAAGAATGAGGGGTGATATCAGCCTTGTAAAATTTGAGTAGGATAATTTTAAATTAAGTGTTTTTAATCTATCTGGAGTGAATGAAATCTCTGAAATAGTTATTAAATTTAAATATATATATACAGTTTTCAGGAGAAGGATCTGTGGCTTCCTTTATATGTTCAGAGGATTCTGGGAACCACAACAGGGCCTAAAGCCATTGCCCTAAATGGCTGTTAATTACTTACATTTCTGTTGGTAGAAAATACATGCAGATAAACCTCAGCTTGTTTTGTCTCAGGCTTCCCTGGACTCTTGTGAGAGGTGTTCAAGAGGAAAAATATAGGCTTCCTTTTCTCTTTACAACCTCCTCCCCCTCTCTGAAAAACACTCAAGGATTCATTTTACTGCTTCCATTAGAATTACGTTCAATATTTTAGCTGAGGTAATTGATGATTTTGGCAACCCCCAAACAACCACAGAAAATCACTCTGGATTCCAAATTTTGAAACCAGAAGAGAACTTCAGAAATAAACTTCAATTCTTGAACAGTTGATTTCAGTTACAGATTTTTTTTTAGTTCCTAAGGAGTAACTAAGGACTAAGGGAAAGGATCTGAGGTTCATGGACATCAGGGCCTGGGGAGCCAGCTGGCCCTGTCGCTGCAGGAGAGGAAAGTAGGGTAGAGAGGAAGGTGGCATTTGTACTTGGGAGTTTTCCTAAGTTTTCTGCTTACAGGGCCAGGACAAGCATGTGTATAAAATTGGATCTTAAAAAGTGTTGGTTATGTGTATCTTAAAATCCTCCAAGGAGAATGGAAATTAAGCTGAAAGTCTCTAAGGAATGGTTCAGACCGTCTCTTTTCTCACGTTCTCTCCTTTTGTGCAGGTGGATGGAAGCATGTCTCGGAGAAGATCTGCCCCCCACCACAGAACTGGAGGAGGGGCTGAGGAATGGTGTCTACCTTGCCAAGTTAGGAAACTTCTTCTCTCCCAAGGTGGTGTCGCTGAAAAAAATCTACGATCGAGAGCAGACCAGATACAAGGTGAGTCCTTTCTTGCTTGGTGCTTAAATTTCACCTGACAGAGAAGGTTAGCATTCTTTATCCTGTGTAAGACTTACTGAGAAATATGTATTAAGTTTGTTTGTTGCAACAAAATATAATACTTGGCAGAGTGGAGATGATGCAAAGTCAAGATATAATAATAAAAGAACTTAGCTGTTTTTCTGGTACAATTCTTATGATGGTGGGTATCTAGAAATTTGCATGATCCTTGATGAATTTTGTATTTCTTAGAAGGTAGAGGAAGTAACTAGGGGAACTTCTACTTTAAATCTAATTTTATCCAAGCATTGAGACTCGTTGGCAAAGTGAAAGCAATAGCATCTGTAGGGGAAAAAAGATTGGTTTGTGATTTTAGAGTTCCAGGTAAATTTGAGATAAGTGAAAGGGTTTGATTCTTGTGGCCAAAGGCCCTGAAAAAGAAAACTGCTTAATTAAGTTGGGATGCTGACAAGGATCAAATTCTGTTTACAGAGCTTCTGTGGGGAACTTTCCTGTGAGATCTTTTTGAAAAATGAATGAGTATAACAGATAGTGGACGATTGCAAAACTAGGAGCAAATGTGAGAGGAGTCAACTGTAAGAATTGGACCAGAACTCAGAATGAGCTAAGAAGACACAATCAAAAGAGACTTTAATGTTTTATGTTTAAATGCAAAGAAAAACAAGAAAGGTATAGATCCTAAGCCAAAATTAAAATCTCAAATAGAAATTTGTCTTAATCAGAAAGCAAAGGCTTATATATTGAGTTTTAAATGAGCGATTATTCTGAAGACAGCTCTGGAGCTGGTCTGTTCAGTTTATAAAATGCATGACAGAATAGCAAGCATTAAGGAAGAGTGGAGACTGCAGCAACAGTGAAAACAGAAGTCCAATGCCTCTACTCCTCTCAAGAGTAAATCTTCCTAAAAAATAAGACATAGGGACTATTTGTACGTGTAACATGAAAACCCTGATGACATATTTAATACTATCTGTCACTTTGTATCCTCCCCCTGCCAAACACCACACTGAGGGCTTTAAGTACACTTTCTCATTTAATTTTTGCAACAAACATGGAAAGTAGATGTTATAGATGGGGAAACTCGGCTTGAAAGGGTGAAACGACGTGCCTGACCAGTGTCACCAGTAGATGGCCAAGTAAGGAACTGAATCCACCAGAATTGAAGTCTGGAGACCATGTTCTGTCAGGTGCACTATTCACAAGAAGACTCTCTGGATGGTTTTTAGTGAGAGGAGCAGAGGTGTGGACTTGGCTTTTGGAATTGGAATGTAATGCTATAGTCAGACCTCGAATATAAGGGGACCTTGTAAAGCCTCACAAAGAAACTTTTCTAAGGAGAGTTTTTATTTTGTGTTTGCTTCAGTATTGGCAGCAGCACCTAATGATCTTTTATTTGTTCTAGGCAACGGGCCTCCACTTTAGACACACCGATAATGTGATTCAGTGGTTGAATGCCATGGACGAGATTGGATTGCCTAAGGTAATTTGTGTGATATTCGTAGTTCTGGCTTACATCTGGCTGTTTTGGCATAAGAGTTCTCATTCTACCTATAAAAATTATTCCTTATTTTCTATTGAATCTTTGATGATTATTTTTAAATACCTAAGATCTCTTTTTTCTGTTTCTTTTAGAAAGTAGTTTTATTTTATTTCTTTTATATTCATCTCCCTGCTTTCACCTCACCTTAGAGAAATTCCCTCTGATATCATTTACTTTTACTCCATCAGTGTGTAGATTTACATTAAAATTCACATACCATGAAATTCGCCATTTGAAATATACCATTCAGGGTCTCTCCCTACACACAAAGAGTTGTTCCATCAAAATTTGACTTTAGGAGATATAAAGAAATATTTTAGAAATGTCATCTTCTAGCTTTAGAATAACCAAATCTAGAGGGAGTATCAAGAGTCTTTTATATTTCAAATTGTAGAGACAGTATAATGATATTTACTTCTTATGTCCAGTTTTAGTGATGGCTATAGTTGTTTTTTTAACAGCTTTATTGAGATATAATTGATATATTAAAAAAAAACACATTTAATGTATGCAGTTTGATGAGTTTGGAGTGATGGCTGTAGTTTTGATGTGGGAGTGTGCATCCTTCGGTGTTTTGCTTTGGAGTTTATTTTATGCTGCCCTTAGTGAAATTGCCATCTCTAGCTACCCAGTCCTACTTTGAACCCATAAAAGCCATACTATATTGTCACTTTTAGAGTCATGGACAGATGGTAACACAAGTGGTTTATAATTGTGGTGCTGCCAAGGAAAACTGCCCATCTCCCCATTCCCCTAATCATCCTCTATTCTAGCCACTTCATCTGTGTATCTTTTCTCTCCCTACAAGAAATATAACACATTTTAATATTTTGTAGTTTTTTTCAATGTCTAAATGTAGTAGTTTGCACAAACTAAAGCAGTTAGGAAATGGTCATTGTTGAGCTATTACTCAGTCTCGGCGTGGTAGATAGTAACCAGGAAGACAGCAGTTCTCCAAAGCTTTGGACATGTGCAGATATTTTAAACTGAGCTAGGACTTTGGTTTGATGTGTCCACGTCTGAGTCCACAGTAAGTGAACCACTTTTACATACTGAGTGACATTTAGTGGGTTGGCCAAATAAGGCTTTTCCAAGTAGTGCTTTTCATTCTGTATTGTGGCATGTTATTCCTTGTGTTACTTATGATGAAATGTCTATTTGCTCTAATGAAGTTATTTGCTGAATGCCAACAACGTGTTCTAATTGTTTGGTGCTTTATTTGTTTTATTGATGATTGGTGAATGATCAAAAAAACCCCAGTGGATGGATACCTTACCTCTACTTCTTTTATTTCTCTTTAGATTTTTTATCCAGAAACTACAGATATTTATGATCGAAAGAACATGCCAAGATGTATCTACTGTATCCATGCACTCAGGTAAGCAGGTTTTGTTGGTAAAATAAGCATTGTACACAGATAAGAGAACAGATGGGCGCTAAGTCTTGGGGATATAATGTACGGCATGGAGACTAGTTAATACTATATTGTATATTTGAAAGTTGCTAAGAGACAAAATCTTAAAAGTTCTCATAAGTTCTCATATGTATATTATGTATACGTAATATACATATATAAGTAATATATATGTATGTATATAGAACCATGTTCTAACCTTGAAAATAACAATTTTATATGTCAATTATATCTCAATTTAAAAAAGGAGTTTAGGAATAACATCTGAGTGTATAACTTTTGTCCATGGTATAATGGTAAGGTTTTCGCATTAGCTTCAGAATTTTCAAATAAAATAGGGTACTGTGAGAAACAGCTGTGTTTTTCTAGGGAGTAGAGAGAAGGGATTTGTTTATTCCCGTAATAGCAGATAATTCTGCTCTGACAACATAGTATAATATTCCTGTATTGATCTAGTGTTTCTGTGAATTGCATTTCACTTGGGATACAGCTCTTTCTTTTCAATTAGAATCCTTAAAAGTTATAAAAAGTACATACGTTTGAAAACTTTCATTATTTATCATTTTGTTTCAGGCTGATAAACTGAATTACAAAGTAGACTGTCCTTATTCTCTTGGGGTACAATCAAATTTTGTCAACATCTTCAAATAATATCAACAACTATCAAATGGTTGATTTAGTTACCTAGGTCCTAATCAAGCCATTTATCCATTAAATAATTTTTATGCCAACACAAATATGATAAATAGGAACTAAAACAAAGTATAATTTTTCACAATTACATAGTAAATTTGGGAGGTGATTTAATTTCAGGTTCCTGGCTTTGAGGAAGAAAGGGATGATATGTGTGGAGGAAGGGGTTAGGATGGGACTACGTGCTCATGGTGTGGTATTTCTAAGTGATTCAAATATACTTGATAGCCTATGACTAAAGGAGTCAGTGGTTGGAATGAGTGAGACATATGAGATTTCTTGCTCATTTGGGCTGCTCATTTTGTATAGCATCCTGTATGTGTGTCTAATAAATATCAGTTTTACATCTATATGAATATATAATGTTGACCCATAAGAAGCCTGTTGTCTCTAGTTTGGTCAAACATGAATTCAGTTTAAATAATATTTTTCATCTGAATCATTTTCATGAGACGTTTCTAAAATATCTTGTTACTTTAAACATTGATCACAGGAAGGTAAACAGAAGTGAAAATTCTTCACTTATATTAATTACATTAACATTTTATTAACATCTAATCATGTACTGGCTTGTACATGTACTAGACCTGGGACTTATGTTTACTGATTCCCAGTCCAGTGTTTTTCACATTACATTTTGTGACTTTTTAGAATAATATTGTTATGTAAAATTTTTAAAAAGGCTATAGGGTAGAAAGTGTTATAACTGCAAAGGAGGATTGTGGAATACTGCAAGTCAATGTTTAAAATGTTTCTATTTTATATGCTGATTTTCCTTTTTAATTTAAGAGCTGCAGCTAGGTACAGCTGGGAGGCCTAATGAACTCTTTTGCTTATTTGTTGTCTTCTAGCTTGTACCTGTTCAAACTAGGCCTGGCTCCTCAGATTCAAGACCTGTATGGAAAGGTCGACTTCACAGGTAAACAGTTAGTAGACTTGGCAGAAAATACTCAGTTTATGTAGAAATAGCCTGCGGAGGCAACAGTACCAATCTTACAGACACAGGGCTTTAATAAGACTCTGGCAACAGAGACAAAAGAAGTATAAATAACTTGCTTTCTCCGGTGTGGTGGAAAGAATACTAGACCTGAAAGTTCAGGCTCTGTTCTCTGTTATGACACAGGTATGATTAGTGATTCTCGGTTTTCTCATATTTAAATTGAGAATAATATTAACATAAAACATCTAACACTGAACATGTATTGTGGAAAAAAAACCTTTATAACAGTCTTTCCCTTTCCCTCTAGCAAGCACCTATTGTGGGTAAAACAAGGGTGATGGGGAGTGAGAGGATACAAAGATGACAATTTAGTAATTTTTAAAATTAGCTTACTTGATAATTTAAAAATTTATTTGGCTTACTCTACATGTATTTGCTGTAGTCAGATGCTTGAGGAGATGGGGGCTTGGGGAGAATATTGGTTAAGGGTAAGATAGATTCAGAACTTTCAAACTGATGATTATTTTGTAGGCCTGGGAATTTGAAATGGTAAAAACACTTTTACCAGTGATATTTTTCCTTCCAGGGAAGTTGTTCACTCTTCCTGGGGCAAGTGCCAGATCTTATGTGTTGTTTTCTTTATCACTTGGCTTCCTGCCTTAGAAAGGAAATTGTTCAATGGCAGCTAGTGATTTGGATTATAGAGACTGAGATAACTGACTCGTAATTTACTTCTTGTTGAGCTTCTTTAGAAACTGCTCCATTTATAAATTGGTTGTAGGAAACACTGTAAGTAGCAGTTTTGAAAAATTATTTTCTGTAGGGCCATTCTCATGCTATGGTTATTTTTGATGCTCTTGATAATAGAAATAATAGGTAAAGTCTATTGAGTGCATGTTATGTACCAGGTACTGCCTGAAGTGGTTTGTGTATACTATCTGAGGGTAGATGCTGTTTAATCCCATTTTGTAGCCAATGAATCTGTTTCATTTTCTGAGTTATGGAAAAGTATTTAACTTGCTTAACTTGGTCTTAATTCTTTCCTGCAGAGGAAGAAATCAACAACATGAAGATTGAACTGGAGAAGTATGGGATCCAGATGCCTGCCTTCAGCAAGATCGGGGGCATCCTGGCTAATGAACTCTCAGTGGATGAAGCTGCATGTAAGAAGAGGGAAATTTGGGGGTTCAAATGGGATCATAGCTACCACTTTGAATAATTAATCCAATAATGATGATCTTGGACATTAGGAATTTTGCTTGTAAATTTAGGTTAGATCTAGTGTTAAACACTGCTACATTCTTTTATACTATTGTTATTTGGAAATAAGTGGTTGATTTTGATTATAATGCAGGCAGTGAGTCCTACATTTCAGTGCCTCTTTGAGTTTTTAATTTTTCTTATAGTATTTATATGCTGATTAAGGATGAACATTTCCATAGCAAATCCCTTCGAGATTTCATATTCACCATCCCAAATAGGGATCAGAGCTGTGGCTTTGTGCATCCTAAGGAAGGAGCTGGGCTCACGAGGACCCAGGGAACCACTCTCCAACAGCAGTTGTTATTTCACTGTGAAAACAAACCTCTCTCTGTCTTAGCGGGTCTCAGTGTTGTTTTGTATGTGTAATGTACATCCTTCACCTTAGTGTTCTGTATTTTGATAATTCTTTTTTAGTACATGCTGCCGTTATTGCTATTAACGAAGCTGTCGACCGCAGAATTCCGGCTGACACGTTTGCAGCTTTGAAAAACCCCAATGCCATGCTTGTAAATCTTGAAGAGCCCTTGGCATCCACCTACCAGGATATACTCTACCAGGCCAAGCAGGACAAAATGACAAATGCTAAAAACAGGGTAAAAGTGGAACATCTGTTCATTCTAATTGATTTATGTTCTTTCGTTGATTGATTGGACTATAGTGAAAAAACCATTTTATTGAGGTATAATTTACACACAGTAAAATTCACCCATTTTAAGTGTACAGTTTGACAAGTTTTGACAATGTATGTGGTGTGTTGTATAACCATCACCCCAAAACTTCCCAGGTTAATCTCTACTGCCCTCCCCCCACCCCCACCCCTGACCCCAGTCAACTACTAGTCTGTTTTTTCTCACTACAGTTTACCTTTTCTGGAATTTCATATAACTGAAATGGAATTACACAGATGTAATCTTTTTGTATTAGATTCTATTTTGACTTCTAGTGTGTTCTTGAGTTTTGTCCAAACTAGAGAGGCTGAGATCGGGTCTCTGGAATGACTGTTCTGCTTAGTCTGAGGCAGGCCTGCAGGCTCCTGAGTGAGCGGGAGTGAGCAGGAGTGAGCAGGGCAGTGATCATTGATGCTTCCTTCTCTCGCAGGGCTTGTCCTTGACAGGTAGACCTGCTTATGTTTCAGTCACAGTGCTGGAGCATTCTGCTTTTCACTTTAAGCCATACCCTTACTTGCTCTTGGTTCTGTTATGGTGGGGGAGGAGCTCACATGTATTTCTGTGGTCTTCTAGAGACCTGAGCTAATGTAACTACACTTTTTACCCATTTTCAGACAGAAAACTCTGAGAGGGAGAGGGACGTTTATGAGGAGCTACTCACTCAAGCTGAAATTCAAGGCAATATAAACAAAGTCAATAGTAAGTATGTCCCTGAACCAGGTAGCTAAGCGGACATGAGAGAATAATTTGAGTGTTGATCTGTTCTTGGATCGATGACGTAGTGTATTTATTTTAGATATTTGTGGATTTGTTTAGGAGCTATCACTTGTGACTATCTTTCGCATTCCTAGGTGTCTGTTTTAGCTACTGCTGTCCTCAGGCAGGCCATCACCCCTGTATCTGGCATCTGCTGTAGCTTCTGGCTGATCTTTTTAGCTACCGTTTCACTCTTTCACCCCGTGATACACACTTAAAAAAAAAAATCTAAATAGGAAATTTGTTTTTTCTGTTTTTAAAGTAATATAACAGCTTTTTTAAAAGAGTATCAGTCATCCAGAGGTAAATAATAGAAAATCAGATTCCCATTATCTAGACATTACCACTATTGATGTTTTATGTACATCCCTTTCAAAACATATGTTTAAACAAAAATGAGATTGTTCTGTTCATATTGATTTTTGTATATACATGTTACAGACTTTTGGGAAAGTATCATTTCCATTTTGTCACTCTTTTGCCCAGCAGCCTGCACTGGTTCCTTATAGCTTGCAGATCCCTAACCCAGGGAAAGTCTACGCAGCATTTTATACATACAACTTTCTGTAGACACTCATTTGCCTAATTGTTTCCTGTGTTCACTCTGCTACTTCGTGACTCATGAAGAGTGGCTCTGGAGTGGGACAGAGCTGAGATTTGATCTCTTGCCCTCTTATTAATTATTGTGTGACATTGGGCACCTGTGGCATAGAACCATTATGCAGCTAATGAGTTAATGTATGTAAATTGTCTGCTATTTAGTAAGCACTCGATAAACATTAGCAATATTTCTTTTTTTAAAAAATCATGTAATCACTCTACTGTAGTGCCCTCATGGCTTGTCTCTTATTTCATCCAGCTTGTACCCATCATTCAAGATCCAGCTCAATTCTCACTTCAGTACATATTTCAGCTCAAAATATAATTGACTTTCAATTCTCCCACAGCATTTGTAGACTAAATCATATAGTTTAATAATTATATGTTGTCTTATTTCTTGATTTTTGTTTCTGACATCTTTGTAAAATCCTTAAAGTAGAGATTACTTTTGAGTTCTGCTTCTTTTGAAACCCTCATACTTCTTAAACATAGGGTTTGACTCATCACAGGAACTCAAGCTTATTTCATTTCAACCTTGATCTTGTTTTGCTCAAAATAATAATAACAGCAAAAGTAATAGTAATTCCAAGCCTTTAAGTGGGCTTATGTTACTATCATGTAACAGTGTTTTCTTAAGTGCTTGCCTTTTTTCCTCCTCAGCATTATCCGCATTAGCCAATATAGACCTGGCTTTGGATCAGGGAGCCGCCCCAGCCTTGTTTAGGGTTCTGCAGTCGCCGGCGTTGGGCCTTCGAGGACTGCAGCAGCAGAACAGCGACTGGTACCTCAAGCAGCTGCTGAGTGAGAGACAGCAGAAGAGACAGGTGAAAAAATCCGGGTCAAACCTGCGAGGGCTTATGTACATGCATTTGAATTCTGCTGTTGTTTGAAAGATGCTTATGAGGCCTTTTTTTTCTAGTATAACTTTTTCTCCTGTGTGTAAATTAAGTTTTTAAAATATCCTGAGGTAAAGTACACATTGTCTTCAGCTTTCTTTTGCTTTTAGAGTTATAAATCATCTTTTTTCCTCTCTTTTTCTGATAAATCCTCTTTTAAAATAGTCAGCACCCACTCTCCCAGTCTAACCACCCCTTTACTTGGAGCCTTCTCCATAGTCCCCAGACCAAGAGCTGTTGGGGAAAACCTGAATTTCTTTTACATTCTTACTTCAGGAATTTCTACTTAAAAAAACCATGCCTCACTAGTTTCCTCTGGCCAGCACTGGGGAAATACTTAATGCGCAGGAAGAACAGACTGTGGGACTGTACTTGGTGGGGTTTTTTTTTTAAAGAATATATATGAGGGGCTTTCTTTTTGGTCTAAATCAGGGCAAGTATACATTTTGCAAATTCCCAGCCTATATTGGCCAGAGTATGCAGCATTGATGTGCTAATGATCCTATAAACATTTGATGCTTCTCATAAAATACTTTTTTAAATGTACTGTTATCCAGAACATTTGGATGCCCCAGATTTGGCTGAGGCTTTTGGCTCTCACTAGGGCTGCCATTTTGGCTGCATGTAGCCTAAAGCTGTCGCCTGTCCCCATGGCTCTCTGTCCCTAGTGACTGCTATTGAGGTAGGAGAACTGTAAGGTCTGGAGGCAGAGGCAGGAGTCTTCTTGACATAACTGTGCTTCGCTTTCCTCAGGGTGGCCAGGCTGATCCCCTGCAGAAGGAGGAGCTGCAGGCTGGCGTGGATGCTGCCAACAGCGCCGCTCAGCAGTACCAGAGAAGTAAGGGTCCCCTGCCGGGCCTTCTGAGATGCTGAGGAGGGGAGGGACTGGCATCATGTCACTGGGGACCTGAGGTTAGAGTTTGTCGCTCCTCACCCCACCCCAAGCCTACTAGCAGGTGGCAATAGGGTCCCTCTGGTGTCCAAAGTAGACATGCAGTCAGCATGGGCTCCCTTCACCTAGTGAGTGTTCCGTGGTTGCTTAGGGAAACTTCTGGAGGAGGCCAGGCAAAAGGCATTGGTAAGATCTGGATGGTGAAAGAGGAAAGAGAAGGATATTCCCAATATGGGCAAAAGGAGGAGAAGGAAATATGTGCAGGAGGACAGAAGGTGAAAGGTGTATTGAAAGAACAGCGCTTAGAATAAAGTCTGTGTAGATGTTTTATAAGGCAAAGAAAGATCGTGGAAAGCTTTGCATGGCAGCCAGAGAAGCTGGCACTTTACTTATTGCTACAGGGAAGGAAGAGCTGTTTTAAGAAGAGGCTGGTGGCGGCTGTGGGATGATTGGAGTGGAAAGAAAATATGATTGAGGAGACGAGGCGGCTGCTTTCTAAAACAGCTTTGTTGTGATATGGTTCATATACCATACGGTTTAGCTTTTTAAAGATGAAAGTGTCGCTTCAGATGGCATGGCTAATAGTGCATCCACAGAATATAACTGCCTTCTGTGACAGTTGGCATCGCCTTCCCTTCAGGGCTGTCTCAGCCAACTTCATTTCTGACCTCCTGTCTCCTACCCAGGGCTGGCAGCCGTGGCAGCGATTAACGCTGCCATCCAGAAGGGTGTGGCTGAGAAGACTGTTCTGGAACTCATGAACCCCGAAGCCCAGCTGCCCCAGGTGTATCCATTTGCTGCCGATCTGTATCAGAAAGAGCTGGCTACCCTGCAGCAACAGAGTCCGGAAGTAAGTGAGCTGAGCCTGGCCTGTCTGGGAGCAAAAAGCAGTCGGGGTGAATTTCACACCCACTTCTTGGTGTATAGTTAGATGGAACTTATTTTTTTTAACCAGAAGCTTAGACTCCTCCTGGCTCAATCAAACTTGGAACCTCCCTGGGTGTCACAGAATACCTCTCCTCACTCTTTTTCCCTCTCCCTCTCTGTCCAGCATAGCCTCACCCATCCCGAGCTCTCCGTTGCAGTGGAGATGTTGTCGTCAGTGGCCCTCATCAACAGGGCACTGGAGTCCGGAGACATGAACACCGTGTGGAAACAGCTGAGCAGTTCAGTTACAGGCCTTACCAATATTGAAGAAGAAAACTGTCAGAGGTGGGTGGCCCGAGTGGTGGACTGAATCCACCGATGCCTGTCACCTGCCTTTGCTGTGTCAACTCTCTGGTTTTCTTCACAGACATCGTGACTTCTGTGTGATCATCTTTTTTTTTTCCTGTTTTGATTTATTCTTATGCCAGTGGTTTAGAGTAAACTATAGATATCTGACATTCTTCTCTTAAATGTGTAAATATGCTTATCAGGATAATGAGGGCATTGTTATATAGCTGAAATAATGCTTTATTATATCCTTACAAAATAATAATACTTTTTTAATATCTTCTAAACCTAGTCTGTTTTCATACTTCCTCACTTGTTCCAAAACTGTCCTGGTTTGTTCAAATCATGATCCAGTCCAGGACATGAGACACATCTGGTTGTTGTATCCTTTAGTTATCTTTGAATCTGGAATTGTCTCTCCATGACACTGACTTGTTCAAGAGATGGGACCAATTGTCCTATAAACATCCCGTCTTGTTGTTGGGATGCTTTCTAATACTTGTTTTAGTCCTGTCAATTGGAAATTAGGTCTAAAGGCTTGTCAAGATTTAGTTGAATGTTTTTGGTGATGTGTATTTCATATTTTCTCATATCAAGAGGCTTATGAAGTCTGCTTTTCTCGCCAATGGAGATATTAATTGATCCTTGGATCAGGGAGACTGCTTATCCCTGCAACGGATGTTTGTGTTTTTCTGTCCCTGGACCATAATCTCATTTTGCACCTTTTACACCATCAAAATGTCCAGTTCTCAATTAGCCATTTACCTAATATTTTTAACCCCAATGGGTAATCCTTGCCTAAATCAGTACTTTCAGTAAGAGCTGCTGATTGATGATTTGTTGATCTGTCACTCCTTCTATATTTACCAGCTGGTGTTTGCCCTCGTTTTCTTGTCCTTAGAGGAATTGCTTGAGCTGTTGCCACCTCTGATTCTAGGGTCGTTCTTACCTGGAATTCAGAGTATGTAACAGGCTGTTAGGAATAAATGATATCCTTTCATTTTGTTTAAGGGAACTCATTCATCCCAAAGCTGGCCTCTAGAGGATATCTAACTTTTGGAGTACCTTACCTGTCTTTGTTCTTCAGTACTTTGCTCTGTGTCTTCTCATTCCTGTCATCCGCAATAGCCCTGAAGGTCCCTTTTCTTATATTGTACTTTGTTGTCTTTTTGGGGCAGGTATCTTGATGAGCTGATGAAGCTGAAAGCTCAGGCACATGCAGAGAATAACGAATTTATCACCTGGAATGACATCCAAGCTTGTGTGGACCATGTGAATCTGGTGGTGCAGGAGGAACATGAGAGTGAGTAATCTGTTTCTTGTCCCCCCAAGAGATGGTGTACTTCCAAGAACTGGTTGGAAACACTATTCCTGGAAGGATTTTTGAAAATTGAAATATGTATGTAACTCGAAAAGCTAAGGTTGAATATTCTTTTCCAAACATCAGGCAACTGCTATAATTAGGTATATAGGTCATAAGAACTAAGATTTTCAGGCAGGGAGTTGACCATTCTCTGTTATTTTTAAATGCTGTTGTAACAAAGAGAGACCTGCAGGGCAGTGTCTGGTAGGGTGTCCTCAGCATGTGTCCCTTCCCAGCACATGGACGTGTATCACAACCAGGGAAGCTCATCTGAGCTTTGGGTATCCAAAGTATTGTGGGGGCTTCATTACATACAAAAAATTTATTGAATCATTGCCATGTAATTGAACTTAATTTCCAATTCCAGGAGATGGGAAGCTGGGCTGAGATCACCATATCACAGGGCTCAAAGCTCCAGTTTTCTAATCACATGGCTGGTCTTTTCCAGCAGGCCCAGCCTCCATCCTGAAGCAGTGTTGGGGCCCACCCGAAGTCACCTGGTTAGCATAAACTCAGCATGGTCCTAGGGGCCCACCATGAATAACAAAGATCATCCCATCACGTGGGACATTCTAAAGGTTTAGTGACTGCTTCCCAGCATCCAGGGACAGTGGCCACCCAATGTTTGTCATACAAAGAGTTCTTACAAAGTAGCACAGCTATCTAGGATACCTGAGGAGTGAACGTTTCTAGTTTAATTTGTATTTTCTGTGAAAAATATTCAACTGATTTAGTAGAAAGGGCCTTGCCTTGGAGCAGGGGCCTCTGGGGTTGGATCCTCCGTCTGCCACTTGTTTGCTGTGTGATCTTGAAGAGATCCTCAAGCCTCATCTTTCCTTGTCTGGAAATATTGAATTAGGTGACTTTTTAAGATCCCTTGATTGCTGACTTTTTGTGACTCGAGAATTGTCTTGATTGCACATTGGAATGTACCTGAAAAGTATACTATGAAGCCAGTATCATCAAAATTCTCATACTTTAAGTTAGAGCAATTACAAATAAAACAGAAGGACTCTTGCTTTCAATAGGAATGTGAATACAAGGGCTTTTAGGTGAAAAAAACCTAAACTAAAAAAAAACAATGCTTCTTAAAACTATGGATATGACAAGTTACAGTTTGAATCATGGTAGTGCTTGAGTGGATTTACTTAGATGGTTAAAGATTGATTTGCTTATAGGATTTTTTAATAAAAAAAAATTCGTTGTTATTTTCATATCTAGGGATTTTAGCCATTGGTTTAATTAACGAAGCCCTGGATGAAGGCGATGCCCAAAAGACTCTGCAGGCCCTGCAGATTCCTGCAGCTAAACTCGAGGGTGTCCTGGCAGAAGTGGCCCAGCATTACCAGGACACACTGATCCGGGCAAAGAGAGAAAAAGCCCAGGTGAGTGGCATCGAAATGGTTCCTTTCTGTTCAGAGAACTTCATTCTTCCTACAACCAAGGCCAAGGAAGGGAATCTCCCCTGATTTACTCAGTGACTATTTCCTGGGCACTCTTACATTCAGATTTCTGGAGAAACGCAAGGTGTGAAGGACATAGACTCCGCCTTCAGGGAGCTTTGCTGTTTTACACGTGGTTTTTTTGTTGTTGCTGACACATCTCTTACATCTCTTTAAGTAAAGTTCATATTGAAATATGAGATCCCCTAAAATGCATAAGTCACATAAGTATATAATTGTATAAATTTTCAAAACTGAGAATACCTGTGTAATTGGTACTCAAGATTGTAAAAAGCACTAACAGAAACCGCCCCCCCCCAACCCTTCTGCCCTTACTTGCTCCCACCCCATCTGGTGGTAACCACTTTCCTGATTCTGACACCACAGTTGACTTTTGCCTGTTTTGAGCTGTATTGACATGAGATTGTCCATCATGTTGTGTCCAGAGGAGTCTTACCTCTGACTGACAGAGGAGTGGGCTTTGGGAAAATGAACTAGGCCTGGTTCCATGTCCAGAAAAGGAAAGTAGATTGAGGCTGTAGCTTGTACCTGCTCTCACTTGTGTTCTGAGCCTCACTGTTCCTTTTGCTTGGGTCATAGGAGTTAAACTTTTAGAGGATGTGGCTAGAGTTTGAAGCATTTCCTTTTGCTGTGGAATAACTTCAGAGTTCATCAAAGGCAGAGGAAGGGAGCATTTAGAGGGAAATTTGCTTAACATTGCCAGGCCCAGCTAGATGACTGCACTGTTAGATGGAACTGTCTTTTTTTAGGCTTCACCTTAGCTTCTAAGTTCCTCTGAGCCTTCTTGGCAGAGGTTTTAAAAATAATCATCAAAATTCCAAATTTGGCAAGCGAAGATCTCAATTTAAATTTTGTCTGTAGTTTTCTTGTGATACCTTTGTATCTGGTTTGGTATCAGGGTAATGCTGACCTCTTGGAATGGATTAAGAAGTGTGCCTTCCTCTTCTGTGTTTTAGAAGAGTTTGTGAAAGATTGATGTTAATTCTTTAAACATTTGAAAGAATTCACTAGTAAAGCCATATTGTCTGGCGTTTTGGGTTTGTTTTTCTGTAGGATATGTTTTGATTACTAATTCCATTTCTATGTTTGTTATAGGTCTATTCACATAATCTTCCTGCCTCTTTCTCCATTTCCTTGTCTCCTAGGAATTCCATCATGCGGTTTTTGGTGTCATTGACAGTGTCCATAGGTCTCTGAGGCTTTGTTCATTTTTCTTCATTCTTTTTTTTTACTCTTCCTCTGACTGGACACTGTTCCTCTGAGTGAATAATCTCAGTTGACCTCTCTTCAGATTTGCTAATTCTTTCTTCTGTTTGTTCAAATCTGCTGAGTCCTTCTAGGAATTTTTCATTTCAGTTGTTGTATTTTCCAACTCTAAAATTTCATTTGAAATTTTTTTAAGTTAATTTCTATTTCTTTATCAGTAATTTTCTATTTGGTGAGACATTGTTCTTATACTTTCCTTTAGTTCTTTGGATGTGGTTTGTTTTACTTTGAACGTATTTAAAATAGCTGATATGAGTCTACTGAGTTCAGTTTGGACAATTTCTGTTGTCTGCTTTTCCTCCTGTTTGGACTCTGCTTTCTTGTTTCTTTGCACATCGTAATTTTTTATTGAAAATTAGACATTTTAATAAAACAACAGGGCAACTCTGGAAATCAGATTCTACTCCCTCCTCAGTGTTGGTAGTTGTCCCCGTCTGTTATTTTCATTGTTTGTTTAGTGACTTTACTTCTGTTAAGTCTGTATTTTTTGTCATGTATGTCCACGAAGTCTGTGCTTGGTTAGCTGGTGGTCAGCTAGTGAAAGACAGAAAGTTCCTTAAATTTCCCTGGGCTGCTTTCCAGTTCGATCTTTTGTCCCTTCTAGCTGCCCCTGACCTCCTGAATCACTTGAATTCATCATCATATATCTGCCACTTCATCTGAGGCATTTCTCTTGCAACTTTTCACCAGTTTTTGGATACCCAGCTTTTTCCAGTTGACTATTCCACGTATCTCATGTGTTTGAAACTTCTTCCTTTACATCTCATTGCGTCTCAGAACCCCCTTCATCACTTGTGCCCTGATGTCATGGTTCTCTTTTCATGGTGTGTAGGAAACCCAAGATGAGTCAGCTGTGTTATGGTTGGATGAAATTCAGGGTGCAGTCTGGCAGTCCAACAAAGACACCCAAGAAGCACAGAGGTGTACGTATTAGCTCTTCTATTTATATTTTGGTGGAGGGCAGGGGTGGCGAAGTGCTCTGTTTTTCAATATTCATATCTCAGCTTGGCCAAAATGGAGAGATGTAGAGGGAACAATTTTCTAGAAGGTATAGTTAAGTAAGCTAGTATGTGAATTTAGATACTTTCTAAATTATTTCGGTAATAATTCTCTTTATAGTTGCCTTAGGAATTTTTGCCATTAATGAGGCCGTGGACAGTGGTGACGTTGGTAAAACACTGAGTGCCCTGCGTTCCCCTGATGTCGGCTTGTACGGAGTCATCCCTGAGTGTGGTGAAACTTATCAGAGTGACCTTGCCGAAGCTAAGAAGAAAAAACTGGCAGCAGGTAGGTTACAGAGAAATAAATATGTGCACTGCAGCTAGGAACCTGAATATGAGAGGGATCCACAGAGAGGAAAAGGGATAGGCTGTCAAGGAAGATACCTTCATGTGGAAGTGCAGTATTTCAACTTATTTTAAATACCCCAAGGAGGTATTCCCTGTTTTTGCAAATATTCTTGTTTTCCCCAACCTTGTTGGTAGCTATGTTTAAAAGGTCAATGTTTTGAGAATGTGGGAAAGATCAAAATATGTGACTTCATCTTTTATAGGACATCAGTAGCTCCTAGGGTATCTAAACTTATAGATAAAAGTAGTTTATCTGCAAAAAGAGGAGAATAAAGATAAGATTTTTCATCCCTTTCCATGGCCTTTTTTAAATTGCCTAGAGAGGCTGAATGGTTTACAGAGTTTTAATTAAAAAAACAGTTTACTGACATATAAGGTCTTAGATGTCGGTTTGGGAAGGAACAAAACTAGTCAGAGTTCATGCTACAATTGGACTTTATAGATATTTCCTCTTTATAATGTAGGTGTGAGTGAACTAAATGAGACATCACAAAGCCATAATTTAAGAGGAACAAATGTAGAGGATAGGGCTCTGGATCTCTTTTCTCTTTCCTTTATTTTCTTCTAGGAGATAATAAGAGCAAGTGGGCAAAACACTGGGTGAAAGGTGGATATTATTATTACCACAATCTGGAGACCCAGGAAGGAGGATGGGATGAACCACCAGGCTTTGTGCAAAATTCTATGCAGCTTTCTAGGGAGGAAATCCAGGTAGGTCACATTTCTTTATGCAAGAAGAGGCTGAGAGAAAGTGTTTTAGAGCTAATATTAGTTACGGGGAACAGGGTATGTGGTCAGAAGCCTTAGACTAAAATTAAGTCTATGTAATGAACTATTTTGCAGGAATTTTTTCTCTGGTGGTTGGGGTGTGATTAAGGCCTGAAATAGAAACACATTGAGATTGTAGAATTAAATCAGATAAATTGTGTGCTTATAAAAGAAAATTGGGATGATCCAGAAAAATAAAGTTGCTCTAATTCCTCATTAAATGTGACTACTATTCATCTCTTTCAGTTTACATTTTTAACTTTTCTGTTTCACAAACTCCAAACTATTTGGTATTAGAATGTAACTTGCACTTTCAAATGCAACCTGGCCATTCTCCTGCAGTCTCCACCATTGTGGCATTCTAGGGACTTTGGGGTTTTGGTACCCAGCCCTGCGTTGTCACCTGTCACATTTTGAAGCCCCTAATGACCTGGGCACAGTTCTTGGCACAGTCAGCATTGGGTAGGTTGAGTGGGTACCTATCAGGAAAAGAAGCTCAGGTTTTTGTGTACAACATTTTTGGGGTGTGAGAACATGGCCGGGAAAAATAGACTGAAGTCATTCCCGTTGCTCAGCTGAAGATCTAGTACAGACTGAGAAGGCAGTGTGTTAGTCTGTGTGTTGCAGATGATACTGTGTTAAAATTTGTGTCCCTTTTCACTTACGTCTTCCACTGTGACCATGTGCTTTTTTAGAGTTCCATTTCCGGGGTGACTGCTGCGTATAACCGAGAACAGCTTTGGCTGGCCAATGAAGGCTTGATCACCAAGCTACAGGCTTGCTGCCGTGGATATTTAGTCCGACAGGAATTCCGGTCCAGGATGAATTTCCTGAAGAAACAAATCCCTGCCATCACCTGCATTCAGGTATTTCAGAGCCTCTTACACTGACAATAGGTGGGCATCTGGAGCAGGACTAACGCACACTCGGCTCTTAGGATTGCTTGAATGTCTGAGCGTGTTTCTTCCTTCTGACCATTTAGTGTCGTCCTCCTTTTGACAAGTACTTCCCTTTTACTATCATTGTAATCATTGGCTTCACATACTTTTCAGTGGTGAGTTGTCAGCCTAGTGGTAGTTCCCCTTGGGCACTTCACTGACTTCTAGGACTGATGCTCTGTGTCAGATCGGAATATTGAGGGAAACAGCTGTGATTGCTGTGATTTTGCTTCAGTGACAGGGTAGCACAATATCATAGGAAGAACTCTGAGTTAGCAGTCATGGCTCTACCACCGCCAGTTGGTGCTGAACTTATCTAAGTTTGTTTCTTCATCTGGAAATGCGGATGCTAATATTTATCTTTACTTCCTCACCTGACTTGTTGTAAGGAGCCAGTAAGAGTCTGTGTGAAGAGGCACTTTAAAAGGTGTGAGGTGCTGTGCCACCGGCAGGGAGGTGGAAGTTAGCCAGTGTGCTCTCCTGGTGGTGGTGCAGCCCCCACCCATAATCCCATCTGTCCCTGGCGGACGTGGCCCTTTTTAAAGCTTTGTCATGAATACCACTTGGATAATGTACCAAGAGGAGATTTTTTTAACTTCCTCTGACCCTTGGGAATTAATGTGTCGACTGTAATATTTGATGGTTTCAGTCACAGTGGAGAGGATACAAACAGAAGAAGGCGTATCAAGACCGTTTAGCATACCTGCACTCCCATAAAGATGAGGTTGTAAAGGTAAGGGGCCTTCGGCACGGCCTGAGTGGGGGGGCGGAAGTATGCCATGTGTTGAGATGAAGGACTTTTCTAATTTCTAGGGTTCTTTTCCCACAGATTCAGTCCCTGGCGAGGATGCACCAAGCCAGAAAGCGCTATAGAGATCGCCTGCAGTATTTCCGAGACCACGTAAGTGCCCTTGGGTGGCACGGGCCAGGAGAATCGGTTTTGCTGTATTTTTGGTGGAGAGATGACCAAAGGAATTTCTTCTTTTTGTTTCTTAGATAAATGACATTATCAAAATCCAGGCTTTTATTCGGGCAAACAAAGCTCGTGATGACTACAAGACTCTCAGTGAGTAACTGGCTCAGCAGAGAGGAGTTGAGGCCATCGGGTTCTGGGTGTTCTCCACGGATATCTTTTCTTTCTTGCAGGCAAGGCTTGTGGGGTAGGGTAGTGCTGCTTGTGATTTAAGCCCCTTTGCTAGCCTGTGGCCATGTGTCTCGTTGCTTCCTTGTTACCCTTTGTCACAGCATAGCAATAGCATGACCACGAAGACTGCATCTGGTGGTTGGTTGTCTTTGTGCATCTCAAAAATAAATATCCGTGTGAATAGAGCTGTTTCTTCAAGACAGTGCTAACATTTCCCGAGACTTAGAACTTTTCTTGGTAATTCTGTCCTTTGTCTGACACATGCTTTCCTTCTGTCAGTCAATGCTGAAGATCCGCCCATGGTCGTGGTCCGGAAATTTGTCCACCTGCTTGACCAGAGTGACCAAGATTTTCAGGAGGAGTTGGATCTTATGAAGATGCGGGAAGAGGTCATCACCCTCATTCGTTCCAACCAACAGCTGGAGAATGACCTCAATCTCATGGATATCAAAATCGGACTGCTAGTGAAGAATAAAATCACGCTGCAGGTATGGTGCATGCAGTGCCAGGTGGGGCCTCGGGGCACTTCGTCCTGCTTCCATTCCCTCCCTTGCTCTCGCGGACTCTTTCTTCTCAGTTAATGTTGTAAGTTTTTTAAAAGTTATATAAGAGATGAAATACTGTAATAGCAACATTTTCAGTGGCCAGAAGGTTACAACCATCCCATAATTCCACCACCCTGCAATCGTATTGCATGCTGTTTTTACTCAATATTAGAGGATCAGATGCTTTTCGTATTGTATACTGTCATAAATATTATTTTTAATGGCAGTATTATAATTTATTAGGAGATACACTATGGTTTACCTCTTTTTACTCCCTAAACGATTTGACAAGTTTTTATTATTACAAATAACATTGCAGTTAATGTGTCAACGTATATGAGCTTTTATTGTATTTAAGACTTGGTTTTTTAGATAGATTGCTAGGAGTTTGTTTCCTGAGTCAGTGGACATTTATCCAGTTCAGGTTCTTTATTGGAAGCATTTGGTTGGTATACTGAAACCAGGATGCAGAGCAGTGATTCTAACATTTAGTGGCAGCTGCCAATGCGATAAACCTTCGTGCACGTTTTTAGGTGCTAAAAGATCTTTCCACAGTGCCTGGAGTTTCGTCTTTGAAAGCTTTTTGATATATGTGTTGGTTTTGTTTACAGGATGTAGTTTCCCACAGTAAAAAACTTACCAAAAAAAATAAGGAACAATTGTCTGACATGATGATGCTAAACAAACAGAAAGGAGGTCTCAAAGCTTTGAGCAAAGAGAAGAGAGAGAAACTGGAAGCTTATCAACACTTGTTTTATTTATTGCAGGTGAGTGGCTCCTGGAATTGGTGTTGTAAAACTTAGCTAAATTTACTTTCCATAAGAAAACCTATCCATAGATCTCTGTGGAAGTATTTCTGATTTTCACTGAGGGGTGAGCAAAGAGGACTGTCTTAATTTTCTTCCTTTCTTTCTTTACATTGTCTGTATTTCTTTACTACATACATTCTAATATTTCAAGTTGGTGTTGTTTTTTTTTTTGAATAGTTTTGGCAGCCTTTCTATTTATTATCTTGAAATTACTTACCTGTTGGTTTTATTTCAGACCAACCCCACCTATCTGGCCAAGCTGATTTTCCAGATGCCCCAGAACAAGTCCACCAAGTTCATGGACTCTGTGATCTTCACCCTCTACAACTATGCATCCAACCAGCGAGAGGAATACCTGCTCCTGCGGCTTTTTAAGACCGCCCTCCAGGAGGAAATCAAGTACGAAGGCTTCCAAGGGCCAGAAGCTCGGGGCTGGAGAGTCAGGCTGCCTATACCTTTTCTTGATCTCAGCTAACAGTGTGATCTGTATAAAATACTTGAGAGAAGCATCCACTTGTTAAATGACTAAGAAATATAAAGTGTTGCTGCTTCTGGGGAGGTGATGGAATAAGAATTAATTTTAGGAACATTTTTATATTAAAAAAATTTTTCTAAGAAGCTGATCCAAACATTAAGATTCCACATTTTTATCTAATGAAGGACCTGATCATGCTCCCACGATCGAGTCTGCAGCAGCAGAAAGGTGCCATGTTTAGACGAGAGTTGGGACGTGTTTCTAGAGAAAGAGTAGAGACCCCTTTCCTTCCAACTATTTCTGTTTCTAGGTCATGGGATCGTTAAGCAGGAAGGATCTTTAAGCTCAGAGATTAATTTAAATTGAGTTTGTATCTAATGTTTTATAGGTCAAAAGTAGACCAGATTCAAGAGATTGTGACAGGAAATCCTACAGTTATTAAGATGGTTGTGAGTTTCAACCGTGGTGCCAGGGGCCAGAATGCCCTGAGACAGATCCTGGCCCCGGTCGTGAAGGAAATTATGGACGACAAGTCTCTCAACATCAAAACTGACCCCGTGGATATTTACAAGTCATGGGTTAATCAGATGGAGTCTCAGACAGGAGAAGCAAGGTATGGTCACCACAACACCTTTTTTTTGTCATATTCTCCTCTCTTTTTTAAAAGCAGTTAACCTTTGATTTACAAACAATTAATTGTTCTAATAGTTTTTCCTTAGAAACCTCTTCTGTAAATTGTTGACATGGTAATATGTTCTCTTAATTAGCAAATATTTACAGAGTACTTAGTATGTGCCAAGCACTGTGTTAGATACACATACAGTTATACAATCATGAATGAAACATACAACGATGAATAAAACAGACCTGCGCGCTGCCCTCTGTTTATTAGGTGGGAGAGACAACAAACAGGTACCTAAAAATGAAAATATAGTTACAAATTGAGGACAGTTTTTAGAAGCTTTGTGTAGGGAACGGTAATGGAGAATATAGGAGATAGCTGCCTTAGGTAGTGGTGACAGAGAGCCTCTCTGAGGAGGTGAAATGTCACTTAGCTCAGACCTAAAGTAGAAGGTGGAGCTGAATTTGGGAGAGTCTAGGAACCTGAAAGGACGTCGCCATAATTAAGGATGTGGTTGGCTGGGATGACTTACAAATCTGAGTGCAATCGTTGTCTTGGTAAGGAAAGAGAGGATGATGTGGGAGAAGGATGAGCAGCCCTGGGACCCTGACAGTTGGAATCACTAAATTAACGTTATGCGGGAGCTTCTGTGCCAGGCTGTCGTCTAACCACCAGCACTGACATGTCCAAAGCACAAGTGTGTTAATACAGCACAGGTAATGCTGGGAAAATGTAGGTCAGAGAGCCAGCGTGTTTCTGGTTTTATCCGGCTTGGGTGAGGAGATGTGTGAGCAGATTAGTCCATGGTGGTTCGCTTCTTTTTGTTCTGGAGCAGAGGCAGATCGTGCGGGAAGCTTGGAGTAGCTGTCCATACCCACTACTCAGTGTGGTCTGTGGACCAATAACGGAAAATTGTCCACAGCCCTTGAGCACACCGTTTAGTTCAGCTGACATTTTCTTCACAACAAGACTTTCACAGTGAAGGAAGCAGTGTGTGGATTACATTCTCGCTCAAGCTCCTCGAACTGTCTCAGACTCGTTGGTAGACTGGCACTGGTCCACACTTGGAACGGCACTGCTGTCCGTCATTCTGCATCATTCTGCCGGTCATCGGGCAAAAAAGGGAAGGTGTGCCTTGGGTAGAGAACAGAGTTTCTGGTCTGCATTGTCCTCCTAGAAAGGTCCTGTCAGGAATTTTCTGGCCTCTGACTTGGTTCTCAGTGATATGCAAGTCTGTCACCAGGACTCAGATCATTGCTGCTGTGATGGAACACCCAGTTTCATCTTGGACTTCACACCTAAGGCCCAGATCCTGGAATGTGGTCAGCCAGCTGCAGTACTTGGCTGACTAGGAAGTTTTGCCTGCAGACCAGGCATCCCTAGGTGACAGCCCTGCGGACACTGGCTCCAGGGCACCAACATATTTCCCCTGCTGGTCCATGAGTCAGTCAGTCTTAGATCAAATTCCACCAGGCATTTCAGGAATTTTTTCTTCTAGGTGCCTATCAGAAACTGGTATCTTATTTGGGTTTTCATAGAATGAAAATAAATTTTAACACTTTTTCGATACCAATAACTAGAAGGTGTGATACATGGGGGGAACCCATCCTGCCCATAAGCCGGATCTTTGCACTTCAGCCACCAAACACATAGCCAATTGGACCTTATCACTTCTTGAGGATGTTTACCGCTAAATCTTAGAAATGTAATATTCTGTTCTCTGACTACAACCATTGTGTTTAGTTAGCACTTTCATTTCCTTTGCTCATATGCTACCCTAAGAAAAAGTCACATACACATAGTTACGAATTTGACCAATCTAAAAAATATAGCACTTCTTGACCCTGCTGTGGCACTGCTCTCTTTCATCTGTGACTGTCCATTTTTAGTTTGTTCCTCATGATGGGCCAGACCAATTTTCCTCAAAATTAGGATCTGTCTTTTAAAGGCTTTCCCTGGCTTCTAGGGAAGGCCAGACTTCATAGCCTTAGCTACAAGGCCCTTCATGAACCAGCCCTTGATTACTTTTCCACCCTTATTTCTCCTTCTTTCTTTCCTTTGCATTTGATCTTCTTTCCTAGAAGACCCCACTTCTCTCTTTTTCCTGAGTTCAGATGTCCCTTCCTTCTCGAAGCCTTTCTTGATTCTCCCAGTCCAAGTAGAAGACTCTTCTCTGTGGCCCTGTAGCACTTTCAACTTGTTATTTGTAGCACACTATGTTTATAAATAAATGCCTGTTTAAATGTGTGGTTCTCCCATCAGACAGTAGGAGACTTGAGAAGCTGTTATGTCTCATATACCTCTGATTTCAAGTGCCTATCATAGTGCCTGGCACAGAATTCAGAACATGCAGTTTCTGGTTAAAAACCTGAGTTCAAATTCAACCCACCATTGACCAGCTTCCTGAATGTGAGCAAGTTGTCCAATCTCTCTGGGTCTTTCTGTTTATGAAGGGCGTGGTCCTGCCTCAGGCAGCCCCTGGCTGTTGACCTAATAGAGTTGGGGGTGATTTCTGCTTTCCCAGCAAACTGCCCTATGACGTGACTCCTGAGCAGGCTCTGGCTCACGAAGAGGTCAAGACACGGCTGGACAACTCCATCAGGAACATGCGAGCCGTGACAGACAAGTTCCTCTCAGCCATCATCAGTTCAGTGGACAAAATCCCGTGAGTGCTATTAGTTGTGACCCCAAAAAGAGCCCAGCATTAGTGTCCTTCTGCTCCGCAACCCTTCTCACGAGTTCTCTCCATCTCACAGCTACGGGATGCGCTTCATTGCTAAAGTGCTGAAGGACTCACTACACGAGAAGTTCCCTGATGCTGGTGAGGATGAGCTGCTGAAGGTGAGAATTGGAAGCTGCCCTTCCTGTAGCCCTTTGAGAAAAAAGTAAGGAAACTAGGCCTTACCGTGGACTTTTAGTAAGTTCCTAAGCATAAATTCTGGCAGTAGCTCGCCTTTGACTTTGAGCTTATGCAAGTCATTGTAAACAGTATATGACACTTCTCTTCGTTCGTATAGAGTTTGAATGGCATACAGATATCAAACAACATTTTTCCTGTCTTGAGATAAATTTCTGAGTCCTGTCTTTTTGCTGGAGAATTGCTCCCTCTGCTGGTGGCCAGGTGACTGGGAGCAAGCACAATTGTTTCTGCTATGAGGCTGTTTGCTGCTGGTAACTCTCTTACTCGGCTATGCTCCTTTTTTTTTTTTTTTTTTAAATCTGAACGCTTTTTTCTTCTCTCTCCTAGTTCTCTGCTTTCCTACAGTGAGGCTTCGATTCTAGACTTTCTGTTCAGGTGAATTAATTTTATTTTTTTCTGAATGACACTCTAGGGGAAATGCTGTGACTGTCCTTGAATTCTTCTGTGGAAGAGATGTGTGTTGAGTGACTTTTAATTTCAGAGGCATGAATTTGTCTACCTTTGAAGCCTGCAGCATGAGAATGATGGGGGTTGGACAGATTAGACCATACTAATTAGGTCATGTTTAAATATTTATTTTAATTACATTCACTAGTTTCTTAGAATGAAAGCCCACGTACATGAAAGTAAAAAGTACACATGGATGACAGCAGCCTTATTTGCTGTCATAATATGTGAACAAAGGATGCCCTGAAATGCTCGATAACAGACTCTAAGTTTATCATTTTAACTTTCTGAATCTGTTTTTTCATTGTAGCGATTTTCAGTTCTGTTCTCATTATCTTTTTTTCTGCATCCAGCTAAGGGATATCTGGTCATTTTAGGTCAGGCCTTCAGAGAAAGCTTGTGTGCATGCATGCATGTGTGTCTGTATATATAGTGTTTATTTTTTCCTCACAGGACTGCATTTTCTGGTTTTCTTTGCTAGCAGAGTCATTTGCAGCTTACTTGGTAGAGTGGCTTGTAACACTCACCTTTCTTTTTCATCTATTCCCAGATTATTGGCAACTTGCTTTACTATCGATACATGAATCCGGCCATTGTCGCTCCTGATGCCTTTGACATCATTGACCTGTCGGCAGGAGGCCAGCTTACCACAGACCAGCGACGAAATCTTGGCTCCATTGCAAAGATGCTTCAACATGCAGCTTCCAATAAGATGTTTTTGGGAGATAATGCTCACTTAAGCATCATTAATGAGTATCTTTCCCAGTCCTACCAGAAATTCAGGTAAAGGGAAAGAGAGACAAGGCACTGGAAAGATTCCGTGGGTGTATTTCTATCTCAGGTTCAAAACAAGACTAACAGCCATACCTAGCTTTCCCTGGGCTGCCATATTTTAGGAGTCAAGTTTGATGTGATCAGAGCCTCAGGAGGCAGTGAAGAGGATTTTTGAGCTATTAAAATGTATTCCTGTGAAATAATAAAAGCAGTGATTCTCCATTAGGCACCTGTTACTTTGTAAAGAGAAGAATTGGAGAGTGCTTTTAATTTTTGTCTGTAAGCATACAGTTGTGAGTTCAGGGCATTGTCTTAGAGATAGAGTTGGGTCTCCTATTGACACAGGTGTTTGAGTGGTTCTTGTGGGTAGAGCTAAAACGAGATGGGGAGAGAAGTTGCTAGAACTAACGGGCCAAGGCTGTCAAACACAGCAAACATGCAGCATTCTCTAGAATTAACTGTCTGGATTGGCATCTATTTGAATGCGTTGCCTCAGAAATTTGTGGGATGTCCTCTCCCTACCTTCTCACATGTATGTCACTAATTGGGGTCTGGCTCTTGTGTTTGTTTCCAGACGGTTTTTCCAAACTGCTTGTGATGTTCCAGAGCTTCAGGATAAATTCAATGTGGATGAGTACTCTGACCTAGTGACCCTCACCAAACCAGTGATCTACATTTCCATTGGTGAGATCATCAACACCCACACGGTATGTGTTTTTCTTTAATTACTGAATTTCATTGCTCTGTCCTTAATTGTCTCTTTGGCTGCTGCTTACCATTCCCAGAAGCCAGATAGCTCATCTTCCTTTGATCTTACTGACATCACATCTGCCTTGTTGTTTATTATTTCTAACAATATCTACTGCTACGTTTCTCAAAGTGACCCACAGGCCCACCAAACCAGAATCTCCACGGTGGACTACGGAACCTCCATTGCAAGCATTGATCTAGGGACTTGATAAAATACTGTTTTTACTGTTCCTCCTTTTTACCCTGGCTTTCACTTTTTATTCTGTGTCCTTTTTCTAACATGAATAGAATACTGACTTTTTCTTCTGTGTTGCCTTAGAATGAGTGATTTTCCCTTGGGTGCTTCTTTCCCCCTCTGAAATTTTGTATTCTTTTCCTTTCCTTTTTGGGGCATATAGAACAGGAAATGAGGAATTGTATAAAATGTAAATAAAATTTCAGGCATTGTCATTTCTGGGAAAATGGCATCTTCAAGCTTTGCTGGAGTGCCCTTGAGAAAATGACAACATTGATCGGGTGTACTTTCCTCTAAATAGAAAGGTACTGTGGACTGGGAACATTGAGTAAGTAAAACTATGACAGCGAGTTATTTGAATTCATCAGAGGGCACATCGATGGCTTTGGATACTGAAGTCACTGGGCTTCAGTATTCTTTGTCATGTAGGGTACATTGAAATCTCTTAATCTCTTATATCCATGGGGTTGAATGAGTACCTGTGTTTTCTCTTTATGCATCATAACAAGTCATTCAACAGAGGCCAAGTGTGATGCTCTAGATATTGTTTATTGGGTGGGTTTGCTGAGGAATGGCTTGTTAATGCTTTGAATGTGGCTTTGTTATCTAATGCCTTTTGTGCTGTTTGGCTTCGTGGGGCGATTTGGGGCTAACGAACTGAGTGTGTGCGTGGAGTTGATCCCTGGGTGTTCCCTGCAGCTCCTGTTAGATCACCAGGACGCCATTGCTCCGGAGCACAATGATCCAATCCATGAGCTGCTGGACGACCTCGGCGAGGTGCCCACCATTGAGTCCCTGATAGGTAATGTGCTGACTGAACCGCCCCGTGCTGAGAGGGGGGTGTGACAGGAGTGTTATAATTGTCACTCCCTGTTTCCTCTCTCAGTATACCTTGAGGAAGAAAACCGATGTGATCCCTGGCTGAGGAACTGAAGTCTAGTGGAAGAGAGCATTTTAAATGTCTATGTACACATAATCATATAATTTGAATTTATAAATCCTATAAAGGAAATGAACAGACTATTTTGAAAAAGAATGGCAATATTAGTGTTGAAATGATTTGTTGAACATTTATTTTATTATGGATCCTTATCCTTTTCACTTGGCATATATTTTCTTTTTCTCAGTCAGAGGTATCCTATCCATGGTGTACATCTTGGCTTATTTTTCAAGTATCTCCTTAGACTTGCATTATCTTTTATTTGTGTTAATATCTCCTTTCTTTATTATACTGATTGTTTTTATCCTCCCAAAACTTCAGGAGAAAGTGCTGGCAATTTAAATGACCCAAATAAGGAAGCACTGGCTAAGACAGAAGTGTCTCTCACACTGACCAACAAGTTTGATGTGCCTGGGGATGAGAATGCAGAAATGGATGCTCGGACCATCTTACTTAAGTGAGTATTGAAAGCGTGGAGAATGAAGTAAATGTAATCCAGTGATCCCTTGGCCAGAGTGAACAAGTCTGCTTATTCATACTGAAATGATCATCTTGGCCTTGTAAGTCTGCCATAATTCTGGTCGCCTAATATATTATAGTTGGCACAGGACTTATCTCCCTTATTTGCTAATAAAATGCTAAAGTGAAATTTATATCTCAAAAAATCCTAACCTTGGTACCTACTCAGTTATAGTTACATAACTAGGTCTGGGGCCTTGAGCAGCTGGTGTTAACAACTCAGTGAGACCTCTGGGAGGTGATGCTTGTGCCATCGTTGCATAGGTCCAGTTAAAGGGAAGTAGAACACCTGGTCATATAAGTGCTTCTTCCATTTCCTTTCAGCACAAAACGTTTAATTGTGGATGTCATCCGGTTCCAGCCAGGAGAGACTTTGACTGAAATCCTAGAAACACCAGCCACCAGTGAACAGGTAATATTTAGGGGTTCAGCATCTATCATACTAAGCTAACTATGTGCTTCTGCAACAGGTACGTGCCAGGATCAAGGAGGTGGGACATAGGTGACAGAGTGGTAAAACCTGGAGGTGGACTGGAGGGTGTGGTGCTTTAGGGCTTGTTGAGAAAGTTGTTGGTTCCTAAATCCTAGGCAGATGTTCTAGGGCACAAAGCTCGCTGGCACTTCCATAGAGTGTATATGTGTGTGCGCGCACGCGTGTGTGTTTTAATTTAATCTGAAGCAGAATCAGTGTGTCTGCCCAGTAATTTATTGAATATTATATGGTTAGAATTTTGTTAAGTGTCTTGCTAGATAGAAGAAAAGTATAAAATGTGGCTCATAAACTCAAAGAACTCTAGTTGAGGAAATGTGGTAAGTATATACTGGAAACAGGAAACCATTAAAACTTAACTGTAATATTTGCTATAAAAATGCTTAGAGTTCAAGAAGAGGCTAGTGAGGAGCAAAGCATGAGGAAGAAGTGGGACTCAAGCCACACTTAGAATGGATAGTATGTGAGATGAGGGCCAGGCCAGGCAGGGGAGTCCACGTGATGTGACCAGGCCTACGTCTCTAGAATGAAGAAGCCGGTGAAGGTGAGTAGTGGGATGTAGAACATGAGAACAAACTCTGTAGAGCACAAAACCTGGATAGCAATTGGGCACTGGAGAGGTAGCGACTAGAGAGCTGTTGTGACCTTGGGGACTATTTAACACTGACTGACTTAGCAGTGCTGTCAGAGCAGATCGTAGTTGAGTCATCTAGGTATGTGATAAAGTGGCAGGGCTGGTTGGTTGGGGGGTGGCATGGCAGTGGGAAGGGATAGATGGGTCTCTTCATGTTTAAGACTCTTGTTTCACCTTCATAAAATAAGAAAAGTAGGTGAAGTCATTCATTTTCAGATTTGGAGCATAGGAATCCTTTTCATTAAATGACAACTTAGAAAACCAGCACATAAAGCAAATGAAGTTGGAGCTGCTCTGGAAGCGCCAGCAGTGGGGCCCTGGAAACTCAGCCGTCTAGGACTCTGTGGTCCATCTGGAACCCTTCAAGCTACACAGTGGACTGTGTGCAAAGCACTCTTTTAAATGGATTTTCAGCTTTTTGATGCTATGATTAATTACCGAAGAGATGTGCGTGAGAGGCAAGAAGAGAGGCAGGGAGGCATAACTGATAATGGCAACTCATTTAACCCAGAAGGAAGTTAGAAGGGAGGAGGAACCCATCTTCACTGAGAACCTCCTGCATTTGCCGCTTCACCTCTGTTCTTTCATTTACTCCTTGCACTGTCCCTTTTCATCCTCATTTTGCAGGTAATGTAACTAAGACAATTAGAGGTGAAATAATCTGCCCAGGATCATCTGCTTGTAATGGCAGAACCAGACTTGGATTCCATTCTGTCTGACACCAAAGTTTATTCTCTTTGCAAGAATTTACTGAGTACTGGTGTCGCATTGGTGTGGTTACAACATTCATCGAGCTGTGTTTCAAATAAAATTAAGAGGCTTCCATGTCCTAAGATGTGACAGGGAAAAAATGAGGTTTTTTTTTAGCCATTAGAGCCCAATTTCCTAACCATACCTCAGAGTCCAAGAGAGAAGCCCCCAGAAGCCTGGCAATTTCATAGATGAAAAAAGACCTGCCTCTGCCTCATGCAGTTTCTCTGTCAGTTGTTAGGGAGTGAGTTTGTTCCCTCTGTTTCCAGAATGGACTTTGAGAGCCGTGTAGTTTGGGTGTGCATGTGATCTGCATAAATTCAGGTTTGTATTAGTGTGGTGAATTTACCAGGAACTATTTTTTCTCACCTGTAGGAAGCAGAACATCAGAGGGCCATGCAGAGACGTGCTATCCGTGACGCCAAAACTCCTGACAAGATGAAAAAGTCAAAATTTGTAAAGGAAGACAGCAACCTCACTCTTCAGGAGAAGAAGGAAAAGATCCAGTCGGGCCTGAAGAAGCTAACGGAGCTTGGGACTGTGAACCCAAAGAACAAATACCAGGAACTAATCAACGACATTGCCAGGGTATTGCATTTGGGGGACAGTGATGGCCTGGCCATGTTTAAAGCTCTCTCAAAAAATAAATAAATAATAAGTTGTCACAGAGGCTTGTAAGGAGACAGTAGCTGTTCAGATGGTGACACCCATTCAGTTCGTGGGCAAATCAGTGTCCTTTCCTCTGAAAAACCATTTCTGACTCTTCCCACATAAAGCCCCTGCCTGCCTTTTGATAACTTATTCCATAGCCGAAATTAATGGGGAGAAGACTGGGAATCTAATGAGAACTTCCTATGTCTCAGTTTGTACTTGGCCTCTTTGGAATTCATCCAGATTATAAGGATTTCTTTGAAATATAAATTCATGTTGAATTGATCGTAAAATTCTTATCTGTTTCTTCCTCCCCTGACAACATATTTAAGAGATTTAAGCAAGTTTTGCAAATAGATTCTAAGAACTGGAAGTTTGTAAAAGTAACATGTTTCCTTTCCTTTAGAAAATATAATTGGGTACAAAAAATAGATGAGATCTGAATTTCTTTGTTAATTATTGAACATGAATTGCTGCCTATTAAGAATGTGTGGTCATGCAGGGCAGAGTTAAGCACTATTGGGTTCTAGTGTTAATGATTCAAGAAGCACATGATATCATTATTTTTCCTCATTCGAATAATTGTGTCTCAGGATATTCGGAATCAGCGGAGATACCGACAGAGGAGAAAGGCCGAGCTGGTGAAACTGCAGCAAACATACACTGCTCTGAACTCTAAGGCCACCTTTTACGGAGAGCAGGTGGATTACTATAAAAGCTACATCAAAACCTGCTTGGATAACTTAGCCAGCAAGGGCAAGTGAGTATTTATTTAATTTTTTAAAAGAATCCATGTCAGGGGAAAGAAGTAGAGGCAACTGAAGTAACATGGAAACTTTTACTTAAAGCACACTGGATCTTTTTATTTTGTTCTTTATCTTGCTTCTAATAGTTTGCATCATTTACTAATTCCATTTGTCATTGTATGATGTAAATAAATACTATGTGATGGATTTCACAAGCTCTTATTTCTAAGCATCACTTGTTCCAAAATATCTTTCTGGCCTGAGAAATTAACAATGGTAGGAGATTATCTAATGGTCCCCAAAACCTGGCTGTGCCTCAAAATCACTTAAGGAATATTATAAACATTTCGGTTCCCAAGCATCTCTCTATACCTCCTGCTGACAGGGTCTCAGTCCCTGACTTTTTCCTGGCTGCTTTGGAAGGTCTGATGCATCCTTCCTGGTGTGGGCCAAAAACCATCAACCTGCCCATTTTATAGGGAGGGAAACTGAAAACCCAGAGACTGAGGCCATTAGTGCAGGCTGCACCAGCCTGTGGGTTAGTTCATTTTGCTCATAACTTCATTTTAAGAATTTTCAAACTTCAGAAATGTTGAATGAATAGAACAATAAACACCCACATAACCCTTCACCTAGATTCACCTGTTTTTCATATTTTGTCATATCAGCTTCACCTTTCTGGCTCACTTACTCTTCTACCTGCTTGCTCTTGCACTGCACGTACACGCTCTGCCTCCTTCCCTCCCTCTTCTCTCCCCCCTCCCCCCTCCCTGGAAAACTTCCTGTAGTAAGGCAGGGCTGATGGGAAGGGGTAAGAATTAGATCCAACTTGTGGAGCTGACTCTTGTGTCCTTGTGACATGTCTCCATCATTCTTTGAGTACTTCCTGACTTTAAGGCACAAGATATTTATGGTTTCAACTTGTACTTTTCCCTCTCTGCGCTTGGAATCAGCTATTTCTCCAAACAGTCCTGGTTCCTTTTAGAGAAGAATGGTATTTAGAAACCAGGATCTAGGCACTAGGTGTGCTCATTTTCACAGTCATCACTGCTTCTAAGCAGACAGAACTAATGTCTCTTCTTTTTAACGGCTGCATACTATTCCATTGGACAGAGAAATTATGACCGATTTAATCAGTCCTCCGCTGATAGGCACTTATATTGTTTCCAGTTGTTTATTATGAAAAATTCTGCACTAAATAACCTCTTGTACATATGTCATTTTGCAAAGGTGCGCATATTTTTTAAGATAGATTTCTAAAGGTGGAATTGCTGGGCCAACAGTTTTGTACAGTTGTAATTTTGATAGATACTTTTTTGATAGAGAGTTGCCTTAATAGGGATTATTCCCTTTTATACTCATACCAGTATTTCTGCTCATTTCTCTAGACCCTTCCCTTGGGAGTCCCAAATTCCTAGTTCTCATTTATCTCTATTTTTCTTTTGCTTACATATCACTTCTTGATTCAAATATCCCCAATAACTCCTGCTATCTATTTCTTTTTTCTTGTCCTCATTCCTCTGTAATTTCTATGCTGGCTTAAACTCTTTTTAAAATGACTTATTTGAGGTGTTTCTGTCCCTCAGCCCCACATAGCGGAGGGGCTTAGGGTGGCACCCCTGGAATTCACTTCCCCTGCTTGGCATTAGGATCCCTCATACTTACTCACAGGTGCTTAGGTTCTGAGAGGAGCATAGAAGGATTAAGACACTGTCAAATTCATGGTAAATTCTCAAATATAATTTAAATTGAAGGATAAAACAATTTAGTAATGTTTCCTCTGTTTTGCAGTGATATTACCTAGGCCAATCTTAACATTTATTTGCCATTTGAGGATTGATATGTTACTTATGCTTGTGTGTGGGAAGTTTGTTTTCTGACCCGTATTCTTGAATTGCCAACAGATTTGAAACAGTTATTTATAGAAAGTAACATGATGACATTTTACAGGGTCTCCAAAAAGCCTAGGGAAATGAAAGGAAAGAAAAGCAAAAAAATTTCTCTTAAATATACAGCAGCAAGACTACATGAAAAAGGAGTTCTTCTGGAAATTGAGGACCTACAAGCGAATCAGTGAGTATTTACTTTTTTACTTTGTTTTTATTCGTTGATTTTTCTTAATTTCTGCATTTACTACATCTTTATCTTACTCCCTTTCTCTTAACTGTATTTCACAGGGCGTTTCTATATGAGAACATGAAATTTCACACCCTTGTGATGTTATGTTTCAACAGGTTTAAAAATGTTATCTTTGAAATCAGTCCAACAGAAGAAGTTGGAGACTTTGAAGTGAAAGCCAAATTCATGGGAGTTCAGATGGAGACGTTTATGCTACATTATCAGGTGGGTGTGTACCAGGTGTCACTGAGAACTCTGTGTCAGAGATAGTCGTGTTCTTGTCCAGGTCGACAGGTAGATAGAAAGGAGGGCCATTGGGGGAAGCTGTGGATGCTCAGCGGTGAGCTGGGCTGTGTGTAGGGAAGGAGCTGTGTCTGATTCTGTGATTTGCTCTGGTCCTGCTGAGAGCTTCTGCAGAAGTGGAAATCTTCAGAAAGAGGTTATCTGAAGCCCTTGCTTAGCATTGTGTTGTTGCTAAGTTAAGCTGATAACCTTGGAGTTGAACAAAATGTTAAGTACAAATCTTGACTGTACAAAATTGTAAGCCTGCTCCATAGCTTGACGTTTTCTTTATCATTTTGATCGATAGGTGCTTAAAGCGTATTTCTGACAAGATGTGCATAAATTGCACCTTTGTAAACTGAATCCCATTTTAAATTCAAAAAGAATGCTGCAGTGAATCATTTTATCATGTGATTATCTCTAATTTTTATATGTTAAATGCCAGGGCATTGAGAGGGTTCCTAGGTACTAAGCAGACACCTTTGGCTTTGCGTGTGTCGTTCTTCAGAGTTGGTTCCCATCTCATCCCTTGCACTGCTCCACATGCTGCATTTGTCACACTGGGTAGGCGCCTTCCTCTGAACATGCATTTGGGTTTTTGTACAGGTTGCTCTCCTACCCTTATTCCTCCATCGTTACTGAGTCCTTTCATGTGCGGAACCACTCCTAAATGAAAGCCGCCTCTGAGCACCGCTGGTTTTCCCTTTGCTCCGCAGCCTGTAGAAGTAGTCTCTGTTATTGTAGGTGCCCACTTATTTTCCTCTCGTCCCCTAGACTCTTTACAAATAGGTAGTATTGCTTTGCTTTCTTCTCAATGACTCGTAGACCCTCAAAACATGTTGGCGGAACCGTTGTGAAATGATTCGTGATGCACATAGCTAACTCAAGTGCTTACATAAAAAGGTCTTGTTATTCCCTCATTTCATCCAATTCCTATAGGTCGACCAATCTGCCTCAGGTAATGTGTTCGTTAGTGCACAAATTCATGAAATATGGAATGATTGCTAGGTGCAAAGTATTAAGTTAGCCACAGGTGATGCACCAGGGTCCTAGTCTTAGTGGAGTTGCTAGGATTTTTCCAAAAGATAAATTGCTTGAACTTTTGGGTTCCCTTTAAGTTCTAAGACTCTTGCTTTCTCATCACTACTGGAGTTAAGGGGTGAGGCGGCTCAGATTTTTCCTCATTTTGTCCTGGAGTGTTAGAGTAGGGGAAAAGCAAGGACTTTGCAGTCTGATCCAAATTCAGCACTTCATTTACCATCTCCTAGTCTCATCTTTAAACTGGATAATAATCACACCTCATAGGATTTTTGTCAGACTTAAAAGAGACACTGTATAATGTGCTTATACAGTGTCGAGTACATAGCAGACAGCTAATGAACATTTAGTTCTCTCTTGTCTTTTGCCTTCAGAATATAAAAGCTTTCTTACGTGAAGTAGAAATTAAGACTCCAGTAGACACTGTTGAGGCAAAATTACCATCCTTATCTCGTTTTCAGTGATTAGTGTATTTCATCAGGGATCAAATGGAGTACCTTCACCTTCTTCAGGTTGACCCATCACTTGTACAAACTGGAGACATAATTGTAACTTCTGCACTAAAGAGCGTAGCTGTGTCTGATAAGTGAGCATGCTGCTTTTTCTCTCTGTTTTGTATATTATGATATGAACTACACGACTTCTTAGCTCCTAATTCGGTGACCAGCATGTACCTCTGCTCGAACTCTCCTGGTGGCTGGCTGTGCTGTGGGCAGGTCCTTAGCCAGGAACCCTTTCTCAGCCCATTTCACACCTGGCACACGAGGAAGGCTTCATTCCTTCTCTGTCCCTCTCTGCATTGTGTCCTTTCGATTCTTGTTCCACAGTCTTGATTAATTGTCAAAATGTTTTTCTGAACAGGACCTGCTGCAGCTACAGTATGAAGGAGTTGCAGTCATGAAATTATTTGATAGAGCTAAAGTAAATGTCAACCTTCTGATCTTCCTTCTCAACAAAAAGTTCTACGGGAAGTAACTGATCATTTGCTGCCAGCACAGAAGGATGAAGGAAAGAAGCGCTTCACAGTTACCTTCCTAGGGCCCTTTTTTACCCATTGGAAGCAGAGACCTAACCCATACGGTGCTCGATACACTCCCAATGCCACATCTTTAACTCTTCCCTCTTCGACTGGACATTTGTAGCCCCTTTTTCATAGCAAGATTGTATTTCAGGCTTAGTCTGATCCTTCTTATTCCTTTATTTTCTTCTGTCACTTAGGAAGGAGTTGGAACTTGACTAAAACCTATCTGTGTTGTTATAATGGTCTTAGAGGTCGCATTACTATATTGTAAGCTTTGGTGTTTGTCTTAATCTGCATTAGGGATGGTAGGATTTGAATTCTTGTTATTTAGAAGTGGAAGCTGTTAGCACCAATGACATACATAGATATAAGACACAATCAAAATGCCAGATTACCTGCAGTTCTTAGGTTGTCATTTAAAAGTGAAGTTCCTTCACATTTTCATCCTGTCAGTAAAATAGAAGGATGTGGGGTATCATCGTTCCTCTTCTGTTTTGTTTTCTTTCATAGGCAGGAGCTAATAGAAGCCACTGTACTGTGTTCAGAGGAAGCTTTTCTAGAAAAGGGGATGATGTCGGTTTTAAACTTCAGCATCAAAGTTGGACACTTCTGTTAGGATAACTCTCTTGTCATTGGATGGGAGAGTCCCATTGATAAAATTCTGCCATTTAGGTGGATTTATAATAGTCTGTGGTGTCCCTGCTCTTTGAGGTGTCTGCTTGTCTGCATCGGTGCAGAGATTGACTGGTTCAGGGAGACGGCCCACTTCGTCACTGTGGCAAAGGAACGGGTTAGCCTAGCGTAGGATATAATTTTTTTCAAAGCTGTTTTATATCTTAAGAGTGCCTTATTAAAGTGTAGATTTATTTCTTAAAATGTGGGTGATAGGAATTTTAAAGATTTATATAATGCTTCAAAGCCTGTAGAATATGGTAAGAAAAGGTTTTTTAAAATGGGCTTATCTGTATATCTGAACTCTTAAGACTTTCTTATAGCTGAAACACTAGGATTTGTCTGCAGAGTCGCAGAGATAATCCTGCCTTAAGTAGAAGGAAACGAAAATAAATAGAACCAGCCAACCAACGTAACACATCATGTCAAGTCTGTTTCTCCATTTCTTTCTCTCTCCTCCTGCTGCCCACACTGCTTTTATTTTATGAACTCCCGTTTTCTGGGTTTAGTCAAAAAATTCAGTTCTAAACATTGAATTTTTAGGAAGTTTTTATTCTTAGATAAAAAGTCATATACTTTTAAAAAAAATCTTTTTATCCAGGAGAACAGTGAAATCATGCTACTGAGCCTCAATTTTCTCTGATATTTTGGTTCAGTATTCTTTTATCACAAAACATAAAACTTAACAAAATAAACTAACATTTAAAAATTGACCTATGTATATTTAAATACAATAAACTGTTTTGTCAATAACAAATTATGTGATGTGTCTCTATTGCAAATGTAAGTGCTGGAGACATGTTTTTCATGATGCACTGTTTACTCAGTCAGGTCCGTAGGTGCAAATGATCCCCCTGCAGGCAGACCCCTACCCTGCAGGTGAGGTGGGACGTGCCCCTGGCAGGAGTCTCCGCTGCCCTGACCTTGTTTATTGTTGTATTTTGGAAGATAATTTTTTAGTAAATATTTTTCTCATATTAAAAGAAGATGCTACTACAACCAAAGTGTCAACGCCTTTACCTTGAAAGAGGATGGATACCCGTCACGCATGTTTGTCAGGTTCCAAAGGCCACGCCTATGACCGACAGTGAGCTGAGTTTACAACTCCTTTAATAAAACATGATTTCAATTATTTGTAAGGATTATAGTTCCCTTGACACAACACTTAATGCAAACTAGCACAAAACGCACTTCGAGAGTTTCGATGGTAACTATATATTGAATTGTAGTTTTAATAACGTTGAGAAGGCCCAGATGAACGCAAGTGCATTGAAACAGTATAGTTCTTAATACTTTTATTTATTAGCTGTAGTGTTCTCTGCCTTGTCTCTCTCCTTCTTTGACCTTCTCTTCCACCAGCCATCGTGACATTTGTCATGAATTTACCTCCCAAGAATTTGGACTCCCCATCGGATTGTTGCAGCACACAATTGTCTTTGTATCTCTCTATGAAATAAAAGGTCATTTGTTCATGTTTGTGTTTATTTTTTCTCAGTTTTATTGTTAGCAGTTCCTGCTAAACAGGGTGTTGACTAGAGTGAGATATAATAATTGAAAACAACCCTTTATAAACTTGAAGGAGCAAACACAAATCGGCTATCAAATCACTGAATTATCTCAAAGCGATTTTTAACATGTGAGTAGCCTTTTTAAATGTAATATGTTTAAAGTATCCTCAACATAAAAAGGAATAGGGGGTGGGGAGAACAGACACTTTTAGGCCCCTGAAGATATAAACCTGAAGAGAATTGGGGAGAAGTACCTCCCTCCACCGTTTTAACTTTGACATCTAAATTTTTCTTTTAATGTTTAAGTTGTAAAGTTTATAATTGCCAACATATTACAAACGCAAAGATAAAAATGACTTCATTTTTCAAGGAATCCAGTGGAACTCCTCATCTATTTTAAAAGGTATGTGAGCAAAGATCTTTGTCAGGTGGAAATTTTATGTCTTTTGTTCCTTCAAACTCATATTTCTATTCTACTTCCTTCAGAAAGTTATCCTAATGTGATATTTTAAGCATAGGTCTTATTTTTGATCATCCTGTCACAATCACCTGTAATTTTGTCTTATTTCCTGTGATTATAAGGCCATTAACTCAATCCAGAAAGATATATATGCATCATTATTGTTAGTGCATATTTTTTCAAAGCAGTGTTGTATATTGTCTTGACAGAATTCCAAAAGTAAGGTATTTGAAATGCATTTCTTAATGAGATAAATGAAGTTTAAGAAACTTAGGGATAAACAATAGTCTTGGTAAAATGAGATAAGGCTCATAACCAGTTCTCTTCTGCTTTTCATTTTTATAAATGTAAGCTGAGTTTTGCTGTCATAATAAGCATATGGAAATGGAAAGTGTTTTGTTACAGCAACGTCTTTTGACTGAATTACGGTCATAACCTTTTGACTTAGAGACAACTTGTTTAATCCACTCTGCTAAAAATGCTTTGAGAAAATAGAAATGTTTTAATACTTCTTTGCTGTTACAAGTTTAAAACTTTTTATTATGAAACACTTCTAACATATAAACAGAGGGAATAGCATAATGAACTCCCATGAGTCCACCACCCAGTCTCAACAGTTATCAACACATGGTACAACTTTTATCTCTACCTCTACCCACACTCCCCTTGGGTTATTTTGACAGATCTCAGGTATAGTATTTCAACCATTAATACTCCAATACAGTGTTTCTCAATAGAGGGAGCAATTGTTCCCCCAGGAGACAATTGTCAACGTTTGGAGATATTTTTGTCCTAACTAAGGGGATGCTACTGGCATCAAGTGAGGAGAGGGCAGGGATGCTGCTAAACACCTTAATCAGGCACAGCAAAGAATTATCCAGTCCACAGATATCAATAACACCAGGTGAGAAATCTCACCTTACAGATACAGACTTAATCCCCAAATGATTATTATCACACCTAAAAAGTAATTTTTTAATATCAAACATGAAGTCAGTGTTTACATTTCCCCAGTCATCTTGCAATTGCCTGAACAGTTTGTTCAAGTCAGATGCCAAACAAGGTTCACACGTTGCATTTATTGGATAGGTCTCTTAAAATCCTTAATCTGTAAATTCTCCTTTTTTTTTCACTCTTACAGTTTATTTGATGTAGATCCTGTATAACTATATTCTACATTCTAACTAAGGTTTATACTACAGCTGTGTCGATCAGAATCAGTTTCCACCTTTTAAAAGCAAGACTATTTCAGAATTCCTATTCACGTTAGGGGCTTATCTTTTTATGTTGTAAATAAAGACGTCATTGGGTTCAAATGTTGCCCACTTGACACAGTTTTCCATCACATATCACATGGATTCAGCAGCCACTAATAATGACTGCCTAGGTTTATTCATTATAGGTAGCAAAATGATGATATTCTCAGTATTATTACTTCATTTATCAGAATTCTTCTAAATTCCTGTCGTCAATTATTTGATTACCTTCGAGAATATTTATACAGGAAAGGAAAGGAAGAATATTCATACAGGAAAAGATGCTGCATGCTTTTATTTACCAGGTTTCAGAATGAGGTTCCCTAACATCCTAAAGGTGGTGGTTTCTAATCATATGACTGACTCCTGGATTTTTAATGTATTTGATGTCTTTCAATCCACTGCAGATTTTTTTTATTCTCAAATTGTCCCCTCATTGGCCAGTAGAAGACCTTCACAGTGGCTATTGAGTCCTCTGATGTGACCCCAGCAGTCTGTGCTGGCTTCCTTGCTTTTTGGTATGTGTTTCAGCCTCACCTTGTTATTTTTCTCCCTCCAGACCAGGAATCAACCATTTCTCTAAGGAGCTCTGGTTCCTTTCAGTGGGATGGTGTTTAGAGAATGGTCTGGGTGCCATGGGTGCGCATCACTATTAGTTGGTCATCGCCTCTAAGCTTTTTCAATGGAAATAGTTTTGTTATTTTAAAGAGGACATTTTCTGAGTTTATAATGAAACAATTATTAAATAAAGTGCTTTTATCTTAATATATGCAGCTCTATGAAAGCGGGGGGAAAACGCCCTGATTAGTAGCGTTCACCAATTCCATAGTGTAAATACTCCCCCATAGCTGATTTCTAGCTTGGTGTTCCTTGTCACTGAGTGGAAAGTTGGGGAGAGAGTCTAGCAATCAGCTCTTATGAGGCCAGCACTAAACTACTGATTCTATTCCAAGAATAATAGGGAGCAATTGATGGCTTTTTAAAAGTAGAGCAAGAAATGATCAGATTTAGGCTTTAGAAATGTGGAGGATGCATGAAATGAGGAGGCAAGAGTCAAGACAGCTTGTGCTAGATGTCTTTTATTTGTCCCTCCAGATCCACTCTCCTTCACTCTCCTCTGTCTTAGAAAGCTGGCCACGTGGACTGCCTCCGTCTCTCTGCCGCCTCTGGTTGGGTTCGGTCTGAGGCAGGCACCACGAGGAGCCTGGAGTTCTGGAAGCAGATGAGGTAGGATTTATTTCTCCAGGTTCCTGTGAACTGGCTGCCTCTCTACATAAGGCCAGCTCTCCCCAAACAACCACCCTTCCCGATGGCAGTAAGCAGTCCCTCAAGGCCCAGAGCGTTAACGATCCCTTCTGTAACTAGCCCCACAGGTACTGCATTATTTCCAGACCCTGCCCTGTCTCTTTATTAACCTTTCCTCAAATTACCAGTTTGTGCTATCTGTTTCCTGCTGGGACCCTGATAAACAAATGGACCAATTAAGGTCTTAATTAATGAGAGAGTTAGTGGCCAGAATTGGAGGGTGGTTGTTAGGATGGAAAGGGAAGGGGTGAATGCTGGAGATACTTATTAGGAAACAGAGTTAATTTACTGAGTGTTGGAGGAACACTGGGCCAGCCAGTGCTCCTTGGAATGGTTCTATGATCAAGTAAGTTTGGGAAGTGCCATATTCATACCATCATTCTACTTGCAAGTCATGACACACATGAGCATATTAAAAAGCTTTGAGAAATCCCGTAGTCAAGAAATCTGCTTACCTCCTCATTAACCTACCTTTCTGCAAACACATTTAATTGCAAGCCCATGCTTCCTACTTTTCAGGAAACTCCTGTTAGCTGTCTATAAAACTCCATGGAACACACTCCAGAATGCTGGCAAAAGGCTAGAATAGAACCTGACCTCAAGCTTTCAATAACTAGTAAATATTTCTTATGAAGTTAAAAAAAACAAATCCTGATAGTCTCTATTTTGCTCCTACTTATCTAGAAAATACCTTTGACGTGACTACGTACTAATGTACATAATACTTGATAAACTCATTGTACTTGCTCATAACCACCAGCTTTTGTCCCCGAGGAAACACAATTTCTATAGGTACGGAGACACAGAGATTAGGATGGTGAAGAAAAAATGTGGAGGTAGGGCTTGAAAAGAAACACAGAAAGGATTGTGAGATAGAAATTAAAAGGATAACTCCTCTCATAAAAAGCCAACTCAGAAAGAACTGGCTTCCAAAACTAAAGAGAATCAGTGCTCAAACACCCCTTTCCATTCAGAGAAACCAGGATTGCTTGGAGAGCTTGCTGGTTTCTGGGACTGGACAGGAAAGTATAAGGTGAGCCTGAGCCAAACTCATTTTGTGCCCTCCAAAAAAATAACTAAAAAAAAAAATAAAATAAAATAAAGGATGGGGACATGTTAATGGAGAGGACATAAGCCATCTTGAAGGTCAAATGTGAAATAATTTGAATACAAAATAACAGTAATGGATTATAACCTATTGGATAAAATAAGAATTCGTGATCTCATTCTGATTTATACCAATAAATAGGGAAAGGGCAAGAAGAATCACTGATGGATGTTGAAACTAGTGGTTACATTTTTTGAGTAACAAGGTATTTATCTAGTCTCAAAGTATCTCCAAGAGTCTTGTTGATTATAAAGAGAAAAAAGTAGAAACTTTACAGGGTGACGCAAATGATCTAAGCCTAATGCCAGCAATGAGACAACTTGACATGTGCCTTGTGATTGGGAGACTGAGAAGAGCACATCCTTGCTCCTGTATCATTCCTGCCAAAAAATGCATAATTTGAAACTGAGCAAGAGAAGGTACAAGACAAACTGTAAGTAAGGGACATTCTATGAAATAACTTGCCTGTCACTTCAAAAATGTTTAATTATGAAAGACAAGACTTGAACTGTTCTAAATTAAAGGATGCTAGAGGTGTGACAACTGAGTATTGTGAGTGATCACTATATTCCAGTGGTTTAAACAAATTTATTTCACATAAGTCTAAAACAGAGGAAAAACAGTTACAAGTGTTGGTTTAACTACTCAACAATGTCAGGGTTGTTTTCTGTCTTTCTGAATACCGAATTTGTTTTTACACTTTCTCTTTTCATGGTTGCATGATGTTGCCAAAGCTCCAGGCATTACGTCTGTATTCAAAGAAGAGAAAAGCTAGCTGAAGCTGTGCTCCTTTTATCTGAAAACCAAAGGTTTTCCTAGAAACTTTCCCATGGGCTTTCATTTATGTGTCCGTAACTAAACTGGTCATGTTGCCAGCCCCATCTGTAAGAGAGGCCAAGAAAGTGTACTTTTTTTCTCAGGAAACTATTGGAGATTGTTCTTCACTAAAATGAAGGAGTACACGAGGCAAGAAAACAAAGTGGGATGTGGGAAGCAGAGGTCAGAAGACAGGAGGTAAAGAGACCCCTCAGGATGATGGTGAGGGACGAGACAGCCCCACAGCAATTCAGTGGGCCTGCAGAGCAGCCAGTCTGGGATGGGACAAGAAGGAAGGTGCTCCAGGAGAGAAGTTGCCCCCAAAATGGATCGTTCAGATTCAGTTATGTCTTTCATAGTTCTTTCAGAGAACTTCATAAAGAAGGCACCAAGGGGATCAGTAGGGCTGAAAATACAGATATTATAAATCAGAGTTTGGGAAAGGATTTATAATGGGTTGAGGGAAATCTAAGGAAATAAACGGAGGCAATTTTTAACTCCTAAAATTGTGCAAAAATGGAACTATAGTACACTGTGTAAATAATATGCCAAAAATTATCATATAACTACATTGAAAGAGTGGGAGCAGAGAAAATCATATTTTTGATGGGGATGCAAAATAGCCAAAGTATCTTTTTTCATAATAGAAAATGAATAGCTAATATCTATGGTTAAAGGGGAAAAAAATCACAAAATAGAATGAAGTTATGTACAGTGGGAACTGGGAATTCTTTTTAAAATGATAGACCTTGTTAAACTATTTTTAAACAATTCACATGTATTTATTTGACTTAAACATTAAAAATGATTAAGTTAACCATAATAGAAATGGAATGAATATTTTACAAATCAATAGGGGAAATATGGAAATTAAAAATAACAGACATTCAATCCAATAGAATGAAGATATGATAGACACCTATATTGGTGAATTGGTGAATGAATATGGTAGGTTTAGCTTGGCACCCATTCCAGTGTCCTGCGATAAGCTGGAAGGCGACAACTACAATGAGATGTTATTGCAGCTTGGATTCTGGTTGCAATTTTGGTTCTTCCAGTCAAATTTTCTCCTTGGCTTGATTGTAAGGTGGAAGTAAGACAAAGCCTGTGTGTGTGATGTTTCTGTTGGTGAGGACTATTGTGTAGGTGTCTGATTTTTTTCAATGGCTTCTTATGACAATAACTGTATGGTTCAAGGCGTGGCAACTGTAGTGACAGCTTTCCAATTCAATAGATGGCTTCCAGGTTTTAGAAGAGGCAGAGGCTCCTGTGGTGGCCGCACTCTTAAAGGCATTCCTGAACGTTCAACTTGGAGTCTGTTTCTTTAGCCTTCCAACAAGCCCTTAAGCCATTTTATACCCTGTGATTTCCTTTGTACTTAAAGTATATAGAATGAATTCTGTTTTCTGAAACCAGATAATATAACAGAAAATCAGAAAATAAAACATAAAAAGCACAGTAAATAGCACAAAATAAAACAAGAAATAAATCCAATTATAATTAATAAAAGAAGCTAACCTAATAGAGATACATCCTCATGTTAAATTTTCTAAAAAATCCAACTAGATGCTATACACGAGACACATGATAAACAATGAAATACTGCGCAGTAGTTAAATGAGTCAACACAAATGAATCTCAAAAACAATGGTAAATGAAAAAAAGTTGCAAAAGATTATTATGGTGTCGTTTTTGTAAGATTTATAAACAACATTTGGTATTTCATATGCAGTGGGTAGATCCATACATCAGACGTAATAAATATAAAAACATGAACAGGAATGATATTCACTAACTTGAGCACCGTGACTAGGGAGGAAGGAGAAAGAGTAAGAGTGGGCTTAGTTATGTCTAATTTTGTATTTCTTTAGTAAACACCAAGTAAGGAAGCAAAATGTTTTGATGTTTCGTCTTGATAGTGGTAGGCGTAGATTGTTGATATTATTTTCTACACTCTTCTGCATGTCTCTAATATTTCCTGATTTACAAAATACCAGCGCGCTCCCAGAGCTGCCCAGGACATCGCTGTGCACGTCAGCATTTATCCTGAAGTGGCTTCTGGACTGCAAAGGAAGGAGGACCGTGCAGGCCGATGGACCGGTTCTGAAAGGTGAGGGTGACACCTGGCTGGCGCTGGAAGCCACCGTTAGACTCGGAAAGAACACGGAAAAGGGGCCGCTGCCGCGGAGCGGCGAGGGCGGGGATGGCGTGTCGAGCTGGCGCGAGTCAGGGGAGATGGTTTTAAAAAGATCCGGGTGTAGGAGCTTAGCTTCGGGCTGGCCTGCGCGGACGGGCAGCGACGCGAATCGGGGGGGATGTGAGGCCCGCAGCGTGGGAGCTAAGGGCGAGCACCGGTCAAGGTGAGGTCCCCCCGCTTTCCCCCTGCAGCAAGCCACCGTCGGTGGGAGAGGGTGTTAGAACTGGTTTGTGGCGGAGCTCCAGAGGCCGGAGCGTTTCGGCTTCTCCCTCACGTCGGGTCCGTGGGCTTTGCCGACGAGGGTGTCCTCGGGGTCCGCGCCCCGCGGCGCGGGGAGGCGAGGGCAGCCGCGCGCCCCCGGAGGTGGGAGGGGGGGAGGGGCCGGGAGGGGGCGGGCCATGGGCGAGGTCGCGCGGGCGGTGCCGACGGGGGCGGTGCCGGAGGCGGGGCGGGGCCGGCGCGGGGGCGGGGCTGGCGCGCGCCGGGCCGCTCGCTGGCTGTGGGGCCGCGGCGGCTCCTCTGCCGGGCGGCGGCGGAGGCAGGGCCTGAGGCGGCGGCTGGGGCGGCCTGAGGACGGACGGGCGGCCGCACGGTGGGCCGCGCTGCAGGCCCCGCTCCCGCCGTCGGCCCTCCGCCCGCGCCGGGCCGGGCCATGGCCGCCTCGCCGGGCTCGGGCGGCGCCAACCCGCGGAAGTTCAGCGAGAAGATCGCCCTGCACACGCAGCGCCAGGCCGAGGAGACGCGGGCCTTCGAGCAGCTCATGACCGACCTCACCCTGTCGCGGGTGAGGCCCGGGCCGCGGGGCGGGCCGCGGGGCGGGCGAGAGGTCGCGGGCCTGAGGCGGCGTCCGGCGGGGCCTGGGCGCGCTGCCCCGCGCCTTCCGCCCGCGCGCGCCGGGGACGTGGGGGGTCGCGGGCCGGGCGGGGGGCGGAGGGCTCCGGGAGCCGGCGGGCGGCGGGCAGAGCCCGGCTCAGCCCCGCGGCGGCCTCTCTGCGGCGGACGCGCACCGCCGGGCAGCCCGCCGGGACTGCCGGGCGCCAGGGCCGCGGGCCCGCGGTCCTCCCGCCCCTGAAGAGCGCCGAGGGCCGGCGCCGCGCTTCTGGGGTCGGGGCGCAGTGCCGGGCCCCGCGTCGAGCGGAGCCTTCCGCACGGCCAGCCCGCCCAGGCGCCTTCTCGGCCGGCTTCCTGGGCGCAGCCCCGCGGGGTTCGCGAGGGGCACAGCGTTGCTGCGGACTGAGGAGGCTCCAGGAGTCAGACGCGAGCGGGGAAGCCGCCCGCGGAGGGAGGAGCGCCCGCAGCGCCCGCGCGGGACTGCTGAGGGGCTGCTGAGGAGGCTCGGCTGGAGCCGGGCGGGCCTGGAGGCTCCGGATGCTGACCTTGAAGGACCATCGGGAGGATGGGGAGGATGTGCAGATGCTGGGCCGGGGCGTGGGGAAGGGAGCGGCTCGAAGGAGGGCGGAGTGCGGGGTTGCCAGCTCCGAGCTGCAGACACCTTATTTTCCGGTCAGCATAGTGTTTGGGAAAACTTGACTCTGGTTCCAGAATTTTTTAATGGGGAGATTTTCACAGAAAACCAATCTTTATTTTCTGTAATTATTTCTCTTTATATGTATATGTAAATCGGAAGACCTAATAAAACTCATCATGTGGTTGCCCCCCACATGGAGCATGAATTCTCTAGTTGATCACAGTTCACACCGCCCCCTGTCATGATCCCCCACGCTGAGGCTAGGTGTCACTTGCCATTTATCATATTTTTGATGGTGTTTTGTTTTAGTGAAGTAAAGTTATAAGAGAAACTGAAATTCTCGTATATTTACATTTCTGTTTCGCTGAGAAAAATGTACATATAGATAAAAAAGCCTGAGGATTTCTAGAAAAAACTTTTTCTTGCCCTGACTAGTTTCATTCATTTATTACCTGTTTGATGTCCACAGGCATTATTGATGTGACCTTGTTTAGAGTCAGGGATGAGTGTGACAAGCTCAGAGCACACTGAGGAGAATTACTGGGTGAAAGCTGAGGATTAATGCTGGGGCCTGTGTTGTTTTGTGTTGTTTAGGTTCATAAATTGTGTATGTACAGATAACATGCACTCTGTATGTCTGTTTACCTACGGTTGATCCAGTCTCTCACCCAGTTTATGAAAACACCTTAAAACATCCCTGAAAGACGCAGCCCTGAGTATTATACAGACTCCTTTAAAGGCAGTTTTTTTTTTTTCCACAGATCCTCAAGTGTTCACTTAAATGAGTTTGATTATGTTACTCAAGTATGTTCAAACTAAACTTGTATATGATGTCCTTTGCTTATAGTTGTTATACAACTGTAAACTAAAACATACAAATAAATTCAAAGTTCAAAATGCAGTAAATTCAAATTAACATTAATTTGTGACATATGGTATTTTCCTAAACTGAATTGAAGCTCTCAGTGTAAATGTGCTAACCCCATAGATTCCTTGAGTTTAGCAAGCCATGTGATAATTCAGTTTGGTCACTACTTCTCTCTCTTCTAATTACTATAAAATTATGATGCCTCTTTGCCTTTTATCTGGTACAGAGCATCCTTTACATATTAAATTTGCTCATGTTTTCTCCACCATCAGTAGCAAGTAAAATAATACTACTAGTCTTAATTGTGTTCATAACAACAAGTCAAGTGATAACACTGAATTTGCCTAGTAAGATTAGCTTATTTAAAACTTTTAAGGGTTATTATTTTGTAGTGAATCACACAATTGCACACTTCTAGAGAATCCTTAGATCCCCGAGTATATGTCTGTGAACCTCCAAAGGTCCAAAGATTCCAGATGAAGAGGAGTCCATCTAGTTCTTTATTGGTAACTGGATGGCAGATATACTGACTTTCAATCTAGCCTGTGGCAGACATTGTTAATCAATATAGGTACTCCTTCCTTTCTGAGCCTGTGCCGGACTTTGAGTCCTTCTCTACATAATCACAGCTGATCCTTCAAGAGTTAAATCTTGGTTGGACTAGATTGTGAAGGTTTTTTTTTTTCATTCTAGCTTTAGGAGTCTGCCTTATCAGGAAGCAGTAGGAAAATTTAGGAAGGGAACACTAGATTGTGGTCTCTGGGATGATAAGGACAGGGAAGAAAGTGGAGGCATACCTGTTCCTTTGTTCTTTAAGTTGTCAGTACTGGAGTGCCCACTGTGATAAATGGGGTGCGTGCATGGGGAAGATGAAGACAAGATGTCTCGCTTCAAAGATTTTATTAGTTTATTCAAGAAACACTTATTGAGTCCCTAGTGTATGCCAGGGGTTAGGATGAGCACTGAGGGTATAGTAGTGAGTAAACAAAAAGTCTCTTCATAGATTTTAGAATTTAATGGGAAAGACCATTTATTTGGCAAATAAGGACACCTGTTGGTGAATATTGCAAAAGGGGAAGCGGATGGAACTCTTGGAGTGTAGGTGTGGAGTCCTGACCTCTTCTAGTGACCTAAAGGATTAGTGGGAGCAGGGAAGGCGTTTGAGGGAAGGCACTTGTGTGTTACAGGCACAGGGAACAGGTTCAGCAAAGGGACAAGGAACGTGATTTGAGTTGATAAATTCTAGAGAATCAGATTGTAGAGACAGGATTTGGGACTCGATGGTTAAGACAATGGAGAGTCATTGAAGATGTAGAACCAGGGGAGCTTTGCATTTTAAAAGAATGCCTCTATCTCTGGGATGGCAGATAGAACTGAGGAGGAGGAGGAGGTGGCAGAGAAACCTTTGTTGTGATACCATTCTAGAAGGAGGTGACATGGCATTGACTAGGGTGGTAGCAACAGGGAGGCAGAGAGGTAAACAGATTGATACTTAGAAGTTAGAAAGGACCAGACTTAGTGAATGGTTGAAGGTGAGGGAGAGAGGGGACACAGGGAATAATGACCAGCTTTCAGATTTGAGCCATTTCAAGGTATTCTCCATTAAGAGAGGGAGCACTGGCAGGTGCAAAGTGGGAGCAGTGTCAGGAGATGCTTATTTTGAGGTGCTTGTGAGCCATGCAAGTAAAGATGGTCTGGCAAGCAGTTGTTTATGTGGTCCTAGCTCAGGAGGGAAGTCTAGGCTAGTGATATAAATGTGAGCATCTTTGGTGTGTAGCTGCAGGAATAGATTCAGATGCCTAGGAAGAATTTCTAGAACAGATCTGGCAGATTGGTGGCCTAAATTCTAATTTGGTCCTCTGACATGTTTTTAATTTGGGGGGACCAAAGGTGTGTTTATAAAATATTAGGGCCAACAATAAATTTTGCAGTTTTATATTAAAATCTGGACTGTGGCTTTTTTCGAAAAATGAAATTATCTAACAAAACTCACTCTGCATTTCTGCATGACAGCAATTACCTGGAGCTGAAGAGTGGCTCTCATCATTAGGTAAGGCATGTATGTGTTCTTTGATTTGCCACAGTTCCCACAATCCTCTGTATTCTTCACAGTGATTCTAGCCTGCTTCATTTAGTTATCTTCCATACTTGGCACCTGTAGGCATTTAAGTTTGTGGCCCTTGGTATAGTGTGAGATGCAAAGAGGGCCTAGGAAAAGCCCAAGGAACTCCACTGTTTAAAGGGGTGGGAGAGGTGGCGCCAGCAAAGGAGACTGAAGAGCTACCAGACAGAACAGCCAGGAGGATTATTGTTATACGGAAAGTTGACTAGCTGAGCCTAGGCTGCTGACTTGGTCTGACATGATAAAGATGTGTCCTTTGGTCTAGTCACGTGGGGATCATTGGTAACCTTGCTGAGAGCCACTGCATTCACAGGGTGCTGGCTGGAAGGGAGGTTGTGAGGCATTGAGTAATGAATGGAAGGAAATGGAGATAGGGTTGGGAACTTGTTCAAGAAGTTCAGCTTTGAAGGACAACTTGTAGTGTTGAGAAACCACAAGATAAACTTAGCACATCAACCTGGAGCATTAATTTTGCTTGCATATTTGGAGAAAACATTATTTTTAGATTAAAACAAACATTAGGTATCTAACAGAGCAGTGAGTCCTCCAAGAGAGTAAGAGAGGAGACTACAAAGATTAAGTTTGGGCTAAGGATTGAGCATTGTTTTTTTGCCAGGCACTGTAGTAATCCCTTTACATTCATTATCTCATGTAGTTCTCACAGTGAACCTATGGAGTATATCTCTAGAATGTTTCTCATTTTGCAGATGAGCAAGCTGAGGCTTGAGAGATAAGGTTGCATGGCTGGTAAGTGGTAGAACTCGGGTTTGAATCTGGCTGTCACACTGAATGTATACTCAACTACATTTGTTGAAAACATTTTTCTTTTTTCATTGAATTGCTATGACACTGTGTCAAAATCAATTGGGCATATATGTGTGGGTCTCTTTTTGGACTCTGTCTTTTGTTCTATTTATCTACACATCCCTCTTAACAGTGGCACACTGCATGGATTTCTGTAGCTTTATTATAAGTCTTAAAATGAAATAAGTTAAGTATTCCAATCTTGCTCTTTTTAAAAAATTGTTTTAGCTATTGTAGGTTATTCGGATATTCATAAATTCTAGAATTATCTCATCAAGTTCTATAAAAAGGCCTGCTGGGATTTTGGGATTGTGTTGACTATTAGGAGACTTTTTCAAAAAGGAATTAGTGAGGATTGGATCTTATTTCATATAGACATTAAAAGAAATTCCACTGAAGTGTGTGACGGTAGTCTAAAGGTTGCTAACTCAAGTTACAGAGTGAGGCAGATAAGGAAAATAAGTGAGGGGATCAGGAATGATGACACATGGTAGCTGATCTCTGGTTCTCATAGAGGAATAATAGGGTTCAGTGAAGACTTGGGCAAACAGGAGAACCCAAGCTCTGTCTAAGGAGGCAGCCGCTTCTCAGTTTCATGCATTTTTGCCGTGTAAGGATATGGGTTCAGTTTTTGTATGATCTCTCAATGAAGAGAAGTTGGAAATCCAAATTTCCACACAATTTTCCAATTTTAAAATAAAAATGTAAAACATTGAGTGGGTCACTATCATGTGGGTCAAACAGAACTCTCTTGGCTGAATGTGGCTCATGACCTGCTATTCTGTGACCTCTTCCTCAGGCTAATTATTCTTTAGTCCTCATTTTTATCATCAGTAAGTATGATGATGTCACAGATAGTCTCTAATGTTCTTTCTAGCTCAGTGATGCTACATCTCAAAAGAAGAAAATATCAAAATTTCTCAAGGGTTTAGAAGGTGAGAATATCAACAATAATGATGATGTTTTGAGAAGTTATCCAGAGCTCTACCTTTACATACTAGTGTTGCGTCTGTTCTCTTTTTAAATCCATACATTGCCTTTGTGAAGTAGACAGCAGAGTAATTTGCCCAACCTGGTGGCAGCTCTAGGTTATAAAGTCAGGTCTCGCAGTTCCAGATCCAGTGCTCTTTTTATTGTAGTGCTACAGTCTCTGAAGGGTATAGAAATAGGCACTTTGGGAGGTAGAGCAGATGTGGGAGATCATGAGAGTGCCTTAAGATCAGCGGAAGGCAAGTTTCTAGCAAGATGTAGAACCTACTAGCTTGGTTGAAGTGTCAAGGCTTTTGGGTAAGAGTTGAAGCCTTTGTGAGAACTTTCTGAAGGCAGGAACTTTGACACGTATTCATCTTAGTGAGCCAGTGCCTGGCAGAGTACCTGGCATGCAGTTAAAGTTTTTATATAAGTGAATAAATGGATGAATTGATAGAAAAAGAAATCAAAGGCTTTAGATGAAGTGGGGGTGGAGAGTGAGAATTTTGTCTAGAGAATTTCAGAGACAGAGAATCAAATACTCCTGGTAAATGCTCTGAGAATGTTAACATCAAACCTGAAACTTTATTCTTATAATGCAGCTGATAGATGGGAAAGCTCACAATGTCCTCCTTCCATTATCTGACTCTCTGATCTGCGTTTTGATTAATAGATTATAACCATCTCCCAGTACGGTATGTTTAAGATATCAAATTCTGTGGGTATAAGGAATTTAAAGCTGCCAAAAGTTTTTATATGCTTATTAGACAAAGACAAAAAGTAATGAAAGGGTGAAAAATCTGCCTGAGGGTTCCTATCTACCCTTTCATCTCTGCGTGAATTATACATGCCAAAGGCTGTATAACCTCAAAGGTAATTTTTTTATTTTAGAAAGAGAACTCTTAAAGACCAAATGGGACCACTTTGGGGTTTACAAGAACTGCAACTGGTTTACTGCCTTTTGAAAAAACGAAGCAAGGAAGAACTTGCAGAAGAAAGGCATATTAAAACAGTGTGATGCCATTTTATATCTGTTGAATTGGCCTCCTTCCTTAACCCCAGTTAATGATCATATCCAGTGTTAGTGAGGATTTTGATGAAACTTCTTTCTCATATATATATATTGATATACCCTTTGGGAAAATTGTCACTATGCATTGAGAGCCATCAAAAGGACCATACTCAGAGATTTAATAATCACTCTTTGGACTGTGTCCTGTGGAAATAATTCTGAAGAAATGTTATGTTGCCCTAAAATATGAATATATAATCTCATAGAAAAGGCTTGGGATTGTACCTATGTTATGATCACAACTATGCAGTTATTACACATAAAGGTAAATGACTGGAAAAGAGCGTGGAGAAGGAAAAACAGTTAATGTCCTGAAGTCATAGGTAATGGCTTAGTTTTTCTTCAAGAAATTCCCTTATGCTGATTGTGCCTATACACCCACACACACATACACTCAAAATCCTTGCAAGAGAGTACTTTACTATCATGGCGCATGGGACATGTGGAACATGGGTAAATTCTTTCCAAAAATAGACTAATCAAAAACCGCAAAGCACCAGAAACCTGACAGCTTTAAGTAGAGAAGAAATCGAAACCAAGACTTTCACTCTTGAACCATTTTACTGCAAAACTCTATACTTTGATGCTTCCCCAGCTCTTTTTTGTCATCTCTCAACAGTCTTAAAATTACTGTGTTTGCAGGTTCAATTTCAGAAGCTTCAACAACTGCGCCTGACCCAGTATCATGGAGGATCCTTACCAAATGTGAGCCAGCTGCGTAGCAGTGTATCAGAGTTCCAGGTACCTCCAGATATTTACTTCTTCAAGCTGAGTGGACTGTAAATGGATAGGCAGAGATTATTATCCTTAAAAAGATTCGATCTGGAAGGATAAACCTGGCCTAGATACAGTTCAGTGTTCTCCCGAGAAGTCCATCATTATTCTCTTTCCTTCTTTCTGAAGCATAATGTAGTGTTATTTCACAAATTTTCTAAGGCAGAGCTGTCCATTAGAGATATGTGAGCCACATACGTAATTTAACCTTTTTTAGTAGCCACATTAAAGAAAAAAGAGACAGAGGTGGGATTAATTTTAATGTTATTTAAATGAATAAATATTTACTCAGTATATCCAAAGTATATCATTTCAACATATTAATCAGTATCAAAAACATTAATGAAATATTTTACATTTTTTACTTTTTGTACTAAGTCTTTGAAATCTGTTTTTATTTTATTTTTTTTTAACACTTAAAATACATCTCTGTTTGAACTGGCTACATTTTACTACCTGCCTGTGACTAGTTTCTACTACATTGGACAACACAGATCTAAGGCATTGGTAAATGGTCTATATTGCATTTAGTTTGGTGCAATGTCATAGACACTTTAATCGTTCATATCAGTGATGGGCCTTGTTCAAAACAATGTAATATTGGTGTTTCAGATGACGGTATGTGATACTTTTGTTACGATCCAAGTTAGACTTACTTAGATGTCCTATTCTCTGAAAAATTAGCCTGTCATTCTATTACAGAATTTAAGATTTGGAGTTAAACTTGAGATATCACCTTTAAGATGAAGCAAAACTTGATTCATTTGGTTGTCACTGTCGTCTTTCTTTGTTGTGAAAACTCAGTTCACTTGTTTGATGATGTTCCTTAAGCAAAAGTAGTATTTAAATCAGAGACTTCCATTTGAGAATACTAATAGGAACTCTTAAATATAATAGTAATTATAAAAAGTACAATATAAACATATTTGTACCTATTACACTGGAATATCGTCTTTGATATACATTGGAATCTCACTTTAATACGCTCAGTGTTAGAGGTCTACCTGTGTAGATCAAACTTCCTATATGTTGGCCTTTTGGATCATTCAGTATACAAATAAAGTAGATCTCTGCTTTGTGCTGGATTTCATGCTTCAGAAAATAGAACGTTGTCAAGGTTTGCTGTGTTTGAGATCCTGGTAGCGTGGCTTTTTATTGTCAACTTTGGAGGAATACAGAATTTACTATGACTTCCCTCTCCTGTTGCATTGGGCAACAACATGGAGTGACAGCTCTTGGCCTTGCCAGGATTTTTTGAATACTTTTTTTTGACTGAAACAATCGCAAACTTACAGAAAAGTTGGAAGTACCATACAAATAACGTTTTTTCCCTTCAGAATAAGTTGCTGACCTTATGCCATATAACCCCAAAATATTTCGCTGTGTATTTCTAACAAGCAAGGACCTTGTGCTACATAACCAAAATAGAGCCATCAAAATGAGAAAGTTAGCAGTGATACATTATTACCATCTGATCTTCAGACCCCATTTAAGTTTCATAAAATGTCCCATTACTGTCCTCTGTAGCAAAAGGATCCAGTTCAAAATCACATGTATTTAGTTATTGTCTTTAGTCTTTTTCAGTCTAGCAGAGTTTTCAGTTTTTTATTTTTGACATGAAAAAAATTATTTTTGACTTTTTTGACTTTGCCACTTTTGAAGATTACAGGCCAGTTATTTTATAGAGTATCCCTCAGCTGGGGTTTGTCTGATGTTTCTTCGTGATTAGATTCACATTATGCATCTTTGTCAGGAATAGCACAGTTTTGATGCTGTCACTGTATCCCATTAAATGGTTCATTTTCATTTGTCCTGGTACAACTGATGCTCACTTTTATCACCTAATTAAGGTGGTGTCTGTCAGACTTCTCCAATTTAAAGTTATGCTTCCCCTTTGTAATTAATAAATATTTTGTGAGGAGATACTTTATCCTGATATCCTTATCAAACTTTCAATTTTATATTGATTTCTATATGATTTTGTAGTTTCTTATTCAATGGGTTGTAATCTATAACTATTATTATTATTTTGATCCTCACATTATCCCTGATTAGGCCAGTAGGATCCCTCTTCCCAGAATTCTTGACAAACTGAGGAGAAAAGGGAATCCCAGAAGCACATATATATTTTTAAGTAAACATTTTTGAGGTATAATTTACACACAGTACAATTGAAGCAATTCTGAATAATCAGCACCATAATCAAGATAACAGAAGAGTTTCATCATTCCCTAAAGTTCCCTTACGTCCCTTTGTAATCTGTTTCCATACCCCACCTCCAGCCTCTGGAACCACTGATCTGTCCTTTTATTTTTTCCAGTGTATCTTGTAAATGGAATAAAAAATATGTAGTCTTTTGAATTCTTCTTTGACTCAGCGTACTACATTTGAGACTCATTCATGTTATTGCATGTATTAGTTTCCTAAGGCAGCTGTAAGAAAGTAGCATAAACTAGGTGGCTTAAAACAACAGGTGTTTATTCCCTCACAGTTCTGAGGCTAGAAGTCTAAAATCAGTGTCTGAAGGCTGAAGGGGAGAATCCTTTCTTGCTTCTTCTAGCTTCTGTTGGTTGGCGCCAGTCCTTGACGTCCCTTGACTTTTAGCTCCATCACTCCACTTCCCGTCTCCATTGCAGATGACCTTGATTTCTGTTTGTCTGTGTCTCTATGTCCAAACCTTTCTCTCTCCCTTCTCTTATGAAGACATCAGTCATTGGATTGATGGACCACCCTAATCTAGTATGACCTCATATTAACTTGGTTACATCGGCAAAGCTTCTTTTCCCAAATAAGGCCACATTCACAGGTGTGTGGGGGTAGGGACTGAACATATCTTTTTTAGGGAACATAATTCAACCCACTAAATTGTATCTATCAGTAGTTCATTCCTTTTTTTATTGCTGAGTAGTACTCCATTGCATGGAGATACTATAATTTCATCAATTGATGGGCATTTGATTTGTTTCCATCTTTTGGCAATTGTGAGTAAAGATATGGATATAACATGAAGATATTATGGACGTGTAGTTTTTGTATAAACCGAGTAGTGGAAGTTCTGGATCATATGGTAAATGTGTATTTTACTTTATAAGAAACTGCTAAACTGTTTTATAAAGTGGTTATACTATTTCATGTTTCCACCAGAAACATATGAGAGTTCCAGTGACTGCCTTTTCTCTCCAGCCCTTGGTATTTCAGTATTTCTTTTGAATTGTAGTAAAGAACACAACACAGAATTTACCATTTTAACCATTTTTAAGTATTGCACAACCAATCTGAATTTTTTCAAAACCTTATAAAGCTTAAACTGTGTACCCATAAAACAATAACTCCCCATTCCCATTCCCCAGCCCCTGACAATTACCATTCTACTTTCTGCCTCTGTGAATTTGACTACTCTAGGTACCTCGTATACATGGGATCATACAGTATTTGTCTTTTTGTGACTGGCTTATTTCACTTGGCATAATGTCCTCAAGGCTCATCCATGTTGTAGCATGTGACAGGATTTCCTTCCTTTTTAAGGCTGAATAATACTCTATTGTATGTATAAACCACATTTTGTTTATCCATTCATTCATTGATGGACATTTGGGTTTCTTCCACCTCTTAGCTATTGTGAATAATGCTGCTGTGTACATGGGTGTGTAAATATCTCTTTGAGATCCTGCTTCTTATTCGTTTGGCTATATACCCAGAAGTTGAATTGCTGGATCAATGGTAATTCTATTTTTAATATTTTGAGCAACTCTCAAACTGTTTCCCACAATGGCTGCACCATTTTACATTTCCATCAAGTGTGCAAGAGTTCTGATTTCTCTACATTGTCTCCAACACCTGTTATTTTCTTGATCTTTTTTTTTTTTTTTGTACAGTAGTCATCCTGATGGGTGTGAAATGGTAGTATTTCAGGTTTAAAAATTTTGGTCATTCTAATGCATGTGTGGTGGCATCTCATTGTAGTTTTAATTTGCATTTCCTACTGACTAATAATGTTGAACATCTTTTTGAGTGCTAGTTTTCTATTCTTGTATCTTCTTTGGTGAAGTGTCTATTCAAATCTTTTGCCCAGTTTTTAAATTAAGTTGTTCATTTTCTAATTATTGGGTTGTGAGAGTTTTAAAAATATATTGTGGATACTTTTTCCTTATTCAGTATGTATTTTGCAAATATTTTCTACCAGTTTGTGGCTTGTCTTTTCATTTTTCTTAACAAAGTCTTAAAGAGCAGATGTTTTTAATTTTGATGAAGTCCAGTTTATCATTTTGTTCTTTTGTAATTTTGTTCCTTTTATGTCTTTTCTAAGAATTCTTTGCTTAACTCAGGGTCACAAACATTTTTCCCTATGTGTTTTTCTAGAAGTTTTATATTTTTAGGTTTCATACTTAGGTAATTTCAAGTTAATTTATTTTTGTGTGGTAAAAAGTATGGGTTGAGGACCACTTTTTTTGTATATGGATACTGAATTGTTCAAGCACCATTCATTGAGAAGACTTTTCTTTCCCTGTTGAATTGCCTTGGAACCTTGGTTGAAAAGCATTTGATCATATAGATATGAATCTGTTTCTGGACTCTGTCTTTGGTTCTGTTAGTCTCTGTGTCTATTATTTTGCTAATCCCACACTTCTTTGGTTGCTGTACCTTTATAGGAAGGCAGGGAATCAGGTAGTGGGAGTCCTCCCTACTTTGTCCTTTTTTGAAGTTGTTTTGCTTGTTTTAGTTTCTGTGCTTATCCGTGAAATTTTAGAATCGACTTCTTGATTTCTATAAAAGAGCCTGCTGGGATTTTAAATGAGATTGCATTGTAGATCAGGTTGGGGAGGATTGATATCTTAATATTACTGAGTCTTCTAATCCATGAACATGGTACAGAAGTACAGGTTTTGAGTCTAGTTAAATTGCTTATAATTATTTAAATGTGATCCCCTTTTATGTTTAGAGATCACTTTGGAGTTTACAAAATGCTTTCATGTCTGTTATTTTACTTCACCTTTACTGCAAACTTAGTTGGTGAGCATAGTACAATTTTGATGTTGGTTACAGACCAATTTTCTATCCTCATGGAGGATCTAAAAGCACATTCTTTTTTCTAACCCACTGGGCCCTTATCAGAGAACAAAGACTTATCAGACTGAGTAAACCAAAGCAAGCTTTTCAGGCTGCCTTCTGATAATCCTTGGCAAGGGGTGGGTCATCAGTCGGGTGGCTAGGGTCATAGCCCTCATATCTCTAGGCAGGACCTGACCTATAGACATTGAAGGCGGAGAGGAGGAAGTGCATTATCTTCTCTGAGGGCTAAGGCTGTCTCTTCTGGTTAGAGGAGGGATAATCGTTCTCTAGCAAGTTCCAGCCTGCAAAACAGCTAGGGCATATGTTGGCTGTGTGGTCTGATGGTCATGCAGCTGTAGAGGGAAGGACAGAGGACTTCACTCTGAATAGGACTACCTGTGTATAGTAGCCTTTCCTAGGCTTCATGTAACCCACCTCATCCGTTCAAATTGCATCTCTAAAATGAATCATACTTGTACATTTCTGACTGCTACATTTTAACAACATTATGTCAATTGTTTATAACTGAGGGTTTATAAGTTCTAACTAATTTAGGAAACAATCTGGTGGCCAAAGGGAGAAAGCCCTGTGTCAAGCTTCGAGGGTCAGAACCAGAACAGTGTGTTTTCTTGAGGCCCACCACCAGTATCAACATGAGGCCTAGAGTCTGCAGACAAGTATGTAAGAGAACCAGAACTTAAAAATCAAGTCTTTGACTTCTAGTTCAGTTTCTGTGGCTTTTCATTGCTTCATTTCCTTTTAAGTTTTTAAGATTTTGGTTTTTTTTTAAATGATTGGCAAAAGAGATGTCAGTTAAATTCAAACAAATGGAAAACCTAAGTAGCAACATTAATCTTAAAATATTACAAAAACTAATAGCCAATGTTTATTAAGTACATGTTGTGTGCCAGACACTGCATTAAGCTCTCTACATAGATTATTAATCTTCACAAAAACTCTTTGAGGTTGGTATATTTATTTAGTAATTGTCATAGCATTATTGGACTTTTATATGATGAAGTAACATAGCAACAAATTGTGAAAAGCAAAAGCTAGTAAAATGAGGATGTGACAATAGCACATCTCTAGATTTTTAATTCACTATGATGGCTGAGCCGATATTCAAAACAAAGATAAAGGAGAGTGATATCATTAACAAATAAGAATTACTATACACAAAAATTTATTCTCTATGATTTGTTCTCTAAAAAGGTAAGACACCTTTTTTAGATATTCCCAAATTTTAAAAACAACATTTTTTTTTCTAGTTATAAAAGTACATTATCTTCTTATAGAAAATAGGTAACACACCCGTTCATAGTTTGGCTTCTTTCTTTCAGTAGTTTTGCTGTGACTATAAATATTTTTAATAAAATCAGCGTCATACTGTATGTATAGTTTTGTATCATTTCTTTTGTCATGAATGTTCTCCTGTATATTTAAGTGGTCTTCAAAACATTTTTTTAGTGACTTACAATATTCTATCACATGGATATACCACAGTTTAACTGCTTCCTTATTGTTGGATGTTTGGGTTGTTTTAACTAATTGATCGTTGAATCTGTATAAGTCTGTATGTATGTTGTATGTATAAATTGATTATGTAGTAGACCAAAGAAATCCTTAGTAAATTAAAAAAGGAGAAATTGAATCTGAACATAATTAAGTTGTAATTAATAATCTAATTTAAATTAAAAAACAACTACTTGAAAAAATTTTTAATTAAAAAATAGATATATTATTAGTAGCAAGTTAGACTAACGCATAAAGGGGGAAAAGATTACATTTATAATACCTTAAATATGTTTATAGGTATATAATATTTATTTTATTTAAGAAACTATAAGAACTGTGGAAAAAAACTAAAGATTTGCCTTTCTTTTGAAAATCTGATAAAAGTTATGGGTCCATCCTGAGCAATATACATATACACACATACATGTACCCGTGCTCTCATTCACTTCTTTTTAACATTATTATTTAAAAAATTTTTAATGATTAAAAATTTTTTAAATTGCATTTGACATACAATATTATGTTAGTTTCAGGTATACAATATAGTGTTTAGACACTTGTGTAAGTTATGAAATGATCACCTGTCTGACATCGTAGTTATTACAGTATTATTGACTGTGTTCCATGTGCTGTCCTTTACATCTCTATGACTGCTTTGTAACTACCAGTGTGTACCTCTTAATCCCCCTCCTCCTTCACCCATCCCCACAACTCTCCTTCTATCTGGCTGCCATCAAAATGTTCCCTGTATACTTGAATTTGTTTCTGTTTTGTTTGTTCATTTATTTTGGTTTTTAGATGACACAGATAAGTGAAATCCTATGGTATTTGTCTTTATCTGACTTATTTCACTCAGCATAATATCCTCTAGGTTCATCCATGTTGTCACAGATAGCAATATTTTATTTTTTTTATGGCTGAGTAATTGTATATAGGTTCCATTTCTTTATCCTTTCATCTATTGATGGACACTTTGGTTTCATCTATATCTTGGCTATTGTAAATAATGCTACAATTAACATATGGATACACATGGCCCTTAGAAGTGAGTGGTGTCTTGAGTATCTTCAGATAAATACCCAAAAGTGATATTACTGGGTCCTTCTTTGTCTCTTGTTATAACCTTTGTTTTAAGGTCTGTTTAATCTGATAAGTATAGCTGCCTTAGCTTTTTCTTTCATTTCTATTTTCATGAAATATATTTTTGCATCTCTTTATTTTCAGTCTGTGTTTGTCTTTTGATCTGAAGTGAGTCTCTTACAGGCAGCATATGTAAGGGTCTTGTTTTCCTGTTCATTCAGCCACCCTGTGACTTTTGATTAGAGCACCTACTCCATTTACATTTAAAGTAATTGTTGATAGATATGTAGTTATTGCCATTTTATTATCTATATTTTATTTGTTTTTTTCTTCTTAAAGAAGTCTCTTTATTCTTGTAATACCGGTTTGGTGGTAATGAACTCCTTTAGCTTTTTCTTGTCTAAGAAGTTCTTTATCTGTCCTATTCTAAATGATAGCTTTGCTGGGGAGAGTCATCTTGGTTGTAGGTCCTTGCTTTTTATTACTTTGAATACTCATGCCAATCCCTTCTGGCCTGCAAAGTTTGTTGAGAAATCAGCTGACAGTTTTATGAGAGCTCCCTTTAGGTAATTAACTGCTTTCGTCTTGCTGCTTTTATGATTCTCTTTCTCTGAACCTTTGGCATTTTAACTATGATGTGTCTAGGTGTGAGACTTTTTGGGTTCATCTTGTTTGGGACTCTGAGCTTCCTGGGGTTGTATGTCCCTTTCCTTCACCAGGTTAGGGAAGTTTTCTATCATTAATTCTTCAAAGAGGTTTTTAATTCCTTGCTATTTCTCTTCTCCTTCTGATATCCCAATGATGGGACTGATGGCACAGTGGATGTTGTCCCAGAGGCCCAAATCTTTTGGATTCTTTTTTATTTTTGCTGTTCTGATTGGATGTTTTCTGCTACTTTATCTTCCAAATTGCCGATTTGAGCCTTTGGTTCATCTTATCTACTGTTGATTCCCTCTAATGTTTTCTTCTTTGCAGTTACTGCATTTTCATTTCTGACTGGTTCTTTTTTATGTTTTCTATCTCCATTTTGTTTCCTATCTCTTTGTTGAATCATTCACTTATTTAAAAAAAAAAAACTTTTTATGAGGGAAAATTTTAAACATATCACACTCATTTTTTCATGTATTTTGATCCTATGTCAAGACCTCTTGGCCTAGGATGATTTACATTTATGTTTTCATTAAATATTAAAAATTAAATATTAAAAAAATAATCTTTCTTATCTTCTTATGCTTGGTTTTCTGAATGTGTAGGATGTAGCCAAAGGAATTTGTGGAAAACGTTTTAGTAACTTGGTACAAGGTGAGGCAGGCAGAAAAAGTTATTTGACGTATCTATGCCTTGCCATTGGTCCCTAACCCTCAAGCAGCCTCTTAGCAGCCTTTGAAATCTCTTCCCTCCTCTCACAGAAAATCCGGTTGTGGACACATATGTACATGCCAGATGTTGAGAGAACTGCTTTTTTGAATTTCTAAGTCACCTCATAGGTAGAATATAGGTTCCACCATGTGTAATCGAAAACACCTTCACTTTCTACAGTCAGAGCTCACTTCTCTGAGCTCCTCCAGGCTCTTGTCCTCCTAGGAGGGCCTGAGGAGGGGAAAGGATAGCAAAAACAAGTTTGGACCAAGGGTCGAGATCTGTGCGCCCACCGCACTGCACAAGAAACCTTCCTAGCTTCAAAGAGCTAAATTCCAAATAGGTGAGAAGCTCATAGAGAAGCAAGAGAGACTGATTCTCATTAAATATCTGCAGATTGTGTAAGGCAGGATGATGAGATGAATGAGGCACCTGTCTGTCTTGCACTTCATTTTTTCAAAAAGAAGAGCTGAGGTTCCTTGATGCCATCTGGACATCTGCGGAGTTAACCCATCTGAAGGGCTACAGGCACCCTCTCACAGAATCTCCTTTGGCAAATCACAGAATTCTCTGGATCTCACCTATAAATGATAATGACAGTTACTTGACCTGGTTGTTGTAAGGATCTACAATTATAGAATAAATGCAAAGAGATTTGGAAACTGTTAGTAGCAAGTGGTTGTCGGTTATTGACACAAATAGTGCTGAGGAATTATTTTGAAGTTTGTATTTATCACTTTCTTTCTCTTTTTTTCTCATGCTCTTTTTACCTCTGTGCTGTCCAGCATGATAGTGACTAGCTATATGTGACCATTTAAATTTATGTTAAGATTAAATAAAAGTAAAAATTCAATTTCTCAGTCATATAATGGCTACGTGCAGTCCTAGCTGGTTAGCATACTTGTGCCTCCCTCAGTCCCCAGTTTTAGCACTGAATTAAGTTCTCACCATCCCTTAAAAGCCCAAGGCTTAAGATGATCTTTCCCTCCTTCATCCCTTTCCTTCATCAACCAATCCAATTTTTATGTCTGGCTAGTGTGCTTGTTTGGATTATAAGAAAAGTATTCTGATCAGATTTAATATCAAAAATTTTATTCTCCACTTAACTACTCTGAGGCATATGCATTTCAAAAGAGGGTGTCTGAAAAATTAAATCTCTAGTTATTTGGCATAATTTTACACATAGATGGCAGTTAATCTAAAGGCTGTGCAGAAGGGCTCATCCGTTAATTAAAGCACACACACACATGCGCGTGCTCTCTCTCTCTCTTTCTTTCTCTCTCTCTCTCTCTCTCTCCCCCTACCCACACTCCCTCCCTCCCTCCTTCCCTCCTGAATTATATTGGCACCTCAGTGAACAAAGTGACCCTGGGAGGGTTTTGTGTTCTACTGCTTCTTCCCTCCTCTTCTTTTTTGTTTTCATTAATTGATAAATACATAAATTCAGCAAATGTTTCTTGAGCACCTACTGTTGTGGCAGAAATGTATTTCTATATGAGACATGGAAAATATAGAAACGAATAAATCAGTTCCTCCACGGAAGACAGTGGGCCACTTAGTCCTTGTTTAACACCATCAGCTTTGTGTCCCAAGGTCTGGGTAGCCTGCATCCGGCCACTGCCCCTCACTGAGGGAGCACCGCTCCTCCTTAAACCATGAATGATCGTGGAATCTCAGAGACTATCCCACAGTGATTGTGTCCTGAGCCACAGATGAAAGAGTCTCCACAGAGACCTCAAAACAGCCTCTTGTGCCATCTATTGGTCTTCAGAAATTCTGTCCCTACCTTCAGCTCCCAGATCCTCATATTTCACAGCTACCCCTCATCTAGCTCTTTTTTCTCTTGGAGCTTTGGCAGCAATTTGCAAGGTGAACTTGTCCTAAACCTCTGCTTCCTCTGGATGCTACCCAGGATGAGGCTGTGATATGAGAAATGTCGCCTGGACTTGAGTACTTGCTCCTCCACTCTTTCGATCTGTGGTTCTGGGTATTTCTTCAAGCTTTCTAAGCCTATGTTTTTCACATATACAGTAGGGATAATAATAATTATCTATAGGATAAACTGAATAATATGAGGCATGGAGGCATTGACCAAGGCATTTGGGAGCTGGAGTGAGCTAAGAGAACTAGGGTGGAAAGATAACTGATTCCTTCCCAGGCCACTAAATTCTGTTTGTCCATGCCCATTCATTATAGTTTGTGGCTTTTGTGGCATAGTCATCTGCTCAAAACTTAAAAGTGAGAGGGAATTTTGTTCCCAAGGTCATAAACCTTAGCCAGCCCTGCTCTTGGGTACAGCATGCTCTCTGCCAGCCCTGAAACAATACCCTTTTATCCAAATACTATTAGATATAACGAGATAAGGAAGTGACCTTGAGCTTCTGCATGAGATTTAGGAGACCATATTTACAAATTATTTTAGCATACATTATTTCTAGGAAAGATTTCACCGATTACTGATATCTATTTTATATTGTGTCTTTGTTTTTTGGAGAATGACAGTTTTCTGACCTTGTCCCTAAGTTCTGTTTAGGAGCCTATTTCTCCCAAGCCATGTATACTTTGCAGCTGTGGTCTTTTTTACCATCTCTGTGTTTGATGTGTTCATTGGTTAGGCCTTTGATTTTTGACTTCTAGCAGCATGTTCTTCTCTTCTGCCTAAGGAAATAGTGAGAAGCACAGAAAGTTGGGGACTGACTTAATAGCTTTGGAATGTGCATCTGTCCCAAAAGAGAGGCTGTGACCAAGAATGTGGTTCTCGTATTTTTAATGCAGATTTGAGTAGTACTTTTCCCTTCCCTTGGATCCAGCCTTACAGAAAGAAAGGGAAAGAGTAGAAAATCCATAAATCGCTGGTAGTCAGAAATGAGGCCTTTGAAATGGTAGAAGAGGCGATGAGACAGGGGCCCCATGCACTGAATCAGGAACATCTGCATCCATGAGGACGTGAACAAGAGGACTGGAATATTGCCACTCTGTCCGCCTTTCATGTGCTCCCAATTAGCCACAGAGGGTACTCTTCACACTCTTGTATGTAGCAAACCTCTGTTCCTATGGCTTTCTAGACCAAGTACCACAATCTCCTAAAGAACCAGACAGTCTTATCCTGTCCAAGTATATGGAAATGCCAGGAAGATACTTGTTTTGTGTGTTAAAGTCACTTTTCTGTTACATTGAACAACTGCCATAACTTGTCCTGACTTTATTCGTTAATAAATATTTATTGAGTGCCTGTTATGAGGGAGATATTATTAGGTTTATGGAGATAATTGAGAGAATGTCCATTTAAGAAACTTACAATCAAGTTTAATGGACAGGTTTTGTACGTGAGAACTGTAGTAGAAAAACATTGATTCTAGTGTTCTTTTACCTTTTTAGCTTCCATTTTTAAACTTTTACATCCAGGAAAAGTAATGTATTATATTTGTTTATAGCTTGGTCCTTAATTCTTTGTTATTCATTATAAAAGTAATACATGTTCATTGTATAAAATTTGGAAAAATATGTAAAAATTTAAAAGAACAGACAACATTATCCATATTTCATTAACTAGAAATTACCATTTTAATGTGTTTTTTAATTTATTTTCAATGCAACTTTTATACAGGTGATATCATTCTCCATATTTATATTCTGTTTTCTCTTTCATTTCAGCCTTTATGTAATCATTATTTCCCTGTTATTAAAATATCAGTATAATTTTAATAGCTAAATAATATTTCATCCTATGTGATTTATAATTTATAACTATATGTTGGACATTTTGGTTGATTCCAATATTTTTTTATTAAGAACCAAATAACGCTTAACACCTTTGTGTATGAGTCATTTGTGTTTCTGATTATAGATTTCCATAGGTAGAATTATTCAAAGAGTAGAAATATTTGTAGGGTATTAATACATGTGGCTTTGTTGCTTTTTGGCAAAGATATTTAACCTAATACAATTTTTGACTCTGATTGAATTGAATTTTTATTATCTTAACTACAGAAGATCCTTAGCCTTTGTCGATCTAACATTCTAAGTGTTGACTATTCAAGAATGACTCCAAAGTTCATGACATAAAGTAGTTTGCATGTTTATTGAAGCACAGTTTAGTCATGTTGACCTTGAGGGTGGTGTGCAGAGTTGAGTCCCCCCAAGGCTGCCTAGCACATGTTTCATTGGGGCTTCATGGTCCTCTGCAATACCTCTCATATATTGCTTTAAATTTTGGATTTTTTTAATATAGAAACTTTCGTCACAGTTGAAGAGGTTTTTAATTTATGGTGTACAGATATGCATAGAAAATCTATGACTGTCAGAGAAATGTGACTCAGGAAAAACCATGACATTGTACAGATATTTTCATATGAACAAAAGTGAGGATTTGCTACTTTCTAATTGCTTGCTAGTGTGTATTTCATTTTTAGTGCCAGCTAAAGAAGTTATCCTCTTCATAATGAATCGTGAAATGTTTATACATATCTTTATAATACGTTATGAAAATACATTAATGAAATCATTGGACCATGAGCTGCTAAAGATATTTTCCCCTCACTTGCTTACATTTTACAAGAAGTTCTTTGTATTTTGGTGGGAATATCTAATACTCTAGCTAGGAAAGAAACTGTGGAAAACAATTTAGTCAGTGTCTGGGAGCCTGAGAACAAACTTAGCAAAAGAGACGTTGCTTAAACTAATCACAAATTAACCTCTGCTTAATGTTGTACTTCTAAATGGAACCCCCCATCTCTCTAGTCCCCAACATCACAGTCTGAGAGCACCTCACCCTCCCCTCTTTGTTGGAATTATTCCCCTTTAGGTTGTTTTCTCTCCTTTTGGTCACAAAGGTGGTGGCTACAGTTACCTCCCATCTGGCCCCTGGAACATTTCTTGCTTTTATTTTACAGTCTGCTGGCAAACTAGCACCTCCAACTTTTTCCGTCCCAAGACCTGCCTTTAACCCCTTCCCTGCAAAGATCTCAGACACATGCAAAATGGGGCCTCCTCTTGGAGGGACTCAGATTTTTGTATGCCTGGGCCTTTCCTATGGTGATCTGGCCTGTGGCCATGCCCAGAATGTTAAGGGCCTAGAGTCAGTCTACAGCGTGCCAACAGCACCCTGATGATGTGGCTGTGGGTGCAGGTGGAGTCAGAGCTGTCTGGTTTCTGGCTTCTGCTGTAGCCTTCTTCCCGGGCTCTGGGGCCTCTTGGCCCCTGACTAGCCAGTTTGTCGCCTGTCTCTAGGACCCAGCCCAAGCTGAGGCAGAGGGACCGAGGCCGCCTCACTCTGTAATTTGGCCTCAAGTCACCATCGTTGGCCTTGTGCCCCAGCTCTGATAAGTGGACTCTTGTCTGGTTCCTGGGTGCCAGAATCCCATGGTAACCTGCCTCATATCCCGGTGCTTTGTTTTTATCAGCCTGCCTCCGGGGGACTGAAGTCCTGCCCTGAAACACAGTGACCGATGCACTTTCCTGATGGCAGCCACCCATTTTGCCTTTCTGTTGGATTCCAGAGTGCCCCAGATTCCTCATTGTTCTTAAGTGCCTGCAGTCAGGAAGCCTCTGTTCTGGACACTTATCTCAACAAATGGCAACTCCATTCTTCCAGTTACTCGGGCCAAAACCATGGAGTCATCCTTAACTCCTCCTGTTCTCTCGTGTCCCACAGCTGAGCCTTCAGCAAGTTCTTGGTTCGACATTAAAATATATCCACAGTCTGAGTACTTTGGGCCGAGCTCCTCTCATCTCTCCCAGGATTCTTGCACGAACCTCCTGACTGGTCTCCTGGCTTTTGTTCTCTTCCCCTTTTAGTTATTCTCAACACTGCCATCAGAGTGGGCTTTTTAAAACAAGAGCTGGACGATATCACTTCTCTTTTCAGAATTCTCCAGTGGCTTCCCATGTCACCCAGTGTAAAGCCCGAGCACAGAGTACATGCAGTGCCCTGTGAGGCCCCGATGACCTCTCTGCTCTTACCTGCAACATCTGCCCCACACCCTTCCTCGTTACTCTACTTCAGTGACACTAGCTTTTTTTTCTGCTCCTTGGACCCTCTCTAGGATCTCTTTGCCAGGAATGCTCTTCCCCCAGGTAGCCAAATGGTTCCTCACTTCTCTTAGCTCTTTATTCAAATATCTCCCATCAGCGAGGCTTGCCCTCTCTAAAATCGCAACCCTCTCTACTGTCTTCCCTGCTTAATTTTTCTCCTCACTGTCCCACATGCTGTATATTCCTGATTTCTAATCTGCCTCTTCTATTAAAATGTAAGCTCCGGGAGGGCAAGGGCACTTTGGTTTATTGCTGTATTTTCAAAGCCTGGAACAGCGCCCGCCCAGCGTATGAGTTCATTGCATACTTGTTGATTGAATGAATCAGGCAGTTGAATATCTGCCATGTGTCAGCACTGTTCCAAACATTCTGCATATGCGCTATCTCGTCCAGTTCTCATAGTAACCGTGTGTGATGGGACTCTGTGATTCCCACTGTGCCAGTGAGAAAACTGAGTCTAATTAGAGAGGTTCAGTGACTTGACCAAGAGAATCTGAGCTATTGATACATGTGCCGGGTAGCACCTTAGAACGGACATTGATTTTGTTATTAAAATCAGGGCTCAGTGCTGTCAATTATTGGTTGAGTTAAAATCTCCTCAAGCCTCAGTATCCTCAGTAATAAAATGTGGACAATGATTCTCTCAGGTGGAAGCATTGTGGGATATCACAGGTATGTTATTTTAGTATGTATTTTCCTGCTTGTTGGTGAGGTTGACAATATTTTCTTATATTTATTTGCCATTCAGAGTTCTTCTGGGAATTTCTTGTTCATAACCTTTGCCCAGTTTTCTTTTTTTTTTTTCTTATCAAGTTGCAGTTCTTTGAATAGTAGGGGTACATGTTATTCTGTGTGTTACAAGTAGTTTTCCTCACGCTATCATTTGTCTTTTGATAATGTGTTGGGAATCTTCTTTTATTCATTTATTCATGTAGTTACAGGTCCAGTGTTCGTGACCGATCAAGTCATTGAGAATACAGATTATTCACTCAACAGATATTTACTGAGTGCTAGGACTCTGGGATGTCCATTTGGTTAGGACAGCACTAAGTCCTGACTTTCAGTTTGTGTCACTAATGGCAGCTCTCAGCTTCGGTTTGAGCAGAGTTTTGAAAGAGGGTGTGTTTTCTCAGACTCGAGTAGACCCAAACATTTCCCAGGCTTTAGCCACATAATCAGAAATTTCAGAAGAGTTTTGGAATTTATGGGCATGGCTCCAAATGATCAGGCCTGTGTCGTCTCCTCTGTGGGCCTCCTCCACCTTCCCTGCAGCTTCAAGGTGTGAATGGGGCAGCTGCTGACTGCTTCAGACATCCCTGTGCGGTGAACTCCAAAGGCAGCCTCAAAAACTAGACACATAATTCATCTGGTCAAAACCTGGGAGACTCTTCTGAAAATTGTGTGACATAACATCACGCCACCAGATCTGCAGATCCTCAAAGGTCTGGGTGTTGCAGCCTGCCCGAACTACAGCTCCAGTTGCGTCTGAATAATAAAAGTCCCTTGAATGAGTCACCAGGGCTTCTGTTTCCCCCTTCAGACTCAGATTTAGTTTGTGGAGCTGTCTCACACAAGAACTGTCTCTTAAGCCATTAGGGGTTCAACAAAACAGGTCTCTCAAACCTTTAATACCACACAAGTCCTTTGAAAAAGCAGCTTCAGTGGATCTTGTCTGTAAGTCTCATCGACAGCCTGCCATCCAGTGCATTAAAATAAACAGCTTGAAAGCTCTGCCTCCGGTCTCAGCTGGAAGCCAAGAGTGTGGTCCTGGAGTCGGACTGGGGATCTGATGACCAGTTTCGCCACTAACTAGCTTTGGAACCCTAGACAAGATTCTTAACCTCTCTGTGCTTCAGCTCACTCTTCCGTGAGATGGGGCTACTAAATGCTACCTAATATAAAGTTGTGAGGATTACATTAGGTAGTGCGTGTGTATCAGATTCCAATGCCTCACAGGTAGTTACTGCTTAGTAAATGTTGCAAAGTTCCTGGTACTGACTCTCCTGTTGAGTGAGGTACTAGAAGCAGGGCACACTGGCCTTCTAGTCCAACTTCAAAAAATTGTTGGTGCTATCGTCCCGTCCCCTCTTTCACTGCAGGTACCCTATCTAGGCCTAGAAAACTAAGCTTTTGCTGTTCATATAAGCTTCTTAAATTGCAGACAGGCTCGTTACATCCTACTCATTCTTCGCTGACCTGATGGAAACAGTGCTGCTGAAAGTCTTCATCAGCCTGTCCCGGGGTCAGGCTGTATATCGTTGCCCTGACCCAGACAGCTTCCGGGAGAGGCAGCAGCTGGACAGAGCCAGGTCTCCAGTTCCCTCACATTTTGATTCCATGTTAAGTTCAAGATCCTCATTAATTAAGGATCTTCATTAATAAGGACCAATCCTCTTAACTTTCTCCTGCAATACAGCCTCTGACTGCTGAGTCATAGCAGAGAGGGAGAAGCACTACATTTAAAGCAATGATTGTCTCTAACTAAACTTTATTTTTTAAATTTTTATCTATCTATCTATCTATCTATCTATCTATCTAATCTATCTCTTTAAGTATGTAGGTAGTTAGGTAGGTATTTATTTATTTATTTGTTTGTTTATTTATTTATTTATTATGCCTGCAGCACCTGGTCTTCCTAGGTGGTCTGCCATCCAGGTATTAGCCAGGCCCAACCCTGCTTAGCTTCCGAGATCAGATGGGATCAGGCGTGTTCAGGGTGGCACAATCATAGACTCTAACTAAATTTTTAAGTTCTCACATTTTTTGGCAATACAACCAGCCAAAGTTTTGTTCTAATTCCTTGCAAAATTTCACAATAGTCAGGAATCAGTCCCTATGTTATGAAACAGCCTGTTTTTATACTTTAAACCTTAAAATGCAGCTTTAGTTGTTTATGATTACTTTGGATGTTTTCCAAGAGTCAGGATAACATCTGTAGAAGATTCTGCACAGGCCTTGATGCCAGACACCAAGGTGGTTTCCCCATTCAAAGGCAATGGTCTGTGCTTCAGGGAACTCCCTGAGTGTGAAAATTGGCTGCCTCTGCCACAGCGAGCTAATGAACTAACTAACTAATTAGTGTCTTATCCCTTTTTTTGCCTTTTCCCCGATATCTTGGGGATGTGACTTCAGATAGCTTTCCCTTCCCCATTTTCTCAAGCACCCTCTTCAGAGGCAGTCACCATAGTAACTACTTTCCTAGATGCTAGTTTGCTTGAGTGTAAGGGAAAGCACTTCCCCACAGACACTAATCAGATAGTTTAACAGTGGTGAGGAACAGGTACAGTTATTGAATACCTGACTGCTTTATGTGCCCTGCATCATTTAACCCTCTGAGACAAGTATTATACCCATGTTACCAGTGCTTAAATAGTAATATGCCCAAGGTCACACAAGTGGTAAGTGACAAGAGGCAGGACTCAAACCTAGATTTATTTGTTCCAGGCTTTTGCTTTTATTTTACAAATTTAACAAGTATAGACACACAAATCAGTTTATTTGCACTTCTAAAAAGTATTTTATTCTCTTTTTCTCAGTCTGAATAGATGCCTTTTTCTAGTCCCCTGGGGCCATCTGATGCCCAGTTTAATGTGACTTCTGCTTGGTTTTTTCATTTAGATTGCATTCTGTTTATTCATTCCATCAGCCACTATGAAGTCTTTTTGCTAGTTTGATCCTACTTTCAGTTCTTCCCTTGACTATCTAGGAGATGTCCTCGGGAGAGTTAACTCTCCCCTGAACTGAGGTTTTCACACTGGAACTTATCCAGAACTGGGAAGCCAAAGCCAGGGTAAAAGAGTGAGACCAGTTAACAAAGGAAAGAGCAGGGAAGACCAGGAAGGCAAGCAGATTCCAAAAGATCAGAGAGCCAGTCAGGATGGGGTCAACCGGAACAGGGGTGGCCATGCAGTCATTACTCCTCATTGCTTTGGACAACTGAGTCTGCCAGGACACCTGTGGCCTAAAGAGCTCGAGGACCCCATGAGATTAGAGGTGGCACTTTATCTTTTCTCAGTATCTCTCATCTACCATCTTGTCATTTATGAAATTGCTCAAAAGGCTCTTTCTACCAGCCTGTGCCTGTTTAGTCTCTCGGTAGTCTCGGGGCAGTGGGGTTAATCTAGAATGAGCGAATTCAGAACTACCACTTTAAAGGTTTCGAGTGATGTATAAGTTAAAATGTAACTCAAAATTAAGCATAGAGAAGAATGTTAGTTGCTTGAGCAACTCTCCTAGACCACAGTTGTAGATGGTAGACCTAGATTTCATGTCTGGGCTCCTTGATTCTGGAGTTCATGTTTGTAACTATAGCTGTCCTAATGGCGATCTTTGTTGTTTTCTTTGGTTGGATTACTGAAACAGAACTATTTTCTCTGAATGCAGAAGTTGAAATCTGTTGAGGAAATTCAACCAGAGTATTTCTTGAAGAAAAAAAGAAACCATTTCCTGATTTCTTCATTTGTTAACCCTGTGACATCATTAAGGCTGGTAGTAGCAGCTCTCTCATCTTCACACACAAAAACAAAGTGGAGATGGTTCTTTAGGAACTTCTGAAGCTGTTCGGAAGGCCAGAAGCTCAGTCCTCCTCCTTGATTCTCTCTGCTCTCCATGTGGCCCTTGAAGCCTGTGGAACTCAACCATCCCAGCCATTGAGTATGGGCAGGCAGCAAAGGCCCCAAGACTAGTCCCTGCAGTTACTATAGACATTCTGTTCTTGATTCCGACCTGCTTTTAGTAGAAACCTTGTCTTGCTTGTTTTCAAAACCTTGGCCCTGAAACCTGCCTTTCAAGTCACCCCTGACCCTTTGGACTCGCTTATATTTGCCTTGAATAGGAAAGTCAGGAAATAAGAAATTCACCCAGAAAAGAAATCTCTGAGAGTATATTAGTTGTCACTATAAGCAGTGACATGGATTAAAATAATAATGAGATATGGAACTATTTCATAGGGCTGTTGTGAGGATTAATTGAGGTGATGTATGTGAAGCATCTAGCTCTATGTCTGGAACATAGTAAGTGTCAATAAGGGTTGATTATTTTCAAAGTAATAATTTAGCCTTTTTGCGCATAAAATTAGGAAAAAAATTTGAGTTACTACATGTTGGTGAGGGGGTAACGAAATTTGTTCTTGTGTACATTATTACAGACATTGTAAATGAGTATACATCTTTTTGAAAGCAGTTTAGGAACGTGTGCGAAGTGTTACATATTTATCTTCTTTAATCTGTTCTACTTTGGGGACGCTAAAATTCAAGGTATGATGAGAAAACTTTAGGCCTGATAATGTTTCAGTATTATTTATCATGAGAAATCATTGATTTGCGTAAAATATGATACATCTAAGTATATTTTAAAATTATGAATGTAAATATAACTTCATGAAAAATACTTCTATTACTGTGCTAAGCAAAAAACTTAAAAAAGGGTACAAAATTATATGCACTGATGATTATAGTATATGAAGTTTCACACAGCTGCTAGAACATAGCTGGTTTATTTCCACAGTTTCTTTGACACTGCCCCTCTGACACTATTTAAAAAATTGGCTAAAAAAATGATCAAGTAATGAGCAAAACATTGAACCTCATCCCATGCCTGAATCATCCCCTGTTGCCAGCCGTTAGTCTTGGGATGGGGGTAAGGAATGGAGGAGAATGAGGAATGAGGCAGGGTTCAGAGATGCTCAGTGGAGTCACTTGAATCTTATGTGGATTTCTTCTCAAATTCTCAAACTTCTTAGATAGTCAGTAGGGATGCAGGGAGGGATGATACGTGGATATCAGCATGATCACTTACACTTGACCTCAGCACTGTTAGGGACATCTTCAATGAAATTTCTTAACAATTTCTTTAGTTATACATATTTTATATTAATATTCTAACACTTCTTATGATCATTTGGGAGAAGGAATAGTAATTTTTAGAAGCTAACTCAGTAGGCTATAAACTAAATCATTTTTTTAAATTATCATAAAGATCCATCCTCATAAGAGTTTAGCCAATCTAGTCATTAATGAAGTACAAAGCAGAAGTCCCCAGGAATCAGAGGTAGGTTAGTGATGAGAAAGGTCTGGGGTGCCTGTGGTCTGTTGTGCATATTACTTGATTATAAAAACAGCAGTGTTTACTTTGGCTTATAAAAGCCTTATGTTTTGACAGGGTGCAGCAAAATGTTCTCTAACCAAGATCACTGTGTCAGAAGGATCTTGTCAAAAAGTCTAGCTTGGGAATATAGCTATGAAAAAACATGCCCAGAGAACAAAAACACTGGATGAAAACAGTGGTCCTGTTTAGATGATAGATTATAATTCCACCTCCCCCTTCTGTGTTCCAAAATTGTCTATAATGTGGTTATATTTCTTTTGTAATAGAAGTCCAATTTGTTAAATATTTATTGAACAGCATCTCTGTGCCAGACACTGTGCTTGATGCTGGAGGTAGGACAATGACCCAGAAAGGCATGGTCACAGCTTGGTAGAACTTCAGTCCAGTGGGAAAGGCAGACAATTTTGTGAGACTGTGATGCACCCAGGGTAGAAGGCTTCAGAGATCAGATGGAACATATCTGAGTGCAGCCTAACCCAGGCTAGGGACCTGGGAAACTCCAGGATGGCTTTTGGAGCAAGAGATGTCTGAACTGGGACCTGAGAGCTATATAACTGAAGGTTGGAGTGGGGAGCGTTCCGAGCAAACAAAACAACAACAACAACAACAACAAAAAAAAAAACCCAAAAAACAGCATTTGGCAAAGCTGAGAGGCAAGAGAAAGCGTGTCCTGTTTGAGGAACTGGAAGTCTGGTGAGAGTAGATTGAGTATGAGGTGGGGGTGGTGACAGATGAGCTGGAGGGTGAAGCAGGAACCAGATTACGAAGGATTTACTTTCTTTTTAAGGAACTTAGATTTTTCTCCTGAAGACGATGTAAAGCTATTGTAAAATATTTACTTTCTTGCCTGCTTGCTCACCTTATTTATTCTTCTGAATTAATTTTTATATAAAAGTTATAACATTTGTTGCTAAAACTCAGAAAAATATGGAAGCATATAAAACAAAAGTAGTAGGTCTCCCCTTCTCTCCTTTGCACCCTGACCCAGTCTACTCTTCAGCGGTACCAACTGCTAAGTGTTTCTTCTCTACTCTTCCAGAAGTTTTCTGTGTCCATACAAGCAGACACTGTATATAGCACATACTCTCTCTTGACACAATAATATCATGATGCCATTCTGAATAACTTACCCCTGAAAGACAAAACTTGGACACCTTGGACATCTTTCCATTTCAGTACATAAAGATATATGTTTTTTACAATGGCTGCATCATATATCTTTGTATAGCTTTCCTATCATTTACTTAACCAATATCTTACTGTATTTTACATTGGTTAGATATTTATATAGTTTATAAATGATCCCCTTGATTGCTCTTTCCCTCCCCTGGCTCTACTCCTCGCCATTACATTAACGCTAACTGCATATATAGATATAGATATATAGATATATATCTCCACTTTTAAATACTGTGTTAAGAAACATAACATAAAATTTACCGTTTCTACCATTTTAAGTGCACAGTTGAGTAGTTTCATCTTGTAAAATGGAAAATCTGTTCCCATTAAACAACTCCCTGTTTTCCCCAACCCCCAGATCCTGGTAACCACCATTGTATTTTCTACTCCATGAACTTGACCGCACTAGGTACCTCATGTAAGTGGAATCACACAGTATTTGTCTTTCTGTGACTGGCTTATTTTACTTAGCGTAGCGTCCTCCAGTTCATCTGTGTTGTAGCATGTGACAAGATATCCTTTTTTTCAAAAGGCTGAATAATGCTTCATTGAATGTATATATCACATTGTTTACCCATTCATTCATCAAAGGACATTTGGCTTGTTTCCACCTCTTGGCTATTATGAATGATGCTGCTGTGAACATGGGTATGCAACTATCTCTTCAAAATCCTGCTTTTAGTTCTTTTTGGATATATACATCTCTATGTTTCTTTGGTCATTTGTATTTTCTATCTGTAGACTAGTCTTTTTAAGTCTTTTGCTTATTTTTCTATTGAGTACTTTATCTTTTTATGGGTTTATAAAAATTATTATACATAATTATGTGCCTCTTTGTGTCACGGACACATTCTGAGAACCGCATTGTTAGGCGATTTCCTGGTCATGCGAACATCCTAGGGTGCACACCCCCCAATGGTACAGCCCACCACTGTCATTGCATGTGCGCTGCTTCATATGCTGGCAGTGCAGGTGTGTTTCTACCAGCAGCACTGCAGACACCTGGGTGCTTGCCCTGAAAGCCCTGCTGGTGGCGTTTCCTTCTGAAATGCAAATGCCTGGCAAGCTTTGATATGGCATCTCTGCTTCTACAAGGTCATTTCTACCTCAGATAAACTCCTTGCCAGCCTCCCAACTAGGCGAAGAGCTAGGTGGCCTCCTTTGTTTTAGTTCTTGGTTAATTTGATAACTGACCGTTTGAACTCCTTGGTTTTTCTCTTCTCCTGATTTAAATTCCAGCTCTTATGTTTTAAATTCACAAATTAAGAGGCCCCACCTTTGACTCCATTGAAAGCAGAGCCCCAGGCCCAGTGCTTGCTCCTGCTAGTGCTTGCGTGGGGAGTGGGCCTGCTTGTGTCCTCCAGTGCTTCTATGTGTGCCTGTGCTCTCTACACGCGACCTTGTTCTGCACCTCCTGGCCAGCCTTGTATGCTCCTGGGCCTGTAAGTAAGAAACTTTTTCTTCAAAGTTTCTTAACAATTATTGCTGAAGAGTGTCTTGCAGCTGTAATGAAAACCACAAGGGTTGGTCCAGTTGTCATTGTCACATTGTCACATTGGAAAGCGCTAGGGTCTGTGGAAGCTTCCCAGGCCCAGGTGATCACCCCCAGGCATTTCAATCAACAGACTGAGCACAAAAGAATATGCATTCCTGGGACCTTATAGCAGCATCACGTCACTAGGACTTAGGAATTCTTTGGCTCCCTTTTAATCTTATCGGCCCACTGTCCTGTACGTGGTCCCTTGTTGACCGAAATGTCCTTAAGTGGTTCCTGACTACATTAAGAAAATTGGCTTTTTGTGTATTAGTTTTCTATTGCTGTGTAACAAATTTCTGCAAGCTTAGTGGCTTAAAACAACTCACATTTTATTACCTAACAGTTTCTACAGGTCAGAAGTCTGGCTATAGCTTATCTGGCTTCTCTGCTTTAGGGTCTTACCAGGCTGCCATCCAGATATCAGCTGAGCCTGTGATCTCATCACAGGCTGAACTGAGAAAAGACTTCCAGGCTCCGCATGTTGGCAGAATTCATTTCCTTGTGATCGCAGGACTGAGGCTTCAATTTCTTGCCAGAGGCTCCCCTCAGCTCTTATAGGCCACCTGTACTTCCTTGCCACGTGGGCTTCTCCAGCATGGCCACTGACTTCATGGCAGCTATTTCTTCAAGGCCAGTGAAGAAGAATCTCTCCAGCACCTCTGCTAACACGCTAGAGACTTAAAGTATCAAACTTTATCACTCCATTGCCATATCCTATCTGTTAGTTAGAGAAAGTGGGCAGTTGACCATACAAAGCTGAAGTTTTGGAGAGAGATCTGGGCTGGAGGTACAGAGTTGTATGACAGAGCCCTGAAGAAACTCAGCATTTAAAGGATGGTCAGGGAGTTTAGGAGTCTGCAAAGAAGATTGGAAAGAAACATCAAGAGAGGTAAGAGGAAAACCAGGAGAGCATGCAGTCATAGAAGTCAAGAGAAGAATGTTTTCAAAAGAGAATGACTTCTCAGTAAGTTCAGATGCTGCTGAGAGGTCAAGTAACTGAAAGCCCAAGTTCGATTCAGTAAAAAAGGAAAATCCATGGTTATCTTGGGAGACAAATTTCAGTGGGCAGAGGGGAGAGTGGGAGTTGAGGTGGTTGAGGCAGCTCCTCTATTGTGAAGCTTGGTTGTAGAGAAGAGAAGAGACACAAGGCCTAGGCAGAGAAGAATGATGCATCAAGTTATATTTCAAACACCTTTCCCCATGTGAGAGGTTTGGCTCTGGTTACGTGGAGGAAGGAAATGGTTTGTGAGCCTAGTCTTTGAGGACCAGGTAATAATATTGAGATGGATATAGGGCTTAGAGAAATTGGCCAACATGAACTGCCTAGAAGAGAGTAATCCAGTTAAAGTGTTGGTATATGTTTTTTGACAGATTTAACTTTTAATTTTGTTGTTTTGTAATATTTTTGTTTGGCTATATTCATATTTTGAGAATTCAGAGAAAAAACTAAGAAATTGGAATGAGGTTTAAAACTTTAATTGTGATTAAATTAAAGACAAGGTACAGAGCAATGTATTAGTATGTTGCTGTTTATGTGAAAAAGCTGGAATACAAGTAACACACTTACAGTTGCTGTGCATACATAATCAGTATTTGGAGGGAGTCACAAGAAACTAATCATGTGGTTACCCATTGGGAGGTGGGAACTGGATGGATAGAAGGGAAACAGCAGTTGGAAGTTACCTCTTCACTGCCCATCTTCATATTTTTTAAGAATGCAAATATATTACCTTTTCAAATAATTTGACCTAAGTTGGTTGGTTATAGTTAAAGCTAATGGTTCTGGCAGACCCTGAATTTTCTTAGTCACTGATAGCTTTGAATGTCCGTGATTTCTCTCTTCATCCAAATCTGAGAACCACTTAGAAGAACGCCCTGTCTCTATTCCTGTGAGGTGCGAGTCTTTGCCTTTTCTCCAGTCTTCCCCATGGGGACCAGCAGCCCTGGGGAAGTAGACAGCCATGGAGCTTGGGTCAGGGAAGAGGATAATGGCCAAGGGTGTGAGCCACAGCTTGACTGAGTGGGCTGTTAAGATTTCTGCACTCTATTTCACCTTGGGCGAGGGGGCAGGTTCCCCACACCAACCGGCAGTTCTACAATTCAACTCAGTTCTGACACTGTCTACCAGGAGATAGCATCAGATTCCACTGGTTAAGGGCTCAGCACTACATACACTTTAGATGGCAGTCCCAAGTCTAAGTCCCAAGGTTACCCACAACTTCTGTCCACACTGGCTGCAAATCAGAGGTTCTCATGACCCCTCCCCTTAGATTCAGTTAATGTGCTAGAACAGCTCACAAGACTCAGGGAAACCCTTATGTTTACCAGTGTGTTATAAAAAGATAGGATGAAGGATACAAATGAACATCCAGATGAAGCGATGCATGGGGCAGTGTATATGGGAAGGGACGAGGAGCTTCTGTGCCCTCTCCAGGAGTGCCACTCCCCCCAAATCTCTGCATGTTGAACTCTATCTTTTGGAGGTTTTATGGAGGCTTCATCACATAGGCACAATTGATTAAATCATAACCCTGTCCAAAGGAGGGGCCTGTCTCAGGATAGCAGCTCTCACCAGCTCCGAATGGTTGGTTTTCCCTCCCCTTGTCTGTAGGCAGAGGTGGGCACTGGCTGATAAAAACAAAGGGCTTCCTCCTGAGTCCTGCCAGTTCTCTTTGGTGGGTGAAAGGAATGCTAACCCAACTTAACTCAGAGTCTCCAAGCTAGCAACCAGGCTCATTTGCAGTTTTAACTCAAAAGGAGAACCTGGTCCCACAGACCTATTCTTCCACTTTTGGTAGCTTGCTTCCTCATGGAGAGGAATGATCTTACAATGAGGAATTTTTAGAAACCTCTCATCTGGGCAGATTCCCCCAAGGACATTTGCAGATCAGCCTGAGGGAAAACATACCAGAAGTATGGCTGTCTGACAAAGGAGTGGCCTGCCTGGGAAAGTAGTGGTTCCCATCTCCTGCGGGGCCTTGTGGAGGCTGGCTGACCATGGGCGAGGATGCTGCGTAGTTGATTGGCTGACCTGTAAGGGCATTCCTAACTCTTGTGACTATATGAAATCAGACAGAACAGGACACTGTGTGTGCCTCTTCATAAGCAAGTAGCCAGATGAAAAAATACCCTAGGCTCTTTTAAATCCAAAACAGGATGTTCATGTTTTTTTACTCAATATGCTTTATTTAGAATTGCCATGTGCTATTATATCTAACTAAATATTCTAGGTTATTTCGTTCCCTCCAGAAACATTTTCTCTTATGATTCTTTTCTAGTTCTTCTGTGAAATTATGCATTTACTTGTTCTTTAAGGTCATGTGGACAAAAACATTTTAGTAATAATTTTTGCTGGCCTTATGGTAGAAATCTTAGATTTTACCTCTATTTTTTTCATGTCTATAGAAGTTATTGAGTTAAAGCCAGAAAAAGGCACCCTAAATTTATTATAATGTCACAATTTTTATTTAAAAAATTAAACTCTTTATTTGGAAATTTAAAATATACCCAAAAGTAGAGAATCGAATAATGAACTCCCTTATATTCATCACCAGAGTCAATTATTTTTTTCCAGTGTTATTGGGATATAATGGACACATAACATCATATTAGTTTAAGATATATAACGTAATGATTTGCTGTGTGTATAAACAATTGACCCTTGAGCAACCTGGGGGTATGGGGTGCAGACCCCAAGCAGTCAAATATAACTTTTGCTTTCAAGAAGCTTTGGAAGTCCCTCGGTATCCATGGGGGATTGGTTTCAAGACCCCTCTCAGATACCAAAACCCACAGATGCTCCAGTTCCCTATATCAGGTGGCGTGTATCAGTGCGTACAGTCGGCCCTCTGCATCCGCAGACCCCCAGCTGTGGATCAAAAACAGTACAGGTATTTTATTGAAAATAATTAGCCTATAAGTGGAGCCACACAGTTCAAACCCCTGTTGTTCAAGTGTATTGTGAAATGGTTACCACAGTAAGTCTAGTTAACATCACCTCACATAGTTAAGTTTCTTTGTGTGTGTGTGTGATGAGATTTTTAAGATCTGCTCTTTAGCCTACACTTTCTACACTTTCAAGTATGTGATACAGTATTGTTAACTGGTCACCTTGCTGTACATTACATTCTCAGAACTTGTTTATCTTAAAACTGGAAGTTTGTACCTTTGACCAACTTCACCCATTTTCTTCTCCCCCAGTAATTTTCAACATTTTGTGATTTTGTTTCATCTATCCTCCTTACCTTTTTTTTTTTTTAATCCAATTTACAGACTTCTTCTAAACTCAGTAAAGGGTCTTACCAAGTTCAGTCACAGTGACGTATCTGGTGTGATTCCGAGTACAGCAAGATTGAAAGGAGGGGGAGAAGAATGGTCAGAGCCAGCAAGTGACTGTTTCTTATCTCCATTTCCTATGGTAGGAAGAGGTAGGCGATGGGGTGAAGCTGAGTCAGGCGATTTGGCTCCTTTCCTACTTAACCTAAACTACCTACTTGACCCTTCTGGTCTCTGAAGACACCTGTTTAACTTGCCTCTGGGCCAGGTTCCTTCTGCCATGCCCTGTCACTGCTGAAGTCTTAGCTCAAAAAAAAAAAACAAAAAAAAAAAAACCAATTCTTCCCTTCTGCAGTTTCTTTCCATCATTCTGTCATCACCCTAAGAAGCAAATTAGCTTCTTCTAAAGGAAATGAATGGGCAGACCCAGTCTACACACAACTAGTTTCTCTAGCAGTGATCTTATTAACAAAGTTAAAAGGGGAACTGCACTCAGCAGAAGACCTCTCTCTCCACCGAGCACATTCACCAAGCAGGAAGGTGGGGGTGGGGATGAGCAATTTAAAACTTCTACCTCTGTGTGGGCTTGTGTGGCATTTCTTGGAAAGACAGTAATATGCTTTTAAAAGCTTGGGGTCTACATAAACCCCTGCCATGCCCATGTTCATCCCTGAAGATATGAAGTAGAAATTCTTCATTTTACATGGAGATTTTTATCTATCCGCAAAAGTGGAAAGAATAGGATAATAAGCTTCCATTACCAGTTTCAGTAATTATCAGCATTTTTTCATTTAAACATTTTGATCATGTGTCCTAGTAGGAGAGTTTTTTTCATCTGGGTATGTTTGTTTGTTTATAAATTATATACACATACCACTCTACTGTTACATCGTGTACATAAAAAAGAGAAAACTAAGTAGAAACGGAGTATCTAATGTCTTCTCTCCACCCTTTTCACATCCTGTATACTCCGTGAGGGGCACACACTCTGCAGCCCAGTGATTTAGAAACATAAAAGTAATTCACCACATGTGTATTGGAACCTGCCGTCACAGACACTGGTTTCTGAGGGGGACTGTGCTGGGGCAGGATGCTGGATCTCACTGCTGCAGTCGCTGGGTCAGTAGAATGTCATGCTGACCTCTCCCGGTGAGAGGCATGCATGAGCCCTACCTGGGACAATGACTTCTTTCTCATCTGCCTCTTTCTGAATAAGAACCCCCAGCATGAATCTTAGACCCTACAATCAATCAGAGCATGTTTCATGCTTTGTTGTTATTTCTTATTTTGACAGACTTTTTAGCCTAGCCCTCTGAGATCATTTTGCTTGCTTTAATTTTTTTGTTTGGACCTTTGTTGCCTTAAAAGAAACAAACTGTTTTGTCTCATTGAGTAATATTTTAGCTTCGTTTATCTTATTAACTTGACTTCCCTTTTGCTTTTCATTTAAAAATAAGAATTAGGAAGAGGCAACACAGGGGACATGGTGATGGGCCAGGTCTCAAGTCTGAAGGTTGGGTGCGCCAGCACCTTCTCTGGTCTGCTCTTCTTTTCATAGCCCCTTTTCATCCTTATAGCAGGACTCATTTGGTCCTTTAGAGAAATTTGGATCCCAAATTCAATTGGTAAAAAAAGGCATAGTCTCCATGCTTAAAAAACAAGCAAAAAGCAAACTAGCTATCCAGGTAATTCAGGGTCTCTGAGGCTCAAATTCCCCTGCAGGACCAGAATAAGACAAGCCAGTTTAATCAAAACTTTAAAAAGATACTGTAGAACAAATAGTTCACAGTCCATAGATGTCCCATTTTGTTTCTGATACTATGTCTATATTTTTGGACACTGGATACTGCAAATATCCAATTTATTTCTGTCTTAAATATTTCTCTTTTACATTTCAAGCATACTTCCTAGTTTCTGGGATTTAATATATGAATCCATAGTCCCTTGGTTCTCTGCCTCCTAACTTTTACAACTTTTATTATATCATTCTTTCATCTCTCATATAAACACACTAATGGCTATTTTTAATTATTCTGTAACTATGTAAAAATGTCTCTGTGTGCTACCTTATTTACCTTGACTGAGGCACAGTCATATCCACATGGTCATATAGTAAAAGTGATAACATCATTCTTTTCCCATTTTTTTGTATCAGTTGTTGTTCTTGAGGATGAGTAGCAAATTCATGGTCACAGGCCAACTCTTCTTCTCTTCTCTCTGCAGCCTTCATTTCATCAAGCCGATAGTGTGCGGGGAACCCGCCATCATGGGCTAGTGGAGAGGCCATCCAGGACCCGCTTTCACCCCCTTCACCGAAGATCTGGGGACAAGCCTGGACGGCAAATATCCTTTTTTATTGTCTGAGGAGAGTATACATTTTGAAATGTTTGGAAGTTTTTCAGGATTTATCTTCTCTGCAATTTCTCTTTGGCCTCAACATCCTCATTTTATGTGGAGGTGATCAAAATAAGTGAGTTGGAAACTAGAAACATCTCAGTAGCCAAAAATTGGAAATATCTTTGGAGGTGTTTACTTTGTAGAGACATTGATAAAGTTCAGTTTGTATGTTCAGAAGTAACTGAACATAAACAACATGTAATTCAGCCCCATTGCAAGGTTTTCTCAGCTTTTGCTTGAGAAATCAACAAATTCAGAGTTAAATCTGGCTTTGAATTAGCTTCGAGAGATTTAGTCTATCTAGCTAAACACATACACGGATATGTGACTTATTTTTATTTCTGTTGACCTGCTGACCAGCTGTTAAAACTTACAGAAGAAATTTTATATGATTTTCTATTTATGGAGTTTCAAACTCAATAAAATGAAAACTAAAACATAAAGCTGGTATTTAGGAAAATTCTTAGACAGTGATGTACGCTCTCATGCTGTTAGCTAGGAGGAAAGCAAAGGAGATGATGAATTCATCTGACAATGTTATTTAACCAGTACTTCTCACTAGGCTGAAGCAGGGTACATTTCTGGATGGCCAGCATTGTGCTGAGGGCTTTGAAGCGTAGAGAGCAGCTGGATTTGTGGGAGAGGACAGAGAGTGAAGCATGCCAGGAGGGCTTGCACTCTCACTTCTCACACAGGGCTGGAGGAAGGCTCAGAAAGGCGGGGCGAGTCTAACTACTGAGCTAAATTCCTGGCAGTGATGGTAGAATTGGCTTCAGGAGCCTAGAAACCAGGAAGTGGGGGGAAGGGCATTCATGTTTACCGAGCACCTACCCATGCCAGGCACTGTGCTGGGCAGTTTATATGTCATTTAGTCCTTAAAACTCACAGAGTAGTTTGTTTTTTTAACCCCTGTTTTCAGTGAGGAAATGGAGTGTTGAAGTTAGTTGCCCAAGATTCCACTGCTGAGGTTGGAGGGGCCCAGATCCAGCCAGGTCAAGTGGACTCCCAGCCTGGGCACCTCCCTTCCCTACACCCCAGTCCACTCAGTCCTGCCCATGACCACCCACAAGAAAGGCCTGTGGGAGGAGTTATGGGGACACACAGAGGAAGCGGCTGCTTTTCTTGCCCTCAAGCTTCTTGCAGTTTTTCATCTGTTTGGAGGCAAGGATAATGACCCTGGGGAACATTTATTTCCCCCTCTCTCTTCTGTCCCCAGAGACACAACACATTTGTTCTATCAAGATACTGTGACTCTTAGTTCTGTATAGCATGTAGCTATTATCAGGGGAAGTGGTGATGACAACTGATTTTGAGGAAAGTGTAATAACTTTTACATAGAATGCAAAAGAGAAAGGAGAATTGAGTCCATTCTTCAGCTAATTGGCATGTGTGTGGGTGGAATAGTACATCAAACCATTGTCTCAACTGCTTGGAATTTTCAAGCAAAGACTTTGTTTCTTTGCTTGATTTAACAATATATCTTTTTCTAATTTCTCAATTCCCTCTTTCTATGTAGGTGTTCTCTCTAAATATTGTGGGTGTGTGGCTTGAAAACTCACAATAGGAGCTCTTCTGCCTTTCTGCAGCTGCCCCAGTCTCTCGCAGACTGGGGCAGCAATCATGTATCTCAAACACCGTCTTGTTGAATTTCTGATCTATTAACATAAATTTACAGCAAACGTAAGAGTATCTCGGACCTGTGGGTAGCACATTGAAAAAGAAGGGAAACACTGACACATGATAGTAAATGCCGCCTTCTAGAAGCAGTGTGTTTTTAGAAAGACAGCAAAACATGTTTAGAACATTTCTGATTTATGTCCCTAAGAAGACTTGAAAGTATACGAAACCTGGGAAAGCAGACTGAACACTAAAGAGAGGCCTTGAGACCTGCTGCAGTTAGGAATGGCTTCCCTCTTGGGAATAGATAGGTCTTTGTGATTTTTTTTCATAGGATAAGACAAATTTTGGACATTGGTCTATAGAGCACTGTTTCTTCAAAATGCATGGCCTGTTACATTTGAGAAGCACTGTGCTCTCCTCAGTTATTAGGGCTCTAGAAGTCCTGCAGTTGAGACATTTCTTAATCTTTAGCCCAGGGTTTTCCAAAATTTATTTGATCACAAAACCCAGTATTTACCTAACACCCATTAGAGATTTCCATCTCAGAGAACAAGGAAAAAGACCCCAAAGGTACCACTTGTATACTTCCCCTAAGATTTGACTTTCATATATATTCTAGCAGGACATAGTTGGAGGTAAAAAGGGCAAGAGGAAGTAGAGTGATGGTGAAGACCTGATTGAGAAATTAGGAAGGAACCAAATTGTTACCAGTTTTACATATTAAGTCTGAACCTGGAACTCATCTTGGTGGGTGGGTTCAATGAGTAGGTTCGTAGTTCTCTTATCCCACCAGCTGCGTGGATGGTCACAGGCCTGTCCACACAAACTCTGTCTCTGGTAGAAGAGAAGATGGTGGCCCCCAGGCTAGAGGGCAGTTCCTACGCCCTGCCCCAGGTGCACTCACCACAAGGAAACAGGAAGCCTAGAGGAGAGCCCCACTGAGGCAGGCGGCTCAAAACCGAGATCTGGCAGGACTTGTTTGGAGCGTCAGTGGCTTAGTGACCCCACCCTTGGGCGACAGATGTCCTCTTACCAGCAGAAGAGCTACTCCCCTTTCTTTGGGGAAGAGCGAATAAGGACTTTCCCTCTATCACCCCCCAAGTGGAGAAGGAGTACGAATCCCCGTGTTGTTGGACTGAGGCAGGAACATGAGAGGGATTTTCCTCTGCGGGACGGTGGAGAGCTAGAGAGAAAGAACAGACTGGGCTGACTCTGAGGTTCCCAGCTGGAGCGCCCAGGTGGGTGGCATCCTCCATTAAACATGTGGACTGTAACACTGACATCAGAAAGGTTAAAATGCTAACTTATGCCTCAACATCGAAACAATCGATGTTTTATCATCATTTTCCTATTACACTGCAGCATTCTAATTTGCTTTACTAAATTAGAATGACTTCAAGGCTGGCAGTGTGCTGAGACAAGTGGTTCACTTCTGCTTCATGAAATTAAGCTCTCTGACATTCAGCAAACTCTGAAAAAAGAGGAAAACAGATAAGCACAGGTTATGAGATTCAGCGCCTCCTGCCTAATGGCGCTATGACTAAAATACTGATATGTGTCATCTCTCAGAGGGCCTTCTTCTTTATCACCTTTTCCTCTTCTGTTTCCTACAGCGGTCTCTTCTAATCTGTACTTCATATAATTAGGCCTGATAGTTCATGTTGAAGAAATGTCTCTCTTTCAAAAAATCTTTTTTCGTATTGACTCAGATTCAGATATGAAATGAGATAACCAAACGTGACAAACTAATACACAGAAGGTGAAACTCACGATCATAATGCTTCTCCTGGCAGAAGAGACCTTTCACGCTGACCCGTGGAGTGTTTGATGCTCACACTTCTACAGCCAGAGCCTGTGCGCACCGGGGGTGCCCAGCCCAGCCTCTGCATAGGGCCCATTTCCTCCTGAGCCCAAGCAGATGGCTTCTTTTATAGAGAATCACTGAAGATTTTTTAGTAGGAGAATAAAATGATTTAAAATATTTTAGAAAACTATTCTTTGATTGTAATTAACCGAATTAACCAAAATGTTGGTCTGCTGCACTCAGCCTTGTAGTGCAGCATCACGTTTGTGCTCATGCATCCGGAATATCTTTTGAGGTGTGCTAGGCCCATTGAAGAATACGGAATTTATAAAATGGAGCCCGTGACAGCATAAGGAACTTTACATTTCTCCACAATCTGTTGTAGCCATCTTTTAGTTATAAGTAATAAGAATTCTCTTTAACTTGGAATAGGAAATTTATTGTCTTATGTCACCCAGGGACTTGATCCAGAGTTTATACAAAAGCACTGAGACTCTGTATCTGCAAGGTGCCACTTCCATGTTGAGTCATGCATAGACAGGCTTTCATCTCCTAAACTGAGGGAACTTTTTTTCTCCCCTCAAAAGCACTCTCTTTGGTCCTGTTAATATCATGAGCCCATCCGTGAACCAATCACTATTTCCAGGCGATAGGGTACCATGACTGAAAATAAAGGGCCTGGGTACCTCCTGTGGGACAGGGAGGCCTACCCTGAATGACAGCCTTACCAAATTTGGAGTGGAGGTGGAGGGAGTTCTTAAAAACAAAAGATGTGAGGCAGGCATAAAAAATAAGAAACACCCACATGAATCATGCAAAGATGGCACTGGTTAGAAGATAGAAGAATGGACTTTCCAGAGGAAGTTGATAAGAAAAAGCATGGAGGAAAAGCTATTGGGCGTAGAGATGAAGATAAGGGCCAAAAATTCACTTGTTTGTTAACTCTACAATTCCAGTGACTTAATTCTGCTTCACCTTTTCATCATGTTTATTTTTCCTTTATTAAAAATTCTACTTCGATGGTAGTGCTTTTGGAGCCAGTTACTCCTCACAGCCCTTGGATGAAAGCTGGCCAAGGTAAGCAAGCCATATTTTAAAGAAATGATGGGCAAGTGTTATTTTTGGATGCTTTCACTTTATCGACCTTGAGTGCTGTTTTAGACGTTTCTAATATAAAGCAAAGAATCTTGTTTTCTCTTACGAAACTTGTCTTTTCACATGTAATCATAGGCTTATATGAAAGTCTAAAATGAGAGTTATTTAAATCTAGATCTTCATTTTTAAAACCACAGAGAAACACAGTTGGATTACATTTACCAATATAATACTCTGATTTGGCATTCTTATGTCTGATACATGGAAAAATAAATTCCTGTCCTTAGGGTGTTTAGTAAGCTACTAAAAGGAACATATGCTTTAATAAATTCCCCAAATGGTAATTTGCACAGTGGATTTGACTTAGAGTCTCTAAGTATTTTGATACATAGAGGACACATACAAAAAAAAAAAAAGATAATTTTTCAGTATAGAGGAGAATAGAATGTAAAATTAACTGAAAAGACTGCTACATACTTTGTGTGTGTGGTATCATTTTCAGACCACAAGTCAGATTTAGGAGGCATTTAAAATGTACATATTGAAAACACTTGGCTCTCTGGGTTGAGGTCCACTCTCTGTCCATTCTCTGGGCACATACTGACCAAACACTTACTATAGATCATGTAGGCAGGACCTGGAAAAGGCGGGCATGAAGGTGGACAATAGCTGGCTCTACCTTAAGCAGGTTTTCAAGTACCCTCATGGATCTTGGGACCCAAGGTTGTAGGATAAATACAATACCTTTTTTAAAATCATAAAAAGATATCTCTTAACTGATATTTTAAAATTTTGTATTCAAGAAAAAAAAAAGTCTTATGCTTTCCAGGCACTAGGATTAGTTAGATTTTTTATATACTGAGTAACTGTAACAGTTGTATTCCTCTTTGTGGCCATCTATATGAGAATGCAAAGTTTTTGCATCCAGGATTGCCACGGCACTCCCTACACACACACTCAAGGTGTGTGATGAGGGGTCGTTTGTTACACATCTGGAGAAATACCTGATATCCCCTAGAGAGGAGTCGATCATGGACTTGAACTATTTCCAAAGGCATTGAAAGGTGCTTGTTTGCCCCTCTTTAAAAACAAAACAAACAAACAAAAAATACTTATATGCCCAGCTAGCTAATCTCATTCTCATGGATTTATAGTTGTTTTTATCATAAAAATCATAAATCAAAGAACCTGGAGATATCATTTAGTCTGACCTAATTTTAACAGTGATAAGTGAAGTGAGCATTTTGAAATGACTTTCCTCAGGTCATACAGCTAGGTGAGTTGAAGAGGCAATTCTCAAACACAGATCTGAGTTTTTCCTTTGCTTCCTGTGGATTGAACTTCTTTTTCTCTTTATGTTATTCTGGTTTTTAAAGGCAGCATTCTCCTTGGAAAGAAGAAAAGCATCCTGGGTTCAGGTTGACATCTGCACTTAACAGGTACATGGGTTATTTCCTAGTAGAAATAACTTTTAAAGAAGACCAGTCCATATCATTCTCCTGATGTTCTTTTTATATTATCCAGTTACCAGATATCTTCGTATCAGTTGTGCTTATGTGAAGTATTAAAAAAAACAAAAAAAAAAAAAAAAAAAAACCTGGCACCATTTATTGAATGTCCACAGGGGACAACATAGCACAGTGTAATAACATGAGGTCTGGGGTGAGACTTCATGGTTTGCATCTTACTATATGGCTTTGAACAAGTTATTTGACTTCTGTGTGCCTCAGTTTACTCATTTGGAAAAGTGCGATAATAATACCTATGTCAAGGGACGGTTGCGAAGATTCAATAAGGTAATGAACGGGAAGGGTCAGTATTCAATTCATGTTAGCTATTGTTGTGATCACTTTGGGCCAGACTCCAGGGGTAAGTGTTCTAAATAGGTCATTTTTTCAAGTCTGGTAACATCCTATAAGAATGACGTGGGGTTTTTTTTTTGTTTTTTTTTGTTTTTTTTTTTTCTGTTCTAAGAGGTTAAATGACTTGTCAAAGCCATTTAGCTAGTATGTGATGGAACTGGGATTTTAAAAAATTTTCGTATAGTGCAAAATCTTAAACATACACAAAAAGGAGAAGAGTTATAAGTCCTTGTGCCCATCTTTTAGCCTCAGTTTTCAACATTCTGTCACTCTTATTTCTTCTCTAGCTCCTCCTCCCACCCCCATCCCACCACCAGCTAGATATCTCTGACAGTCTTATGAGCTGATAAAAATTAAAAAAAAAAGGACCACATGCTGTTATTACATTTTAAAAAATTCACAATAACTCCTTAATATTAGCTAATATCCAGTCTATAATCAAATTTCACTAGGGAGCACGCTTCTTGTTGCTAGATGGGATGCTGTCTGATTCATGAGTTGCTTAGTAAAGCTATTTAGATCTTCAAAAGAAAAACAAACAAACAAAATTCCCAGTTGTCTCTTTGCATTTGATATTTTCTCTTGGGTCTATTTGTATTAGAAATTAAATTGAGAGATTAAAAAAAAGATATTAGTGAATTTTATTTCTTTTCTTAATTAATTTTTTTAATTGAAGAAATGATTTAAATTTTCCCCATCTACCTATTAGTGAATTTTAAATAACACAATAAAAATAATAAACCCATTACATGTTAAATAACATTTTTAAAGAAAGCTTTGTGATGTATTATAGAATTGTACATTTGAAACTAATACAATTTTCTTTACCAGTGTCACCCCAATACATTTTAAAAATACAAAAGAAAGAAGGGAAGTTATATTTTTCAAAGCAAAAAACTTACCAAGTGGCATAATGTTATACCTTTTGCAAATATCTTGAAGGTAGCTGGGTTCTTTGCTTATACATTGTTTGTGGTGACATCACATGTTACATAACTACTGGAAAACTCCACTGTGCTTGCCAGAGAATGAGAGTGAAAAGGCAAAGAACATCTGAGTATTATTTTGAAACTCATCTTGACTTACACTCTGCCTGAGAGGGTTTGAGAACCGCTGCTGTAGGTGATCCTTCATACAGGAGGAGGAGCTATCAGTGGAGAAAGTGAGTGCAGCCACAGAGAATATATTTGTCACAGCGCTCTTCTGGGTCACGAGGAAGAATGGGCAGGTCTTAAAGGAAGCCATGAATCTGGGGCCCACCTTGTTAAAATGGATCAGTGCGCCATCAGCATCAAGGGATGAGGTTATACAGGTACAAATTAGAACCACTTGGGTGTGGGTGAGCCTCAGGGGCTGTTATTGACATCAGCGACTTGTTTGGTCCAAACCCCTCATTTTATGGATTATTATAAATCGATTATTCTTATCTTGGTAATTTTCCACAAAGAATATTGCATTTTCACTAAGGAAAATGGATTTCAACCAGACTGTCTCTTGCCCCCTTAGGACCAATTCTGATTCTGCTCTTCACACCAGTGCTCTGAGTGCCAAACCCCAGGATCCCTATGGAGGAGGGGGCCAGTCGGCCTGGCCGGCCCCATACATGGGTAAGACACACAGGCCCCCCCGCCAACAGCAGCTGTACTTCCTCGTTCTCTCATAGGCGTTTAAGTAGTGCATACCCTTCCCCAGCTCGGTAGTCTTCAGCGGCGGCGCTCCTGGCGGGGAGTACCTGTGGATTTATGATGAAATGAGGTGACATGCTTCGTTCCTGCCTCTTCTGTGGCAGAGTCCCCTTCCTTGGCACGTCTTGGCCCTGAAGGTCTCTTCCCTCCCCACCGTACTCATTTTCACGTGGACACACTATAACTTTCTAACTGGCCTCCTTATTTCCAGTCTTATATTCCCATAGTCCAGTTTTATGTGGGTTCTCAAGATCCTCTTCCCATCCAAAATCTGAACAGACTGAGAAATAAAACCAGAAGTGACAAATGGAGCTAAATATCACCTTTATTACTGTCGAGAGGACGTGGCCTCTCTCTGTGGGTCCAGGCTGTTGTGACTGAACCCAGACTGAGGCCAGTCGCCCCAGTGGCTGGCAGTACTGGCCTAGGTTGGCCCCTATGGGAGGAGTTCTGAGGAGAGTCTGAAGGGCAGGGCTGAACAGAGAAGGCATGGCCTGACAAGAGGAGGGGGCTGGACTGGAGTTGGGCATTACCTGCTCAGTTGTTCCCCATTTTCCTGGGCATTCCATTGTTCACCCCCCTTGGGCCACAGTGAGTAAAGGGAAGCAGAGAGGCCAGGTTGAGCAGGAGCTGGGGAAGGGTGTATTCATGCCACCTGCTTCCAGAGTAAACACAGATCTGATCACATTAGTCTCCTCTTAAAGTCCTCAGCGCCACCCCCTCACCTCCACGAGAGAGTCTGAATCTTTTCATTCTGGAATGACAGGAGCCTCAGCACTCAGGCCTCCGTCACCTCCCTCCCTTCTCCGCTCACTCACCAGCCTTACTCCCCAAGCCAGGTGTGCGACCACATTGGGTTCTACTAATGTTTCATCCTGTATCCATCTCTTCCTCTTTCAACTCATTCCTGGCCTACCTGGTCAACACCCTCAGCTTTGTTGTCATTTCTGTGGAGCCATCTTGACCTTCCTCTCTTTGCCAGCCCAGAGCTCCCCACGTTCTTCTAACATCCCAAAGCTCCTACATGCAGATGGCGATCTTGGCACTTGTGTCAGTGCCGAGGAAGGACTGCCTTCCTCATTCCTTGTGTCCCGTGTCGATTTCTCAATGTCGGCATCTTAATGGTCTTATCTTCAGCACTATGCCTGGCCCGGAGGAGCCCTCAGAGATGAGAAAGTATGGAGAAACTGCACAGTGGCTGGGTGCGCAGAGCACCCACTAAAACACGCTAGATGCTGGCATCTGACCTGCACCTGAAACGAGGCTGTTCAGTAAGCCACAGTCCGAGCCTCACTTTCTGCGGTTTGTAATTGAGTAGGAACAATGGTTTTGGATTATCCATTCCATGTGCCAGTCAATATTCCGGAGGGACTGTTGTCCACCAACAAACAGGGCTATGTGTTAAAACAGGTGAAAATCTTTAGCCAACATACCACCAGCTTTTCTGGTTTTCTTTACTTTTTAGACAATTTAAAGCCTAAATAATCTGTTCCTTCTGAGAGAACATTCCTGGTCTTCTTTCCTTGCATATAGTAGGGATAGGATTTTAATAATAATTGTTGCTCTATTTATTCTTTTCATGTAATTCAGAGATGACCACATTTGTCTAAACAGGTGTTTGCTTGTAAAGTATGAAGTTTTTAAGAATCCATTAGGGTCATCTAGCCACGTTTCCACACATAGGAAGAGGAGAAGAAAGGTGGCAGTTATTCTGGAATTAGATATGGATTTGAGAAGTGGGTTGCCTGGGTGATGGAGTAGTTTAGGAGGGAAGAGGTGAGAAATGTCAGAAGGTGTAAGTGAGGACAAATAAGAAAAGCGAAGGAATGAAAACGCTGATTCTGGTGGAGCAATAGGAAAAGCAGGAATAGAAAGAAGTTCTTGAGCAGCATTCCAGGTTGAGCTGAGTGAGAATCAGGTGCGCACTCCTTTTCACATCAGCAGTTAGGAGCTGTTGGGCCACAGTGTCGCACAGCCATGGAAGGTGGGCTGCCCTAGCCTGAATGCCTGAACCGCGTGGCGACTAGTGCACAGTTGCCTTGCGAGTGTAGCAGAACTCAGAAACATCCAAATATGGATGTGTTTATATGGGAAGCCAGTGTGTTTAAAATATTATTCAAGTCTCCAAGGATGGGAATTATTTCTGGAGAATTATATTTGCTGGTGGGAGCTATTTTAAATAGTTTCATGTATTTTCCCCCTGTAATTCATTAAAGTTTTTCATTTTCTTTTCCTTTTGGATTCTAAAAATATCAACTAGCTTTGCAAAAAGGTATTTCTTATTATAGGACCAACCAAATAAAGTAAAGATTAAAAAGTGATGGAAAAATATAATTGAAGCCCAGAATATGGCTCCCTAAGCAGAAACAATACTGCCTTTTCCCTGGGAATCTTTCCTGAGCATAATGATGTAGTTTCAATGAATGTTCCCATCATTTTTTGTTGTTGTTGTGAGCAGATGATAAAAGAACATCTGCTTATAGCTTAACTACGTGAGCAATAAATTTTGATACATTCATGAGTAGAGGTTTGTATCCCAAGAAAATAAAGCCATCAATTCTGAAACATGGTTAGCAGTTTTCATAGTGGTTATTGAGTTGCATAACAATTAGGCATAAATGATAAGCAGTTGATATAAATGACAGAAATAAACTTTTATACATCCAAACAAGATTTTTATAATTTATCTCTTCTTGTTTAATTATGCAGAATCTATAAAAAAATAATGTCTATCCTGTCCCTGACAGCATATGCAGTTTAATTATTTCACACAGATACATACAGACATTTAAGGGCTCTCTGTGACACTTGCCCTGTCCCAAAGCCTAGGATTGTCCCCTAAATCTCCTCGGGTCATCGCCAGCCTGAGAAGGAGGAGACTGGGGTGCTCCCCGTCCTCTCAGAGCAGGCTAGAGCTAAGGAATGGAGAGTGTGGGAAACTTGTCTTCTCACACAGAGCTCTAGAAGCTGAGTATGACCGGTTGTGGGGACTACAGCCCTGAGTTCTTCCTCTGGAACAGGTGTAGGCCAGGATGTCAGTGACTTTTCCACAAGCTCTCCTCTTTGAGCTGCATAGTTAAGGAAAAGTTTTAAAACACTAATAACCCTGAAAGAAGCAAACCTGTTCATGACACAGATAAGAGGGAGAAGGGGCGGACACAGGCATCCCAAATCACAAAAAGGGGCAAAAGGTGCCACCCGTATGGCAGAGGGGCCCAGAATGGAGGGGCCAAAACACCAGAGGCTTCTTAAAGGACCCACTCTGGTTCAGGACTGCATCTCTTGCTGCTCCTCTGCTCCACGAATCAGGACTATGCTAGGAGTTATTTTAGATTTGTTAGGCGTGGGGCAGACGGAAGGGCACATGGTCTCGGTTACACACTGAGGAGGTCCGCTCGGTGGCTCTGAGGCCATGAGGTTTTCTGGAATACAGACGTGGCCTTGGTCCCTGCTGTCCCTTCCCTGGTGGGACTGATGCAAGTAAGTGGCCTCTCTTTCCAGAGATCCAGTCACAGCGTGTTCCTTTTTATTTTTAACCCTTTATTTATAGTTGAATCTTACGATCTTTTTTATCCAGTAGGAAAGATCCAGGCTTGGATATTTTAGTCATATTATTAGCTTGGTGCTAGCCTGTCAGTTGTCACCATCACCATCTTCTGTTCACCTAAACTCAAAACCTGGGTGTTATATTTAATACCTGTTTCCACACCCAATACCATTCAGTTGGGAAGACTTGTTCAGTCTACCCTGAGGTGCCTCAGTTTGCTCTCTCTTTGCATCCTTCCAGCTGTTACCCTTCTTCCTGCCTTTGGCCAGGACTATTCTCTTGCTTTCTACTTGGTCTTCTTACCTTAAGGCTTTCTCCTTTCAATTCATCTCACACTCTGTTGTGAGAACAATTTCTCTAAAGCTTAATTGAATCATGTCACTGCTCTAACCATGGCCTTGTCTTCCCTACATCATGCTAGCTTAGGGCAGCAGCATCTCCTCTTCTTCCTACCTTGTTCTTGGCCCAAAGTTCTCATCCTGGAACTTATTAGTTGTGTGATCTCAGGGGTTAGCACCTACCTCATCGAGTTTCTGTGGTGATGATGTGGGATCATCTATGTAAAGTGCCTAGCACATGGTAAACAAACAGTAGTGATGACATGGCTCTTATTATAATCTGCATTATTATACTCAGTGTCCAACTCCGGTGTCACCTCCTTAATGAAGGCTTCCTTCTTTTCAGGTCTGATGGAGTGGCACTAAGGAGTTATCCTTGGAGTGTCTACTCACCCAGTTTCACAGGGTAATCCTCAGTTGAGTCCTCATGTTACAGGGAGAGGTCAGCCTTGCTAATTAAACCCAGAGTGATTGGTGTCGTGATGAGGAAGAGAAGCAATACCAGATTGCTATGTAAAACTAGATTCTTTATTTGTAACAGGGCAGTCGCTTCTCAGTGATCAGAATGGTCAAGTGCCTGGCCCTTTCACCCTACGAGGGTCCCAAGGAAGCCAGAATGCAAGTCAGAAGCTTCTCTCTTTCCTTTCGACAGTGCCGGTGATAGAATCAGTCCTTTTGTCTGCACCTCATTTTCTACTGTTCTTCTGTTCACATCGCCTTTCTTTAGCTGTGTTGACTCACGGTTAAGCTATAGCCTAGTCCAAGTCCCTCAAAGAGAAGGCACAACCATCTGAGTAGAGTCCTCTGGTTTTTATGTGCACTAAAATTAAGTTTTAAGTCTTCAACTTAGATTGTTTCAGTGGGCCTGAGAGAAATTCCATGGTGGTGATTGTGCTTAATTTTTCTACTTCTTCCTGCTCCTGGGACTCTTGGTGTTGCCCTGCCCCAGGCTCCACTACAGTTTTGTATCTTCCACCTATGTTACAGAATTTGCTTTCATGTTCTGGCTTCTCACCTACCCTCTGTCACCTGGCCATACCTGGCACTTAGTGCAGAGACTTAATCAATATATGTTGAATGAATGACTATTCAATATTTAGTTTAGGTTTTATAGACTGATCAGATTAATTTACAGATTAAGCTTACCCAGAAACTTCTCTAAACTTGGAGTAAGTGATATTTAAAGGCTTAGAATTTAAAAATTTGTCCTGCTTTTATGCTGAAAACTCATTTAGTGTATTTGATTGCTCCAAGGAGAATGGTACCATTGCATTCTTGGCACAGTCTTTGGTTTTCGCCTCTAGAGCAGTAGGATATACTGTACTTATCCTCTGCAATATATTTTATAGATTAAAAATGCCTTATCCAGCCAGAATTTATTCAAAAGTCAAATTTTTAAAATTTTGGCAATAGTTATCACATGTACTATGTAAATTGACTGAGAATTCATATAAATTACTTTTTTAAAATAATGACTATTTGCAAGAAATTATATATATATAATACACATACATACAATATATGTGTACACACACACACACATACACACATATACAACTTACAGCACAGAACTTCCACTCTTCCTCTGGACACTTATAGTAAGTGTACAGCAGTGAAGTAGACTTTTGGAGTTTTCTTCCCTTTTCTTGTGAGAAGTGGCACAAAGTTTCAGACTATATTTCTTTACTTTGTGATCTAAATAGTGGTCCTCAGACTTTTTAAATTGTTCTTTCAGGACAAAGGCAAGAAAAAATTTTAAGAGTGAAATAATTTTAATAGAGAAGAAAAGTAGATAGGACTGAACTTTAGACTTAAATTAGCATGTCTATCTTAATTTTAGCATAAATGCTAATGTACCTTAGATGACTATCAGTGTATCAAGAGTGTTGGAATTTTCAAAATTTTATTTCAAATCCAAAAGAGTTACTAATTCATGAATAAATAAAAATGAAAGCACTACATAAAGCATTTTTTTTCTTTCCCACCAGGTTTCTGTGATGGTGAGAACAACGGACATGGGGAAGGTATGAGTTAATTTCGCCACTGTACAGGGTGTGACTCTGATGGTAGTTTATATAACCTCCTTTCAACATCTAAACTAATTAATGCTCATGTTTTCAGGACTTCTCAAAATGCTGACATTTCAGATTGGTTTACTTTTCTGAGATGCCCTGTAAAATTAGGACTAGCCATGACCAAGGCCACAAGAAAGGAAGTGTATGGTCAGATTACAGAGGATCCTCATCGAGTCCCCACACAGTCCCACAGTCACAAGGTTGTGCAGGGAGGCAGACATTGTAATCACACAAAAATATTAACGAATTGGTCACTTAACCAGGGGTCTCCCAACACCGGAGGGTGGGGAACTGGTACCGGTCTGTGGCCTGTTAGGAACTGGGCCACACAGCAGGAAGCAAATGGCGAGCCAGCAAAGCTTCATCTGTATCTGCAGCTGCTCCCCAGGGCCAGCATCACTGCCTCAGCTCCACCTCAGATCATCAGGCACTAGACTCTCATGAGAGCACTGTTCCCTGGTGCCAAAAAAGTTGGGGACTACTGACTTAAACCATTCGTTATTCTAATATCCTTCCCTCCTCAGCTGTCTGCCTGTGCCCACTTAGAAAGTTGTAATTGACAGATGTAAATAAGCAATGTGAGGAAAATGCGAATTGATTGTGAAATGAAATTGCAGATCTTACAGAAGATACTGAGTTTTATGAAACCAATTAATCTTGTAGATCTACTGAAATGGCACTTGAAGCCATTCACGAATAAGAGTCTGACACAGTTCATTTATTCATTCAATACCTGGCACTATTTTCTTTTCCTTAAAACTTTATAATCTGAAATTTAATTTTCACAGTCTGAAAGTGAACAACTACAGATAAAGACCCATGGGGAGTATGATATATGAGGAGCATCCTGTACCAGATGCACAATTCTCTATCATCCTATATACTCCTTTTCTGGGCAAGCTGTTTTAGGCCATGAATAAATCACGAGAACTTGAAACATCAATAAACACCTACTAGGATAGAAATTTTTAAATAGCTTTAGTGTTCTTTGCATTCCCCCAATCAATTAATTCTTCGAAGAATTCCCAACGAATCTTTGATATGAAGAGAGACCAAAAACAATGAACTTCTGTAAAGAAGCAATCCTCTTTGGGGCCTTGGCATCTGCCCCCACCATATTTCTGTGATAAATGTTTTATAAGAAGTGGCCTTGAGTCATGAAGCTACCTAACTCAGCCCTTGAAACTTTATTCTATCATCCAACTGTACCTTAAAGAGCAGTAAAAAAATAATAATAATTTTAAAATTCCTCTGCAGCTGCCACAGTAATACTCAAAGCGCCTTCCTCCCCTAGTAAACAGTCAATAAATATTTGTGAAATCAATCTTTTTTTTTCTTTTTTTTTTTAATAAAATCTGTTTGGCCAAAGGGGAGATGGCTGCCATCTAATGCAATGAATGTGCTTTTTTCCTCCCCTTTAGTGGTTACTTTTCCTGGCCCATTGAAAGAAGAGAATCTGTTACCTGTTCCCAAGCCACTGCCAAAACAACTGTGGGAGACCAAGGAGGTGGGTGAACTCAACTGTGTTTATTGTCACTGAATATTTGTACTTCAAGGGTCATTGTAAAATCCTTCAGAGGTGAAAACGAGGAATTGGGGGAAAAGAAAGAGAGGATTTGTCTGGGGATGGAGATAGGAAGAATATATCAGGGAATTGATGGTTCAAATAAAAAATATCACATCATGTTGATGAACTGGTAGAGTGATTTCTTGGCTTCCTAATTTGCATGTTGAATTGACTCATTCAGGAAAACCTGTTAGTCCCCCATATCTCATTCATATTGCTAAAAGCATGAAGCTTGGTTACAAGTTATAGGCAGACTCTTCTGTTTTGTAGCCAGTATCTTCTACCAGTCACCAGCTTCTATCCAGAATTGCTGATTCACCAGATATCGTAATTTTTTATCAAGGGCATTCGACCTGAGCAATCCTCTTTGGGTCAGTAAGTTAGTCATCTGCTTTATGACTTCTGTGATCCTTTGAGTATTTGTACCACAGTTGTGCTAACTGACCTCCACTGTGCTCTCACTTTGGAAGAGGGGGTTGCCCCATGGTGCTTGACTCTGCCCTTCTTCCCACAGGGAAGCTGTGTTTCCTTGGAAAAAAATAGTTCATCATCCCAGTCCTTGGGGATGCTCTGTTGCAACTGCTTGTATTGTCTCCATACTTGATTACCCCGTTGGTTTAGGCTTCCTGTGGTCCAGTTCCATTTTCTGCCATTCCCACCAAGGTCATTGTTAGCATTATGGTGGCCTTGAAAGATCTTTCGTAAAAGCAAGATATATTTGATGCTTCATCTTTGGTGGGGGGTGTCTGTGATATGATGTAAAATTCACATCCTTAAATGTAGAAGCAGGAATTACACATTGCCTTTGTGGCTGTGGGAGGCACAAGTGGTTTTAGAGGCTTTTATCAGCACAACTATGTCTTTCCCAGCCAAGACGGCAGTGGCACCCACCCTTCCAGAGTCTGTTCTCTCTGGGAATAGGTGCTCATCTTCCTTAGTTCTTCAGGATTTGCAGTCAATAGGTTCATTCACGCTTTTACAACATACGTTATATTTGTTGAGTACCTACCTTTGCCAGGAGTTCTACATTCAGGGATTCTGCAATAAACAAGATAAAAATTCATGCCTCCCACTCCTCTCGGAGCTTATTTTCTAGTTGAAATATTTATTTTCTTCTGACATTAAATTTCTTCTTTCTTCACCCTTTTTTGTTTTTTGTTTTCATCTTTTCCTTTCAGGCCAGTTGGAAAAGGAATGTTTATTTAAAAGCTCTATATGTAAAATATTGGCCTTTTTGAAGGAAGTAATATTCATCTGGAACATGAATGAAGATCAAATTAAGGAAATTTATTAGTATTATCCCTCCTTTATGCCTGAACAGTCTAGGCAAAACTTAAATGACTGCTCTGTGAGGGTGCTATTTACATCTGCTGACTCTCGCTTGCACTGACCGGAGCCCCAAGATACTTACAAAAATACTTTTAAAAACTTGAATTTGGCTTTACAGTGAGTAAGGCCAGCTTTCTGTCTCTCCCCAGATTCAGTCCCTGTCGGTGCGCCCTCGATCATGCGATGTCACAGGTGGCAAGTAAGTAGTTTTCTTTCTGTTTGTGGCTCAGAGGCTGTCTTGAAGGTTTTCCCGATAGGAAAGTCCTGCTACTTTGTCATAGAGCTCTGAGAAATTTCACTTGTTGTGTATCAATTGAAAGTCAACTGATATTTCATAAAAGCAGCAGCTCCTTGGATACTCATGTTTCATTTATTTTAAGTAATTATATCACTGCAATAATAAAACTACCATAAATATATTTGAAAATAACGCACCTCACACTTGATAAACACACAACTCAAAACAGCTGCATGCAGTGTCGAGAGGAGCCTGCCAGCCTCACACCTCTGGCAGACCAGCACACCTAGCAGTGTAGGAGTATTTAGTCTCGAGTCTTCTTTAGTGTTGTCCATGCCTCAACCTTCTGTGGCCTGGCCTCCACCCCTACTGTTCCAATGGAATTGTCCTCAAGAGAGATTCCTATGATGTGATTTCCTGTACTATAGAAACGTGGTATCTAAAAGAGGATTCATTACGTTATGCATACCCGGCCTTATCCCTAATCCACTCGTATACCTCAGTGTCCCTATCTTAGCGGGCAGCTCCACCAGCCTCATGCCAGAAAATCAGGAGTCATTCTTGAGTACTTCCTTAAATATCTCTAGAATCCATCCCGTCTCTCCGTCACCGTGCTCCCATTATGTCTCATCTGACTTTTCAGCAGAGTCATAACTCACCTTTCCACCTGCAGGTTCTATTCCTTGCACGTTGGTCTCCACTCCCCTAAGGCTATTAGCCACACTGTCCTAAGAATGGCTGAGGGTGTCTTTCCCTTGCTTTTAGTCTTCTGCTGGCTTCTTGCTGTCAGCATGTCAGTCTAGGCCTCATGTGCCCTCTGCTTGCTTCTCCAGGCCCATCTCCCATCGCCACACACCCCTCCTAAACGTGACCTTCCTCTGAGTTCCTAGGACACACTCTGTGGTCTCATGTTTCCTGCGTTGCCCATGCTGTGAACTCTGCCTGAAACGCTCTTCCTGCTAAATCATCTGAACTTCATAACCTTCAAACTCGGCTCAGATGGCCTCCGGGAAGCCCCCTCCAGCCTGCTGCTGGTGTTTCCCTCCACACCTCATACTGCCAGGCTCTGTCATCGTACTACTGAATTTGATTACATTCCGAGTTATTTTCTTTCTGACTCTATCTCCATGCTTTGTCCAAGTCTTTAGAGGCCCTGATGCCAGTGACTGGCACTTGGGAAGTATGCTTCTGCTACATGCTATATTGAGTGAAGTGTCCCCAGTTGAATTTATTTCCTTCCCCCTGTCTCTGGTGAATGGCACCTTCCTCCAGCCATTCTCCTCCTCTTCGACCTCTCTGCTCTTTTCCTAGATCAGACCTGGACCACAGTGTAGCTTCTAACCGGTTCTCCTTGCTCTCTTTCTGCTGCCTTAAGCCATCCTCCATGCTGTAAGCACAGTAGCATTTCTCAAATATCATTCTCCAGCTTAAACCTGGGCTCCCTCTTTCCTGTAGTCCCTGATCCAGACTCTCACCCTTGTTTTCTCATTCACCTGTCTCCCACCTCATCTCTTGCTACCTCCCCTTCCCTGCTCTGCCGAACACCGGACCCCGCGGCTGCGCCAAGCTGCTTGCAGCTCTGTGAGCACACCATCATGTCATTCGTAAAGCCTGTGCCTCCCCGGCCCATCTTGCCATTGATGACTCCTGCTTTTGTGGTCCCACTGTTCCTTGTTCCTGATGGCTGTCCCACTCTGTCGAAGCCACCCAAGCCTGCTTCCTATCGTATTGCAATTGCTTACCTTACCAGTCTGTCTCTCCTGCCTGGCTGTGAACTTCAAGAGCAGTGCCCCTCAGACCTGGGCTAGGAGGCGCCTCCTTGGGCCTCATACTTCAGAGGGCCCCACTCCCATGGGGTCAGGAGCACAAGAGCCACAAGGGAACACACCTCCTGGCTTGAGGGGTGGCCAAGGGGGATACAGAGCATTGCCAGAGCTTGGCCCCTAAGCAGAGATGGCGGAGATAGCTATGCGCGTGCCCTGTGGTGCAGACCAGGGCCGGGGTAGGACGAGAAGTTGGGGCTGACAGGATGGGGCCGCCTCGGTGTGCTCTAGCACAGGACTCCGAGGAGTCAGAATTCCCAATTTGAATTCTAAATTTTGGCCTAGGCTATTCTGAACATGTAATTTGTCAAGACAGAAACATCTAACATAGTTAATTTAAGGATTTTCTCCTTTGATTTATAACTTTAAAAAATGTAAACAGATGGTATGCGGGTCTCCATTTGTGCTCTGGCTGCAAGCCTGTACATGCTAAGGGTAGGCCTGACCACGAATACACACACAGCCTGTTCACCATCAAACCTCCACACTTAGCCTGGTAGCTGACACAGAGTGACCAAACAATAGATTTTGATGAATGGATGGTAGCACCTCTTTCTCACGTTCAAGTATGTGACAACTGTAATTGAAAAACTATATCTTGGAAGGTATCTGGTTAATACAGAGATACTTTGTTTTTTTGCGGGAACGGTAATTTAGAAATTCACCCAACAGAACCGTATAAATGCACAGAAGTGTCTCACCTGTTATATAATGCTTTATAATTTTTAAAGTGTTTTTGTATCAGTTATTAATCTGGTCTTGGAAAATATTTCTGTAAAGTGGGTACAGGTGACATACTCCGTCCAATTTAACAGGTAAGGAAATGGCACTTCAGAGAGGCTATGCCAGGGACGTAGAAGAAGAGGAAGAGCCTACATGGCGACGGGCTCTTCGATGCTCTCTGCTTTTATCTGACAAGGAAAAGTACCGTACCTGTCCTAGTCTCCAAAGCCTCATGATTTTGGAAGTAATACATACCTTTCCTTTTTCAGCACTTTTCCACACAACAGTCAAAACATAGGCCTCTCACCCTTCTTGGGGACACTGAACACTGGGGGCTCGCTGCCAGATCTGACCAATCTCCACTACTCAGCGCCCCTGCCGGCCTCCCTGGATGCTGCTGACCACGTCTTCGGCAGTATGAGTATGGGGAGCAGTATGGGTAACCTTCCTGCTGCAGTGACACACCTGGGCATCAGAAGTTCCTCTGGTAAGTGTCCCCGCTCTGTGAGGGTCTCGCCTGTCTCCTCTGCTGGCTTAATCATAGGTGGTCCTCAGCCAGGAGGCCTGTTTGTGGATTCTGGAGGCAGAGTGACTGCATCTGAGTTAGAGACAATGATGTAGCTGTTCTTGTAGCTCTTGACCCTGGTGACGTTTTGCTTGGGTGGCTCTCTTTCTTCCCGGCTGTGCTGAGCTCCAGAGCAGCTCTGCTAACCCTCCTCCTTTATCCTCATCACCAGCGCGTGTGTCTCAGGGACTTAGAGAGTTTGAGAGTCAAGAGACACGTGTCCATTCTATTCTATGTTGGCCAAACAATGTTAGTGGCTCTTACCAACACATGGTGATATTTAACACAGATACTGCTCTACATCCCCTCAATTTCCCATTGGATTTCAAAAGAAAATACTTCGAATTTTAGAAAATTTACAGTGGATCTGGCGATAGCATTTATACTTAATAGTTATGTGTATTAAACAGAAAGTTACCATAGTTCAAATTTTGGGGTCAAATTTTCAGGCGTGCTAAGTATGTGGCATGTAGCTATATTAAAATGCCACCCAGAATATGACTTGGGTGTTACTGAGTTATGAGTTTGAGTGTCTGCAGCTCAGACCTCAGTTGACTATACTTGCTTCAGTTCTGACAGATGCTCTTGTCAGTATCCAGGTCAGGTGTCACTTCCTCTGACTCCCAGAGGTGCAGTACAGCCCTGGCAGGAATGGTGCTAAGAATTATAGTTCCTTTGGAAGGGATCTTGGGTTATGGTCTGTCTTTTTGTCAGTGGGGAGAGTGCTTGTGGGTTTCCACTCTGGGTTCAACATGACTTGTCTACATAAATCGGAACTCACCATTCAGGTGACAGTGGTCCTGTTCCAAGTGATCACCTGGAAGCTTCTCTAAGGATTGCAGTGATGCTGCCATTGTGCAACATAATTTTAGATTTAGAAGAAATTATTTCAGTGCCACATTCGTTTTTGGTTCTTTTGGTCATTTTATTATCCTGCTGTTTTACTTATGTGGCTGCAGTCAGTTCTCTAGGAACAAAGACATCCGAGGTCACATAAGTAAAGCTGCATCGGCGCTTGGCTTCCTTGGATCTTGGGGAAGTTGGCATTCTCCAGGACAGCCTCTGATGCTTCAGTTTAGCTGAAAAGTCCGTGTTTAATTACTGGCTGTTATTTTCCTCAAATGAGCATTATTTTGTCCAGAATATATCAGAACCAGTGTCAGGTTTTTAAAGTTCCTAGACATGAAACTTAAAATGCATGGTGCACAAAGTTGTACATAGTTCTTTAGAGATGTTCGTGCCTTTTTTCTGAATGAGTCAGGTTTTTTTAATTGAAATTCATGTATTTAGCTCTAATTCTTGTTGGAGCCAGCCAAATCTCTGGCCTTTACAGAGAGTTCAGTGGTGGAATAACTACTTGGGATTTTTTCAGAGATATCTTTCCTACCTTTTAAAATCATTTGCCAGCTAGAAATGTCTTATTTTGGCATTCCTTCATTTCTGTCATTTTCTCCTAACACTTGATTTTTTAATCAACATGAAACAATACATAGTTCTGCTCATCCTAACTGCAGGTCCAAGAATGATGGGCTGAACTTTGAAACATGGGTATTGTCAGCTGAGATACACAGCAGCAGCAGCAGCAATGGAGCGAAGCCACTTCGTGCCAGGCCCTGTGCCAGGTGCCAAGGATCCAATAGAGCATAGGACAGGGTCCCTGGCCTCCTCAGACTTGTGCCCTAGCAACCTGTGTCATGGAAATGCCTTTCCCAAACTCTTGCTCGTGCTAAAATTCACTACCCTCCTGCCAAAATAAAATTAAGCACCAGGAAAAGCTCCCTTTTCACTGAATTGGAATAGACTGTGATGAACAATTTCTTAAGAGCCAGAAAAACAAAGAGAAAGGAACCGTGGTGCAGGAGATCTGGAGAGTGTTCCTTCTCGTGACTCTCTGGTGTGCTCAGGGTATTTGAAGGGTCCACTGAGGCAGCTCCCTGAGAGCCCACCTCTCAGTAAAAGGTGCTCTGCTCTCCAAAGTCAACAGTGCAGCCAGCACAAAGGCGTCAGGGCTTTTAGCAGACTTCGTACTATAGCCCTGGGTCCTCACCCTGGGCTGGAGCTGAGCACACACACATGTTCTCCTCCGCTGCCCACGGCTTACCTGGCCCTGCTCTCTCAGTAGTGGCTTACGCAACCTCTTCTTCAAGAAAAACTTTTCTTTTTGTTGGCATCTTCTTGCCGTCGGTACCTCTGATACACTTCAGGAGGAGAGCTACCCGAGAGCTCCTTTACATACAGGCTCCTCATCAAATATGGGTCATAGGAAGTTATGTTTTCTTTAATCTTTGGAAAACAAGCGATTCATCTGAAATTATGACAGGTAACTCGTGAATTTGTTGTCTTCTAGGCCTCCAGAGTTCCCGGAGTAACCCCTCCATTCAGGCCACGCTCAATAAGACAGCGCTTTCGTCTTCCTTCAACAGCCACCCACAGACATCTGCCTCCAACGCCTCTGCTCTTCACCCTTCACTCCGGCTCTTTTCCCTCAGCAACCCCTCGCTTCCCACCACACACCTCAGTGGCCCCTCTCGGCGCAGGCAGCCTCCCGTCAGCCCTCTCACGCTTTCCCCTGGTCCTGAAGCACACCAAGGTTTCAGCAGACAGCTCTCCTCGACCAGCCCACTGAACCCCTACCCTGCCTCACAGGTAAAAACAAATTACAATGAAACAAAGTGAAGAATACAGTTTTCTTCTTCATGATTTTGGATTGAGTCCCTTATACCAAGTGTTGTCCATGAGGTCTCAAATGCAGTCTGTTCCCACTCTTGTGTGAAATTAGAAAGAGGAAAATGTGAATAATTCAGAATGCATTGACGGTTTTCTAAGAGCAGACTTATGTTGATTTTTCTTAAGCAAACGTTGAAGTTTGCTGTCACTATAACTCTTGAAATTGGAGTTGGGACAGTGGGTAAGGTGTAGAAGAAACGAACCAGATGTGTCTATGTTAGCTAAGGGGAAACCCGGCTGGGATTTTAAAATTGGTGTGGAAAATCAGTTGGCTCGCTAAGTACTTTAAACCACAGGGGAAAGCTACAGAAGACATTGAATACCTTCCTGAAGCTTTGATATTAGACCTCTTCCCTAACTACAACTACAGATTTGGGAAACAAGACTTTTACTGATTCATGAAACACTAGGTGTACTAAGGATCATATCACTATGAAAGAACCCAAAGAAGTCTGTTTAGAAAGAGGCTGAAGTCCCAAGCCTGTTACAGAAATTCAGGGGTTGGAGTGTCATATTTTGACTTGTAGACTTATTTTTATTCTAAGCACTTAGGGTGGTTCTTCTGACCAAAATCATCAATGAATATATTTTTAACCTGTTGGATGCCCCTTAGATGCGTTATAACGTCATTTACTCACCGCTTCTCCATAAATGAGTAATGGTTTAGCAAGGAGTGGACAGAACACAACGGAAGTTTTAGCAGATCCAGCTATTAGTCATTCTTTATGAATTACTGGCTACAGGATCTTGATTGTATGAGTAATCCATTTTGGGAGGGGATAGCAGAGTATTTCATAATTGTTTTTTAATGGTTCTGTTTATGTTATTGGATTGCCTTTAATTTTATTTTGCAAGATTATTTGATAGGAAATAAAAGTATTACTCTGCCTTCCTGGATACATTTTAAGGAGACTGTATGGATAGAATACGTCCTCTTTTAAACATTTTCCCTTTTTTGTTTACTTAATAATTAGATTTAAAAAAATAAGTGTTATTCATACACAGAGTTGAAAAAGTCAGATAGTTCTAAAAGACTTGTTATGAAGTTGCAATTGTTTCCCCTCCCAAAAGACCCATATTTCTCACTCCCTAGAGATGACTGCTTTCCACCATTTTAGCTAGTCTCTTTGGCATAACCATGTTATTTCATGCTTATTTTGTTCTAGATTTTTAGCATTAGGTATTGTCTGATGACATCCTACCATGGAAGACTAGGGTTTTGTTCTCTTCCAGCTCTCCCAGTCCTTCCATATACATACACACGTCTGTTTCCTTCCCATCCTCCTCGTTCTTCACAATACAGTTTGTTGTAATTTTGATTAGAGCGGTACTCAGAGTTCATTGTTTTCCTAGTTGTAATAATGTCAGAATTTAACAATATAATAGATTATGAAATAACAAAGTAAACATTTTTTTCTTCCTGGGAGTTAACAAATGTCTTAATTCTTTTTAGTCTGCTTTTATATATATGTCTTACTGATTCAGCCCAAATTCTCACACTTGAGTAGATCTCCTCTCAATAGAGCTGAAAACAAATCCTCCAGTAGCTTTACAAGAAAGAGTACGTGGCATGATTTAAAGATGTCTTCAGTCTCCCCACCATGTCATTAAAAATTGACTAGATATAGAATACTAAATTTGAAATAATTTTCTCTTGAGATATTGAAGTTATTAATCCCATGCCTTTTAGTTTCTAGAGCTGCTATTAAGAAATCCAGTTTCATTCTGACTCTTACTGCTTTGAATGGACTCTCCTTTTTTTCCCCTCTCAAGGCTTGTAGGGTCTTATTGTCCCCAGTTTTCTGAAACTTCAAGAAAATGTGGCTTGACAGGAATCTGGATACTTGGTAGATTTCTTCAATCTGGAAACTCATAGCCTACATTTCTGGGAAATTTTCTTTAATTATGTCTTTGGTGATTTCTTTCCCTGAGAGCTGACTGAGTTGGGAAAGAAAGGTAGAGGGCTCAAGTTCGATACTGTATTTTCAGTAGAGTGCCTTACCTACGAGGGTCGGGTATGCCCTGTCCAGAGACCTTTTTTGTCTCTTCTCCAGAGTAGAACACTCCAGTCTCCGGGCAGGCCAAGGCTCCAAGGCCCAACTGCTTCTCACGTACTTTGACAACATCTTCCTGGTTTGACTGCATCTTCACCCCCTACTGCCCGCTTGGTTTCTCCACTGCTAGTTAGCATTTCGCCTCGGCTCTGCCAAGCCAGTCACTACTTCCCCATCTGCTTTTCATTTTCCAGATTTTGTTGCCATTTTCTTCTCTTCCACTATCTTTGTCCTTGTGTTGTTTGTTATCATTTATTGTCATTATTGTTTTAGTGTCGTTTATGAATGTTTGCTGTTGTTTAACGTCATTTTGGTGTTTTTAGTAGAGTTTTGGGAGACAGTAGAGCTAAATTTTTTTTCAGCCTTCCATCTTTAATCAGGAGTTTCGGCTGGAAAAAAACATGGTTTTTACTGAGAAAACTGAGAGGAAATTGATGAAATTGCGTTTTTTTGTTTTTTGGTTTTGGTTTTTGTTTTTTAAGACAATAGAAATTGTCATTGAATGGGAAATGCTTTGAGGGGAAGTGAGATTTGAGAAGTACTTTGAAGGAACAGAAACAGGCTTCTCAGAGCATAGCCTAGAATGCCATGGTGAAGTAGATCTCAGGCTCTTTCCTCACCACGATGACATTTCCTAATCGTAAAGGACTTACTACTACAAACTCAGAAGCTGAGCTAATTAGTGGCCTTTTTTTGTTTTGCAGATGGTGTCGTCAGATGGAAGCCCGCTTTCCTTCCTGTCTGCAGAAGCTCAAGCGTCCCCACCACCCCCTTACCCCACACCTCAGGAACTCGCCCAGCCTCTTCTACAGCAGCCTCGCACCCAGGAGTCCTCTGTGCAGCAGCCACAGGCAGCCTCATCACTACCACAGTCAGACTTCCAGCTCCTCACAGCCCAGGTGCGTCGTAGCAGGAGCACTGCTCATGAGGGGATGATTATTTTGTTTTGAGTTTCAAGCTGAATGGTCCCCTTCTTATTCCCTGAAGGGTTCATCTTTGACCAGCTTCTTCCCGGAAATGAGCTTCGACCAGCAGTCCATGAGGCCAGGGCCAGCCTTCACTCAACAGGTGAGTGATCGCCCGGATCCGCCCCTTCTCAGAGCAAGAACTGTTGTTCAGTATGTGGAACCCACAGCAAACATACTAGATACTCCAGTTTTCTGAACTTGGATGTACTTGACAGCTAGGTGAACTTAAAATCTCCCCTAGTCCTAAAATACTGGTGCTGGCTGCCTTATTTACTGTCAGGCTTCAGCATGGGAAGAAGTCATAGAGGACTTACAATGACACTCTAGTCATAGAATTGTGGAATCGTTCATGCTGGAAGGGGTCGTGGCAGTCCACTAATCTGGCATGTTGAGGAGACAGACACAGGGAGTGGCTTAGCCTATAGGCCTAGTTGCTGTGCCCTGCAGTGTGTAGCCTCTCAGGAGAGCCGGTGTTGGCAGGGCTTCTTCCCTAAGTTATTTTCATTCAGCCATTTCCTTTTGCTTATTAATTTTTCACTGACACCATTTTTGATATCCCTAGATTTTATAATGTCCAGTGAGTATGGATTGGGCTCTAGGATGGATTAAGGATAGAAGGAGTACTTTTTATAACTTACTAATAGCAGTTAAATAAACAGACAGATGGCTCATGAGTAGGCTATGGTAAAGCCTCATGGTGAGAACCAATAGTCCTTACCGCCCTGTTGTCAGGAGGAGCCATTTTAGTCTCGGTGAGTCTGTCTCCCAGAAAAATAATGGAAACTCCTAGTTTTGAGAGATTTTAAAAAATAGTTTGGAAAATTAATTTCTGGAAAGACACCTAAGATCGGCCCCAGTTCTAACCAGTCTTCGTAGAGGCTTTCTCATAGAGAGGGGCTTGCCTGAGGCTCCTCCCTCTACATGTGAGAAGGAAGGGATTCTACTTTCTCATGTTTCTGGAAACAAAAGAGGATAAGAGCCCACTGGCTGCATCAGTTCCTTAGTCATCCTTGGGAAGCCCTGACAGGGTGTTTGTAGATGGCAGTTTCTGCAGGCCTCAGTGTGGCTGAGGAGGCGGGGGGGTCTGAAACCAGAGGGGCACAGAAGCCATGGCTGTTGGTGTCTCCTGGGATGGCTTAGTGGGTCGGGCAGTAAGTGAATGGAGACCAGTCACCTACACTGCGAACCTGGAGGAACCCTCCTCCACCCCTACATCTACCTGCCTAAGAAGAATACTATCACGGCAGCAAAGCATTCTGGAATTCTAGAGAGAAGGGGCTAGGAGACAGTTTTCATGTCTGGTTTTGCTCTGGGAGCCCGATGCATTATTCACTCCTTGGAAGCAGAGATCGTTCCTTATAATGTAACCTCTGATGCTTCCAGATGCCCCTGCTGCAGCAGGGTCCCCGAGAACCACAGGATTCATTTCCTTTGAGATCAAACCTGTATTCCAACTGTGGGAATTTCCCAAACACCATCTTGACAGGTGAGTGTGGGCCACCCCTCAGCTGCTTAACTATTTTCATTTTGCTGGGTTTCTTTACAGATTCCATTGTAAGACATTTTAAACAACATTAGATAAAGGAAAAAATGAAAGTCCCACAGTTCATCTTTACCTTTTTGAGTTGTAGGTGTCCAGCTCTAGAGACCATGAGGCAGTGAGTCTATTTTGAAACATTTAGTTTTAAGGGATCGGCAACTTTTCAAACGGAGAAAGCCTGCAAATAATTGAGATTTGTGGAACTGACTGGAAAGGACGGAGATTCCATAGCAAAACTGTAGGCGTGGGAGTGGTTGGGACATGGTGATCACTGTCCTGGTTGGGAAGATGACAGGGACAGCATTTGCGAGATGTCATCAGTTGTGCCCTCTTTGTAGCCTGAGGTCCCTCCTAATCTACCCTGTTGTTCCCTCTCGATGCTTCTTCCAGAAGACTCGAGTTCCAGCCTGTTTAAAGACCTCAGCAGTGCACTGGCAGGCATGCCCGAGGTCAGCCTGAACATGGACACTCCGTTTCCATTGGAAGAAGAGCTCCAAATCGAACCCCTTAGCCTGGATGGACTCAACATGTTAAGTGACTCCAGCATGGGCCTGCTTGACCCCTCTGTTGAAGAGACGTTCCGAGCCGACCGACTGTGAACAGAATGGAACGGAACAGGAGCCTTTGTATCAGAAACAGCTAAAATAGAATGGAATAGAATAGAGCTGCACCCCTGGGCTTCAGTTATCTCGGGATTCGGACGCAGAAGGAACCAGTTCCTCGGCGCCTGCTTCCAGGCGAGGTCCCGTCTCATACACTGTGGCTTATGCTCACCACAGAGCTGTGCTCTGCCTCTCGGGCGTATGGTGCAGGTTACGTTGCTGCGGGCAGGCTGCTTCAGAGCTTCCAGTGAACAGGTCATCACCGTGACCGTCACATCTTTTTCTTGGCCATCGAATTGGTCAGCGTGTAAAAGTAGAAACCATCATGGAATGAGGCCCCAGGAGCACTGTGCCGTGCTCAAAACCACTGATCTCACTCAACACTGAAGAGAGGACTTGGCCGCAGTGGGTGGCAGTTAGGGGCCACCAGTCTTCGGAAGTTGGCTCAGCATTGAACAACGGTACCACTGCACCAGCTGCCTTCTCTGATCCAGTTGTTAGAGCGGGGCTCCTGCCGGCCGGTGGCAGGATGTTCGGAGCAAAGTAGAGAGCTACAGCTCTCTCAGATGGCTTTATTCTAACACGAAGAATTGTCACCATGAGTCCAAGAACAGACTTGAGTTCAGCAAGCTAAATGCTAACTTGTTTTCTTTTCCATTTATAATCTCTCTTTTGCTGCTTCAGTTTAACTTTTCCTATAGACAGGAGGATAAAGAAGATGATTTTATTCAGTTACTGAAAAAAAAGTTCCCTGGTAATGGACAAGCCTGAAAAGAAGGAACAGTGCTTCTTCTTGGTGGCCAGGGAAGCAAGAAGGGGGCCTGTAGGTCTCTCTCAGGCACATGGCATCCTTTGGACAAGCTCTGGACAAACTCTAGACATGTACAGGCCCCCCTGTCTGCACATCAGCTAGAAGGAATGGCCAGAGGCTTGAATCAGACTCAGCCAGCAGCTGAGCAGCAGCAGAGCAAAGCTCTTTCTCTGTGGAACGGGAGTGATAGCTCCACTGGACCATGAGCTCCTTGAGGGCAGGGACTGTGCCTTTTTCATCATTGAACCCCTAGTACCAAGAGGTGCCTGGCACTGAGCAGGTGCTGTGTAACTGCGTGTAGAATGCATGAATGAATGCATGGTTGGATGAATGAATGAATCTGCCTCCTGTAAGGCAGTCTAATACTTAGCTATCTACATTCCTTGCCAAATCTTTTCAGAGCATTAGCTTTTCTAACACTTGTGCCTGTGGTTGAGCATGCACTTTAATATGCCTTTTAACACTAGGTGACCAAATCCACCGTTAGAGCGGGCACCTTTCCTCGAGGTTATGGTCCAGCGCAGGTAGGTGCAGACTATCTTCTGGTGTGTCCAGAATGGCTGAGCAAGCTGAGGCCTTCCCAATGCTAGGGCCTCAGGGGTCCTGGCAGGCCCCATCTAGAAAGATCTTTCCTCTCAGATCTAAATTGCTTTAAAATAGAGATTCATTCTCTAAGTGGAAGAAATTCTGTAGTAAAGTGAACATATAATTCGTGAAGCCATCATTAGTCATTAATACCTTAACATAAAATAGTATTACCAGATTTCCACCACTGCCTGCCCCCTCTAACTTGGACTCGGCCAGCCCCTGATCAGAAACTTGACAGGTGGGTTTGAAGGGGGCAGAAAAGACAAGGCCTGCCAGGTACCTCTGGGGAGGGGTCCGGGCAAAATGTGGGCATGGGAGATGAGGCGGGGAGACAAGAACCCTGAGGAGATGCTGGAACCTTTGCTTGGACAGCCATTGCTCTTCTAGGAGAGACCCGGAGTGTCCCTAAAGGTCACTAGGCTATTCCCAGCCTAAAGAAGCGTGGCCGAACTATGCGGGTCTGAATCTGACACACCTGTGCCTTCTGGCAAGAGGAATCTGTCACAGGATCCTGCGCTGTTAACCTCTCCAGACCTTGTCCCATTCCTCTTCTATCTTCAGAAGGATTGCCTGCCCTTTGACCTTTCAGCAGCCCTAATGGTATACCATTCCATCTTCTTCTGTGGAACCCAGGTCTTCCCACTTCAGATCAGCTCCCAGTCTCCACTGTTGAATTAGGAAATCAAACCAGAATCCTTGCTGAGCATTGGCTCAGGAAGGGGCAGTTGGCCTCCTCTTCTCAGCTTTATTCCCAGTTGAACATTCAGGTCCCTTTATACCTAAGATCTTGGCGGTGGGGGGCTGGGGTGACTCTGTTAAAGTGAAGGACCTTTCCTCGTAATGGTTCACAGCACCCTAGTGTGCCGAAAGAAGCCAGCTCCTTGCTGCCTTTCCTATCCAAGGCCCCTGACATCTGGTCTAGGATTGGTGCTGGTGTTATAAGAGATTTTTATTAAAAGTGGAGGTCCCAGCATAATCCATTCTTTGCCCAGTGCCTTACTCATGGGGATCATAAGTGTTGGGGTCCCAGCTCTTTTTCTGCAAGGCAGCCTCCCCTTACAACTGGAGACCCTGAGACCACATGGTGATATACACTGACTGCCTGGAAGGCTTTCTCCATGTGATTCATGAGCTGGAGGCTCCCAGGAAAAGTGACTTGTTTGGGGGAATGTAATGATGACAGTAAGGTTTAGCACTGAATTAAATTTGTCCTTAGGTCCGTCAGTCCGATCTTTTCCTGTGAAAAGGTTTTGGGCATTATACAACCTACTTTGCTTAGATGGTGTCAAGGACAACCACGGACAAATGTCGCTCTGACCTTTGGCGGGTAAGTCTGCACTCACTGCTGCCTTCGCAAAAAACCAGGCATGGTCCTCGGCCTCTGATGTGGCTGCATACTTTAGAATAAACTATTTTCAATATTTAATTTAGTTACAAGGAATCGATGGCTGCGCAACTCTCATTTACTAGCAGTTAAACAGCATAGAATTGAAAACCTATCTGTGTTTCCATTTTTTCTTTCTGTACGGTTGTGGATTTTAAGATAGAACGTGTTAGGAGAAAATTTTCTTGATCATGTCAAGATGAACAGAAACTCTCCTTTGTCCTGTTTCATTTCTCTTATGTCTGCTGTACATTACCTGAGCTGAACTGTTGTGTACTCCAGTCTATTTGCATATCTGAAGACATTTCCAATTCTGGTTCTCGTTGGCTCTTCGGATTTATGCACAGATGGTTCTGAGGGTGTTTCCATTGCTTCGTGATGGAACCATCACGGCAACTCATCAGACTTCCCGCCAGTGTCCTAACTCCCAGGTCCCCTGTTAAACAATATTTAAAGATTGGAATTTGTATAAAGTAGCTTCCAAGTTTTATAATGCATCATTTTACATCTTTCGTAATTAAAAGCACAATAAGGTTGTATCTGCATTTGGTGTTTTTCTTCAGCCTCGGATGAGATGAATTGGGGGAAAGCCTTTCTCTCTCACCGCCTCCTGTGCAGCTCAGCCTGCAATTAGGGATTCCTTGGTTTGGTGGGTCCTGTACTGACCTGCTTGTCATGCGTCTTTATTACACGTGCTGTTGCATCCATTCAAGAGAAGCTCAGAAAGAAGTAGGGCACATGGTTCCTTTGAAGCTGTGAGTACCAACAACAGAGGGCATCCTAGCAGTGCCTCAGTGTTCTGCCTCCCTCTGCAGCACCGCTTCCAGACCCCTGCTGCCTCTGCCATCTGCAACCCCCTCGGAGGTTCAGGCTACAGATGCTCCTCCCCTCAGCGCTCTGCTGTCTTGTACTGGTCTTAGCCCTCTCCCCAGCTTACCAAGGACTTTGGCTCTGTTTTCTACCCCCGCCCTGCTCCATTGCCCCATGTCCCAGCAGGGTTTGCAGGCCAACAGCCTCACACTTCTCTCAGAGACCCACCTCTTTGGCCACACCCAGGGCTTGTCATAAATGTGACTCTTCGTCTGAACTCTTACTCGGAAATTCTTTCTCTGACCCTGACTTCCTGAGCCACCTTTTCTGTCCTGGTCCACACATGCTGTTTGACATTGAATTCTATTCATTGTCCTTTCTTCTTCTCTCGCCTGCCCATCCTCTCCTGACTTCCCTCCTTCCCAGGCCTGGTCCACTGAGACAGTGGCCTCTATGATACCCTCACCAACCCCTCCTTGCTCTGACTCTCGGCCTTTCCCTATCAGGAGTCCTGCTGAGAAAAGACATCAATCCCACACTGTCCACTAACCCAGTCCTCTCCTGCCTCTGAGGGGCATGCAGACCTCACCGCAGGGCCCTCATTTCTCTCTCACATCTAGAAATTCGAGGACATGGTGGGAGGAGTCAATGTCAACTATTGTGTCATCTGTTGCATGAATAGGCTGTCTTTTTGAAGACAGGATACACAAATCTTTATTTTTTTGGAAACAAATCTTTGGAATTACTAAATTTATGCAATGCTTGCTTTGAAATACCAAACCTTAGATGGGGATGCTTAAAATAGATCTTTTTACGTCCAATTTGCTTAATGAGTGCTGTACCATTTGCAAGAATGGAAATTAGGGCTTTGCATTAAGGCAGTTGTATGCGACTGTGTCTTGATATGGACACTAGATGGGGCTGAGACCATAAGAGTGGCTGTTAGGACTCCAAAGCACCAGATAGATCCACCCGCCCTCTCACATTTCGCCTTTAGACCGGGCTGGCACCAGTGTTGGTAGCTTGCATCGTATGATGGCAGAATGTAAACAAGTCTCTCCAGTGACCACTCTACTGTGGACAACCAGGCACTGTACATCACATATCCCTCACCGCAGCTGGAGAGTGAGGCAGGGTGAGGGTGACTTCTTGGGTTTTACAGATGAGGAAGCAGGCCAAGAGAGGTTCAGTCCCCAGGCTGAACGTGGGGCACAGGCTCAGCACCCTCATGGCCCGACTCCCAGAATTGGTGCCTCCCCACCTGCCGGATCTCCACCCACAGGAAGCCCACCGAGAGGATGCAGTTTCCCCTTCCCCCGAGGCAGAGGGGTGGGCCAAGGAGCCAAGGATTTTTTTTCTTTCCCAGTAATGTATTGTAATTTTTTTTTTCAAGAAAAGACTTTGCTTTTATAATAGTAGTGTATGCTTATTATCAGAAACTGTAGCACTGAAGAGTACAAACAAAAAAAATGTTCAAGTGGGCCAGAGAGCAGTGGAGATACCCTCTATGCATGGATTCAGAGAAAAGGGTAGGGGGAAATTCTTATAAAAAAGGACTCAGGAATCCATACTCTTTTTGGAAAAAGTATTTAAATTTAACAAAACAACAAAAAAAGAAGCTCAAATGTGCTTAAGAAATTGCCAAACTGCAAATAATTGTGCTTAATTATTTTCTAAAAGGAAAGAAAAATATCAAGAGGCTGGATTCATTCTTTAAACCTGTTTCAACTAGATGGCATCTCTTGACAGCCTGCGATTTAGGATGAGGAAATGAGCTCACCCACTTCCTACCTCCAGCCCCACTCCCAATGCTGTGAGTTCTTATTTTTACATTGTCAAGGTTTGTACTGTTTGCATCCTGTCCTGTAACCATCCTTCCCAGCATTGTTTGGCCCCAGTTCTGTGTGTGCGTGGATCCCCTTCTCACGGCCAGTCCTTTTAGAATGGTTTCCCAGTCTTTCATTTGTGAGTTCTTTATTTGATTCACCTCTTGGCTGCTTTGACTTTGTCATCAAGGAGTCTATTTAAGAAGGGTTACGTTGGTCACAGCCGCAGGAGTGCAGCTGCTGGGCTGCAGGGTTGGAGACCAGAAGCCTGAAATGTAGGCGGATGGGCTGTGAAACTGGCTGATTTATGCCCAGTGAAACGAGCAAATTCCCAGTGCAGGAACAAGTACTTCGCTTTCCAACATGACTCCTTGGTGAAAACTGTCTTGAACTTGTATGTAGTGACACACAGCTGACGTTTTAGAATTTGAAAATAAAGAAACCGGGGTAAGGGACTCAGAGAGTGCTGTATTCAAAGAAAGGACACACAAGGATCTAGCTCAGGGGATCTCTATGAGCAGGCCCCCACTGCTACCCTAAAAACCCCTACCACGCATTTCATCCCTTTGACAGTGGTACCGTATCTCATCTTCACTTGGAAAAAGCCAAGGTCTAGGTCCAGTGACACCTCATGAAGCCTTTGAGGGTTGGGTTATTGTTTGGCAAAAGAATAAGTATTCCTCTAGAATCCTTTGCCCTTGGACTATGCTCTGTGACTTGTGTTGGCCAGTGAGATGGTAGGAGATGAGACCTGGAGTTTAGCCTTGGCATGGGCTTGATGACAGAACTCGCCCTCTTGGACTTCTGCCACTGCTGCAAGCACAGCTTCCCCTCTGTGCAGCCCATTGGTTCTAGAAGAAGGAATGACGGGGCAGACTTCGACCAAACCCACACCCAGGAGCCAATCTAGCCAGGCTGAGCCCCAATTGGCAAGGCTTTCTCAGTCAGTCTGCAGACACCTGAGCCAGAGATAAATGCTTATAACAGTAAGCCATGAATTAAGGGGCGATTTGTTATGCAGCATTGTTGTGGCAATAATTGACTGATAACTTTTTCCTTTTTTGTGTTTGAGTTCCATTTTGTTCCCACTTTATTAACTGTAGGCCTAATTTTATTGTAAAGAGTCTGCCTTTCCCCTGACCTATGAGCAATTTGAGGCAGAGACTATGTCTGATTCAATGCTGACTCCCCAGTGCCCAACTAAATGGTACCCAATGTCATCCTTTCCATCTGCCCCTTCTCTAGGACAGTCCCATCTGAGTAGAGAGCCTCAGGCCTCTGCTTCCAGGACTCACTTGCAAGTTTGGACAAGAAGGTTCCAAAGCCCTAAACTTCAGTCCCCACCACTAGGGAAAATACTCAGGACACAGGTACCCTTACCTGAGAGCTCCAGGGACCCCAGCGGCTGCTTTCCTAGCCAAGCTAATATGTGAAAATGGGGAGAAGACCCGGTAAGTACATGGGGGTGGGAGCAGAGAGAAAACTGAGCTCTTGGTCCAAATATAAACAAAGAGCCTTAGAGTATGGAAACCTCGTAGGGCTCCCTTGCAAATTGCCCAAATGTCTAGGGACAATGAGAGCCATCTCACTCACGTAGCAGGACCCACCTAGGAGAATGAGTACCGGAAGCCAGAATTCTGGGCCAATGAGGGGAAGCTGCAGAGTGGGTTTTTCTAGCTCTGCCCCATAGCCTCTTGCTGTGATAATCTAGGTTCCGCCTGGTCTAGTTTCTTTAAAATTTATCATCCAACCAGGATACTTTTTAGAGTAAAAGGAGGCCCTTCTAAGAATTGTGCCAGGACAACAGGTGTAAATAAGGATGTATGGTCAGCCTGTGAATAGCAACAAGGCCTAGAGGCAGTCTTGCTTCAGGGCCAAGTGCGTGGGTTGTGGAGTTACAGAGACCTACGTTCAAATCTGGCCTCCACCCTTTCTGGTTGTGAAGCTGGGGCAAATCCATGGCCTCTTCATGTCTCAGTTTCTTTATAAAATGGGGCGATAAGACCCACTCCATTAGGTTGTACCTCCCCCTAATAAGCACTTCCTGCTAGCATTCTCACTGTTTCTCTCTTTGTTGCATGAATATTTAATATTTGTTGAGAAGACTAAGCCCGTACTCTGAAAAGAGCACTGAACATAGTTTTCTCAACACACAGAGGGCTCCAGTCTGAGCCCTCACCCTCCTCTCTAAGGAGCTGGAGTGGCCCACCAGTCTGGCCAGGCAACGGCAGCCATCCTTGGGGCTTCTCCACGCACTAGGTTCTTGGTTCAGGAGCCTCAGGCGAACCTCAGATGATGCTTATTCTTCACCTGCTCAAAGCCTGCCCTTGTAAGTACTGAATCTTCCTTAACTGGTTTCTCCAGGGGCTTCCCTTTCCTCCATCAAGGCCTGCTCACTGCCAGGGGCTGGTTTTACTGGTTACAGGCAAAACCATGCAACCTGGAGGCTACTTGGCCCCTCCCCTCCCAGAAGCCAGGCTGGCACAGACCCCACCCCCTGTGATGTTGGCTAGATCCACTTGGCCAATCATATGTTCTCTCCCAGAAATTCAAAGATTGAATGGGAGAGACACAGAGTCTGGGGGTCGTTGAAATTGAGCCACATTAGTGGCAGTGCCCTAGGAGAAGGCTCCCTCCAAGGATCCTGAGTGGCTACTTTTCTGCCATCAGGAGCCTGGCTGTTCAGCAGCTCCTCCAAGTACAAGTGCGGCCCACTCACTTCCTCTTAAGTTCTCTGGAGCCAGGAGTTGCCTAAGTAGCTTGCAAAGTCTGAACTTCCCGGGGAAGCAGCCTCGCAACTCCAGCATTCCTGTCTCTGACCTGGTCTAGGGTGCTGGCCTGCCATCTGGGCTCCAACCTGCCTTCTCTGTCTCTTTTGGATCAGGTGGTAGCAGTGGGAGCTGGTGAAACATGTCACTTCTTGTTTTAATTTCTTTTTGAAGATATATCTCCCTGGCCAAGCTCTGGGGAACTTCCAGTCTTACACCATCACATACATACCTCTTCCTGCTGTAAACAGCACTTTTTAACCACTTCCCACCCATCCTGAAAGTCAGCACACCCCGTGGCAGGACCCCGGCGAATACTAGCTCTGTGGAATGTTAATGTGGGATATGCACAGATAATGCTCCTGCAGGCCTGGGTACTGGCTGCTTAGACACAGTGATGAGATGTCTTCACCAAAGAACTTCCCAGAGGTTTTAAAGTGCTAACCCACTTCCAAGAGGTTGACGTGGTAGGCAGTGTTTCTCAAGCTTGCTTGACCCTGAATTCTGTTTGTTGGGACCATCTCGTGAGGCTGATGTTCTGTGAAACACACTGGGACAGGCATGGAAGCAGGTAGGGATGGATGAGGATCAGAAGTGGGAGAGAATTAGAAACTTCAAAAGGCCCAAATAAGGAGAGTGGAAAGGACGAAGCAAACACCGAGAAAGGGCACAAGCGAAGGATGAGAGGGAACCCAGAACTTTCAATATGGAGGACCCAGTATGCCCATTCTCAGGGAATAATGAGAGATGCCTCTGACTGAGCCCTGGATATGATTACGACGTCTGTTGAGTACCAATATTAGTATAAATACGTGGCTGTGGAAGAAGCCACCTGAGACTTTGATTCCAACTGGAGAGGGGCCTGTTGCTTGTAAAGCGCGCCCCCTAGTGGTCTCCCACCACCTCTGGAAACCATTGTGGGCACCCAGCCCAAACCATGCTGACCAGCAGCCTCGGGTCTAGAAGTTGATTTTTTTTTTTTTTTTTTTTCATTTCAAAAATGTCTCCCTGGTCATCTAGTTTGTGTGAAAGAGAGTGTGGCTCACCAATGTGAGCTTGTTAAAATGTCTTTGGCAAAATGATCATCATTTGCAGATGACATAATTCTAGGCCTGAAAGCTTGGAGGAAAGCAAGTTTAAAACCACAAGAAACAATAAAAGAAATCAGTTACATGATTATGTAAGAATTAATGGTGAAGAGGATCAGTCAAGACGGCAGCTTGAGCACTTGCTCCAACCACCCGTTCTACCCAGCCCTCTAAACGTAGCTGAAAAAAATATGTTTAAAAAAATCCGTCCTAGGGCTAGCAACTACGAAGGGATAGCTTCATTACCAGAAATTATGAAGAATAAAAGAAAGCGAAAGGCAAATAGAGGGGATCGAAATAAAGATTAAAAATCTAACATAAATGCTTGAAGAGGTCCACTATGAAGGGAAGGGCTGGCCCTCGAGGTGTGGCCAGTGCAGGGGAGGCAGACACAGGGGGCAAGAGAGGCCAGGACAGCTAACAAGGCCACTGGTGAGGTGTGGCAAGGTCTTGCTCCTCCCCGATTCCACTGCATTCAGCAGCAGGCAACAGATGAACTAGCAGACAGCAGGAGAGATAAGGGCAACTGGGAGGACCCATTTATCACATGGGGTGGGACACAGGACTCATTTCCTTCATAAACAATGAGCCCTTTATCAATAAGATAAAGACCAACAGCCAACAGAAAAACCGGGGCCAAAATATCATCAGGCAGTTCACAGGGGAAAAAAATACAAAAAACTGATACCACGTGAAGATTCTGGATCTCACTCACAATTACAGAAATGCTCATTAAAATGAGATACACATGGTTCACTTTAAGCAAAGATTTGGAAAGGCTGCCGATGCTCATGGCTCATGAGGATGCTGAGAAATAGGGCTCATGTACACTGCTGATGGGACGTAAGTTTGTACAGCCTTCAATTTGACATTTGCTATCAAACAATTATTAAGATACTGGAAGAAAATCTGATGTGATATTTTTTATAATCTCGGAGTGGGAAAACCTAACTAAGCAAAACACAAAATCTAGAAACCGTAAATCTAAAAACAACAGATTTGACCTCGTGAACATTTTAAACTTTTGTAGGTTTAGAGACCATATCGAAGATAAAAGACGAATGACAGACAATAGATGCAACATGCATAATAACCCTAAAATAGGAAGAGCCCCTTCACTTCAAAGGCTTAAGCTTTGTATGCCAACATATAAATAGTCAAAGGATGAGAATAGAGAATTCACAGGAGAACAAATTCAAATGGTCCATGGTTGAGAAATGACACCTGTGCTCACCAGGGATCAGAGAAATGCAAATTTAAAAGTCCATACTACCTAGTATTGGCAAGAGGAAAGGAACACTCCTGGATCCTGGTAGAGTCTTAACAGGCCGTTGGAAGCACATACGTGGAAAATGTGCACATGAACTTCTAGGAATCTGTTCTTGGGAAACATCTGCTCAGCTGCACTTGGGTATGTGAACCAGTACAATCATCACAGAACTGTCTGTATCAGAGAAACACTGGTGATAATCTAAATAATAAGAGAGTTGGAAGAGAAAGGGGAGTTCACTTTTAATATTTTTGAATTGTGGGAACTTTTTAATATTTTTTAATCTAACGCCAAGAAGGGGGGAAAGGCTACATGTCTGATTTCCAGGAAATGAGTAGAGCGAATGGAAAGTCCAGCACCTCCTATCGCTAAATCTCAATCGACCCGGATGAATTCTCAGGGGTAACAAGAAGGAACAAGGAGGTGCATGGCTCCATGTGATCCAGGCCCTCCTGCTGGGAGGAGATGAGGAAGTGGATTCCCTTCACACAGCCCCATCCCTCATGGCTGAAGAGGCTGATGTGGGTTGGGGATCTGGCCATAACCGCACGGAGGAGCGGTGTGGAGGCAGCTCCCACAGCCAGCCCGTGCCCTGTGCTCTGCACAGTCGATAGGAGAGGACCAGGCAACAGCTCAATCCTCCAACATCAGGTTCAGAATGAGGTCGACCACTCACCCACATCACCCCAATGGGTGTTTACGGTGAGAACACAAACCTGAGAGGAGCCCGGATTCAGCAAGAGCCATGACCGTAGTCAGGTCGGGCTGCAGATCTGTGCTCTGTCCTCCTCCAAACAGCTTGAGTGACTCAGCCCTCCCAGCGTGCAGCTTCTCTCGCTGCCTCCACCATTTGGTCTCATTCATGACTCTGTGCCATTACTCCTACTGACAGTCAAAATACTAAAGCATGGGCACCCGCCAAGCAAAACAGACACCGGCTGTGAACAATGGGTGGAGGTAGCAGATTACCCCCAGAACTCGGTGCCTATAACAACAAACAGTATCGCGCACGCTTATGGGACAGGAATCTAGAGCTGCTTAGCTGGGTGGTTCTGGCTCAGGGTCTCTCATGAAGTTGTCGTCAAGATATCAGTTAGAACTGGGATCATTTGAAGGCTTGACCAGGGTTGGAAGATCTTGCAAGATGTCTCATCACCAGGCCGAGGCCATTGGGAGGCCACCATGCCTCACCGGCAGGCAGCTCTCCACAGGGCTGCTTGAGTGTCCTCATGACATGCCGTCTGCCTTCCCCAGAGGAAGCAATTCAAGAGAGCAAGGCAGAGTCACGATGTCTTTTATGACCTAGCCTCGAAAGTCTCACTGTCATTTCTACAAGAATCCTAGTGGTTACGCAGATCAGCCACATTGTGTGGGGGGGACTACACAAGGACATAAATACCAGTGGGGGCATCAGCTACCACAGCTGCCATATCATGCCCCTAATGGCATCCCACTGCCCTCAGAATGGAATACAAATGCCTGGCCTTGGCCTGCCGGCCTGGCGTGAACCGGCCCCGACCCACTCTCCATTCTCACACGTGCCTCTTTCTCACTTGCATTCAACTCCAGACATATCCACTTTTCACCTGTCCCTCAACATCCCACGCTCATCCTTTATATTTTTTGTTCCCTTTGCCTAGAAGTCTCCCAACACAGATCTTTGTGTGGCTGGTTCCTTCTTATCTTTCAGGTCTCAGCTCAGATGTCATCAGACAGCCTTTCCTGACCACCTTATCAAAAAATAGTCCCTACCCCTTCCTGTCACTCTCACATCGCCTGGTAGGTTTATCTCTGAGTTACGAATGTGTAGATACCACATGAATGATGATACGTAATTACATTTTATGGTTTGCCACATGCTGTCGACACCAATGTCATGCTGCACTTCCCTTGGGGATGCTGTTCACGTCACCATGTGTTAGCTTCTTCCCAGCATTGACCTCTATCTGAAATTAGCTTGCTTATTGGATTAGTGCCCTTCTCTCTTCAAGTACCAGTAAGAGCCTTTGTCACAAGGGCTCCTGTCTCTGACTGAAGAGGAATAGATCAAAGGATATTAGGTGCCTCATAAAATCTCCAGGAAAGCAGAGAACCAGGCTTGGAGGCCATTTGCATTGATCAGTCCTCATGTGAGCTCCACTGCACACGCATTGCCATCCCCTCGGTGGTCACTTGAAGATGGACACCACCACTGGGATGCCTGCTACTGCTGTGGGATCTTTTAATCTTTATCAGTGAAGATTCCTTAGCACTTGCTTCTCAGTGTCACTTAGCCTCACACATGTGCACCTGACTGGTGGTGTCTTATGTCACTGGCTGTGCTTAGTCTAAAAGCAAGACGGGGAAACTATCTGGCTTCCACCGTGGGGAAAAGCAAGTTCATTAGGTGGGGATTCTCCAAACAGGACAACTGTTCCCTGGTTTGGGGAAGCCAAAGTTTGAATTGATGACATGTATCCTCCACAGTCTACTCCTTTAGTTACGTAAACCTCATCAACCCCACTTCCTCTCTACTTTAACTTACAAACAACAACGGAACCCAAAAGCAAGCCGAGAGCTGTTTCTCAAAGATAAAATAGTTACTTGGGAAAAGAGTTTATGGCTTCACTCCAAAACCTAGGGCTTTCTGCCATTCTCTGACCATCTTGCTCATGTATTTATTCATTGCTTGCGTGAGCATCCCTCTGGGTAAGCGCTAGGACAGAAATCTTGTTCATCTCTGTAGCTTAAGTACCTAGAACACACTGCCTGGCACATCATCGGTGCCTGTAAATGTTAAGTTAATGCATTGTGTCTACGAAGGCCCCCTAACACCGAATACAGTGACCTGCAAAAATGACTGTGTGATTTTGAAGCCTCGGCTCCTATCGCCAACTGCCTCATTTTTTGGCTGTTCCCAATTTCAGATGCCAGAGAGGAGGCATCTCATTGGCTCATTCTGTCATAACTTGTCAAGAGGCCTGTGAATTGGAGGCTCTAGGAAGAGATGTCTGCCCACCTTGGTCAGACAGAGGGACTATGGCATCTCAGACGTGCAGTTGACATGTCTAGTGCAATGAGGGCACATCTCACCTGAGGACTAGATTTTAAATCTCCATGTAAGGCTTATGAAAACCCTTAAATTACCCATAAATTTCTCTACTGTACAATAACACCTATCAAAATTCCAGTGCAGACCATTTTTCTTTCCAAGTAGGAACAGATGGCTGTTTCTTTTTTACTTGAGCACCCAGATGAAGGAGTTGGTTTGCCTTATGGGTCTTGTATGAAAAACACACATCTTTCGACATTAAAGTCCCACTCCTCGTGATGAGATGCTCACAGTGTGAGAGGCACGTGGAGCCCTAGACCCACACAGAACCACAGGTCCCCAGCGGACCTTCCACCTGTGCTCTCTATGGGCCATCCACTGAGTGGAAAGGGAGACAGCCTCTGTGGCACTATTTAAATTGTCCCCTCCTCTCCTTACCGTTTTCCTCCCTCTCTCTGTTTTGAACACAAATATACTACAAGGTTTAGTGATTTAAAAGCAAATCCACTTGTGCTTATTATACCAATACATGAATTGCAAGGAAGTCTGAATATAAGAGGAAGAAAATGAATCTGACCCCAGGGAGAAAGCCCTGAGCACCGAAGTAAAAGCAGAAAGCAGTGAAATGGTGTTGATGATCCTATTCTCTGAAAAGGATATAAATAACCATTACGTATTCTCAGGGCAATTAGACAAGGACAGTGCAGGGGAACCGGGTGCCCTGTCACATTAGCTCATCACTGGAAGCTGTGATTAATAGGATTATAGGAGATTGGATTATTAAACAGAAGACAAACAAGAGAAACCCAGGTGGCAAGTGGGGGAAATGAATGGGAAGATGGAAGGAAAGCTGGGAAAATGTCCGATTTTAGGAGTAAGTGGGGGGAAAACCCCTGACGTTTCTGAATGAATCAAGTGGAACAGAATCGATAATCAGAACTTCCTTATTCTCTTTTTCTCACTTTCTCTCTTACACACACACACACACACACACACACACACACACACACACACACACACACACAGAGTTTTGTCTGTTTTCTTATTTGCTATCGCCCCAGAACTTAAAATAGTGCCTGGCACATAGTAAGCTCTTAATATTTGCTAAATAAAAGAACGAATGACTTTATAATGAACCAAATGGCTCATCTTATACCAATTAAAATGAGAAGCCAACCTGACCCTACGATAGATCCTGCTGAAATTCCTAAACGTGATGGAAAAATAAATACTTCTCTTAAATTTCAAGCAGAAGAAAACAAAGATGACTTTCAAAATGTTTGATAATCAGGACATCTCTGAACTTCTCAGGCAACGGTTGCTGCCTGAGACGGTTGCTGCCTTAAGGAAAGAGGAGTGCCTCCCTGGACTCCTGACCCAGGAGACAGCTGAAGGAAATCCTGGACCAGAACCTCAGGAAAATAGCCTCGAGAGCCTTCGGTAAAAGGCAAAGACTAACGGACACCTGAAAAGGAAGAGCTCTGGTCACTCCCACTGAGGTGGGGCTTGCAGGGCCAACTCAACCCTCCCCATAGGACAGCTGGGGAGTTTGTAGCCAGCTCACCCAGGCAGCTGCGGCTCTGTGACATTGCAGGCCTCTTAGCCCTTGGATGGTGTCCTGCAGGACAGTCTTCCCAGTTCCGTGAGCACTGTGCAGCTGGAATGAGCTCAGGCTGGGCACGCATTACCCCACCCCACCCTGGAGAAGTGGGGCAGGGATGCTGGAAGCAGCGAAGGGGCTTGAAAGTGATGACAACATCGTTGGAGCCCAGCTCAGCGTGTTCACTGTGACAAGAAAGGGCAGCCCAGATCCCTCTCTCAGACTCCCCTGTGGCGTGACCCTCTAAACCTGGAGCCACCTTGTGTCCTTTGATGAAAGCCAGAACAGCAGTAAGCCTGCTTTTTCCCCTTCCTCTTGAGCCTCCAAGTCCCAGGGAAGGCATAGCTGAGGACACACTCCAGCCCTATCCAGGTGGGCATAACAGCCAGCCACATGGTGGGAAAGGGGTCACCCAGGGGCCTGGAAATGGGGACACCCCTGAAGCACAGGTCTGTGGCCCCCTGCTTTCCTTCCTCCTACTCCTGCTACTAGGGCTGGTTAGCAGAACAGTCTCGACACCTGCCCTTGTGGGGTTTTTACTCTGCAGAGATAACCAAGGCATATCTCTCCATGGATCAACCATTCGTTCCCAGCTCCTTAAAGCTCCAGAATAGTCGCCTTGGACACAGCGCCCAACCTGTGCACAGTAAGAAAGTGAGCAGTACTTTTTGTACCTTGGGGACAAAAATAAAAACCTAGTCACTTAAGTGTCACTCCTACAGCAGCAGTGACTTGATGACTGGAGTTAGGGAAAAAAATATATCGTCTGAACAAAGAGTCATGCTTAGCAAGTTTTATTATACTGACTGACTCACATGCTTAATTCTAATCATCCCTTTGGGGGAAAAACACACTGAATGCCCCGTCCCCCAAAAAGGATAAAAATAAATTGCCAGAACAGACACAATGCAGCAGCCCTAGTTCCCTTCAATGCCAAGCACTGTCTGGTCACTGACTCATCCAGGGATTTTGCTGAAAGAGACAAAGTGTCTTCCACTAGGTTAAGAAAAAATGATTTACCTGATGACAACGGCAGGGCCAGCTCCCGGATCTGGGCGGAGGGGCAGCCTGGTGTGGGGAGCCAGGGAGGGTCTCCTGGTCCTTTTGTCTTCCTTTCAGTCTACACTCTGTCATCTTCGTCTTCTTTTTTTTTTTTTTTTGTCTTTGTCCTTTCATCCTCCTGTCACTTGGTCTCTGTCTCCTGGCCTCTGTTGGTCTCGGCCTGATGACCTGTCCCTGTCTCTCTCAAGACGAGATCTCTCATCTCTGCTTCCCCAGCATGTCTACTTTTTCCTCTCTCCTTCTCTTCACACTCCAGCTGAAATGTGGCTGGCCGTCTGATGACCCTAACAAGTCTGGTGCCCATACTAACCGACCCTGTATCTAGGAGTCCCAATTCCAGCCCCTCCGTGGCCCGAGGCCCAGGCAGAGAGAGCAAGTGACTTGGCCTCTGGAGCATCTCCTCCGAGCCAGCCACCCCTTTGTCTGTGAGTGCTCCTGTGTGTCGGGGAAGGCGCAGGGCTTGCTCTTGGCAATGGCAGTGAGTGTGAGAGTTCTCAGATAAGGGACAAACCATGGGGATACGCCTCAAAAAATTCTTTTTTGTTACCCCACAAAAAGAGGTGCTCCTGGAAACCCCTGGGGCGGACCCCTGATGTAATGCTCCCTTTTGCACTTTTTATAAATATATGGATTCCCAAGGCTTAAAAAGGACATATTTCACATGTGACTGTGAAATGAGATAGTAAAAATATGTCCCTATTCTGCATGATTAAACCGAAAGTTGTTCTAAATGCAGCATGTTGCACTAGCACCTTCATGCAGCGTCTTCCTCGTTTAAAGATACCATAATTACATACCATGCATTGACACTGCTGAAAATCTATGTGAAAATTGGCCCAGGAAGCATCTAACCAAGATATGCAATTTCCTTGATTTAAACTGGCCAAGATTGTGTGTGAAAAATCCTACATGTTGTCAGAGACAGCACTGGGAACAGAGCTTTGTCCTGTGAGCTTTGTCAAGGCCGCCTCCTCGCATTCCTGGGAGAGTGCAGGACCAAGAAGCAGGACCAGGAAGACACATCTTCAGCCAGGAGAAAACACCTCAAAAAGACATAGCTCCTCTCACATGGGTGCCATGACAATTTGTAGGTTTCAGGCACTGCGGTCTGGGGGAGAGACTCTAGGATCTGAATGCTGACTGAGGAAACCACAAAAGGGATGTGTCTGCATTAGCTGAGCAGAAACTAAATGCAGCAAAATTCTCCGATCCTGAATCACAAAGATGCTAATTGTGGTACAAGAGGCTATTTCTCATGGAAGGCATTTGGCGGTTATCTTTTTCCGGGGAATTTCTGGAAGCCATGATTTGTCTAGTTTCCAATTATGATGTGAGAGTCCTAGGGATGGGTGGGGGCCGGGGTCATCCTCTCAGCCCAAGCAGACTGGCTCTGATTTGATCTGTGTTATTTATTTTCCCAATTTAATTTCCATTTGGTCAGCTATACAATAACCATTGGTTAAATAGTAACTGTCCCCTAATCCAGCCCTGCAGAGTTCAAACTTTTTAAGTTCTTTTAATTCGTATAATTCTCAATAATATGTTCATCTGATTATTGATTGATTTTTCAGTTTGAACTTTCGTCTCCTGATTTCCAACCTCCTCCTATGAAAGATGGAGATGAAGCTGTCTTATGGTGCACCTCTCCCCTACATACTCCCTCTCCCGCACCCACGTTAAAGCTGCCCCAGATGTGGTGCTGCAGATGTTGGGGCAAGAGAGGCTTTCACGCAGGAAGAGGCCCCAAACGTCAAGTGGCAGTAGGAGGCCGAGAATGTTGAGGACTGATAGAGCCCACTGGATAGAGCAACTGAGAGTTGGTGAGGTTCGAGGGGAGAGCTGCTGTGGTGGGTGGATGGAAACCACAGATGTTGGACTCCAGAAAGGAAAAGAATGAATAGGAGATGAGAAAGTAAAACACAGTATAGACAGTGCTTTCTAGAAACTTGGCTCTGAAGATAGTCCAGGGGCCCTGTGGTTAAATTCAAAGGCCCGAAAGCTGCAATACCATCATGTAGCTATATTGTTTTCTTCTCTTTCTGGAACAAAGATAAACAAAACAAATTATGACTGTTTACGATTCAAAGTCTCATCGAAATCTGTGTTTCTCTTTCACACAAAGACACAGTTTACATTTTTGGTACAAATTGAATATGGAACGTGTTCAAAACTTCCTAAGAAAAGGCTTGTCCCAAAATTGTGCCAGTTACTGAACAGAGAGGGGCCTGCCTTGATGAGGAAATGGAGCTTGGATTGGAAGGTGTTGGCTAAATATCTCTGCTCCCAGAACAGGCTAGAAAGAGATGCGGGAGATGCTCTCCATTTGAAGCAGGGTATCTGGTTGTGGACACCCTGTGTCAGCTCCCCAAAAGCCTGGGGATCCAATTCTCCTTGGATATTTTTTTAAAGAACCCAGGAGACTAACACCAGTGTGGCAATAACCAAATCTGTGTGGTGCCATTGTAGAAAGAAAGGGAACATAGAATATACCCATTGGACTGGTGTTCAGGTTTCTTGGTGTCTAGGCATTTCTGCCTCATTTCTTATTTTAACAGAACTAAAATTCAGGGTGAGCATAAAGAAGGGAACTTAGGGGAGCAGAGCAATTGAAAGGAGTAGGAGGGGAGAAGAAATCAAGGGGACCACTCTTGATGGAAAAGACCTGAGCTTGTTTAAATGCTGATGAAAAGTGCAGGATTGGGAGGAAAGGGGCTGGCGATAGGGAGAGAGGCTTACTGATTTGAGGTTACAGAACCAATGGGTTCTTTGCTCTGTGCAATAGGAAGAGAGGGAGTGTCCTCTGGGCAACAGCAGGGAGATGGGGTGGGGAACTGAGAGAAACTTTGGAGAAGCTGGTTAAAGAACTGACCTGGAAGAGAGAGATCAGCCCCCACTCTCTCCTTCTTCCATGGCGTGGCGGTATGTAACAGACACCCAAGGGCCCGAAACAAGGTTGGGGTTTCAGGGTCTGTTGGTTTGCTTGTTTATTTTTCCCGGTCTGGCCACATCTCTCATGCAGCTCCTTTTTAAATCTGTGAGAAGCCCCCAAACATCCTGACAGAGACGATGGTGTCTGCAGCCTGAGCAGTGCACACAGAATACCAGGCTTTGCTCTCTGCGGCAAGGACGGCTTCTCCCAAGATTCCGGACCCACTAGCACAGAGGTTCCAGCACCCTCGTTGGGCCCAGTCTGGGAGGTGCTGCCATTGGCTTCAGGACCCCACTGGGGAGATGGTGGTCTCTGCACCACAGCACGGCGCAAACTGTGCCCTGCTGTGTCTGTTATACTGTGTATACCGACTTTTCTTTGTATGACTTCTTTTTACAAAGCTTTTGTGAAGCATGATACACAAAAAGGCATGAGGAATAATCCTATGAATGGACAGCCCACAGGAACAATGACGAAGTGAGGGGGCCTGGACGGGACTGACCCCTCGTAGCTACTCCTGGCCAAGGTTTCACCACTATCCAGGTGAGGAGGGGTTAGCTTTTTATATCAGAGTAAAGTTGTGGCGGTACAGTGCATCGTTTTTAGAGGTGGAATAGTATATTCTAGCTGGTACCTTGTACTGAGTCCATTCTGCGGCAAGGGGTTAGTTTTTCCTAACAAGTCAACGCTCAGAAGGGTGTACCCACAGCTCCCATTCGGATCAGGAACATAAAATGAAATCCCTGTTAGATTGTTGGGACATCTTGGAGCACATCTTAAGGGACAGATGAGTGAGAGGCTGTTGGTTGACATTTAACTATGGTTCCAAATTTATCGAACATCTCCTTGCAACAATGTCCAAGTCAGCCTAGAAGTAGACTGGACTTCGTGGCTAGAGGGGCTGCCTGTTTTCCAGGCTGTGCTTCTGGCACTCTCCTCCCACCCATGCTGGGCTTAGGCCACCTGCTCGTACTGTGGGCCAACTGCCCACACTCCCTTAAAGGGTATTTTTTTTGTTCAAAACTTCTCTCTCCATTTTTTGTTCTCGGTATGGATCACAGCTCTGCTCGAGCTGCCGTCATAAATTCCATGGATTGGGTGCCTTAACAAAATCCATTTCTCACAGTTCTGGGAAGCTGGGAGGTCCATTGTCAAGGTGCTGGCCAGGTAGATTCCATTCCGAGGCCTCTTCTCCTGGCTTATAGAAGGCCACCATCTCGCCATGAGCTCGCATGACCTCTTCTTTGTGCGTGTAGAGGAGAGAAAGAAGGAGAGAACTCTGGTTTTGCTTTTTCTTCTTATACAGGTATTCTAATGAGCAGCCGGAATTGTAAATCACCGTCCTAGACCAGTGCTTCTCAAGCTGTCTATGATAAAGGCAATTTTGTTTTTGTTTCTGGTTTTATGTTGTTGTTATCTTATTGCCTGATACTTTTGTAACATGCAATACAACTGAACCATATGGCTTCTAATGGCCTCCCTTATAAAAAGTGGTACTTCCCGTTGCCTCTTAAACCCCAGTGTTCTCATTATTCTTTAGCCTTATCGACAATGGAGGAAAGGAAGTTTGTAGAAAGATGGTCGGGCACATGGTTGTTTCAACAACGTAGTCATTATGTCTCATTGTGGACCAATAACAAACTTGTGGACACTGGTCCATGACCGTGCTAGTAGTAGTGCTGTCTAGACATTCTTGATTATATGTTTCAATAACTTCCTTTTATTGTTCGAACTCATGTCAGATGACAAAACTAACCCTCCCCCTCCCCACGAACTGCAACCATCACAGAGTATGTTTATAGTCGTGGTTCATTTGACAATGACAGTGTGATCACTGTGCACCCTCATTCTGGCTCCTTTTCCGGAGCAGCTTCCTTTCCTCCATTGTTGATAATGCTAAAGGGAAATGAGAACACCTGGGTTCAAGAGGCAATGGAATTATTATTTTTTTAATAAAGGAAGCCTCTGGGAGCCACATGATTCGGAGGTAGCTTTTCATCTGTCAACCACAAGGTTCTCTTTCAACTTGCAGATGTGGATTTTAACATATTTACATTTTTCTTGTAATGCTCCAAATCATTCCATATTTGGCCAGAAAAGAGTCCCTTCAGGTCAGCTCGTGTATCCTTTAATTCTGACCCCACAGCCTCTGATGCCTTCATTGCTTATCTGTCCCTGCCCTGGATTGGCCGTTTCTCAAGAGCCTCGATTCCTTTTAGTGGAGAATGGTATTTAGAGACTAGGCAAGACATATGTACTGTTAAAACACGGCAATTACATGATTTTTCAAAAGACCTTTTTTTTTTTTTTTTACCATATCTAGCCTTCTTTGCATTAAGTCAGTTAATGACCTGAAACCACCAAGTCACTTGGGATTTGGGATCAGTTTATATTAAAGTTTCTCAACCTCAGCTTCATTAAAATTTCAGGCTAGAAAATTCTTTGTCGTGGAGCATGGTAGATGTTTAGCTGCATCCTTGGCCTCTGCTCACCAGATGCCAGTGGCACACCTCCAGCCATGATAACCAGAAATGTCTCCAGACATAGCCAAATGTCCCTCAGGGTGGCAAAACCATCCCCCATTAAGAACCACAGGGTGGCCTTCTGGGATTCTGTGGAAAACTTCTTGGAACAAACCAGAAAAAACCTGGCCCCTGATGCAACATCCGTGACAGTTCCTGCCTCTGTTTCCTCATATGTCTAACTGGGCTAATGGCTACGGGATAAAACACATCATGGGAGCAGTTTGACCTCCAAGGAGTCATTGACACTAAAGAGAGGAGCAGACGCTACGTCATGGCAGCACCTCGCCGAAGCCTCATGTCGGGCTTTGCTAACGGCTGAGACGGTGCAGCATCTGATTGAACTGACTCAAGTTTTGAAGAAGATTGCTCAAACTCTGGTGTTCCCACCAGGCCGTTTTTAATGTTAGCCTTCTTTAAGATTTTACTGTCACCAAGAGAAAGTCTCACTTAATTCAGACCAGCTGCCGAGTGAGTCGTCATGAATCAATACAACGCCGTCCAAAAACCACCAATATGAATCATAAGGACAAACAGGACTTTTTCTCCCTGGAAAACAGTGACTAAAATAGAGTCTTACCCTTTTAGAAAAAAAATTTACAAGATTAAGACAAGGCTTAGGGCCCTGCTTGTGTAACCCATGTGTCAGTGGGCGTGAAATGATTAAAATGTGGGTCCCCAGAGACACAGTGTATGAGGCCTATCTCTGAGCCAGGCACATGCTACCTAGAGGGGACAGAGACTTCTGTACTGGGGACTCTCGGTGGGGGTGCGGCAACCCCGGGAAACTGCTCTGCAATCCCGTTTCCATCCGAGCTGCAGAGGTGTCTGAGAGACGAGAGCTTGGACTCTGGTGGAGGAAGGGTCTCCAGGGAACCGTGGACAGTCTTCCAGGAAGGGGCATCCAGATCTCCTCCCGACGGAGCCCAGGAGATCCGCGAGCCCAGTTTTCTCAGTCTTGCATGTACTTCCTGGATTCTGGGAGCAACACCCTGACTTCCTCTGGGAGTCAGAAACCCATCTGCCCTCCCTGGGGCGGAGGCACTGCGCCCTCTTCAGCCCTTTCTCCTGGGCTTCTGACCCTTGAATGGAGGAAGCAAAAGCAGAGAAGAGGTGGGCCTGACGTGGGCTGGATGACACTATCAGTCGGTTCCTGCTTCTGAGTCTCCTGGGCCTCCCGGTTCCTGTCCTTCTCAGACTAAGTAGTTCAGCTTTCCCCTTTCTTTTGTGAGGGACTCATATCCTTCTGGTGAATTCCGTCTGTAGTCAGGGTCAGTTTTTGTCACTTACCACCACAGCACCAAGCCATTTATGTAAAGGCACTGCGAGCTGTGTCTCATGGACTTGTGCAGGAGCTATGGCCATGCTGGATGATAGTTATGAGGTGCAAGTTGGAAGGTCTCTTCTTTGTAAAGGCAAAATTGAAACAAGTGGGCTGAGAGCTCCCTCCAGTTACTGTGCTATCACTGCTAAGGACACAGTGACTCATCGATGAGGGACACCAAAGGTGGACTAGTGGACCACTAAGACCTAAGCTACACGAGAAGTCCCTGTTAACAAGGATTGTTCACAGACACCCTCGGTGCGACTCAGGTTTCAACAATGCTCTGCTGAGGGGTCCCCATAAAGGCCCCTTCCCCAGGGTGGCCTCTAGGGACCTGTCTTGCTTCCACCTCTGGACCTCTCCATTCTCTGATCTGTTTGTTGTCTGGCAACCCTAGCTCCCCCACTCCTCACTCTGGGCAGGAGACGCATATCTAATTCCATAGAAAAGTTTAGACAACTGTATGGGTATTCTTTCTTCCCAACACACAACCTACACCTCCTCCGCTCTGTGCTGCCCTGTCATGCATTGGAGGATATTTAGCAGCATCCCTGGGCTCTGCCCACTGGATGACCCCCACTAGGAACACTCCTAGTCAAAACAATCAGAACTGTCTCCAGACATTGCCAGGTAAGAACCACTGATCTAGACCAGCCACTGGCCACTCTCGCATTTGTGATTCATGTCCGCTTCACAGGAAGTACACACATCTGACCAGCCTTCACCTACCTCTTGACTGAAGCCCTTCATAAAAGCCCAGCAACTGACGTGCAGCCACAGCCATAGCCTCTCCTGCAGGTTTGTAGGTGTAAGTGACACCCTGTGTCTCCCTGGGTCCAGGGACCATCCTTCAGTTCTTTCAGGTGGCCCCTCTTCTGTGATTTGAGAAAAGTAGGAAGCACATCTTCCTTCCCCATGGGCTCCACAGTGTAAATCTCTCCTACAGAAATACCTTGTAATTTCTGGCTCCTCCCTCAACCTGTCCAACACCTGTATTTGCTGGAGGGGGCCATCAATCCAATGACTAAGAACTAGTTCTTGGACACCTTCCTTCCTGGTCCTGCTTAGGTGGTCTAGCATCCGACACTGGATGGGAGAGTGGCTGCCCCTCTTGTGGGGGGCCGCAGCCAACTCTGAGGCAGAAAGAGCTCATGTTAACATCCGAGTGCCCATTGCAGGCACCTTCACTCCTCTCAGGATCCCTTCCCCTATTGATTCAACCTCTCCTAACTGAACCCTCCCTATAGCACACAAACATGTTTAAATTTCTCTCAAAACACACACACACACACACACACACACACACACACACACACACACTGCTTTGACCCTAAAGCTTCTTGCAGCTACCACCCTAATTCTCTCCTCCCCTTCAAAACCAAACTTGTGAAAAAGCTGTCTACATCCACTGTCTCCCTTTCCTCACCTCCCACTCATTTCATTCTGCCTTCCACCCTCATCAGTCCCCAGAAACAGCTCTAAGATGGACAGTGATTTCTGTAGAGCTGAGCTGAGGCCAGAGAGTAGGACACAAGCCACAGGAGCAGCAGCAGGGGACAGTGACAGTTGGCATTACCCAGGGTTCGGTAACACCAACACATACTTGTCTTCATTCATTCATACATTTATTTAATCTTTACTGAGCAGCACTTGGGCCAGGCACTGAGGCCCACACTTGGTATACACGTTGTGAATGATACAGACATGGTCTCCACACTCATGGAGCTAACCATCTACTTGGTTGGAGAGGTGGGTTTTAGTCAAAGAGTTGTGAAAATACAGAATGTCAACTGAGAACGTTTCATAGAGGAAAAGTAGAGTGTGTATAATGAGATCTGATCTCACTGGAAGGTCAGAAAAGAGATTTTTAGGCTGAGATCTGACTGATGAGTAGCTAGTTCAGGAGGAATGGGCAGGAAGAAGGTGAAAAGAGATTGGGGGAGAGGAGTTAAGGGCAATCCCCGCATCTCCTCCAGCCCAGGGGCTCCACAAGTGGCAGGAACCAGCAGGGGCCAGGTGGGAAGGGGTGAGATGCACTGGAGGGAAATTAGATTTTTTTTCTCTGCCTCACAGTCTTTGTGCCCTGCCCTGTTCGTGCCTCACGGAAGGACTTTAGCACCCTTGGTTCCCTGTATGTGGTTAACCCTGGTTAACGCCTTATTTCCCTTCTTCTCCTGGGGCTGTGGGCTTCATGACCTAGCTTTTGCATGTCCCTTCTCTAATCTGAGTAACTCCACAGAGTTCTGCCTAGGCCTTATTCTCCTCTGCACTCTTTTTCTCTGACGTTGTCTCTCAGCTTCATGGGCTGTCACTTCTAACAGATCTCCAGCCCCAGAGCTCTCTCCTGACATCCCAATTTATAGCTCTGTTTGCCCAATGACCGTCTCCACCAGGATATTCTGTCGGCATCTAACACAGTGGACCACAGTTAGAAAATGACTCGCTTTTGTTGAAAAAAAGAATGTAGAAAATTATATAAAGTTTTTATGTGATTTCCCCCCCAAACTTTGCTTTAAAAGGGATCAAGTAAAACAAAGCATCTTGAACAGAGCATGAGCATTCATTCAATCCGGACGTACAGAAACTTGGTGCAAACGGTCAGTGGTGAATAGCCTCCCTTTATGCTGATGAGGAAACTGAAATTTAACAGAGCTTTGATTAGCTGGTTAATGAAGTTGGAGAAAGCTCCCAGTGAAGCTAAATTTAATGCCCTAATTTATATCCCAGACTACAGGCTTCCTCTTTTATGATTTCTTCCAACTCAATGTAGTTGGACTGTTCAGGCTGGATGATGGGTATATGGGGGGATTATTACACTATTCTTCTGTGTCTGTTTTAAATCTTTTATAATAAAACTCTAAAAAGGAAATAACATCTCTCGTTTTTTAAAAGAAGTCAGTCTTAACTGGTTGATTAGTACTTATCTGCAACATAATCCTTAACATCCTGGTTTGAGAGAATTGCCTGGACTCATGAATGTGATTTTTGCAGGAAATCATGTGACATGAAACATATAACTATGTTCTGAAACTGCAAATGACATCATCAATGAGTTATTTTTCTTTGTGCTCCTTTTCTTTGTTCTTCTAACCATATGTGTATATAAATGTGTGTGTGTGTGTGCTTGCGCACTCTGAGAATTTCTGAGCAGGGAGGAAGTGGTTCAATCTGCTTGTCTCTGAGCAGCTGTTGGCTTTTAGAATAAAGAAGTGACTCTGCCTAGTTTCTGATTCAGATGCAATATGAGACTTTCATCCACTTCATCTAAATTTAAATGCCTGCCTTCTCCTGTGAAACTTAATCTTCTTCCCCCATAACATTGTAGGAAAAAAAACTTGGCTTCACAAGTGTTTAGATTAGAGCTGCGAGAGGAGTTTTCAGTGTTGAGTACAAGAAACATCAAGGAAAGACGGCAAACTGGCATGGAACTCTGATGCAGCTCAGAAAATTCCCTGTGACAAAGACACTGTGCGGCATTTGTGGGCATCCAGCTTAGAAAGGCAGTGCACTGGAACCTAAGCAGTGATGGGCATCACTGTCGTGTATCTAAGGACTCAGCCCTCCCATTTCTTCAATCAGAGCTTTTATTCCTCCTAACACTTCTCCCATTCCTATCTTCATTTCAGCAGAAAAAGATAATTTCTCTTGACTAATATTTGAAGTATTCAGTATTATCAGTGTGCATATTCACCCACTCTAAAAATTTTTTGATTTTTTTTGATACTTTGATATAATTTCAAACATAACAAAAACCTGTAAGAACAGTATAAGGATCCTCCATATATCTTTTACCCTGGCCCCACTTTTATTTTCTCTCTCTTTTTTTTTCTCATTAAGTCTTGCCAGAGTTTATCAATTGTATTATTTTTTTTCAAAGAACCACAATGGTTTTCTTTTGTTCTTTTTCTAGCTACTTAAGGTGGAAAGTTAGATCATTGATTCAAAACTTCTGTAATATAAACATTTAAAGCTGAATATTTCCTCTCTAACCATAGCTTTACCTGCATCCCACATATTTTGATATGTTGTGTTATCATTATCCTTCAGTTCAAGATATTTAAATTTTTTCCTTGTGATTTCTTTGACTTGAATTAATTAGTAGTGTATTGTTTGATTTTCAAACATTTGGGTTGTTTCTAGATTTCTTTTTGTTATTTTTTCCAACATAATTCCATTGTTAGCTGAGAACATACTCTGCAAGATATTAATCCTTTAATATTTATTGATTTACTTTATGGTTCAGCATATGGTCTATCTTGGGGAATGTTCCATGTGTCCTTGAAAAAAAAGTATATTCCACAGATGTTGAGCATCATGTTCTAGACACAGACACAGACACAGAGGGAAGATGGTATGTCCACATGATGTTGGCCATGCCTCAACCTCAGCCTCATGCAGTGGGGAGTTGTGAGGGGTAAGTTACGCTTAGGAGTTTGTCCCTCCACAAACAAAGGAGTTTTGTTTTGTTTTGTTTTGTTTTGTTTTGTTTTGTTTTGTTTTGTTTTGTTTTGTTTTGTACTCCTGCACCAGTCAGTAGCCACCCACACAGAGAGGCACATTCCCAGGCTATTCGCTTCCTTTATGTGCTGGTGTGCAAAGCCACCCGAGTGCTCAGGGTGATTTTCTTAACAAAGTCACAGGTAAAAGCCATTGAAAACAAAGGGTACAGAAGCTAGAGGGTAACAGAACTGAAATGGCAAAAAAGATTGTGATATAGTGATTTATAATAAATATTATTTGGTCTTTGTCCCTGTTCCTGGCACAGAGCTCCTAAAATCCTTGGAATTTCCTAAGTGTTGAGAGTGATAAAAGTGTCTTTTAAGCTTATGTTAATGTGGTAACTTGGGAAGCCCCTAAGTCACCAAAGGTTGGGCTGATTGCCAGAAGAACCAATCTTGTGATTAGAGATTTAGAACTTTGAGTCCCTCCAGGGAGGAAAGGGGGCTGGAGATTGAGTTCAATCACCAATGTCCAATGAGTTAATCAATGGTGCCTACATAATGAGGTTTTTCCATAAAAAAACCCAAAAGGATGGGGTTCAGAGACCTTCCTCTGGGTTGAATACCTAGAGATGTGGGGAGAGTGGCATACTCAGCACAGAAGCTCCACACCCCTTCCCATATGTTGCCTATGCGTCTCTTCCATCTGGCTCTTCCTGAGTTATATCCTTTAATAATAAACTGCTAATCTAGTAAGGAAAATATTTCTCTGAGTGAGGTGCTCTAGCAAATTGGTCAAACCCAAGCAGGGGGTCATGGAAAAACTCTAGTCAAAAGCCAGTAGGTCAGAAGCACAGGTGACAACCTGGACTTGTGATCGGTGTATGCAGGTAGGAAGGCAGTCTTACAGGACTGAGCCCTTAACATATGGGATCTGATGCTATCTCCAGGTAGATATCATCAGAACTGAGTTGAATTGCAGGACACCTGGCTGGCGTGGGAGAATTGCTTGGTGTGAGTGGGAAAAAAAACCATGTTGTAATTGGAATCAGAGTTGGAGGGACCCAAGGGGATATAGGTGAAGCACCAACAGTATTTGCTCTGGTAGGATACTTAAGAATGGAATACCTTGACATACTTTTTTAAAAAACGCTTTGCACTACCGTAGTAAAATGTCACTTAATATATGATTTCTTTTAAGTATGTTCCCTGGGAATGTAGTGGGAAATTCCATGGTCCAATCTATTAATATTTCAAGGTAATAAAATCATATTTCTTCGAAAGCTATGCATCTTAGACTTGCAAGAGCTACAAGTAAGATCTAGGCTGTTTGATTCAGGTTTCTGCACCTATTATGGCCAATTTTGTTTTCAAAATCCTATTTTGTCATTTTTATCCTCCTGGCTGAATCTACCATGAAAGTTAAGTAGTGAAATTCTGGCTGTTTCTGAGAGGCTTCACTTCTTCCTTTCTAATTAGACTTATAAAGTGTGTCCCATTTTATTAAAGGACAGAGGCATTTCAAATCTGAGAGTAAAACCTTTTCATAGCTCTTTGATGACAGCAGTATATTATATTTTGCATATGGCAATATGTATTCTATGTATTCTGTGTACATACATTTCTATTTATGTGATCTGTATGTTTTCATCTGGATGCAAGTCAACAGAATAATCCTGTTGTGGATTGGGTTCTTCCTCTACATGCTTTGTGGGTGAAAAAGGGGCCACATACTAAACCTGACAAGCTCAGGGGAGGCCCACAACCCAGAGACTAGAGTATCCACACAGGGTTACTAAATTCCTAACAAAAGCAGATCATGGTAGGTAGTCACGTCCTAGGCCTGTAGCTTCTTTGACAAAGGTTAGTCTTTAACTTTGAAACTGTCTATCATCTTTGTGCATCTCAGATAACATACTGTGAAACGTCAGAGTAATCTTCCTTTCCAGTCCCCTTGGAGACACAACTGCCAGCACCAGAACATGAGGCCATATTGACCATATTGTTACCTTGTTGCCCATATAACATCTCTATGGTGCTGTAATGTTAACTATCCTGTACCCACCAATGTAAAAGAAGTATGTCTATTTTACTTTTTGTCAATCTCAGAGATTTCCCTGCTTTGCTTTCTCCTGCCTCCCTAATCTACCACCACTGAATTTCATGTAACCCTCCTAGTGTCTCCTCCTGATTGTAATATATAAAATAAGTTTCAGAGCTGCCATTCTCTGGAGCATTTTCTCAATCCATTTAGATTTTGCTTCCCAGTAATTGTCATTAGTGTGGCTCAAATAAACTCTCTTAAGACTTTTTCTTAGGCTGGATGCTCTTTCATTGATAGCTTAAAAAAGGGTAGGTGTGACAGTATTATTTATGATCCACAGTGGAACATGTTGGAACACAACAATTCTTATTAGACTTCCTCTGTCATGCCGCCTTTACTCACGTGAGACATTCCATGGATCATGGGAGTAAAGTGAAGGTGAAAATTCTTGGGCGCCATCAAGTGGCCATCTAGGGAATAATACCTAAGGTGATCTGGGTGAAGACCGTCGGTCTACAGATTTCTCCTGAATTTGGAGTCTTGTTTGGGAACAGAGAATATCCAAGAAAGTTGTCAGAGGAACCTAGCTGCAAAATAAAGCATGGCCTGAGAAGAGCGAAAATGGTTGCAGTAGTCAATGCATTTTCTGCTGGAGCATCTTGTAAGGCTTCTTTAGAAGGTAGTTGTAAGGCATAAAAAGTCGTTAATCTAAAGACATTTAGAGATTTGTTTCTCTTCATTGTTTTCTCAGTTTGCCATAAATACGAAGAACTCAAAAATCAGCTGGAATCAATGAAAATATTGGCAGATTTATTGCAAAGGTATGTATTTTGATGAAAGCAGTCATTTCATCAACTGTGCAGATATTATACATCAAAGGGGAACACCACCTTACCTCATGCTCTGAAACCAGTGAACAGATCCATCTCTGTAAAAGATGACAGATATCTTTGAAGCCAATATAGATTCAGTCATATGGACAGTAACTGCATCAATTGCAAACACAATGCATTAGTCAGGGGTCCTGACAGAAAAGAGGTGGCACACTCCAAAGTGGACATTTAAGAGAATCTAATGAAGGGATTATTTACAAAAGCAGGGTTTAGGGAACCAAGGGATGGAATTAATGACAGAGAGAAGTGAAACAGGCCTCTCACCCCCGCCATTCCCATTTAGAGAGCACCCAAGACAGAATTAGAAGTCTCCAACAAGATAGATGTCCCAGCCACAGAACACAGGCTGGAGGGACATCTGGTGCTACCAATTGCAAGCAGAATTATAATAGTCAATAGGGAGTTGTCTCCATTAGCCTTTGTACAACAAAGGTAATTTTTTTTTTTTAATAGAGGAAAAGAGGGAAGTACTAGAATCATGGATACCTAAAGCTGGGGCTCACAGGACTTAAGGGAAGAAACAGCCTTTTTAGATTTAAGTAATACCTAAGTAATTTAATGTTGTTCGCTTAATGTGTTAGATGCAATAGAGGTTTTATATTTGAGGTTTGTATTTGAAATTTATATTGATAATTTATATTTACTGTCAGCAAAAAAAACAGACATGCCCAAGAGAGTATGCATTTGTGAAGGGAGGAATGACACGAGGAAAAAGAAAAAATGTAAGCAAGCCCTGGCATCACAGGGCCACGTTCCCGCGTGGCCACAATCGGCTGCAAGCGCAGCCTGGCTTCTCACTCAGGTGCTGCACGTGCCCCTGAAGGCATCCGAGTTTGCGACCCCTTCCCGTCACGACCCCTTCCCGTCAGTGGCCGCTTCCAGCTGTTCGAGCGCCGGACTGCCGGGGGGGGGGGGGCAGAGGCCCGCGCTAGATCGCAGGCCCGCAGACAGGCGGTCAGAGCCAAGGAGCCGCGGGCGCAGAGCCCTGCACTGTGGGGACAGGCAAGCCTCAGGCTCCCCTCAAACCCCGAGGTTCTCATTCCCACCACGGACCGGGCTCCCGCGCGCGAGTTCCCTAAAGAGCCCTCACAAGCGCTGGGACGTGCCTCAGAAAGGGAGCCCCAGTGGCGCCGGAAGCCCGGGGAGTTAACCGCTGTCACCTGGTCTCCGGTTGTGGGCTCTGATTGGGCTTCAGGAGCACGTGACCTCGCCCACGGGGGCGGGGGCAGGTGCCACAGGGCGACGGTATTGGTCGGCCTCGTCAGAGCGCAGCCAATCGGAATTTGCCGACTTCTGGCGCGAAGTGAGCGCGCCGCGCGCGGACTGAGGAAGTGGCGCGGGGAGGTTGGGCCCCGGTACCGCCGGCTCGGGGCCTCAGGGAGAGGTGAGTGCGGCTCGCGGACTTGGGACCGGCCCGGCCCAGCTCGGCGCCCCGGCCGGACAGGAATTCCTCGCCGGCTTTTCCTTTGCTCTCCTCAGTGCGGCTGGCTGAGCCCTGTCGCCCGACCGGCAGCCCGGGAGGGAGCAGAGACGGGCCCCTGAGGCAAATGGGCCGGGGGCGGTGGCGAGCCGTGGCAGGGTCGCCCAGGCCTGTAGGGCCGAGCCGGCCTCGCGCCCATTGTGGAGTCACCGGCTGGGCCCAACCCAGGCCACTGCCCCTGCCCTTGTTTTCCTCAAAGCTGCGCACCGTTTCATGGCCTTCCTTAGTCGTGACGCGGGATGGTGTGTTTTGAGCGTCTGCTGTGTGTCCCGCGCTTGGCACCCGCTGTCTTAAAATTGTAGCCGCACAGGCCGCCAGCAAGGGGAAGTGGTTGGGGACCCAGACTGCGTCAGATGCCGGGGCTGGAATCCCGCTCTTCCGCGTACCCGCCGCGTAATTCCGTGCTTGCTTCAGCCAAGCACCTCTCCTTGCTTGCGTCACGCGGGAAAAGCGATTGCTTCTACATCTTGGGTTATTTTTTCCCTCGGGATTGAACGACTCAGTACATGCAATAAATGTCCAAGAGTCCTCGGTTCATAGTAAACGCTCTGTTGTGCCTCAGGTAGCTAAAACTGTCTTTATTTTAGACAGGGGGAGTCCAGAGCACGCGAAGCATTTGAACTAGAGCGGACTCCAGAGCATCTTCCTCAATGTTAGGTTTTCTACCATTCCCCTCGCCTGCCCATTCGGTCACTCAGAACTGTGGCCACCTAATGTCCTGAGAATCGGCCGGTGCCTGACACCTCCTGGTGCCTCCCTCCAGTGTAGGTGGCACTTCTGTGTCCCTCAAGCAAAGGACCAGTCACGGGAGAGACTGAGATCAGAAACTGAGAAGGAGGAGATGTGGGGAGTAATAAATAGAGGTAAATTGAACCAACGTTTTGTTAGCTGGGCTGCTGTCAGAAAGTAGCTGGAGGTCTACTGGGAGGAGAAATTCCTAGAGAGGTGGCTATTGTCTTCATTTTACTGATGGGGAAACCCAGAGTCAACAAGCTGGGCAAAGGCTGTAGTACTGATGTGTCATAAAAGGACAGTATGCAGAGAGGTTAAGCACCCACTTTAGGGTAGTCAGTATGATCTACGAGAAAGGAACGAATAAAAGGGAGATAAGGGGAGTGAGTGGGAATTTAACTATATTGGAAATGTTTTATGCTTTAAAAGAGAAATAAGACAAGTTAACTTCTTAAATGTGGTTGGTGGGTACACGGGTATCATTCTGTTTTTCTGTTTGAAATGTCTAAAATTAAAAGAAATGTAAACATAAATGTGTATATTAAATGTAATGTTACTATTAATTAGATGTATATTTATTTTAGTACCTATGTATTTTTTTAAATGTATTTCCCTTAAAAGGGAAAAAGGGGTAGAACCAAGTAATTATAAAATACTTTTGGAAACTAAACGCTGAAAGCCCTGTCCATTGCTTGCTACGAATCATTGTACAAGTCATTGCACAAATAGTGCATAGACTGCCCTTCTTTACACCTCCACCCTGACTGGAAAGTCCTATTTGCTTCAAGCTTGTCTTTTATTTTTCTAAACATAATAAGTTTAATTGCTTTATATTCTTATGCCTGTACTCCCCCCCCCCAAGAGTTTTTATTAAGTTTATTGGGGTAACATTGGCTAATACAATTACATAATTTTGAGGTATACATTATAATTTAACATCTGTATATTCTATTGTGTGTTTACTACTCAAAGTCCAGTTTCCTTCAGCTACCATATTCGATCTTTACCCACTTCACCCTTCCCTACCCCCCTATATTTGACTCTTCTTTACCCCATCTACCTCCCTGCTCCTCCCCCACCCCACACCCTTGGGTAACCACTAGGCTATAGTCCTTGTCCATAAGTCTCTGTCCTGTTCATTTGCTTTTAGGTTTATATCCCACATATAAGTGATATCATGTGATTTACAACTTTTTCTGTCTGGCTTATTTCGCTTAGCATAATAATCTCGAAGTCCATCCATGTTGTCGCAAATGGCTATATTTCATCTCTTATGGCTGAGTAATGTTCCATTGTATATATTGGTACTGTTTACTTCTGTTACAGCTAGTTCTCATTCTTGTTTCCTTGTGTGTTTGGCTATTTTTGTCTGTTTGGTTCACACTGTTTTTGGAAATTTATCTATGGGAATTATTTAATGCTTAAGATAAAAATATATTTCTCCAGACATGTTTCTCATTTGCTTCTGCCAGGTGCCTTGGAGTTAGGATCACCTTAATCTAAATTTGTGACTTGAGTTTTTTGGTTTTTCTTTTAAACTATGCAGGTTGATAATTGATTTTGAAAAGATTCTTGGGCTTGTGGTTTCAGGGTCTGTCCCACTCAATTCCTTAACAACTGGTAATTTTACTTCTAGATAGATACCCTGTGATGGAAGTGGGGTTTAAATTTGCTTTACCTTTTCCCAAACGATATAGCCCTTTGGGGTGCTGGTTTTATAGGGGAATACTTCCAGTCTTGGGTGGACCCTTACTTTGATTCAGAATATCTTTTCTTCCAGATCTATCTTAACTGATTTACAGATTCTCAGGATTAGACAGCCGCCCTCAGAAGAAAAACAACTTCAGTGCTCTCCTTACCTTTCTGGGTTTCTAAGCTCTTGTCAAAGATTTGATATACTTAATAATTTCTTATTTTATCTAGCAATATTCTAGATTATTTATCCAGCAACCATCAACAAACCTTTTCTGTAAAGGGCCAGATAGTAAATATTTTAGGCTTTGCAGACGAAGCATTCTCTGTAATAAGTACCTGACTGTGCTGCTAAATTACCCAGCTATGGTGCTAAAGCAGTCATAAGCAGGATGAGCGTGATTGTGCTTCAGTAAAACTTTATTTACAAAAATAGGCTGCAGGCCAGAGTTGACCCATGAGTCAGTTAGCCACTAGAGTATCTAGATCTAGAGTATTTGGCTTATTGATTATTTCAATAACATTTGTTAAATATTCTATTCCCTATTTTGTTGTTTTTGTCATTACACATTAAACATATTTTGGAGACTAGGGTTTTTCATTTTTTAAAGATAAGTACCATGCCAGTTTAAATTATTGTTACATTTAATGACGATTATATTTCTAAGGCTAGTTGCTACTGCAGTATTATTTAGTATTCATGTGCTTTGGTCATGAATTTTAGAAGCCTTTTTGTTGAGTTTTGTGAAATATTCTGTGGTGTTCCAATTGGAATTTTGTTAAACTCATTTAATTTATGAAGAATTGTTGTCTTTGTGATATTTTAACCTTTCATTTAGGAACATGAAATATTTCTTTACTTATTTATATCTTTTTTTATTTCTTCCAGTAATACTTGATCATTTTCTTCATATCATGAAGATGTATGTCTTTGTTAGGTAAATTGGTAGTTTAATATTTTCATTGCTGTTATTAATTGGATGCCTTTTAAAAATTGTATTTTCTAGTTATTACTACCACATGAAGATGCATTTGACTTTTGCAAATTTACATTTTATTTAACCACTTTACTAAAGTTTGATATTCTATTGTTGGGACTATTTTTCTTTGGATTGTGTTGCTATATAATTAAATTATCTACATATAATGCATCTTCACGTGGTATTTTTGCACTAGCAAGAACGAATTTTGGTGCTTTTAAAAAGTGTTTGACATTCTTTCTGATTTGACCATTCATCTTGATTTCCTGTCTCTTGTATTAATATTGATGACTTACGTTTTTATCAAAAAATCTATTTAGATTTCCAAATCAACTATTATACTTAATGTTTTTATCTATTTTTCTCTTCTATTTCTTTTCTTTATATTTTGCTTTCTACTTAAATATTTTGTTTTACTATTTGTCCATTTATTATTCTTTCCAAAAACGACCTCTCGATATTATCAGTTCTCCTAATTTTTCTTTTTTGGCTTTCCTGCCATTAAAAAATGTTTTTATTTGAATTGTTATTCTGTGCTTTTTCTAAGACCTCAACATACATATATATATAGAGAGAGAGTGTAAGGGAGAGAGAGAGAATTAATTCATTGTTTTTCTTTCCTTTGGCTATATCCAAATAAAGCAGATTCTTACTAAAGCTATAGAATCCTGGTGGGACTCAGAGCCCCCTGAAACAGATTACAAAATTTGTTCATTTTCCTGGACAGAGGGTCTATCTCTTTAATCAGATTGTTACCAGAGTCCAACCCAAAATGTTAAGAACCACTGCTGCCACTAACAGTTCAATGTGTAGTATTTTAATTATCACTCTTTAAAAATAGTATTTTATAATTTGGAATTTTTTTCTATGTTCCAGTTTTATTAAGACCGTATTTTAACATTTCTAAAATTTGCTTATGTTTTTTTTGTTTGTTTGTTTATTAACTTGTGCCTCTAGTTTGAATTGTTGTAAAATCTTTACTCTTTTATGTATTATATTTTCCTTTAAGACAGTTTTTTGATTGCTCACCAACATTTTTAAAAGAGATTATATTCTCTAATCTCTCATTTTATTCCTCCTAAATACCTATTCTGGAATCACAGAAGGCTAATTTTAGAAGGAAACAAATTCTGTAACCCAACTTTATTTTAGAAATAAGAACACTAGAAAAAATTATTGAATTCTTCAAAGCCACATGGTGAATTTGTGGCAGAAATTGATCAGAGAACCTGGGTTTTTAGTACATTTCTCGTTTCTACTGGTCTTTTCTTTTTGTAATAAAGCGATACTGATCTCCTTACAAATTCTGCCTCTTTCTGTTATTTCTCCTTGTATTTTTAGCAGTTTTAGCTTTCTACATTTTCTTGCTGTTGTTTGGGTCATGTAAATCAAATATAGTTTGGGCTTTTTATCAGAATGATGAAGTAAGGACCTTAAGATGTCTATAGATGAAACTGTATTGGATGGATTGATAATTGACTCTGGGTGGTAGGTATGTAGGAGTTCATTATACCCTTCTGTCTGCTTTTTAATGTTTTATTTTGGTAGGAACTTGATTAAGATATAATTCAATGTCTGTGAATTATTCAGTGTTTATTAATAAATTAGCTATTTCCTTTAAGCATTTTAAAGAAGAAAAAGGCAGAAATCCTTTCTTCCAGAGAAGGTGGAACAAAATAAAATCTGTATCATAATCATTTTCCTCACGCTCAACACATGGAGATTTCTCAATTGAGTATAACTTTCTTCCAAGGTTTTCTTTTTTTCACTGTTATCTAAAGTGAAGAGTTAATAAGCATAGGCAATTTTAATTAGTGAGTAGAGGTGATTTATGTAAAACTTCATATTTCCACAAATATCTAATGCTGTTAACCGTTTCTCCTAAGATATATGTTGTAAAATAAAAGTAGATCTCTGTTAAATATACAGTGGGAAAGGAGTTATAACTATCAGCCAAAAGGAGGATTTTTTTACTGACCATTGATTTTAGCTATCCTAAACTGCAAATTATCCCAGACAATAGCTCAGCAATATCACAGATTGTTGCAAAAGGGGTAAGTATGTCTGACAATAGTATTCTTTTAGGTTGAAACTAGATTATGAAGCACGGTATCTTGCTGGTGAACCATTGCTCTCATTGGTGGTCCTCTTCTTTTCCAGATTTTCCCCTTGGGCAGAGAATTCAGCTATTCATTTGCTTTTTGGGTTTCCAGTATGCTTTGATCATTTTCTCCCTCCTCATTCTCTGTCCAGTTTCTATTTATTCTTCAAGTCCAGGCCAGGTTCCATTTTTCTGCAAGCCCTTTCCTAATAATCCCTTCCCTAAAGTCTTTTGTGCTTATTTTAGCAGTGGTGGAAAGGAGGTCATTTGGCTATTTAAGTGAGCCTTCAGTTAGTTAAACATTACATATTTCAAATTGTTACAAATTGTAAATGTCAACACAATGTATTTACCAAAAAAAAAAAAAAAACCCTCATTTACTTTGGGCACAGTTAGGATAGTGCTCTCCCTGCAAAAAAAAAAAAAATATATTGTGATTAATGCAAAATACATAACTCCACTAATAGTTTTTTCCCTTACTTTGTAGGATCATGGCTGCTGTTCCTCAGAATAATCTACAGGAGCAACTGGAGCGTCATTCAGCCAGAAAACTTAATAATAAATTAAGTTTCTTAAAACCGAAATCTTCGTAAGTATTTTGGTTGGTTTGTTGTCAGACATGCATTAACACACAGTATCATACAAATGAGATATCTGCTCTTTCAACCATTTCATTATATAGATGAAGAAGTGAAGGATGACTTTGAGAGTTCAGTGATTTTCCCAGTTTGCAAATTAATGGTAGACCATGTGTTAGCAGCACCAGGTAATAAATTGCACGGTGCTTTTGCACAGTTCCTGGTACAAAATACTTACTCAGTAAATGTTTCTGAATGAATGAATAATGAATCTTCTTATAAATTTGGGCCAATAGGTATTTTTAATATTTTAACATAATTTTATATTCTTTTCAAAAAGAGTTTATAAGGAAACTAACCGCACAGCTCTCCAGTTCTGTTATTTCCTCCAAGCTATACTCCAAACTCCTTTTAATGATATCTGATAGTAGTTTGCATTTATGCGCCTTTACCAGGTTCTAGACACTCTTCTGGATATTTAACTTAAAGTCACCATTGACTTCATGTCACTAAATCCAGAGATGTCCAGGACTCTCTTACTTGTCCTCCAGATCTCAGCATAGGTAGCAGTTTTTAACCCTTTTTCCCATAGAACTATTAGAGTAGTATTGAGCCACATTTTTTTTTTTTTAATGTAATGCTGTCTCCTCCCTCTGGAGTTGCTATTAAGAACTACCAGCCTGAGAAATAAAGTAGTGGGAATGGCTTGAATGCTCTCAAGACTGAATAGTAGCCCCTGAGTCAGAGAGGGAGGTAGAGTCTTTGCTCATTTGTGATACAATAAAGGTAAGTTATATAACTTAGTAAACAATGTAGAGCTTTGTATAGTTTTAGATTTGTTAAAATTGATCTAATTCCAATTTTTAATTATTTTTCAGAGGTTTCACTTTTAAAAAGAAAATATTTTCGGCCCGTGATGGATCTGTGACTAATGTGTCAGTAGCCAAAACTCCTGTGTTAAGCGATAAAGACATTAATGTTACTGAGGCCTCTTTCTTCAGTGAACCTTTAGCTCACACCACGAGTCAGCAGACAAAGACCAACAACTTTCAAAATGCTCCAGCTGGACAACAAACCAAGAGAGCTGGTTCAAAACCATTACTGCCAGCTTTGGTGCAGGAAGTTTTACATACTACCCAGAGCACACCGAATATAAAGGAATCTCGTGATCGTACTTTCAAGAAATTAGAATTTAGTTCTTCATCAGATTCTTTTATTAGCATCAACAATTGGGATGATATGGATGACTTTGATACTTCTGGAAATTCAAAAGCATTTGTTACGCCACTCAAAAATCACTTTGTAAGAGTAAGCACTGCTCAGAAATCAAAAAAGTCTAAGAGAAACTTTTTTAAAGCACACCTTCATAAAGCAAGTACAGTAAAGGTTGATTTGACTTCTCCCTCCTTTGAAAGCGAGCAGGTATATTCTACTAAGGAACAGAAGGCTGACTCTGAATGGTTAAATAGTGATGTGATTTGCATTGATGATGGCCCCAATTCCAAAGAGCTTATAAATGAAGATTCTCAGGATAGTCACTCTTTAAAAACTCATTTAAGAGAGGAAGGAGGTAAAAATTATATTTATTTTATCTTCATTTCAGTATGTTGATTGTATTTGTTCATTCAGAGCTAAGCTTTGGGAACAGTAACAAATATGATACAGCTTTTTGTCCTTAGGATCTATAGAGGTACTTATTGAACAATCTGTTGGCTATGTTCGCGAGGCAGAACATACTGATAAAATGAAAGATTTTATTCTGATAATACGATTTTTATATTAACACCAAGGATAGCTCTGTGATTTTACATATGACGAAAATAAGGTTCATAGAAGTTAAAATGAGTTATTAATGGTCTACTGGCTGGTTAGTGGTAGAATTGGGAAGTGAAACTAAACTAAGCCTCTCTGTTATAATTCCTTTATGGCTTGCTGCCACCTAATATTGATATGTAATATGATCTAATGCTATTAAAGTATAAATGGTATTCCAATTATTTTCTGTTTCGGTCTCGTAGTTATTGGGTGTGCATAACTTGATAACTGAGATTAGCCATATGTGGAACTATCTACCTTATAAAATAGTTGTAAATATGAGACTAAAATTTCTAAACACCTGAACCCCATTAAGTTTACTTTAGGGTGAAAGAGGACTAAAAAGTGATGATAATTAAGCAAAACGATAGTTTGACCAAATGTGTTACTGTTTATGAAGAGAAAATTTGGTAAAAGGTAAACTAGAGAGCAATAATTTGGCATTGTGTTTTTTCTCATAGTCAGGAGAAAGACACCGAGTCTGGTAGATTTAAATCACTAGGAAGCCTTTGTGGTAAAGTAGAAATAGTTTATCTGCACAGACAACAATGTTTATATGATTATCAGACATATTTGTTGCACTTTACCCTTATTTAAATATGAGTAAAAAATAGAAAAACAAGTGATTAAACTATGTTTTCATAGTATAACTAGACACAACTATAAAAACCCTTAAGCATCTTCAGCCTCAGTCCAACATTCATTGGACTTAATCCTGTTGACTCAATAAACCAACATTAATGTGTTAAAGGAGAGTGGTCACGGAATGGTGCTATTATGACTTTCCTGAGGCACTTGCTTTTCATTGCTCATACTTTGTTCTTTATGTCTCATCAATTATTAAAATAACTTATGTTTGCCAACTGCTTACTTTAGATAATAGTGAAAAGAAGAAAAACTTGGAAGAAACTGAATTATATTCCATTGAGAAGTCACCATGTGTTGAGCTTGATGAAGATGATTATGATATAGATTTTGTTCCACCTTCTCCAGAAGAAGAAATGACTTCTGCCTCTTCTTCCTCTTTAAAATGCTTTAGGTAAAGTAACTAATTAATACACATTATTATTTGTTTCTTGGATATCTGAAATAATTTAGTTATATGGTTTCTATATAAATTAATTTTATGCTTCTTCACAGTTTATTACCTCCAAACAATTGTATGTAGTTGATTTTGACACGAGGAATGTATTCTTAAAAATATTATATTTCCACATTTCTGGATCTGAAATGATACAAAGCTAACTCCTTATTTGGGAAATTATTTAGTAAGTTGTTATATGTGCCTCCCCCCACCTCCTTTTTTAAAATCCTACAGATTAGAATTGCTATTGTATTTATCAGTCACTGAGTTTTAGTAAATTAATGACATACTTGTGTCAGCTCATCAATAACTATTGTTACCTCCATCCTCACCTCAATCTATAAATCATAGTCTTGTCGAGTGGTGAAGTATATATTATGATATTAATCAATATTTTGATGAGAATTAGATTCCTATATTATATTACCTTAATTAGGAAAGGAAGGCAAGAAGTAGTTTGTGTGCATAATTGAGTTTCTCTGGGTTTGTTTTTTAACAGATGTGTTGGGATGTTTGAAGAGGCAAGAAAGGTTGAAGCATTATTACAATTTGATGACAAAACTAAAATACTATAACTGCTCCCCTCCCTCCTCTTCCTTCCGATAGAAGTTCAGACAGAATTGTATGAAGTAAAGTACTGAGCAGAAGTTCATATAGAGTCTGGATTCTAAGTCAGCATCCTCTTTTAGGGAGGAGGAACAGCTTAGGCCCAGGGTGGAGTAGAAGGTGGCTCAGGATGATAAAATTAATGGCAAATGGATTAAGATCCAGTGTGGTGCTATTTCCTGGCTTTTTTCTTTGTTTCTTGAAAAAGTGTATTGCACAAATAGCACTGTGACCACTTTAACAGGATACTAAAGGATACTGTAGTCTCCAAATTCCTACAAACCAAACATTTTCTTTAGCCATTTTTCTGATTTTTTTTAATGTTATTTTTAAAACATTTTTCATATTTGTATTTCTTTTAATGGCTCCATAATTTGAGTTGCCATACCAACTTTACCTAGATCTTCAGCATTTGGAAAGTGGTCATTTCCAAGGTAGATTCTGTTTTCCATTGCAACCTAGTATACATATTTGTATATATTATAAAAAGAATTTTTACAAATGATACTTTATGTGCAGAGCACACTTAAATTTTGTTTTTATTTAATTTTAAAATGTGGTTGTGACTTCTGAATTAATTTCAGAAGTGTAATGGTCAGATAATGTACAGCAAAAAGAGAAATATGTTTTTGTATCTTAAACCTCTTTAGCTGGTGCTCAGAGTCCTTCATCTTCAGGCCCCAAATTACCTTTCACCTTTATCACCAGTTGGAAAACATTTCTAAAAAAGTAAATCCCTTTCTTTAATTATGTCATCATTTTATAAAACTATATAAAACATGGTTATCCGTCCTGCTTTAAAAAAGTAAAGTTTGATTCCTAGATATCAAATGGATAGAATTATCTTTTTTAGCTCTTCTTCATAGTCTGTCAATTTTCATACCATCTTTCAAGGTTTCTTCCAATCCTACCCTCTTGGCAGAGCCTTCTCAAGTTCAAGAAAGTATTATCTTTCCTTGGATTTCCACAGTACCTTCTCTTTAATGATCAGTACTAGTTTATTTTGTTACCGTTAAAGTATTTTTATATGCAGTCAAACTGACCGTGTTTACATGTGTTAATATATTTTTGTATGATCTGTATGAGTTAATTATATGTATAGATCCACACACATATATGTGTTTGTATCGGAGAAGGCTGGATAAAATGCTTTGGAATCTCAAACAACAGAGATGTTAATAACCACCTGCTGAAGAAATCAACACTTGGATTGGGTCTAGAAGAATAGGGATGATATGGGTGAGAAGAGATTGGAATGGTGGGTTTTTCAAGCTGAGAGAACAGAGGCAGAAATTCTGAAGTAGACAATGTAGGGCTTATGTGAAGACTGTAAGTGATGCAATGTGATTGGAGCCTGGAATTACTGAAAGGGCATAAATAGAGATAAAGTTGAAAAGGTCTCTTGGGCCACAGGGTGAAGGACTTTGAGGGCCAGCTAAAGCGGCTTTAGAATAGAGAAGGTATGAAAACATTTTTCTCTTTTCTATTATGTATCATCTGACCAGTTGGACTGGTTTTATATTTTTTAATTTGTAGTATGTTAAAGGACCTTGACACCTGTGACCAAAAGAAGGAAAGTTTTGGCACATCAGAGGACTTGACAAAACTTGAGAAAATGCCTACTCAGCAGTCCAAAGAAGAAAGCAGCACAGACTGTGACGGTACAAAAAAAATGTTGTACACATATCACATATTTTAACTACTTACCTTTGAAAACAAAGTTAAGGTTATATTTTTACCTATGACTATATAGTATAAGATGGCAAATTTATAGTTCCTTTTGCTGTAATATAATCATCCCTGTTCATTGGTTAGCCAGCATTTACTTGAACAACTTGTAAAATTATGTTCTCAAAAGGTAATTCTTTATTTTGAAAACTCTACTTGTCAGAAAGTTATATTTTATATTTAACCAAAATTTGCCTTCCTATAACTTAATCCCTGTGAGATAGGTCTAAATATTCCAGACGTTTCTTTTGTTCCTTTGTTTTTATTTTAAGGCTGCATATTATTAGATCTTTTAACTCTTCTGTGTAGGTATAGGTTTCTAGACCTTTCATCCTCCTAGTTCTCCTCGTATAGACTCTGGGTTTGGGTCTTAAAGATTAATATTTTTTTTTGTTTGTTGGATGTTTCTTTATTTTAAAATTTGCTATTAAATACCTAGTATAAATAATCTAGTAGTGCTATAAGACTTTGAAAAACAGCAGTCTTTTTTTCCCACTACTAATTTCTATTTTTTAGAGCCTCTTTCAGTCTAAAAATTTGTGTCCTATTTTGGAAATTTTTCTGGTATTTTTTATTTTCTTCTTTTTGTTTTCTCTTACTTTTCCTGAAACGTCCATTATTTGGATATTAAACTTCCATTAATTACCTTTCTATTTTCCATGTCTTGCTTCTCTGCTTTCTGGGAGATTTCCTCAGATTTATCTTTGACTCTTCTATGGAATTTTTAAAATCAATTTCCAAGTGCTCTTTTTAGTCTTTAAATATTTCTATAACATTTTCTATTCATGTTTTCTGCATGCCATACTTACAGTGTGTGTACACGTGCACGAGCATGTGTAGTGGTCTCTGTGTTTCTGCTTGTTTCAGGTTTCTTTTTGTTAAGTGCCTTACAAAGTTAACTAATTTAATTCTACACAACGTCCCTTTAGGGTACTTTCTGTTATCTGCATTTTACAAACAAGGAAACTGAGATATAGGAGAGTTAAGTAATGACACATGGTCATAGAATTGGCCAACAGCAGAGCTAGGATTCGAACCCAGCAACCTTGAGGATCTTAAGTTTGCACTGTTTCCCTCTGCACTATAATGTTTCTGCATCATTAAGTGTCACTGATAAAATGATTGGCAGAGACCTACAGAATATCAATATAGGCCTCTCTCTTGGCTGACAGTCCATTCATGACCACTTCTTGTTCAATTAGTAACAAATCTACTTTCAGACCATGTTTCTTCTGACTCTTGTGCTTGGGGACACAAAAGTCTTGATTATATAACTCTCAGAAGTTCAAGGAATAGATGGGTGGGACATTAGCTCTAGAGAGATACAGTCCTGAGATACAAATCTGTCTTCTCCTCCTCCTCCTCCTTCACAGGACTGTGTGGCTATGACAAATTAGTTAAGCTTCTCTGGACTTCACTTTCTTCTGAATAATACCTACCTTGCTGGGTAGTCGTCTACGTGTAAGGTAAAGTACCTAGTGTACTTTGGCTTTCAACAAATGATAGCTGTTGTTAACTGCTAGTCTAGTAATCCTTTCAAAGAAGGAAGGACATTAAGATGGCTGGTTTATTTCTATGAACTCTTGCTAACTCTATAATTGTTTCTAATCCTTTGAATTCACAAAACAGCCATTTGATAACATGTTCTAGAATTTTGCCTTGAATTAAATCAAGATCACCAGCCTGTAGCTTTTGCCAATCACTTTATACAATTTTTTTCTAAATTAGAACAGTGTTTGCTTGTGTTCACTCTCACATGTGCTCAACTCAGCTATTCACTAGATGCCTCAAGTATCATTGAGATCTTATTAGCAGGTTTTCTTTGTATTCTGAGGTGTAATCTGTCTGACAAGGAGACTTGAGCTCCTTTCCAATGGCTGTATCTCTTTCTGAGCCTGTCTTGGCTTTCATTTCCTTCAGATCATTGTTTATTCTCCTTTTTTTATGCCCATTCTCCTTACAAAGAAAATAGAATTAAAATAGGAATTTAGCAATTCCACTTTTACCATCTTATGCCTCACGTTCCTATTTACATCAGTCAGTAGAAAAAGTCCACATTTACCAGTTCATTCTCACATGGATGTTTGTTCCCACATTGCTCTGTACACCTCTGATTTGTTCTTTCTTTCTCTCCTTCCTGCCCTTTAGAGCCTTAACTGACTTATCAGTCAGCAGTTTCCCAGCAGCCTCATTTTCTTCTCTAAGTACTTCTTCCCCTTATTTCTCTGATTGTCTCCTGCGAATGCTGTTGCCTCTGCAGCCCACCTAAACCTCTTATTTCTCTTTTGTACCTTAGGTCCCAGGAATGGAGTAGGCGTCTTTCTTCCTTGCTTCCAATACATGTTTTTCTTTCCTTCATCAAAAATTTCGCCTCCTTTGACGTTCTGTTTTTTAGTTGTTATATGGCTTAAACAAAACTATGTGGAGTAGGCTGGCTGGATTCAGATACCCAAATATTGTTATCAGGGATTTCTCTCTTACATACCTTCCTTCTCTCTCCTCTCTTTCATCTCATCTCTTTATCTCAGCCTGTCATTATTTTCTCTCTCTTTTCTGTTTTCCCTTGTACTAGTCTTATTTCCAAGCTGTGGCAGAACAGCCTCTCTAGCTTGTTGAAAAGAGAGGCCCTCTCTTCTGGCCAAACTTGACTCTTATTGAACTGCCTTACATCAGATGCCCACTGAGGCAGTGGGGTGGGGTGGTCTCCAAAAAGAGTCCGGGTGCTCTGCTGTTGCCATGGAAAGAAAGCCTGGATGCCAGGCAGACAACAGCAGTGGTGGGGCAAGGCGGGGGTCTTTCCTGTGCAGCCCTTTATGATATACTTTGTTTGCGTGTGGTGAGATTTACACTTGAAGTTAGTAAAGAATCACAGTAAATCGATAAAACTTTCTATCTTCCAACAACCCTAGTTACCCTAAGAGAAATATTAATTAACATGAAATTAAATAATAACATAGTTATGAGCTCTCATGATATAAAATAGAGACGATCTGATTTCAAATTGGTTCACAGGCAAATAATTAGGACAATATATGGTTGTGTATAATCTTATTTTTAAACTACTTCACATTTTACACACATGACTTCAAAAATCTTGTCTTCTGTTTTCAAGAAAAAATATTAACAATATGATTACTTTTATAGCTAAACGGATAAATTTACATCAGCAGCTTATTCGAGTGATGGACCACATCTGTAATTTAGTTGATACTATTCCTGATGATAAGCTGAAATCTTTGGATTGTGGGAACAGCCTGCTTCAGCAGCGGAAAATAAGGTATCTTGATTTTTCTCCTTCTGAAATATATCAAACTACATTTCCACCACTCAAAATTAGAAATGTACAGGGCAGAATTGTCACTATGTTTTAAATTTACTTACTTTTTCAAACTGTTCTTTTAGCATTCGTATTCAAGTTTTTGAGATTGAAAAAGAGGATATATATTTTGTCGTAATTTGGGATGAAACTAAAGATATGCTTGTGTGGCCTACCATGATAGACTGGTACTTAATATGGCATTCTGTGTTCTCTTTTCAGAAGGAAGCTCCTAGACGAAGCAGATTTTAACCCAGGCAATGCCGGTGTTCTTGGTGCAGTGTGGAGGTGTAGGCCTGATGCACTTGGTAGCCCCATGGGGGATATGGCATCTGTGTCCTCACCATTTCCAAAGGGTGATTTCTGCCCTATGGAGAATTCCGATGAATTAAATTTTCTAGTTGTTCCCTCAAATTCCACTTCTACTGGGGAATGTTTAGCTACTATTACCCCAGGAAGGGCAGGATTCTCAGCCACCAGGAAGAATCTCACTGAAGGACCATCATTCACTTCCCATGTACAGCAATGCTTTGTGAGTAGCAACCAGGCTGACACACCAAGGATAGAAAAAAGAAATGACAGTTCTCATTTCCCAGGAAATGTTCTCACAGGCATTGCCATGACAGATCAGAATGAACACATTACTTCAATAGACTTAGAAAGAGAAATCCAGTCTCCCTATGATAATGATAATTTTGACATAGATGGCTTTGATGATGATGATGAGTGGGAAGATATAATGCATAACTTAGCAGCCAGCAAATCTTCCACAGCTGTCTATCAACCTATTAAGGAAGGTCGGCCAGTTAAGTCAGTATCAGAAAGAGTTTTTCCATCCAAGACAAACGGTCTTCCAGTGGCATCTACCCCTCGAAATAAAAACTTCTCAGAATCAAGTCAGAATTACACTGGTAAGTCTAAAATAAATTGAATGCTTATATTTTATATGAAAACAAAACTGTCTAAAATCGTAATTGTGTAAGAAAAACTATAGCAAGTCATCACTGCCTCAAAACTACATTGTTTCTATGCAAATTTCTGGTGATAATATGAATTACAAATCAATTTCAAAAGCAAGTTGCTCTTTTGTCTAGCAGCTGTAGTTTTATAAAATGTGTAATTATAACCTATTGTAGTAAAGCAGTAAAGTCATTACAAATGTGCTTTGCCTTTAACATTTTTAGTCCCTAAAACAATAAAGCTCATGAGGGCCAAGTTTTTAATGATTCGGGGGATGGGCAAAAGCAGAGCTGAATTTATATGTTAAAAATGTGTGTGTATTTTTAGAATTCTGGATTAATGAGAACTGATCAGTTTATAAAGCATAGCATTGTGTTTTATGTCTTAAAATATTAAAATTTCAGACAATCTAAGAAAGATATGCAATCAAATTTCTTAAACCAATCATATTTTCTTTTGGCTTAGAATCCTCGAGTGGGTGCTATGTGCCTTGTTCTGTGCTAGGTTCTGGTAATAGATGAATAATGAATATTTCCTGCTCTCCTAGAGCTCACAGTTTAGTGAGAGAAGTTTTTAGAGGAGTGAAATTAGCCACTATAAAGGATACAGAGAAAAACCAAAATTAATTTAAAACCATTGCATCAACCTTATTAAGTTATTACAAGTATTTTTTTTTTAACGCTTGTGCAAAGTTCTATAAAGTATAGCCCTCCCTATTTTTGCTATTGATGACTTAATATCACAGAGGTTATTCTTGCAGTTACACTGTTGAACTTTAAAATAACCATTAATGGATTTATTTTTGTATCATGTTAGAATGTGTCATGCCTGAAGTTCACAATTATCTTTGATTGGGGTTGGAGTAACTGCTAAAGCTGGCGTGAGCTCCTCTTGTTCTCTGTGCTGAACCAGAGTTGTGACAGCAAGGATGGAGAACGGGGCGGATGTGAGAGACATTGTGGAAGGAGAATCAGGAAGCTGAGATGACTCTGAGGTTTCTGACCTGGTGACTGGGAAACTGTGACACCATTAACATATAAGGAGGTCAGGAGACAAGCAGATTTGGAGAAAAGCTGAGGAAGACTATTTTAAGATTTGCTGAGCACAGTGCTTGTTGATAGTCATTCAGGCAGACTGGAGATGCATATAAGACTTGGAACTTAGGAGGGGATCAGTCTGGTCTTAAGAAAGATCTAGGCATTCTGTGTACATAGGTGATGTTTAAGATCATAAGATTAGGAAAATTTCAAAAAAGAACATCTAAAGAGCCCAGCCCTGTCTAAAAGACTCCTAAATTTAAGAGGCAGGAGGAGGAAGTGGGACCAAGAACAAGAATTTAAGGCAAATAGAAGATGCACAATTTTCTTGAAGGTCAAGAGAAGAGAAAGAGAATACAGAGTAGTGATGCTGCTGTAGAGAAATCAAGGAAAGACCTGAATTTGGCCCTTAGGAAGTCTCTGGTGGCTTTGACACTTGTGCAGGAGGAAATCTGGTAAATTTGCTGTCGGAAAATGTATGCCAGTGATTGTTAGGGTAAAGGGTAAATGCTAAAACTGACTTGTGACATTAAAGCACTGATGTTACTTAACATTGACTATTTTTTTTAGGTGAGTCGGCACAAAATTTATCATCGAAACATCCGAAATACGATCGTTTCCAAAGTCTTAGTTTTCCTCATACAAACGAAATGATGAAAATTTTTCATAAAAAATTTGGCCTGCATAATTTTAGAACTAATCAGCTAGAGGCGATCAATGCTGCACTGCTTGGTGAAGACTGTTTTATCTTAATGCCCACTGGTATGTATTTTTAGATATAAATTGGCAGGAATCCATTGGCAGATGTGAAGTGAAAGCCCTTTAATAGAAATTAAAAAACAAAAAAAACACACCGACACAGTATTTCTGTCATTTAGGAGCCTCTAAATCTCTCATGCTGTAGTAAGAAAGTGTACTTACTACATCACACCCTCTGTTCTAGTTGTTGACATAATAACATTTAGAGCCCTTTAAGATTTTCAACTCAAAGCACATTGTGTTGAGCTGATCTAGAATTTCTCTTTGGGAATTTTTCTTTTTCTTGGTCTAAATTAATCTGCAGCGTGAACAAAAAATATAGGACTGGAATAGATACATGACCATTTCTGGCAGTTTACTTGGTACAGTCTAGTGTTGCATGGTAGTTAAAATCATCATCTCTGGAGTGATGGCCTTTAAGCTGCCCTTAAAGTGCAGCTCTACCACTTATTAGCCGTGTGACCTTGAGCAAAGCACCCCACTCCCTGAACCCTATGTGTGTAGTGGGGATAATAATGAAGCACCTATTTCACAGGGCCATGAGAATTAAATGAACATTTTCTGTAGTTCTTTCTTGGCCTGTTTTGAAGGGATCCAGGACTTTTCATTGTGCTATTAACATTTATAACAGCTGTTCACTGATTTATAGTCATCCAAGTCAGAATATTAAATAAGCAGTTAGAATAAGAGCAGGGAAATTTGGAGTTTCAGTACATACACATGTAGTCTTCCCTCTGCTTTATTGTGACCTTAATTACTACCATCATTGTTAAATAGTGTTGGCTAGGCATCTAAATTTTTTCAAACCGATTTTAAAATTCAGACGGTATTGGTTTAATAACATTTCATATTTCACTGACTTGTTTACTCTGTCTTCTGTTTCAACTCCAAGTTGGTACCGCAGAACTAAAGCAGGAAAATACCCTTCCTATACTAGTGGTTTTCAAGGCTTTTTTATGGTCTTTTGGAATTACCAGGGGGCATTTTTAAGGGTCCTTCCATCCCAATTTTAACCTCTTGATTTATGTATATAAAGATTTCCAAATAAGGTTTTTTTAAGCCAGATTTTGTGAGCCTATGATCTAGAACATTTTGCAGGTGACAAAATTGAGTCATGGTAAGGTTAAATGGCATGTCTAAGTCACATAACCATTAAGTGTTAGAGCAGAAAATAGAACTCAGCTTCCTGCTCTTGCCTTGACATTTATACATATATATTAAAGTGAAATTTACTTACTACACATGCAGAAAAGATGGAATGTACTGTTTAGTTTTTAAAAAATTGAAGTCCTAGAAACTGCCTGTTACAAGTTTCTACCATTAATGGGTTGGTGAAGTCGAAAATGGGGATTAATCATTTTAGTTACCATTAAATGTGTCCCAGTTGTCTTTCCCTTTTGAATTAGAGTTAGATGGAGAGAGACTCCCACTGCTTTGGTTTTGAAATTTCCTTCTCTTCATCTTCTGTTCATACACACAAACATAGTTCTGTTTTGTTTTGTTTTTTAAAGGAAAATTGGGACTATTACTTTACTGATGAGAATATGGGGAGTAAAAGTTCTGGTTTAAAAAAAATGAGATCCTAAAAATGCCCTCAGGTTCATTAAAGAACTGTTAAAACATAGGGTTTTGTGTTGTTTATTTTATCACATTTTAACTTTAAAAATTAAATATATAAAATAATTATTATTGGTATCATATGTACTGCATTTGGATTTCCCAAGTAGACTTTTAAAGCATTTCTGTTGTATTTAAGTTTTCTGCTCTGATTCTTACTTTTGCTGTCATATATACCTACATGAGATGTCTTAAAAGATAAACGTTTACACATTTAAATTGCCTAAGTATTTTGGCTCATTTGAATATGCAAATTGTTAGTAGAATGGGAAATATTTCTTGGTATTCCTTTGTTAATTTAAATATTATATGTGGTTTACTTTGTAACTTTTGCCTTCAAGCTCTCAAGAAAGAACTGAAATTTTTTGTCATTTCTCTTTCAGGAGGTGGTAAAAGTTTGTGTTACCAGCTCCCTGCCTGTGTTTCTCCTGGGGTCACTATTGTTATTTCTCCCTTGAGATCACTTATAGTAGATCAAGTCCAAAAACTGACTTCACTGGATGTAAGTTAAAACAAAACACTACCTATTATATAGCAGTTTGTGAATTATAAGAATAAAGCACAATAATCAAATTAATGTGTACATTTAAGCACAAGTCATTGAAAATTCTGATACAGATAACCTATAATTCAATCTGATTTTATTCTAGAAGAATGTATTTTACTAAGAACTTTTAACTTGTATTTTGCTGATGTAAATTATTATTTTTTAACTAACCTGAAAGGATTTTTTTTTTCCTACTGTCAGATCAGCATAGTTTTCACTCCCTTAATATCTTATATTGTATACACATGCACATGCCCACACACATATGGCCTTTTTCCTTCTGGTTAAGGTTAAGAAAGTATACGAATGCATTCTACTAAATCCTGCATACTGTGATCAAGCAACTATATCCAGGGTTGTGAACCACTACCCCTCAACAAGACCACTGGTTTGAATTTTCTTCCAAAGAATATCTTCATGGAGTGACGATAGCCATTGTTCAACTATTCATAATGTTACAGCCCTTTCATCATCATTACACATTAAAACCCTGAAAATACGTTTACCTAGAGAAGAATGTAGTTGTGCATTAGGACTAGAATCTCTCGGATGCTGAATTCATATTTATCTTATGAACAAATAAGCAAAGGAAGTGAAGAATAATAGGAAAAAAGTAAACAGAAGAACATTTTGAGTTATAGTTATTAAGGGTTTTTAAATATGTACTGATTATTTGTTAGTTATACTGAGATTATCTTTGACAGGATTGATATATGACTTGTGAAATATTTACAAAAGCTAGGGATAAATATAAGCTAAAGTCAGATAAATATGTAAAGTTTAAATTGTTTACTACTTTTATACTTAGATTCCAGCTACATATCTGACAGGTGATAAGACTGACTCCGAAGCTACAAATATTTACCTCCAATTATCAAAAAAAGACCCAATTATAAAACTTCTATATGTTACTCCAGAGAAGGTTTGTGTTTTATCATTATTTTAAAATATGATTGTAAAGCTATGTTAGAAAAAAATCCAATTTCCTCCCATCACATACGGAAAAACCCAGTCTTTCTCCCCCTGTGTTCCTCTCATTTACTATTCGCATAGAATACTTCATTCTGGTCAAGAAATGTGTGGAAGTTTTTTCCTTACACTGAGCAATTCTGTTGATGATTCCCCATCAGTTATTACTATAATGGATGCTAGATGATATTTTAATTTAGTAGGCATTCTACTGTAAGGAAGAGCTTTTCCTTTACCTACATATTTATTTATAGCAATATGAAATCGTGGATTTTTAATTTATACAGTAGGCTGTAATCAGTTATCATTATGTATCGTGTTGTTCTGATTGTCTTAGATTTGGCCAGTGGGAGATGTCCATTAAACTGGCTTCTGTGTCATTTTGACATGTCTCTGTCAAGATGTGAGTGCCAGATACAGTCGTTGATACTGAGATATCATTGCTTCTAGGCTTGTTCATGGACAGAGCTATGAAATATATACAGACAAATATATATGTATATAAGTATATATACACATACGTATATGTGTGTGTGTGTATCCCCCCCCCCCCCAAGTAACATTGCACACAGGTACATATCCATAATCCTGTTTTCAAGGTAAACCTTGCTGGGCCTCATATATTGAGGGCTAGGAAAAAGTTTAGAATTACCAACCTGATATGTAACTGTTTGCTAAATGGGAGTGAACATTCTAAAATATCTCTGCTATTTTCTATTACTTCTGCTAATTCTCTTCATAGATTGGAATAAGAACCAACCTAGTTCTTAATGCAACTTAAGTTGTAGTGTAATTTAAAAACAATTAAATCATTGAAGTTATGTGATATTTTAATGCTTTTAAATGTCTAATTAATCCATTTCCGGTCTAGGTCTGTGCAAGTAACAGACTGATTTCTACTCTGGAGAATCTGTATGAAAGGAATCTCCTGGCAAGGTTTGTTATTGATGAAGCACATTGTGTCAGTCAGGTAAATGCTGTTTTTTATGTCTTGAAATATCAATAAATATATACTACCAACAGTATATATATTTTCAGGACTAAAGAGAAAAAAACATTGGGTGAATTATTCTGTTATTTTACTGAAGAATAAGGTGGTTTTTGATACAGTGAGCAGTGTTTGCTTTGTATATAAGAAAGATTCAAATAGTCTGAAAAGTGATGTGTTTTTTCCCCCGCACCTAGTGGGGACATGATTTTCGTCAAGATTACAAAAGAATGAATATACTTCGCGAGAAGTTTCCCTCTGTTCCAGTGATGGCTCTTACGGCCACAGCTAATCTCAGGGTGCAGATGGACATCCGCTCTCAGTTGAAGATTTCCAAACCTCAGGTGTAAGTTGTTGAAAGTCATAAATTTAAAACACTGGGGTACTAGTTCTTGGATTGCTACACATTATAATCACTTATCGAGCTTTAAAAATCACTTATGGAGCCTAGGTTGTACCTGATGCCAGTTAGGCCAGAATTTGGGGCCTAGGAGCCAGTATGTTTTTAAAAATTCCTATGATTTCAGTGTGCAGCAAAATTTGGGAACTGGGGCCCTGGGGCTTTCTTCACCTACTGGAATGAAAACTCACTCCCAGTACCTATTTTGTAAGGAGGAAAAAAGTGCATGCTGTTCCTGTTAGACTTGGCATAGTCCCAGTAATAAATTAGCTTTTATTGATTTAATTTTGACCCCCGTATATCCTAGAGTGTGTATATATATATCTATATCACGAAATGAACCAATGGCCCCATTTGGTCATTTCCCCCTGAAATTCCAGTTACATCCAGGATGTTGAAAACAGTCCAGAAACTATGTATAACAGCAAAGGGCTTCTTCTTGCCACCAAAGCCACAATTATTCAATAACAAAAACTACAATAGAAAAATATCCACACATGTATAGGTTGTACTGCATTATTTTGTACCTGTACACGAGTTTGTTAGACACAAGTGCATTCTCTGATAGGTTCATTCACTCAGGGAATATTTACTTAATGGCTGTTGTGTACCAAGGTTAAAATATTTTTTCCTTCCAATTTGTTAGTGGGTGCTTAGAGTTTGAGGAATGTCTGAAGGAATAATGACTAAAATATTGGGGTGAACTTGTAAAGCACACCTATAATTCATTTACAATTAAAGATCATAAGCTGGCTCTATACATACTGTAATGAGTAAAAACAGTAACAGCATCTCTCTGAGGGTTATGAGAACTGAAAATGCCATATGAAGGATATGAGGGAGTCATGGTAGCTACAAAGACCTTTTCTGACACAACTGGCATTCTTGAGTGCAAGAATTTTAGAGCCCTCAAAATTTTGTGTGTGATCACAAAATTAAAAATTTTTTTAATTTAATCTTACTTGCAGAGTGGTATTTATATAAAATTTGAGGGGGAAATATATTTTCTTTGTAATTGATAAACATTATATTTAAGGTGTCAGATTTTAGTGAATAACCTGCATGCTAGAAATTTACTTCTACAAATACTACATTGATCTCTGAAAGCCTTTCTTTTTTAATAGGCCATGTTTTAGGGTTTTGTTTTTTTTTATCAATTTAGGCCAGAGGCAATCTACTGTTCTTTTAGACCAGTAATATTAATTTGCCAATGCCCTTAGTTAAAGGAATTGATGTAAGTTCAATTCACTTTTTTAGTAACTTTTGTAGGTATAGAATTTGTCATTGGTATTTGAGTAAACATTGCACATACATATTTAGAGGCCAACACCTTTAATATCTTTTCCTAGTAGGGTGAGGAGATCTGCCTGGAAAAGCAATAGCTTATACATTTCCTGAGTCTAGCATGTGCTGCCCTGTGCATAATTGGCTTTCAGTAAGAATGAATAAATGAAACATATGGAGGAATTTTGGTAAATGTGGGTAAAATATGAAAATTTAGGCAAGTCTGTTGATTCTTTAATATATTTGGTACTTCTATATTTGGGAAGATTTAAAGTCTTGAGTGGAAGTAAAAGATTTTAATGAACACTTTCTGGTACATTTTTCTTCCCTGATCTTTTCTGCCAGTAAACCCTTTTTGGATTAAATTTGCCCTACTGCTACTGTGTCATGGCCCTGGTGAAGGCAGGTATCCATACGGTTGAAGCCATGGTCCCCATGCTCCCTTGCTACTGCTGTTATTCTCCCTCTTTGGGAAATACAAGGATGGATAATAAAATAGACTTTATTCCTTTTCCGTAGGGCCTTAAGATATGAATTGAGAAAGAGAATGCTTTAATACAAAAATTATAACAGCTAACACTTAAATACTTAGCCTCTACAACGTGCTGGACACGATTCTTGACATTTTGTATGTATTAACTTATCCACACATAACAAGTGGAGGGTTACCACCGCCTCCTGCGTGGCCCTCTTACCCGTACAGAGGCCCTTCAGGAATGTGGCTGCCCTCCACATGTGTGGCATTCTTTAGTTCTAAAACTAAAGTTTTTCCTACTGAAGTTTTTCCTACCAATGACAACAGAAGTCAAACCCATCTATTATGGATTTAGACACAAAGACAGAAAGCCAGTGGTTTTTATTCCCCATCTTTCCTCCTGAGCCCCATCCCCTGTAACGTTAGCCACCTCACCACAGGCTGTTGTAGTTTGTGGTCTCTGCTTCGTTCTGTTCACCTAGGCACTGAGCAATCTTTATGCTCTAACCCTGCCTTGTTCTACAGTGTTCTCTTTCCTTTGGAGATGTTGGAACCTGGGGCAGTGGAAGTTTTCTGCAAGGCCAGGGACTTTGCAACAATTCCCTCACTTTTCTTTAGTTTTAAAAACTTTCACAAAACAATTTTGGTACAATGATGATGGGAAAATCCAGAATGGGAGTGATGAGAATGGAAATGGATGTATAGTTGTTAGTCGATTGGGGGCATAAATGTCTTCTGAAAAACTTGCCATTGCTTGGAAAGAATGAGGTGGGATGCCAGCTACAGTGGAGCATAGGGTCAAGAGAACCCTGTGTAAGGAATTTAGCACATATTCAGAGATGAAAGGGAAGAATTTGCAGGAGGGGAAATAGTGGAGAGGAAAAGCTCCCTGAGGAAGTGGGAGAGGAGGTGGGATACCAAGGGCCTAAGATCAGAGGGAGAGGAATGTATCGTCTCAGCATCACCCACGTTCTCTTCGGGGTGCAGAGCCGAAGTACAGTGCTCCATGCTCTGTAGGGCTTTGGCTCGTATGGCTGTCCTGCAAATGGCTGTTTATGTACACAGTCAAAGTTCGGGAACATTGGTGGCTTAAAAATGTATATGTTTTTCCTTGTGATTTTCTTAATCTTTTAAATAATCTTTTAGCCATCTCCACTTCTAATCAACTTTATCTTGGAGACTGGGCTCCTGACTTACCTGTCTTTTCTGCATGTTGTCCTCTTCTATAGTCCTTCTAGTACTTTGTCATCTAGTCTCAGACATTCTCTGCTTGTCAGCGTTCTTTTTATTAACCCATAACCTAACTTGCATTTCATTGTTCTATTATGTAAACTGCCAGTGACAATATTAAATTTAACACAACTTGATATAGGTTTGCACTGCAAAAAATCAGTAATTTTTGAAGGTGGCTAAAACTACATTTTTCCTAATAACAAAATTTTATGTTTGGCACTTTTTTTAGGTTTACCATGAGTTTTAACAGACATAATCTGAAATACTATGTGTTACCAAAAAAGCCTAAAAAGGTGGCATTTGATTGTTTAGAATGGATCCGAAAGCATCACCCATGTGAGTACAGCCATGTGAAGAATTAATGTCTAGAAGTAATAAATAAATGTCTTTTTAGTATCACAATAGAATATATAATATTGCATATTAAACATTTTTATGATAGCACTGACTATTTATAGAGCAGAATATCACAACTCTCTCAGTTCTGGAAATTGTAAAATCTCATTTGGTTTGATAATAATAAATCCTAACAAAAAACATTAGCATACTCCCTTTTACATCCTTGTATTATAATTTGTGTTTTCACTGTCTTTGTTCTGGCTTCTATCAATGTACGAATTAATATAGGTCTTTGTTTTAGTGCCTTCTCCCAGGTGCATCTGTCTTCAAGTTATATTAACTAAAATGAGATTACAAAATTTGTGGTAGTTTTCATGTAACCCCTTTTCCACTTTTCCAGAGAGAATTTTTTTGTTAAACATCTTTATTTTATTTTTTAAAAATCAGTATACACATTTACTTGAACAAATCAGATAATGCAGAGATAGACTAGGGAAAAGGCAGTCATACCTTTTTCCAGGCCCCCTCCCAGGCAGCCGATACAAATAGCTTAGAGAGAGAGAGAGAGAGAGTCACACCTTTGACTCTGCTACAGAGTGATGACTTTTTCTTTAATACCTTTTATTTCTGATTTAAAAAATAACATACATAAAAATAATATAATAAATACTCTTTAAAGAAAATTTATAAAACATTCCAAAAGAAAAAGCAGCAAAAGATAAACCTTAGCACAAGTCTGTTATTATTTTGGCTTACTTCCTTCTAATAATTTTTGTATGCATTTTTCTTTCTCTGTTAGCATACTGTACCCACCATGTTTCTGTCCTTAACCTGTTTAATATCTTGAGCTTTTTCCATCTTATTAAAACTTAGAAAACAGTTAATAGTTATACTGTATTTCATTTCACAATTTTGTATCTTAAATATTCCTCTAATGTTGACCATTAGATTTTTTCTAATTTTTAAAATTACAAAAAAACTTTTTTGCACAAGTCCTTATACCACTTTATTTTCTACATTGGTTTTTATAGAAGGAAACTGAATCAAGGCAGAAGCATTTCTAGGGTTCCTGATGTATATTATTACCACATGCTTTCCACAAAGTTTATGTAAAGGTGCCTTCCTGTTCCCTAGCTAGGGTTTGTCCCAGTCCACCTCAGGAGTCATTCAGAGGGACAAGATTAAAGGTCAAATCTTGTCATTTCCAGTGCACATGAATTCCTTGCTTGAATTACTCTACCGATGTGATTTTCCTCTACTCCAAGAAAACTGTGGAGGTCTGTTTATGGTTCATGTATTTCTAAGAACATAATGTAAATGTGTTGCTATTTATGTTACAAGTCCTCATTTCTTGGCAGATGATTCAGGGATAATTTACTGCCTCTCCAGGCGAGAATGTGACACAATGGCTGACACCTTACAGAAGAATGGTCTTGCTGCTCTTGCTTATCATGCTGGCCTCAGTGATTCTGCCAGAGATGAAGTACAGCACAAGTGGATCAATCAGGATGGCTGCCAGGTAACATTTTTTAAGATGAACAAAGAAATAATTATTTTATAGTATATAAGCAAACTTGCACATGTAAAATGAAAATTTCTTTTTTACCTTTTGTAGTAAACCTCAAAATAAGACAAATTGAAAACCATGCTTTGTAAGACTTCTAAAGTTGCTCTTTCTTTCTTAAATTAAAAAAAAAGTTTTTTATTGAGATGTACTTTAAATATCACAAATTCACCTTTTCAAAGTTTGTAAGTCAGTGGTTTTTCATATAGTCACAAGTTTATGCAACCATCACCACTAATTCTAGGATATTTCATCATCTTTAAAAGAAACCCCATACCCTTAGCAGTCAGTTTCTAATCCCCACTTCCTGGCAACCACTAAGCTGCAGTTCCTTTCTTTGGTACTCACAGTCACTGAAATCATGTCATTAGCCTCAGTCTGGCTGCCAGATAGTTCAGTTGCTTTTGAAATACTGTTCTTGAAGTAGCGATTCATTTATTTAAGAACTAAAAAAAGGCTTACAGCTTTATTTATATAATGTAATTTTGCCTAGAGATATAATGTTTTTGTCTGGGTTAAATAGGTCCTAAATTTGCAACTGAAATGGATATTCTTGAAAATTATTTTTTTACTAAATACTAATTTATCAAGCTCCTGAAATTTAACTATCACCTTGCTTGCACTTAGTAATTTGCATAGGCCAAATCGATGATCTCCAGCCTTTTTTTTCTTAGAATAAGCAACCTTCAGACTATCACCTACATGAGTTCCAATAAAAATTTTACATTTTGACTTTGAAATAAGCTGATGAATAAAAAAAAGCTGGTATATGATCAGCTGTTGCCACTGGGAAAACGGATGGTAAACACTGGAACATGTGAGGATGCCATTGTTCCTGAATCACTGAAAAAGCTAGCAGCAGTGACCTCTGAAAGCTCAAGCCCTGAGCTCCCAAATAGCACATTCCTGATCACTGGCCAGGATATCCTGGCTGTGTGAGCAATGCCCCTTGCACCTCTGTCAAAACCGTAACAGAACAAATAGCGACAACACCTGGAGAGGTGACTGCTATTGATTGTAGCTCTCTTATGTGATAATACCAAGTCACACAAGAAAGTGCCTGCCAGCTATACCAAGCTTCTCTTTACCTTCTTGGGTCTTAATAGAACTGCTTATTGTCAATATGAAAATCTCATATTAGTCACGATAAATAATGGGACCACGTTAAGATGTTAGATTGTTGTATAGAGTACATTTTAAAGTAAAATAGAAGATAAAGCTTTTAGAAGCATCTGTTATTAAAATGTTTCTTTAAGTGCACTGTGAGTCTAATAAGCTTTTGCTCTTACACCAGGTTATATGTGCAACAGTTGCATTTGGAATGGGGATTGACAAACCCGATGTGCGTTTTGTGATCCACGCATCTCTCCCTAAATCTGTGGAGGGCTACTACCAAGAATCTGGCAGAGCTGGACGAGATGGGGAAATATCTCACTGTCTGCTTTTCTATACCTATTATGATGTGACTAGACTGAAGAGACTTATAATGAGTAAGTCCTCTTCAGTCTCATGATAATAGTAATCTACTCCTGCTGTTGTGGTACTTTTGGTCTACTTTTCCTTAAATAGTCATAGAAAAATAGAGGTTTTATTTTAGTCATTTTTACGATGAAAGTATTGTATGCTTGTTATATAAAACTCAAATGATAAACATGTATCAGACAAGATTTCCAAACCATGCCTTGAATACACTCCTGCCCTAAGAAATAACTCCAGTTATTTGTTGCCTTTCTGTCTTTCCAGACCTAGTTTCTACATGTATCCTTGCATATAACACATTTTTTCAAACATGCAGAAAGGTAAAATGGGAAAAATAATGAACTCTCACAGGCCACCATCCAGGTTAAGAAATAAAAGCTTCTACATTTCTCTCTATCTCATCTCTCTACCCACTGATGAGAGATAAGCAGTATCTTGTATTTGGTGTTTACCTTTCCCAAATGTATGTATTTTACGATGTAAATAGGATTATATTATATGTGCTTTTTTATATACATAGTGACCTGATTTTTTTCAGTCAACACTAGTATAATTATGACTCCAATTAATAAGCATAGCTTGACTACATAGAATTCCATTGTATGGTTATTCATGTTTATTTAACCAAACTCTTTTTAATAGATAGATTGTTTATTGTTTTTTACTGTTATCAACAAACAGCGCAGTATTAAATATCCTTGTACAGATATCTTTGGGCAATTATACAGGATAAATTTCTAAAGTTAGACTTGCTTGGTCAAAGTGAATACATATTTTAGAATTTTTTTATGTTCTTTCCTATTTTTCTACTAGGTCATGATAGTTAAAGAAGTACATTTCCTAAATATATGTGCCTATTTTGACACCACTTTTGAATGAACTCTGGTAGAAATACTGAGCCTGGGAAATGGCACTTACCAAGCCCTGTGCCAAATAATGTATCACTTTATCTGCTCGTAACCACTGGCTTTTAAGATAGAATTAGTCTCATGAGAAAGTGAGCTTCAGAAGGATTTTGTAACTTGCCCCCGAGAGCACCAGTGTGGCGGCAACAGCAGCAGTGGTAGGTAGAATGGTAGTGCTATTTAGAGATAGCATTTCTCTAGCACTTACCATGTGCTACTGTCTTAAGTACTTTACATTGTCATATCATTTAATCTTCACAACAACCCTAAAAGATGCTACTGTTACTCATTTTACAGAGAAGGAAAATGAGATACAGAGCTGGTAAGTGGCAGAGCCTGATAACCCAGGTTCCAGAGTCCATGTCCCCTGCACTGTACCAAGATGATTCTCAGTGAAAAAATGAAGCTTAAACCTAGTATGTCCATTAGTGTTTTTAAACAGAACCTATATTAAGTTAGGTCCAAACATTTTAATAAGTATTAAAGTCCTAAACACTTAGCCGCCATTGGGAAAATATAACTTTTAAGTAGGGGAAAATTTTTTTAAATTTTAATTTTAACTAACCACAGTTGTTTACAAATGGAAAGTATGTACATGTCATTCTCAAAACTTGGAATCATATTGGATACCACCACCCTCATTTATTCCCTGCTTCTCATTGATTTTCTGGAGGTACTTGTTTTCATCATAGAATTGCCAAAAATTCAGCTTCACAAAGATGTCATTGGAAAGAATATAGCACACCAAGAACTAGCTCAAATTAGTAGATTGTGTGGCATTCAACAGATGTCAAGTATTGCTGTGTCTCCCAAAAATGTGAAATACCTTGCTAGTGCCCTGTGAGTTCACTGCAGCACCGTGGGCTCCTTGGCACACAGTTTGAGGACCACTGCCTTAATCACTGTGATCCCAAATACTCAGAGAGGTGTGTGGTTCACTGACTAGTTCCATGCTCTGCTTTCTTTGGCTGTGAGCACATGATAAATATAGTAAACATAATGCAAATCATCATTGGGAATAACAATTAAAAAAAAATTTTTAGGTGCTCCTGACAATGTACATTTACACCTATAAAACAGTCTTGAGGGGTGAACATAAATATTCAGTTAATTATAATATAGAATGAAGTCTTGTTGATACATGTGCTATTTAATTTTATTTTATTTTATATTTAAAGCTATAAATCTATTCTAAATCTGTGCTATTCTCTTCTATTTTTCTGCTCTCATAAGTATATTTTGCTATGTTCTTCATCTCTTTTAGTGGAAAAAGATGGAAACCATCATACAAAAGAGACTCATTTCAATAATTTGTATAGTATGGTACATTACTGTGAAAATATAACAGAATGCAGAAGAATACAGCTTTTGGCTTACTTTGGGGAAATTGGATTTAATCCTGACTTTTGTAAGAAATACCCAGATGTATCTTGTGATAATTGCTGTAAAACAAAGGTAAAATAAGAAAGTTTTAACTTCTTTGTAAGGAAATTGGCAAGATTTTTTATTCTCTTAATTTACAAAAGTTAAATGACAGTAGTAGCCCTCAGGGGATTAAACAAGGGAAAGAAGGCTTCCTCCCTATAGTAGTTTATTGCTCAATCTTTGTTTTTAAACACCTATAGCACCTGGTATTCCTAGGCGGTCTCCCATCCAAGTACTAACCAGGCCCGACCCTGCTTAGCTTCTGAGATAAAGTCTCTATAGTAGTTTAGAATAGAAACATTTTAATATTCTGTGGAATATCTTTAGAATTAGAAGCCCGTAAAACATATACTGGATCTATCCAAAATACTTAGGTTGTATATATGCACCAATGGTTATAGGATTTTAGAAATATCATTAATCTATAAATATTCAAAAAATCCAACATGAGCAGATAGAATATTTTTAGTTCAACTTTAATCTGTACTGAAAGACCTCATTCTCAAAATAATTAAAATAACTAACTGATGTACAGTGTGTTTGGATTCAGATCAATTAGATTACTCTATAAATTGGTTTTTAAAAAACTGAAGAATAATGGCAATAGCTTCTGTATGAGTTTGCTATCAGATGTTCTAAAAAAAAATCCTTGAGAGGTAGTTAAATTTAATTATTGGGCACTTTATTGTACCTGTTATGATAATTCAGTGTTTAAATGTCTACTGTACTTTCCGTTTACAAAGCATTTTCACACTTGATATATTACTTGAAATGTCTGTGTAGGGTGCTGGGGATTCACAGATGAACGAGGCATGGGCAAGAATTGTTGGGAAGAATGGAGTGACCCTCAGCCGAATTGTTTGAGGAAGGCTGTCTGGCAGGGATGTTCGTACTGAGTTATTGTGTCTCTTGGATCCAGGAATTCTGAAAAGAGGCTAGTGGTTATATGTTTGGAAGTGGTTAGCTTATAGGTGGTAATTAAAGCCATGAGAGTAGATGAAATCTCCAGGGGTCTAAGTTTAGACAGAAGAGAAGAAAACCAAAGACTGAGCCCAAGGACATTAAGAGGTCGAGGAAAGAGAAAGAACTAGAAAAGGAGACCAAGAAAGAACTAGTGAGATCAAAGGAAAACCAAGAAAACTAAGTGTTTCAGGGAGGAGGGAGTGCTAGCTAGACAAGTGCTGCTGCTAAGTCAAGTACAAAAAGGGCTGAGAATTCACCACTGGAGTTAGCACTGCAGAAACCATGGTGACTTTGACTTGACCAGTTTCAGTAGAGTAGAGAAAAATTGGAGGCAATGAATGCTTCAAGGATGAATAGAGAAATGAAACAGTAGCTGGCAGAGAAGTGAGATCAAGAAAAGACCATAAACGTTTGTATGCAGACAGGAATGTTCCTTCAGGGGATGAAAAATTGCTGTGTATGGAGAGGGGAGAATTGCCGAAGCAATATCCTTGGGGTCTAGTATGTAACTAGAGAGATTGGCTTGCTTGGGTAGTTTATCTCTAATAACAGGAAAGATGAGAAAATGTGGGGCAGATGCTGATTGTAGGTGTAGTGAAGGAAGTTTGTGAAATTTCATTCTGATTGCTTCACTTTTCTCAGTGAAGTAAGAAGCAAGGTCGTCAGCTGATAGGATAAGAGAAGGGATTGAACAGAAAGAATAAAGTATGACACAGTCATCTAGGACAGGGATCAGCAGACTTTATCTTAAAGGGCCAAAAAGTAAATATTTTAAGTTTTGGGGCCTTAAAATCATAATCCCTGTCATAACGACTACTCAGCTCTGCTGTTTTAGCCCCAAGCAGACATAAGCATAAGTGCATAAATTTTCCATGGCTGTGTTCCAATAAAATTTGATTTATGAAAACATGTGAAGCTCATGAGCAATAGTTTTCTGACTTCTGTTGTAAGAGATGGGGAGTGATAAACTAAGGGTGTATGATGGCTACCTGGTAGCATTAAGGGTCTGCTTGAGGTTTATGGCCATGTATTAAAAGTGCAAACCGTCAACATGGTTTGTATGTATTTCTCAACCCATGTTCAGCTACAAAGGTACAGTTATGGATGGTAGAGAACTGCATCTAATGCATTTTGTCGGGCAATGTAATGAAGTGACCTAAGGGCAAGGCCGCTGAAGGTGTGTATAAAAGGCAGTAGTGTAACAACTGGCTGTGGAATTCAAACTGAGTTAGAGCATCTAAGGATGAAGTTCAGTGGAAAGGCAATCCCAGTGGATTGTTGGAGTCAAAATACTAGATGGTGTGAATTGGAAAGGTAGGAGGTGGTGGTCAGAGAATGAAGGGTTGCCATTATATTAATTAGGCAAAGGTAGTGGGTGTGACAATGGGAGTGAGCGGCCGAGGTATGTGGAAGACAGGATCATTGCAGCAGAGGAGATCAAGATGCTGAAGGCCAAGATATAGAAGGATCATTTCTGTGTGTTAAGTCACCAAGAAGTGAGACAGGAATGATGGAGAGTGTCAGGGCACTCTTTCACGATGATTATAGATAGAGCCTCAGAATTAGTACCAATTATTTGTAGAAGACAAGAAACCTATTACTCTTCAAATTATTGGAATATAGCAGATGAAAAAAGGATTAGAAGATTGGGGAACTAACTGCGTGTTTAGAAGGACAAAAGCGTGATACAGTTTTTGAGAACTGCAGATGGTTAATTTAGTTCATAGATAATTAAGATAGATTAAAGCAGAGAGATCATATAGTAATGGGGGGCTTTAGAAAATAGTCAGAGTTTGGAGACCCCTGAGGGGAATGTGAAAGGGAACAGACAGAAAATAATAAAAAGGGTTGACTGTTGCACCAAATGCCCCAAAGAGATTAGAACTCATAAATTTGCTTGCTTTTCATCCTGGAAGTCACTATTCAGTGACAGAGCATTGTTCAAGGAGATATGAAGGTTCTTGTTTTGTTTTTTTAAAGAATATTCTTTAGAGTACTATCAGATAATTGAAAGACAAGATGTATGTGTGTGAAACATAGTAAAATAGATATAGTAGAGTACTAATTGTTCTAGACACAAGGTTAATATAAGAACTTAGAAAAGAATAATAAACAAATGGAACTTCCTTGGTTTTTGATCTGAAAATAGTTTATTATGGTTTAATATTATAGTTAGTATTAAACCTTAGCTATCTTGGTGTTGTTATCTTAATTATAACGGAAGGTAATCTCTTTTTATTTTTTTATTTATAGGATTATAAGACACGAGATGTGACTGATGTTACAAAAAACATTATAAAGTTTGTTCAAGAACATAGTTCATCACAAGGAACAAGAAATATAAAACGTCCTTGTGGGAGATTTACTATGAATATGCTTGTTGACATTTTCTTGGGTAAGTCAACTTTTATTTTCTTATATATATATTTTTTATATACATACACATATATATTTATACATATATTGTGTATATATATATAAAACATCTGTTCACGTATCAGTTGAAATTGAACATCTAAAGAATTCATTATATGTACATAGAAAAAATCTCTTTTGTGTATTTTCTTACAGAACTTAAGGATTTCAGAGTAAAACCTTTGTGAGTAACAAAAAAATCAGTTTTTACAAATTATACCAATTATTATAGAATTTATAAGTCACTAGGCTAAGGAGTTCTCACATACCAAAAAAAGAAGTAATAAAGCTTATACAGTTTCACCTGAGTGAGTGGAATATAACTTGCTTAGAGAATTACCCATAGACTTACTTTCAGTTGAAGATGGCAGCGTGAGCATAAAAGTATCTCTCTCTCTCTCTCTCTCTCTTTCTCTCTCTCTCTCTCTCTCTTTTTGCTTGAGGCCTTGTTAAAATAATAGTAAGGAAGTAAATTGAGGAATTAAGTCTATAATGGCAAGGAGAACCAGAGAGAGACCATCATCAGATTAATAGAGTTTTTAAAAATCTTTTAGGAAATGGACAGAAGCATATTGACAAGTAGAATTAAATACTGTAAACCACAATGCAAAATAAATGTAGAAGAGAACTGTAGCAGAGGGGGGACTACCAACCAGGCAAAACCCTATTATCAGTACGCCTCAGGCTTAAAGTCTTGAGGTCCAGGGAGTGGGAGTGAAAGCAGGGGACGCAAAAATAGGAGGGGCTGTTAAAAGAGTATGCCCACAGAAGGACTGTGTAGAATACCAGTCTGGCACTGATTCTGGAACTTATAAACCTGCCTAAAGACAAGAAAGGCAACAGAGACCTGATCTCCTAAGTGGCATTTGGGCCCACCTAAAGTCTGGTCCCACCTACTTTAAAGCAGACTTGATAACTGGATATCCCCATTCATGGGAGGAATTTGGAGGGAAATAAAGAGGAAATATACCTAAAAAGTTTAACCCTGAAGGTTATATATAATTTGCTGCTGTTTTTGATCAATGTGTGTTATAAAAAGGTGAGGAAAGGTACATACAACCATAAAAATGTTAGAATTTTACTTATAGATATTTTCATTTTATGGAAATGAGTGTCTGTGCCATGCGTTTTCCTGCGGAGTAGATTTTTCTGTTCCATTTATCCAGACCTGCCCATAAATTACTTTTTAAGCTGCTTCTATTAGAGGGTTATGATGTACCTACATTTACTAGTCTAACTTCTCATATCTTCTTCTCAGGGAGTAAAAGCGCAAAAATTCAATCAGGGTTATTTGGAAAGGGGTCTGCATATTCACGACACAATGCCGAAAGGCTTTTTAAAAAGCTGATACTTGACAAAATCTTGGATGAAGAGTTACATATCAATGCCAACGACCAACCAATTGCCTATGTGAAGACTGGAAGTGAAGCCCAAACTGTACTAAATGGGCATTTAAAGGTACAGTATTTAAAATGTTTATTTTATTATTTCACAGTGAGTGGAGAAAAACATATTACTGTAAATTAAACTGTCTTTTCCAAGACAGTTTATGGATACAAGAACATGCTTATGGATACTGAATATATTTATACTGTCCTATATGAATTTATCTGTTCCTCTTAATTTGAGAAGAGATCTTAAAACTGAATTCAAGTAATATAATAGCTGTCTAAATGAATGTAATGGATTATCAGATCACTAAATTGTTTGCTAAATAAACATTTATCAAGAAGCTAGTCTTTGCTAGACCCTTAAGATATAAAGATGGACAGTGCCGTAACAGAAATATAAAAACAAAACAAAACAAAAAATATGCAGTTAAGCATTAAGTAAAGCCTCTGTTTGGATGCAAGAATGCATACACCCAGTCTGATGATCTCTTTCTCTCTCACAAAGGTAGACTTTATGGAAACAGAAAATTCCAGCAGTATTAAAAAACAAAAAGCCTTGGTGACTAAGGTGTCTCAGAGGGAAGAGGTGGTTAAGAAATGTCTTGGAGAACTTACAGAAGTCTGCAAAGCTCTGGGAAAAGTCTTTGGTGTTCATTACTTTAATATCTTTAACACTGCTACTCTCAAGAAGCTTGCTGGTAGGTGTGTGTGAATCATCTGTTACATGGCATAAATTAATAGGCCAAAAATTAACCTTGCTAAAGAACTTACGTGTATAAATATATGTTGGTCTTTTGTATTATTTTCATTGAACCTCTAAATCGAAAGCTCAGAAACAATTTAAACTTACTCTTGACATAAAATATACTCTAAGATATATATAGTAGTTTGTTATTCAAACAAATTTGTACTTATAATTTTATATTTTCCTCTAATGCTGGATGTTAGAATATGGATAATTGCAGTCTTGAGCACCAGATGTCTGTCACTTATTAATTTTGTGTCCATTTTTGCCTGGCTTTATGATGTTTAGCTATGCTATGTACAAATGTCTTTGCAATGAAAAGCTAAAACATAATCTATGAAAAGAGATTATGTTTTATGTTTCTTTGAATCTGGATCCGGCACACTTCTATGTGTTTAGTTAATAAATACTTGCTGACCTGAGTTATTTCCATTAGTTCAGATAGCTCACCCAGAATTCTAATAGTAAAGTCTCTGGAAAATAAGTTGTCCCAGTAAGTTGACTGACTAGTGTACATTACCTTCCATGTTCTTCCTTATAAAATCTCAAATCATTACCTTCTCTCTTTTCCATTCTCCTACCACCACAGGTCATTATGGTACTTCATCAACTCTAAGATGCCATCTATTTTATGAACTATTAAGAAAGAAAAGATGCTGCTGATTAAACTATAGCAGTGCTTGTATTGAAAAAAGTTTTGACTTATTTAGATATAGATTTTTATCATATACAACTGCCACACATGAAGAACGCATAAAATCAAAGTGAGTTAATTTAGGTACTTGTGAAAATTCACGTTCGAAGACTGATTCTTCCGAATAATTTTTTGACAGTTGTCCATGTCTCGGTTTTTCCTCATATTGTTGAGAACGTCAGTGATACAACCTTTTTAGTGTATTCCACCCTTTTTCCAAATATTTTAATCAAAACCCTGTCGCCCATTCTGATTTGGTGGTGATGTGTTCTTGATAATAGCACAAAGTGTCAGTGGCAGTTTACACGTCTCTCAGTCACTCAGATGTAACACTGCTTCATCCACTTTAGGCATCTGTTTTTTTAGGTCGTGTAAAGCACTGGTTGTTGCTTGCAAGAAACTATAGAATTGTCATTGCCTCAAAAACACACTTGTTTATTAATGCCAAATTTATTCCCCATTACTCTGTTTCTGAGGTTTTTTGCATTTACAAAGTTACTTTTTCAATGCTAATCACAGTTTAGTCTCTTTAGACGTTTCACGTGGCAGTTAAACTCAGCACATAGGGAACCATCACTGCAGTCACTCCTTAGACATGCTGACAGTACTAATAGTTGTGACTAAGTTCTCACATGCAGAGGTTGCAACAACCGCAGTAGAGCTACCATGCAGGCATCAGCACTTGTAAGATATATCTTGACCACAGGAAAGCCAAACCATGAAAATGTGTCTTAGAATTGATGAAATGTAGGCTTTTGTTCCTCAGCTATTAGTGTGATTTCTTAACTGTTCTTCTTAACTCCAAATATGAACATGATATGCATTTTAATCTTTTAAAAACTGCTAAAATTTTGACAGCTCTCCAGATAAAGTGCCAAGTCTACCAAGGATCTGCATTTCTACTTGCCGTTCTCACTTATCTTCCACTAGCCCTCTCCTTAAACCTTCTGGTTTGTCCCACAGGTCTGTTCCTTTTCCTCTAAACATAGAAATGATGTAAAAGTCACAGATTTGAAATCCACTCTTTGCCCAAGTCTAATCCATAGGAATGACTACTCCCTCACTCTCCATAGCCAGTGCATCAGTGACTCCTACAGACTCGCCCCCAAAACACTTACGAATCCATCTTTTCTCCATCTCTACTTCTATATCCTAGTTCACTGCATCCTCGCTTGCTCCTCTGTCCTCCCAGTTTCTACTCTTTCCCTTACAGTCTGTTTTCCATACAGCAGCCAGAGTGATCTTTAAAATGTCAGGCTCGTCCAGCTATAAGACTGATGCAGTCTGTATGCAGAAGACTCAACAGCCTACTCATTAAAGTCAGAATACCCACTCCACCCCACATGCAGGAAGGAAGACAGGGAAAGAACGGGACTGGGTTGTGGGGATGTAAAAATTCAGTTATGGCTTTTCTGAGGAGGATATATGAGTCTAGACTGCAGGGGAGGAGGAGGAACTGAAAATATGAATGTGTTTGCCACAGTCTTTGTTGTGAGAACAGAATAAGTTCTGGTTAAACTGAGATACGGTGCACAGGTCCTCCCTCTGGTGTCCCCCATGTCCTGTGCTCTCGACCCTTCTCTGCCCTGACTTAACACACCTTTGCTGCTGGAATTGGTTGATGGGCTCCCGCCTTCTGGGCCTGTCTGCTGCCTCTGTTGGCACCAACAGCCTTGTAGAAAATTAGCCCATGTGCCCAGTGCTCTGCAGTTAGTTGGCACTTAACAGGCATGTGCTGAATGGATGAATGAGCATAAATTCAGTGGGTTTTCTATGGGTGGTAATTTAAATTCCTAATTTTATGTCCATGCACAGAATCTTTATCTTCTGATCCTGAGGTTTTGCTTCAAATTGATGGTGTTACTGAAGACAAACTGGAAAAATATGGTGCAGAAGTGATTCCAGTGTTACAGAAATACTCTGAGTGGACATTGCCAGGTTCAGTATATAGCTAAATAAGTATTTTTTAGTAGCCTATTTTAATGTTAAGTGATGCATCTCACCAGATTAGAATTCTATGGGTACCGCCTTGTTTTCATGCTTCCTACACCTTGACCCACTGACACTCAAGCGCCCTGTGCAGCGCCCACTGGTGTGCCAGGCACCTCTTAGAGGATACTGGTGCTTAGGTCTGTGGGTGATGCCAGCTACTGAACCTAATAGAACCCAAAGGAGGACCCTTTAGCCCAGGAGTTGGTGGTTCTGTTAAGGCAAATGCCCGAGGAGTTAGGAGCGCTGGGTGCAGATCCCAGGTCTGCCACCATCTCGTTCTGTGGTCCTTGGCAGGCCATAAATAACCACCCTCTTTGTGCTATCTGACAAGCATGTCTAAAGTTAAAATTCAAGTGTGGAGTTTAGATATTTTGGGAAAATTAACGTGGAATGCTAGATGATCTTATCAGCCATTGAGAGACTCTGCCCGAGTGAGTGCATCATTAGCCAATGTTCCCAGAGATTACATTAGGCCTGTCACGAAGACCTCTTATTACAAACCTCGTCACTGAGCTACAGAAAGCACTGACTAAGGGAAGAGAGAGAACAGAGAAAGATGTAGGAGACAGGACAGGTGCAAAAGTCTCATCACATCTAACATACTTCTGCACAGTAAGACTCACAAGGCTAAGATCAACGTTTTCCCTGTTTTTGTAAGGCACCACGGTGGGGATTTTTTTCTTAAGGCTAATAATGGTAATGGTAAGCAGGCTGAGAAATGAGTGAGCATGCCTTTCCAATTCTATCTGTTCATAATTGTTCAACAAAATGCTGAAAAGTAGGGTTTCATAAATTCCTGTGTATGGTTATTTTCGGTTGAAAGCCTTGCTTTGGCTACACTGATACTCTCTTGGTGGGAACATCTTGTTTGTCTAGTATAGTAACGTGTTCATAAGGGATTTTCCCACATCTGACAGGGCTGCTCTGTGGAAACAGCCAGTGTGGTAATGATTGCTGCCACTGCTGACAGGCACTATGCCAAGACCTTTGCCTATTTTGTATCACTCAATCCTCACAACACCCATTTCACAGATGGAAATGGGTGAGGCTTTTTCATGTCCCCAGAATCACACAGCTGGATGGACAGTGCCCTTCGCCCCAGCTATAGTGCCTCACTGCATGGACCAGTGCTGTGAACCAGTGTCGAGGGGACAGGGTCCTTCGTGCTCTTCCTACCAGGGAGCACATCCTGCGGGTAAACCAGACCAGTCAGGAAATACCTTCCTTCAGAAAATGGAGAGGGACCACTGTTGACCTGTAGGGAGATTTCATGTTCTTTGAGTTCCTTGGGATGCAAATGCCTGTGAAAACGACCATGTTTTGTGGAAATGTGTGCTTTCATACAGACCTCTTACCTACTGTGTACGTAAAGTGTTCACAACTGTTATACAAAGAGGTGTTTTGTCTTTGAAGAGTAAAATGTCTAGAATTTTCTGATACTCATTTACAAAGTAACTATTGTTCAAAGGTGAGGTGCAGAATGTTGTTTGTTATGTTTCTCTTACACTGAGTCATTTTTTTCAGCTTGTCTTTTATTTAATGCGTTATACTTAACTGGATTAACTGCCCAGGCAGTAGCAGGGATGCAGGCCATATACACCAGTATGAGCTAAACCTGACATCTCTAGTTAAGTTAAAGAGTATCACAGATTTTTAAATAAATTCTGATCCTCTTGCTGTAAAAAATAGTCACCGAGCACTTTGGGGCTTTGCAAAATAAAAAAAAAGAAATGATGATCAGTTCTTGCAGAATTGTCAAGTCTGTGTGGCAAGAAGACGCCAGGAAAGCAGGTAGGTGTCGGCTGAACTGCCTCCTGTGTTGTGCGTCTCCATGTAGACTGACAACACTGGGATCAGCAGGGTATTTCCAGTAAATGTCTGAATTTTCCATTTGTAGCTGAGGACGGTTCCCCACGAGTAAGCCCATCCAGCAGCGGAGGAACGGGAAGAATTGGCTCTGAGGAATGCTATGAGGAAACACCCATATCTTCTCACTACTTTGCAAATAAAGCCAAAAATGAAAGAAAGAGGAAAAGGATGCCAGCCTCCCACAGGTCTAAAAGGAGAAAAACTGGTTTCGGTGATTTCAAGACAAAAGTGTAAGTTTTGAGACCTGTTCTGCAATATAGTGTATAAGGGAGAAAAGTACAGAAATATAACTGCTCCAGTTTGCATTGAAGCGTTTATTAAAACACACCATCACTGTTACCTCTGCAATTAGTAGAGTGATTATTAAGGTTTGATCTCAAGCAAAAACATCTGTTTCAGATTTTTAAAATACTCATTCCTGAGTTGATTATCACTAAAGTTTTCTAGTTTGTAAAAACTTCTCCAGTTTTGATCTTAACTTAGAAAAAAGACTTTTTTGATACTTGCTCTTCTTAAGAGACTTTTCCACCTAAAATACTATACAGTAGCTGAATGAGCAAAGAGGTTTGTTTCCTCCTCGCTTTTATGATTTTATCAGTAATTGCTACACTGTTTTTATTGCTGCAGAATCTATGAGCCTCCAGTCCCTGCCCTTCACAAATACTAGGGAGAGCCCACCTCCCATCCTTTGCAGGGCAGCACAGGGGAGGCCACAGCAGGAAAACCAAAGGATGAGTCAGCCAGGTCTCTCTGGGCTGCATGAATGGTTTCCGTCTTCCCTTTTCTACACGTGCCTGGCCCCTGGGCTTGGATACATCTGCTATGGGGTGCTGTCTGCACACCAAGGAGGAACAAAGATAGTGTTGTCAGGTCCTAGGTGCTGATCTGGGCAGCGTTCTTCATATTGCAGTGTTTCTGACAGCCCCTTTTCCTGTATTCTGCAAAGACATCCTCTGTTTTATAAGCAAAGTCTGGCAGGATTGTGACCATCCCATCAGTCTGGAGAATGTGGCCCTCAAATAACTATAGGTTGTCACAGGAATGTGTACAGAAAAGGGAAACAAGTCCTCAGTGAGCTCCTGCAAGCCCTTGTGTTTTTCTTTTGCAGTTTTTCTACCTCTTTTTCCTTCTGAGTAATAAAAAGGAAAAATTGAGGGAAGAGAGGGGAAGGCAAATGTTACCAGATTGTCATTTTCTTGTTAATTCTGTAAACAAACGTCTTGTATGTGCTAATCCTTCTGCAGGGTACAGAAATTACAGGCATTAGTAAATGTTAGTTTAATTTTGTGGTTTTTAATATGCAAGTGACCAGCAGATGTTCTTCAGTGGAGACATGTTATTTTCTTCATTTAGTTCTCTCTTTTGGGAAATACTCATTTCCTTAGGAGCCCATACAGAGTAGGAGTCCAGCCCCCTGGGGTTTATGATGAGGAAGCTGAGGTCTGGCCTGGGGAAGGCTTGTGCCAGGCTGTCCTCAACCTGGTCTCAATTCCACAGGGAGTCTTGGGCACTGACTCGCCCACACCTGCCCAGGGCACATTTCTGCACATTGTCCATGGAGATTCCTTAAAAATGGTGATGATTGTCTCGTTTTTACTTGTTAGAGCAGAGCAAACCACATTTTAGTGTTCTATTCATTGCCATCGGCTCTCTTATTCAGTTTTCACAACTTTTGTTTTTAGGAGTGAAGCACTTTGCCCTATGGCCTAGAACCTGTTCTAATAAGTAGGAAAGCTTACAGTTGTTCCAAAGCCAGTCCCAATTTTGATGCTAGTTTTTAATTAGCCTGTGTATCTACAATGGAATTCTTCTCTAATCCCTACTGACTAAAACCAGTAAATTTTGTAACTTTTTTTACCCTTGTAACAGCCTCTTTGTATAGTGCTTCACTCTCCTCATTTCCACTGAAGTTTCCCACAGTTTCCACTCTGCTCACCTGGTGGAGAGTCTCTGCACGAGGACAGAATAATTGTGGCTTTTTGCCAGGGTCGTTAACTCTCCACCCTGCCCTCAAAGCTTTACATCTTCAGAATAACACACAATGAACCAGTTGTGTTCCTGTTCTCTAAGTGGGAGTATAATGGATGGCTGGTGAGATGGAGGCTGCTGTTGGCAGATTCATTCTGTAAATCAACATAAACAGCAGGTTTTTGCTCGGGGCTTAATTTCTCTGCAGGAAATCAGGGTAGGGAAGTTTAGGGCTGCTTCTCTGTGGAGATAGCAGATCTCTGCCAGTTCTGCAGTAACACTGCCCTGAAGCAAGAGTTTAACAATGTTGAGAAACTGCTTTTCACCTAGCCCCACCAGAATGTTGTTAACACAGAGTGGTGGCCCCTGAATTCAGAGGTGGTAGGCCACTTGCGTACCCCGATGCTGTGGAATTAGTGTTGGGCATGAATTCAGCCTAGTTACAAAGCGGCAGGAAATAGTTGTGTAGGAAAAAGGCTTCTATAGAGAATGCAGCTTGCTGTTATCCTTGTAAACGTGCCGGCCCTATGAATTGCTTTTTCCATTTTATTTTGGAAGGTGGAAAAACCTAGATGTTATCTCCAGGTCAGTGAGGGAAGTGAGGTGCTGGAAGGACTTTGTAATAGGCTCTGGGTGGAGCTTCTTCCCGGGTTTTAAGGCAATGAGTGGGAGGTGCAAGCGTACAGAACTGGGAGTGTAGGAAAGCCAGCAAGGTGCTGGCAACATGGCTGTGACAGAGACCTAAGCCACTCAGCAGGCCTCCCCAGGGAGCCACGTCTGCAGCTTTCCCCTTCCCCCAGCTGGGGCTGGACATGGACAGGAAGAGGCTCTGCTCTGCCCTGCCCCACCTCCACTCACCGGCCCTTTCTCTGGACTGTGCAAGCACAGTAATTCCAGAGTATGATTGTCCAGGCACTGGGGGCCTTCAAACAAGGTACTCTAACTTCTTTATTTGGTCAGAACAGATCTGGGAATGTGGATCTAGGCTGTGTTGTCCAGAGGGAGGGGTCTGATGAGAGGCTGTGAAAGGCGGGGGTGGAGAGAAGGCTCATGGGGTTTGGTCTCAAGTCACAGAATTCAGAAACAGTTCTCAACAATTCAGGAAGACACATTTGTCTGAAGAGCAGTAGTTTTTTACTCCTCGAACTGTAAAGGAGACTGACCTTACCTCCAGGGATGTTTAGAAGCAGAAAATGCATAGAGACATGTAAGACCAAGGAAAATCATGGCTTATATAGCTCCATCAGGTTCCGAAAAGACTGTTCACTTTGCGTTATATTTAACATTTCAATTTTCTTTGTCACATTTTAGGGGGTCCACCACATGCAGAAAGACATCTCCTAAAACTAAATCCTCTGGCGTATTTGGACCGAGTTCAGCTGTGCGTGGTTCTCAGGCAGCATCAGGAACCAGTAGAAAATTGGGGCTCATGGCCCCACCAAAGCCTGTAAATAGACCATTCCTCAGACCTTCATATGCGTTTTCGTAACAACTGAACCTCAATGTACAGAGATTTTATTTCTTATTTGTCAGCATCTGACCATCTGTGAATATAAAGCTGTTAGTTTCATTATACCGTTTGTAATTTTTACCCGTTTCTATTAATACTTAAATAAATGCTTGGGGTGACAGTTTTTATTTTTAAAATAAACATTTTCTTTTGAATAAGCATGATTTGCTGCCACTGCAAGCTTTGTGGCTGTTGTTTCTGAGGACGTCTGAAGCAGCAGCTGAATCATCTCAGTGAGAAATTCCCAGCACGACATGGAACGCAGAAGCCGAAGGAAAAGACGTGCATAGGATGTTGTGAAACTGTAAAACTTTCTGCAGAAGACAGAAGACAGAAAATAGGAAAAACATATAACAAAGGATTAATATCAATAATATACAAAGAGTACCTATACATCATTAGGAAAAAAAGGACAGCCCAGTAGAAAAAAGGATGTGAATAGGCTCTTCTCAGAAGAAATGAAAGTGGCACACAAATGTGGGAACTGCTCAATCTCCCTAGTTATAAATATAAACTAAAGCACTGAGATGCCATTTTTTTTTTGCCCATCAAATTGTCAACACTGAATAACATCTGAAGTCTGGGATCAATCAACAAAAGCATGGTTAGTTACTCTGCTGGTGAGAACATATTAGATGTCAGCGTAGTCCTTTAGTATTGGGGGCCTGCCTTTGCAGCGCCCTCTGTTAACAGGCTGATTGGCCAGAAAGTCTTAAAGTAGAATTTTGGCACCTGTTTTCAGAGCTCCAGTACCTCATCTTTGGAGACATCTTGTCTCTTAGCTGTAGGTAATCTTGGTGACCTATTTGGGACCTACTTCTCTCAGCCTCACTCAAGAAGTTAAAGCTGAGGAGGCCTGGCCTGGGCCAGAGACGTTGAGGACAGAGTTGGCTGGAAGCCTGTGGCTTCTGCCTGAAGACTCAGTACTGAGATGGACCTTGTACCCACCCCAAGGGGCCACCCTTGCAACTGCACACCTGCTACTCACGGCCACTTGGGGCTTTGGCCTCTGCCTTGAATGGAGGAGATTGGCTGGACAAGAGTCTGCGAATGCCTCTCAGAGCTGACATTTTCGTGAAACTTTCAAGTGATTCCTGACTCGAGTGGCCAGGAGAACTTTCTCGGAGCTAGGAGAGGAAATGAAGGACAAAGTAGCCAGTAGTTGAGGCTGCTGGGATAAGGTCACCAGCGTGAGGTCACCTTGCAGAGTTGGTGATGCACAAGGGTATCTGGCAGGAGGTCATACCCTTCCACCTACAGCAGCTCTGGCTTTGAGACGTGGGAGGCAGCCTCCTCATAGAGCTGATGCCACGGACGTCGTGCCACTTCCTGGCTCTGGCCTCATTAATTCCATTACTGAGGACCTCATCTGCCTGGATTCTGGAGGAAGCTGTCCCCTTAGAAGTGCCCACTGTGCCTCCAGAGACCCTGGTCAACGGGGAAGACAGATAAAACAGTATAGTGGGAGCCCCAAGGACAGAATGCAGAGACTGAGCAGCCAGCACGACCCACAGCCCTGTCACCTGCACCTTTCGCCGCAGCCATGAGGACAGAGCTGACTCAGCACCCCCTCTGCAGGAACCTGAGGTCTGGAGACCTTTGACTAGTCCTGTCAAGTGGCAGAGCCAAGCCTCACACCCAGCTTTTTTTTAAAGTTCTGGGTTGGAACTGACTGCTCAATTCCTCAGGCTCCAGAAGCAGGCACAGAAAATCAAGCGGCCTCCTTCGGTTCAGCCTCCAGTCTTTCCAGAACCCTGGAGAAGGCTCCCCACACAGGGCAGTCTCAGGAAGACAAAAGCTCATGGATTTGCCCTGAAACAAAACTGGGGCTTCTGGCAGCCACAGGTGGTGAAAGCAAAGCCGCTCCATGCTGGGCCCTGGTGGGGACCCTCCGTGGGCACAGAAGTCACCAGCACCTGGGAAGAGGGGAGGGGACAAGTCCACCAGGGAGTTCCAGCCTAGGATGCTTCTCTGGCTCACCCTCGCCATCACCCTCTGGAGGGTACTGGAAGGATTGGACTCTGACTCTCCAGCTGTACACACCTCCCACCACGGGAACCCACTCCAGAAAGCTGACAAGTCCTTGCTCTTAACCTCCAGGGCCAGAGGGGAAACTTGGAGAGCCTACTCTGTGGCCAGGGCTGTTTCAGGAACTTTCATATAATTTAATTTACTCCTTTAATGCTAGCAGCCCTGGGAGGCAGGCCTGTGATACTAGCCTTTTTTATACAGAAACCAGAATTCAAGGAGGTTATGTAATTGCCCAAATCCACACAGCTAGAAAGCAGTAGTACGTGGGGTGACATATATCTTACTTGGCCCTGAAGAGTCCCAGTACATGTGCTGCCCTGGCGTAATGGTTAGCAGTGTCCTTTTCATCTCAAAAATGTTCCAGTTTGGGCAATAAATTACGAGGAATCCAGGTCTGTGCTCTTTCCTGGACAATTCAACCTCTCCCAATCCAGTTTTTTCTTCCAGAGCTCCAGAGCCCACCTGCTCAAAACTTCGGGCCCCGGGCCAGGCGCCAGGGACAGAAGCCGTAGAATTATCAGCCAGCACAGCTGAGCTGTGGTTTTTCTCCAGAAGAGGAAGCAGAGGCTGTGGTCTAGGCCCCCTTCCTCTTCTTAAACTGCTGCTTCTCCTCCTACAGCCTGGAGCTGCTCCAAGCTCCCCAGCCCACCCTATCCGTGGGAGGCTCCTGGAGTCCCAGCCGGGCCCTGCAGCTTAGAGTGGCAGACAGGGGGTTCACTGAGCCCTAGGCTCCCACCCTGGCAGAGGCCTCTGGGCGGAGAGGACAGTGGCCTGTGGGCCCTTTATGGAGGCCAGGAGGGAGTCCCCAAGAGGCTCTAGCAGCCACTTGTTCCTCAGTGCAGCAGCCACAGTCCGTATGTGGTCTCAGCGTTCCGAGAAGTGAGCTGGTGGCATATGCTCAGGGACCCAAGCTCTGACCGGACCCTGCTATTGACTGTAGCCCATGGGTTCAGTCCCTGGTTGCTGTGAGGCAAGGACTCAATTCCTGTAGCTTCGCAGAGCACCACCAAAGCTAGGACGAGCACCCGTGGCCTTTAGAAAGCCCTTGCTCTCTGAAGTGCTCATTCTCCTGTTCTTCCTAGCCCCAGAACAGCTTTCCTCAGCCAGACCCCTGTTCTCTGTTGGCAGGAGAGGAAGGAGGGAGGGAACAAATCTCACAGTGGTTGTAGTGGGTGGCCAGGCCCCTGTTCTGTTCACTGTAGAGAGGATAGGAATAAAGAGGAGTTAGAACCCCGAGGAGGGGAAGCGTCCCCCCTCTCCTCACCCCAGGCGGGGGTGAGGGCCCAAGGCTGGGTTCCTGTGGCCTGAAGCTGTGGAAGATAGAATTTTGGTGTTATCACGGCATGATTCCACCACCCCACAAAGGATTCAGTGACTTAGATGGCTCCTGAGCCCGGGTCTATTCAGGATACAGCTCACCCCGGGGGGACTCTGCCTGCCCCTGTGGGTTTCGCAGGCCACTGACTTCAGCCTGTCCTGGCCCCAGTGACATCTGCCAAGAGTCCCAATGCCCCACAAAGGTCAGGCTCTGGCCTTAGGCCCAGCTCTAGGTCAGAGTAGAGCTCTCGGGTCCCTGCCTGCCAATGTGAAGACCACTCGTGGGGCAGAGACTGGAGCCATGAACCTTGGTGGTGACCTTCACTGCCGTCAGGAAGGGTCTGAAGAGCCTCCTTTAACAGACTGAAGTCCCAGCCTGGAAGTCAGTGCATCTAAGAAACAGACGTTTCTTGGAGATGACTGGAGTCCTGCTTGCACCCAACCTTGGGTCTCTTCCCTAGCCAGGGACCCTGAACCTCTTGTGATCTGGGAGGCGGTAACCCTGCTCACCTCGAAACAGAAGCGTGTCTGCGGCAGCTGCGGTTTAACCGAGCCGGAGAGAAGGCCGCCCACAGAAGCACCACGACGGCTCGCTGCCTGCACGACTGCATGTGCACCACAAACGGACCGAGCTGCATTCATTCCCGTCGGTCCCCAGCACCCAGTCCAGTGACCCTGCTCCTTCTGAACCAGCTGAGTGACATTTACCTACTCCAGGGCTTCTCCGAGCCTGGATGTAAAGCGCAGTGAATGTAGTGCCAGGTCACTGCCTCCAGAGGTGGTCGTGGACACCTGTTTGGTCAGATGTTCCACAAGCATTTGGTGGCCGGAACATGGAGACCCAGGCACGGCCGTGGCCCTCGGTGAGGTCACAGAGAAACAACTGACACTGTTGGGAGGAGAACAGAAGCACAATGGGGTGTTGGGGATGCTGTGGGAGCCCCCCAAGTGAGACCTAGTCCAGTCTGGGGGTCACAGGAAGTGAAGTCGAGTCTTGAAGAATGAGGAAGAGGTGAGAACAAAAGGAGACTCCAGGTATAAGGGAAGCACAAAGGTAAAGGGCTGGAGGTGGGACAGAGCATGGCCCCTCTGAGGAGGACCACCCAGGGCTCAGGACAGGCCCACAGGTGGAATAGCCAGCTGAGGTGGTCCTAAGGAGCATGGACTTGTCCCCAGGGAAGGCAAGAGACTAAGGAGTCAGACTAAGCTACCTCAATCTGCAGTCAGGTGAGTTGGAACCGTCCGAAGGGTGTTGAAGAATGTGGGAGTGGAACAGCCTTGCTTAGTGGGAGTCGTTTGCGGAAAAGGGTCTGTGTCAAAGGAAGTCTGGATTCTAAAGCTGCTTCCAGCACCAAATTACATCTCAGCCACAGCGAAACAGAAGCAGAACCATCATTCCCAGCAGGCACTTAGCCAAGTGAACTGAAGGCAAAGAAAACTCCTTAGAAACAGTGGAAGCAGGTGTAAGCTGACACTTCCCAGACCTTGCCAGCCTGCAGTGTCAAATGGGGTTGCATTGCCCCCACAAAAGATTTTGCCTGAGAGCAGAGTTCTGTCCCCCTGCCAGACCAGGCAAATGCCACTCCATAACGCGATCTGTTGGGGACTCCTAGACAGGGGGCCTGAAGCACCAATGTGTTGCAGAGGTTTTCCAGAAAAATGCTGTTTCCGTGTTTACTTAGAGCCTGCTCTCTACCTGGACCCAACAGACCCAGCTGCTGAGTTGAGAACAAAGTCTTAAAACAGAATGGGGCCAGCCTCTCCCCACGGTGAGTTTTACCAGTTCACAGGCAGGAAGACCATGGCTAGGAGTCAGAGTCCTTGAGATCAGAGGCCAGTTGGGTCAATTTACTGTGTAACCTTGAGTAAATTACTTAACTTTTTTGTCCCTCAGAGCGATCATAATAGCATCACCCTACGGAATCGATTATTATGAGGATTTAACAAGATGAGGCGTGATCAGCATGTAGCACGGTGTCCGGCGCTGGCTGTATGAGAGCTGCTGTTACAGCACAGACCCACTCGCTCTGTATTTGTTGTTGTTGCATCTATTTGTATCTGATGAATAAACTGGACTGGACACAGTTCCCACTCGGTGGGTTCAGCCACTCTCAAATTAATCCTTTTTATAAAATTTCTCAAAAACACAACAACAACAACAACAAAGCCTCTTTCAGGCATGGCCACACCCAGCTATGCAGCCATTATAAGCATCTAGATTCTGGGGTTCTGGAGACTGGCAGACAGCACCCCATAACATAGCAGGTTTCAATGCAGATTCTAGGAACCCCTGGAGGATCAAAGGGTAGACAAGAGAATGTATATAAAGCCCTAAATCATATGTACTGATGTTTGTCTGCAGATTTCTGGGACAGTGGCCGTGACTTTTATCAGAGAGGCTAAAGGTGGCCTCAGCAGGCTCCCCGGGCAGTGTGACTGCTCCCAGACACACCAAGTCACTCTGAGATGAGATGCCGGGACAAAGATGGGAGTGGCTCAACTCTGCATCTCCTTCCAAGAGAGCCAGGCCTTCTCCAGAGTGAGGAGGGGACTCAACATAATGAAACGGTGAGCACAAATTAGGAAATGTAAAGCCTCAGGCAAAAGTATGATAATTAGTCATAATAGCAAACTGCCTGCAATCTTGTCAGGTGGATAAGCCTCATGGAACAGTGAGCAGACCTGTCTCATCACAGACCAAGCAAATGGCGGGCAGAGTCCATGGCGCAGCTTCTGCAAAAATGGCCAAAGGAGCCACAGAATGGGTGAGTCCAGACCCTTGACTTATCAACCACAGGAGCTCTTAGCTTTTCTTAGCCTCGTTTCCTCACCTGAGAAATGAGATTCTGTGGGACGGTGGTGGCCACCGAGCTGTCTTCCTCCCAGGGTTGTTGTGAAGAGCAAGAAGCCCGTAAAGGTGGGTGACAGGTTTAGTGTCTGCCTCAAAGCAGCTGGGCCCGGGCAGCCTGAGTGTGAATCTGAAGCTGGCACTTCCTCCCTGGGTGCACCTGTGTCTAATGGGATACTTTAAGAGTGTGACAAGCTGTAGCCATCTTCATGATTTATACACTCCCAGGACACACTTGGGTGCCACTGTCAACCCTTCTTTTGGGAGGCCTGGGCCTGAATAGAAGGGGCTCTGGGGACAGGTAGGGTAGGAGAGGAGGAAGACAGGGAATTCAGCAGAGAAAGAAATGTCCCAGAGAGAAATTAAACTGCAGCTCTACGTCAGTGGTGAGGCTACTTTTCCCATGTCCTCACACACACAAAAAATGTCCAATGAACTGTTTCTTGTTACCTCATGGAATGGATCTATTTGGGGCTCAGTGGCTCTGTTACTCAGCACTGGTGCATCCTGCATGCCGTAGTCCTCACCACAACCTGTGAAGAGGATCTTGTTATTTTCTTGAGGCAGGGGAGCCTGGGGTGCAGGGCATTTCACAGAAAGCAGGAAAGAGAAGACCTGTAGCCCTCAGCAAGGGTGGCCTCGATGCAGTGACTCTCTCATTTCCGCCTCCCCACATATGCGAGGGGAAGGCAGCCTGGTTCCCGTATTAGAATGAGTACAATGTCTGCAGGAGTTGCTAAATTAACTGAGCAAGATGGAAAGAATGTGCAAAGCCACCCAGGAAGGGGAAGGAAATCACATGAGGGCACAAGTTGAAAGGGAGCGAAAGGAGCTTCCTTGAAACTAATGGCTTCAGGATAGAGAAAAGTTAAGGAGGATATGAATCGGGTATAAAAAAGAGCACGAGGAAGAGGCAATTAAAAACTAGAGGAAATGCAAAGCGAGCTTACTGAAGGAAAGACACACATTGAGGACAAAGCAGGACCATTATACATCTAAAAACTGAGTTACAGTGTAGCGCATAAACCTGAAAAGCAAATTAATAGAAACTTGAAATAATCACAATAAATTCAGACAGAAGAGACAAATACATTCAAACAATTAGAAGACAATCATCATGGAACCCAGACCTTCCAACATGTGAGGGATTGGAGTCCCCGAAGTAGATTATCCAACAGCTAAAGCAAAAGAATGTTTAGAGAAATTCTCCCTGAAACGAAGGAAGAACCAAGTGTACGGGTTGAGAAGGCACAAAAGAATCATCATCATCAGAAACAGTCTGAATCAGGCTGAGTTACTCATCTCGAAGATAAAGAAAACAACTCTCCAGGCACAGGGAGGAGACACCCAGTCACCAATAAGGGGAGAAAAGCCAATTTGATCTCAGATTTTTCAACAGCAACAGTCAATATGAGAGGACAAGGGAGCTAAGTCTTCAAAGTTGTGTAGAAAGGGGGAAACCAAGACTATTATACCCAGAGATGTTGTTCCAATTTATAAACCACATGGAAAGGATCAGGGAAAATAGCAGCCATGAGTCTTTTTGGGAAAAAAGAGAAGAATTACTCAGCAGTGAAATTAGCTAACCTTTAAAAAAGTCAGGTTTTTTAGAGGTATAGTCGTGACTCACATAAAGTGAATACATGTCAAAATTTTCATTTAACTAGTTAATTAGGGAACAAGTGGTGTTCAAAGGAAAGCTGGAACAACACACACATACATAGGCACGTGAGGAATACTAACGTGAGCGCGTACGTGCAAAACTGATCAACAGCTGCAGAGCAATCATCAGTTGCATGCCACTGGACAAAATTCACTTGCATTTCTATGAATGAGAGTAATTTGCTTTGCTCTAAGCTTTTCTACAGCTTAGATTTCCACCATGGAAAGCATGAGTCCCTAAATACAGGACACCCAGAGTCTTTTTTTGGGTGGGGGGGCAGTCCATTTTAAAGTCTTTCTAATTTGTTCTGATGTGAACAAGAGATAACTTCAAATACAAAACTCAGGGACAAAATATGCTTTAAAAATGCAATGGGGAAAATGCAAATCTATTTAAATACAAGCCTAAGATAAACTACTAGGAGAATTATGGTTGCAGAACAGAACAGAAGTGTTATAAACCTTGATGAAGTGAACATAATAGGATAAAAATCAGGAGCTGGAGGGGTAGAGAAGGAAGATATGTGAGGAAGTGGTTAACATTTGCATCCCAAGAAATGATCAAGCTTGCCCTAAGTGAACCGATTAATCTTCCCCAAGACTCCGATCTCAGTGAGGTTCATAATCTTTTTTCCTCGCGTTAGAGAAATTCATTATGAACTAAGCTCTCTTGTGGAAAGTGAAAATTTATATAAAGTTCAGCAGTTTTTCAGTTTTTTTTTCCTATTATACTCAAGAAAAATTTAATACGTTCAGTCTAAAATATAGCAGATGCGGCACAGTCCCACCCTTTAAAACTATTTGGACCTGCTTACCTTTTTCTCTACCTGTACCTCTCTCCATAGTTCTCTGTGCGTAGATGACATTCACCAGATGCTAATTAATGCTGGATGGTGGGCAGTATCATGCGTCCACCCTGCCAGGAAGGTCTACGTGCAGGGAAGAGAGTAGAGAACCGGACAAATAAAAACCCTGCCCTCAGGAAGTGGCATTCTAATGGGGGGCGGGAGATTTTTTTCTTCCTTCTTTGTACTTTTCTGTATTGCTCATTTTGTTGTTTGAGAAAGAGCAGGTATCATTTGTATTAAAACAGTGGTTATTATCTTCACACACACATACCCTTCAGATGATTCTTCTGAACTTCTGAACCGTCAGTTGCGAACCAGTGCATTTTAAGCTGTGTGAGTCATTGGTATTTTAGTGTAAATAAAGTTTTCTGGGAGACAGCGTGCGTATCCAAAGGTTCTGCAGGTCCTATCTGGGCACCTGAATCTTGGAAAGAGCCGAAGATGGAATTCAGTCCCTTTTAGCTGAAAGATCCATTGAGCTTGTCTCCTGAGCCCCTCTTGCCAGGGGTTCCTGTCCTGTCAGGTAGATGCCCATTCTGGCTGCCACTGCCCAGCCCAGCTTTGATAAGTATCTGGGATGTGCCTGGCCAAGGCTCTGCTTCCTGCAGCCTTAGGGATTCCCGAGTCCCATCTTAGTCCATTACTGTCATCTCTCATTCCCACCTTTTGAGCAGAGCCCTCGCTGTAGCCACACTGCCTAAACTCCCACCGGGTCTTCGCACATGCTTTTTCCTCCATCAGGATGTCTTTCCTACCCTCCTTTCCCAACCCAGGTCCCCAGGCTCCTCCTCTGGAAGCCCTCCCTAACATACCTGCAGACCCTGCGGGTCAGACCCCTGCCACCGAGCCCCGCGTGGGCCATCATCTGGGAGGCAGGAAAGCACGTGGGTGAGACGGGGCCTGGCCTCTCACCAGCAGGGCAGCCTCAGCCCCAGTCCCTTATCCTCGCTGCCTGTTTCTTCCTCTGTAAAATACGAACATGGTAAAGTCTTTCTCATGGGTCCTTAAAAGGAATAAGGAAGATAATTGTATTTTTATTTTAAGGTTTATTAAAAGAATTACAATGAGATATGAGCTTAAAGGACGGTGGGGTGAAGGGGGAAATCATCAAGTCAGTGAAGAAAAGTGATAAAAAGTTTAATTGGGAAAAGAAGTCTAACTTTCCCGGGAGGGTGGAGGCTCACCCTGGAATCAGGCAGTGTCAGACGCCTTTGAGGATTCTGTGTGGGATGGGGCCCCCGGCCTCCAGGCCCAGCGGGAACTCTCTTCTCACCCTCCATCTCTGTTTTCAGACTGAAGCGTTCGTCCACCTGGTGCTGGCAGGGCCAAACACTAAACACCAAGAATTGTAGTAGAGAAAGACCGGCTGGTTTTTTTTTTTCATGACCGGCAACACCCAGGAGAACAAGAAGCTAATGCTCAGAAGCCCGAACTCCCCAGTGGCATTCTATAGGACAAAAATCACAGGACACCGTGGGGTAGGGAATCGGGGTCGTGCTGGGAGCTGATTGGGCAGAGGTGAGGTAAGGGTAATGAATCATTTCTTCAGGTCTTGAGGACAGTTCTGAGGCCTTTTCTAGCATCTCTCAGCATTCTACCTTAGGTCTCAGGACCTGAAACAAAACTTAGGTCCATTTGTTATCTTTAGCCTGCCAGAGGTCCAGATCTTGTGACGGTCAGCTAGGTGTGGGCTACTGTCTTCTGCAAACAGGAGAAAGGCTGGGGGCAGGGGGAAAGAGGATTTCTAGAGCTAGGATTTAAAGCTAAGCTTAATTAAAGTCTTAAGGACCCTTGGTTTCATCTCCTTCAGCTCAGCCCCCCACTCCCTGCAGAGCCTCAGGAGACATTGTCCCACACAGTGTCCACCAGAAGTTCCCCCCAAATCATACTCTATTTATGTAACAAGCTCACTGAGCAAACACAGCTTAGGGCAAGTCCCCAGCACCAGTGGGTGACCTGAGGTCACCTCCACCTCCAGTAGCGCTGGGTGAACCTCAGGGCAGGCGGGGGTGGGGCCAGGGTTGTCACCGTGCTGTCTCCTGATGTACCTCCTCCTCCCTCAGGAAATGGTGGCATGAACTCTTTCCCTCAGAGGTGCGTCGTCTACTGTGGGGGCGGCCTGGGGAGCTGCGGCTCAGTGCCCCCGGCACGCACATGGAGCAGGTGACGGAGCCAGCGCTCCTCCCGGGGGACCTCCCCAGCCTGGCTCTGCCTCTGGTCTGCACCCCGTGCCCTTCGCACTGGGCAAAACTCAAGTCACAGTCACTTTTGTTGGACACCGTGGACCAGATTCTCATCTCAGCTATGAGGGAGGTCAATTGTCCTCATTTTACAGATGAGGAAAGAGGAAACGGACCAAGCGCAGTGAACCGGTTGCTCAAGGCCACACAGCTGGGATTGGCAGGCCCACCTGGCCCTCCTCTGCCCCAGCCCCAGTGCCAGGCCAAGAATGAAGCAATGCAAAGCAGTGGGGACTGAGTGAGGATGCTGGCAGGGGTCTGAGGGACAAGAGTCTCCGCCTACCAAGGCGTTTGTAGCAGCCTCTGGGGGCCTGGGATAGGCAAAGTGCCCACATGGAGGCGCGGGAGTTGCCCCCATTCACATGAACACTCAAAGCCCAGAACCACCCGTCTCCCCACCCTGGACCCACTGTCGGACATGCAAATTAGTTCTAGTCTTTTGCTAAGTCAAGCAGCCTGATGACTCTACCCTTGTCCTACATCCCTTTGCTTGTGAGTGTGTGTAGGATAAATTCTCCTGGGGCTGGGCTCCAACAGGCCCTTCAACCAGGACAGGGTCCTGGGCCTCACGCCAGGAGGGCCTCTCACCTGGGACTGACCCAGACTCATCAGAGCTAGTCTTTCCGGTGATTCTCAGAAAGACCTCCCAGGAACCACCCGGAGGCTTTCTTCTTTGCAGAACTGTGGTTGGTTGGGTTTCTTTGGCCTTAGGGCGGTGCTGGGCTCCAGCCTTGGGTACGGAAGGTGTGCACCAGACCTGCAGCTTGTCATGCAAACCAAAAGAGGAAGCAGAGCTTGGGGAGCAGAAGGGTTCCTATTGGGCTTCCTGCCAGGGAAGAGGCTGACCAACAAGGACCCCCACTTCCTTCAAGAGGGCTCACTGACCACCCAGTCTCAGGGAAATGGGTCCAGCTTTTGCCCTAGCCCCTCTGCACCCTCCCTGTTATCCTGGAAAGGCCCTCCAGAGTCTGCGTGACCTTAGAATCCAGTCTGAACAGGTACTGAGACGGGATGGCTGTTCACTTCTTCACTAGCTCTGGCCTCTCAGCTGCCCACCCGGTGCCCTCCAGTGATGCGGAACTCCTCTGTGCCCACAGCATGTTGGGCGCCCATCCCAACCCTGGCCCCTCCGCATGGTAGTGTCTCCTTAACCGTGAGCTGCATGACAGCAGAGTAGATCCAGGTCACTGTTGCCTCCCTGGCACCCAGCACAGAGCCTGGCACGTTGTAGATGCCCAGTGCTAATGCACTGAATGCCCAGCAGCACCACAGTGGTGGTGAGCTGGGAACTCAGCTGTACCTGCCCGGCTAGGGGGCTCCCCGAGCAGGGCCCAGCCCGGGGGATGACAAGAAAGGGGCTCTACTATTAGTGCTCCAACCAGAGCTGCCAGCGAGGAGAAAGAGGAATGAAGGAATTCCTCCCCTCCCCACCAGAGCTTGAGGCTACCCCCGGACAAGGCCGAAGGCACCCCAGCCAGTTTTCCTCACGTACTGCATATGTCACACAGCATTCCTAGATGGAGAATCTGGGGCTTTTGCCTCCTTTTCAGGAATTTTTATCTAATTTATTTAAGGGTCCTCGTACCTGGGACTGACTCCTCTAACAAGCATTTGTGGCATCTCTCTCCTTTCAGACGCAAAGCTTCACGTGTCCCAGTCACCTCCACTCTTGGTGAGTTTTGCCTGCGTTTGTGCACCGAGTGAGCTCAGTAAACATGGTGAGGAATGGCCACTTCACTGGCAGCATCAGAGATCCGATGGATTCCACTGCAGAAGTGCTTTTAGCTCCCCTGCAAACAGCAACCAAGGTAACACCGAGTTACGTCACCCCTGGTTGTACATGCATGTCAATGCCTGGCAGTTGACCAGTATGCTTTCATTTTATTTAAGCTGTCCCCACCCTTCAGAGTGGGGACTGAAAACCAGCCTGTTCCCAAGGCTCCTGGTTGTCTGTTCTGATAAGCATCTGCGTCAGGCCACCCATTGCTCAATGGCAGCTCTGAGAGCTGGCCTTCCGGCCTTTGCACGCGTGTCCCTCTGCCTGGGGAGCCTCTCACTGTCATCCTTTAAAAAGTGGTAAATCATGACTGTCATACCCATATAAATATGAATACGTTAAAGAGTTTTTGATATTCTTAAGTCATCGAGGGAACTAGGCAAGCACTATTACCAGTTCCAAAGACAATGGGAAGAACAGACACATTTATTGATCAAGAATATTGAAAGGAGTGTGAAAATGGAGGCAAAACTGGGGAGGGGGTGTCAGTTGGTATTCCACAGGACAGTTCAGAATCTGCAGTCAATAGACAAGATTTTGAATCACTATCACTATCAGTTACCCACGATCTGCAGTTTGTAAAATGACCTTCATAGAACATAATCGGATAATGTAAGGAGTGTCCCTCAGAGTCGAGGTAATGCATAGCTTTTCTGCAGATGTACAGATATTTTCCTAGAATCCTGAACCCCAAAGCCCTTCCTCTGGCTACCTTAGCCCACATCTCTTCCACGAATGTTGCCTGGCTCCATATTAGGGTAGTGCCACCCACTGGGCTCCCCAGTCCCTTCATCTTCTGATCACTTAAAACAGTTGTGTCTTTTCTACTTCTCACTTTGCCTGTTTGAACTCAGGAGATATTTGTTGAATGAATGAATGAATGAATGAATGAGAGGATAAATGAACAAGACAAGGCAGTCCATGGGGCACCCCAGAGCCAGTCAAAGATGTGTGAGGCAGCGGTTGAACAGCAGTAGTGCCTCGTGAGTATGTGTAGGTTTCAAGCTTGAACTCAATAAGGGCTCCTCAGAAAGAAGGCTCCAGCCAGCTTGGAAGTGCTGCTTAAACACAAACAGCTTGCTGGCTTTTTTCCTTTTAACCACAGCAGTTATGAGAGCCTTTAATACATCAAAGTGTCCTATGAGTCTCTCAGAAGAAGAATGCAGTGTTTTAGTGTTTTCCATGCTTATCTGATGGTGACGCGTATTTTTTTAAATGGAGCAAAGATGAAGGTTCTGGAGAATTCACATTGAGAAATAGAAACATAATCCAACCTGCCGGATTTACTTAATAATACATATATCATTATTGCCTGGGTCAGAATTCTGGCTCCAGCATCAATCTTCCTGTGGCCTTGGACAAGTTCCTTAATGTCTCCGCAACTCGATTTCTTCGTCTATAAAATGGAACTGGAGAGAGAACTGTCCTCAAAGTTACTGTGGGGAGAACACTTAGCACAGAGCCTGGTACAGTGTGTACTCAATAAACGTTAACTGTGTCATTATTATTCATGGAAACACAAGGTACCGTTTATGGACTGCTTGTCTTTGCATTATCTTGCTTGACCTTCAGCACATCCATGAGGCCAGAGAGGAAGAGGAGATGGGACACTTAGGAGGTCAAGCCACTGGGCCAAGGCCTTGCAGCCAGCAGGAGGCCTAGGCTCTTGGACCAAGCACGAAGCCCCAAGAACAAGCTAGCTGAGGGCTAGGTATGAAGTAGGTTCTTCATAAAGGCTGTTTTCTTCTATGCCACCCTCCTCCCACCGCCCCTTCCAGCCAGGAGTCATGCTCGGCCCTGGTCTGAAGGTCACCTCTGGCCAGGGTTAAAGCGGGACTGACAGTGCTTCGGGCCAAGAGCTCCCAAGTGCACAGGCAGGGCAGGACCCAGGCCGAGCCTGGCTTCACTCTCCACCTCAACTAAGATCCTCCTCTCCCTTCTCTACTTCACCTTCCTCAACCTCGCCCTTCTGTACACTCCCTCAGATATTTGGGGATTTGAGAACCCGGTAGTCTCTCCCTTTTCAGCCATCCTGGTGACAGGGCTCTACTCTTAAAACACAGAAGGAGTTGAAAATTACTCTTGATTCAGTGAATAAATGAAGGAAGCCAGTGCCCTGGGGCTTGAGTGGGCCTGCCAGGCCACCTGAGGCTGTCCACAGGATAAACACAGAACCACACAGAGCCCCACCCAGGCCTAACCAAAAGTGCTGCTCAAAGAAATGACTCAGCTCCAGTGCTCAGATGCCATTTTCATGTTTTATGAAGTAAATAAAGGTGTTTTCATAACAGCTGGGATGCTGATCCAGCAGCAGGCTGTAAACAGAGCAGTGATATAGTCCAAAGTCTGGGCCTGAGGCAGGGCCATTGAGGCTAGAAGCTTCCCCAAGGTGGGAGGCCTCCTTCACACCCTGGTGAAGCCAGCTCCTTGCTTCAGCCCAGCAAATAGTATAGACCCCCTCCAGAGTGACACAGAGACTCACCCAGGCCACTTCCTTTACTGAGGAGGGAGGCAAGTGACAGAGCCAGACCTGCACCCCAGGGACCTGATTCTGTCCTCCCCAGATGCCTCTGGCCTGCTGTGGGACTACAAGCCTTCCTGGCGCTAATACTTTCAGACCCCAGTGCTGAGCCAGGGGGCTGGGGCTGGGGAGGAACCACCACACAAGTAAGGAAGATGTCCCACCCCTCCAGCAATGGCAGTCATGCTTGGGGGCCATGACACGGATGCCCTGAAACAGCTAATAGTGTGAAAGGAGGGTGGAGCTTAATCCTCCCGAGGCACTCAGAAGTAAGAGCTGCAGGAGTTGGGGGCAGGGCAGCACCACCCACTCACCCCCACCTGCCCCTTGTTCTTCATTCAGTCAGTCATCTGGCACTTTCTAAGGGCCCATCTGTCAGCTTCACCCCAAGCTTTCCCATCTCAGCAAATGGCAACACCATGTTCTTAGCTGCTTGGACCCAAAACCGAGGAGTCATCTTTGATCCCAGTTTTTCCAATGCATCAGCAAATCCAGTCTGCTTTATCATCACGACACATCCAATGTCAGTCTACTTACTGCTCAGCCACCACCAAGGCCAAGCTGCCCACCTCTGGCTTGGACGCTGCAGCAGACCTCAGCTGGACTCTTGACCCTTCAGCCTTGGCATCTCAATCCATCTCCAACTCATCAGAGTGGCCTTGTCACAGCATCATTCTGACTATACATTTCCCGTCTTCAGATTCTCCATTGAGCTCCACCAAATATGAAAACATTTTAGAGAAATTAAGCAGACCGGGTTTAGCATCAAACTATAAAGAGATGCGATGAACAGAAGAAGGGCACAGAAGCGGGACTCTGCGTAATGAGAACTTGCTATATTGACAGAGAGGCGTCACCAACCAGTGAGGAAGAGACAGACTCATATAAATGGTATTGAAACAAGTGGTAATCCATATGGAAAAAGTAAAATTAGATCTCCACCTACCTCCACACACACAGCTCCAGGTGGATTCAAGGCTTACGTGTGAATAACAAAATTTCAACACGTTCAGAAGAAAATCTAGGAGAATATTTTTATGGCCTCAGGGTAAGGAATGATTTCTTTTTTAAATAAACTTACTGTTAATTACAATATGCATAACAAAAAGTGCATGTCATAAGTGCACAGCTCAATAAAATTTCACGAAGAGAACCTGGCTTGGTACCTATGTCAAGAGGTATGATGCAACCAGGATCTGGGAAAGCCCTTCATGCCTCTTGATGGGAAAGGGTATCTTAGGTGCAAAAAGCATAAGCTTTAACTGAAAAGATTGAAACTGACTTTAACACTCACATCTTCAAACAAAAAATACCGTCAATACGATTAAAAAATGTGCCACAGCCTGTAAGGAGATATTTGTAAAACAGCAGGAGATTAGTTTCCAGAATATGTAAAGACCTTCTGCAAAGTCAAGAAGAAAGACAGCCAGCCCAACAGAAAACTCGACATGACTTGTGAACAAACATGTTGGAGAAAAAGAAACCCGGAAGTTCCATAGTTATGTGACAAGAGAGGCTCTACTTTGTTGGTATCAGAGAAATGTAAATTAAAACGAGACGGTATGTCTTCCCTTCCAGACTGACAAAAACAGAACGAAACAAAGCTGATGCTCCCATGTGAATATCTGCGGACCCTAGCCTTAAACATGGCAGGTGGAGGGGTAGATTGGTAAGGCCACTTGGCAGGGGCACGAGGTGACCTCTTGCTAGGTTGAAGGTGAACATATCCATGACCCATCTCTTCCTCCTCCAGGTACACACTCTACAGAAGTTTTCGGGTGAGCGTGCCTGGAGGGAAACTAGAAACGTCATCAAATGATGACATAATCACAGTCATGCCATGGCGATGTCCTGAACGTTAAACACAGTAAGTGGCTTATCAGTAAGATACAGCAAGACGTGTGTACAACGTGAGAGGCAGAGCAAGACTAGAGCCTTTGAGAAGATGGAGACCACCCCCTTCCCTCAAGGGCTGACTTTGGGGAAGACAGACACAGGCTGGGCTGGGCACTGGAGAGAATTTGTGCACAAGGAAGTGGGAGAAACAACCACCATCTGTCTGTCTGTTTTTGTCTCACTCATTTTATAGATCATAAAGGTAAGCTCCAAGAAGGAAAACAGCTTGCCATGTTGGCACCCAAGCTGAGATGATAACTGAGCCTTATCTATAATTCTGCTTTCTTTCTACTGTCCACCGCGCTCCTCCCTGCCCGATGGCCCCTCCTCGCTGAGGTCTGGCCTGGTGCAGTAGCCACTGTGCCTGTTCTCCACTTTGCACATGGCCCAAGGACATTCTTAGCCTAGTACCATGGTCACACCGCTCCCCTGTTTAAAAATATCCAGCAGCTCCCTACAGCCCCTGACCAAGTTGAAACTAGTCGTGGTCTCCTGTTCAGGTTCACAGGTTCGGTGGGCCAGGGATTTGGACAGCCCCAGAAAGAACAATTTATGTCTATGCATGACATCTGGGGTCTTAGCTGGAAGACTTGAAAGCTTGGGCTGGAATCCCAAGGCTTCTTCCTCACAGAGAGTGACGGATCAGTGGAGATCTTGGCTGGGTATTGGCTGGAACTCCTGCATGTAGCCCTGCCATGTGTCCTGGGCTTCCTCATAACATGGTGGGTGGGTTCAGAGTGGGTTGGGGACAGAGAGAGAGAGAGAGAGAAAAGAGAGGGAACCCCCATCACTTTTTATGACCTAGCGGTAGAGGCCACACATTTGTTTATCAGGGCAGCCACAAGGCCCGCTCAGTTTCACAGAGAGGGTAAGTGAACGCCACCTCCTGTGGGAGAGCAGCAAGTTGTAGAAGACCACGTGGGACCGGAAACATTGCTGTGGCCACTTCTAAACAGTACACATGGGGAAAGAGTCAGGCCTGGAGAACAAGAGACGGGAAGGCCAACGACAGGGCTACTGCACCAGTCCAGGCCTTTGTGAGGAGGCGCCATAGGGCAGGAAGGAGGGGCCAGGGCAGGGGGAAGGGGCAATAGAAAGGGCCCAGAATTGCAGGTGATGCCTACTTATCGCAGCGTGGTCACCAGCGTGGCAAGACATTTCCCTTCTGGGAGCTTACCTTTATCACCTCTGAAAAGAGTGAGATGAAAAATGAGTGGAGGAGGTTTCTTATTCGTCCTGTGGAGCCTCCGAAAATCAGGTGAAAGGAACGAACCCTCTCCTCACGGGAGGAAAGACGCGCTGAGACACGCACGTGGCAGACAGGGCTGAAAGGGTCAGAGCGCCCCGACTCAGCCGAGCTCCATGGGAGAGGAAGGGGCTTCCGGACCTCGAATGTCTGGGCGTGGATCCTGCCCGCACTCCTCAGGGAAGAGCCCTGGCCTCTCCGTGCCTCTGCTTTCCCTGTAGCAATTGGGAATGCGCTTGGCTGCAGGTAACAGGACCCCAGCAGTCGGCGACTACAGCAAAGTGGCAGCTGCTTCTCTTATCGGAAAAGGCCCTCGTGTCTGTGGCTCGTGGTGTTGGTTTGGGAGGTTGGACAGAGGATCTTTGTCTCTTCTTTTCGAAAATATCTCCACCCCGAAGACTCTTCCCTCCTTAATCTTGTTGCTCAGGGTAAAGACATGTGACCGGCCCCCCCACGAGAAAGCATGAGGAATGGAGCCTTGACTAAGCACTGCAGCTCTACGGGATGTTCGCAGATGTGTGGGGACAATCCAGGCTGTCACAGTGATTGGGCATTTAGTGGGAAGGGGCTGTGACCATGCATGGGACAGTCTTACGTGAAGAACGGTCTCCCCAGAAATGCCACGAGTGTCCCCCATTGAAATCCTGTGAAGCCCTTCCTTTCCCTGTAGCTGAGGCAATGAAGAAGGAAGGGCTGAGTACGGGGGTCGAGTCAGCCAGCGCATGGCATCTGCCACCGTGTCCACCTCTCAGGCTGCTGTGAGGAGACTAGGTCAGTACTCAGGTCAGTGCACAAGCCAATGCTGGAGTCCCCTAAAGGTCAAGGGACCACAGATGAGGTGCTCTGAAATCAGAGCACCCAGGGGCTCAGCCAGGCCTTGGCCACGGCCTGAGAGGAGACTCTGCAAAGAACCGACCACAGGCCCAGGAGGTGGATGTGTGTGGGCCACGGAATGTCTGTGCTCTGATTTTCCTCGAAACGTCTTTCCTCTCTTTGAACCCTGCCTGGCACACACATTCCTTTGTGTCATGCCACATCCCCCCTCTTCCGCCAGTCCCCAAGGGGACCCTGATTCAGTAGCAGATGCAGCAGGGTAGGTGAAAGGAAGTGGGAGAAACGTCACTGTTGCTCGTCACCACGTCCGTCCGCCTGGCCCAGTTCCCGGCAGGCAGGGAGTCAGCCCCCTGGTGGGTGTGGACTAAAGCCACAGCTCTGTCAGTGGGCCAGCAAGGTGGCTGGCAGGGCCACTGCCACCTTCAGGACTTGGGGAGGGGAGAAGTCTGGACCTGATCCCTGGACCAAGGGAACTTCTGGGCTGCTCCTCAAAGGGGGCACACATCTTCCCTTTCGTCCTTCCAAAATTCAGAAGAAACCAATTTTCTCGCCCTCCAAACTTGGCCCAGCTACTTCAGTTCTGATGACTACGAGCCAGTGTGGGACGCACAGTTTCCCACTGGCAGGTGTGGGTTACAGGCTGAGCTCTTGGAGCTGGAAAAGTCCTCAGGTGATTCCAGCTGCCCTCCCTGAGCACCTGCTGTGTGCCAAGCGTTTTTATAAGATTAGTCCATCCCTGTCTTACGGCATCTCAGCAGGGGAGGTATCATTATCCACATTTAATAGATGAGGAAACTGAGGCTCAGCAAAGTTAAGCCATAAGTCAGCTTCCTCATTGATGGATCAGGCACCTGAGGTCAAGAGAGAGGAGAGGACCGACCCAGAGTGGGGATATTCCAAAGCCAGGCTTGTCCCCCTGGGCTGAGCCTGGCTGCTTTGTCAGAGAGCTGGGAGTTTGTTCTGGACACAGGCCAGGGACTAAGGCTCACATGGACATGTTGGGCCAGCAGCCATGTCCCGGGTACTGGGCCTCCCCAGTGTCTGCCCACTGCTTCCCTGCTGACTCACGGAGACCAGAAAGTCCAGACTTTATAAGGTCAACCCTTGGACTTTACGCTCTGTACTTGATGACCTGTGGGACTAGAACAGCTTCTTCTGGGCATGTGAACACGGGGACACATGCGTTCTGTCTCCTGGACCAACCGTTCAGTCACAGGCTACAGCTTCTGGGCCAGGCGTAGGAAGACCAGAGCTCCAGACCCACCTTCCACGACCAGTGCCTCATGTGACCTTGACCAGGTCTCACTCTCCCTGAGCCTTGGTCTCCTCATCTGAGGAATCCTAACCCTGTGATTCCAGAAGGGCGAGGATGGTGGAGACACGTTTTTTTGCCCCACCCTCAGCACTGGCTCCTCTACCTGCAGTAGCCATTACGTCCCACCCCTGTGTGGACTCTGATAGGTTAGCAGTGACTGTCAGGAGCACTGTAGGGAGAAGGACTCCGTAGCTGTGTGGTGACGGACTAGCAATGTCTGCCGTGGGCCAGGACGAGGAAGTGGGGTGCGTGTGCTGTGCGTTTACCGTAACTGTGATCTCCCAAGCATGCTGTTCCAAGTGAACCCTCAAGGAGTTCCCCAAATGTTCCCCAGAGGTGAGGTGCCCTAATAACCCCATTTCTGTGAAGACTGAGTCCATGGAGACGTTACTCAGCTGTCGAGAGGGGATTTTGCATTGGTTCGTGCTTTGTAGAGCCACTTCCTGTCCCAGATAACCGGCTCCAGGGCCTACTCTGGGGTTTATCTGTGAGGCCCCGTCTGCTGCCTTGAGGCCTTCAGTTCTGAGGATCCCTGCCATGGAGAGCAGCACTCTCAGGCTGCCTGCTTTCCTGGCAGGGCCCCTGCTTCTAAATGCCCCCATTACCCCATTACACCCCCCCATGACCCATTCTCAGCCGACCTGCAGATTCAGACCTGGTTACGTGGCTGAGGTCGCAGCTGCTTGGCTCTCCCAGGAGTGTATCCTAAAAGCATAAAGTGAAATCTCTCTAATGATGGAATTCCAGACATTGTGGCAGGTCGGTGAGGACACATCTGAGGATGCGGGGGTGGCCTTGACTTTCTTCAGATCAGCCAGGCCAGTGAGTGTCCGGGTCGTCTTGACCCCACCTGTCACTATTTGCCGAGCCGTGAGCAGGTCTGCTCCCTTTCCTTCTGGGACAGGCTTGTTTGGCCCTAATAGGCACTTCCACTCCACCCTGCTTCCCAGGCCTTCTGGGTCACAGGGCTTCCCGACCAGTACTGAGGCCCAAGTGAAAACCCTGTGCTGCTCATTGTCTCTGAATTGTAGAGAATGACTTGGGGCGCTGGGGAGTGTTTTGCAGGATCCCAGAATTTTCCTGAGAGACGAAACCTCACCTCTACCTAGTGCCTGCATCCTTTCCACACCCCTCACCAAATGGATGCTCAGCTTCCACTTAAGTTCCTCCAGAGACAGGGAGCTCGTTTGGGAGGGCTGGAAATTCTAGGCATCTTTTATTTCTTCTTGGTGTTCTTATATAGAGTCAAGTTTTCCTATAATTGAATTGTTTATTTGACAAATGTTTACAAGCATAACTATGTGCCAGGCACTATTGTAGTCACTGGGGATACAGCAGTGAACAAAGCAGACAAAAAACCCTGCCCACATAAAGCTAACGTGCTAGTAGGGAAAGAAAGGCAACAAACCAACCAACAAGAATATAGTATCCATGGTGAAAAGTGTTAAGAGGAAAAATGAAGCAAAGAAGGGGGATGGGGCGTGCTGTTTGCATTTTAGCCAGCTGTCGGCGGTGAAGGCAACATTCTAGCGAAGTCCTGGAAGAGGAGAGCAGTCTGAGGCACGTGGTGCTGTGGAAGAGAGGTCCTGCTAGGATGGCCAGAGCAAAGGCCCTGAGGTGGGAGTGTGGTTGGAGAGAGAGAAACAACATGGAAGCCAGTGCGCTGGAGCCAAGGCAGCCAGGTGGGGATTGTGGGAGATGAGAGGATGGTGCTCACTTAAGTATGGCTTCTGTAATGCAAAAGCCAAGTTTTTTAACCAGGAAAAGCTCAGAGTTTAGTTCAAGCTCAAACTCAGGCAAACAGCATACTCAAATCCGGTCATGGTGAGCCAAGTGAAGGCCACACCAGGAACGGCATGATGGGACCAGCATTTCTGGAGCTTTAACAGCATCACCTGGAGCCAAAGGGACAGGGCAACCGTGTTTTTACAATCAATCATATTGATCTAGAAAAACGGAGGCCACGTTGCTATGCGGGGTAAGAGGCGTGAAGGGAAGGGCCGGGCTTTCTGGGGCCTAATCAGAGGTGAGGGGAGAGAGTTACTGTTCTCGGGCCTAGATCTGAGAAGGGGTATGTATGTAACGGGGCTGGGCCTTTATCCTCCCCTGCTCCCTTGGGCCTCTGGCTACCTCCCAGGAGGGAGCAGGGGGAGTCCTGGACATTAGGGGGCCCAGGCATCTGTTATGTTAAGACCTTAGTGTGAGTCAGCCTCAGCAGCCTGGCCTGGAAGGAAGCTTCCACCCTGGGGGGCCGTTTAGGGGGCTGACAGCTAGCTCCCAGAGGACTCCACATGTCGTCCTCTTCCCCAAATTATCGATACTGCCATTGCCCAGGAAGCTTAGTGTTCACATGTGCTCTCTATCATGGTAGCTAAGCCTGGGCTGAGGGCTCCAGCTGCAGGCCCACCTGACCACCCTGTCTCTCCTGAATTTGGGCCTATTGGCTGAGGCTATGACAGGGAACAGGGAACCAATAGGCAGGAGAGAGGGTGGGAGAAGATATGAGGCAGGGCAGGGGGAGAGGGAGGTGGATGGCCACAGAGTCTGAGTTCTCATCGTAAGCACTGTCCACCAGGACAGCCGGCCAGGGATCGTACAAGAACATTTGGAACTCTCGGTCCTTCGCCAGAAGCTGACAGAGTGTCATTGTTACAGTCACAGACATAGATCATTCTCTTCTAAATGGTATTTTTGGCGTGTGCATGTATTTTCACTTTGATATTGGGAGAGAGGAGGCAGGATCACGTGGCCAGGCTTGGCGTGCTTTCACCCAGCACTCGGGGAGAGGGCTTCGAGGGAGTCCAGGCCCTAACAAGTGACTGTGACCCCACAGTCCCCTTCCACCTTCTGCCCCAGACTCCAAATACCCTGCTGTGCACAGCCGGGCACAGCCGGGCACAGCCACGGCGAGCAGTTATGGCCAGAGAACACTAAGGTCCCTGCCCCAGCCACCAGCCCTTAAAGTGGTCACTGGGGTCAGTCAGCCTGATATAGGTTCAAGTTCTGACTGTACCACTTCCTAGACGTGTGATCTCAAGCAAGTTATTTAATCCCACTATGACTAAATGTTCTCATCTGTAAAATGGGGAGTAATTCTTTATAGGGCTGTGGGGAGGGTTACGGAAGACCCTGCGTGTGTGGCATTTAGCACGTTGCCGGCGCACGGCAAGTTCTCAGTAAGTGTTGGCCGTTATGCTGATTTTCGTCTTCATCACTGTCAGCATGACCACCTTACAATCTACTGTTGCCACGGGATTTCACTGCCCGAGTGTGCGTTTGTGTTTATGATTCTGTTGGCACCAGGCAGTCCTTTTTAATTGCTGCTGGCTAACAAGAAAAGAACAGAGGCGGATTTAATGCGTAAATGATGCGTTGAAGCCAAGAGACGACCGAATGATGTAACAGCCCACTGTGCAAGCAGAAGTACTGCAGGAATTCAAATCGAGAAAAGTAGTGGGGGAACTGAGTCACCCCCTAGCACATGGCAACGTTCACAGGCACGTCAGTCTCAAAGGGAGACCTGCTCTCGTTGGTAAGTCCCATATCACCCCAAGCGGCAATTCGGTTTCAGCCAAGCAACATCATCCTTTCCATGAACTATTTAATGAATTGTGTTGGGTTTGTAGTTTTGTTTATATTTATTATGTAAATTTCTCCAGAATGTATTGCTAAGTAAAAAAAAAAAAAAAACATTATAATATGGTAGTTTTTGATAAAAAAGGAAAGTACCATAAGAACAGAGAGATAAATGTATATACACACACACACACACACACACACACACACATATATTTATTTAATTTTTTAAAAACTTTTTTTGCAGAAAGAAACACTGAGAAGATAACGCAGATCTAATAAAAATTGGTACTCAGGTGGCGAGGGACCGCATAGAAGGGACAGAGGTAGGAGCCGGATTGCTTTATGTGTATTTTTCTGTATAGGTTTGACCTTTGGATCCTTTTGGATGGATGCTTGCATGAGAGCTATGAGGAGGAATGCGCACCTAATACAACAGAAGTAATTTACCTCACTGAGCATTGGGGAAGCTGTGAGAGTCTCTTCCACGCAAAGAGAATGAACAAAGCTCAGGTTAGAGACTCACTGCCAGGGATAGAGTCCTGTTGCCTCCCAGGAGAGCATCTTCCTAGAATACTATCTGGAAAGTATTTCTTCCTTCTAAAAACAAGAAGGTCAGGAAGATCAGCCCTGCCAGGACTCTATGAGAAAGGAACTCAGTAAGCACAATGATTTGGCTGGCGTTGGGAAACAGAGTAGCTACCTGTGACCAGACCACCAGGCGCCCCTTAGAAAGCACTGCCCACTAGTGTGCCTGAAATGGGTTCTAGAGCCTCCAGCCCCCGTGCAGGCATCAGGGCATGGGGTGGCCGGTGCCAGCTGGGTCCCGCTAGCCTCCACCAGCCTAGTCCATTCACCCCAGCCAGCTACTACACATTCTGCAAGTCATGAAGTGAACAAGTCAGGAAACACTGCCACAGAGGACTGTCAGCTGACCTCTGACCTCAGAGGCAAGAGGTCAGAGGAACAGACAGCTTACAAAATGGGTCCGAGGCACCTTGTGGGCTACCCAGGGACCAGTCCACACCAAAGGCTGCTCTGGGCACAGACAGCAATGCAGGAAGGCTGGCAGCTGTCCTGCCTAGGAAAAAAATAATCTAAAAGCACCAAAGGAAGAGGTGCAGTGAGGGCAGAGATTTTTATCCATGAAAGCCTGGATTTAGGCCAGCGTGGAAGAGTTGGAAAAGCCTCCACGGCCAGCTGGCCAGAAGAGGATTCCTGTCTCCGAAGGAGAGAGGAAGTAACTTAATCACAGAGGTCGTCGTTGCAGGCCAGGCACTGTGCTGAGCCCTTTACAGGTATCACCTGTAAGTGGGTAGCCTGGACCCCATTTTACAGATAAGGAAACTGAGGCCCCAGGAGGTTAAGCATTTTGCCCAGGGGACATTCACACACGTTTCAGAGCTGGTTCTGAGCCCAGGGCTGGGATGGGTAACCTGCATGTGGGACCACAGCCCACAAGCTTTGTGAGGGGGAAGGGCAGGTCATCCGTTCAGTGGGACACATTATAGAAATATCAACGAGGACAACAGGGAGGGTGCTGGTGAACAGCCTTGCCCAAGGAAACATCAAATGTGAATCAGAACAGAGCTGCCCACCTTGCAGTGCCTGTGGGAACCGGCCGCTCTGTTCGGCCAATGTTCCCCCTCTCTAGGGGCAGAAAACTTCCATTCTCACTGCCTAGGTTCAGATCCTGGATCTTCTTCCTAACTCCCTGCCAGCTCTCTAGGCCTCAGTTTCTTAATCTGTTAAATAGGGAGGAAGAGTGCCTGCCCCAGGGTTGAGGCCGTCAGCATAAAATACTTAGCACAGCCCCTGAGGCTGAATGAGTGCACGAGCACTCCGTGAGTTTTGGCTGTTAACTCAGAGTCCCTCGTCAGGTTTCCTGCTAAAGATGCCCACATAGGTGTAGTTTAGGGAGAAGCACCAGAGCCCAACCAAGCACTTGAGCAGTGGGACCCCAGGCCTGGTGAGCCAGCCCTCTGCCTGCGAAGACTCTGGCTTTCCAGGATGATGAGTGCCACCCTGTCCTTCCCAGGCCTGCTCAGGACCCCACAAACCTGCTTACTAGGTTATGAAAGTCACTAGACTTCCCTAAGCCTGTCCGCCACCCAGTGTGTGACATGGGAGGGTCATTAATGGTGCCTCCTGCATAGGGCTGTTGGGGGCTCCCACTCTTACCCCTACATGTCTCCTTCCCCACGGTAGTCAGGGGCCTTTAAAGGGGTAAGTTAGTAAAACTCTCTAAAAACTGTCCACTGCTCTAAGAATTCAGGTCACCATCCTGACCGGCCTGCCACGTGCTCCGTGATCTCGACTTTGCCTTCTCTCATCTCATCTCATCTCATCGCATCTCATCATCTCTCCCTACCCTTGCCCTCTCCCACCGCACTCTGAGAAGTGTCTGTTCTCCCAGTGCACAAACTCACAAAGGGCCAAGCCTTTCTCCTCCGGGTTTCCTGCGCCTGAGACACCCTCTCTTTTCATGCCTCAGACCTTTCCCTTTTACCTCTTGAGCCTCAGCTCAAATGTAACCTCTTCTGAGAGGCCTCCCCTGACCACCCCAGAGACAGTAGCCTTCTTCCTCCCCCAGCCACTACTACATCACCCTCCTTGTTATTTTTCCCTGAGTATTTAAAATAATTTGAGCTTCTCTTATAAACAGGCTTATTAACCCACTGTCTGCTTCCCTCACCACAACTGGAGCCCTGGAGGAGGTCCTGCACCCAGCAGGTGCTCAATATCTGAAGAATGGATGAATGAAATGCTTGGTGCACAGTCAACCCTCCACAGAGGTTTTTATCATCACACATGACATCCCCATCACAAGGTCTCTGCTTGCTCCCCAGCCTCACTCAGGGGCTCCTGGAAACTTCCGTGGAATTCTCCTTAGTTTAAAAAACCCTGGAACTGTCAGCGAGAGGCCCCTCATCATTTGCCACCCACAGCTCTCGTATCTGACATCTCTGGCACCCCTCTCTACTAAGTATACCCCTTTGGGCACAAGCTGTGCTGGTGCCTGTAATGTGCAGGTGGCATAGTACAGCCTGCTCCCCAGGTGTGCCATGCCCCACTGAGGGATGGCACCCACCTTCTCCCAGGTATTAACTTTTTCCCCAGCAATGTTTGTTTTAGGGATTAGAGGTAGTGAAGGAGCCTTTTATTTCCAGAACCATTTGTTTCTTTCCTGGCAGCCAGCACTACATTCGTTATTTTATTTTCCCAAGCCCCTGGTAATACCATTCCAGACATGTTGGTGTGATAGCATCACCCAACGGAAAAACTCTCTGATGCTTCCCCTAGGCCAGCCAGTGGGCAGACTCCTGGGCGTCACAGAGAGAGGCCTGAGGGGCACGTTCTCGGCACCCTTTTCCCTCCTTTCTCTGATCAGCCTTGAGGCCCATGATCATTTTCTCTCTTTTTCTTTTTCTGTTTTATTTTTAAGTGCTACCATGACCCCACCGCCACCACCTTTATCTGGCAGTGTCAAGAAATGAGCTACCTCAGGTGAGTAAATTTTCAAAATAATGCCTTTTAAGCACTAAAACTTTAAACAAATCCATTTTAAAAACAGTTTTTGAGATATAATTGACATGCTATAAACTGCACATAAAGTGTACAACTTGATCTGTTTTGACGTTCGCTTACACCCGTGAAATCATCACCACAATGTAGATAATGAACATATCCATCACTCCCAAAAGGGTCCTTCCTCCCCTGGGCTCCCCTTCTCCAGCAACCACCTATCTGCCTTCTAAGCACATATTTAATGCGAAGCTGTCTCACCCACTTCCCACCCGCCCCTTGTAAGCAGAATGCGAGCAACATGATTGTTCCTCTCCTTGATTCAGCACGATCATGAGCATTACTGAAAGCCACATCCTCAGATGTCGTGGAGAGACATAAGATCGTTCGCCCCGAACACTAAATGGCTCATTGTTGCATCGCCGTGCCCGGCGCTTTGGGGTTTGGGAGTTTCTCCTTCGCTGCCAGCTGCCACTTTTATAATAAAAGTGCATAGTTCCCAACAGACAACTCCCGCTGCCTCGCTCACTGCACACTACCTGCCTCCCGCCCGCACTCTGGATCAGTGCTTCTCAGCAGGGACGATCTGGCCCCCGGGAGACATTTGACAATGTCTGGGGACATTTTTGGTTGGCATAAAATGGGGGTGGGGTGATACCTAGTGTTTTAAGACCAGGAATATTGCTAAACATGCCACAATGCACAGGACAGCCCCATGAAGAAAGATCCAGCCCAAGATGCCAATGTGCCAAGGTTGAGAAACCCGTTCCAAATGACGGAACCGGTTACAAAACTCAACGTGAAGTCATGACAATTGACTGTTTTACTTTTCTGGATCAAGAGAGAGAAGAAAGGGCACCTTCTTTCAGCTCTACCAGATGTGGTCACTGGCTTCCTGAGGACAAGCTCTAAGACTCAGCTCGAGGCGCGAGATCCCAGCACTCAGCAGGTGCTCACTGAATGTCAAACTAGACTGCACCCACTCCACCTATTAGGTGCCCAGCTGTGGGTAGCACTGGCTTGGCATCGAAGGCGAGGCAGAAGCCACAGAGCCAGCAGAAGGGAGCCATAAACCGACCAGTGAGCTTAGGATTTGGCAGAATCGGCTGGTGAAAGGTAAGTGCAGACTCACCCCAGTAGCTGGGAAAATGAGGGCTGGCCATGTGGGGATCCTGTTCCAGCAGGACCAGATATGTCACCACCAAATCTCTTCTAGCTCCTCCCCCCACCCACAGACACCCTGTTTGGCCGTCATATGAAAGGTTTTCCAGAGTGGTTTAGCCAGAACTGGAAGGGCCCTGCACTGCTTGGGGATAGAGAAGCCTGACTGCAGTGTTTGGGATGGACCCCACGTGTGCTGTAACTAGATGGTGAAGTATGGGCATGCTTTATTCAGTTTTGCATGACTTTGAGGGTTAATTTTTACAAATGTCATTGCAAACATTCCTGCCAACACATTTACCTGCAAAAACAAAACAAAAACCAAAAAGCTCACAAATCCCACCCTTTCAGAGAAAACACCAATGAAATTTCGTTGTTTGCCCTTCTATGCATGTGTGGACGTGGTGGTGTAGACATTTTGATGAAAACCAGGTGCGGGTGCTATGCCGAGGGCTTGGTCTGAGGTGCCAGAGGGTGGGGAAAAGGTTTTGAGGGGAGTGGACCCACGAGAGCTCTCCAGTGAGACACTGAGAGCGCCTCGAGGGAGGGTGACGGGGTGGTTTTGACTGTAGGACTAGGGTTAGTGTCAGGAGCCTTCCAGATTAGCTCCAGCTCCAAAAATTCAAAGGTCCTTCAGCTGGACCCTTCCTCCTGGACTCCTGCTGAGAGGGTGAGGTCCCCATCACAATCCCTTCCCTCCCTCAGGGGACATCAGGCCCTGCTCCTCTTCACAGGTCTTTCTCCCTCCTGCTGCCAGGCTTCTGTCACATGGTGCCCCTTATCCTATTGACTGGCATGTAGAATAAACTGTCATCCAGAGGCCCTTGGGTTCTTAAGGCTCCAGGTCAGGGGACCTGGGCCATTTTAGCTCCCTTAAGGCCTCAGATAAACCCTTGGGAAAGACAAAGAGAATATCTGCCCATAGGACTTGTTCCAATGACATAAAGGAAGGAGTTGGCTAGTAGTCACCAGATGAGGCCAGCTGGGACTCTCTCCAGAGGGACGTTCTTTCCAGAGGGGTCTCAAGGAGAGTGGCTTCCAAAATCTTTTTAGCAGCAGAATTGTAGTAAAATACAATTGCATGAGAAATGCTAAAACAGGAGAGGGATGAAGGCAAAGCTTTGAGCCAAGCAAGGACAGGTGCTCACTTGCTCAGTCCTCTCCTCTCCCCTCCCCTGTGATGCACCTCTGAGCAACAGTTTCTAGGATTGTGCCTGATGACAAAGGCAAGATTGGAAAGCCACGCTGTGGGGAGAAACTGGGAAGATCCAGTGCCTCTGAGAGGCGGAGGAAGGGGTGGCAGCCATGTGAGACAGAACTAGCCCTTCCTCCTCCACCTCCTAAGACCCACTGCTCCCCTGGGCTCAGCCTCCAGGATAGGTGGGGCACCTAGAGGCAGCCAGTATGCTTTCTGTCTGGGTTGACCTTTCTTCTAGGTCAGAGGGCCTGTGGGAAGGGCACTGGAAGACTCCGAGGCTAGGTGGGGCCAGCCCTGTCCCAGTTTCCCCTCGAAGGGGTTCTCTTGCTCACAGACTGAGGAAGAGCTGTGACTCACTTCCTGTTTCGCTCAGTCTGACTACAGCATTGTTCTCCCAACAGTGGCTGGTGCTGATGGGGCTACCCCAGGGTGGTCCCTACAGTCTCAGCTCCTTGTTGGGGGAAGTTCCCCATCCCAGAGCTGGCCAGCCGGACTGATCTCCCAGCTTGGTTTTCAGGACCCCGCATTCTTCCGAGTTGCCAGTATTTGCAGCATTTGTAAGGGTGGCCCAGTGGGTGCCTTGTTCTGTCTGTTGAGTATCGTCTCCATTTTACAGAAGGGTAAATTGAGGCTCAGAGAGCTCAGTAATTTGTCTAAGGTGGCATAGCATAAAATAGTGCCGCAGGGATTTGAAAGCAGGTTTGCTGGTTGGCTTGTCACAGTGAGTCCTTAATATCACTTAATCTCTCTGACCTCCGCGTGGTCATGTGCAGTATGTAGGCAGTGATACATAAAAGGTGCCCTGAGGAAAATGTATCTGTACCCACCTCATGGGGCTCGTGGTGAGGAAGAGCTCAGAACAGCACCTGGCTCCTAGTAAGTACTGAGTGGCGGTCCTTTTTTGCCTCTGTCCCCAAACCTGTGTTGAGACCACAGGATAATACTGTGCTTCCAGGTTATCTCAGCGAACAGGAAGGGGTGGGCAGAGACTGCCCTGCGACCTTGAAACAACCTAGCCTGGGTAGTTCTTGGCCACATTTCCCCTCATTTCTTTGTCAGCTCCAGCAGCGGTGGCCTCGCCAAGTAGCACAGACGTTTTCTAGGGCAGGGACCCAGGGAGCCAGCAGAGTGGGCCGGCTGCTATATTGCAAGCACGAGGGTCCAGGATCGGCCACGGCCCCACACCTCTTCCAGGCTCTGAGGCCTGCTAGTCGGAGACCCTGGGCGAATTATGTAAGCTTCGTGCGCCTCGGTTTCCTTATCTGTAAAATGGGGTCAAGAACCTGGAAAGGGTCATGCGGATTAAGTAACCACAGGAGGGGGAGGCAATGTAAAGTGACCGGCCCGGTGCCCGGCAGGCGGCTGGCATAGAAAGAAGTCGAAAGGCGATGGGCTCCTCCGGCGGCCCCTTCCCCTGTCCGTATACGACGCAGATAAGGTCGCGGCTCCTGAGCCGCCCCAGGCCTGTCACCCGGGGCGCTCGCCCGGCCGTGCCCCTCACGGCCCTCGAGCCCTCCCCGACCAGGCCGAGGGTGCCCTCCGCGCCGCCCGGGCGCCCGCGGCCTCCCCCGCCGCTGCCGGCGCCCGGGCCCGGCTCCCGCTCCGCACGCGGCCGCCCGGGCCGGGGCGGCGGGGCCGGCGGCGGCGGCGCGGCGCGGGGGCGGGGCGCGGCGGCGGAGGAGGAGGAGCCGCGGCCGCCGCAGCCGCTGACAGCGGCCTGAGTAAACAAGCCGCGCCGCCGCGGCCCGGCCGCCGCCCCCGCCCGCCCGCCCGCCCGCCCGCGCCAGGCCGAGCCCTGCCCTGCTCGCCGGCCGGGCCGAGGCCGCGCCGCCGCCGCCGCGCGCGGGGAGCGCGCCCAGCCCAGGCCCCGCCGCCGGGCGCTCCGCGCGGCCCAGGGCGCCCCAGCCGCCGCCGCCGCGCCCGCCCGGAAAAGTTTCCCCGCCCGGGCTCCCCGGGGTAAGCGGCGAGCGCGCGGGGAGCGGGGCCAGGCCCGGGGCCGCCGCCGGCCCGGGCCCCGCGCCGGAGGAGCGCCCCGCCGGGGGGGATCGGGGCCCCGGGCCCGGCTGTCGGGACTGACTCCCGCGCCGGCGCCGCGGCTGGCGCCGCGGGCAGCGGGCGGGCGCCCCGCAGCCCACCTGGGCCCGGCCCGCGCCGGTACTTTTCCGCTGCGGCCCGGCGAGCCCGCTGACCTCAGGAAGCGCCGCGGGGCCCGCCGGGGGCGGGACGGGGCGAGGATTCCAGAGGCGCCGGCGCCCCCGCCTCCCCGCCGTCCCCCGGGGCCGCCGCCTCGGCCCCCTCCCCCGCCCCGGGGGGAGGAGCCGCCGTGCGCGGGGCGGGGGGTCATTCCCGCCCACACACCTGGGCGGACGGGGACTCAGGTGCGCGACCCGCGGCGCCGGCGCCGGCAGGCGGCTCAGGTAGGTTCCGGGGCTGCTTTCCGAGGAGGCCTGGCCGGGGCCGCTGCTGACCGCGGGGCGGCCGGCGGGGCTGACAGCGCGCTCTCGGCCGCTCCCTCGCCCCGGGGCGCAGACCCGCGTGAGCCGGAGGCCGTGGGAACTCTCCGGCTCGGCCGGTGCGGGCGGAGTCCGCTGATGGGGCCGGGGGGGCCGGGCCGCCGCTGGCCAGGTGTGCGCCCAGCTGAGGAGGAGAGGAGTCGAGCCTGACCGGCCCGCCCCCGGCGGCCCCCGCGTTCCTGTTTACTATGTTATTTACTACGTGGGGCTTCCACGCGACGTTTAACGGGGGTTTTTTGGAAAGGATTCTGTGGCTTAAAAAAAAAGTTAGAAAACCTCTGGTCTAGCAGTTTTTACCACCAAGGAAACTGAGGCTCAGAGAGGAAATGACTTATCTAAGGGCACATAGCAGACGTGAGTAGAGCAGGGACTGGAAGTCAGAATTTCGGGGGAGGATTCCGAACGGGACGGACGTGGCTTCGGGTCTTTCTGCCAGGAGGAGAGACGGATCGGGTTTCTCCGGCAGCCCTGTCTGCGCCAGGCCCCAGGTGCCTGGGCAACAGCGGGGACCTGGGGGTGGGTTCACTGTGGGTGCCTCGGAGCTGCTGACTGTGTCGCGGGGTTCCTGGGGCTGGGGAAAAGGGCTTTGCCTGAGAGCACACAGCCAGGAGGAGCACCCACAGCTTTCTCTGGCCACGGCCGGGAGCCGAGTCCCATGTGAGACGGCATCACGGGCAGCTAGAAATACAGCAAGAACTGGGACTCCGAGGGTGAGTCAGAGTCTGGGTTGGGGGTGGGGAGGAGCCCCTTCATTCATTGTTCTCAGTGCCTGCCCTTTTGGGAAGGAGGGTGTCTCGCTCCCCCCAGGATGCTGAGGCAAGGCTGTCGGCGGCGTCAGGGCTCCATGGGAGCCCTACCCTGCTCCCATGGCTAGGGACGCTGGGCAGAGGGAGCCCGCCCTTGCTTGGGGATTGTCTGGTAGTGCCTGAAGCTTGCTTCCTTTCCGGGTGCTGCAAGGTAATTAAATAGTTGGTTAATCACCTTTAACGCCTGGCAACTCCCGCTCTGTTCACAGTCGGCCAGAACCCGGGCTAGACCCTGATGAACCCAGCCTTGCTTTGGGGGCTCCAGTAGGGCTCAGAGCACTTTGGTCAGAGGGTGGCTTTGCACGATGTCTTAGAGCTAAGAGGCAGCCAGTGTGGCAAGAAGGGGAAAAGAGACCTTTTTCCCCATCCTCCTGTGCCCCCAGGGCCCCATAGTCTCTGTTAATTGAGGGACTTGGGGTCCCTTAACCCCCTTGAGCCGATATCTGGCTGCCCAGCCTGCCCAGCCGTTGCTCAGACAGGCTTTCTGGGACTTGGCTGCCCAAGGCACCCTGGGGCTGTGGCTTCCAGGTCGGCCTGGGAGCCCTGTGGACTCTGCCTCCCAGGGTGACGAAGAGCTGCGCTGTGGATGCCTCCTGCCATCAGCTGTCAGGTTATTTTGGTGTAAACTGAAAATACTCCAGGAATTGTGTGTCGAGTCTCCCCAGCTTGCCTAGTGGGACTGCAGGAGCAGAAGTACAGCTGGGGAGACCGGTTGTGACTAAGGGCAGCCCCCGAAGAAGCGAGGGGGTTCCCAGTGGGGAGCCTGCCTGCCCAGCTTCCAGGGTCCTGAGTGAGCTGGGAGCTTCATTTCGCCCCCTGGCAGAGTGGCTTCCTTTGAGGTCAGGCTGCGGGAGTGGTGAGGGCATCCTGGGTCCTGTAGGCAGGCGCTGGCACTGAGACTGGGGACCTCCAGCAGCCCTGCTGGGACTACTCCCAGCTTCTCCCCACCCAGAGGCTTGGCTTCTGGCTAGTCAGGGGCCTTTTGTGGGGACAGTTATGTGGCCCTGGACAGAGAGGTCCCACTGTCTGTTTGCTGAAGGAGGAAAAACAACACATGGACTATTGATTCAGCCTCACCTTGGCGCTCCTGGCTCAGCAGCCAGTGTTTGCCCTGGCTGCCCGGCTCGGATTACGCAAGGCCGGTGGGCGTGGAGAGAGCAAAGGGGCTGCTGGGGAGCCTCCAGGCCCAGGCCCAGGCGGGACAGGGCTGGGCAGCCCCACCGTTCCCCGGGAAACAGTTAAAAAGAGCCTGGGCCCCCGACTTTGATGATGGCTGAGGGTCTGGGCCATGGAAGGAAGGGAAGCCACTGTGATCCCCTGTGCTCAGCCCACAAAGCCCCCACCCCTCCTAGGGTCGCCCACTCCTCCTTTCCAGGGGCTGTGCGTCTGCAAATAACCCTCTGGGGCTGGTTTGCCGAACCGGAAAAACCCAATGAACTGTGTGGATGCCTTCCATTAAGAAACTTGAAAAAGTCAACATTTTATCCCTTTCTAAAAAAAGGTCTAGGTAGTTTGGAAAACATACAGTGACATAAGGGGGAAAATATTAATTGTGGTTCTCATCGTCTTGAGAGAACCATTGTTAACGTGTAGTTGTGTCCTTCCCGATTTTGGTTTGTGGCTACAAATAAATATCCATATGCGAATTCTTTTTTAAAAAACAGAATGCAGTCACATGTGCATGCTGCTTTGTAACCCATCTTTGTTACGTCCATTCTGGCTAGCATTTGTTCGGTTGTTTCTGACTTCGAGTGACTCGAGCCTTGATGTTGTTCATCCCACTTCTGTATTCTTGCAGCTTGGGAGCTGCGTGGGGTGGGGTGGGGGTCCATCTCCCTGACTCCCCGGCTGACCTTGGGGGTGCTGGGTTTTCATTCCCCACCCCAGGGCCCCTTTCAGGCCTGGATCCAGCCGTGGAATGGGAAGGCAGCTTTAGCTCATGGCTGGGAGGGACTGACTCTCTCCCCCTCTTCCTCCCTTGCTCCTCTCAGAGCCTGGCAGCTCTCGTCCTCCTGCTACAGCCCTGCCAGTCTCGGCCCCATGCCCCCGCCAGTCAGCCCCGGGCCACAGGCTGTGAGTTGGTGCATGGTCGCCGAGGCCCCGTGACCAGGCCAAGGAGAGGAGGGCTCCGGGACACCGGCCACCTGTCCCCCCATGGAGCTGAGGCCCTGGTTGCTATGGGTGGTAGCAGCAGCAGGACCTTTGGTCCTGCTGGCGGCTGATGCCCACGGCCAGAAGGTCTTCACCAACACCTGGGCTGTGCACATCCCTGGGGGCCTGGCCGTGGCTGACCGCGTGGCACGCAAGCATGGCTTCCTCAACCAGGGCCAGGTAGGTGTTCTAGACGTTTCGGGCCGTGGGCTGCTGAGGGCAGGTGCTCTGGCACTGGGAGCAGGAACTGTGGGGCTTGTCTTTTCAAGGGCATGTTCTAGGGGACCAGGGGGATGGCATTGGTGGCTCGCCCTGTCTTCGGGCTTCTAGCATAGGTTGCTCAGAGGACCAATGTACCCAGGCATGAAGAGTCCCCCCTTGGTCCCCTGCCCCTTCTTGCTAGGTCCTGGGCAGGGAGCAGATGCCCCACCGCCCCCTGCCGTTGCATACCTCCCCTTGTAGCCTGTTGTCCACCCCCGTCCCCCGCTTCCCCGGGGACTGACAGATGGCAAGCCCAGCTCAGTCTTCCTGCTCTGTTGCAGATCTTCGGCGACTATTACCACTTCTGGCATCGAGCTGTGACAAAGCGGTCCCTGTCGCCTCACCGCCCGCGGCATAGCCGGCTGCAGAGGGAGCCTCAAGTGAGTGCAACCCCAGCTCCTCCTGCTGCCACCCTTCTCTTTCTGCTCTCAGGAGTGCCACTGCCTTCCTCCCCCTCCTCCGCCCACAACATCTCTCCCTCATCTCACAGGTAAAGTGGCTGGAGCAGCAGGTGGCAAGGCGACGGACCAAACGGGATGTGTACCAGGAGCCCACAGACCCCAAGTTTCCTCAGCAGTGGTACCTGGTACGTTGCATCCTTGGTTCCTGGGCCCTCCTCCCCAGCTGCACCCATCTGCTCACTGAGGGTCCCGTGGGTAGATGAGGCTGACTTTGAGACCTGCTCTCATTCTTCCTCTTTCTGTCTGCTGAGCGGTCTCCCCAGCCCCTCCAGCTAAGTCTGGGGCCAGGGGCACCCTCCCCCCAGAGTTCTTTACACTTCCACAGAGCCCAGACAGCCAGTAGTGGCATTTTAAGAGCAGGGGCAGATGGTGAGGTTTTGGGGTGGTGAAGGGATTCTTCAGGGTACCCTAGCCTCACACATCTCGTAAGTGCCAAGGTGATGGAGTGAGTGTCTTTGCAGTCTGGCATCACCCAGCGGGACCTGAACGTGAAGGAGGCCTGGGCTCAGGGCTACACGGGGCGTGGTATCGTGGTCTCCATCCTGGACGACGGCATTGAGAAGAACCACCCGGACTTGGCAGGCAATTATGTGAGCAGACTGGGGGCAGGCAGCGATTCCTGGTTTGGGTGTCTTGGGTGTCCTGTTCCGCCAGCGTGGCCGGGCTGCTCCTGACAACAGCCACGTCCTTTCCAGGATCCTGGGGCAAGCTTTGATGTCAATGACCAGGACCCTGACCCGCAGCCTCGTTACACACAGATGAATGACAACAGGTCAGAAGCGCACACCCTGGTCTCTGCCTCCCTCCTTTTCCACCGAGTAGGGATGGCTGAGGCCCGGTCAGACATGCTCTTTCCTGCAGTCCTGATCCAGCCGGGCCTCTAAGGGAGGGTTGGGTCAGAGCAGAGATAGCCACAGGCTGTGTGGGAGGGGACCATGCTCACGTGTGAGATGGAGGTCATAGAGGTCACAGGCGGAATGGTTTGCTGATCCTCCTCCTCAGGCTGTACCTGCCAGGCTCTGTCCGCCGTTAATGCTGTGTTCTTGGCCCTGGCAGGCACGGCACACGATGTGCGGGTGAGGTGGCCGCCGTGGCCAACAACGGTGTCTGTGGCGTGGGCGTGGCCTACAACGCCCGCATAGGAGGTGGGTGTGGGTCCTGGCCACCCTGTCTTCGGGAGGGCCCTGCGGGTGGGGTTTCTCTCCGCCCACTTCCCATCTGGCCATTGCCTGCCGCTTTCCCACTGCGGATCCTTTTGGCCACATGACTATTCCTTAGAAGATTAGTAGCAACTCAGAGAGCTGAATCACCAGTGCTGGTGGCCCTGCGCTGTGGGGCTGGTGTTTCTTAGGAGTTTCCTGACATCCTCACCACCCACTCTGTGTCCTTAATCTGTGGCAGGCCTTGATCACCACGCTCCTTTGGGAACCCCGGGTCCTGTTCTGGTCCAGAATGTGTGGGTGAAGGCAGGACTGTTTTCCTTTTCCTCTCCCCGGGTCACGTCTTTGAGAAGCAGAGGCAGGCCAGGGAGTTAGGGGCCCAGGGTTTCCCAGCACCAGCCTCTTCCCCTCCCCTGTCCATCGTCTCGGTGCAGGGCTGGGTGTGCTCCATGGGTGCCTCTGGCAGCTGGACCCACGCAGCATCCCTTTCCCCACCCCACTCCACGGCCAGGGGTGCGCATGCTAGATGGTGAGGTGACAGATGCGGTGGAAGCACGCTCGCTGGGCCTGAACCCCAACCACATCCACATCTACAGCGCCAGCTGGGGCCCTGAGGATGACGGCAAGACTGTGGACGGGCCAGCCCGCCTCGCCGAAGAGGCCTTCTTCCGGGGAGTCAGCCAGGTGAGGTGGGGACCCAGGCCCAGTCTTTGGGGTCAGGGTGGCACTCTATTTTCCATAGCTTGCTTTCTTGTGTTTTGCTGTTTCTGTTTATTCTTGTGTTTAAATTTTACACAAAATATATTTGTTGAAAAGTCAAGGGACTAGGATAGAAAAAAAAGAAAAGTAAATTAAAATCACCCCTAATTGAACTTGAACTCCCTGGAGTCACCGCCCTGAGCATCTGGGTGGTGGTCCAGGTCTTTCTTCGCACACAGACAGACATATTGGCGTGTCTGTCTGATCAACCAGGGCCTCGTGAAGAACTAGGGGGTGGATAGAGAGTCCCTGAGAACGAGGCCCCGGCCTTTCCAGTCTCCAGCAGTGTCGCTTCCCGCCCGGCCTCCCCCAAGTCCTGTTCTCGAGTGACCCCAGCCCACTCTGTCCACAGGGCCGCGGGGGGCTGGGCTCCATCTTTGTTTGGGCCTCAGGGAACGGGGGCCGGGATCATGACAGCTGCAACTGCGACGGCTACACCAACAGCATCTACACACTGTCCATCAGCAGCGCCACACAGTTCGGCAACGTGCCCTGGTACAGTGAGGCCTGCTCGTCCACACTGGCCACGACCTACAGCAGCGGCAACCAGAATGAGAAGCAGATCGTGAGTTTTGCTCTGAGTTGGGCCCAGGGTGGGGGCCAGGGCAGGGGCTGGGGAAATGGGGCTGCTTTGGCGGCTCCATCCAGCCCCATCTGCCTCCCACCCGCATGTGGCTGGGTGGTGTAGGGGCTTTGGCATCATGGAGTGGGAACCGGGGAGCTCTCTGAGATTTTGGGGGGTCGCAGAGCCCTCTGTGAAGTCCCCGAGGAGTGTAGACTGTCTCTAAAAACAGTTGTTGCTCTAAATGATCTTCAACTTCTAGTTCAGTCTCTTTGGTTCCTTGGAAGACTGAGGCTCAGAAAGAACCAAACTGTCCTGTCCACAGCAGGGCAGCAAGTGGAACCCAGGCGTCCTGGCCCTGGCTCACCACACCACCCGTGGTGCTTAGGGTCTGTAGGTACAGGGAGGACAGGCAGGTCGCCTCTCTGGTCCCCCCCACTCACCACAGGCCCAACACCATTGTCCTCCTGCCAGGTGACCACTGATCTGCGGCAGAAGTGTACAGAGTCACACACCGGCACCTCAGCCTCTGCCCCGCTGGCAGCTGGCATCATTGCTCTCACCCTGGAGGCCAAGTAAGTGTTGGGGGCTGAGGGGCAGCCGTGTCCCTACGTGCGCCCTCTGCAGGTCAGCTCTTGGTCTCCAGCTTATCTCCAGCGAGACTAAACCCAGCCTCTTCCTCTCTTCTTTGCAGTAAGAACCTCACCTGGCGGGACATGCAGCACCTGGTGGTGCAGACCTCAAAGCCAGCACACCTCAACGCTAACGACTGGGCCACTAACGGTGTGGGCCGGAAAGGTGAGGACAGGGTGGCCCAGTGCCTGGTTTGGGGGTCGGTGGGGGGCACTCTGTGCCTCCCAGCTGACCCTGCCTTCCCTCCTCCACAGTGAGCCATTCATATGGCTACGGGTTGTTGGACGCAGGTGCCATGGTGGCTCTGGCCCAGAACTGGACGACGGTGGCCCCCCAGCGGAAGTGCCTCATCGACATCCTCACTGAGCCCAAGTGAGGGTTGAACCCTGGCTGGGAAGGGGTGGGTGGGACCTGAGGGTTGCAGGAGGTGCCAGTGGGTCCCTCCGAGCCAGGCTGATGGACCGTCACTGTGCTCTCTGCACAGGGACATAGGGAAGCGGCTGGAGGTGCGGAAGACTGTGACTGCCTGCCTGGGGGAGCCCAGCCACATCACACGGCTGGAACACGCTCAGGCCCGCCTCACCTTGTCCTACAATCGCCGTGGTGACCTGGCCATCCACCTGGTTAGCCCCATGGGCACCCGCTCCACCTTGCTGGCTGCCAGGTGCTTGCCCTGTCCCTTATGCCCACGTGCATTCGTCCCTTCACTCACACAGCCCTGATGCTCATCACATACTCGCAGTGGGGATGTTGGCATTGTGGGAGGGATAGTTTGTCCTATGGGACTGTCCGTCCCATTTTGCAGGAATCTCTGATTCCACCCGTAAATGCCACATCTGTGTGCCTTCCCGGGTGCAGTGCCCTTGCACATTTCCAGAATCTTCTGGTTGAGAACAACTGGCCGACTGACATTCAGAGCCAGGAGGCATTTCCAACCCAGTGGTGGGGAGGGTATGTGGTCCACGTGTGGTGGGCTCGGTGTTCCCTGGTTGGCGTGCCCCGAGGCCTCAGATAGCTGTATGCACCCCGCTCCCCCAGGCCACACGACTACTCTGCGGACGGGTTTAATGACTGGGCTTTCATGACAACCCATTCCTGGGATGAGGACCCCTCTGGCGAATGGGTCCTGGAGATTGAAAACACCAGTGAGGCCAACAACTATGGTATGTGGGGTGCCCGAGAGCTGGGGGGTGTTGGATGCCAGGTCACAGCTCCCACTCACTCTGGCCTCCTTCCCCTCCTGGAATAGGGACGCTGACCAAATTCACCCTCGTGCTATATGGCACAGCCCCTGAGGGGCTGCCCACATCTCCTGAGAGCAGCGGCTGCAAGACCCTCACGTCCAGCCAGGCCTGTGTGGGTCAGTAGTGGGTGCTGCTGGGGTTGGGGCCTGAGGCTGGGTGACAGAGGGTGCCTATCTTGAAGCCCAGCTCTAGGAGGAAAAAGGGTCTGAAGGGACACTGGGGCCCTTGGGATGACACAGTTTGGGGGTGGAAGCTCCCGGGAACTATGGTGACTGCTTGGGCTGCCGTGGTCCCGGGGCCCGCGTGACCACGTGGCTGTGGGCAGCTAAGCAGACACCCGCCTCCTCTCGTGCCGGCAGTGTGCGAGGAGGGCTTCTCCCTGCATCAGAAGAGCTGTGTCCAGCATTGCCCACCAGGCTTTGCTGCCCAAGTCCTTGCTACACACTACAACGCCGAGAACGACGTGGAGACCATCCGCGCCAGCGTGTGTACCCGCTGCCACACCTCGTGTGCCACGTGCCGGGGGCCGGCCCCCACAGACTGCCTCAGTTGCCCCAGCCACGCCTCCCTGGACCCGGTGGAGCAGACGTGTTCCCGCCAAACCCAGAGCAGCCGAGAGTCACCGCAGCAGCAGCCCCTGCCCCCCCGGCCGCCCCTGGAGGTGGAGGCAGAGCCGCGGCCGCGGGCAGGGCTGCTGCCCTCACACCTGCCTGAGGTGGTGGCCGGCCTCAGCTGCGCCTTCATCGCCCTGGTCTTCGTCATCGTCTTCCTGGTCCTACAGCTGCGTTCAGGCTTCAGCTTCCGGGGGGTGAAGGTGTACACCATGGACCGCAGCCTCATCTCCTACAAGGGTCTGCCCCCTGAGGCCTGGCAGGAGTGCCCGTCTGACTCGGAGGAGGACGAGGGCCGGCGTGAGAGGACTGCCTTTATCAGAGACCAGAGTATCCTCTGACGAGCACCTGCCGCCGCCCCCTTCGAGCCCATCCCCTCCTTGGGCACTTTTTAATTCACCAAAGTATTTTTTTATCTTGGGACTGGGTTTGGACCCCAGCTGGGAGGCAAGAGGGGGCAGAGACAGCTTCCTACCCTACCTTTGGGCCTCCTGGCTGCTTGAGGGGGGGTCCTTGGACCAGATGGGGGACCGGAGGGCTGCACCCCATTCCCAGCACCCCCTCTACGTGGAGAAAGGAGTGAAACCTTCAGGGCAGCTTTCCAAGGTTGTCAGGCCCCAGCCAGAGTTCTTGCGGAGCAGAGAAGGGCAGCCCTTTCGGGATTCCTGGCCCAGCTGTGCTCTGACCCCTTCTCTGTCCCTTTAAAGCAATAATGGTCCCCATCCAGGCAGCAGGGAGGCCGGCCTAGGGAATATGCGAAGGAAGAGGCCACCTCTCCAAGGGCTTGTGCGTACCTGACCCCGTCCCCCACCTCTGGTGAGCCTCAGGCAGAAGTGGCGATGGAAGGAAGGGACCAAGGCAAGGCAGGTGCTTCAAGGGTGCGCGTGTGTGCACGTGTGTGTTTGTCCCTTTGCTCACCGCAGCTGGCTTCCCGCTGAGCGAGGCTGGCCTGGGCGAGCCCCACGCTGGCGTCCTAACCACCCTCCGCTCCAGCCAGGGCCCACGTCCCTGTTTTCTGAGCCCGGGGCTGCCTGGGCTGTTGGCACTCACAGTCCCAGAGCCCCTGGGTGGGTGGTGGGGAGGGACGGTGGCCCAGCCAGCCTCTCCCACCTCCCACCTGATGCTGCTTTCCCCTGTGGGGATCTCAGGGGCTGTTTGAGGATATATTTTCACTTTGTGATTATTTCACTTTAGACGGTGATGTTTTTTTTTTTGTATTTTTATGGGGGTAGCAGCTGGACCACCCACCTTCATATGCCCACTGTTCACTCTGCTGCTCCCCCCGCTGCCCTGGCCCTGAGGTGTGGGAGGCTGCAGCATATTGTCGGGGAGTGAGGAGTAGCTGAACCCCAAGTTCTGAAGAGGCCGGCCAGGCGGGCCCTAAGAAAGGGGGATCGTGGCGGGAAGGGCGGGCAGTTGTCCATGTTTCTGAGGCGGCTCTTCGTGCCAAGGGCTTATGGGTCACTGGTTCTCCAAGTGCCAGGGGTGGGCAGGCGGTGGCACCATGCCCCCTCCAACACTGTGCCCTGGTGGAAAAGCACTGCCCCCCAAGTTCCCCTCTTCTGACGTGCCTTTTGCACCCCTCCCACTAGGACAATCAACCCCCTTCTGTTTGGGAACCCCCTTTTCTTTCTCTGTCCTAGCCCCTCCTGGCACCCAGCCACCTGCCCAGGGGTGCCCCCATCTCACCACCCCCCTCCTCGTGGCCAGCCTGGCTGGTTTTGTAAGATACCGGGTTGGTGCACAGTGATTTTTTTCCCTTGTAATTTAAACAGGCCCAGCATTGTTGGTTCTATTTAATGGACACGAGATGGTGTTAGAGGTTTTAAAGTGATTAAACGTGCAGACTATGCAAACCAGGCCTGGTCTCCAGTATGGTGCTACTGTTCTTCCCAGGAGTCCAGGACTAAGTCCCAGGTTGGGGCGGGGAGGATGCGGAGCTCGGATTAGAGGTCCCTGGTGATGTCCTGCTTGCCTCAAGATGAGCCCAACTCAGGATTCTGGAGTCTGTCCGCTGAGGGGTTCCAGGCCACCTTCAGGGAGCTGTGGGGTATAGAAGGAGACAGCAGTTGGAGACAAACACCTGGGGTTGGGACAAGCTGAGCACATCCTCCCCTGCAGGACTAGTCTCCGACAGAGTGGAGGGTAACAGCCTGTGTCCCTGTTGCTCAAGGTCTGCCTTGGAGGCCTACAGTGGGACCAGAAAGGCTAGGGTGTGCTTGCTGGGAAGACTGAGTCCCAGCTGCGTAAACGCCTGACCTCTCCACTCCCCAACCCACCCCTCGGGTTTCCTTTGGGAAAGGAAGCCCCTGCCTGGGGTAGGGGCGTGGTGACTGGTCCACCGGGACCTGTGTCTGAGGAGCAGGCCTCTTCCAGTTGATTTACTTGGAAATTACATTCAAATGGATACTGGGGCCTTAGCTCTTCCTGGGGAATCCATGGGGTGGAGAGGACCTGGACTAGGCTCTCTCTCACCCTTCTGGGCCTACCTGGCTGCAGCTGGGACTGCCCACCTTCCTCGGGACCCCCAGGCTGGGAGGCCCAGCACCCCTGTGTGCAGCCTCACCCTGCGTCAGCTCCCACCGCTGCGCCCCGGGGCCACTTCCTTCTTGTCCCTGTCCAAGGCCCTGGGGAGTGCTGCCCTTCTTGAGGCCATTCTTCCCCGGCCCCCCCTCCCTTCCGTTTCTTCCGTGGCCCTGGCTGGCGGGCTGGACAGGGGGGCCGGCAGGCATCCGAGGCTCCTGCCCGCCCCTTCCCCTCTGCGGCCCGCCCCAGGGCCTGGGCCAACTGAAACCTCAGGAGGAAGCAGCGAATCAGGAACTGGCCGGTTGGCTGGGTTGGCTGGGCCTGAGTCGGTCTTCGGTGGCCCCCGGAGCAGCTGCCTGAACGGTAACTCTCCTGAGGCCCAGGAGGTGGTGGGTGGTGGGCAGGGGCAGCGGGTTGGATCCAGGCAGGCAGACACCACACCCGGTGGGGCAGGGGTGGCCCCAGGAGCAGGGCACAGGCTCGGCCCTGCCAAGGACCCTGGGCACACACACCCCTGCAGTGGGTGTTGGGTGGAAGGGCCCAGGGAGGGAGGCTCTGGGTGGTTCCTGTTCCAGGACTGAGAAGGGATCCCCTGACGCCAGGCCTTGGCCTGGGACACAGGAAGCAGTGAGATCCAGTCCCAGGCCAGGCCGGCGTTTTGTACCTGTAGCTGCACTTCAGGAGGACAGGCCCCCCCCTCCTGCCTGTCTGCAGCTCCCATTGGCCGGGCAGCCCCCAGTCTCCCTGTCCTTCTCCATGTCCAGCTGTGGCCTCTCCCCTGTGTCCCCAGGACGGAACTATGGGCTTCTCTTCAGAGCTGTGCAGCCCCCAGGGCCATGGGGCACTTCAGCGAATGCAGGAGGCGGAGCTCCGGCTGCTGGAGGGCATGAGGAAGTGGATGGCCCAGCGGGTCAAGAGTGACCGGGAATATGCCGGGCTGCTGCACCACATGTCCCAACAAGACAGTGGGGGCCAGAGCCGGGGCGGCCCCGACAGCCCCATCAGCCAGGTGGGGTTCCATATCCTCTTCACCCCTTCCCGGCCCTCTCCCCAGGAATTCCTGTGGGTCCCTGCGATATCAGCCTGCCTCTTCCTTTCCCAAAGGTCCCTGGGTGGGCTTGGGAGCCACTGTCCTCCACGCGCTGTCTCACCCTTCGTGTGCTGCAGTCCTGGGCAGAGATCACCAGTCAGACGGAGGGCCTGAGCCGACTGCTGAGGCAGCACGCGGAAGACCTGAACTCGGGTCCCCTGAACAAGCTGAGCCTGCTGATCCGGGAGCGGCAGCAGCTGCGCAAGGCCTACAGCGAGCAATGGCAGCAGCTGCAGCAGGAGCTCACCAAGGTGGGTGGGGAGCCTGGTCATTTCTATCCACATCTCGAGCCTCAAAGGGCTGGTTTTGCACAAGAGCCCCTCGATTCACAGGGAAGTGAAAGCGCTGACCACAGGCCTGCCCCCAGGGCCTGCTCCAGCTCCACCACAGCTTCCTTCCCATCTCTCCCCACTTGGGCTGACCTGCAGCAGGGCTTCTCCGTGGATTTGCTGTCCCCCTACTGTGTTCCTGGACAAAGTGCTTGGAGTGCGAGGATGAGTAGTCCAGCCATTGGCTGCGGGGAGCAGGATCTGTGACTTGCCTCCCGCACTGCACCAGCTGGCCCTGGGGCTGAGAGGCAGTTGGAGAGAAATGACTCTGGTCTGTCTGCCCTTGGCCGAGGTGGGCTCCTCCCAGGGGCCCAGAGACACCACCAGGCGGCCACGTGGCCCCGACAGAGAGGTTAAAGACCAGGGCTTTGAGGTCATCCTGCCTGCATTTAATCCTGCCCAGCTCCTTGGTCTAGAAGCTGTGTGACCAGAGCTATTTATCTGTGTGCTTCAGCCTTAATTCAATGTGCTAGTTGCCCCCACCCCCACCCCGCTCATCCCGCTTCCACCGCTGCAAAACCCTCCTTGCCGCAGACCAACAGCGGCCCCTGCTGGCCAGTCTCCCCAGAAGCTTACAGAAAAGCAGGGCCTGCCTGTTTCTATGGGCACTTCTCCTGGGACACAGCCGTGCCCGTCTGTTCTCATATAACCTTTGGCTGCTGGAGACCTGCAATGATAGAGCTGAGTAATTGCAGCAGAAACTGTTCGGCCAGTGAGCCTAAAATGTTTACCACGTGGCCCATGAAAAAGGCTCATTTAGTCTATTTATTTAGCTCAGTTACAGATAGGGAGCCTGAGGGTCAGAGGAGAGAGATGGAACTGACCTCAAGTATCCCAGTGCACAGACAGGGGCACCGGGAGGAGCACTCTAGCCGTGACCATTTGTTGTTCCTGCCACCGGGAACACCCTTCGCAGAAATCAGTCTAGAATGGCAAATGCAGCCTTTGTCAAAGCATGATTGAGAATTTCAGGATGGCATCAGCAGAGCATAACACCAAGCACAGAGTCGGTGCCACATGCCTTCAGCTGGGCCCTGCCTGCCATCAGATACCACCCCAGGCCAAAGGAGGGCAGTTCTAGCCTTCCCAGTCCACTTTGCCTCCCCCAGAGGCTCAGCCTCAACCCAGCTCCTCTGACCCTAACCTCAGCAGCAGAGGCCAGACCCCGGAGGTCTCCAGGCCCTTCCTGCAGGATGGGCTCGGGTATGCTGCCTGCTTGCACTGTAAGACCTGTCCAGTGTTTTACCTCAGGCGGGAATCCCCCATGCCCTGGGGATCTGCCAACCCACACAGTCTCTTCTCTCTCCCCAGGCCCACAGCCAGGACATTGAGAAGCTGAAGAGCCAGTACCGAACCCTGGCACGGGACAGCGCCCAGGCCAGGCGCAAGTACCAGGAGGCCAGCAAAGGTGTGTGGCTTCCCTCACTGGCAGGGAGAGAGTCCCGAGACAGCCTTGACCTGTCCACAGGTGTCCAGGGAGTGGGGAGTGCCCAGACCTCTGTGCCATCACCCACACCCCCCCCTCACCTGGCAGACAAGGACCGTGACAGGGCCAAGGACAAGTACGTGCGCAGCCTGTGGAAACTCTTCGCTCACCATAACCGCTACGTGCTTGGTGTGCGGGCTGCACAGCTGCACCACCAGCACCACCACCAGCTCATGCTGCCTGGCCTGCTCCAGTCACTACAGGACCTGCACCAAGAGATGGCATGCATCCTGTGAGCCCACATCCCACCGTCACCCGGTTACCCTCCTATCATGCCCCAGAGACAAGGTCCAGAAAGATTCAGTCTTGTGAAAGTAGGTGGTCATGAAGTCACGTGAGACCAGGCCCCGGGCCAGGGATTGGAGCCACTCGATTTATATCTGAATTACGTTATTTCAGGGCTTGTTACTGCAGGGTCTTATTGAGCACCCGTTCTAGGCTCTGGCAAACAGCTAGAAAAAATGAAAAATACCTGCCTCCTAAGATCAATTGTCTTAGAAAAGAAAGTCAGTAAGTGAAATAGAAAGCCAGTTAGAAGTGGCGAGTGCTGTGGACAAAAATAAAACAAGAGAGGGGGATTGGGAGGCAGTCATAAATAGAGTGGTCCGAGAAGGCCTCAGAGAAGCAGGAGCAAACCAGATGCAGGGTATGTTGAGAGAAAGATCGTTTCAGAAAGGGGGAGCAGCAGGCCATTGTGAGGACTTGGTCTATGTTGAGAATAGACCTCAGGGGGACAAGGACAAGGAGGGGAAACCATACGGGAGGCTTCCGCAGTAATGCAGGTCACAGCTCATGGCCGCTCGGACCCAGCGGAGGGGAGAAGCGGTCAGGTCCTGGGTATATTTTGAGGATGGAGCCACTGAGACTTCCCTATGGACCAGAAGTGGGGTGTGAGATAGAAGAGTCAAGGATGATGCCAAGGAGTTGGTCCAAAGCACCTGGGAGATTCACTGGCCATTAGCTGCGGGAAAAAATGGGTTCGGGAGACAAGAAAAGGGGTTCCTTTTCAACTCGTGGAGTTTGCTGTCCAATGGGATGTTTTGAGAAAGTGGGTTGTTACTTGAGACTGGAGCTCTGGGGAGGTGCTGGGTCCAGACACGTAAGTGTGGGGTCACAGCACATCAGTGGCTTAGGCATATTGGAGCCCCAGAGTTGCAGCTGGTGCTGTTGGGCCGGCGCCCCCGGGCGGGCATGGTCGTAGCTCCCAGTTAAACAGTGCTTCGTGTGTGCCACACACCCTGCACGCGGGTCTCACCGGGCCCTCACTGTGACTCCCAGCGCCGCCATTGCGCGTAACAGGAGGTAAAGATCAGAAGCCGGGCAGCGATTTGCCTGCGGGCATTGGGCCGGTAAATGATGAGGTGGGGGCTCAGTCCCAGGACCGACTCCGAAGTCAGTGTCAGGGCCCCTGAGCTTCTCAGCCTTGCCTAGCCGGAGGCCCCCCTGACCGGCGGTCCTGTCTCTGGGCAGGAAAGAGATCCTGCAAGAATACCTGGAGATCAGCAGCCTGGTGCAGGACGAAATGGTGGCCGTTCACCAGGAGATGGCTGCGGCCGCTGCCCGCATCCAGCCCGAGGCCGAGTACCATGGCTTCTTGCGACAGTATGGGTAAGCCCCTCCTCTCCCCTGCTGGGCACCGGGCTGTCGGCTTGCTCGGTGACATGGTAATGCCCCCGCAGGTCCGCACCTGAGGTCCCACCCTGTGTCACCTTTGACGAGTCCCTGCTCGAGGAGGGTGAACCCCTGGAGCCCGGGGAGCTGCAGTTGAATGAGCTGACGGTGGAGAGCGTGCAGCACACGTGGGTGCCGTGGTGCGGGGCCTGGGGTGGACACTGTCCGCGTAGAGCCGGGGCTGGGAGGCCAGGCTTGTCTCAGCTCTGCAGGGCTGCTTCTGAGGGGCCGGCTCTAACACTGCCCTTCCTTGCGGGCACAGGCTGACCTCAGTGACAGATGAACTGGCGGCGGCCACCAAGACAGTCTGCAGCCGGCAGGAGGTAGTCAGCCAGCTGCAGTGCGAGCTGCAGAACGAGGAGCAGAGCATCCACCCCCGGCAGCGGTGAGTGGGTCCCAGCTACGGCAGCCTCCCACCCGCCTGCCCCCCACCCCACTGACGGATGCCAGCTGCATGCTGAGCCCTCTCTTTTCCCACCCCCGTCTACCTGCTGGCAGCGTTTACCTGCTGGGCAAGAGGCAGGTGTTGCGGGAGGAGCTGCAGGGGCTGCAGGTGGCGCTGTGCAGCCAGGCCAAGCTGCAGGCCCAGCAGGAGCTGCTGCAGGCCACGCTGGAGCAGCTGGGCCCCGGGGAGCCCCCACCCGTGCCGCTCCTGCAGGACGACTGCCACTCCACCTCCTCCTCGGTGAGCGCCCCACCGCCCGCCGCCGCCACCCTGCCCGCCGGCCCAGGCTGCGCTCTTCATTTTCGCCCTCCCCCTCCCCAAGCCTGGCCACTCGCTGACGCTGACGTCTGTCCCTGGCCCCAGGAGCCGGAGCGGGAAGGGGGAAGGACGCCCACCCTGGAGATTCTTAAGAGCCACATCTCAGGAATCTTCCGCCCCAAGTTCTCGGTAAGTGGAGTCCAGCCAGGCCGGCGCTTGCCCTCTGCCCTTCTCCAAGGGGTGTGCCAGGCCAGGGCCCTTCCCGCCGTGGTGTTCAGGTTAATCACTGGGGCATCCAAGCACAGACGTCCCCGATCCTGCCACCCCTGCGCCCACTTCTTCTTGACTGCCGCGTGTGCTGAAGGGACCTGCAGCTTTGACTGTCCCACAGCTCTCGCTGCTATGGGGGTGCTCGAGGGACTGAGGCTTGGTGAAAAGGGCAACAGCTTGGTTTGGGACCAGCCAGCCCCAGCCTCCCATCCCAGCTCTGCTGTCTGTACCCTGTCAGTGAGCCTGGGCCAGTCTATGGCCTGCAGATGGCTCGACCTACCACTCACTGAAGAGCATGTGAGACCCCCGCTGCCGACGAACTGGCTGAGTGACCCCCCCACTCCTTCCCCGTCCCTGCCCAGCTTCCCCCACCACTGCAGCTTGTGCCCGAGGTGCAGAAGCCCCTGTACGAGCAGCTGTGGTACCACGGCGCCATCCCACGGGCAGAGGTGGCTGAGCTGCTGACACAATCCGGGGATTTCCTGGTGCGGGAGAGCCAGGGCAAGCAGGAGTACGTGCTGTCAGTGCTGTGGGATGGCCAGCCCAGGCACTTCATCATCCAGTCTGCTGATGTGAGTGGGGCCCGGACCGGAGCCTACCCCGCCCCACCCCTCCCCGTCAGCAGGAGAATGACCTTGAGAGTGTAGGAAGGAGTTGCTGGTCTTTGATGCTGGCCAAGCTGTTAGGGGCCAGAGAGACCACCCAGTCCCTACAATGAAACAGGCTGAAGCCTTCAGCTCGGGTCCTCCCCTAAGGGGGGGTGGCAGGCGTGTCGGGCACCATCAAGTCCTGCCCTTCTGCAGTTTCTGGCCTCTTGTCCCAGGAAGGCCCTTTCTCCCTTCTGTTCTCCCTCGACCCTCCCAGGGTTCAGGTCCCCTTAGCAGTGCAGGCTACTGACCCCAGGTCCCCCTGCCCCACAGAACCTGTACCGACTAGAAGGCGACGGCTTTCCCAGCATCCCCTTGCTCATAGACCACTTGCTGCGCTCCCAGCAGGCCCTCACCAAGAAGAGCGGAATTGTCCTGAACAGAGCCGTGCCCAAGGTGAGCCTGTGCCCAGCCAGCCCACACGGCCCATGGCGTGGCCCATGGTGAGCGCGGGTCGAGGCACAGAATCGGGCAGGAGGGGCTTTCCAGGTCTCTGGTCTTTGGTCTTCGTACAGGGCATGAAGTGACTCCTCACGCTCCAAGGGCTCAGCCTCTTGCTAGGTGTGGAATGTCAAGGCCACTCCCATTCCACAGGCTGGTGCTCATCCGGCTGGGGCCCCTACCTGGTCTGTGAAGGCATCGAGTGTGATCCTGATGCAGTCCAAACCCCATTTTACAGACTATGAAACTGAGGTTCCAAGAAATGAAAGATGTAGAGTCTTTGTGGGGAGCGTTCGGTCCTTCAGCAGAGCCCAGAATGCCGTCCCTTCACTGACTTCTGACCGCCCAACACTCCCTTCCGCAGGACAAGTGGGTGCTGAATCATGAGGACCTGGTGCTGGGTGAGCAGATCGGGCGGGTGAGTTGAGTGCTCTGCCAGCCTCTCGGCTGCCTGCGTTCTCCCTCCCCAGCGCTGTTTCCTTCCAGCCCATGACCCATGTCACAAGGAGACCCACTTCAGAGAGTTCTGCCTCCCTGCCTCAGCCTGGCTTCCAGCTTGTACCCAACTACCCTCCCAGCCATGCCATGCACCATTCTGCAGGAAACTGAGAGGAAAGTACCTGCCGTCAGCACCCACCCTCACCTTCCTGCACTAGGCCCCTGCCTCCCCAGGGAGCTCTTGAGTGCAAGGGGGCACAGATTCTGTTCACGTGAGCTATCAAATAGCCTGCGTAAGAAAGAAGCCACTTTCCTAAAAATCATACTGTTTTTCCGACCCAAGTGAAAGTGCCTTGTAGATTTTCCATGTCACCTCTTTTCGTGAACATGGAAAGTCAGAGATGACTTTCCCTGCCTATCCCATGTGGACCCACATCGATCCCCAGCCAGGGGATGAACTGGAGAGCTGGGATGAGCAGGTCTGAGCATGGAGTCACTGAGTGAGGGGCAGGTGGGGACAAGGTGGGAGGTTCCCTGAAAGAAGAGGACTGTGGCCCCGGGAAGATGGGTAGGAGCCCAAGATCATTTCAGGGGAACTTTGGCGAAGTGTTCAGCGGGCGCCTGCGAGCTGACAACACCCTCGTGGCAGTGAAATCATGTCGAGAGACGCTCCCACCTGACCTCAAGGCCAAATTTCTGCAGGAAGCGAGGTAGGTGATAAAATAACAGTCACCGTGGTTGCACATACGAAGTGTTCCTCTGCATGGCGTGATGTAGTGCTGGATCTGTGGCATCATGTAGTCCCCAGAGCACCACCCATGCAGGCAGTACTGCCCCGCTCCCGACACCAAGGTCAGAGGAGCAAGGCTCAGTGACCCGCTCGAGGTCTGCTGGCCTCAGAGGCCAACCTCATCTCTTCTGCTGCCTTCTCCCGTCCTCCTTCGGGTTCCCCGGGGATCCCTGGGGACCCCTGGGGAGGGGATTTGCAAGGCCACAAGCTGGGATCCTAAGCAGCAGTACCCTCCAGGATCCTGAAGCAGTACAGCCACCCCAACATCGTGCGTCTCATTGGCGTCTGCACCCAGAAGCAACCCATCTACATTGTCATGGAGCTCGTGCAGGGTGAGCTGAGAGGGCTGATCTCCAGGGCTGGAGACCCCAGTCTGGCTAGGTCCGCATCCCTGCAGGAGGCTCAGTAAGGCTTTCGGCACCTGCCCCCAGGGGGTGACTTCCTGACCTTCCTTCGGACCGAGGGAGCCCGCCTGAGGATGAAGACTCTGCTGCAGATGGTGGGAGATGCAGCAGCCGGCATGGAGTACCTGGAGAGCAAGTGTTGCATCCACCGGTGAGTGAGGGGGCACAGGCCTCGTGTAGCCCATGCCAGCCTCCCAATAACTCCCAGGCACATGCAGGGAGCAGCCCTTGTTCATGGCTATGTCTAGAGGGCCCAGGTCGTGAGGTGACAGATGCCACATGGACCAGTGGCTTCACCCTTTCTCACTTCACCCAGGGACCTGGCTGCTCGGAACTGCCTGGTTACAGAGAAGAATGTCTTGAAGATCAGTGACTTTGGGATGTCCCGGGAGGAAGAGGACGGGGTCTATGCTGCCTCAGGGGGCCTCAGACAAGTCCCCGTGAAGTGGACAGCACCTGAGGCTCTTAACTATGGTACTTGGGCCTTGTCCAGCCTGGGTGCGGCCCGAGGCTGGGTGCGCCTCGCTCTAGCTGATGGACGTGGGTGGCCCGTTCATGCTGCCTTGCACCCTTGCAGGCCGCTATTCCTCCGAGAGCGACGTGTGGAGCTTTGGCATCTTACTCTGGGAGACCTTCAGCCTGGGGGCCTCCCCCTACCCCAACCTCAGCAATCAGCAGACCCGGGACTTCATAGAAAAGGGTAAGGGAATCCTGCTGAGCGATAGCAGCCTGGTGCTGCTGCTGGCTTCTTCCCAGTCCCCTGACCTTCCCACTGGGGCAGAATAAGAATAATCCTGTAGCTGCCACTGAATGAGTCCCTGATGTGTGCCAGGCCATACATTACTTCATTTATTCTTCACAACAGGTGAGGTAGAGATTAATATGTCCCTTTTACAGGAGAAAAAAACTGGGGCGTACAGAGGTCATACAACTTGCACACGGTGGGATTGTGTTTAGGACCTCTGCGTCCTTGGGGCTCTCGGTGGGGAAGAGTGGCTCTTTAGGGACAATGTGGATTGAGCAGCTCCAGTTGCTCACAGATGCCCCCCCCCCAGGCTGCCAGGGGCCCTCAGATGCCCTTCTCATACGGGGGCGTGTCGTGCCTGTCATTGTAGGGGGCCGCCTCCCCTGCCCCGAGCTGTGTCCTGATGCTGTGTTCAGGCTCATGGAGCAGTGCTGGGCCTACGAGCCTGGGGAGAGGCCCAGCTTCAGCGCCATCTACCAGGAGCTGCAGAGCATCCGAAAGCGACACCGGTGAGGCTGGGCCCTCTTCTCAAGCCAGTGGCCTCTGTCGGCAAGACTGTACCTCCTCCCCACTTCCAGCTTACACCGTGGGACGGCTCTTCACGGTCCTGGACTCCGGCCACTGGCACATGTGCTGCAGGTGGGGATGCAGCTCTGTGTTTGCTGTGCATCCCTGTTCCTGCCAGGCCTCCTCTTCCAGGCAGAAGTAATAAAACCACTTGTGCCTGTCAAGTGCTCTTTGCCACGTGCGCCCCTCTGGGCAGGTCTTAGGAGGAATGGAGGGCCTGTACTGCGGCCGAGGGGTAGGAGGATGGCCAGTGTCCATGGGGCAGAACTGACATGGTGTGGTAGCTGTCGGATGTGAGAGGCAAGGAAGAGGGAGAGGTCGGGGTGATATACAGGCTTCTGACCAGATGGCGGAGTCATTCCTGAAATAGGATCGCGAGCAGAGGAGCAGAGCTGCAGGAGGATGGTGAATTTGGAGATGTCGTGTTTGAGGGGCCTCTGGGGATGTTAGATGTGACATATAGATCTGGAAGCCCAGACAGAAGTAAAGGCTGGCACTGGAGGCCTGCACGTTGGAGAACAGCTGACACTACGGATGTGTACGAGCTTGACCTTCACGTGAGATTCATGACAGAGGAGAGAGCCGGGCAAAGTTAGAGCCCCACTCAACGGAGACCGGTGTGGCTGAAGAGGAAAATTGCTTCTTAGAGAGTCTGTCTCTCAGGCAAGCTTTCTGAGCAATGGGGTAGCAGAGCAGGGAGCTCTCGCCTCCTCTCCTAAGTCCCCCAGAAATCTATAAAATTATCTGAAAATTTCCTAACAGCAACAGGGAAGGTTGAGAAGATAAGAAGGATGAACAAATTGAGAAGCAGAAACAGGAAGGATACGTAGCACCAAAGAACAAAGCAGTAGGAACTTTGAGGCAAAATGGCCATTCTTCAAGAAAGTGTAGGAAGCGGTTAACATCTGGTTCCAAAGAGATAAAAGCCCTACAACTTCTTTAAACACGACGGAACAAGTTAGAGTATGACCGAATGAAAATATTAAGAAGTCTAATTATATCTCAGTTGGAAGTGGTAGAAAGCAGAACTGACAAACTTCTGCTTCTGGGTAGGATGTGGTAGGTCTGTGCAGGCCACCACTCCCATCACAACAATCAGCAGGAGACAAATAAGATGAGAATAATTGTTTTTAAGGAGGATGGAGAGTGGTGGAAGAAATAAGAAGCAGAGGAACTCAGATTTGAAGGAGGACAGGGTCCCCCCCAGGTGAACTAACGATGCGTGGCTACTCCCTGAAACGTGTGCTGAGGTTGGACATCTCTAATGACCAGAACTGCCCCAAACAGAGACTCCATCAGGAAAAAGAGAAATGCACCGGTAGTTTTTGGTGCTGACAGGAATGAGCTATGGAACATTTGCTGAGTCCTGGAGCCGTGTGGGCAACTGGGAAGTCACGTCCAACCGTCTTGTGGTGTTTAGAGGGAGGGGGCCTGGAACAAACAAGTGGGCCGCCCCTCACGAGATCCAGATCTTGAACCTGTGTGGGTTGGGAGGCTAAAGAGCTAACGCCAAAATCTCTGAAGAGCAGAACTTGAAGGACTCAGAGAGACAGACTGGCCAGGCTTTCAACCCCAAATCCAAGAGGGCCACTCCTAAAGGACAGGGACAATCTAGAGGAGGACTGAGTTTTACCAGAACTATAATTCTGCCCCAACTTGGCACCTGAGTTCCTCGAGGTGACTAGCTTCTCCACGGTGGGGAACTGGGGAGAGGAAGCACATAGTCTGAGTGAAGTACCTACTCTTTATACCCAAGATGCAACATGCAGACAAAAGTTTTTAAATATGCAAAAGAAAAATGGGGTCAACGCACAAAAGAAAAACAATGGAAGTAAACCCACAGATGATCCAAATATTATAGTTGGCAGACAAGGATTTTAAAATAACTATGAGTAGCATGTTAAATGGAGAGAAAAGATGGACAAAATAGATGCAAATATGGAGTTCAACAAAGTTGGAATCTACTTGAAAAGAATCCAAGGAGAAAGCAGAACTGAAAAATCCCATCTCCAAAGTTACAAACTCATCGGATAGGTTTCATAAAAATTCATAAACTAAAGGATAAAGTCACAGTCGGAGATTGGTTACATCAGGAGACAGAATTAGTTGACCTGAAGATAGATCGCTAGAAGGTCTCTGAAGTAGAGAGAGAAAAAAAAGAATGGGAAAAAAAGAGCCTAAGAAACGTGGGATTCCAGGACGTGAATAATTAAAGTTCCGGAGGGAGAGAGAAAAGACCAGAATGCCTGAAAATGACTCACGTGTCCTTACAACAATAAAAAAGACCACTGACACATGTGCAAACACTGACGAATCTTAAAAACGTGTCGAGTAAAGAAGCCAGTCATGAAGGAGTACGTGCTTTTGATTCCATTTTATGAGGTTCAGGAACAGGCCAAATTACACTGTAGAGAAGTCAGGACAGCCGCTCCGTCTGAGGGGTCCTGACGGGCAGGGGAACAGCTCCGCCACGGTGTCTGCACAACCCTGCACGTCTGCATGGGCCGTGCAGGCAAGGCTTGGGCAGTCTAGCTTGAGCCTTGGCGGGGCACCATAATGACTCGTGACGCAGGGGGACATGAGCAGCCTCGTGGGAGACTGGCACAAGGCCATTTCTCACCCCTCTTCCTCGTTTCAGTTGAGTTCAGGGCTTTCCACCTGGCGCAGCCCCCCAGAGAGCGCAGCCGTGCCATCCCACCTCCTAGCTACAGTGTGGAGTTGGCTCCTTAGCCCCGGGGCGCCTCCCACCATGCCTCCTGTCATGCCGTCACCTGGTCCCTTCGGTTCAGTGTCATCCTACGGGACTGAGGAGACAAGCCGGCTCCACGCTGGTCTTGGTTTCGCTGAGCGATGACACGTCTGGGTCCGTGGGGACTTGCTCGCTCCTTCCTAGGGCCGCGTCTTCGGAGCAGTGGCAGGCCCACCTGACAGGGCACCTGATCCCCGCTCCGCCAGCCGCCGCCCTGCGCTCAGCGACACGGAGCGAGACACAGAGAGACAGAGGGGGAGGGCCGTGAGCCCAGCCTGGGTCCGGGACCTTCGTGGCAGGCGTGGCAGTCAGCAGGTTAGCCTGGGAGACGTTCCCGGTGGCGACCCCAGACGCGACGCGGCACTTGGCACGCAGTGAGTGGAGCAGACGCGCCGTCTCGGGCACTCGCTGGTTTGTCGCCGACAGCGGGGCCCGCGGCGGGCGCCGAGTGCCGGGCTCCCCTCCGCCCCGGTGGCCGCCCGGCCCCGAGGGCCCGGCCCTGGGAGGCCACGCGCTGGCGTCGAGCCTGACGCTGCGGCAGCACCGCGGCCCGGCCCCCCGGGGCCCGGGGCGGAGCGCGGCCGGGGGGTTCGGACCCGCCCGGGCCGGGCCGGGCCGGGACTGCGGCTGCGCGGGGCGCGCGGGCCGGGCCGGGCGGAGCCGGAGCCGCGCTGTCCCCGCCCCGCGCGCTGCTCGGCCGGCGCCGCCGGACCGGGCGGGGGACGCGGCCGGGCGCCCCGGCATGTGAGGGGCCGGCGGGGCCCGGGGCGGCGAGCGGCGGACGGTAACGCGCCGGGAGGCCGGCGGGGGGGGTCCCGGCCGGGGCAGGGGAGGGGGGAGGCGAGGGCGGCGGAGCGGGCAGGGCCGCGGGCCGGGGCGGGAGCCCGCCGCCCCGGGCTGCCCCCGGCTCCCCCCTGTCTGGCCCGCGCCCCGGCTCCCGGGGCTCAAAACCCCGCCCGAGGCCTCGGGGCGCAGTCGGGGCGCAGGCACCGGGCGGGGCGCCCCCCACGCCCGACCGCGGAGCAGGCGGGTGGGGGCCGCGGGCCTGGGCAGCGCGCCCGGGGCCTCCTGGTCGTCGCCCTGCCCTGCTGGGGGGGGGGTCCTCTCCGTGCTGGGCGAGCGGAGGCCCAAAGTCCCCCCGGCCCACTCCGCACAGAGACGCGAGCTGCCGCTCCTCGCATCCTTCGCGTTTCCTAAGGGGACAGGAGCCGGGCCGGGCCCTGTTTCCGCCGAGCGCCGGCCTCCTCCAAGCCGGCAGCAGAAAGGCTGTCCCGCCCGTCTCTCTGGGCTTTGGCTGTCTGTTTCGAATCAAAACTGGAGAGAAATTGGTTCCTCTGAAACCAGAAGCACGGGGGGGGGGGCGGGGGGCAAGGAGTCTGGACACCTGCCTCCTTTGCGGGGCTGTGTCTTCCCCGTAGGTAAGCTTTTGGGGACCCGGTCATGATCAGGAGGTTGCATCATGATCTCCGGAGCCAGACCGGGACGGCTGCTAGGTGGTTGTGTTTTTTATGTCGTCAGCCTGGGGGCAAAGAGATTTATCTTCACCTCAGGACAGAGCTGCCACCACGACTTAGGGGATCAGCTTCAGATGGGTTACTTACTTGTGCTTTCTGCGTCTCAGCCAAGAGAATCCCATCCAGGTGGGGTCAGGATCCATAGCCAGGGTCAGGATTTGGTGCTTAGAAGCTTGCTTTCCTTGAGAATCAGGCCAATGGGCGTTCCTTGGGAGCAGCCGCAGGAACTCATTGGAAGGCTTTGGTGGAAAGACCACTGAAGGCAGTTTGCCTGCTGGAACTCCATGTTGTCTCCTTCCTGCCAGGTGGATGTGGAGGCCAGCATGAAGCTGAAAAAGCAGGTGACGGTGTGTGGGGCTGCTATCTTCTGCGTGGCTGTCTTCTCCCTCTACCTCATGCTGGACCGAGTGCAGCATGATCCCACCCGACACCAGAGTGGTGGGAACTTCCCCCGGGTGAGTCATGCCTGGCGGCTGATGTCTTCACGTAAAGTTGCCTGAGCTCAGGTTAGCACCCCAGCAGGAGAGTGACATCCGCCCAGGACAAGGACATTCCTTGCCAATAGGCAGTTTTTCTAGAAACCCAAAGCTAAAAACAATCATGATGAAAAGGAAGAAGAAAGGAAAAATGATGGGGTAGACTGCCGTTCTGTTTCCGGAGTTTCTGGAAGACACTGCTCATCGATTGCGCCATCCATTCCCCCTGAGCCCACATGTAGTCCTTGTCAGCACAGTGCTCTAGGCAGGCAACACCGACTGTGGCGAATAGGCATGCAAGGTGACATCTTTGCCTCCCTGGAGCTAGAGAGTGAGGGTACTCCCAGCCCAAGTGGACTGCCGACCTCCGTAGTGCTTCGTACCTCTTCCTTTATCTGACCAGAGCCATCTGGCCTCATAAGCTCATGGTTCTGCCTTCCACTGGGGAGGTCAGGGTCATAGTCAGGCCTCAGGTGGCGGGCCCCAGGCAGAGACCCTCCCTGAGGCGGTAAGAGCTGTGTGTAATTGCTTTCTGGTTTTCTGGCAGAGCCAAATCTCTGTGCTGCAGAACCGCATTGAGCAGCTGGAGCAGCTGCTGGAAGAGAACCATGAGATCATCAGCCACATCAAGGAGTCCGTGCTGGAGCTGACGGCCAATGCCGAGGGCCCTCCCGCCCTGCTCCCCTACTACACTGTCAATGGCTCGTGGGTGGTGCCACCGGAACCCCGGCCCAGCTTCTTCTCCATTTCCCCTCAAGATTGCCAGTTTGCTTTGGGGGGGCGAGGACAGAAGCCGGAGCTGCAGGTAAGAGTCAGAGCTGGCAGGGACCCATGGTGGCCACGGATAGACGCTGATCTGCTCCCCTACCCAGCAGATGTTGACTGTGTCGGAGGAGCTGCCTTTTGACAACGTGGATGGTGGGGTGTGGAAGCAAGGCTTCGACATCTCCTATGGCCCACACGACTGGGATGCCGAAGACCTGCAGGTGTTCGTGGTACCCCACTCTCACAATGACCCAGGTGAGGGCCAGTGGACGCCTAGAGCTGGGGTAGAAAGTGGGCTTTCTGGTAGCAAGGGAAAAGAGGGACAGTTGAAGAGGTAACCTCCTCAGGGAGCCCCTGTGTTGGTCCCCAGGCTGGATCAAGACCTTCGACAAATACTATGCGGAGCAGACCCAGCACATCCTCCACAGCATGGTGTCCAAGCTGCAGGAAGACCCCCGGCGGCGCTTCCTGTGGGCCGAAGTCTCCTTTTTCGCCAAGTGGTGGGGCAACATCAGTGCCCAGAAGAGAGCAGCAGTCCGAAGGCCAGTGCCTGTGGGAGGCATGGGAGGACTGTCCTCTGGGCCTAGGATGGGTGTGCACGTCGCTTTGCTGCGGGAGCTGTGGGCACCACAGTATCAGGGAGAGGGGAGGGGAGGTGTGGCAGGGCTGAGGGGTGATGGTGGAGGGACCAAGAAGGAGAAGGCAGGACCTGGTTTGAGGGTTACATGTGTTAGGAGAAATCGAAGTTCTGTGAGCACAAGCCAAGAGAAAGCGTGGCGGCGTCCGGAGGTGAGCAGGGCCACGACAGCACAGACACAGGTCTGGCTGGCAGGCGATGAGGGTGCATGTCTGTTCTCTGGGTCCTGGGATTGGGTGAGCCTCAGGCCAGTGCGCACAGGTCCCGGCATTTTCTGGTTGGCAGGACTGGGCAAAGGGTCCCCACCCCAGCTGAGCGTGAGCCCTTAACTTCAGGCTGGTGGGAAACGGGCAGCTGGAGATTGTGACAGGCGGCTGGGTGATGCCGGATGAGGCCAACTCCCATTACTTTGCACTGATCGACCAGCTCATCGAGGGACACCAGTGGCTGGAGAAAAACCTCGGTGAGGCCAGGCTTAGCAAAGGGAGCCGGCCCCCAGAGCTGGGCCCAGAGGGCAACAGGGATTGGCACGGGGTGGTTTCTTTCTGCACTCATTTCCCCAGCACAGTGCGATGGCAGGATGGGAGCTGGGGCATTCAGGGCCTCTTGCTTCCGTGCCCTTGCCCAGGCGCGACCCCACGCTCAGGCTGGGCGGTGGACCCCTTTGGACACAGCCCCACCATGGCTTACCTGCTGCGCCGTGCCAACCTGACCAGCATGCTGATTCAGAGGGTGCACTATGCCATCAAGAAGCACTTTGCTGCCACCCACAGTCTGGAGTTCATGTGGAGGCAGACCTGGGGTAAGGTCAGGTAGGGTGGAAAGGGTCACAGCAGTAGTTCTCACTCACCGGGGGGAGGCAGGGGTGCTAAGTAAGACCCCCAGTGTCCTTCAGAGCAGATCAACAGGCACTGGCACCGGTGCAGACCGCCGGAAGCGCCCTCCTTCAGCTTAGGTGGGGATCACATTGACCTCTGGCCTCTTTGGGGCCTGCTGTCCACCCCGAGGGGCTTTGCGCGTTGTTTCTTAGGGAGCTGTGGGCTACGGAGCCCTCCCGGTGTCTTGACCCTTGGCCTGCACGCCCCCCACAGCCTGAAGTTTAGCTCGAGCCTCCCTTCTGTCAGCTGTCTATAGCTGGAGTCGACCCCCGCCGTGCCGGCACCCCTGCGCCCGGCTCTCGATGCTGCCGGCCGGCGGCTGAGTGCCCGCTGTGTCTTCTGCAGACTCGGATTCCAGCACGGACATCTTCTGCCACATGATGCCCTTCTACAGCTACGATGTCCCACATACCTGCGGTCCGGATCCGAAGATCTGCTGCCAGTTTGATTTCAAACGCTTGCCCGGTGGGCGCATCAACTGCCCGTGGAAGGTGCCGCCCCGCGCCATCACAGAGGCGAACGTAGCCGAGAGGTATTTGCCCCTAGTCCCGGCCTCCTGTCTGGGCTCTGCCGCATGGGGACGTTGTAAGATCGGGGGTGGGCTGTCGTGCATTCAGGCCCACAAGCTGCTGTGGCGGCAGCGCCTTTACGAGTCTCCATAGAAAATGAGTTGCTCTACGGAGCCACCTTTCTTTCCCAGAATGGTTTTGTTTTCCTAAAAGAGCATGTTTTCCAGTGTTTTAACAAACTTTCAGAGCCGGTTGGCTGACTCAGAGATGAGCAATTCTCAAATTGGGTACAGTTCGTTCCAACCTTTAGCCCAATATGCCTTCGTTGAGCTCAGGCGTCCTCTCTTGGCTCCAAGTCAGCTGGAGCCCTCAGTGATCTGAGAACCCGGAACCCCATTCCCGTGCACGTTCGGTCCTGCGCAGCAGTCTCCAGCCTCTGAGAAAGCAGGCCTGTTCCCTTCGACAGAATCATTGGGGACCCCTACGTTGTCACTGTTGCTGAAATTGGCCCCGTGGGAAAGTGTAAATGAAGAATGGTCTGAAACAGCGGTTTTGCTGGAACCCGACTGGTCTTAAGAATATAACAAGTTGAACTGGTTTTCATGTTGCAAGACTCCAATTTCCATGACGTGCAAGAGGTGAAGCACGTGACTAAGGAAAAAGAGTGTGGTCTTTTGTTTCCCAAATCCAGAAATCTAAATGCAGACTCTACGCAAGCATCTAGGGAGTGCGAAGGCGGGACTTTTACTAAAGCGGCTGCCGAGATCCAGATGCCAGCCCGGGTCTACAGCGAGAGGACCTTCATTTCCTCCTTCGAAAGGCTTCCTGGGCTGATAAAGTGGGGAAAATGGAACCCGAGGAGTCCTCTCCTGAGAACGAAATAGAAAAATCTAAGCTGACCAGCACTGTTAAGTAGATTAGTGGCCGGTTTAGCTGTGATCCTCTCAACATGCCAGTTAACAGATTGGTCTGAAAAGAGAAAGGGGCTGGCGTGATATGCCATGGAGCTGTTTCTCCATCGATTTCCCCAGTAACTTAGGTGAAAAAGGAAGTAGAGTCTTTATACACAGTTCCTACTAGGGACCAGGCACTATCCCAGGTACTAATTCGTGCCGTTCACTGTAATTCTCATAACGTTTCGATGGTAGGTATTTACCTTGTCTTTATTTCATAGAGACCGAGGCCCGGAAAGGTGAAATCGCTTACACGAGGCCACTCGGCTGGTGCCTGTGGAGCTGGTATTCGTGTAGTCAGGCTCTCAGGTGCAGGCTTCTCACCCCAGGGCTGCATCTCTAACTGGTGGGCACAATGAAGCTGGAGAGTCCGGGTCAGATCTCAAAAGATATCAACAGTTTGGGATATGTATGGGTCGAATCCAACCGGATAAGGTGTATTAGCTTCAGATCTAAGGTTCCACCCACCCTTCGCTTGAGCAGACAGACTAGGAAAGTTGTGGAGAAAAGACCTTGAGAGCCACGTTCACGGAGAACACGGCACCTGACGGCACTGTGGGGTGACCGGGGGCGGGGCTGCCAAGCATCCCCGTGTAAATGTACCCTACGCCCGCGGGAGTACCAGGCCGGACCGAGGGGTGCGGTTCTGTCTTCCCTTGTGGGTTGGCCCACCCTGGACCTCCACATCCATCGTGGGGTTCCGGCACAGACGAGCGTGGACACACCTCTGCTGTGTCCGAAAGAGGTTTGTGGGGAAGGACTGATTTGTTCTGCGTGGGGTCAGGGAACAGAAGTACGCAGCCCAGGACAGGGAGAGCTGTCTGGTAGTCGACTGTCTGGGGAGCACTGGGCTCCCAGGAGGGGCTTCCCGCCCCAGGAGGTGTGCCCCGCGGGCCACGCGGTCCCCCTTGGCGCTGTTGCAGAAGGTCTCCCTCCAGCAGATCTGCTCGGGATCCTGTAATGCGGAGCCTCACGCTGGTCCCTTTCCTGCCCTCAGGGCAGCCCTGCTCCTGGACCAGTACCGCAAGAAGTCCCGGCTCTTCCGAAGCAACGTCCTGCTGGTGCCACTGGGCGATGACTTCCGCTACGACAAGCCCCAGGAGTGGGATGCTCAGTTCTCCAACTACCAGCGGCTCTTCGACTTCCTCAACAGCAAGCCTGACCTCCATGTGCAGGTATGCGGGGCACCGTGGGAGGGGTCTCAGCAGGGCTACAGCCCAGGCCTTACACCGATGTTCCAGGGTCCGCGTGCCAGCTCTGGGCAAAGCTCGCCTTTTCTGTCAGAGTTCTTCCCCACGCCCCCAGCTGTGCGCGAGGTCCAGTGGCCCGCCCCCTGCACAGGCAGGACCCGGCTCCCAGCTCCGGCTGCGGCACCAGGGCCGCAGTTTCCAGGAGGCTCTAGCACTGATGGGAGTGGGTTTTGGGGTTTCCACAGGCCCAGTTTGGCACCCTCTCTGACTACTTTGACGCTCTGTACAAGAGGACAGGGGTGGAGCCAGGGGCCCAGCCTCCAGGGTTTCCTGTGCTGAGTGGCGATTTCTTCTCCTATGCGGACCGGGAGGACCACTACTGGACAGGCTATTACACCTCCAGGCCATTCTACAAGAGCTTGGACCGTGTTCTGGAAGCCCACCTGCGGTAAGACCCCCACGCCCCCACCCGCCGTCCAGGCTGGAGGGAGTGGAGCAGGTCTCTGGGGTTGGAGGAGGGGCCGGATGGGCTCCAAGGGGACTGACTAGAAGGGCACGGAGACCGGGATAGGTGGGGAGGTGCCGGGAAGAGGATGGTGGGACCCTTGAGTTGGGTGGGCAGGGGCTGACTTGTCTTTTGGGGCAGGGGTGCCGAGATTCTGTACAGCCTGGCGGTGGCTCACGCCCGCCACTCCAGACTGGCTGGCCAGTACCCGCTCTCGAACTTCGCCCTTCTGACGGAGGCCCGGCGCACACTGGGGCTCTTCCAGCACCACGACGCCATCACTGGCACTGCCAAGGAGGCAGTTGTGGCGGACTACGGGGTCAGGTGGGAGCCCTCTCCTCTCTCTCTCAGCCCCATACCCGTTTACCGTCCTACAGGACGGACACCCTGGAGATGGTCAGCGGGCGGGCCTGCCGGGGACAGACGGGATCTCTGTGGTCCTTGTCTCCACGGTCCCTCTCCTGCCCCGCAGGCTGCTGCGTTCCCTTGTCAACCTGAAGCAGGTCATCATTAATGCGGCTCACTACCTGGTCCTGGGGGACAAGGAGACCTACCACTTTGACCCTGAGGCGCCCTTCCTCCAAACGGTGAGCCGTGCTGCTGGTCTGTTGGGGGACCTTCCTCCTTTTCTTCCCCGTCTTGGGTGAAAACCTGTGCCCAGTGCTGCTGGTCGTTCGCATCCAGGATGTGGGTGCGGGGGTACAGAGGAGGCAGGACGCTGAGTTGGGCCGAGCCCCATGATGGCTCTTCCCTTCCCACCCACTCCAGGATGACACCCGCTCAAATCACGATGCCTTGCCAGAGCGCACAGTGATCCGGCTGGATTCCTCGCCCAGGTGAGCTGACCCAGGCCTGGCGCGGAGACCGAGCTGCTCCCAGCTCCCTGCTCTCTCCCACCCCCACACCTGCCAGTCACCGCAGGACTTTTGGCCTGGCCGCTGCCCCTGCTTCTGCCCGCTGGGAGCAGTGGCCTGCCGGGTGAGCCCACCTTCTCTCCACAGGTATGTGGTGCTCTTCAACCCGCTGGAACAGGAACGGCTCAGCGTGGTGTCCCTGCTGGTCAGCTCGCCCCAGGTGCGTGTCCTCTCGGAGGAAGGTCAGCCCCTGGCTGCACAGATCAGCGTGCACTGGAGCTCTGCCACTGACATGGTCCCCGACGTCTACCAGGTGAGGCGGGGGCCTGCCAGGTGGGCTCCGGCCCCGGCCCTCTGCTGCTCCTTGGCCTCTGTCCTCTGACACCAGCCTTTGACCCTCCCGCTTGCAGCCCTGCTTATTCCCTGGGTTGGGGATGTGTGTCCTGGGGAGAGGGGTTGCCCAAAGAGCAGTCACTCTTGGGATTTTGGTCTGTGAAGAGAGGGTGAAGATTGGTGTAGCGATGATGGTAGGAAAAATGGCAGCTACGTGGCCTCATTGTTCACGCCGTCAACAGGCCTTTATTGAAAACTTAGGGTGTGGTCACCACTGCGCAGTTTTCTAGGTATCATTTTAGACTCAGAACTGTCTCACAAGGGCCAAGTGATATCACCTCCTCTTTCAGAGGACGGGATAGAGGACCCCTCAGTGGGTGTAGGCACTTGCTCGGGCTCCAGGGGGAGAGTCCCAGGCTTGTGTCCAGAACTGACGCGAGGCTGCAGTCGGTGCACTTCCTCACCACCCTGCATCGGCAGGTGTCTGTGCCTGTCCGCCTGCCGGCGCTGGGCCTGGGCGTGCTGCAGCTACAGCTCGGCCTGGATGGGCACCACACCCTGCCCTCCTCGGTGCGCGTGTACCTGCACGGCCGGCAGCTGGCCGTCAGCAGGCACGAAGCATTCCCTCTGCGCATCGTCGACTCTGGCACCGGCGACTTCGCCCTTAGCAACCGCTACATGCAGGTCTGGTTCTCAGGCCTTAGCGGGCTCCTCAAGGTAAAGGGCCAGGGTACGAGCCAGAGGGGGGGCGTGCGTGGCGGTGGGCCTGTGAGCATGCCGCCACCTGACTGATGGCGGGCCACGGAGAGGGCGCCTCGGCTCCAAGCCGACAGCAGGAGAAGCTGGGCTTACCTTCTTGGGGGAAGTTCGTCCGTGCCCTCCCAGGGGGCAGGCCTGACATGCCGTCGTGGGGCCAGGGGTCAGGGCTGTGTTTTTTGGCAGAGCATCCGAAGGGTGGACGAGGAGCAGGAGCAGCGTATGGACATGGAGTTCCTTGTCTACGGCACACGCACGTCCAAAGACAAGAGTGGAGCCTACCTCTTCCTGCCCGATGGCGAGGCCCAGGTAGGTACCCTAAAGACGGCTCGCAAATCCCAGTGGCCCAGGGAGCCTCACTAGCAGAGGACACAGGAGACCTGTGAACTGAGACCGTGAGGAGGGGCTTGGGCCATCTTCCAGGTTGAGCCCGGCCTGTGGGGGCCTCACGTGTGCTGCCGCCTCTAGGAGGTAGGGGGGCGGGTGAAGTGCTCAGTCTCTGGTCTCAGGCCAGACCTACTGTGAGCAGCCACTTCCCTGTCTGACCCTGGGCTGGGACCTCCCTGCTTTGCTTTCTGTGCTGTGGGTTCAGCTGCTACCTGCTCTCTCTCCAGCCCTACGTCCCCAAGGATCCCCCCGTGCTACGTGTCACCGAAGGCCCCTTCTTCTCAGAGGTGGTGGCTTACTACGAGCATGTTCACCAGGTGGTCCGGCTCTATAACCTGCCAGGTGCGCCCTGCTGATGGGGAAGGTCAGAAAGGAGGTGTGGGGCCCGTGGCTGTGACATTCTCTTCCTCCCGCCCATGCCCTGTTCGAATATCTGTTCCCAACAAATTGTCGTCTGAGGCAAGGATGATGCTTAAGTAATTAATCCTCTTGGAGCGAGGCTCATCCAGAAATGCTGGGAATGGCTTGGGAGTCCGGGCACAGCCCATCCGGCTCACTCTCTCAGGCTGTGGCTCATTCTGACACATTCCAAGTCTCTTCACACTCTCCCTCTGTCCCTGTGCCCAGGGGTGGAGGGGCTGTCTCTGTACGTGTCATCCCTGGTGGACATCCGTGACTACGTCAACAAGGAGCTGGCCCTGCGCATCCACACGGCCATTGACAGCCAGGGCACCTTCTTTACGGACCTCAATGGCTTCCAGGTGATTGCTGGGACCCAGAGCCCTGGAGACTCCCCAGAGTAGGGCTTGGACTATGTTTTCGCTCTGTCACAGGCACCGAGGGGTGATCTGCCCTGATAAGAGAAGGAAGAATCAGGCGCGAGTGGTTAGGAAGGGACTCCTTCAGATCCGGGACCCCCCGGGGCCCAAGTATATATGTGTGTGCGGGGGGGGGGGGGGCAGGTGTCCTTGACCTGCTGGTCCTGACCCACAGGTGCAGCCCCGGCGGTATCTGAAGAAGCTGCCCCTGCAGGCCAACTTCTACCCCATGCCAGTCATGGCCTACATCCAGGACGCGCAGAACCGCCTCACGCTGCACACCGCCCAGGCCCTGGGCGTTTCCAGCCTCCGTGATGGTGAGTGGGAACAGGAGCTGTGCACAGGGTAGAGGACGAGAAGGAGAAAGCCATCCCGCCCCCAAGACGCTTCAGTCTGCAGGCCTCCCCTTCCCTCCATGCTTGCAGAAAGGGTGAGCCATTAGCAGCTCCTGTCAGTCTCATGCAGGCGCTGGATAAGCCAGACACCTGCTGTCACCCTCTCCCCCGATGCAGGGGCCTAGTGGGGTGGGTTCCCCCATCGGACCCCCTCAAAGAATCAGAATATTGAACGGTGATTCTCACTGGAGATTTGCCGTCATCTTCTGCCCAGGGATGGAGCGGGACTCGGAAAAGTGCATGGGTGTCGTAATGAAATCCTTAGCAAGGGAGAAAAATACATATTGTTTTCCTACTCGTGGTCATTAAGACAGAGAATGACATCCTTAAGAATCAAAACAAAGGTACAGGGAGTCCTGGCCTGGAGCCCAGGATGCCAGGCAAGCCCAGGTGGCTCTGTGTCCTCGGGGCAAAATGAACAGGTTGCCCTTGGTGGCTCCTGAGGCCTCCGGATCTTCCCGTTTCCTGGGGGGAGCCTTATTGCAGGGCTGAGCGGAGAGTGCCCGGTGCAGGCTCTGTGAGGGGCGGTGGTGAGCACAGTGGGGACCTGAGTCCAGGGGAGGAGCAACGGGGCTCTGCTGCCCCTTTGCCCAGGACGGCCCCAGCTGTAGAATTCTCCTGCAGGCCTGGCTCTGTCGTCGACTCCTCACCAAGCCCAGTGTCCCTGCTTGGCTCTGCCTGCCCTTCTGGGAAACAGCATGTTAGGAAATGATGGTTTTATATGCCGGGGGTTCATCTTGGGGTTTTCGGCCGTCTTCCTGTGACACTCAGAGTGAAAACACGGAGGAACTGCTGAAGTCAGAACCAGGGCCGGGGCGGCGGGAGGGCGGGTAGGGCCATCTGTGTGGGCTCCCTCAAGAGGTTCTTAAAAAAGCAGGCGCTGGGAAAACCCACGTCCCAACATATGTCAGCTTTGCAACGAGCCCGGTCCCTGAGCATACTTAGAAAACAAAGCCAAGGTGATCGTCTGCCGTCTCTTTTCCCCAGGGCAACCCCGAGTGACACCTCCTTTGAGCCTCTGCCTGAGGCCATCTGGCTGTCCCCTCTGTAGCCCTCCTCGTGACAACCGTGGAGGATGCAGAGCTGAAGTCTGTCTCCACCCAGAGCAAGGGCAGGAGAGCATGCCCTGGTTGCAACAGAAGCTGCCCAGCCTGAGAAGGCCTGCCCGGCTAGGGCCTCGGCAGCAGCTGCTAACGGCACTATTGCGTTTGTTTTCGTCTAGATGCGGCTCCCTGCCTGGGCGCCGGGCCTGGTCCCCCTCCCGAGTCACAGAGTAGGGGCAGTAACCTGTCAGGGTCAGCCTGCTCTCTCCCAGCCTCCGGTTTCTGCCTCTGGGAAGCCAGCCCTGCACTAAGCCTCCTTTCAGTCCTAGTTTCCACAGCTGCTTTTTCTCCTGAGCTTTTCCCGTAGGGCCTGTGATCCGGGTCCTTCCAAAGGCCACTGTCTGCCTGGGCACAGGATGGCAGGCGAGGGACTCACATTTCACTTCCCCAGGCCAGCTGGAGGTGATCTTGGACCGGCGGCTAATGCAGGATGACAATCGGGGCCTAGGCCAAGGGCTCAAGGACAACAAGAGAAGCTGCAACCACTTCCGCCTCCTGTTGGAACGGCGAACCTTGGGCAGCGAGGTAACTTCTGGGCCTCCCTCACAGGGAGCCAGGTCAGGCTAGTCCCCGTGGGCCGCTCCGGGTGCACCAGCCTAGGGCTTGGGGAGCGGAGCGGGTGGTGGGCAGGGATGGTGTGAGTTCGACTTGATTCCTGGGTTAGGGGGAGTTAGTCTGATGCTCTGATGCTCCATCTCATGCAGCCTGGCACCGCCCTCCCCTACTGCACCCTGTCGCCTGTGCCCCCTTGTGTTCACCTCCCAACTTCCTCTCTGTGCCTCCCCTGGCCCCGCATCCCCGAGGCCCCCTTGTTCTCCAACCCTCTTTGCGCCAGGCCTGCTCAGCTCATCTCATGGCTTTCTTTGCCCCCACCAGCCTGGCTTTTTCTCCAAACTGGCAGCCATGTTTAGGGACTTGGTCTTTCACAGCAGCAGGAGCAGTCCCCGAGAGGTAAGGGCCGGCAATGGGTGTTGAACTAGTATTAGCAAGTTGTGGCTGGAGTTGGAGCCTGCGATGACAGAGCCTGCCCTTCTGTCTCCGGTGTCTGTGCCCCAAATAGATCCTGAGCATCCGCTGTGCTCTGAGGCCTGAGAGGGACCCAGTGGATGAGATACTGACTCTGCCCTAAGGATTTACTCGTGGGTCGGGGTCAGGGATAAGCCACGTGTGTGAAAACATCAGGTAGAAAATGGGTGTGTCCACCAGTCCCGAGGAGCCAGAGAACGTCGTAGGCCAAGGGGATCAAGGACAGCTTCCTGGAGGAGGCGCCATCCAAGCACGGCTTTGATGAGTGGGGGCCTGACTTACACACGTGACTCGAGGCCCAGGGCAGCGGGCAGGAAAGACCACTTGGTGGGCGACAGCAGCGAGTTCACTCAGTGTGTCCAGCTACAAGCCCCAGGTGGCTGTTCAAACTAATTAGAACTAAATTCAGTAACCAGTCCAGTTCCTCCTGCTAGGCACGTGCCAGGGGTTCCGTGGCCACAAGCCTGTGTTCGTGTGCATACGGCATACCTCCGTGGCTGCAGGACGTTCTGCTGGCCAGCGCTGGGCCAGCGCCGGGGCGTCGGTTGGGACTGTAGCGGGCCTTGAATGCCTGGATAAGTCTGGGCTTTGTCTTGGAGTCCGGGGAAGGATCTGAGCCAGGATGGACATTGTAGGGACGCTGCCCTAACCATGTCACTCTAACAGCCGGGGTTAGGATGGATCTGTGGAGAAGAGGCTGGGGGCAGGGGTGACAACGTAAAGGCTATTCAAGCAGGAAATGCTGGTGGCTGTAACAAGCAGTGGGAGGGAGAAGTCTGGAGCGGATGTGAGGACACCGCAGAGGCAGGAGTGGAGATGAAGGCAGAGGGAAGGACGAGATTTGGGACGACCGGAAGGAGGGTGGCACCAGGGACAGAAATCCAGAATAAGGGAAAGTAGCTGTCTTGGAGGAAAGGTCAGCTTAGGCCTGTGAGTGTGACATCCAGGCCAGCCATCCAGCGGGCCAGCTGTGGGGACCGCTGGGCCCAAGAACGAGGGCTTGTGCTGTGGCTACAGGGTCATATTTGAAACCACCGGATCCCTCGGAGGACCTTCCCCATCAGGGGCCCTTACGCTGTGGTGAAGCTCACGTCTGTCTGTCTTTCATCTCCTCTGCACAGAGAATCTCTGTATGATGTGAGGTGTTGCTCACAGTAGTGTCAGGGGAGCAAAAACACACGAGTCGAGGAGGGATGGCCTAATGAGGTAGCTTTTTCTAAGTGGTAGGAGGTGGGAGGCGGCCACACGGGAAGGGTCCTGGAGCCAGGCAGCTCTCGTGTCCAGACCCATCGGGGCAGCGCTGTCCAAAGGAACTGACCCGGTTGTGCTTTACGCTCAGGCTCACCCCTCGCCCCGGCTCCATTCCGTTACCCAAATCTCGGGCTGATATTGCAGGTCCCGGACGGCCACTCCACCAGCTACCCATCCCTCCTCAGCCACCTGACCTCCGCGTACCTGAATGCCCCCGTGCTAGCCCTGCCCGTAGCCAAGAGGCAGCCCCCAGCTCCTGGTCTGCGCTCTTTCCATCCTCTGGCTTCCCCACCTCCCTGTGACTTCCACCTGCTCAACCTGCGCATGCTCCAGGCCGAGGTGAGTATGCCCCTCAGCCCTGTGACTCCAGAACCAAAGTCTGGCCTGTTTTCTCCCCCAGACCCCTCCCTGTCCCAGGACCACCTTCTGAACACTGCCCTTGTACTGTCTGTCACCCAGGATGACACCTTGCCCTCTGCAGAAGCCGCACTCATCTTGCACCGCAGGGGTTTTGACTGTGGCCTTGAGGCCAAGAACTTGGGCTTCAATTGCACCACAAGCCAAGGCAAGGTGAGCAGGGTCCAGGTGAGAAGGAAGCCCTTGAAGAGAGGAGGCAGAGAAATGGGGCAGCGGGAGTGGCAGGCGTGAGCGAGCTCTCGAGATTGCAGTGCGATCAGGCAGCGATGAGATGAGGGCTATGGGGGTCACACCCTGGGGCTTCTTGGAGGAAGCGGGGGAGCTGTCGGCATGTGCAAGTGCTAGACAGGCACATGGCTGGGAACTGTCGCGTGAGTGGAGGCCTCTGTCGAAGTAGACGACACCGGAAGTAACCGAAAGCCATCACGCTGTGACCCTGTAACCGCTGATCACCGTTTAAGCCAGCACCGACGAATGCTTCCGTGTGCCAGATCCTCAGGAGTGAACCAAGACGTGGTCCCTGTCCTCAAAGAGCTTGTGGCCCGGTGCAGCGGTTCCTACCCTAGGGACTGTGGAGAGGCTCGGGGTTGAGCACGTCTCGGTGAGCCCGAGACTGAGTGCAAACTTGTAGACACGCTGCTGCTGAGAGGGGCTGCCGTTTCCTCGCGATCCTTAAAGGATAACGGGTTATGTGAAGGAAGAGCTGCCTCATCTGGCGTGACAGCACCTAGCACAGCCCTGCCCTTCTCTCCTCTGCACAGGTGGCCCTGGGGAGCCTCTTCCATGGCCTGGATGTGGGTTTCCTACAGCCAACCTCCTTGACGTTGCTATACCCTCTGGCCTCGCCCTCCAACAGCACTGACATCTACTTGGAGCCCATGGAGGTTGCTACCTTTCGCCTCCGCCTGGGCTAGGGCTTCCTGTGGCCTGAAGAGAAAAATTCATCCACGGAGACAGCCTCTAACACAAGGTCGGGTTGGACAAGCCCCACTGGGTACCCTGTCCCGATCTACCTCTTGGAACTGTGACAAACTGGGCTCTGCCCTCATTTCCTGTTTATTGTTGCTTCTGTACTGGGGGCAGCCCACGGCCCAGTGCTGGGTAGCTGGGGCAGACGCTAGAGAGACAAGGAGAGAAGGCCCTTGGTTAGAATGGGCAGGGCCAGCCTCTGCTTTGGGGTGAGTGAGTGGCTGTCCATTTGGGCACAGGCTCAAGTGCCCATCCTTTTCCCAAAATGAGGTGGAGGAGAAGCAGGACAGTTAGGGGAGGCCAAATGGGTAACAGCCCAGCGTCAGGGTCACTGTGAGGGAGAGCTGGCTCCAGGGGAATCCTGTGGTTACACAGGGACTCTATATCCTGGTGTGACAGGCAGGGGCAGAGGGACGCTGGGAGGAGAAGGATGGAGGAGTAGAAGGAATGGCCGCTTTCTGTAACGACTTCACTCAGTGCTCCCTGGCCTGCATGCCCTGGCTAGGGGCGGCAGTGTGGCAGAAGGACTCCCTAGAGACTGTTATGGCCAGAGGTCAGAGAACACTTCAGGTACAAAACCCCCTTCTCAAACTGGGCACTTGGTCTGTGTGTCGATTTGTGGGCGGTGGCAGGGGCGTGGGGGGTGGTCCTCCACCCACCTGGCTCCCCTTTGGTGCCTGTACTCTGTATACCACTGTCCCCGAGAGCTCCTTCCGGTCATGGGGGCATCTGGCCTGGCAAATTTCTTTTTGCTGAAGAGAAAGTGAAGCCTCCGAGACCCCATTTGCATATGGGCAAGCTGAGAAGGCTTTCAGCACCTACCGTCAGGCCGTGAAGCTTCACCATCAGTACAGGCCTTCTGCGGAAGTGGCCAGTTCCTGGCACAGGGACCAGGGGTGTGTGAGTAGATCAGGAGGCACTGGAGCTGCTCATCAGCCTTCACTTCAGCTTCAATTAATAGGGAAACATTTATGATAGTCTCTATAGATGCGGAAACGGTCTTTGGCAAAATTTAGATAAAGGTCTCGATCAGGTCAGACACCATGACGTTCCCACGAGTCAGATACTAGCCTGAGACCTGCTGCTATTTAAGGTAGTCCTGGCCCTGATTCCTGCAGTATGGCAGACGGGGGAGAGGAATTACGTTGCCATCATTTGTAGACGACAGAACAGCCGACCTTTCACGTCTGAGAGAGGCAGCGGAAGACCTATCAAGAACATCTGTAAGTTGACCCAGACGATATACGTCACGTTCCTTTCCCAAATCAGTCCATAAAGTCAGCATATTCCAGTGAGACTGAATGTTTCTTGATGGGTTCTAAAGTTCGTTTGGAAGAGTAAATGTGTGAGAATACTAAGAGAATTTAATTCTGAGTAATTCAGGGGTGGTGGTGCTGAGGTAGGTGGCAGGTGCTTGTCCCCTATGGGACTTCCCAGAAGACTCTCAAATAAGTGACTGAGTCCAGGCAGTGGGACCTGGAGTGGGACAGAGAGACGGATGGAACAAATGGGAGAGTCCAGACACAGACCCAGGTATACAAGAATTTAGTATAGGATAAAAGGAGCATTTTAAGTGGGGAAAAACGATGGATAATTTAATGAAAAGTACTTTAAGACAACTGGCTATCTATCCAAGTAAGAGAGCTCTACCTCATAGTTTCTACAAAAATTAGTTCCAGAGGGAAAAATCAAAAAAATTAAACTATAAAATTACTGAAGACAATATAGGGTATTTTTAGACCTTTGGTGTGGGACGGTCTGTTCTAAACATGATGAGAAACCTAAAAGATACAATGAGGGGAAAAATGAGAGATTTTACCACAAAAAAATAACCAGACTTCCCATATGACGGAAAACAGCAAAGTTAAAATGCGAATGACAGATTTGAGAGAAAATATTTGCAGCACTAAAACAAATTACCAAGTACAGTTGCTTTAGAAGAAAAGCTTGCCTTGGGGTCCTGAGAGTAAGTCGCTGGGCTTGCTGAGCAGCTACCTAAAGATTCTAGAGCGACACAGCGGAGTTCTTCCAGACCATCCAGGCTTGGTGCCGCCAGCTGCAGGCCAGGGCACGTGGAATCCTACATCACAGTGGAAGAAATCCGATCACCAACGTGAAGTGCTTAGCACAGTGCTTAGTACACAGACGAGCTAAGTCAATATGAGCTGAAACTACACTAGTGAAGGATGCTAAGCAGCGACGTTAGAGCAGGTGTTATTCGCTAGTATTTGATTTGTAATAAACGATAAGTGAGAATTTGTGAACCCCCCCTAGGAAATTAGCAATAAAGAATAAAGGCTATTACCTTTGGAGGTCTTAAATGTGCAATGAAATTATTCACTTGCCCGGAAATGAAACGTTCAACCCTACACACTGGCCTTCTAGGAACTATGTAACGCGGGATTGGTCAAGGCGTGGTCCAGGATCATCGGGAGTCCAGCGTTCTGGCCTGTCATGACTGGGGCTGCTGATTCAGCCGGGATGCTGGAATGAGGGTCTGTGGATCAGAGTTGCAGCTCCCTGAGACTCCGAGACACATGACAAAAGCAAGAAATAAAATCTTGTAGTAAATGGGGGGGCGGGGGAGCAGATCCCGGGGCACAACCTATTGGACTAGCCCCTCGGAATAGGGGCCAAAGAATCTGCATTTTAAGCTCCCCGATGATTCTTTTGCATTCATAATTTGGAAATGGGTCTCCAATTTTAAGGCCAGCAGCAACTCTTGACCATGGAGCTCTGGCCTGAGGCCTCAGTTCTGAGACTTACAATCAAAAGTGGAACTGGTACCGAACACAGAATGAACTTTAATCATTAGAAATGGATAGAATTCTGTCTCTGCACCTCTCAGTCCACCTGGGACCATTCCATTTCCATGAAGAAGGGAGGGCTGTATGGCCCATTGGAAAGATGAAGAGAAAAGCAGATTCAAACTAAGAACGGGGTCCTCCTGTGCAGGGCGAGCCAAGCCCACACAGCGTTCTGATTGGCCTTGGGTAGTGGCTGAGTATGACCTTTCACACATGGAGAGTGACAGCTTTAACCTGAACTTGATCTGCTTCCCACACTGTCACTGTGGTTAGCTGATGACACTCAGGCACTCACAGGAGAGGGAAATCACAGACTGGGTGGTGGGATAAAGCTTACCACCAAAATACAGATATCTGAACATCTTCGTCTTTCCCTAACAAAAATGTGTACCAAGAACAAACACTTGGCAATTCTCATGGTGGAACTTGTCTTAATTCTCATTGGGGAGGCCAGATCCTTCACAACGAACCTCAATTTTACCTGAGAGTCAGTGAGAATTCAGTTGCCAAGACGAAGCGGGTCTGCAAAGGGCCTCCATCCATTCTGGTTCCCGACTTTGGACCTCCCTAGTTGCAAATAAACACGAACTGGAAGTTAACGCTGCATAATTAGGTAGTCTAAGTAAGACCGGAAGGCTAAGTTGGGTTGGGGATGAGATCTTGGCATTTGGAATGTGACAGGGTTGAAGATTTAAGGTAGCATTGGGTGCGGAAGCCTTGAAAAGCCCTAAGACAGGTTTCCCTTTCAGAATGCATAGGGGCTTGCACTCGAACGAGAGGAGTACGCAGCTCTATCGCTGCAACCTCGACTCCTGCTGCCTAAGAATGCTAAATGAGTGTTTAGATGTTAAAGCATTCCAAGTCTAGGCCAGAAGCAAAACTTTTGCTTCCCGGCCCAGCAAAAGACAAGTGAAGAAAGTTAATGAAAGTTCTGATTCTGTCACTATTCCATCTATTTGATCATTAAGAAACCTTCTCACTAATCCAAGCTTCTCATTTCTTCTCTATAGAACGAGAATAACCCCAACCCTGCCCATCTCATCTGGTTATTATAATTATAAAGAACAGATGACATAACACGTGGTTTGTAAACCATCAACCACCTTGTGAGTCATTGCAAAGGTACGGACGGGGTTAATGTTTGTTAGAAGTCCCGAAATTAAATTTTAAACTGCTCAAAAATGGCAGATTGATTTTTTAAACTTTGGTAAATATTGTTTTTAAAAGTGTAAGGATAGAAAGGATTTTTAAAAATCCTGTAATCACCCCCCCTCAGCCACACCAAGTTTTTAAAAAATGAAAACCAAAATTCTCCAAAACGGTTACCTACTGTGGTCTCCCTTAAGAGGATCAGAGTAGGCCTTCATCCGTTTATCTGGAACCGTCCTGAAATTCGTTTTCCTTGCGAGTCATCTGTTGCCCTTCGCCTTTTTTTTTTTCTTTTTTTTTGCAGAAACTGCACTGCGGCCTTCTTTGGGTGAATAACTGTCGTGGTCCGGAACGAAGTGGCTTTGAACTAACCATTTCCGCTTCCCCAAAGGAGCCTTTAAAGGGGGCTGATGAGCCTCAGTGGCCGGGGAGAGACCACACACCCGCCACCTGGTGACCCTACAGCGGACCGAGCCAGCCTCCGTGGCCCCGCCCAGACCCCGCCCGCCGGGCCGCTTCCGGGGGGGGGCACCGGAAGTCCCCGTCGCTTAGCAACCAGAGGAAACAGCGAGGTGACAGGGCTGAGACCCGGGGAGGGTGGCCACCTGGGGTGTGAGGGCCCGCGGTCCCCCACCGGCCCTATCACGTTGCTCTATCAAGCACGGCGGGTAACTAGCCCTGAGAACCACACACCCTTTCCCCCTGATGAGGAAGCCAGGCTCGGGGTGAGGTCCTCAACGCCCAGGGCCCCGTCTCGGGGGGCAGGGCAGGTCTCCCACCTACCAGTTCCCCACTCCCGGGCTGGAGAAAGAGCGACAGCAACTTAAACCTTTGCCCACCATGCTTTATTTTCCACGACGTCTATGAACTAAGGTTCATGCAAGTCCCCGAGGGGCCAGAGGTGCCACCATACAAAATGACAAGCAGACCCAGGGCCTGAAGGGCAGTGAACGCACTGGAGGTGGATGGGGCCCAGCGGAGCTGGCAGGAGACCTGCAGAGTGAGAAGAGACGAGTGCTTTTCGGCTACTGGGCTGAGCAAACGAGGGGCAAGCTCCGGAGGCACGGGCAGGCTGGAGGCCGCCGCCTGCGGGCCCCCGGCGGGCTCAGAGGCTCAGCCCCCGCTCCCTGAACAGCTGCGTCAGAGCCTCTTCCAGCGGCCGGTTGGTCCCCTGAAGCCCCTGCACCACCTGCGCAGCCCACTCGAAGTACTCCTGGACTCGTTGTTCCGACCATCCTGCATGGGAACGGACAGAAAACTGCTCGTGGGGTGTCCGGGACAGCGCTGGGTTTTGCCCACTTTCTGGGCGGCGTGGAGCAGGGCGGTGAGACGACTTCCCGGTGGTGTGACGTGTCCTGAAAGCTCCCCTCTGACCCGGCGACAGCGTCTCTGTCCTGTGAAAGCAGGCCAGAGTGGGCTGGTAGGGTTAGTTTGGGGAATTAACCAGAATGTCCTGGCTTTTCTCCTCAGGAGATCAGACCAAGCTGTGCCCCCAGAAGGCAGACCCTTCCCTTCAGAGCTGACGGGGAGCCTACCCTCCGGGGTGCAGCGCTTCAGGTCCCTCAGGTTGTACAGCTTGTCGGCCAGCTTCACCAGTTTGGCCCCCGGGCTGCTGTGCGGCGCCTGCGCCACCTGCAGTCGCTTTCTCTCCAGCTTCGGCAACGTCTTGTCGTCAGTCACCTCCTCCACCAGAGCCCGCACTTGGGGCCCAAAGTGCAGCTCCACCTCGTCCAGGGTAGTGTCTGTGTCCTCCACCGTGTCGTGGAGCAGGGCTGCCTGGGATTAGGCGTCCGGTCAGCGCTGTGGCACCAGCCCAAGGCTGCCCAAAGTGGATCAGGCCGCTGCCCGCCACCAAGCCTCCTGCTGGAGGAGGAGGGGGGGAGGAGGAGGAGGAGGAGGAGGAGGAGGAGGAGGAGGGTTACCTGTAACACCACGATGTCGGTGATCCCCGCCTCGTGGGTCAGGATCCGAGCCACACCTGACGGGGCAAAGCGGGCAGTCAGACGGGGGGGGCCTCCCAGGGCGGCGGCTGTGGATTCCGCGGAGCCCGTTGCGGCCCCTCACCAGCCGGTGACCTTGGGCGAGTCCTTCACTCCCCCTGGGTGTCACCCGTGCGCAGGGCGCGGTGGTGCCGCCGCCCCGGGGTGCTGGGCGGCCGAAGCACCCACGGTGCCCGGCGCGGGCAGGTCCTCAACGAGGCGCTCGCCCCCCGGGCCCCCCCCAGACGGCGCCGCGGCTGCGCGCACCGATGGGGTGGTTTATGTAGGGGGTCCCCTCGGGGTCCCGCCGCCGCTGCCGCCGGTGCTTGCGCGCCGCGAAGTCGGCGGCCTCCAGCAGCCGCGCCGCCTCGGAGCCCATGGCGCGGGCGGGGCGCGGGCCTGCGGCTCCCACAGCGCCCCCCGGGGCCGCGGAGGCCCAGGGCGGGGTGGCGCCGGCCAGAGTGCCCACAGTCTGGGAGGAGGAGGAGGAGGACAGAAGTAGGCCGTGTTCTGAGTAAAAGGGAAGCACAGGAGGTTTTAAGGAAGAGGAAGGGCAATTCACCTAGCCGCAAGGTCAGAGCCCGCTTCTCCCAGGAGGGACCTCTGCCCCCTTGAGAAGACGACCTTCAACCTGTCCGTGCTCGGAAAAGTCTCAAGCACTCGAAAGAATTTTCCCTTCAGGGTGGCCCTAGTTGCTGTGGGCAGGGGAGCCTCGCTTCGGGGCCCAGGAGACCCCGGGGCCAGACCTTCTGAAAAGTTAAGCTGCTCAGAGTCCCACTGAATTGCCTCGTGTTTCTGCAGGAAGTGCCTTCTTTGTTCTCAGCTGCTGGGACAAAACTTGTATTTATCTCTTGTTCCATAAAGGTTCCTGCTTCAGACCCTGGCACCTCCTATGGGCCTTGAGGTGATGCGCATTGTCACTGCTATTCTGGGAGCATGCCATCGTTGGACCTCAGGCAGGCACTAGAACAACACTTAGCACTGTTTCCAGCCTTCTGGAGAAATTCCTTGTCTGAGGGGACAGCAGCTATGAAACACGAGGAGTGAAGACCTGGAGACCCCGAAAGAGCTTTCTCTGTGACATGAGTTCAGTTAGTAGCTAGGTCAACTCCAATCAGACAGGCAGCTTTTGCGCTTTGGCTGGTAGGTAGGGCAGATGAGGGCTCGGGGGAAAGTTAATGAGAGGACTCGCTCTTGTTTTTCGGCTCATCTTGGTGGTTGCCACGACGCAGAGGTTAGGGAGGGATGCTCCAAACACTGGGACTGAGGTCTCTGGGGCCTGAAATGGAACGATCACAATTCCCAGGGCTTCCACGGCAGCCTGCAAGTTGAGAGTGGGTGGAGAGAAACCTATCTGGCTCTGGATGCTTGTCTGTTCTCCAGGCTAATGGCTCAGCTTCCCTCTCACCCTTCCTCTGTCCTCTTGTCTGCTGAGCTTTTCCTCTTCAGCTCAGAGAACCTTAGGCAGCTTGGAGCCACAGTCCCCACATTTTCCAGCAGAGGATAGAAGCTCAGCCACTTCATTTCTCTCCAGAGGTCTGTGAGAGAAGCTTAAGGTGTGTGCTACTGGTGCCTTGGGGATGGATTGTCTTTCCCTGCTGTCTACAGCCATGGCTCCGAAAGAGAGATGTTGGGGTTCCTAGGGCGGAGGTGGTGACCTCTCATGGGCTTCCCGCGGAGGCTGTCACTGGGGCTTCTGCTGCACTTCGGCTGGATGACCCTTGCCCAGCCTGCCTCTCTCCCAGGTACGACACTCTCCTCCCCGACCCCATTCAGGTCCCCTACTGTCTCTTAAGGACATGGGCTCCTCTGGGACGCTGGTGGGGAGGCAGGGAGCCTCTCCCTGGAACTGCTGATCCCTTTTCCTCTGCCGAAGGGGTGCAGTGGGCTGCGGGCAGACCGTTCCTGCCTGTCCCAGCTCCCCTGCCCCTCCATTCAGCACTGGCCCAGTACCCTCACTTGTGCCAGACCACCCGCGACGCCGATGGCCGCCACTACCCTGGCTTCTTCTGTCCTCGGCTCACGGATGCTCCGGAGGAAGCCTACTGCTGCCGCCTGCAGGCTGCAGGGGGCTCCTGCTGCACGCGGGGTGAATTCGAGGCCCTGCACCAGGTCAACCTGTCGGCCCTGCCGCCCCCGCCCATCCTCAGGTAGGAAGGCCGGCCCCAGAGCCAGGGGAACGCGGCCCGGGAGTTCAGGCCCCGGGGCCCTGCTCCTCCCTCGGGGTGGGGGCTCGTAGCCCGGCGGACAGGCGAACTCTCGTAAACGTGGTTAGAAACGCTCAGGGCGCCGTGGAGGCCGCGGGGGCTGCCTGTGCTCGGGGAGGGGCGCCGGCGTCCTGACCCGCCTCCCCCCACAGGGGCCCGGGCCCGCTGCTGGCGCTGGGGCTCTACGGCCTGCTGCTCGCCGGCCTGCTGGCCGCCGACCTCGCGCACTTCTGCCGCCGCCGCCGCCGCCGCGGGGATGGCCGGGGCGCGCCCGGCGCCGCCCCGCGCCTGCGCCCAGGCCCCGCGCCCCGCCCCGCGCCGGGCCCCCGCCCCTGACGCACGGGGCGGGCGGAGCCGCGAGGCCCGGCCCCACCCCCGAGGCCGCGCCTGCTCGGACCCCGACCTCCTCTCCGCGATGCCGGTGAGTGAGCCCGGGACCCCCGAGCCCCCGCCCGCACTCCCGGGGTGCGCACCCGCGGCCGCCACCGTGGCGCACGGCTTCTGCGCATCCCCTGGCCTCTTCCCCCCCGGTCTCGGCCCTCCGTGGGGCTCGTCTCCAGGCCCCGGCCACGCACGCTCTCCCCCCCTCCCGCCCCGCTCAGCTCCCCGGCCCTGCTCTCAGCCCACCTGCGAGGTCTCCCTCCCTTCCCTCCGCAGGCCAGCTCAGGGGAGCAGCTGCGGAAGGACGGGAACGAGCTTTTCAAATGCGGGGACTACGAGGGCGCCCTGACGGCCTACACGCAGGCCCTGGGTCTGGGCGTGACGCCCCAGGACCAGGCTGTTCTGCACCGGAACCGGTCCGCCTGCTACCTGAAGCTGGTGAGGGAACTGCTTCCCCTTCCCCTGGCCTGCCCGGGCCCTGGTTTCCCCACCTCGCTTCTGCCTGGGCCCTGGCTGGACATTCACTTTCCAAGGCCACCCTCCCTGTCGGGTGTCATTTTGGCCTCTGGGTGATGGAGGACCAGGAGACTGTGGAGAACAACCCTGCTGCCCAGTTAGTGCCGGGAAAAGATGAACAGCCTCTCAGGAGGCTCCTGTTTACCTCTCTTACAGGAAGATTACAGCAAAGCTGAAATCGAGGCATCCAAAGGTAAGGAATGTGCCCACCTGTGTGCAGCTGTGGGGCTTCTGTGGTGGGCAGAGATTCTGGGACCGCTGTACCCTCACAATCTCCTCCTTTTGCCCCTGAAACACATCTGCCTCCTCTTTCCTACTTCCTCGGGCATTTCCTTTTCTGCAGTTACTCTCACCTTTTCTGAGGCCGAAGTACTGATCCCCACATCTGTCCCCCAACCTTCCTCTGGCCCTCAAGATCTTTCCCTACTGCTTTGGCCTGGAGACAGTGGCCTCATGGGCGCTTACAGAGCTCCCGTTTGTGCTCAGCCATTGAAAAGGACGGTGGGGATGTCAAAGCACTTTACCGGCGGAGCCAAGCCCTAGAGAAGCTGGGCCGCCTCGACCAGGCTGTCCATGACCTGCAGAGATGTGTGAGCCTGGAGCCCAAGAACAAAGTTTTCCAGGAGGCCCTGCGCAGCATTGGGGGTCAGATTCAGGAGAAGGTATGTGAGCGACAGAGAGAGTATGGCATTGACTGATGATAGGGGGGACACTGGTAAGTGGATCCGGGTCAAAGGTGCAAACACAGGTCTGCAGAGAGGTACTGATGGTACACGTGCTTATAGAATGGTGTTCAGCCTTACAAACTAACATAACGTCAAGGTGCTGTTTTTTCAGCGGCCTGGCCAGCATTTAAAGTTTGCACACTTTGCTGGAAGGAGGGAGGCAGACACGTCAGTGGTGAGGTTGGGGGGGTATGGGCCCACTCATGGCTGCTGGTGGGGGTGAAGGTTGTACAGCTCTGTGGGAGAATGTTTTAGCATATCTCTTAAAATGTTAAATGAGCGTATTCTGTTTACTTGTCTCCCCTTACCCATGTTCATGCGCAGGCATGTGTCTGTCTATTTCAGCCTTGTCTGTCTTGATAAAGAATTGGAACATGTCGTATGCCAACTATAATTGAAAAATTAAAAAGTCATTTTAAAACACCCCCAAATTTGAACTTGCCTAAATGCTCAGCAACAGGGGAATGGCTAAGTAAACTGGATGATGCCCGTACGGAGACTCCTATGTTAGTTATTTGGAAGAGGTGCAGCCACACATGTGGATATAGAAAGCTGACACTCGTTACGTGAAAAAAAAGTAAAACATTCAGCAGCACACATAGTGAGATGTCGTTTATGTTATACAATCCTCTCTGTACTGAACCAAAGTAGTGCCATAGCTTTTCTGTGAGCATACCTAGGCATGTAAATACGAAGGAAAATCGTTTAAAAATTACACACTAAAATCACAGTGTGCCCCTCGGGAAAGGAATGGGATGAGGGGGCTTGGCCAGGAAGACTTTCCTTCATCTGTTAATTTTTTAAATAAAGAGGCCATTATTTGTGTGGCACATGCATTTAAAAATTAAGGGAAAAAAATCTCAACTTTATCACGAATTATAACGGAGCTTGAGTTAACCAGATAATTTGGTGTTAAAATGCTGACACAGTGAAAGCAAGTAATACGATGGCAAATACCTCATTGAAAGGTTGAGACCTGGGAAAGCAAACTGTGTCCCTCCCGGTGCCAGCTTTGTTTGATTAGTAGGGCCTGCCTAGGGCCCGGTGTTGAGAAGGATTAGGAAGCAGGTCACCTGGGCCTCGCAGGAAAATGTGCTCTGATTGATTAGTTGTGTCTCCTGTGGATGCCAGAGGGGAAGGGAGGTGTAGCATGCATGCTAGGTTTATGCCACCATCCATGCCCGGAAACTGGGGAAGGAAAGGGCTTGAGATGATCTTGATCATTCAGATTATTTCTAAAAACTATCAAAAAGAGAATTTTCAACCTAAAGGGAGAGTTGGCAACTACCTCGTGACCTGCTGGCTCCCTTGCAGGAAGTGTAATGCCGAGTCCAGGGCCATGGACGGTGCATCCATGCTTCCCCAACATAGATGGCACCACTGGGAATGCACTGCCTTGCGGCTAAGAGGATGCCTCCCCTTCTGAATGGCACTGCCTTCAGTGTGGGTGCCACCCCTGCTGCCCAAGCAGGAAGTCATTTAGGCAAATAGCCGCAGGAAGTTCAAGAAAGCTACCAGGCGAGTCTATTCCTGCCCCAGGTAGCTTGGCGCTAGTCCTAAACACAGACATCCTGGCTGTGCCTCCCAGAGACAGGAGCCAGGCTCTGGGAGGAGGAGGAGGAGGAGGAGAGAACAAAAAGGGACTGTGTTGTGTCTGGTCAACAGAGGTGATTCCTTCCATACTTGTGTTGGTTTGTCATAGGTGCGGTACATGTCCTCAACAGATGCCAAAGTGGAACAGATGTTTCAGATTCTGTTAGACCCACAAGAGAAAGGCACTGAGAAGAAGCAGAAGGTATGGGGCCTGGACTGAGCAACTGAGAGCTGAATTCCCAGCAGAGCTGCCCACCCATGGTGGCAGAAGCCCCAGTGGGCGGGGTCTGCTTGTCGCTCATCAGATCGTGGAGCTGGGGTCACAGAGCCTGCGCGGGAACGTGGAGGGCCTGGGGCCTGAGTATGAGCCCAGGAGAGGGACCCAGTGTTCACTGAGCACCTGTTGGTCAGGCCCTGTGCCAGGAGCTGGGTTTCCAGGTGCTGAGGCACAATCCCTGCCCTTTAGGCTCTGCCAGGGACTCAGGATCCCGTGTACTCTGACCATCAACCGAGAGTAGGCTCTTCTCTCTACCTACAAAGGAAGACACTAAAGTTTAGAGAAATAAAAGTTATGGCCAGTGTCACTCAGCTCCTAAGTGGAAGCAGTGAGGGCCGGAGGTCGGGGCCCCTGCCTGCCCGGCCCTGTGCTATGTGCAGTACCCATGCGATCGTGTGCTTCTTCGACACAGGCTTCTCAGAACCTGGTGGTGCTGGCCCGGGAGGATGCCGGAGCCGAGAAGATCTTTCGGAACAATGGGGTCCAGCTCTTGCAACGCCTCCTCGACACAGGAGAGGCCGACCTGATGCTGGCCGCTCTGCGCACGCTGGTCGGCATTTGCTCTGAGCACCAGTCACGGGTAGGCGGGGGCTAGTTCCTGCCTCGGGCAGTCCATCCACCCACTCTCCCACCCTCCTCTTACTCCAGAAAGAACAGAGTGAGGCAGAGTACAAAGAGATGTGTAACGAGATAGATTAAAATGGCCCCAAAAAGACCAACACGACTTGAGACAGACGAGCTAGGAAAGAGCAAAGCCACCCGCTGACACCTGAGCACTTGGCTCGGGGAAAGGGGCGACTGGGTGCGAGCCAGGCTTTCCTGCAGCTGCGCACGGCAGCTGGTCACGGACGGCTGGTGGCAGCGCAGGGCACCTGTCCTTCCCCGACAGTCCTGCAGGCGTCTGTCCAGCAGGGGGCACTCACGGTGCTCGATGTGGTCCTGAAGGGCTTGACCCTGAAATGCCTCTTAGTGTAGACTGTGGGTGTCAGGGAGACAGTTCAGCAAAAGCAGGCCTTCCCTGGCCGGTGTGCTCACTGAGCACCTTGTTAGCCGTGTCCGAGTGGCTGAGCTGGCTGGACCAAGGGAACAGGGACGTGACCCTTGGTTGCTTTTCGAGGAGCCAACAATTTCTAGCTCGGGTGAAACCGAAATATTCTGTAAAAGCTCTTTAGGCCAAATTCAGGCTGTATTTCTGGGTCTCCTCGGACTATGCGGTAGACCCACGTGGGTCCCGTCTGCTTCCCTCGGCCTTCCTCCCCTTGCCTGTGTGAACTGGGACAGAGCCACGTGGACCTGCCAGGCTTTCCAGCTTAGAAACGGGGCGGAGAGCCTTGTGGTTCATTCCATGCATTTCCACATCCCCAGGGTGTAGACAGGGCCTCAGGGTTGGTACTGGAGAGGAACTGGGTGTCTTTGGCCTGGTAGTCTGATTTGTCCGGGCTTAGGTGTCTCCTTCCCGAGGAGACATGAACCGAATTGGCCGCTCTCAGGGCCACGGTATTCTCTGATGGGAGCCAAGGGGAGGGGAGGTAGCGGGTGGCTTCTGTAACTTTTTCTTTTCAGCAGAATACTCTAGTTATTCTCCCGGTCACACCCTCGGTCGTGCTACTCTGTCTCCACTTGGAGCTGCTTCTGCAAAATGTTGTTTGTCCTCTGGCCACTCTCACAACCCAGGCAGGGGTCTCCGTGGTGGCTGCCCTTCACCAACTGGAGGCTCTGTCCCCCTCTCTCCCACCCAGACAGTGGCGACGCTGAGCGTGCTGGGAACTCGGCGGGTCGTCTTCATCCTGGGTGTGGAGAACCAGGCTGTATCCCTGGCTGCCTGCCACCTGCTGCAGGTGATGTTTGATGCCCTCAAGGAAGGCGTCAAGAAAGGCTTCCGAGGCAAAGAAGGTGCCATCATCGTGGGTGAGTGGGAGTAGTTCGGTGCTCTGGTGAGTGTCACTGTCATGGAGTGGAAAGGGCTGAGCTAGCCAGGCCAGGCCTTTTGAAGCCAGACTAGCAGGTGCAGATTTTTCAGGAATGTGGCTTGGTGAAGTATTTTACTCTAGATTCTTAAGTAGCCAGGGTGGGGAAGGCTGGAGCCCAGCCCAGAGCCCAGGATGCAGGTCCCCCTCCCTGCGTCTCCCTGGCCTCCTGGGGAAAGTTCAAAGGTCAGACAGGGGTGGGCCACCACAGAACCCACTTATATCTTCTTGTTGCCAGATCCTGCCCGGGAGCTGAAAGTCCTCATCAGTAACCTTTTGGAGCTACTGACCGAGGCGGGGGTCTCAGGCCAAGGGCGAGACAACGCCTTGGCCCTTCTGATTAAAACAGTGCCCCGGAAGTCTCTTAAGGACCCCAACAACAGCCTCACCCTCTGGGTCATTGACCAAGGTAGGTGATAACTGTTGTGGAAAGAGACCGAGCATTTGGTTGCATTCTGCTTGGGTGGCTAGGCCTGCTTATCCTAGCAGTGGTTGCACCCAGCCACGTGTCAGCACTGAAGTGCACCCTGTGGCCTGTGCTAGACCCTAGCCATGAGAGTGTGCTCATACGTGCACGCTGCGCAGGCCTGCAAGCAGGGTGGCAGGACGCCGGATCAGCCTCCTGTGTCTGAAGGCTTTTTCAGTGAGTGAGTGTTGCTTCTGTACTCAGGGAAAAAACTTCAAATTTAGTATGTGAATTCATACTGGTTTTTTTTTCCTTAAACAATAAAGAAAGTTCGGCAAAAGTCCTTGCAGGAGCACATCTATTGGGTGCCTACGTTCCTTTCTCACCTCATTAATCCTGTGAGGTTTGGGTGTTATTTTCCTTTAAGTTTAGCACCTGAGGAACCTCAAGGCCATGGAGCATCGATCCCTACTGGCCAGACTTCACTCGGAGGCCCCTGACCCCACAGCTGCCTTTGCTGGCAGCAGGTCAGCCAACTGATTCTCGAGGATGCCCTCGGCACAGCTGTCTGCGCCCTGCAGCCCGGTCCAGCTTTGACCTGCTGTCCCGGGTCCCCCAGAAACCGCGCCTCTTTGCCTGTCAGGGTTGGAACCAGTGTTCTGCTTCTAAATCGGTATCTTTTCAGGTCTGAGAAAGATTCTGGAGGTGGGGGGCTCTGTGCAGGAGCCTCCTGGGGCGCTTGCGGTGACAGCGAACAGCCGCATGAGTGCCTCCATTCTCCTCAACAAGCTCTTCGATGACCTGAAGTGTGATGCCGAGAGGGAGAATTTCCACCGACTCTGTGAAAACTACATCAAGTAAGCGGAGCGGCTCGTCTCCCCCCGCCAGAGGCCCCAGCAGGAGTCCTCACTCCTTGGGGATGAACAGCGGAGAAAGGCTTCCAACAAGGGAGCAGCCGTGCAGGGGCCAAGAAAGGGGCCAGCGTGGTTCCGAGGCCCTCTCCTTGTTCCAGAGTGACCTCCCAGGGACCTTCTTTCTCACGTCAATTCTCTAGAATGCTATGAGTGCCATCGAGCACATACTGTGCTTACTGAGCACTTACTACATCTTTTCGGACACAGCAGTGCAGTGGGACAGTCCTGCCCTTGAGCTTACAGCTGGGGGAGCGCTGATGAAATAAGCAGGGCAATTTCACATTGTAAAAGGACAGGAAAAGAGAGAACAGGGCGGTGTGAGCGGGAGGCGGAGTGTCATCGGGGAAGGTGCGAACGAAAGCCTAGACGAGGAGCGTCCTGCCGGGGACAGAGCTCTGTCTTCCTGTTGGCGGCCTTTCTTACTGTTCCTGCCCAAGTAGTGCAGATGCTGTCCAGTTTAGGGGAAGGGAGGGAAGGAGAGTCTCTATGCTGGCCTTGATGTGACAGCTGTCACCCTGTTCCCCTCAGGAGCTGGTTTGAAGATCAGGGGCTGGCTGGGAAGCTACGGGCCATCCAGACGGTGTCCTGCCTCCTGCAGGGCCCTTGTGATGCCGGCAACCGGGCCCTGGAGCTGAGTGGTGTCATGGAGACCATCATTGCTCTGTGCGCCTCTGAGCGGGAAGAAGAGCAGCTGGTGGCTGTGGAGGCCCTGATCCACGCGGCTGGCAAGGCCAAGCGGGCCTCATTCATCACTGCCAACGGGGTCGCGCTGCTGAAGGACCTTTACAAACGCAGTGAGAAGGACAGCATCCGTATCCGGGCACTGGTGGTGAGATGGGTCGCCCTGGGCTGAGCAAGTAGGCTACCGAGCCAGGATATCAGGTTGGCTGGTGTGTCAGGCAGCGGCCCCACCACGCTCCAGGAGAAAACGTGGGATGTGTACGGCCCTGTCCAGGCCAGAGGCATGGGCCCTGGCTCTTCTTCCCACAGGGTTCAAGGTCAGGTCAGAGAGATGAACCTTGTATAGAGAGAACACTAGCCAGTGCAGGTAGCATAGCTGCCCCCTGGAAGCAGTGAGAGAAGCTCCAGGAGGAGGACTTTGGAGGACACGCTGGGCCAGGCTGGTCAGAAGGGCTGCGTGGAAGGGCTGGGCCTGCAGGTGGCCCAGGAGCTGGTGCTTTGGGGACTGGCTTTCATGAGCCTATTGCAGCCATGCACCTTGGGGAAGCTGGTCTTTTCCCAACACACATCCTACCTATACCTGTAAAGAGTTTTTATTTCTGTGAGGTGTGGAAAGGAATAGCAAATTCCAGGACTGATCTGGAGGGGTTGGGACCCAGGACAGCGCAGTGGCTAACATGTCAGTCTGTTAACCAGGTTCTTTGTCACATGGCCACACCAACAGCTCATTTTGCTGCAAAATGCTCTAGGTGGTAGCCTGATGGGCTGTGTGGCCTCCTGAGAGCCTGGCAAAGTGCCGGGGAGGAAGCCCATGTTGGGTGTGCAGGAGCTCAGCTCTGCATCCGTCCCCGGAGGCCAACAGCTGCTGCTTGCCTCTTCCTCCAGGGACTCTGTAAGCTTGGCTCGGCTGGAGGGACTGACTTTAGCATGAAGCAGTTTGCTGAAGGCTCCACTCTCAAACTGGCCAAGCAGTGTCGCAAGTGAGTCATCTGGCGTTGCTGTGGCTCCCCACCTGTCAGTCTGGCCTCAGAAGAGGAGGCTCTGGGCAGGGAGTGGGATCTCCACACTGCCCCGCTCGTCCTCAGGCAGACATTCCTGGTTCTGCCTTGTGAACTTGAGGGGATGCTCCAGCCCCTGGCATGCCCCTCCTCGCCTCCCATCTGACTCGTCCACTACCCTGCTTGTCTCCAGGTGGCTGTGCAATGACCAGATTGACGCAGGGACTCGGCGCTGGGCAGTGGAAGGTCTAGCTTACCTCACCTTTGATGCTGACGTGAAGGAAGAGTTTGTAGAGGACGAGGCCGCCCTCAAGGCTCTATTCCAGCTCAGCCGGGTAGCTCTATGGGTTCTGCAGTCATCGGGGACACTATCTAGGCTTTCGTGGCTGCAGGGAGGTCTGGTAGCCCAAGTGGCCATGCTGTGTGGCAGGGGCATACTGGCCAGTACCAGCAGTGTCAGGAAAGACCCTCTCTGGAGGAGTTGGGGAGGTCAAGTGCATGAGCTCGCAAAGTCTGGGGCAGGCTGGGGCCTGGGGATGTTCCCAGGTTCATCCAGATGCTCCGGTCAGGGGTCGATTTGGGGGCCCAGGCCTGGGCAGCATCGATCCCAGTGCTGCTTTGCCTCCTGGGATGGCCGATTGATAGTCTCTCTGCTCCCGACAGTCTGAGGAAAGGTCAGTGCTCTTTGCGGTGGCCTCAGGGCTGGTGAACTGCACCAACAGCTACGACTATGAGGAGCCTGACCCCAAGATGGTGGAACTGGCCAAGTATGCCAAGCAGCATGTGCCCGAGCAGCACCCCAAGGTAAGGGGGCCACTCAAGGGGTTCGGGGATGTGTCTGCATCAGTGGGGCCAGGTGACTCCGGGCATACACTGCAGCTGAGCCTTCCGTTCAGACGGGTTCCTTTCCCTGTTTTCATTTCATCGATTTGTGCTGTCGGGAGGGTCTCCTCTCCCTGTCTAGCCAGCTGAGGCCCCTCTGTGAAACTGCCTCCTTCCCTAGGACAAACCGAGTTTCGTGCGGGCTCGGGTGAAGAAGCTGCTGGCGGCAGGCGTGGTGTCGGCCCTGACGTGCATGGTGAAGACCGAGAGCCCTGTGCTGACAAACTCCTGCAGAGAGCTCCTGTCCAGGTGGGCCTGCCTGGAGGCTGCCGCCGGAACTGCGGGGGGCCCGGGTCCTGTGGACCTCCCAGGAGTGGAGTGCCCGCCTGCCAGAGCCCCAGCGCCACCCCTCACCGTCACCTTCTCCCTGCAGGGTCTTCCTGGCTTTGGTGGAAGAGGCCGAGGACCGTGGCACTGTGGTGGCTCAGGGAGGGGGCAAGGTGAGCTGGTTTACAGACTCCATCCTTGTGATCTATAAAGCGTGACTCCGTGGCTGCTACACCTGAGATGAGTGTTAGGTGTGGAACAGGAAAGCGTTGTCGATGGCCGGCAGAAGTGTCTTCTTGCTGAGTGAGTGATGCTGACACAGGCCCTTGGCACCTTGTGTCTGTCAAGGTCCAGAGCTGTCTGCCTTGCCCTCTATCACTGACCTCCATGGCCCCAGCACCTGGCACAGTCAACGTCCAGCCCTTAAATGGCGTTCTAGGCAGTGTTTGTGCTGCTCACCGGGAGACCTCAGAGAGACAAGGGTCTGAGCAGGGCTACTGGCAAGCCAGGGGAGAGGGGAGGAGAAAGGTGAGGGCGGCACAGTCAGGGCGTTGGGGCCTGACAGCTCGGGCCTTATCTTCCTGGGCACATGTTGGACACTGAAGGGCTTGTCCCTATAGGCTCTTCTCCCGCTGGCCCTGGAAGGCACTGACGTGGGGCAGACAAAGGCAGCCCAGGCCCTTGCCAAGCTCACCATCACCTCCAACCCAGAGATGACCTTTCCTGGAGAGCGGGTGCGTGTCTTCCCCACCCCTTCACTGGTCCCTGAGGGCCCCTGACCCAGGGCTGTGGCTCCTCAGGACTGACAGGAAGTGGCAGCTTTACTGGGTCCTGGGAGGGCAGCCTCCTCTTGGGGTTGATGGCCACCTGAATGGTCACTGGGGTTGCTGGGAACTGGGGCGAGTGGCCCTGACAGGTGGGGTGCATATCGCAGATCTATGAGGTGGTCCGGCCCCTCGTCTCCCTGTTGCACCTCAACTGCTCGGGCCTGCAGAACTTCGAGGCGCTCATGGCTCTAACAAACCTGGCAGGGATCAGCGAGAGGCTCCGGTGAGGTTCCTTGGGATGTGGGCCCGGGTAGGGGATCAGGGTTTAGATCATCCCTGGTAAAGCGCTTTTTGGTTTGGAAAGCACTTTTTGGTCACTGCTCTATTTGAGCCTCACAGGGACTTCTCTATGTTATGGAGGAGACGGTTTCATGAGGACATGGCTCTGGGAGGTAACAGTGTAGGCTGTGGAGTTAGGCTGCCTAGGTTCGAGTCCTGGCTTCTCTGGTTTCTGGTGTCTAGCCTCCAGTAAGCTACTTCCTGTTCTGTGCCTCAGTTTCTCCCTCGGTGAAATGAGATGGTTATATTACCCACCTCAAGAGGTTGTGGTGAGGAGAATTAAAAGGGAAATACACGTAAAAACTCTTAGGACGATGGTGCGTGGCTCCCAGTGATGTGCCCAATCAATATGTGTTGGATGTTATTACTAATCATGACCTTGGCTACGTTACTCAGTACTCAGCCTTGGTTTCCTCTCCTGCAAAGTAGTCATGACAGTCACACCTGCACCTTCACCATGGGGCCGTGGGTCAGATGAAGCCAGTCTAAGTGCTGGGTCAGGGTAAGTGCTCAAATGGTAGGTGTTAGCATCGTCATCACCACCACTCTTGTCTCCTAACTGCTAGTTTAGAGCATTCTCCACGGTCCCATGCCATCCCCCAGGCCTGGTGAGAAGGCTGGAAATCACCACTGTTCCTACCTGGTGCAGGATGGTCCTTGGATTGCTCAGAGAACTCCTTAGCCCAGGCTGGATTGTATGGGGACATGGGGGTGGTGGCGGTGGACACAGAGGCTCTGACAGTACTGACCCTTCCACCCTCGGCCCTGCAGGCAGAAGATTGTGAAGGAGAAGGCTGTGCCCATGATTGAGGGCTACATGTTTGAGGAGCACGAGATGATCCGCCGGGCAGCCACGGAGTGCATGTGTAACTTGGCCATGAGCAAGGAGGTGAGGGGTGATCCAGGCAGTCGCGGGTGGGCATGCAGAAGTGTCTGTGCCCTGGGTGGGCTTTTCCCCAGATAACTCGGTCCCCTCGCTCCTCTGACCACAGGTACAGGACCTCTTTGAAGCCGAAGGCAACGACCGCCTGAAGCTGCTGGTGCTGTACAGTGGGGAGGATGACGACTTGCTGCGGAGGGCGGCCGCGGGGGGCCTGGCCATGCTCACCTCCGTGCGGCCCTCACTGTGTTGCCGTATCCCCCAAGTGGTCAGTGCCTCTTTCCTATTGGGGAGGGGAGGAGAGCCAGGCCCCCCTAGGCATGGTAGAGGTTGGCTGGACAAGTCTCAGATGGGACTGGTGTACCAGGGTGCTCGGTGGTCACACTACCCTGTTCATTGCAGACCACACACTGGCTGGAGATCCTTCAGGCTCTGCTCCTGAGCTCCAACCAGGAGCTACAGCACCGGGGTGCTGTGGTGGTGTTGAACATGGTGGAGGCCTCGCGAGAGATCGCTAGCACCCTGATGGAGAGCGAAGCGCTGGAGATCCTGTCAGTGCTGGCGAAGGGCAAGGAAGGCCCTGTCACTAGGGCGGCCGTGGCTTGCTTAGGAAAAGCGGTGGAATATGGGCTCATCAAACCCAACCAGGATGGACACTGAGGGGCTGTCTTGTGCACACATTACCTCTTGCAACACAGGGAACAAGGATGTGCAGCTCTGGCTGGTAGGGGCTGGGATGCGGAGCACTCTGGCCTCTCCTTCCTACTGCCCTTTGACGTCCTCTGTGTTGAATTGGGCCACGTTTATCACAGCCAGCACTGCCTCCAGCCACATGCAAAAGGGCTTTTCCTGTAGTGCTGCAGACAGCTGGGGGGGAAGGTGCACCCTAACTCAGCCTGTGGGTCTGGCTCATCAGGCAGCCTCGCACGCACACAGCTGTGAGCATCACCCAAGCCTGCTAGCAGGACTGCCCCCGACTCCCCAATAAAAGTGTGGAACTCACATGTGTGCCCTGTCGGTGGCCTGGGCGGGTGGCCGTGGAGGAGGGATCGGGCTGTCGTGGTCACAGCAGAGTCACCTCTACCGAAGGAATCCTGTGGACTCCCCATGGGCCTGAGTCGTGCTCCATCCTGATGGAGGCTCGAGGGTCGAGCCTGGAAACCTGACCAGTAACTCTGCGGGATGGGGGAGTAAACGGGTTCAGGGTAGAGGCTCCGTGGGGAGCTCTCCCGGACCTCCGTTCGGGCGGGGCGGGGCTTCCGCACCCGCCTGCTTCTGCCAGGAGGGCTGAGCGCGGCGGGAGCTCATTGGCTCGGCGGTGACTGGCAGGTCCGGAGCCAATGGGAGGGAGGGGAGGCCCGCCCAGGCGCGCGCCGCGTGGAGCGGCTTCCGGTCGCGCCGCCGGCCTGCGAGTGTGACGTGGGACCGAGGCGCGGGGGGGTCGCCGGTCGCCGACCCTTGACCTCGGCTCTTTTGGCTTCAAATTAGGGTTCCGCGGCCCCCCGGGTCCGGCGAGGGGCTTGACCCTCCGGTGTCTCTCTGTCGCAGACTCACGGCCACCGGAGATCTCGTCCACTTCACCCCCGAGGCCGCAGCCGCCCAGCACCGGCCTCGGGACCAGCTCCGCGGGCCGCAGCGGAGACCGCGGGTACCGAGGTGAGCTCCGCCCCCGCCGTCGGTGACGCCACCGCCCTCGCCGGCAATGGGCTCCGGGCGCCTGCGGCAGCCAATGGGCGCGTCGCCCCGGGCGCGGCCCTGCAGCCAGGTCCCGGGGCGGCCGCTCTGGGGAGTCCCCCCCATCCTAGCCCCCCGCCTTCCCGTCCTCAATCGCAGTTGCTGCCCGAGGTGCTGAGGGCACAGGGTCAAGATCAAGTTCGGAGGCTCCCTTGGCTTGGGATTGCACACGGAAGGGTTTAGGAGCCCAGGCCTGAGTCAAGGAGCGTCGGCCCAGGGTCTTGAAAATGCCTTGGAAGTTACGATGGAGCCAAACACGCATTTCCGAGCAAGGCGTGCTGCTGTTGTGACCACTGACTGCGTCCGTCTCCCCGCGGGTGCGCGAGCGCCTCGGGGCAGACAGCCTTCCTCATGCGCCCCTAGTAAGGAACCAGTAAATGGCCAGACGGGCTCCAGTTGAAACTGTGTTCAAATAGGTCCCTGAATACCCGTGGTCATTTTTCGTAACTGAGTACTGGCCCTGCTAAGCCAAGACCATGTGCTTATCACGTGCGAGCCAGCCCTGGAACCCTTTATTGGCGTCTATTCCAAACTGTTCCACGCGATCCGAATAAACATCCCCTTCCCCTACCCCGTCCTTTGTAAAACTGAAGAAACTGAATTGGACTCAGAGCTGAAATGAATCAGCTGAGGACACAAGGCCCTGCTAGCTGCAGAAGCAAACATGTGAACCCTGGAGCCGGGTGTGTCGCCATACAGGGGGGTACCATGCACCTGTCACTTTACAACTCCACTGGTGGGAAGAGCACTGTAACGTGGAGTTGTGGGCCTGGAGTTTAGTCCTCTGCCCTCCTCGGTTCTAAGCTGTGTCATTGTGTAAGGGGACAATTCTAGTTCCCAGGATTACATGGGCTATGTCCCTGACGCTGGGAATTTGGAGCTGAAGGGGCTCAGATCCTAGTCCAAAACCTGAGGGAGAGGACACCGAAATCCCTGCTGCCCACTCTGCGGGGCGCTGAACTTGCTTCAGTCAAGAGGGAGGCCAGAATCCTAGATCTCTAGGACTTTAGTCGAGGCTCTCTGCGAACGCTGTGGCATGGAGATCATCCGGCTCTGTGGTCAGGAGTGTGGTCCTCTCCCCATCTTCCAGGTGATGCCGTGGCCCGCCGGGGGCAGTGTGCCAGGATCGCCGCGCCCCGAGTCGGACATGGCGGAGGAGCGTCCCGGGGCCTGGTTCGGCTTCGGTTTCTGCGGCTTTGGCCAGGCGCTGGGCTCGGGCCCCGGACGCCAGGTCCACAGCCCCGAGCCGCTGCGCCCGCTGGACGGGAACGCCGACGTTTGCCGCGTGAGCGCGAGCTGGAGCTACACCGCCTGCGTGAGCCGTGAGCGCCCCGGCCCCGCCCCGCCCCGCGTGCGGCCCACGTGCCCCGCCCCTGCTCAGCTGCCGTTGCCCCCGCAGGTGCCGGCCGGCTGCACCTGTCGGGTTCGTGGCGCGGCGCGGCCACTGGCTGCCGGGACGCGTGGGCCTCGGAGGCGCTGCTCGTGGTGCTGCGTGACGCGCGGGGACCCGCGCCCGGGCCCGAGCTGCAGGCCTGGGCGCCCGGCTCGGCGCTGAGCGGGGAGCCCCTCTGGGCCCGGACCCTGGAGCTGCAGGCCGAGCGGGAAGACCGGCCGGGCGCCGAGGCCCGGGCCGGGCCGCTGCCCCTGCTGCCCTGCGGCCGCGCCTACGCCAGCCCACGGCCGCCCCTCTGCCGGCCGCTGGCCCCGGAGCTGCGCGCGCGCCGCCTGGCCCTGGGCTCCGAGCACGCGCTGCTGCTGGACGCGGCGGGCCGCGTGTTGTCCTGGGGCGCGGGCAGGTGAGCGGGCGGGCGGGCCTCCTGCGGGGTGGGAGGAGGGCGCGGGGACCGCCGTGGGCCGAGCCGACTGCTGCGCCCCGCTCAGGCACGGACAGCTGGGCCACGGGACGCTGGAGGCGGAGCCGGAGCCGAGGCTGCTGGAGGCGCTGCAGGGCCTGCCCGCGGCGGCAGTGGCGGCGGGCGGCTGGCACTCCGTGTGCGTGAGCGGTGAGTGCCCGGCGCCTCTCCGCGCCTCCGGCGGGGCCTGCCTCCCGTTTCTCGCCCCACCGTCCGGCCCGGCTGCTCCGTCTCAACTACCCCTAACCTGGAACGGAGGGGCGAGAGGCAGCGCAGCCACGGACAGCGGGGAAAGAGGCTGCAGGCGTGTAGGTGGCCATGACCTGTGGCGCAGCCGGGACACTCAGATGCCCACAGGGAGTGTCACAGCGATGTCATGAGCCCTGCTGGTGCCGGGGCAGCTGGTCCAGCTGTTGCTGATCCAGGGCTGTCAGTGGGAGCGGGGCCCGCGCTCTTCTCAGGGTTCTGTATCAAGGCCTCCGGCTGCCGCTTACATCAGCTGGGGCTTTCTAGAAACCTATGCCTGCGCCCCGCCCCCGGGTCATGCTGGGCCCAGGGAAGAGAGCAGAAGCTGGAAACACTCCAGTGGCAAGTCTCACATGTATCGTCCAGAAATTTCGGGCTTTTGGTATCGTGGTTGTAGCCCGGATGCTTCAATGCAGACTTCCTCAGTTCAGATCATCATTCTGCCCCTTGTGACTTCTCTCTCTGTGCCTCAAGCTTTCTTGTGAACAAAATGGAAACATTGTAGAAGAAGGGGCTATTATTTAACCATATTGGGCTGCTCTGAGGATTAAATGGTTATATTTGAAAAGTGCTTAAAACTGGCACAGACTAAACCATTGATAACGATCGAACAGCCACTGTTAGTGAATTGTTAGCTTACGGCTGTTGCTCCTAACAACAAACTGTGGTTCTCTGGAGACAGGAAGGTGGGAGCTTCAGGTAGGAGGCCTCCATGGTGGGGGCAGAGGGGCTGGAGAAAGAACTTCCAAGGACACCTTTCTGAACTGTGCGTGTTTGCGTGGTGGTAGAAGGGGGGGCAGTTTAGCTACAAAGAGAAAAAGTGAAAATGGAGAGGAAGGTTCAGCAAGAGACGTGTTTTAAAGAGAAGGGTGATTCGAAGGCACTTCAGGGGAAAGGGAACCTGTTAGTACAAGGACGCTGCTGGGCCCGGAGGGAGACAGCCTCCTTGGAGTGTTAACTTGGTTGGGCCTCAGTTGTCTCCAGGGAGCTAGTGATGGGTAGGGGAGTTCGGATGGTTGCAAGGGAGGCTGGGCTCACAGTCTCTTTAATGGGGTTCCTTTATCTCTCAGAGACTGGGGACATTTATATCTGGGGCTGGAATGAATCAGGGCAGCTGGCCCTGCCTACCAGAAGCCTGGCGGAGGACAAAAAGACAGTAGCAGGGCAAGGTGAGGCTCAACTCGACTTCCACACGTTTCTGCCATTACTACTGCTGTCCACATGCTGGCCTGAGCGCTTACAGTGCTCAGAAGGAGCATGTGGTATCCTTGGTACACGAGGACACACTGCAGGACTCTGGGAGGGAGATGACACAGCTGATGCCAGTGTCAGCACTAACTCCACACGTGTCCATGCCACCACTTGCTGGGAATGTAGGGATTGGAAGCATCAGCTTTGGAGCTAGAGAATAGTGTGTTCATAGAGCTGTTGTATTAAATGAGTTAGTGTGTGAATAAGCGTTAGATAAATAATTAGTCTTAGCCATCATTTTCCTCATCACTCTTATCGTTTCTCCGAAGCCACTGGACTGAACGAAGATGGTTCTGAAGAGAACAGAAATCCTGACGCTGAGGATGGAGCACCCTCCGCCTTCATATCCATCCAGCCCTTCCCAGCTCTACTGGATCTCCCCCTGGGCTCAGAAGCAGTCGAGGCCAGCTGTGGATCCCGGCACACAGCAGTAGTGACAAGTGAGTGGAGCTGGGTGAGCTGATTCAGGATAGAACAGGAAGTCACTCCACCCCACTCTGGCTTGTGGCTGAAGAAAACAGTGTGACAACCTAAAACGCCACCATTTTCAGCCTCTTTGACAAATGTACTGAGTAGCTGCCTCAGCACATAGAACCCAGGTCTTCACCTGGTTCCAGCTGGCTTTCCAGCTTGTTTCCAAAGGTGCTTCCTCGTGGGGGCAGGCTAGTGTTCTCCAGCCTCCGTGCGTAGGCACGGACGTGTTCCTGGCCAGCCTTTTCATCTGGCAGCAAGGTCTGCTCGGTGCAGCTTCTAAGACTCTTAGCTCAGTAGCTGTATGTTAAGGCCAGTCAGCTGACAGGTAACTTGTTCATCTGGACCTTTACACTCCCACCAGTGTGATCAGATGTTGTTAGAGATTGTTGTGCTGTGCCAAGCAAATGTCATGACAGTTTACAACATGCTGGTTATGGCTTGTGGCAGGACAAGGTAGGCAAACACCTTGTCAAAGAGCAGTGGTGACAGCCTTTTACTGTCCTTTTTGTTGTAGGAACGGGGGAACTCTACACCTGGGGCTGGGGTAAGTAAGGTCTTTGTTTTTGTGATGCTTAAACCAAGGGAAAGAAAGACCTGGGTATGGAGGGCAGGTGACAAGAGCCATGCTGACACATGGGAGGACGGGGACGGCAGGGCTGTGCATTCCCTTCTCTAGAACAGATGCAGGCATACTCAGAAGGTCAGATGAAATCGCAGCTCTCTTTCTGAAAACCTTTTTCCCTTAAGGGAATTTTTAGCCAGCATTTATGAAACATCTTTCCGTTCGGTGCTGGTAGAGAAAAAGATAATACAAAATCCCTGCTCTAAGTGTCTGGGCTTAGGAGCAGGAAACCTAGAGGGGCTCTTGGCCTGGGATGATGGTGGCTGCCACCTCTTCCAGACCCACAGGCTTGCCTGCACTGAGTCTGTGGCGCTGGGCTCCTAAGTTCACACCACACACCTGCAGGGTGATGGCTTTAGCCCAGAACAAGCCCCAAGGAAAGAGTGGCCAGTCTGGTTTCTTTGTAGGTAAATATGGACAGCTCGGCCACAAGGACACAGCCAGCTGGGATCGGCCCTGCCGTGTGGAATACTTTGTAGATAAGCAGCTCCACGTAATGGCTGTGAGCTGTGGGCCCTGGAACACCTACGTGTATGCTGTGGAGAAAGAGAAGAGCTGACGTGTGGATAAGGGCGTAAAGGTATGTACAGCACAATAAAAATTACGCAGCTAACATTTGTGGCGCTCCCACCCAGGTCAGGGAGAACCATTGCCAGTACCTGGCCCTCATTCACCCCTCCCCATCATAGCTTCACCATAGAGCAGTGTCCTCAACTTCGTGCTCACGTGTGAAACACCTAGCGAGCTTTGGAAACAGGTGCCCAGGGCTAACATCAGTGAAACCGGAACCTTGGGGTGTGGGGCTGGGCCTGGGCAGATACTAGGGCTCCTCGTTCCCGCGCCACTCCAGTTGATTGAGGTAGTGCCCAGACGGGCCGTCGCTACAGGTCGCCTTGCTCGTGTACGTGTTTCCGTTTACAACCATGCCACCTGTTTGCATCCTCACACGATAGTTTAGTTCATCTGCCTTTGGGCTTTCGGAGTAAATGGAGTCATTCTGTGTATGTTCTTTTCTGTCTTGTTTTTTCCATCCAGCACTGCCCGATCCGTCCTGCAGGTCATTCGTTTTGTTGCGTGGTATTCCATTGCGTGAATGGAACTAAATTATGGTTTTTTGTTCATGGTCACTTTTTTCTTTTTCATGGTGTGAAAGTGCACATAAAAGTTTACCTTACCATGTACTATTCAGTCTTACCACTTTTAACTGCATTCACACTGTTGTGCAACTGTCACTGTCAGCCGTCACCATGACCCTGTCTGAAACACTATGCCTGTTAAGCAATAACTCCCCTTTTCCCCAGCCTCCGACAACCACCATTATGCCTTTTCTTACGAGTTTGACTATGCTAAATACCTCATGTAAGTGGAATAATAACTGCATTCGCATTTTTTGTCTAGCTTATTTCATTTAGCATAATGTTCTCAAGGTTTATCCATGTCTTAGGGGTGTGTCAGAATTTTTCTCTATTTCTAGGCCTGTATAATGTATGCATATACCACATTTTCTTACCCACTCATCAGTCCGTGGACACTTGGGTTGCTTCCATGTTTTAGCTATTAGTTCTTTTGGGAATATACTGAAAAGTGAAATTGCTGGGTCATGTGGTAATTTTATTTTTAAATTTAAAGAACCTACGTACTGTTTTCTGCAGTGGCTGCTCCCTTTACATTCCTACTAGCCATGCTAGGGTTCCAGTTACTTCACACCCTCAACTCTTGTTTTGTTATTTTTCACAGTAACCATCCTAGTGGGGGTCAGGTGGTATCTCGTAGTTTTGATTTACGTTTTCCTAATGATTTGTGACGTTTAGCATCTTTTCATGTGCTTATCGGCCATGTGTACATCTTCTTCGGAGAAATATCTGTTCAGGTCTTTGCTCATTTTTGAATCAGGTTGTTTTTGTTGTTCAGTTTTAGGAGTTTTCTCTGTATTCTAGATGTTAATCCTACATCTGATATGCGATTTGGAAATATTTTCTTCCATTCTGTGCTTTGCCTGTTTACTGTTGGTAGCGTTTCTCAGTGTAAAAAAATTGTTTAATTTTCATCTTTTGTTGCCTGTGCTTTTGTTGTCATATCCAATAAATCGCCAAATCCAGTGTTGTGAAGTTTTTGTTCTGTGCTATTTTCGAAATAGGAGAAATCACTCCCACCACCCTAAAAAGCTGCATGCAGACATGACGTGCAGTTACAGTTAAGGTATATACAAGAGGGTCTTGTGTAAAAACCAGTACGGTTGTATAAAAATGTGAATTTGACAGCTAGTGATATTGAATTTTTTCCCATGTACTTGTTAATGATTTAAATTTCTCTTTCTAATAGCCTTTGCTTTTTTAACTAGTAAGGCCTTGATTTTTCCTGTATATTAGAATGAACTATTTCATGGTAAAGGTAAATATTTTCCCAGTCTGTTCATTTTTTATAGTTTTTTTAAATGGATCTTCACACAGTTGAACTTCTCTTTTTCCTTCGTGTACTCTTTAGTAGCTGAATGCACGTGAGATGCCCTGTTAGCTGCTCAGTCACAACAGATGGCGCTCCCTGCCGTGATGACAGACATTCCTGTGGGCCGCCCCATCAGTAGGAGTTTGTCACAGTTCCGGGGAGGGCGTCTGGGCAGGAGGGAAGGTGAAAGGGGGAGAGGAGCCCGGGTGGGAGCATGACTCGGCGCTCAGCAGTCAGCAGCTGGTTGTCCTGGGCAGCCGTGCAAATGGAAAATTCCCCCGCCTGGTGCTGATCTGCCCCGAAAGCGATTCCAAGATACCTCAGGGCTCTCGGGCGGCTTCGGACTGCAGGGACGTGCTTGGCTTAGTTTGAGTCACACGAGCCCAGGTCCTACGTGAAGGCATCTGTAAGCCCGGAACCCGGAGCTGGCTGGAGGCAGAGCAAATGTTTCCTAGACGGACCTTTCAAAAGATGCTTTTAGCCATTATCCACTCCTTCTGGTGGGGATTCGGAGCTCTGTGGAGCGAAAAGAACAGCGTTTGCATCCAGACAGGTGTAGGCACTGAGAGGTGGGCAGCCCGAGGTAACCTTTTGCTGGCCTCAGTCTCCTCGCGTGTCACAAAAAAAGAGGGCATCAGGCTGGGTGCTCTTGGAGGTGCTTTACGCTGAGGATGCTAGGTCGTACACCAACTGAATAGTCCCCATCCATACTCTTTTTGCAAGACGTGTCTGATCGAAAAGAGAATGAACTGCAGTGGACACACACCACCTCTTCATCGCTCGGGGGCACGGGTTTCATCTGGCCTTTGACGAGTTCCGATGACCCAGCACGCTCCAGTTACCAAACGTGCGTGTTTCGATGCCAGGCCGCTGCAAGAGGGGGACGGACGCGACACTGTCCTCTGGGCTCTGCTGAGCCGGTGAAATGCGGCTCGTCGCTGCTCGGACGGGCTGAGTGCGAAGTGCGCGTCGGAGCGCAAAGATTTGCTACCGGCAAAGTCGAGTTTCTCATCCATTTGTACGATTGTATGTCAAAAGCATCGTATTTTAGACAAATGAGTTTGAAAATGAACTTTGCCTATTTTTTTTCCTTTTAAAAATGTGGTGCTAAACACTCAACACGACACGTGACTTCACTGTGTTTGCTGCACGGTGCTGCTCTAGAGTGGCCTGGACTGGGAGACGACAGCGAGGACGACGAACAGAATAAAACGAGTGAAAGTGCGGAGGGGATTAACCCTCTGCCTTCTCTAAATGGCAGTTTCCTGGCTTTCTAGCTGCAGCAGATTTAGTCTCCCCTGATTTTTAAAGCGTTAAATTTGTTCTCACAGGAAAATGGCTTTGTAAAGAAGTTTGGACCCAGATCTGGCTGGCTGACTTTTCTGGAAGTTACGGGAAAGATTTGTGAAATGTTCTGTCTCCTGAAGCAATACTATTGACCGAGAAGGACAGTCTGCATTGTGCAACCTACCTAATTTTCTGGACTCTTACAAGAGGTATTGCCAACACGCACTTCTACTTCTGAACAGCTGTGATGATGCAACCTGACGTTCCAGTTACAGGAATTTTATTCCCGTTTTAATGAATAAATCGTAGGTATCTGGCTCTGTGTGGTCTGCCTTGCCTGGGACTGCAGTGCAGGGATAAGCAATTCAGGGGATGAGGACCTGGAGGGCGTGTTTCTGTGCTTCCTCTGGTTCTACCGCCCGCCCATCCGCATATCCAGGCAGCAGAGCCTCCCACTTTGACTAGTCCTTACAAGGCGTTTTAAGGCCTGGGAGGGCTATTCCTTCCGGGGTCTTTGGTTTTCAGTGTCTCCCCAGGTATTTTTGACTTTTTTTGTTTCCATGCTAACTTGACTGAAGTTGATTGACGTAAACTTACTCAATTTTCTCTGAACTCGCAGTTATTTCAGAGTTCCCCTCACTCCCCCGTTGACCCTGCCGTCAGCGTGTGCGGGGACCGTGAGGCAGACCGCGACACGCCGAGGGTCCGGAGAGGTCGCGCCCTGGGGCGGGAGGGCGTAGCCTGGATGGGGTCGTGTGGGGGCCGGGTCTAGAGGGGGGAATGTCGACTAAATGCTAGCGGGGCCTCCGATGCGGGCGGGGGCGCCAGGGGGGCCCTGGTCGGTTGGGCGGGCCCGGCTTCCCCGTCCGCCCGGAAGGTCGATTCCGGGGTCCGGCTGGGAGGTGTCCAGGCAGGCATCAGGCTGGCCCTCCCCACGCCGACCTAGCAGGGTCCTCGGCCCCTCCCGGAGCCGGCGCCGACAGCGCCCTGCAGGAGGGGGACGGGGCGGCGCTTCCGCGGGGCGGCGACCCAGGTGGCCGGCCGCAGCCGGAGGGACGGCGAGGACCGGGGCGGGGGCGGGGGCGGGGCCCGCCACCCGGAAGCCGCCCCGCACTCCGGGACTGCGGGCCGGCGGCGCCACCTGCCATGGCGGCGGCCGTGCGCGGCGCCAAGCGCAGCCTGCGGGCCGAGCTGAGGCAGCGCCTGCGCGCCGTGAGCGCCGAGGAGCGGCGGCGCCAGTCCCGCCTCCTCACCCAGAAGGTGCGCGGCCGACGAGGCGGGCCGGGCCGCCGCGCTCCCGGCCGCGCCGCTCGGGCTTGCGGGTGTGTCTGCGCAGGCGCGGCCCGGCGCGCGCACGTCTCCCCGGCGCGCGCACGTACGGCCGGGCGCGCGCACGTACGGCTGGGCGCGTGCGTCCTTCCCGCGCGTGGGGACGCGCTGGTGCACGACGTCGGCGGGGCCCAGGGCGGCGGGTGACGCCCTCCTCCCGGGGAGGGCGGGGGGCGGCGCCGGTGCTGGCGGGAGCCCCCAGCGGGGCCCCCAGGCGCCCAGGGAAGGGCAGGGCGGGCCGCGCTGAGGCGCCGCGGGCCAGGCCGGGCGTCCCGCCGCGACGCGAGGCGGGAAACGGGTCGCTGGGTCACGTGAGGCCCGGCGCGTCCCGGCGGCCTGAGGCGCCGGGCTCGCCCGCACGAGTGCGTGAGAGGCGCGAGGCCGCCCGCGCCTGGCCGGGTGGCGCCTCGGGCCGCCCCGGGCCCGGGCAGGCCCGTCGCGGGCGGCATGGGCCGCGGCGCCAGCTTCCTCGGCCGGGACCCGAGGCAGGAGCGTCAGGCGAAGGCGCGAGGCGCCCGGAGGACGGCGTCTGGGCAGCGCCGAATGGGGGCGCGCCCGGGCCGCGCCGCTGGGCCGCGGAGGACCGGGCGGGGGAAGCCGCCTCTTCGGGGACGTGAGGGGGTGGGGGTAGACGGTGGGGACAGTTACCGCACCCGGGCTAGGGTGGAGGCGCCCAGGGCTGTGTGGGGGGGCCCTCGTCAGAAGGTCGGGGTTCCGGCATCCGCCGGGAGGGCCGCAAACCCGGGCCGCCATCCCAGCCGGCGGGCCTTCTCCCGCCGACCTCACGAGCAGACGCCAGCATCGTTAAGGTGCGCTTCTCAGTTCCTGTGCCGGGCACGGTGCTGCTTCCGGCTCGGGCGTGCGCGCGGTGGTGAGGCGTTAGCACCCCGTCAGGTCAGCGCCCGGCTGCCGCCACGGGCAGTTCGGTCATTTCATTTCAGTCAGAGTCCTGGCCTGACTCCCCAACGCCCTGTCTCAGCGCGTGCGTGATGTTTCGTAGTGGACCTTACTCTTTATCAGTTTCTTTATACGACTTCATTCGAGCCAAGCTGATAGATGATGCATACTGGGGAACATCGCAAATGCTCCGACAATGGGCCTCAGCATTTTCTGTTTCATTTAAAAACGCTGTTGTCACCCACCGTTGATTTCACGTCCAAGCGGTGGTTCGTGGACCCAGACGTCGAGGTTCTGCGACTAAAAGTGTTTTGCCACAGTGCATGTTCAGCAGTGCTTTTCTCCCCAAAATTTAAACAAGTGAAGCATGTTCTTAATAAGACAGAGCCATTTCTGTGTTTAGGAAATGTATCAGCAATGTAAAGAAATTCAGCTTTATGCCATATCTTGTCTCCCCAACTATATAAGGTGAGGAAAGGAGTGACCCTTTACCCACTTTGTCATCTACGCCACCTGCCAAGTTCTGACACCTACGTCATCATGTTTAAATTGTCAGATTTTATAATACTTGTATTCTGTTCTCAATGATTTTATTGAGCATTCCTGTGGCTGATGTCCAAACTTGAAATTTGGGTAAATAGTGCTTACTCTATTTTGATTATATAGATAGTAGTCACTGCACAACCAAGTTGTGTGATTGAATATCTGAGAAAAACATTTAATTCTGTGCTAGGAAGGAAATGTTTCGAGTGTCAATACCAGACGTTTTCTCTTACACTTGGCAATTGCTCGAACTTCCACCTTGTTTTAGTTCGTTCCTATTTAGAGTATAAACTTTTAACTTAGCTCTGTATTTTGCCAGGAGTTTCTGATTACCTTTATTTTTCACTTCTGGCAAAACAAGATTACGCCTTTATCTTATCGATAGATGCTTTTTTCTTCTTGAAAGCACTCCAGCCCCCTGCCCACCGTGGTCTGGTTGCCTTCTAGCCCACTGCACAGTCGCTACCTGGGAGTTTTCTCCTACTCCACTTCTGAGTTAGAGCTGTTTTTAAAGAAATGATCTGTGGAGGCAACTTAATACTTTATACCCATGAAAATGTCTTTACCTTCATATTTAATTGATAGTTTGAATTTCAAGTTTAAAATTTTTTTTCTTGTTCTGCTCGGCATTCATAATCTCTTCAGTTTCAAGACTGGTGTCTTTATTATATCTTTGCTTACTTTTTCCCCCTCTGTGCTTTTCTGCAACTCCGGTTAAGCAAACAATAAAAGTCCTAGATTAATTTTCTATGTCCTAGCATTTTTTCTCATTTTCCCCATTTCTTTGTCTTTTCCCTTTACTTAAGGCTTTTTCCTGAATTGTTTTAATTTTGGTAATCTTGATTTTAATTATCTTTATTTTGTATTTTCTAACATGTTTGATAAATCTTTATTGTTTGTACATATTAATGAATGGAGGTGTTGTAGCTGATGGGGATTTGCTTTGCCTCTTGTAGTCATTTTGAGGTTCCACAAGAGGAATGGATTCTGCCTTCCCTGCATCCACCACCATCTCTGAGTGCTGTGATCTGCTGCTGTTTTGTCTGTAAATATTGTCTCTTCCACTCTCTGCCTTACAGAAATTAGTCAGATTTCTGTTCTCTTATTCTCTTTGCTGTCACATAAATGAGCTTTGAGGAAGATGTATGCGGTCTCACAGTGAATTTTTACTGATGTTTATTACTGCTTATTCAGCTCTTAATTTTCTATATTCTGCTTTAAAGAGAACAAAAGAGATACTTAACATCCTCAGATAGTACTTGGGTGCCAGAAGGCCCAGATCTGCCCAGGAGTTTCACACTTACATTTGTTTTGCCTATTTCAGGCCTTACAGCTAGGTAACTTTGCAGAAGATGGAGTTATTGTCCTTCCTTAACACTGGTTTGGTGTGCACTGTTTACCTAAACTCTCTGTGTTCTTTATTAGGAAAGCTCAACTTTCTGAACCTGTATTTTTCTGCCAGTCATATTTATAAGCCACTTTCGCACTATATATTTCTCTTAAGCTCACAGAACGTGGGAGAACAGAAAAGGAAGCGGGGGAAAGGTAGCTGAGAGCTAACTTCTGAGTCTAGAGAAGTTCTGACATTGTTTTCTCTATTAAGCAAAGCTCAGCCTCCTTCTCCTACCTGATGAATGATTAAATGGAACACGAAGGGATTCTTTAACCGAGATCTACCTTCTCATAAATTTGGCACTTGCTTTTAGAGGAACTTTGCCTATGTAAAGTCTCCCACCTCCCGTTTTTGTGAACATTTCAACATTCATTTAAACAGAAGAGTTTTAGGAAAGAGGTTGGAGGTGATTAGAGCTGAGAGAAGTATTAGACATGTTCTCTGCCTCGTGGGAGCTTACAGACTGATTAGAATACCACATTTAAGGCACTTGAAACAAATAGTAATCAACTCCTGACGATATATAAATGGTAGGTTGTATATTAACTCTAAATGTAGTTAGGGTTTTGCAGAAGTCAGGAAAAGTTAGGGCTTGAATTGGGCTTAAATTGGTAAAATTTAGGAGAGAAATCTGACAATCCAAGGAGTGAAGAAGCTTGTGGGAGCCGAGGCTCAGAGTTAAAAGAATGCAGACTGTAGGGGAAGTGTATGAGATGGCTGAAGACTGCTACAGTGGGCAGACGTCTGTTCTGAGACAACATCTCAGAACGGCACCTACAAAGTAGGTGTTCCAGAGAGGTGTAAGGGGATCAGAGAACTAAGTGTCGGGTTCAGAACCAAAAGTTAGGTTTCAGGATGCAACATTGACGCGTTATCCCACTCTGCTGGGGGTTTTGTTTTTGTTTTATGATATTTAAATAAGTTGGAGAAGGCTGAGAAAGAAGGGAGAAGGTGTGAAAACTTGATGAGTCACTAATTTTTGAATGTATAATCTTGAAAAATGTAATTGCCATCATTTTCCATTTAGGTGATTGCCCATAGTCAGTATCAAAAGTCCAAAAGAATTTCCATCTTTCTGAGCATGCAAGATGAAATCGAGACAGAAGAGATCATCAAGGACATTTTTCAACAAGGCAAAACTTGCTTTATCCCACGGTACCAGTTCCAGAGCAATCACATGGATATGGTGAAGTTAGCATCTCCTGCGGAAATTTTTTCACTTCCCAAAACATCCTGGAATATTCATCAGCCTGGTGAGGATGAAGTTCGGGAGGAGGCCTTGTCAACAGGTGAGCATGTAGTGTTAGAATCGACATCTTCAGACGTCATCAGACCGTGATGGGTTGTTAGACCTCTGATCCGCTTCTTGTGTTTGAATAATTTTATTGTTTCTCATGGTTTCAATTATGGTCTGTACATTAATGAGCACATCATCATTAATGTGAATGAGCATTTATACCTCCAGTTCAGACCTGTCACTTACCTTCTGGACATCTCTACTTGGATGTCACGTGGGCATCTCAGACATGACATGTTCCAAACAGGATCATGTTCTCCTCAAACCCTACTCCTATGGTACCATGAGCTACCCAGTTGACCTTGCCAGAAATCTCAAGGATCGACTTTGACTCCTCTCTTTCTCTCATGCCCCACTTGGGATCTCTTACCAGGTCCTGATGATTTCACCTACTGGATACATATTGAATCTGCCCACCTGTCTCCTACCCCACCACTAACTATGGCAGTCCAAGCCACCGTCTTCTCTTTTCTGGTTATGGTAACTGCTTCCTGACTGTTCTTCCTCTCAATGTTTTGCATCTTCTCCTTTCTCTCAATTCATTATTTATACAGTAATTGAAACAAGAGACCTAACATAAATCTGACCACTTCTCTGTTAAGTCTTTCGGTGACTGACCGCTGCCCTTAGGTTGAAGTAAACACTCCATAGTAAGACTCTTCCTGATTTGGCCCTGTTTATTTTTCCATTTTCACAACTTTCCATTCCCTCACTTCATAGTCCAAGTTCTAGCCACCTGAATATCCCCCACTTTCTCATCCCCACTTTGCTTTCTCTCCTGCTGGACCTTTACGTGTGCTATTTTCCCTGGCCAGCAACCACTTGGGAGATTTAATCACTATCAGAAAGTCAAAAAGCTGAAAGCAAAAGAAGCTCAGGGTACCGTTTTGTAATGCAGTGCCTCAAACCTGTCTCAGAAGAGTGTGTTTTTCACCAAGACTCGAGTGGTTGCAGAGACACTGCAGTGCAGCTTTGTGCAGTCTTTTCCCAGTTTCTTTTCCCTTCCAACATAACACCAGAAATCACAAAATCAGTCGTATGAGGGGGTAGGAGGCGACAGAGTCAAGGGCTCCTTGTAGTGGGGGGGATTATCTACTTTACTGCTTTAACTTTCCCTGTATTCCCCAGTCTTGCACTTTGTGAATATTTAGGCACCAAAGGTACACTCAGGTCTACCTCCTTCGTGTCCTGCGCCTGTAGACCAGATGAATGCCAACATAACATAATTCTTTCATATTTTCAATAGGAAAGATTGCAAGCATTTTAAGATAAGTGTAACATATCTTGCAGGGTCGCCCAGGCTTATAAATAAGGAAAGACAAGACTTCCACACAGTTAATGCAGCTGCTTCTCCAGACTGGCAGGGTCACGGGCGGAGCCCGGGATACTTGCCAGTTCTGGTTGACTCTGTTAATGGCTCCTCTAGTGCTTGCATCATCTCTATAATGTGCCTGATACTTGAAATCCTGCTTGGTGTCCTCCAGTACTCTGCTCCTCAGGAGGCAGCTCACTAGAGGCCTTTGTGGAACAGCTCTGCCCCTTCAGAAAGTTTTTCTCGGGTTGAGGGAAAATGCGCCACCCTGAACCTTCATGCATTTGTTCTGTTTCTATGAAAGCACAGTAGTGGGAAGAGTAAGGAAGAAGCATGATCTTTTCTCTTACTTTAGTTACACTTCCTGGTGAGGATAAATTCAGTCTAAATAGGTGAGCTATGCAAATAAATGGTGTTTAGCATATCATTTGGCACATCAGTAAATGGTAATTATTAATTTTAAGCAAGGAAGGCAGAATTATTCATTGTACAATGAGCTCATTGCTAACCAAGTGTTGAACATTTTGATAATTTCTAACAAACATATTCGGAGTACCTACTTTGTGTCAGACACGGTGTTAGGTCCAAAACTAAACGGCGCTCACACTGTGGCTAGGCAGACAGAAGACATACGTAAATCAAGTAAGTATGCCGACTAGATACAAGTGTCAGATGAAAACATCCAGAATAGTGATACAGAAGCTCAGGGCATGGCCCTGAATAGAGACAAGTTGTCTGACAAACCCGGTTGTTCACTTTCCCCCTCCTCCATGGCTTTTCTCTGTGCTGTGTTTATGGATGGCTCACTTTCTCCCGTGTTCTCTTTGCAGACACTTGCAGTCTGGGCTGTGGAGGGGTAGGGCGCAGTACCTATAGTTCCTTGCGACTGCAGTCTGCGAGCTGGCACTCTCAGCTGCTGTTTCTGGAATGCTCGAGTAGGCAGTCTCTGCCGTCGCTATCGCCCAGCATCACAGTCTGCACCAGGGGTTTTTACTTGCCTCAGCAGCTTAGAATGTGGCAGCTTCAGCACTGAGGCATAAATCTAGCTTTGCGTGTTCGGGAAGCGCTGATTAGAGTTCAGATTGTCACTGGCGTAGCTTTTGTAGCCTGTTTATCTTTCTGGTTTGCTCACATTATTGTGGCTTAGAAAAAATGAGCTTTGGTGTCCTCTTATCAGTCTAATAAGTTTCCAAGCAAAAATCACACGTGATATTTTCGTATTAGGTATACAGCAAAATACCCACTTGGTAAATGAAGTGAGGAGTTTCTTTACTGAATTTGTCCTCATTCTGAGGACAAATCTTGCGCATTCGGATTAGCCAGGAATCTTTCCATTCAAAGTAAACAATCTGATTTAAGCAAAAAGTGGGATTTCATTGGCCCGAAGACTGAAAAATCCACAGAAAAGCTAGCTTCAGATATGGCTGGATCAGCGTCAGTAGGGCCCACTCTCTCTGCCTTCTGATTCTGTTTTCATCTAAGTTGGCCGGGTACTGGAGTCACTGCTGGGCCCAGGGTGAGATGAAGATGCTGAGTACACACAGGCATACCTAGACGGAAAGCCGATTGCATCTCCTGAGTCAGACAGCCTCCGGCTTCATGCAGTGTTCTCAACGCAGTCCGTGGGTATTATCTGGTAACGTTCCGTGGAGACTAACACCACTGTCCCCAAAATGCCTGTCAGAGTGTCCGTGAGAATTTTGGTTTGTTTAATTTTTACTAAGCCAAGAAATAAGTAGTTAGATGATCCTGCACGGTTTGACATTTCAGTATGACTCATAGCAACAGCTCCTGCTCTTACTGGAAGAGCTGTTTCTAAACCTTTAACACGTGTCTCTTGCTTCATAAAAATCCCCTTCACGAATTTTATTTGAACTCCCAAAATAAATCCTCAAGATTAAAAATAAATCAAAGCAGTTGTAATTTTGGAATGTGCTTTTGCACATTGTGCGCGCCACCACAGGAGTTTTGGGCAACCTCTCCCTGCCCCCGGAGTGGGGACTGTTGGAGGCACAGCAAATCTTCCGGTCCTCGCTTCGTTGTCCTCAGTTTCACGTGGGCTCATTGAAGCCCAGGGAGGTCTAGGGGCTTCTCCAAGCCCACACAGGCCATTAACAATACTGCATGGTCACACACTTCTGTTTTCCACTCCAGTGTCCTTCGAAGTGCCGTTTCTCCTCCTCACACTTTCTTCACAAAGTCTGCTTCGCCTCCTGCATTTTCTTTCTCTCTGGCAGCTTACCGCATGGAAACCATTATTCGTGGAACAGGCACCCTTGGTGATGGTATTCATGGGAACATTATTATACTTTCTGAAGGAAGAACTCGCACTAAGTCCTGTGTGTCTAAAAGTACCCTGGTCATAACATGAGGCTTTTTTTCAGTCATTTTACGTTCAAGTAAATACACAGGAGGGAGAGCCAAGTCTTTCATTAAAGCAGGGCCTTTCGTTTGAGTGATAAGTGCACTCATGGTAGCTTCCTTGGAGCTGTTCCAGAATTGTCTGTTTTATCTTCTGCAGTGACAACTTTAGAAAAGATTCTCATTTCGGAGAGCGGTAATTTACTTTTTGTTAACTCCCAGCCCATTAAGATTAAAAGATACTTCCTTAGGGGTTATGGGCTGTTACTCTTGCCAAGAAGAGTCAGCCTGCTAAATGTTCTATTCAAGCATAATGATTCATTGGATGTACTATTGAACACTTAAGTATCATTAAAAGGACTAACCCAGGTGACTTAAAACTCCCTGCATATAGAACTTCAGATGTTTAAACTCCATTTCCAGTTCAATTTTTATTTCATTACCTTTAATTGAGACATTAAAATGTCTATTAGGTTTATGTATGTTTCTGTGTGTGTCCAATTAAGAGAAGAGGCAGACTTTTTTAATTTTAAGAGGAATTTGAATTAGAAATTTTTTTTTTTTTTACTTTGGTCTTTTGACTCTTAAACCTCAAGCTAGAGTGGTAAAAACCTGTGTGTAAATAAATGCCGCCGTGAATGTGCTTTTTCTTCCCCTGCCCTTCTTCTCTTCATCAGCAAGTTTCCACTCATTCTCTCTCTGTCTCTCTAACCCTCCCCTCATCTTTCTGTGCCCCTCCGCATCACCTTCTGCCCCCAGGGATTAATGGGACAGTCCTGTTGCAGACGAGGGAACTTCTCAGCCCCAGACTGGATACAACCTCCATCTTACTCAGCTGCTGCATGGGCGGGATCTATCTCTGAATGCCTTCAGCAGTGAAAAAATCATCTTTAAAATCTTCAGAATAGCGTTTTGAAAGGCCACAAGACTGTGATATTTCTTTTTGATGAATTACAACATGTTCTTTCCAGTAAAGTGAGTTAGAGAATTTTCTCCATTGAAAAAGAGGACAAGAGACGATTTCAAGGAAGCTGTGCCAGTGAATGAAATTTCACCTTTGCCTCTAATGATTTTGGCAAATGTTGGGGTTGAATTCTCTGTCCTGGGTTATTGCAGCGATCTCTTGACTGGCCACCCTTCTCCAAACACTTGTCTTTTCAGTTTCACATTCCTACCGAAGTGACCTTAAAATGCAACTGGACTGTGTGTTGCTCCACCACTTGAAAAACTATCTTTATTGCTTGGAAAATAAGCCCAGATTCTGTAGTGAGACTCCAGAAAGAAGAAAAAGGAGGGAGAGTAGAGGGAGGGCGGGAGCGCATGGGTGTGTTTTCTCTTTTGGGGAAGGTCTCTTTACCTTTTTTGCTCTTCTGCTTTCCTCAACCTGAACACCCATCTTTGTCTGCCTGTTGGAATCTTAATCATCCTTTGAGTCTCAGCTTACGTGCTGCCTCCTTCAGAAGCTTCCTTAGATTCCCAGGTCAAATTCGGACACTTCTGCCTTTGTATTTCTACCTGTTAGGACACATCGGTGTGCACAGTGTGAGCGGATTGGCTTTGATACATTCCACACATGTAGCTTAAACATTTTTTTGTTTTTGTTTGTTTGTTTGTTTTAATTTATTGCTTGGCAGGGATTGAGAGCTCACCACTCACCAGGGAATCCCATTTCATTTTAGACCATTTTGTAAAGGTTAGAAAGTAATTCTGTGTGCTTTCTTGTGACTTGTACTTGGCAGTCCTTCTCCAGCCCCTAGAGAATCAGAGTCTTCAGACGTTTCCCTTGTAGTGTCTGCACTTAACACAGCACCCCAGGTACTCTGAGGATTCGCCTCCTGCTTCACCAGCTTAAATATCCTTAAAGGAGAAACCTAATAAGTGCATGTTGAATGAACGACTTCCAGTCACTGCAAATAAGGCAGAAAGGTACTCTTGTTTCTTTGTTTTTCCTAAACTTCTAAAACTTCAGACTGCAGTGATGTTTCTCTCTTCGTTCAACTGAAAGAAGTTCAGGTTTGCCCCATGTTAGTCCTCCTGATGGGCTCTGTTAGAGGTTCGGCGGTCGATGTTCAGTCCCAGATGGAAGAAGAAGGGAAGAGTGTCAGTTTGCTGGTTTGTTGTGATTGGTTAGAAATGCAGACTGAGGGGAGCAGGGAGCAGGTGATTGTTGTAGGCGACTGCTGGAGAGACCTTTGCCGCTCTGGAGCTTCTCTCAACCTCCAGGTATAGAAAAGAGTCGGCCGCAGGAAGGGAACGCGCCGTGCGGTGATATGGTTGATGCCGTCTTGCATGTGTTAAAGCATGCCTCCATGTCCACGTGCTAAGTTCTCGTTTGGGCCTTTGTCTGAAGGTTTTAGTCTTCCTTACCGGTCTGTCTGCCGTCCAGGCAGTCGCGCCGTGGCGCTTTGATCAGCGTAGCTGTGTGATGGCTCTTTAATGCGCTTTAATGAGTCCTATCCGGTTACTCATAATTGCAAAAATTAGCTGACTGTTCTTAAACATTCATTTTTGAGGGTCACTTTAAAATTATTTTGTCAGTTTTTCCACCCAAATCCTCTAGAGGTCTTGGTTGGAATCGTGTCAAAACTGTCGATTAGTTTTGAGAAATGGATTTCTTCACCACAGTCAGCCTTCTCTCCCCAGTTGTTGACTGCTCTTCACGTGTTCTTTTGTTGGTGTTTTTGCTTTTAGTCACGTTGTTTCTGCACATTTCTTTAGTGTATTCCTAGTCAGTTTATATCTGTTGTTATTGTGAATGAAATTTTTTCCATTGTATTTTTAAGCAGTTATTTTTGGGGATAGGAAAGCATAGGAACATAGGCTTAAATTCCCAAGCGGAACCAGCTGTCTCTGAAGCAACCTTAAGGTTTCCTTCCAGATGTTTTAAGTTCTACAACATCAAATACTAGAAAACCTAATTTCATAAGAAACTGCCTCCTTGATTACATGTTTTCAAAGTGAGGTTTTCAAGACCATGTTTTTTAAAGGCTGTTGTCTTTTCCATGGGCTGAGTAGTTTTCCCAGTTTCCAGCAGATGTCAGTGTTTCACAGGTGTATTCTTCTGAGGGGGTGGTTTTGTCTGCAGTCTCCTGCACTTAATGTCCTTTAATCATTCAATTAGCACGCTGGGGACTTTTTGAACTAGAAGGGATTTTGGAGATCATTTAAGTCGATCTTTTCTTTTCGCAGATGAAGGAGCAGGCCTAGAAGGGAAATGACTAGTCCAAGGTCACATAGTCACAGGGCGAGGCTGAAACCCAGGTGTTTTTGTTTCTAAAAACCCTCTTTTTAAAAAACTGGTAAAAGATAATTACCAAAATCACAGAGAAGAAAAACATATAGTCCAGTGTAAAAGTTGCATCTTGGGAGGAGGGAATCAGATGTTTATAAATGTTATTTAATTCAACGTTAAGTAATAATGTTGAATCAAATAATAATTGGGTAAAACAAACTGAAAATAGCGGCCTTTGTTCCTTGTACAATGTCTGCATGTGAAATCGACCTTTGACAAGCTGTCCTGTCCTTCATACTGACTTGAACGCAACATCAGCACCTTCGTGTGGCCAGTGGGATGACGTTACCTGTGTCTGCACAGCCCAGCGTGTGTGCAGCAGCCCAGGCTGTTAGATCCTAGAGCGTGATCCTAGAGCGTAGCTCTGCGTCCTCTGTGGTTTCTGGGACAGGGCCTTCCACACAGTGAGTTGTTAGTAATGGCTGTTGACTAATTTGATTCCATTGAATTTTGCCTGAGCTGCAAAACTTCAGACTTTTTTCTGCTCCCCTTCATGTCAAGGTGCTCAAGAGCAAGTTTGTCGCCCACCAAACTTATGAAGCAGATAACAAGGGTAGTTGGAGTGAAAAAAGCACTTGAAACACATTAGGAAGGACGTTATATAAAAACCAGGGACTATGTCATTTCAAAGTAATAGATTACTTCGTCTCGGCTGGCAGTAATAGAATTTGTTCTAGATGGCACAGGTTCACACGAGTCAAGCGACGAGTCCTGGAGTAGAAGAGAGTAAGCAGAAGAAATGTACTGTGTAATCTTATTTTAGTTGACTGTACCGAACTGGAAAGTTTGAAGGACTTTCAAGTGCTCGTTTAACACCTCAGTAAAACGAGGGGTGGGAGCCCCAGAGAAGTTTCCGTTTTGCTGAACTCTCAAGGCTTAGGAATCATGCCTTGCCGTAATTGTTACAGTAATGGCTTTGAGAGCTCATCTTCTAAAAAGTGAGAAAAATAGAAATAGCACCAGAAGCATCCATATATTCCTGTACCTGAAGAGATTGTTTTTCAGTGCTCTCAAGAAGGAAGCGGGCTTTTCTTTAGCACAACCTCACATGATCCCGAGCCGTGGGGCGGGCTGCCTGCCAGACCCAGCTGTTTTTACCCTAAAGCCTTAGTTCTTCCTATTGTTTTTAAATTGTGGTTAAACAAACAAACACGTAACATAAAATTTACCATCTTAAACATCTTTAAGTGTGTAGGTCAATAGTTGTGAACGTCTGCAGAACATTTTTATCTGGCAAAACTGAAGCTCCCCTCTTTTCCTCACACCAGCCCCTGGTAATCACCATTCTGCTCTCTCTCTCTGTGAATTTGACTGTTTTAGATACTTCACGTAAGTGGAATCATGCAGGATTTGTCTTTTGGGGATTGGCTTCATTTATGGATTGTATCACACAGGATATGCAAGGAGCCGTCCTTAAGATTCTCAGAATTACTAAGCTTTGATTCTAAAGAGGTCTGAGGAATTGAAGGATTCCATCTAGTCATTTTATAGATGGAAGAGGAAAATCAGACAACCGGAAGTTGCCTGAAGTTAGTAAAGTTCTATAATCTCTTCTCAGTTTTTTTTTAATTTTTTAAGGTTTACTTCATCATTAATGGCAGTGAAAGTATCACAAGCTCTGAGCCAAAGTAAATGTAACATTTAGAAAACGCCATGTGGATAAAGCTGCTGCCATTGGTCCTATTTTCTGCAAAGCATTTTTGTTTATCTGTAAGACAGTTTAATTTTTTTTCCCCAATAAGATTTATTTTGGTCAGTGTCTGCTAAGATAGGATCAGTCCATGTGTAGTTTGTGCTTTTCTTTTTTAACCTATGGTAGACACTGTAAAGCCAGGCTCAGCAGACTTTTCACGTGAAGGGTCTGGTAGTTAATACCGGGGGCTCTGTGCACCTACAGTGTCTGCTGCAGCGATTCCACTCTGCCGTTTTAATGTGAAGCAGAGCGGGGCTGTGTTCCATTAAACTTCATCCACGGAAGCAGGCAAAAACCAGGTTTGTCCCCGAGGCCACAGTTTTCCAACCCCTGTGGTCAAGTGTGGGACCCTCACTTGACTCTTCTGCTTTCTTAGCACCTAGCTTGCTGTCTTTCACTGAGGAGACAGCTGTCATTGTTTATGGTGATGGTGAGGACGAGGTTAAGAAAATAATGTAAATCAAATGATCATTTCCTGCTAACTTTCGATCATTTTGGAATTATTTTCCATATACCCTGATAGCCTAATGAAAGAATAAAAACATACTTAATAAAACTAACATGTTTGAAGTATGTCTCCAAAGGAAAGCTGGACATTTCTTTTGAGCATTCATAGAAATATTTTTTTTTCTAAAAACAATATTCAATTATGAAGATATACTCAAACAATACAGAAATGTAGAAAGGAAAAGTAAATAAGCCCAAATCCCAAAATGCTGAGGTAAGCAGTGACAGTAGTTAGTTGAATAACTGGATAATTGATTAATTAATTGAATAATTAGATAGTTGATTAGTTGAATCATCGAGTAATTGATTAAATTAATACTTGGATGATCGAATATTTGGATAACTGATTAATCGATTAATCAGATGATTGATCAGATCATCGAGTGATTGGATAATCGGATGATTGGATAAGTGATTGATTGGTTACTACTTTCTTTTGGACCCTTTCTGAAATGTCTTACATGGGTTCACCAGTATTATAGGTAAAAGGATGATGGGTCTTTACTATCCGTCTTAGCTCCACTTCGTTGTCTTTGACATTTTTCTAGGCTTTCTGGGCTAGGCAGAAGATGCTGTTGGTGAGATTCTCAGCAGCTCACGCACGGTTTGTATTTCTTTGCTTCCAGTTTTACCTAGAAGAACATGAATTCCTGTTGTCTCCTCCTCCTTTTGTTTAAACACATGGTCCGCGTCCGCAGGGCTGAATACAAGCCTTGGACTCATAAACACTTAGTTAGCTTTTACACATCAGGCACACGGGATTGACTTATGTTCTGATGAGCCGAATAGTGGAGTGCCTTGTCATACCGGGGGATGCCGGGGAAATGGCTGCCTCGCATGGCGTTGGGTCCTGTCCCCAGTGCTTTTGTGACAAACACAGTCCCCGTGTTTTGCAGCAAACGTTAGGACCTCTGTTAGAAGAAAGGATTTATAATGACAGTACGGAGATGACCGGTCCCATGATAGTTGTGTCTTTAGCAGATGACCTTTACTTCAGTGTGTGTGATTCTGCATGGAGGTTCCCAAATGGCCAAAATGCGTTGTGACCAGACATAGCCGAGAGAGTGAAGGCACGTTTACAGGGTAATTTTTTCAGAATTAGCTGCCTACACTCGGTGGTTTAGTCGAATACTCCTTAAGAGCATTATGGATTTGAAGGGAAATATGTTTTTTAAAATTTCAATACTTACATGTAATGAGATTTTGAGTATATTTTATGACTGTAATCACATAAATGGTTTTGTTTATTACCCTGTGTGCTCTGTGCTGTTTTGCCATGAAGAGTGATTCCAGGAGGTTGTACTTCACTTGGTTTTTCTGAAGGCAGCCATAATGAGTTTAAAGCATATGGCATTGATTTTTGAGAGTTCTGCCACCAGAGCTATCATGAATTATTGGTTCTGTATTTTATTTCAGAATTTCAGCTTCTTTGTGTTCTAGAAGCGTGTTTGATGGAAGTGCCTGTCTCTACTCGGCTGCATGGTTTGGGGAGGATGCGTGCAGCAATTGATTAAGTTGACATTTGGTATTAATAGCTCAGAGACTTCACGTCACAGCCCGCTTATCCATTTTAGATTGTAGGCGAAGGCACTTGGGACTGGTGTTTCACAGCTGATAAGTGGTGGTGCTGGGATTCAGACCCGGGCGGCCTGTCCAGCTGCCTGCACATCTGCTCCGCTGCTCTTGTCGCGTCTGTGCCATTCCTTGCCCAATCCCACTTGTACCTTTTCGCAGCAGGAGCGGTGTGTGCTGTCGAATCGTTACCCACCTGGCAGCAAGCTCTCGCCTTTTGTCTTATGAACTTAATTCCCCGCAGGAGTAATTTGACCTCTCTGAGCACTGAGCATCAGTTTTTCCGTCAGTGAAATGGATGTGACGATCCCCACCTTCGTCCCTCACCTAGTGGATGTGCCGACCAGCTGATCTCACTCATCCTTCTATCCCCAGGGCATAGCGCGGTGCCTGGCACGCAGTGCTCTTCTCCTTTAGAAGCTGGCCTTTGGGTGAGGGTTAGGTGTCACGTGGGATGGGCTGAACAGGTAACTACATGGATGTAGTTAAGGAACTGAGATCAGTATGGTCAAGAGACTTCTCATTCTTTTTCAACTCCTATTCTTTGTTTTATTGTAAACGGAACCGGGCTCAGGCTCTCTCTGGGGAGAGACCACAGCTCCGTTCCCGGAAGGCAGGGGACGGGGCCCCTCATCCTGAGCGGACCGCGGGCCTTGCCGTGGCGTGGGGTGAGAGCTGCTTAACTGTGCTTTGTTACGTTGTGACTGTAAGGATTAGAAGGTTAATTAAAGGCTAGAAGGACCTTACAGGCGTGGAGAGCAGCACAGCGGGAGCAAGGACTTGCAGGCAGGAGATCACGGGTGGGTGTGAGGGACAGCGACCACGTGTGAGGGTTCCAGTTGCTCCACATTCTCACCGACGTCATATTTGGTAATGGACACCCTAACAAGATGGGGTGATATCTCATCAAGGTGTTGATGTACACTTTTCTGGTGATCATTGATCTTGAAGGTCTTTTCATGTACCTGTTGGCCATTTTTTTTTTTTTTTTGACTTTGGAGAAATGTCTATCTAAGTCCTTCATCGAGTTTTAAAATCCAGGTTTCTTGGTTTTTTTGCTGTTAAGCTGTAGGAGTCTCTTCGCCTTTAAATTTGCCTCCCGAACATCCATGCCCCCACCTGATGAGCTCCACGCTCCTCAGCCGGACCCTCCGCCCTCTCCGCTCCCTTTTCAGCACTGTGCTCCTGCCTCCCTCCCCTGGGCTTCTGAAGTCTGCTCAGACCTGACTCCGCCAGGTCCGGTCAGAGTTCCCCAGGGCCTGCCCCGACGCCCCGCCGGAAGGGCCCCCGCTGCCGAAGCCTGCGTGCTGCTCGTCTGCGCTGCTCTCGGCGGTTGGCAGAGCCCGCGGCCTCGCTTTGGGGCGGATGGGTCGCGTGCATCCGTTAACTGTCCTCCACCTCCTGATGGACCGCGTCCTCTCTCCTCCAGCCCCAGGACTTGGCAAAGTCCCTTGCCACACCGTAAAGAGGCATGGAGCCCTGGAAAAGGTGGAAACGTCTGGGTTCTAGGTATAGACCACAGAGCCGCGCTGTGAGCCTGAGTGTGCTCTAGAGACAGGACACGGGGAGCAGAGTCCAAGTGCACATTCCGCTCTTAATCCCGAAAGAGAAGAACGAGCAGGATGGGGACCGAGGGCGGAAAGGGAAAGGCCAGTGACCAGGGTTTCTTAGCAAGTGGGAACTGGAGTAGACAAGTTGGTGTAGCCGAGAAGGTCATGACTTAATCTGAGACATACTCTGCTGGGCTTTGGCAGGCGAGGGTGCCAGGTGTGTGCTGGGAGCCAGAGAGAAGCTGAGTCCACCTCACAGTCACTACAGCTGCTGGGAGCGGGGCCCCCCACTCGGAACACTCCGTTCCCGGGAACTCGTGGCGTCCGGCACTGGTGTGTCCGTGGCTAACCTGTGGGTTACCTGGAGGCCTGTGGACGGCCGTCAGGCCGAGGCCCAGTATGGGAAGGCTGTGGGGCAGGCCCCCGGGTTGGACTGGTCCGTCGTGCTTCCTGCCAGGAGCTCAAGGTCTGCTCCCTGGGCCTCCCCAGTCCATCTCGTGACCTTCACAGCCTTCTTCCTGGGACGTCCACGCCTCACAGTGGTTGGGTTTCTACAGCCTCCAAGACCCTGAGCCCCAGCAGTCTGTCCTGAGGATGCTATGGCCAGTTCTGGTCCCTGCGTTCCCTGGAAGGGTTCCAGCCAGAGGACCAGGTGTGGGACCCCATGTTGTACCGAGGAAGCCTGACAACGGGCCTTGCTTCTCCAGGGGGAAGGGGAGGGAAGAAGGGGGCTCTGTCCTCGTGACAGCCTGCCCCGTTCCTGCTCGCTGACTCTGACCACGCTCCGTTCTTTCCTGTGTCTTCCTGACCCTCTCCCACTCGTCTGATTGTCACGATCCTGGGACGGGGGCTCCCCAGCCTGGCAGGTGTGCAGATTCACCTGGATGCTTGAAAAAAGGAGGAAAGAAGCTCAGAGGCCCTGTCCCGGGGGAGTCTAGTGAGCCGTGGGTGGGACTGGAATCTGGCGCTTTCGCACACCTGGAAGGGAGCCCGACAAGCTTACCGAGTTGCCGAGTCGTTTTTATCTCTTTGTGGCTGACCTTGTGCTCTTTGGAATTTCTAAAGTGACTGTGTCTTTCATTAGAAACCAGAAAGAATGGGTGTCCCTAAAAACAAACCCGATTTCCAAGTGATCGGTCTGTTTCGGAAACCGTTAACCCTCACCAATGTGTTCCTCTTCTCCACAGGGGGACTCGACCTCGTCTTCATGCCGGGCCTTGGGTTTGACAGACAAGGCAACCGGCTGGGGAGGGGCAGGGGCTACTACGACGCCTACCTGAAGCGCTGTGCACAGCTGCAGCACGCGAAACCCTACACCATGGCCTTGGCTTTCAAAGAACAGATTTGCCTACAGGTCCCAGTGGACGAAAATGACGTGAAGGTAGATGAAGTCCTTTACGAAGACTCCTCAGCACCTTAAGCCCTACTGACTACAGCAGATAATCGGTGTTTTGTACCCAAAAAGTATGTGACACAGAATATAGAATATGTCTCTCTCCCTTGTCGTAAATTAGCTGAAATTGCACACTCACGGGAACACGGACCGCATTGTTTCTGGTATAATTATGACGCACCTGACGTTGACTATCTTTAAAAGTGAATAGTAGAGCGTTAATTAAAGTGGAGGCTGTCACCATACGATTCTCAGCTTGATTTCCTGGTGTGAACATGACAAGTTGATCTTTCTGCTTTGCAGTTTAAGTTGAGTATTTATGAGGAACTGTGGTCCAACTCTGGGAGGAAGGTGACCTCATCGGAAGCAGACCCTGTGTCATTAAGTCCTGTCATGGGCCTGGTCAGTCTCTGGCAGGTAGGTAGCTACTCGGCAGTTATTAGCTGACTTGTCGGTGTTTGCTCTCTGTGCACAGTTCCCCGGGAAATCACACCACTTCACCTGGACTTCCTTATTCACCCTGAAATTTTATGTCTTGACACTTTGTGGCTTTTGATGGTTTATGGGCTGAAAACTTTTATAACGTGAGTTCTTAAATTTAGCTCGTTTGTTCCCACCTGCACTCTACTGTGTGTCAGTCATTTACAAGTGTAAAACCTGATATCCTATGAGATAGGAATTATTTCTGTTTCTTTGTGGTGTCTGCTTGGGACATGAGATTTGCTCTGGGCTAGAAGTGGGCAGATGGCAACCCAGCTAGGGAGCAGTCCCGTCGGGGGAAGATTTGGTTCCCACCAGAAATCCAGGAGTCTTCTGATGCTGCTTTCTCCCTCACGGCCCACACCCCGCCTGTCACGAGGTCCTGTTGAGTTTGCTCAGAGGGCCTCTCACATCTGCTCTCTGTGCCCTAGAACTCCTGTCCAGGTTCTCAGCACGCCTGAGCTCTGGCCTCCCGCCCTTCAGTGTGACCTTCACTTTATTTTTCAACTACAAAGCGTCAGTGAATCCGATCGTGAGGCACCCTGACGAGAATCTCTCAGTGGCTGTTCAGAGCCAGCTGGGTGCTGGCCAGATGCCTTCCCTTGTGTACAAAGTTGCCTGCGTGAGGTCTCCCGCCGTCTTTCTAAGCCCCTTTCTCCCCACTGCCATATGCTCCTCTGTGCCACTGACACGAGTGCAAGCATAGTGCCCCGAACACCTGCTCTCTGCACCTGCACGTACGTTTCCGCCCCCAGCTGCAATACCCGGCCCTCGTGTTCACCTGGAAAACTCCTGTTTCCCCTTCAAGACCCAGCTCCAGTGTCACCTCTTCTGTGAAGGCTTCCTCTCTGTTCCCCGGCAGTTCGTTTTACTTGTCCACATGGCTCTGGCCGTTGTCCTCCTCATCATATTGTCCTGTATGTCAAGTGTTAGTAGTCATGCCTGCCTCTTCACCAAGTGGTGAGCTCCAAAGAGCCGGGTTAATATTTCACTTCTCCCACTTAGTAGATACCTAGACGTACAGCGGGCATTGGAGCATCTTTCTGGATGAGTTGATGGGATGTACTCAGGGTATTTTTATTCAAAACATGATGCATATTCTTTGGATAATGACACATGAGTTGATGTTTTATGTGCTAAAGTAAAAGCACTTTTAAAATGTCAGTTGGCCTACAGTTGGACTAGTGCGGTGTAGTACGTGCAGTTTCGAGAAGCTGTAAAATCCTACTGCTGCACTGGTTGCTTCAGCCCTCAGTTCCAGACGGACGGATGTTAGTCCAGCTGACTGACTGGTCTGAGGACGTCCCGAGCCGCTGCGGGTCTGGAAGCCTTCGCACCACTGAGCTGCAATCTCCTAGCAGAGGCAGCATTCAGGGGCGCTCCCGGCTCCTCGAGGGCAGGCAGAATGGGAGCCAGCTGGCCCGAAGACCCAGGGGGGCAGGTCTCTGTCCTGGAAGGGGACCACTCCCTAGCGACCAGTCATGGGCCGTGGTCGTTGTGCAGAAGGTGCTGAGAAGGGGAAAACCTGACGATGTGAGCGATGGGTGATGACAACCCTCTGACTCCGAGCAGACGCCGAGGACAGGGCCTGGACCCCGGAAACAAGGCAACGTGGTGAGGGTCTCAGGTGAGGGGACCAAGGAAAACCGGAAATGGCAATTGAGGTCTGAGGAGGGACGACTCCCAGCGCTGGGCCGTTGGCAATACAGGAGGGCCCGCGAGTGTCTGCGATGGCTCCGGTCTGCGGACTGCGCCGCCCGCCTGGAAAGTAAACCGTGGGCAGTTCTGATCCGTCTGACGGTGCTCGCTGGCTCACGGGGCCCCTCGGACCGCGAGGCTGGCAAGCAGCGTAGGCGCGGACGGCCTCGTGCAGAAGCTCACCTCCCGGTCCCAGCTTTCCTTTCCTCCCAGAGCGCGCCGAAGTTTCCGTTCTTTCCACTGGCTGGAGGGGTCTTCAGAGGCCAATTCTCTGCCAACGTATGGTTTCCCCGCACCTCCCATAGTCCCCGGCGCAGATAAACAGCCAGTGAGTGCCCATCGGGGGCCCGCAACCGTGAGCCTGTCGCCCAGGGCACCTGAAGCTTTCTCGGAGGAAGAATGGAATGTGCTAGCCGCCGCTGGAGCTCAGCAGAGGGTGTCGTGGCTCACGTGCTGCCAAAGAACAGGATGACGCCCAGAGCCAGGGGCAGAGGTCAGCAGAAGTAAAGCTCGAGACACTCCCCAAGACCGTCGAGGGGCCTAACGGAAACGGGAGCCTGGCGCGCTGAGCAGCTCTCCTGGGACGGCTTCGTGCGGGCAGATCGGCGGCCCCGCCGGGGGGCCTGCTCTCAGCAGACGCTCTGACAGACTCGGTGGGACAGCCTCCGACTCTGGGGTTCCGCTCCGCCCTCACAGAAGGGGGAACCGAGGCCAAAGTCACGTTCCAAGTACCTGGTGGCTCGGGACTGGAAGCGAGTCCTCTCCGAGTTGAGAGCTCGTGTTCTTTTCACGGCCACCCTCCCGCCCCCACCTTCACCTGCAGTGGTGACGGCTGCGCTGGCCGCCCTCCTGACCCCCTGTGAGCTCTCCTGGGGCCACCAGCTTGCTTGGGGCCAGGTTGCTTGAGTCCCTTCAAGCGCCTGAGCCCACAGAGGTTTCCGTGGGGGTGGGGCGGATGTGGAGAGGCAGGCAGACCCTGGCCCAAGCTGGCTCTTGGTCTCCCTTTAAGGACCATGCCTGGTTCCCAGGCCGGGCCGTCATCACAAGGTCACAGAGACCGTCATGGAGGTCTCACCACGTGTCTCCCTGGGGAGCCCTGTGTCAGGTATGTGTGGCTCCCTCCAGTCGCGCCTGCAGAAACGGGCCGCTTCTACCTGGGGCCGGGCCGGCTGGAGGTGCACCGTCGGTCACTTGTCTGGTCACCCCCATACTCCACCAGTCCTCAGCTGGCCACTCCATGACCCAAGTTTTCTCAGTCCTGGTCCCGTGCGCCCATCAGGTGGGGGGATGTTACAGCGACCACCAGTGGGCCGGTGGGCGGGGAGAGAGTAGTTAGCTCGAGGCTGCAGGACTTCGGGGTCGTGGGTATGGACTCTAAAATCAAGATTGGGATGCCCCACTCATCAGCCGTGGGACGGCCTGTGTTATCTCTCTAAACGGGGGATGACGGTGACGGGTACCTCACAGGTTTGCAGGACAGCCCCAGAGAGCCCCAAAGAGATGGCGTCGAATACAGCGCCTGGTGCTCAGCAAGCGAGAGAAACGGTTGGAGCCTTGACCCCGCTCTTAGAGTCACGTCTGTGCGCGTGCCTCAGCAGGCGGTCAGGAATCCTCACCCCCTCCCTGCGTCTTTCTTCTGGCCGAGTCACAGGCCCCTGGGTGCGCCCTGCAGGGGACGGGCAGCCTGTAGGGACCAGGCGAGCAGACCTGCTTCTCAGAACTGCCTCTCGACTGCACAGTGCACCGACTGTGACCTGCCACCCACTCACAGGCTGGCCTGGGCCTCTTTCCTCAACTCCAGTGTGAGGCATAAGGACGGAGCTGGGGTTGAAGATGCTCAGTTTGGGAACCTCCGCCTCAGATCACCTCAGGGGACGGTCGAACCTGTCGATTCCTGGGCCTTGCCTCAGGCCGACCAAAGCAGCCTCTGATGCCGGGGCCCGGGGACCTGTATGTTAACTTTGCTCGTTCTTAGGGTTTGTCTGGGTTCGTTTTGTTCTTAGCGGTTACACTAGATGTGCCCAGATGTGGTTTTCTTTGTATTCGCAGTTGTCCCTCGGTATCCGTGGGCAGCTGGTTCCAGGACACCCACGGATATGAACATCTGCAGGTCCTCGGGTCCCTGGGTAAGATGGCCGAGTGTTAGCGTGCACCCCGACCGCACAGGGGCTGCAGCAGGCGCCGCTCCATCACGTGCATTCGGCGTGGTGTGTGGCAAATTCAGGTTTTGCTTTTTGGAGCTTTCTGGAAATATTTTCCCAAAAAATATGTTCAATCTGTGGTTTGCTGAATCTGAGGATGCCAACCCCACAAATACGGAGGGCCGACCGTGTTCCGTTTGGGGTTTAGAGCACTCCTCACACCTGTGGTTCGATGTCTTCAGGCAGTTTTGGAAAATTCTGATATTATCTCAGTAAAACTCTTATCCGTCCTGCTCGCTCTTCCCTCTCCCAGACTCCAGCTCCGTGTACGCGGGGCCTGCCCACGGAGCCCGTCCCTCCTGTGCTCCCTCCCCCCGTCCTTTCCGTCCGTTTCCTTCCACCCGTTCGTTCGCTCTGGATGTCCTCCGCTGGCCTGTCTTCGCAGTCACGAATCCTCCCTTCGGTGTGCCCAACCTGCTATCGCTATCAAACTCATCTACTGACTTCTCCCGTTTATTACCGCTTTCAGTTCTAGGGCTTTAAGCTGATTGCTAAGAAGGACATTTTAATTCTTTGCCAAAATACTGCATCTTGTCCTTCATTTTCTTGGACACATTCATCAGTCACAGTAATGTTCGACATCTCTGTCTGGCGGTTCGTTCCACTATCGCAGTTTCCTTGGATCTCTTTCCATGTCTCTTTTTCCGTGGCTCTAGGCCTTTCCCATCTCCTGGGATGCTCTGCGATCTGCTTATGGAACGTCGCAGCGGCGGACGAGAAAGCGCGAGGCTCAGGACGCTGCCTGCCGCCTCCCGAGTGCGCTGAGCGCTGCGTGTGGAAGTTGAGGTCGGCACAGGTCACCGTCAGACCAGCCTCATCCAGCCCGGGACCGGGCGCATCGGAAGCCAGCCCTGTGTCTCCGTGAAAGCTGGTCCGCTTCCCGTTAGGCCTTATTCCTGGCTTCGGATCGCAGCCGCCAGTCTGGGGTACGTGCCGAGTCTCCCTTCTCGCCCTGAGCCCTCGTTTCTGTTCTCCCGGTTTGCTGAGGTGACAAAAGCTCCGCGTAGCCGCCCAGCCTCTTGGCTCCTGGTTTCTCCTTCGTTTCTCCCGCTCTCGGGATTGTCTCTCATCAGTTTCTGTAAAGCCCAGCTTCTCAGCTTCTAGGTTTTTCTTAAGAATCAGCAAATGCTTCAAGGCAAAAAGCTGTGCCAAATAGCAGGTTCGCCTCAGTGGTTTCTCTCTGTGATCTGGGCGCCTTGAAACCTCACCGCATTTGGTCGCTCTCTGATATTTCTAAGGAGAATGACACACACACGCACACACACACGCACACACGCGTCCGTCGTTTCTGTTCGCTCTGGGTACCAGAGTTGATCTGTATAAATTCGTCTGCCACAGGCGGGAATGGAACTCCTCGGTGCTGATTTTCTAATCTCAGGAAATGCTGCATGAGAAGTGCAGACAAAGCCAGCTCCTCGCCAGACGGTAAGAGGCACCCGAGACCCTTGTCTGAAAGCGTCGATCCCCCCCCCCACCCCACCCCGTCATCCTGACTCAGGATCTCCAGGAAGGAGACTGGCAATCTGTAGTTCAGAGGAGCGCTTCTGCCAAAGGCGCGCGGGGAGCAGGAAGGGGCTCCCCAGGGCCCCAGGCGTGTTCAGGTGCCCCAGCGGCCCTCCTACCCCATAAACCCTTTGATACGCAGAAAGGGCAGCCGTCTGCCTTGTGCCATCATTCTGCAATTCCAAGGGCGGGAGCTTCCTTTTCTGAATTATTTCCACTTTCTTCCCTAGACAGTTTAATCAGAAATGAAAAATGATTGGTCTTTGCCGGCATTTCGGGCTAAGAGGATGTTATTTGCCTCTTAAAGCTTCATTAATTTGCAATGACTTTGGTGCAGAGGCAGAGTGCTGTAGAAAGGGACCCAGAATCTGGAGACGAGGGATGAGCCCGGGGTCCCGCCCAGGGGCTGGAGGAGGCACTTGCCATCCCCCACACCCCACCAAAGCTGTCCTTTGCCTGCTTGCCACCCTCCACATCACCAGTCAGTACTGGCGTGCAGTCTGAACGCCACCAAAAGGACATGAAGAGTCAATTCATTAAAAGAAGAGACACCAGTGCCATAAATACGGGAGAAGTATTTAGTTTACTGTGCCATTGAAGAAATGCAAATCAACCCACGTGAGCGCCAACAGCTCATCAGAACGACAAGGTGGAGGTTTGGCCGCGATGCAGGACACGGACGCTCTCTCATCCTGCTGTAAGGCTGCGAGTTTTTCCGCCCTTCTGGACAGCAAGGTGGCAAAAAGTGACAAGGATCTTCTTCTTTTCCCTGACTTTGGCCCTGAGTTTTTACTTTGGGGAGTTTACCCCAAGGGAACAGTGTAACCTTCACAAAACCCTGATCCACATCGCGGTGAGTGGCGCCAGCAAGCGGGGCTGGCGTCCCAGGCGTCCCCTCTCCACGAGCAGCTCTCCCCAGGAACAGCTCGATAGGCCCCTCCTTGGCTTTAGCGCTGCGCGGGCCCCGTAGCACTCGGGGTGAGATCCAGTCTTTCTGGCTGGACGCCTCCGGCTTCTCCAGCCTCATCTCCTCTCGTCCGCGCCCCCTCATCAGGCGCGGCCGCTGGTGCGTGGAGAGGGCCAGGCTGTTCCCTGCCTCGGGGCCCTTGCACGTGTGGGGCCATCCGCGAGGCCTTGCCCTCCCCTTCCTCAGCCACCTGACGCTCCTGCAGGTCTGAGCTGAAATGTCATCTTCTCAGAGGGTCCTCCCTGGCGTCTCCTCCTCACCCACCGTCGATTTAGGGCACGTGGGCTTCTCACTCGTGACCGCGTGTCTTGGGGTGTTCGTTCAGTGGTGGGTTAAGTCAGGCATTTACCCCGGAGCTCCAGGAAGGCCGGGCCAAGTCGTCTCGTGCGTCCTCGTATCTGCCTCGCTGGGTGCAGAGTCTGAGGGCAGAGGGTGAGGGAAGAAGGAAAAGGGTTAACGAAAGTCAGACGTAGACACGTTTCCTGGGGCAGCTGGTCAAGTAAGTGGCTGAGGTGAGCGAGACGTAGGATTACAGACACCGACGGACCTTAGCTCCCGTCTGGACGGCGGCGAGCTGCGGCGGGAGCTCCCTCGGAAGGGCGGCGTCACTCCGATCCGGGTCCTGCGTTCCGGGAGGTGCTGGGCCTCCCGGGCTTGTGGGGACGTGATGGGGGCGGGGGTGATGCCGGGCCCAGGACGACGCAGGGCCAGGGGTTGGTTTCCAGTCCTCCTGTGATCACGAAATTCTTGTTCACCCCAGTAGGGTCAGGTTTGCAATTCGGAAACGCCTTCCCGTTTCTCTTTAGGAAACACGGGGTTTTGGCGGCCGGTGGTGCCCTCTGGTTCGTGGAGGGGCTGGAGGGGCCTCGCCTGCCTCGTCCGCAGCAGTCAAACGCCCAGGACCCCGACCAGGCGCCCCGAGACCGCGTCTCTCTCCTCGCGCCACTTTCTCTAAGCTCTGTGCTTGCTTCCTCAGCACCGTGCCTGTGCCGTCCCCGTTCAGGCGTGGGCCGGCGCGCAGGGCTGTGAGCTGGAAGCCGGCCGCGCAGAGCCGGCACGCCGTGGCCTGTGGCCGGGCCCAGCCCGCGGCCTGCTTTAGCAAGCGACGCTCCACCGGCGCGCAGCCGTGCCGCTCGCTCGCACGCCGCCTGCGGCTGCTTTGCCCGGCGGTGGCAGAGTGGCCCGCTGGTCGCGTAGGCCGTACGGCCCTCAAGGCCTAGGGTGGTGCTGTGAGGCCTTTCCAGAAAGGTCGCCGGCCCGTGCGGGGAGCCGCCCTGGGGGCCGCCAGCACGCTGGCTTCACATCCCGGCTCTGGGGACACGCTCTGACCCCCGTTTCCACATCTGTGGGGGGGGGGCGTGATGAGCCCCGCACGTGGCCTTTCGGGTCACGGAGCACAGTGAACACGAGCCCTTCCCCGACGGCAGGCTGCGTGCGGTGCCAGCGGCCAGGACCACCGTCCCCGCCTTCCTCAGAGCCCTCGCGCCGCGCCGGTTCCTTCGTTTGACCCCCCTGGTTATCGCTGTGACTGTGACTAGAGCTGTTAAACCTGCAATTGGCCGGCAGGGCCAGTGCGAGTTTTCTAGTCGGCGGACCTTTCTCTGGGCTGTCAGGTCACGAGAATATTTGTAAAGACGCGTGAAGCGCACGTGTTCTACCCGGAGATTTAGAATTTCCCCTTGTGCAGGGATCGCACCTGACTCGAGACTATATTTAGGTTCTCTTTGCCACCTCTGGCCGCACATTCTCCTCGGATGTGGCAGCGGTTTCGTGTCAGGAGGCTGGGAGGGCGCCCGGGTGGGTGTGCTGACCTGGCTCCCTGCCCAGACACCGGGCACGCTGGCCGCTGAGCAATCTGTAAGGCTCCCCGGGGCCGGGCGGGAACCAGCCGCCCGGATGACAGCACGTCTCGCGCTCGGGCTTGGCCTGGCGCTCGGCTTCTCCGCTCAGCTCCTCCCGCGAGACCGAGCGGCCTGTAGAGGCAGCAGGGGTGGCGGGACGCACAGCGGTCAGTGCCGCAGGGCCGGGGGTGGCTCGGTCACCGTTCGCGGACTTGCTTGACTTCTGGCCTTCCAATCAGGGACGGCGAACGTCCTCGCTTTGTTCCCAACTCCATCGGGCGTCCGCAGCGGCCCCTGCGCCCTGGACCCTCTGACAGTGAAGCCCAGCTCGTGGGCCTCGCCTCTGAACTGATGTTTCAGATGCACGAAGCGGAGCGCCCGCGCACGCAAAGGGAACTAAGGCCCGAGGCCGTCGGTGCAGGGCCGTCGCTGCGGCTCGTCACCCTCGTCCGTGTGAGGGAGAAGCTGAATTTCTGTCGGGGGTGGCTGCAGAGAAAGAGCGACATCATGTTGTTTCCATGCAGTGCGAGGACCAGCAAACAGGACCAGTGTCCTGGCTGGCGACTTCCCGCTGCTGCCCGTCGGGGGCTGAGCCCCGTGGGCGCTGTCCCGTTTGGGAAGTACCCTCAGCGCGCAGTCGTCACACTTCCTGGGCCAGGCGCTCCGTGTGACGTCCCCGAGGCAGCCACGCGCCCCGCACGTGACCGGGGACGCCGGCTCAGAGCTTTGTCTCCGAGGGGAGAGATGCCGGGAACGGAGAACAGTGAGGAATGCAGTCACTCCGTCTGGCCACACCCACTGAGCCGTCTCTGGACGCGGCTGTGTGTGTGGGGACCTGGCAGCAGGGGCCGCAGCGGCTCCTGGACGGCGCACGCCTGGGCGGCACTGTCCCCCGGGCAGGGCCGGCTGTGTGAGGTGCATTCGACACTGTGAGGGGGACACAGTGGCGCGGCCGGTCGCAGGGGAGCCAGGGAGGGGCCCCCGGAGGGGTTGGCACGTGTCGTGGACCGTTGAGGGGCCGCGTGGACAGCAGTGGTGGCTGTGGGGCCGGCGCGTGTGGCGGGGACGAGCGTGCGCTGGGGAGGGAAGGCGTGTGGAGGGTGCGCTGCAGGGCGGGTGCAGGAAGGGAGCCCGCGGGAGGTGGCGCTGGGTCTGGGGGCCCGGGGAGCTGGGCGAGAACTTGGCCTTGCGCGTGCAGCCCTAAAGGGGAGCCGCGGCAGCAGGCGCAGAGTTAGCTGCGGGCGTGGCATTCGCCCGCGAGGCGAGCGAGTGAGACCGCTGATTGGCGGGCCGCTCGGCGCGGCTTCCGCAGCCCTGGCCCTCGGGGCTCTGCGCACCTGCGGCGCCCTGGTTCGTGCAAACGCGCAGCACCTGGCGCGCGGCGCTCGCTCGTGATCAGGGGCCGCGCCTCCCAAACACCGGCAGCTGCCTTCCGCCCGCCCGGCAGAGCCGCTCGGCGGCCTCACGTCCGTCGCTGCCCAGCAGCTCCCGGGGCCTGGCGCGGGCCCACGGCTCTCGGCCTCTGAGGCCTTGGCACGTCGCTGCACCTGATGCTGCCTCCTCGCCTGCGCGACGCGGATCTGCCTTCCCCGTCGGGTCGTGTGCGTGTGAAATGCCCCGTGCGCGTCGGGAGCGACACTGCCGTCCGCCGGGAAGCGTAAGCTCGGGAGCCCCGCGGGGCCCTCTCCGGGCTCCCGCCGTGGCCCCGCGGACGCGAAGGGCAGGCCGAGCCCGCGGCTTCCCGGGAGCGCGGCCGAGCCCGCGTCCTGCACCCAGGCCAGGTGAATGGCTCCTGCGTGTGAGCCGGGTGGGGCTCTGGGCCGAGAGAACGGAGCTGGCTGAGGGGGCGCCCACGGCCCGGGGGGTGTGCGGCTGAGGCGGACCGCAGCCTGCCCGTCCGGCCCGCCTCGCAGGGCGGCGCAGGCGGCACCGGCAGCCGTGGTGAGGCCGCTCCCGGCGCTCCCCGCCGTGCCTCAGCGCGCTGCGTGGGGATGTGTCCCGTCGCCGGGCTTTCCGGTCAGGCTGTGCTCTCGCACCCGCAGAGGACGCCTCCTCTCAGCTGCGACCAGCGTCCACGGAGCACGCGCTGCGTCTTTGCCCGGCCCACATGGGAGCCGGGGCGCAGCGCTTCAGGTCACGGCCGGCCAGCAGGCCGCCGGGTCTGCAGCCGTGTCCCTCAGGCTGCAAAGCCCGTTTTCCTCGTCCGGGCCCGTCCCTGCCCGAGGGCCTCAGTCGCGGTGGGGTCGCCGGTGGGGTCGCCGTGGGAGCGAGTGGGCTTGGGGACCTGGTGGGGCTGGAGACGCAGGGCTGTGAGGCTGGTCCCCGCCCAGTCCCCCAGCTCGGTTTTCTGATGCGTGAGGTGGGGCGTCCTGTTCACGTGCTGAGTGAGGGGCAGTGAGATGGCAGGTGGAGGGCGCACGGCCGGGCCGGCGCCGCCTCTCCTCGCGTCCCCTCCCTCAGGAGAGAAGAGCCACCACGTGGGTCAAAGGCAGGAGCGGAACAGAGCGCCGTCCCCGGGCCAGTCCCGGCTCACGGAGCAGCCGCAGGCCACCCCAGGGGCCTCGCCAGACTGATTTCCCTGGATCTGAACGCGGGGGGCAGACAGGCCCCCGGGCCGGCCGCGCCGAAGTGGCAGGTTTAGTGAAAAGCGGGCGCACACGCTCACACGTTAAGGGGGGACGCGAGCTTCCCCTCCGCGTCACCCCGCGGCGCCGTGTCGGTGCAGCCAGCCAGTCGCCGGCAAGGCTCTTCCCAGGTGGGTGGGCGCCGCTGGGCCGCTGCGTCGCCTCAGGCCGGAGGCTGTGAGCTCGGCCGACTTTCCGTTACCGGAGTCTGCGGCGCCGGGCGCTTGCGTCTGCGATTCTCTGACCCCCGGGGAGCCGGCCCCCAGGCCGAGTTCCACCTCACGGACGCCGTTGGCCTCGCGGCCCCGATGTCGTCGTCGTCAGGCCGGCGGCAGCCGCAGTCACGCGGGCCTCCTGCGTGCTCGGCACCTGCGCTGTGAGACGGCAGGTGTGTGTGTGTGTGTCGTTTCCCAGGGTCACGGCCGAGGCCGGGACAGAAGGAAACATTCCTCCCGCGCAGGGCGTCTCGCAAGGGCCGTCCGAGCACGTGTTCCCCGGTTTTGCTGAATGTTTTTAATTTTTTTAATTTTTAAAGATTGTTATTTCTTAATGAGTTTGTTTTTGATGGTGACACACACGGGTGAACGAAATGCGGCGCGTTCCACCTGTGCCGTTTAACGGTGAGGCACGTATGTATTCACAGCGCGTGTTCACCTCCCGCGGTTGGACTCCTCTCGCCCCCACATACTGACCCTTTTACCTCCCCCCTCCCTCAGGTGACCACGAGTGGCACTTTTTTATTTTTGGAGAAATAGAGGTTTTTCCGTTTTTCTTATTTATCTGTTCCTTTGTCGTTTTGCTGTCGTTGGCTAAATACTTGTATTTTGATTTTCGATGCTCAGAGAGTTTTAGAAATCCCAAAGCCAGCCGAATTTCGTGTCCGTGGGCGATGCAGGAGTCACGGGTCCTCTTTCTCTTTCTGAATCACTTTGGTTTTGCGAACGTTGAACAAAACCACCTTCTCTGTGGTTTTCGACGCTCTTTGTTGTGTCACGTTCACGTGTGCACGCCGCAGGGTGCCCGGCACCCGCACCCAGCAGCTGCTCAGCGAACGCCGTGCCTTTCCCGCCCCTCTGCGCCCCGCGGGGGAAGCCGCCTGCGTGGAGCGGGGCCAGGGACAAGCCTCCTTCTACCTGCGGAAGGCGGCCAGTGCCTCACGCTGAAGCGTGCGCGCAGGACACGGAGGCTTCGCCCGTGCTGGCCGGGCCCCGTGACAGTCACCAGGGGGTCTGGCTGGGTGACGGATGAGCGAGTCAGCGGGCACCCAACGCGGGCGTTGTCATTTTGGGTTCTTTTCCCAGGTGATTCCGCCGTGTGGCTAACCCTCCCCTCTCGGCAAGGTCAGGGAACGCAGCAGGTGACCGGGACTGCGGCGGCGAGGCCAGCGGCAGGTGGTCCGGGAGGACGAGCCCTGGGCCACGCCAGCGCGGTCGGGGTCAGGCGGCTGCCGGGGAGATGAGGCACGGAGTTGGGACCTGCCACCCTGTAACGTGGCAGCTTGTCAGTGGCAGTATCCCCTGCTCCTTGACTTCGCTTACGTGTCGTGGAATTGTGTGTGAGAGACACACTCCCCGATGGAAAATACCCGAGTAAACAAGCCCCAGACGCCACCCGGACCCGCTTGCCATCACCCGCGGTTCTTACGCACCTAAAACCGCGCCTCGTCACTAGAGGAGACGTCGAGTGTCATTAGCATCCTCTCGGCCCTCTCGTCTGGGAGCGGCCGCTCAGTGAGCCCTGGCATGCTGAGAACCAGCTGATGGAGAGCGGGGGGCACAGATCTAAGCAGCGGGACCGTCCTTGGTTTCGGGGAACCGTGCTCCCCGGTGGCCCGAGCCAGCAACCCCGTCGAGGCCCCCAACACTGACGGCCTCACATCACCTTCACAGCCGCCCTCACGCGGAGACACCGTTTCCCCGTTTTCCCACAGGAGATGCTCACGGTCCTGGCATCGGCGAGCGGAGAGTCGGGGACCCTGGCGGGTCGCAGGGCCCAGCTCCCTCCTTGGGGCCGAAGCCCGAGGCCACCCAGACGCGCCATGGGCACCGGTTGCCTAACCGTTTGGGGCCCGCTTTCCCAAAGTGTAAACTGAAATAACAGTCGGGGTCTTGTCACAGCAGCCTCGACTGGGGGGTAAGGAAAACGGGGAGCTCGAGGGAGGTGCGTGTGAGTATGGAGACGCGCCTTCGCCTAACCCTCCGAGGGTCTCCCGCGTCCCTCCGCGCCGTCTGCACTGCCGGGCTGTTCCGCGTGCGCGTTTTCTTGTTGTTTCCGTGACCTGGGGATCTCTCTTGAGCATCCCTTCCCGCCTGGGAAAACTTCTTCACTCTTTCGGCCCGCTCTCCCAGGCACTGCCTCCTTCAGGAAGCCTTCCCTGATTGCCTCTGCCCCAGCACTTGCGCGCTGCGGTGTCCCTGATCACATCCCCCTCACCTTCTCCAGCTGTCCCCACCCACCCGTCTGAGCTCTATGAGTCGGTTTTTGTCTTGGTTCGTTAAGTGAAATGAGCGAGACAGAGAAAGAAATGCTCACGGTTCCCCCATATGTAGACTCTAGATCCTTTAAAAGAAAAGTCGCTCGTATTTAATGCCAGACACTTATGTTCACGTCTCAGTGATTTTAGGCAACAACTGGCAACTCTTTCTGCTTTGATTAGCTGAGGAGACGTCCTGGCGCACCCTTTGCAGCACTCAAGGGGTCGCACTCTCCCAGGACCCCCTTGCATAGCTTGGGGCCGAAGCCTGAAGGAAGCCGCAGCTCAGCAGCCTTGCCTATCACTGACAGGGGTGGCCGGGGGTTAAACCGCCGCCGTATTTGCCCGTTAGCAGCTAGTGTGAAAGCGCGTGCTCGCCCGGGCGTAGCCTAGGTCTCTGCCGAGAAGGCTGGGGGGGGGGGGGCGGGAGCGGCCGAGCTGCTGCTGCTGCTGCGTCGGGGCCTTCCGGGGCGCCTTCCTGGTTCCGGAACGTTCCCAGGGGCGTCAGTTCCTGGTTTCCCGCTTGGGCTGAGCATTTGTTCTCGTTCGTTCCCGTTCCCGGTGCGTCTCCCGCCCGCGGCTGGGCCGGTCTCTTCCCAGTCCCCACCGCCTCGGTGCGACGTTCCCCTCCTCCCCCCACTTCCCCAGAACCGACGCGGAGCGCTGTGCGAGCGACGGGCTCCGCGGGCGTCTGGGAAGAGCAGCCCACGCTGCAGCACAGCATCCCGGCGAAAACGGGGGTGGGCACGCCGGCCGGGCCACCTCTGTCCCAGAGCCCTGCCCTGTCCCCTGCCGTCGCGCCTCTGTCTCGCGCTTCCTTCCCAGTCCTGGGCTTTGGCCCCTTCCCTCTGCCGGGCCGTGTGCCCAGTGCCCTCGGCGCCCTGCCCGCAGGGTGACACGTCCCGCCCTGTCGAACTCAGGACTGGCTGGCTGCCGTGCTTCGGCCAGTGACGCGTGACTGCAGGTAACACGGATTGCAGAGTCGGGGCGTGCTTCGTCCCTGCACGTTGACACCACAAGCTCAGCTTCCGCTCCACCGGGCCCGCCCCAGGGAGCCAGCCTGGGGACAGCGCCTTCTCGTCCCGTATGGGAACCGCAGGCGCGACCTTGGCAGACGCACCTGCCGTGCCAGACGCTTGGGCGGGACACCTTGAACGTTGCATTCTGTGAGCGTTTCGCCCGGAACGCCGCCAGCAAAACGTTTCCGCAAAAGGGACCTCTCTCAAGGTCGGTCCGTCTCTTCACCGGCCCGGTGCGCAGACCTCCGCCTCGAGGCCCCCCCGACAGCTCTGCCCTGCGTGGGGACAGATGCGCCCCTTGCCGTTAAGCATCCGTCCCCTTGGGGTCCGAGTCATCCCCGTCCCCCCGCTTCCCCGTCTTGGAGGCGTTCGGAGCGGCAGTGGCCGGCAGGACGGTCCCTGCCCAGTCTGCCGGCGTGGCCAGAGCCGCTGGTGACCTCGTGTGATGAGGTCATCTTTTGAAAGTACCGGACTGGCGCGTTTTCGTCTCTCGCCGTGTGTTACACTTCCTGGCAGCCGTTCCGCCACCCGCGCTGCTGTGGAGGGACAGATGTAGGGGTGCTCGTCAGACAGGAAGGGGTTGTGGGGGGAAGTGGGCCGTCGGGGGGCGGGCAGGCAAGCAGGCTCAGCCTCCGCGGACGTGCGGCCCAGAGAGGGCGCAGCTGGAATGAAGGCAGCAGGACCTCCGAGCTCAGACGGGGCCCAAGGGGACGGGGGCCCGCAGGGTGCTGTCCGTCAGTGGCACCGTGGCCGCGGCCGGGAGAGCCTGCTGCAGGACAGGGTGCGGTTTGCGTCCTGCTGGCCTCAGAAGGTCGGGTGCGTGAAGGCCCATTCCTCCTCTCCGCTCGTCCCCCACGTCCCCCGGCCCTGAGCGAGCGCGTGTTGAGCTGTTGGGACGGCCTGGACATTCTGTTGCGGGTCCTCGGAGACTTCCCGTGTCCGGGTCAGCTTGCAGCCCTGTTTCGAACAGTCATCTCATACCGGGAATTTACTGCACCTTTCAGGAAATCTCGAACACTGCCGCGAGTGGAAGTCAGCGCTGAGACCTCGGGGCGAAGGGGATTTTACAGGGCCCGTTCCCATCCGTGCGGGGAGTGGGGCTCCGAGTCGCTCCCTCCCCAGGTAGCCAGGCACGTGGCCCCGACAGGGCCCATCAGGGACGGTCACCCAGGGGCAGCGGCAAAGTGCCGCGGCCCGTCCCCCACCACCCTACCCGGCGTCCCCGCTTCTCTGCACATCACACAGCAAGAGCTTGGGAACGCCCCGTCTCTGTCGCTCTCAGAGAAGAGGGAGGGGAGGTGGGGTGGCAGCCCCATCTCCCAGGGGTGGCAATCGAGTGCCACCTTGGGGGTAAAAACAGACAGACAAACCTCATTTAATGCGCCCAGCCCAAAACCAAGCCCCAAAAGACTGAAATTCCCACAACAGACTAGCACGCATATGTATTTTTTCATTTTCAGTTATAAATCCTCAGTTTCCACACGAAGCCTTACGCTCAGTCACCTCGTTGAAAGTCCAAACATAACCAGGAAAGTGAAGCAGGTAACGCGGACGGCCTCGCCCCGCAGTCTGTTAGCAGCGTGAAACGCTCCGACAGCCCCTCGCGGAGACGATGCCGCGTCCGACGCAGCGAGCTCAGCGCTCATCGCCGGTGTCGGGACGGACGCTGGGCTCCTGCTGCCCTAACATCCGAGATGCGTCCCAGACCCCTTCCTGGAACGCGAGGCACCGTCCAGGCGACCATTCTTACCCCGACATCCGCGCGCCCTGTCCCCAGAGCGTTGCGGTGGCCGGTCCCGGTCACTCTTCCTTCCCCCGCAACGCGGCACCAGAGTCGGACGCTGGGAAGCGTTCTTTCTGTCCAGCTACGTCGAAGCACCGTTCGACAGGCCGGGATCGGAGAACCCGTTCTGATGCCGTCTCGTCTCCGGAGAAGCCCTGCTCTCCAGGTCGTGGGCAGAGAGGGCGCCACGCCACGGTCGGGCGTGTAGACGGACACTCGACAGAGAGACAGGTTTTTTTGCACCGGAGCGGGCGTCGGTGGAGTCGAGAACGCCCAGGGCCCTCGTCTCGTCGGTGACGAGCCTTCAGAGCCTTTGGAGCCCCTGGGGATGGCTTCTACCCGAGGTGCCCGCGCCCCGTGGGCCACAGACAGATGCCAAAGTTTCGCCGTGGTCTCTGCTCTTCGGGGCACGAGGACAGGTCCAAACGCTTCGCCTCAGGACTGGGGAGCGGAGCATTCCGGTCCCGCCGGGAGCTGGATGGCCAGGGAACGGAACCACCCGCCCGGCGAGAACGGGGACGCTCTGGGGCAGCTCCGGTTCCCGACGCTGACCTCGCCCTGCGGCGCACACTCGCCCGCTCCTCACGGCGGGGACAGGGCGACCGGTCTCCTGGCCCGAAGTCCTCGGCCTGCCGAGCGGCGAGACCTCCCTTCACGCCGGGCCCGGGCTGGACGTCAGAGCGTCTCCACGACACCGCGACGACGAGCCACGCGCCAGCCAGGAGCCCGCGGCGAGGGCGGCGGAGAGGCAACGCCCCTCACGGCCACTGTCCCCGTCGCTCCGCCCGCAGTGGTCCAGAACGTCAGGGCAATGGCACCGGGCCTGTGTCTCCCTGGCTCCTCCCCAAAGCTGCGCGGGGGATACGGTCGGAATGACACGTCCCCGCCCGGAATCGGCATCGAGATGCAAACTGATCGATTTCACTCTTTCCTTTTTTTTAGGCCTGGAGGTCAGCGTGTGCCACGGGATGTTCACCGCCCCCCCGGCAGGGAAAGCCAGGGCCCTCTAGCAGCGCCCCCGGGTCCCCGGCCGGCAGGTCCCCCTGCGGCGCGCGCTTCTGAGGACCGCCCTCCGCGCCTGCAGAAAAGCCCCAGCGGCGTCGTCCCCGTTTCCACCGACGGCCGTGGCCGCAGAGGGCGGCATGGGCAGCGCCAGCCGGGTGGCGCCCGCGCCCGGCTCACGACTTCATCGTGCAGATGGGCACGACGATGACGAGGACGACCGTGCAGGCGGCGGCCGCGATCAGAGCCGCCAGCTTGCAGACCTTGGCTCTCCGGAACTCGGCCTCCTTCCGCTTCAGCAGCGAGTCGTAGCCCGGCGTGTAGATGTCCTCCATCCAGTACTCCAGGTTGTTCGGGTTCAGAGACTCCTGCGTCTAAACGGGAGACGGGACGTTAGCCAGGGGGTGAGCACGTGGAACTGGCTCAGGGACGATCGGACAGTCGGCACCCCGAAGCCGCGCGTCGCCCCCAGCCACCACCCCGGCCTGGGACGGGCGACGAGGGACGCGGCCCCCACGCGGCGCCTCCCGACTACAGACGTCACGTTCTGACCCAGAAGACGCGACGCGGGTCTTCTGTGGATGAGCAAGCAAAACAGGGAGAGGCACGTGCGCCTGAGGGCCAGGGCAGCGGGCAGCGGCCGAGACCCGGACGGCCCCGCCGAGAAACGCTCTTCCTGGAAAGCGCTCTCCTCGGAGCACACTCCTCTCTCTAGAACACACTCTCGCGGAGACACGGAGCTGCCCGAGCGAGGCCGTCACGTGGCTCTGACTCAGTCCCCGTCCCTCAGGAAAGCACCTCCTGGACGAGGGGCACCCCCCGGCCAAGCCGTCCGAACGAAACTCGGAGCGTTCCCTTTTCAAACACCTTGCTGAGCTGCGCGGGCCACGGCCAGCCGCCCACCAGATGCACGTCCCCAGAGGGAGACCCCAGCCCCTGTCGCCTGGGCTCCCGGACCTGTCCCCGCCCGCCTCCGCCCCGGAGACCGGCCCCCACGGCGGGCGCAGCGTGAGGCTCCCAGGTGGGTTCGGTGGGCAGGGGTGGGGCGCGTTTCCTGCTGAGGACCGGCTCTGGACGTCGGCGTGTGCCGACGCGGGGACCACGGCCCTTCCCCCCAGAGCCCTGCCCTCCTGGGCACGAGGCCCGGCCTGGCCCTCTGGGCGGTCTGATGGACACGCCGGCAGGGAGCCGTGGCCCCGGTGCGGGCGGCGCACACAGTGGGGCTCCAGGGGAGGCGGGGCTCACGCTGCCACAAAGCCTGACCTGCTCTGGGTACGGGGTCTTCACGTCGTCGGCCAACGACGGCCAGGGCCACCGCCTGGCGCGCGCGCGACGCTGGTGGCCCCAGTGGCGAGCCCGCCCCCGCCCCCGCCCCCACGCACCCGGCACCACAGAGGCTCACCTGCAGGTCCAGGGCGCTCAGCTTGCCCTTGTCGCCCGCATTCCGGGCGAAGTCCTGGACGGCCCAGGAGGGCGGGCCGCGCTTCGCCTCGGCCAGCTCCGTCCGCCGCATGTTGGTGTACAGGGGGTTGCTCCCGTGCGCCTTGAGGGAGGCGGGGTGCGGGCGCGGGCTGAACACCTGCTCCACCAGGAAGCCGTCTTTGGGCTGCTTGGGCAGGCGGTGCTGGGCGGGCGCGTTGTACTGCCTGTCGGCCTGCAGGGCCACAGAGGAGCAGAAAGGTGTGCGGCCGCCAGGGGCGCGTGGCCCACGCGGGGCTGCCGAGGCCTGCCTCCTGCGGGGAGGGGGACTGCACGGAGCTTTAGGGCTGTGGGCGCAGCAGGGGCCCGTGAGATGGCGTGGAGCTGGGGACCTGAGCGGGGAGACCCCACGACTGTGCCCAGAGCCCGGCTGGGGCGAGCTGAGGGCCTGGGCGGCGTGGGGGAGGGGGATCTAAACGGAAAGGGAGGCAGCGGTGTGCCCCACAGACGGGACAGCCCCACGGGGTCTGGTGCTGGCGGATGTGCGCGGCCACACACCAGAGCGGCCTCTCCCGCTCGGAGCAGTGCCAGGGGGGGAAGGGGGCGGGGACGCTGGCTCTGAGGGTCGGGACCTTCTGGCGCGTGGGTGGGCGTCCGGGGGGACTGGCTGCGAGCGGCGTGGACATGGGGCCGAAGCTCGGACGGCAGGCGGGGCGGGTCGCCCGCCCAGAGCTGGCGAGCGCTGTGCACCAGGAGGGAGAACTGGGGTCACGGGAGGCGACAGTGGGGACGGCTTGGGGGACGGCTTGGGCCAGACGTTCGCGACTCCGGGCTCGGCGCTGCGCGTGGGTCTTTCTTCAGCTTCGGGCTGTCACGAGGCTTTGGGTGGTGCAGGCTGGAGTCCTGGCGAGCTCAGCGGACTTGACATTTCTGTCGAAGCCCCTGGCCGTGACTCCCCTGCACGGCCCCTTTCCGTGCTCCCCGGGGCCCAGGGCTGGCGCAGCACTCGGGGCAGCGCCCGCGCCGGAGGAGAGGGCCCGGGGCTGGGCCTCCCTCGGCGGTGGCGCGATCACGCTCTGCTCGCCCTCACGGGGCTACGGAGGGCGGAGCGGAGGCCAGCACCGACCGCAGGGGTTTCTTTGGAAGCGGAAACAGGTCAGGTTTGGATTTAGTCTTTCCCCTGACCTGAGACCCCACGCACTCCCTCTGGGCCCAGTTTCCCGCGCTTTTCCTCCTTGACTCCCCCGGAGGAGCCGACCCCTCGTCTGGCTCTGCACGTGGGCACCCCCCTCGCGTCGCCACCTTCCCTCGCGACAGCTCCGTCCTCCGAGGCCGCGGAGGCCCCCGGTCTGGCCCCCGCCTTAGAAAGCGGGGGAGGGAGCGAGGTCGGCAGCCGGCTGAAGCGTGCCGCTCTGGCCAGCAAGGGCGCACGAGCGGCCGAGCGGCCCCGCGGCCCCGACACAGCCCTCCTCGCTGGGGAAAGAGGGAGAGAGGATGGGGGGATGCTCCCTCCAGGGTGGACAGGGGGACGGCAGCGAGCAGGATGCACGCGCGCCCAGGGGCCTGCGACCGTGCGGTCTAAAGGACACAGCGAAGGGGACGGCGTCCTCGGAGCCTCTGGCCCCGGCCGCTGTGACTGAACGAGGCCTCACGTCTCCCCTGTTGGCCCTGCAGCGCGAACACCGCAGCTGCCAAACACGGAAGGCCAGGCCCGCGGCGAGGTCGGCGCCGGGACGTGTGAGCCGCACGTCCCACCCCGCCCCGCCCCGTCCTTCGCCCGCACCCCGCACCCCGCAGTTTCAGGACAGGCGACCGGCGCCCCTGCTGGCGCGGGCCTGTCCGCCACGGCCCCCACGCCACGGCGCCCGTCAGCCGCCGCGCCGCGTCCCCTGCTCCTCCCCGCCGCCCGCCCGTGCTGCCCGGCCCGGGGCTTAGGTTTCGGTTACCTCTCTCGGCGGCCGGTGCCAGTCCTGGCTCTCGCCGGGGCCTCCGTCCTCGGCCGCCGCCTCCTCGCCGAGGCCCAGGCGGGTGCCGTAAGCCACGGTGCGCCAGTCGCGGGGCGAGTTGGCGATGCTGGCGACCTTGGACTCCGTGGCGCTGTTCTCCTCTGTCAGCGACCTGGAGGACGGCCGGGGGAAGAGGCTCTTCTTCAGGGCCCCGACGCGCAGGCTCTCGCCGTTGCTCCCGCTGGCGTCCGAGCAGCACCAGTCGGCGCTGCTCCCCTGTCCGGGCCCGTGGGAGCCGCCGCGCGCCCGGAACACGCGGGGCGAGGCGCTGTCGTCGGACGGGGCCTCGCTGGCCGGGGAGTGCAGGTCTGCCTGCGCGCGCGCCTTCTCGGGCTGCCGCATCCTCCGGTCCAGCCTCTGCAGTTTGCCCAACACCTGCGAGACCTCCTCGCGCACGCCCGACAGCGAGTCGAGCTTCCGCTCGATCTCGCCGATCCTGAGCACCAGTCTGCACACGCTGGCCTTCAGCTCCTCGTCCGAGGGGTGGCCGCCTTCGGGCCGCTTGCCCTTTCCTCCCTTGCTGCCGGGAAGCCCGGAGGCGACGCTCGCATCGTTGTGCTCCGGCGAACTGTCGCAGTCGGACCTGGGCAGCTGGGACAGGGACCCCACGCTGTTGTAGCAGGACGACGGCATCACTCCGGTCGAGCCACTGATGCTCATGTCGTCGAGAAATCGGAAAATGTCGCTGATGTCATCGCTGACGACCTCCGAGTCGTCGTCCGACTGCTTCGCGTACTTGCCCTGCCCCGAGGCGCACAGGTCCCTGCGCTTCCTGGGCTCCGGTGCGTGCTGCTCGGTCTGGGTGCCCACGCTGCTGGTGTCCGAGCTGAGCTGCGCGCCGGCGCAGCCGATGCTCTTGTCCTTGAACTTTTTCACCGGCTCGTGCTTCTTCAGCTCAGCGGGGGCCGCGGCCTCCTTCGGTGTGAGCCCGCCGGGTTTGGCCGCGTAGCCGACGGGGAGCAGCGGCTGCGCGTCCTTGGGCGCGAGGTAAGCCGGGCGCCGGTCCGGGGCGGGGAAGCCGGGGGCCTGGCTGCTGGGACTCGGGTAGCGCGGCCTCTCCTCGGCAGGGCTCCTGCAGAAGAAGGACCGTTCGAAGTCGGGGACTTCCTCCGTGTTCAGGCTCCAGCTTTTGGCCGGCCACGGCGTCTGCTTGCTGGGCCTCCCCGGACAGCGCCTGGCATCCTGGGTCCCCGTCACAGGCGTGGGCCCGAAGTACGTGGAGGCCTGAAGGTCGTCTAGGCTCTCGTGCTTCACCCGCCTCCTGTCAGGGACGGGGGAGCACGCGGGGTCCAGGTACTGGCTGCTGTAGGGCATCTCGAAGCTGTGATTAAAGAAGGGAGTCTTGTGGGGCTCCTTCCGGCTCGGCGGCTCCCCGCGGCCCCCCTCTGCCTCGTGAGCGTGGCCGGCCAAGCCGGGGGACACGGCCATCAGGTTGTGGAAGTCCTCTTTGAAGATGTTCCTTTTCTGGACGCAGGACTGGCCCACGAAGGGCTCGTCGCCAGAGGCGAAGGCGTCCTTGACGCCCGGGGCGCTGGGCAGCGAGAACTGGTCCGAGGCGCAGTCGCTGTCGAGGTTCATGGGGAAGTAGGTTCTCTGCATCTCGCAGGGCCGAGGGCTGCCCCCCGGGAACGGGGCCAGGGCCTGCAGCCTGTCCAGGGAGGCGGCACGGACCTTCGCCTCCCGGCCCACGCCCAGCAGGAAGTCGGGCTCCGCGGCGGGCACAAACTGCGGGCAGTCCCGGCAGCCCGCATCGCGGCCCCTGGATGGCTGCCGGGTGGGGGCGCCCCGGCCGAAGGGCCTGTCGCCCCGGCCGCCGTTGAGGGGCTCGCACTCGGCCGCGCCGCAGACCTCGGCGTCCGCCCGGCACGACTCGCAGGACGCCTCCTTGCGCGCCTTCGGCCGGCCGCCGGGCAGCTTCTCCCGGGCGGCCCCGCCGTTCCCCTGGAGCAGGTTGAATATCGTCACGATGTCTGCCGCCACCGTGATCTTCTTCGACTGCTGGCCGTTCGCGGTGCAGCTCATCTTGTCCTTGAACAGCGTGGCGGGGAAGCCGGGGTCGAGGCAGGCCGTGTAGAAGAGCACGCGCCTCAGCTGGGCGAGCTGCGGCAGGTCGAAGCGGGCGCACAGTGACTTGCACAGGTCCTGGTAGGACACGGCGCTCTGCTTGCTGTCCAGTTCCTCCAGGACCTTCACCAGGAAGACGGAGGAGTCCTGAGCGGCCTCCATGGCTCAGGGCCTCAGAGGCGCTCCGAGGCCGCTAGAACTTCGAACCAGTCCTGCAGCGACAGCACCGAGAAAGGGCGGGAGAAGAGGTTACAGACCAACGGCTCTGGGGTGGGAAAATCGAAAGCATCAGAGCAAAAGTGGACAGGATTTCACAAGGGGAAGAAGAGCGCCCCGGTGACAGCCGGGGGCCTGAGAGGCCGGGGAGACAGCAGAGTCCACAGGCGGCCCCAGCCCGGCCCCGGGCAGCCGCCTCCCGGTTTTAAAGCTGCCTGGGTGCGCAGTGGCCCGGCCCCTCCGGTGGGCAACCGCGTCTCGCCCTTGGGTCCGATTCCAGCTGCCGCGGCCAGGCGGCCAGGTCCCCTCTCCGCCCCACGCCCCGAGGGCAGTGTCCCAGGGCCCTGCCCAGACGCTGCAGGGACACGCAGACGCCACGGTCTGGGTCTTCTTGTGCGGAAAAGGCAACGGAGCCCCGAGCGGCTCCATCCTGCCCAGAACGAACCCCAGGAGCCGCCCCCACCATCGCACCGGCTGATGAAGACGGCACCAGGAGGCCCGCTTTGCCACGGGCAGGACAGCCTGTCACGCTTGCACGTCAAGGGCGTGCGCGGAGAACCGCTCTGGCCTGGCCACCCGCTGGGCGCCGGGCTTCACGTGCAACGTGAGGAGGGAGGCAGCACCGTCTTCCGTCTGTTCGTCGCGGCTGGAAAATTCCAGGCTCGAAAGAGCAGGGGAGAAAGACCGGCCTGAAACCTCTGGGGCTGCGAGAACCCGCCGCGGGACACGCGTGCGTGCGTGCACGCAGCACGCGTACACGCGTGTTGTTGGAGAGGCACAAGTTTGTGAGACGGTTGCAAGAAGCAATCGGCAATAAAGCTGAAAACGCACACGTTTTAAAAACGAGTCCGTACTTCTAAGTGCTTCTCCACCGGGAGTCATGCGTCCGTGCAGGAAAAGTGCTACGAAGGCACGTTCTTCCACGTTGGTCGCGCTGGGAAAAAGCCAGCAGCAGCCTTCCCCGTACCGTTTACGACGGAGCGACGCGGGGCCTCAGGAGCGTGGTCACCGACGCGTCTGACCTCTGATGACATGTTCCTAAGTGGAAAAGCAGGCTGCTGAGGGGCACGCTGTAGTTATCCAGCTGCACACGCGCGCGCACACACGCACGCGCACACGCACACGCGCACGCACACACACTGTGCGGACGGAAATGTTAATAACTGTCCCGGGCGCTGCTTTTCTTCCTTCCAGATCCGCGTTACCGACACCGAGGCAGTGGGGACCGAATCCTTAGACGCAGCCCTTCCCGCAGCGGCTGCGGAGCCAGCCCCCACACCCCGCAGCCCTCCTTCCCCCGACAGCTTCGTCGAACCGCCCGGCCTGTGCCCGGCACTGTGCAGGTCACCCGGGCAAACGGTGCGTGGCACGTCCCGTCCCTCCAGGGGCACGCGGTGTACTGGGGGAGGCAGATCAGCAAACGGCCTGTCATCACGCAGCGTGAGAGGCCTCCCATGGCAGCGGGTCACCAAGGGAGGGCCCGCAGCCCCCTGGCCCCCGTCCCTCCCCACGCCCCGTCCTGCGCCCCACTGACAGGCGGCTTCACTCCGTCGACAGGCCCCGTCCTTTGTTCTTCTGCCCGGCCTCCTCCTCCTGTCTGTCAGCCACCAGGGTTCTCCGACTTTCTAAAGCCCTTTGTCCCTGCCGGTCCCCACTGGTCCGCTGACCTTTCCCGGTTTATTTTCTCAGCTGCGTTCCTGAAGTCGCCGTGAAACGTGCACGTTCAGCACCCCGCATAGAACTTCCTTCTCCGAACCCCGGGGTCACCACCGAGGCTGCAGCGCGGTGGCCACGGCACGTTAGCCACTGGAACGAGAGGAACGGCGGGAAGGAAGGACGTGGATGGCGCCCATGCGGAGGATGCAGGAGGTAGGGATGACGGCGGAGGGCTCGTCTGCGGACAGCGTTTGCGATGTGCAGTCCTCAGAGGCAGACCAGGAGAAGCTGGCGTTGGCTTAACTGAGGGCCCGAGAAATCACACAGGAAGCGTGTTCAGCGCAACACGCGCCACGGAGGGCACTGAATGATGCACGCGCGTGGCGTGGAGTCCGCCCCCGGGGAGTTTCTGAGCTGCTCAGAGGCGGGTACGTCGGCACGCCACGGCCCGGTGATGCTGGCCTTCGGCACGTCCCACTCCCTCCCCTGGCTCTACGTCCACGCTCACCAGGCACCTCCGTTTTATTATCTGGCTCCCAACGGGCGTTTCTCCCTGGTCGGTGAGCACCAGACACTGAAGCCAGTGGTCCGTGGCCCACACGTCAGGCCTCTGGCTGCTTCTCCAAAAGGCTGACCTGGACACACTACCCAACGCGCTGCGCAGCCGGCAGCACTGACAGCCACGCGTCCCACTGTGGCGATCACACCGGGTCCTGTTCCCACGAAGCCCTGTCTCAGCGACCGCTGGCCCTCCTGGACAGTGCTGCGCTCGACGGGCACCAACGCAAAGCCAGCGTTGCCCTAAGCTCTGGACGCGATGCTGCAGTCAGGGCGGCCGTGTGACGTGGCTGCAACAAGCTTCCCCAGAGCCCAGGGGCTTCAAACGCCAAGGGTTTATTCCTTATCCATGCCGCAGACCCAGCGCGAGGCACCTTCACGTGACCTTCACGCAGGCCAAAGAGCAGCCGCCGTCTGGCCCTTGACTGGTGTCGGAGCAGAGATGAGGAACACGGTGAGGCCCCGCTCCCAGGCACACGTCTCCGGCCGGGCGAGGCCGCCAGCCACGGCTCACTCTGGTGAGTGGGGAAGGCAGTCGCAGCGTGCGGGAGGCGGGCCAGCTCCTCTGCGGGCACAGCGCACAGCCATGTTCACAGGTACGTTGCTCAGGCCGTCTCGCCGCAAACTAGCGCCTGGTCGAGAACTTTAACGAGTTTAAAGGGTTTTTCCAGTGAGCCAAAAGCTGCCTTTGCCAGGCAGTGTTGTGGGCGCCGGTGACAGCAACAAAGAGGTCAAAGCCCCTGCCGTCCCTGTACTGGATCCGTCGTCTGTCCCTGTTCAGTCAGAATAACTCCCCCATCCCGCCATCCCGCCCCCGTCCATTCCGCAAGCACCACCGAGCACCTCTGTCGCGCCGGCCCTGTGCGGGATGTGGGAGATTTGGGGCTGGAACGGTCGCAGTCCTCGAGGAGCCCCTGTGCAGGGCTTGTCTGGCCACAGGGGGGGACAGCATGCCAGTGAGAGGTGTGTGACAGACTGTGACAGAGAACCAGGTAACCGCAGGATCTGCCCTCGGACACAAACGGGATGTGCCACGTGCTCCAGAGAAGCCTCCCAGTGACTCTAGACCGTTCTGGGGAGTGCTGAGGGTGGGCAGCGTGCCCCGCCCTCACTCTTCCAGCCGCTTCTTACCCTGAACTGTTCTAGGAAATGCAAGGGTCCTGTTCTCAAAAGGGAGACAGCAGGGAGTTTGATGCTCTGTTCTGGTGCCCTCGCGTTAAAACACGCAGCGGTCAGTAACCTGGGCTCAGGTGACGAGTTAGCACTGCCGAGGCCGGCCGCCCGCTGCCTCCGCCCGCTGCCTCCGCCCGTCTCTGAACTCCACACCCTCTTTGTCTTCCTTTTTCTTTCGCTTACACTGAGCCTGCAGGTGAGCTCCGCCAGCTAGCTAGATTCACGTGTCCGTGAGCTTTAGCACCCTAGGGACAGTGGACCCCGGGACCCTGTCCTGGTGAGTTTGAGGAGACACGTCACCACGAGGCTGGAGCCTTGCAGGGCGCCTTTCCCTTCCTCCTCAGTGTCAGATCCCCGCCCGGCAGGCACAAAGCCACCGCTGCAAAACGTCGGTCAGGGTTCCAGGGAGGGCTTATTTGGGGGATCCTGAGAGAGAGAGCCCCAGCCGGTTGTGTGTGCCGCGGAGAGGGGTGTGCGGGAGCCTGACCGTCACAGCGGCGTGGACGTGTTCGGGGAGTGTCGGGGTTAACAGCAACGTGAAGGCCTTTAGAAGCGGCGGAGTCGCACCATTCCGCATCTAGCATCGCTGGGTGAGATGGCATCACATACGCGAAATTCAGAAAGGACCCGACCGACCAAGAAGCCTCGTCTGCCTTCCGAGTAGAGGGCCACTGGACCCTTCCTGGCCAGACTCATCGGAAAGGCAGATAAATGGCCGTGTTCTTTCCCTGGGCACTGGCACCGTCACGGGGTCCCAGGTCGGCAGAGACCGCTCAGGCACACACGAGGAGTCTGTACCAGGCGTTTAGGGTTCTCCCTCCAGGCACCGGCGCCTGAGACAACCTCCGGACTCCTTGGCCCCGCGGACTGCCCTCCTCCTGCTGCCCGCCTCCCCTGAGCAGCACGGAGGAAGCCCTGAGGGGACTGTCCCCCGCGCCCCTGCAGCAGGCCTCCCGGCTCGGGCCGAGGGCGGCGGCCAGGCTCCCGGGGAGCCGGCCCGCGCCCCACCGCCCCCGTGGCCCCGGCCGCGCGGGTCCTACCTGCGGGCGGGCTCCGGGCACGGAGCCGGGCGGGGGACGTCCACCCCTCGGCTGGGCTGGGCAAGGGGTGCACCGCGGCCACCACGGCCGCTGCTGCCGCGTCCCCGGGCGGCTCCGCCCGGCGAGGACCTTGGCCCGGCCAGCCCCGGGCGCGGGGTCGCGGCCGCGCTCGGCTGGGAGGACGGGCCTGAAGCCTTCGGGCCGGACCCCGGGGTCTTCTCCCGGCGCCACCGGCTCCCGAGGGGATGCCGGGCGCCCGCTCGGATGCGGCCGGGGCGCGGAGCGGGGCCCCCGGCCGGCCCGGCCCCCGGGACCCGGGGAGGGGGGCGGCCGCGCGGCCCTGTCCCGCGACCGTGCGCGCGAAGCCCCAGGCGCCCGCCGGGGCCGGCGCGGCCCCGCCCCCCCACCCCAGTCCCCACCCCCGGCCCGCCCCCCCACCCCCCCGCCAAGTTACCTCCGAGGCTCCGAGCAGGGCGCGCGCCGCCCGCAGCGCTCCGGGCCTGGTCCCCCTCCGCGGCGCGGCGCCCCCCTGGCCGGGCTTGGGGCGGGGCGCATGGCGCGGGGCTCGCGGCCCCGGGGACGCGCCCCCCGCCCTGGCGCCCCCGGCCTCGGGCTGCGCGTCCCCGCGTCGCAGGCTGCGGGGCGCCTGGCGCTGTCCTCGCCGCGGTCCTGCCGGCCTCGGCCTCCGGCCGCTCGCAGGGGGGCCGCAGGGGGCGGGGCTGCGCGCCGATGCGCCCCTCGGCCGGACCCGGCCGCGCGGGCCGCAGATCGGAGCGCTGGAGGCCACGTGACCACGCCCTCCCCGCGCGGGGCCCCCCCACCCCGGCCGGATCCGTGCGCCAGGGCCCGAGGGCGGCCGCGCAGGGGACAATGCGGTCCCCGGGGCGCGGGTCCCCTGTCCGCAGGAGGCGCGCCCCGCCCGGCCCCCCCCACTCCGGGCCCTGGCCGCGCCCCCCGCCGGGTCCTGCCGCCCGGGGACCAGCCCTGAGCCCCAGCCCCGCCCCGCGCGCGGCCGGGGACCCCTCCACCCCAGCGGATAAGCGGGAGCCGCGTTCAGCCCCGGAGCTCACACCCCGTCCCCCGTCCCCTGCTGCGGGGCAGGCTCAGCCCTCGGGAGGGAGCGGGCGAGGCGGGAATAAGACGATGCCCCCTGCCCAGGCTGCGCTTTCCCTGTCGCTGTTGTCGCTTCTCCCCCCTCCACCCCCCTCCCGCGGCCGTCCCTCCGCGTCCCGTGAGTCCGCCTGCCGTGGGGTTTTCTTAGATGCCACGTGTGAGGGAAGTAACTCAGCGTTTGTCCTTCTCCCACTTTCCCACTGAGCATGACACCCCCAGGCCCGTCCACCTGGGCGCGGACGGCCAGGTGCACCCTCCTCTGTGGGCAACATCCGCGCCCGAGTGTGCGGCATCTCTGTGCCTCCACACTGGGCGTTCGGGCTGCGCCCGTCGCTTGGCTGTGGTCGTAACTGTGACGAACGTCGGTGCATGTAACTTTTCGAATTGGTATTTTGGATGTTTTAGGATAAATACCCAGAAGTGCAACTGCTGGGTGGGTCATAAGGTAGTTCTAGTTTTCATTCTTCGAGGAGCCTCCATGCTGTTTGCCATCACGGCCGCACCCATTTGCAGTCTCACCCACAGTGCACGAGGGGTCCCTTTGCTCCGAGCCTCGCCAGCGCTGTGGTTTATTGACTTATCGATGATGGCCGTTCTGACCAGTGTGAGGAGACAGCTCATGGTGGTTCTAATTTGCATTTCCCTGATGACTAGTGATGTTGAGCACCTTTTGGGGTCTGTTGTCCATCTGTGTGTCCTCTTTGGAGAAAGGACTGTTCAGGTCCTCTGCTCGTGTTTTAATCAGACTGTTTGGAGGTGTTTTGGGGGGGCGGATATTAAGGTATATGAGCTCTTGATATGTTTTTGGAAAGTGACCCCGTAGTGGGTGTACCATTTGTGAATATCTTCTCCCATTTGGTAGGTGGTCCATTCATTTTGTTGATGGTTAGTTCTCATGTATTTTATCAAAGTTCTCCCCAAGTTCAGCGACCACCCCCACGACCATTTTCTTGAATTCTTTATCAGGCAAGTTACTGATTTCTGTTTCCTTAGGGTTTTTTTTTCTGGGGGATCTTTCCTGTTACTTCATTTGAGAGATATTTTCATTTTGTTTCACTTTCTACGTTTTTTTTACATTAATTAGACAAAGTAGCGCTCTCTCCCAGTCTTGGGAAAGTGGCCTCATGTAGAAGTGAGCTCTGCACAGGCTGTGTGGCAGGTGGTTTTGGGACCAGAGCAGTTTTGGGGTGGGGGGGAGACCAGGTGCATGTGGTGATGCCACATTGTCCCTACTTGCTCCGTTTGTCCAAAATCAAAAGACTGCAGCCAGCCACCTTGCAGGCTGACGAAAGCCCGCCCCCCGACAGAGCTCCCACTGCCCAACCTGGTGGAGGGGTCCTGTGTGAACCACGGTGCCACTGGCTCCTCAGGCCCCGAGGGTTCCCGCCGGGCCGTGGCGTGCGTGTGTGCGTGTTGGGGTCTGCTCATGGGAGGGATGAGTCCAGCGTCCCCCTGGGCGTTGCCATCTAGATTTCTTAAATGTTTGCAACTCTCGGTTGTGCTCCCATCTTGTTAGCCAAGACTCCCAGTGAGCTGGCCTGCTGCTGGCCTGAGAGGAGGTGACGGAACCTGCCCTGCAGTCGCACCGTGCTCAGGGCATGCATCTGGGCCCGTGTGTCCCCTGCTCTGCCAGTGGCCGGTGGCCGCTGGCAGGACTCTGCCTGTCCTTTGCAGGCCAAGTGCCGCACTCACCCCTCTCATGGGGGACAACACAGCTCCTGCTGCCTGCCTTTCTATAGGGCCACCGCCCAGCACTCCCCCCTGCCTCAGCTCCTCCCCCTGTGCACAGCGAGCAGCAGCCTGGCCTGGCCCCGCCTTTCTGTGCCTGGCGTCCTGCGCCCTCTCCTCCCTGCTGGCTTCCCAACCCACACTCACGATTCGGGAACCTTCACAGATTCTAGACTGAAGGCATCCAGCGTTGTCTAGAAGGGCGACCGCTTCTTAACTCTTTGTCCGTCATTTCTACGGAGCTGGCGGTGGGGAGTGGCGTGTGGGGGCCGGGTGGGGCAGGCACTGGGCACCGTGCCCACGCCCGGAAAAGCAGCCTCCACAGGCGTCTTTCAAAAGCCAGTTTACACCTGAGTGTCTTGGTGAAGTCACATCTGGTTTTGGCTCTTAGCTTTTCGGTGTGGCTTCGCACAAATCATTTCGCCGCCTCGATTCCATTTTCCACTGGCAAACTGAAAAATGCGGGTAGGGCGATCTTCAAGCTCTTCTACATCTGAAATCCGACATTTATACTTCAAATGCAGCTGTGTGTTAGCAATGCAGTCAGGCTCCCTGCCGCCGCCCATTCCCATAAACAACTCACGGTTTCCCCATCCTTTATCGCCAGGGACAATCACGTGATTGATTCTGCTCTCCCCAGTTCCTGCTTTTGCACTCAGCACAGCAGTGAGACCTCATTAGCATGGATGTCACCAATCTCGAATGCACGATAATTCCAGGTCTGGGCCGAAGTTTGTGTTTGAGTCGGAAAACGTGACTTCGTAGAAAATGCAGATAAAGCACGTCAGCAGTGCTGCCAAACCATGTTCGAAATTCTTACGAAGCGGCTATTTTTCAAGTTCCTGCAAGTGTTTTCGATAATGCACACACACCCCTCGAGAACCAGCTTGTAACGCAGAGCGTCACGCCGAGTGGCCTGATGGTCAGGGCTCCCGTCTGCTCGCAGCCTGGCCTCTGGCCCATTGGCCCTCCTGAGCGTGCTTGCTCCCGACTTTTGGAAACGGGGGGGGGGGGGGCGGGGACCCATGCCATGCAGAAGACTGAGGGACCCATCTTGCAGGAGAACGACGTGGGCAGACAGGGAGCCCCTGGGCCCGCAGCAGGAAATGGAGAATTCTAGCCTCAGCCACTGCAGCCAAACGAAAGGGTGCGGGGAAGCACCAGAGAGGGGTCTCCAAGCAACGAGAAGCCTTTCCAGGTGGCAGTCCCCATGCAAAGCCGGACTCTAGCTGGGCACGACAGTCGGAAGCCTGCTGCTTTGGAAGAGGGACCCGTCCTCGGGACCCATGCCCTTCGCAGGTGCCGCGGGCGTCATCGAGGCGTGGCCCTAGTTGAGAACTGTTGCGCGATGAGTCCAACTCTGTGAGAAATTGGGTCCCATCGGTGCAGCCTGAGAGCTGGGTCCGAGACGCTGCTCCGGTCTCCGCCGGACTCCGCACGCCGCGTCTGTTTGCAAACTCCCCTCCCCGGGCGTGATGTTGCTGCCGACTGACAGATGAATCCGTCTCTCAGCCTCCCTCACCACTGACGCAGCCAGAGCCAGGAGAAGCGTGTCACAGTAAACACATGGGGACGTGGGCGTCCTGGGAAGACCCACGAGCCAATGTGATGACAATCTCTGGGGAAATGAACTTTTAAAGTAAGCCTTCTTGGCTCAGCTTTTGAGAGACTCGCAGCGGCCTCGTTAATATAGTACGAAATGTCTTTGGGTCTGAGTGTGCCCTGGTCCCCCGTCCGCCCCCCGCCACCACCATGAGCCCGTGTAACTCCTCCCCTGGCCACCCGCACTCCATCGTCGTTGATTTTACGTGCCGGTGGATCCGCAGACCGAGTGAAGCCGGCAGCCCTCCCAGTGTGGGTGGGCCTCGTCCAATCAGTCGAAGACTGGACCAGCCCAGAATGGAGGAAGGCAGGATCTGTGGGACTTCTGTGCCCGACGGCTTGGGCGGGCTGAGACATGGGGCCTCTCCTGCCCTCAGACTGCGACCTTCAGCATCGGCCCCCCGGTCCACAGGCCTGCACACTGGGCCCGCACTCCACCGCCGGCGTTCCCCGGGCTCCGGGTAGCAGGCGGCGGATCGAAGGACTCCGCAGTCTCCACGACTGAGTGAGCCACCATCAGTCAATCGATCATTCGATCCTACGTACGCACATCCTCTCCTCTGGATCGTCCTGACTGACCAGCCCTCTCTGGCACTCAGGGTTTCAAGAACACAGTCAACTGCACTTTGGAGTGAGTGCCCCCTTGGGACAGGGCGCCCCGTGCGGGGAGCAGACCTCGGCGACGGCCAGCGACCGTTCTGGAAGCTGTGCTGGCGAGCCGGCCCGGTGCTCCCGGTGCCGAGCCTCCCGCGGGGGAGCTGAGAGCCGTCCCCGCGGGTCACCTGCTGCCTCCTCACCGGCCCCGTGAAATTCCAGCCCCCCACTCTCTGCAAAGCGCACCTCTCCCGAGCCCCTGTGCTGACGTGAGCAGAAACCAGACAGGCGCTTGCTGGCCTCCTGTCCGCTGTGGGGGTTTCTCCCTCCGGCCCCCCGGGGCTTGTGTGCACCACGTGCTCAAGGCCGCTCAGGTGACAGGCGCCAGGCGCGGGGCGCGGCCCCAGCCTGGAGGCTCAGCCACGACGGGGGGATGCTGCCACCCGGTGGTGGTGCTGCGCGTCGCCTCGCGTGGGAATCCAGGCCGGAGAGCGCGAAGGCACGGGAGAGGGCGCTGACCGCAGGGAGCGAGCGTGGCTGGTGGCCGCACGTCGCCCCACGCTTGCTGGCGGACCGAAGCCAGAGCTGAACACCGCTGCAGGTCTCTCTTCCTCCCCTTGTGAAATCGCGACCTGGTCAAAAGGAGGCGCGTGCTTTGCGCTGGACGCCGCGTTCGTCTGCGTGGCACAGACACGTAGCGGCGGTCCTGCTGGGAAATGCTTTCACCGGTTTTGACGTGTGCGCTAAGCGGGGCCCCCTCAGAGAGGTCGACTTCACGCGTGAGGAAAGCACGCTCGGTCCCGGGGAAGCGATGTCTGAGGCCCACGTCTCCTTCCACGTGCCGCCCTCGCCCTCGGCCTCTGTCGCTGACCTTGACGTTCGAATGAGGCTTTTCTCGCGTCCTGTAAGCAGGAGGGGTCCAGGGAGCAGGAGACTTCGCGAGGACACCCAGGCGCAGAGTTTTGAGGCCTTGGCTGTCCCTCCCCAGTCTGCCTGAGAACAGGTCAGAATGATCCAGAAATTCCCCTCTCGCCCTTCCCCTCCACAGTGGCCTTTCTGACTGAAGAAGGGACGTGCCCTCCCTCCTCCCCAGCCCGACTGCTGCACCTCACTCGGAGCTGTGAGACACTGCGCGGCACCGAACGCAGAGACACCGAGAACACTGACTTTGGGGACGAGTCCTGTGATGAGCGGCCACAGCGCCACAGGCCACCTCTGCTGCGGGCCTTGGGCACGGTGCCGGGAGGCTCAGCGATCAGCAGGGGACGGGACAGAGGGACGTGGCCCAGGGCCCGGCGGCCAGGGTCCGCCCGCCGCCCTAGTGCGTTGGCCAGCCCGCCCGAACAAGAAGTCCCGCAAAACGGGCCATGCTGCTTCCAGAAGTATCCCCGAACCCCTACGTCCTTGCTCGCCGGGCGGGCGTGCGGCAGAGAATGGGTTCGCATTCCTCAGTCTCCGTCTCGGCTTTATTCAGTTTTCCACGTGGGAATGCTTCCCTGAGTCCGGCTAACCTTCCAGCGCTTTCCAGCTGCCCAGCAGCTCCTAAGAGGCCGCCGTGCTCCAGGCAGGACGGGCCTCAGAGCCAGCCAGCAGCCCACACCACCCGGAGCCAGGGCCGAGAGCAGGGAGCGGGGCCGGCCGGCGCGGCTGCAGTCACGTGACGCCGAGGGCGCTCGTGCCCCGCCATCTTGCTTCGGGAGCTCGCCCACCGCGGCCCGGGCGTCGCTGCCTCCGGGTGACAGGCCTGACGTGCAGGTTCGGGCCGCGTTTGGAAGGAGGAGGAAATTTGTGGAGCCCGTGAGTCTCGGGCCAAGTTGGTGTGTTTTCCCACAGGAGAGGGAGGCAAAGGGAGAGCCGAGCAAACCCCCCGGGACGTGGGCCCGTGGGGCCCCCCGCGTCGAGTCCTCCAGGTTGTCAGAACGTGGGCAAGACCCCCCCCACTCCCCCACCCGCTCGGGTCAGGTGGGGCGCCTCTTGCGGCCTTGCCCCGTGTCCCCCGCCCTTGCACTGCTTGGGGTGAGAGGGGAAGTCTGCCCACCTGCACCCTCTCTTTGCGCCCCTTGTTTCTGGGGGCTTCTCCGTGGAGGGCTACGTCCTACCGCTGTGTGGGAACAGACGAGTGCTGAGCAGACGTGTGGCCGTGAGGAGGAGGGGGGTTCGCCTGTGCCTTAAACGCCAGGCCGCCGCGTGCGTCTGAGCTGGGGAGGGTGTCGTCCTGCCCGTGTTTGCGCTCGCGTCCTTAGTCGAGGATTTGGGGTTGGCAGCGTGACTAATGCTGGCTGCGAACGGGGAGCCTGAGGTATTCATAGCACGTGCGGGAGAGGCCGCCCACGGCCAGCGCTGGCGGAACCTTCCAGAATCGGTCCGTGAGCCGCAGACCAGGGCTGCCCTGAGGTAACCCCCAAACAGTGGTTTCCCCACAATCTTCGAGAGTGAATCTGTGTATCGTTGGCTTCAAGGTTCACTTCGTTTACCCTTTTCTAATTCCAACTGGCGTCTGGCATGCTGCAGCTGCTGGTGTGCCGCGCGGCGTAGACGTGCGAGCCGTCCACAGCGTGGTCCCCTGAGGGGCCTGCAGCAGGGTCACCGCCTGTGTTCCGTATGCCGTCCTTCTCGTCCCCGTGCTGTTTGGGACTGCCAGTTGGTGCTTCGTAATCCCTGTCACCTTTTCCACCCAGCCCCCAACCCCCTCGCGTCCGGCACCCCTCAGCTTCTCTGCACCTGTGAGTCTTGCTTTTGTTTTGGGGGTCTCTCGAGTCTGTGTGGGCTGGGCTGGGGCCTCTGAAGCCTCTGGGGCCTCTGGGGTCTCTCTCTGGGTTGCGATGGCATCTCTGTGACCTCTTGGGTATTTCTCTGGGCCAGGCTGTGGTCTCTGGGACCCCTGGGGTTTCTTGGGTCTCTCTCTGTGCCGGGGTTGGGTCGGGGCCTCTGGGGCCCCTAGGGTGTTCACCTTCTCCGACCTGGGTTTTCCGGGGCCCCTGGGGTCTCTTTCTGGGCCAGGCTGGGGTCTCTGGGACCTCTGGGGTCAATAGAGTCTCTTTATGGGCCAGATTGGGGACATGGGGCCTCTGGGGACTCTCTCTGGGCCATGCTGTGTTCTCTGAGACTTCCAGATCTCGGTATGGGCTGTGACGGGGTCTGTGACCCCTGTGGTTTTTCTCTGGGCCAGGCTGGGGTCTCTGGGACCTCTGGGGTCTCTCTCTGCACTGGCTTGGTGTCTCTGGGGCCTCTTGAGTCTTTCTCGGGGCATGCTGGGGTGTCTGGGGCCTCTGGGACCACTGGGGCATCTCTCTGGGCCAGGCTGGGGTCTCTGGAGCCTCTGGAGTCTCTCTGGGGAGGCTGGGAGACTCTGTGGCCTCTTTGGTCTTTCTCTGGGCTGGGCTATAGACTCTGGGGCCTCTCGCTTGGATGGGCATGGGTCTCTGGGGCCTCGGGGACCACTGGGGTCTCTATCTGGGCCGAGCTGGGGACTCTGTGGCCTCTGAGGCCCTTAGGGTATTTACACTCTCCGACCTGGGTCTTTTTGGGCCCCTGGGGTCTCTCTCTGGTCTGTGCTAGGGTCTCTGGGGCCTCTCGGGTATTTCTCTGGTCCACGATAGAGTCTTTGGGGCCTCTTGGCTCTCTCTCTGGGCCAGGCTGGGGTCTCTCGGCCTCTGGGGTTTCTCTCTGAGCTGGTTTGGGGTTTCTGGGTTCTCTTGGGTCTCTGGGGTCATTCACAGGGCCAGGTGGGGTCTCTTGGGCCTCCGGGGTCTCTCTCTGGGCGGGTCTGGAGTCCTTGGGGCCTTTGGGGCCTCTGCAGTCTCTACTGTTCTCTTCTGGGGTAACTGGGATGTCTGCGATATCTCCCTGAGACACGCTGCTGTCTCTGGGAACCCTGGGGTCACTCAGGGCCAGGCTGGGGTTTCTGGAGCCAATGGGGTCACTCTCTGGTCTGGGATGGGGTCTCTGCGACCTCCGGGGTCACTCCCAGGCCAGGCTGGGGCATCTGGGGTTTCTCTCTGAGCTGGCTTAGGGTGTCTGGGTGCTCTTGGGTCTCTGGCATCACTCACGGGACCGTGTGGGGTCTCCAGGGCCTCTGCGGTCTCTCTCTGGGCAGCTCTGGGGCCCCTGGGTCCTCTGCGGCTTCTGGAGTATCCACTGGTATGTTCTTTCATCTCTGTGACCACTGGGGTCGCTCTCTGGCCTGAGCTGGGGTCCCTGGGACCTCTGGGGTGTCTCTCCGGGCCAGACTGGGGCCTCCTTAGGTCCACATCAGGCCTGCAGGTGTCAGGTGTCGTGTTGTCGTCGGGCGGGAGCACCCTCGTCTGGTGATGGGGTCTAGCCGGGTTTGGACCTTGGCAGCATCAGGGGACGCTGTGTTTGATGGGCTCAGGCGAGGGCCCTCAGCCCAGACGCACACTCTCCAGGCGTCTTTGTTCTCGGGGCCGCGCCCGCTCGGTCCTGACTCGCGCCACCCGCCCAGGAATGCTCTCCGGGACTGACGGCGATGCCTTGCGCCGCGTTTCCAGGCGAACTTGTTTGCCTAGAGGCGAGGGGATTCCGATTTCTCGGAGCCCTTCAAGGGAAGCGTGCGTCACGTGACCTCGTCCAGCCCCCACGCCTCCTTCCACGCGTAGGGATGAGAAGACACGGCCCCAGCGGGGCACCGAGCATTTCCCGGGGTCACACGCAGGAAGCGGTGTGGGCTGGGAACCCGGGCTGCGGGGCCCTCAGCCCCAGCGACGTCTCGGGCGTGGGCAGAGAGCAGGGCCCGGCAGGTTGCGAGGCCGGAGGCCTGAGTGTCGGCCTCTGCCACCCCCAGCCCTGTGCCTTGAGGGTTCAGTGTCCCCTTCTGTGAGTGCCCTCGTGACTCCAGCCGTGTCGGCCTCACACGAGGCGTGGGAGCCGGCAGATGTACGGGTAGCTGCCGGGCGCCGAGCGGGTTTTGGGGGGCGGCCTGATCACCCCGGGACCTTCTGAGAACCTTTCGGTCTGGCAGCTCTAGAACCTGGCTGCCCTGTCCTTTGTGACGCTGGCTTCCGAGTGCTCTCTCCTCCAGGGACCACTGCCCCCTCCCCACAGCCAGTCGCCGGGGACAGGACCCCAGGTTCTGGTCGCGCTGCCCTCTCGAGCAGCCCAGTGTTTCGGTCCCGCTCAGAGTGACACCCGGAACAGGGTGGCGTTCTCGGGGAGCTGTGAGACCAGCACTGCGGGGCGACCCCTGCTTCTCTGTCCTGGACCGGAGACCCCCGCCAGGCAGCTGGAAGGCTCGGGAGCCGGTGACAGCCAACGTAGGCCTTCGCATCACCCACGCGGCCCTCGCGAGCCCCGTGTCCCCGCAGCCCGGCCGCGGCTGGCAGCACCCTGCACTCCTGTGCAGTTCACGTTCACCTGTTCAGCTGTAGGTCATTTTTTTCAAAATTTATTGTTCGCCACAGCTGACGCGCAGCAGTGCGTCCAGTTTACGAGGGACCGGGGCGACGTTTACCTACCTTACGAAGCGGTGGCCGCAGTCCCTCAGGAGCCACGTGTCGCTGCGCGCAGGTGCACTGTTGCGCCTGCTCACAGCGTTCCGTCCCCGGGGCTTACTTCGCACCTGGCGGTTTGTACTCCTTCCCCTCTCCCTTCACTCCCCCGTCCCCGCACGCCCCGCCCCTGCTCTGGCAGCCATCGATTCTCTGTGTCTGTGTCTGGCTTCGTTTCGTCGTGTTTCGTATTTTAGGTTTTACGTGCGAGTGAGACACGGTACCTGTCTCGCTCTTTCCAGCTTATCTCACTGAGCGTGATACCTTCTGTGTCCGTCCGTGTTCTTGCAAACGGCGAGATTCCGTCCTCTTCGTGGCTCAGTAATATTCCGTCGCTTCTACCTACCGCCTCTTCCCCCATCCGGCAGACCGACTTCCCGTCTCGTGGTTTCCGTTGCTGCGTGTGCAAAATCTCGGAGTTTGACGTAGTCCCACGTGTCTACTCTTGTGTGTCCCTCACCCGAGGAGACGTATTCAAGAACACGTTCCCGAGAGCACTTAGAGTTTGCTGCCTCTGCTCTTCCTTCTGGGAGTTTTATGGTTTTGGATCGTAAACTCAGTCTTTGGCGCATCTATTCCTATATGTGGTGTAAGAAAGTGACCTGGCTTCATCCTTTTTGCGTGTGTGTCTGTCCAGTTTTCCCGGCACCGTTTACCGAACAGACTGTCTGTACCTCAGTACGTACTCTCGCCTCCTTTGTCACACGCTAATTGACCACATTAGCGCGGGTTTACTTCTGGGCTCTCTGTTCTGTCCCACTGACCGCTGTATCTGTTTTTATGCCAGAACCACGCCGTTCTGGTGCCCAAAGCCTTGTAGTATGGCTTGATATCAGGTAGTGTGGTTCTGCTTTGGCTGTTCGGAGTCTTTTCTGGTTTCCTGCAAATTTTAGGATTATTCGCTCTAGGTCTGTGAAGAACGTCACTGGTATTTTGATAGGGGTCGCCTCTGGGTACCCCTCTGGGTAGTGTAGACATTTTAATGATAACTCCTCTGGTCAGTGAGGATGGTGCATCGTTCCACTCGTTCATTCCTTCTGTAACGTGTTTCTTCAACGTTTCGTAGTTTTCAGAACGCACGTCTTTGATCGTGGTTAAATTTACTCCTGGGTATTCCTCGTGATAAGACCGTGGACGTAAGACGTCAACGCACTCCAGAGGAGGGAGCAAGAATACTGAAGATGCTGTGCGTCGTGGACCAGCAAGCCCACCTCAGCGACCCCCGAGTTCACGACATTGTCTCTCGTGAGTAGATTCACAGCAGTGAGCGTGCGTGGTCCGTTGACCAGGGCAGACTCTGTAAAATCCCAGACGTGAGATGCTCTTCTTTGCACTCTGGCCCGGTTAGCTTCAGCCCGTTGCTCTTCGGGAAAGGCTTCCCTGTCGGCTAGGGCCTCTGGGATCTCTGGGGTCTCTCTCTCGGCCGAGCTGGGGTTTCTGGGGTCTCTGGGGCCACGGTGGTCTCTCTCTGAGATGGTCTGGGGTGTCTGGGTCCTCTTGGGTCTCTGGTGTCATGCTCTGAGCCACACCGGGGTCTCTTGGGCTTCTGGAGTCTCTCTCTGGGCGGGTGTGGGGTCTCTGGGGCCACTCTCTGGGTCACGCTGGAGTCTCTGGGGCCTTTGGGCTCTCTCTCTCTGGGCTGGGCCAGGACCTCCAAGGCCTCTCTCTCTCGGGTTGGGATCTCTGGGGTCTCTCGGGCCCCTGGGGTCTCTCTCTGGGCCAGACTGGGACCCCTGGGGTTTCTCCGAGCTGGCTCGGGTTGTTTGGGTCCTCTTGGGTCTCTGGGGTCGGTCAGTCACGGTGCCTAGCGGGTCTCTTGCGCTTCCGGGGTCTATGGGTGACTCTGGGGTCCCTGGGGTTTCTGGGGTCTCTGGGGCCACGGTGGTCTCTCTCTGAGATGGTCTGGGGTATCTGGGTCCTCTTGGGCCTCTGGAGTCTCTGGGCGGGTCTGGGGTCCCTGGGTCCTCTGGGTCCTCTGTGGTCTCTACTGTTCTGTTCTGGGGTCTCCGGGACGTCTGTACTCTCTCGGGGCCGCACTGGTATCTCTGGGAACCCTGAGGTCTCTCCCTGGGCCAGGCTGGGGTCTCTGGGCCTCTGAGGCTTCTCTCTGAGCTGGCTTGGGGTGTCTGGGTCCTCTTGGTTCTCTGGGGTTGCTCACGGGGCCAGGTGGGGTCTCTTGGGCCTCTGCGGTCTCTCTCTGGGTGGCTCTGGGACCTCTGGGGTGGGTCTCTCTCAGGCTGGGGTCTCTGGAGCCTCTGGGGAACACATGGTTATTTCATAGGGAAGATGCAGGACATCTTAAAGTCGGGCTGGGCAGGTCTGGGGTCTCTGAGGCCTGAGGGGGGACTCTCTGTGCCATTCTGGGGCCTCTGCGACTTCTGGTGTCTTTCTCTGGGTTGGCAGGGGTTTTCAGGGACCTGTGGGGTGTTCCTCTGCGCCAGGATGGGTTCTCTGGGGCCTCTGGGGTCACCCTCTGGGCCATACTGGGGTCTCTGGCGTCTGTGGGGTCCTTCTTTGTGTAGGTCTGCGGTCCCTGGGACCTATGGGGTCACCCTCTGGGCCATACTGGGGTCTCTGGCGTCTGTGGGGTCCTTCTTTGTGTAGGTCTGCGGTCCCTGGGACCTGTGGGGTCACCCTCTGGGCCATACTGGGGTCTCTGGCGTCAATGGGGCCTTTCTTTGTGTAGGTCTGCGGTCCCTGGGACCTGTGGGGTGTCTCTCTGGGCCAGGGTGGGGTCTCTGGCATCTATGGGGTCCTCCTCTGTTTAGGTCTGGGACCTCTGGGGTGTCTCTCCGGGCGGGACTGGGCCTCTGGGTCTCCCTCCAGGGCTGGGACCTCTGGGGTATCCGAGACCTCAGGGTAGAGATGTTTACTTCACAGAAAAAGCGCCGGACAACTCCTCCGATTCAGGACCCTGGAGAGGTCTCTGCAAGGCCAGACCGGCGCCTCAAGAGAGCCAAGGACGTCTGGGACTGGGGTCTCTGGGGCCTCTGAGGAACAAATTTTCATATGGGAGGGAAGTGCAAGACAGCGCCCTGAAGTTCTGGGCCTGCCTGGGGGTCACGGGGGCCAGTGGGGTGTCTCTCCCAGATGAACAGGGTCCTCTGGGTCTCCCTGTAAGGCGGGGATCCCCGTTAACCTCGTATTCATATGAAAGAGCCTGAGAGCTCCCTGGTTCAGCACCAAGGACAGTTCCACGCCGATCAAGCACCCCGAATAATAACAATAAAATAAAAATAAAAATAAAAAAAAAATAAGCGATTCAGCACCATGGACAGCTCAAAAAGGGGGATCAGGACCACGGACAGCGCCCCCCCATCACCGGGGCGGTGGTTTCAGCACCATGGACAGCTCGGGGGGGGGGAGAGATAAGGACCCTGGACAGTTCCCCACTGACCTATGAGAATTTTTTGAAAGCACCAGACTGGATTTTCGGGCGGGGGCGTGGCATGGGCGGGACGTGGGAGTGGCATGGGCGGGACATGGGCGTGGCCTGGGCGGGACATGGGCGTGGCGTGGGCGTGGCATGGGCGGGACATGGGCGTGGCGTGGGGCGGGGCATGGGCGGAACATGGGCGTAGCCTGGGCGGGACATGGGCGTGGCATGGGCGGGACATGGGCGTGGCATGGGCGGGACATGGGTGGAACATGGGCGGGACATGGGCGTGGCATGGGGGGGACATGGGCGTGGCATGGGCGGGACATGGGCGTGGCGTGGGCGGGACATGGGCGTGGCGTGGGCGGGACATGGGCGTGGCGTGGGCGTGGCGTGGGCGTGGCATGGGAGGGACATGGGCGTGGCGTGGGCGGGACGTGGGCGTGGTGTGGGCGGGACATGGGCGTGGCGTGGGCGTGGCGTGGGCGTGGCATGGGCGGGACATGGGCGTGGCGTGGGCGGGACGTGGGCGGGACATGGGCGTGGCCTGGGCGGGACATGGGCGTGGCGTGGGCGTGGCATGGGCGGGACGTGGGCGTGGCGTGGGCGGGACATGGGCGTGGCCTGGGCGGGACATGGGCGTGGCATGGGCGGGACATGGGCGTGGCCTGGGCGGGGCATGGGCGTGGCCTGGGCGGGACGTGGGCGTGGCGTGGGCGGGACATGGGCGTGGCATGGGCGGGACATGGGCGTGGCATGGGCGGGACATGGGCGTGGTGTGGGCGGGACATGGGAGGGACATGGGCGTGGCCTGGGCGGGGCATGGGCGTGGCGTGGGCGTGGCCTGGGCGGGACGTGGGCGTGGCCTGGGCGGGACGTGGGCGTGGCGTGGGCGGGACATGGGCGTGGCATGGGCGGGACATGGGCGTGGTGTGGGCGTGGCATGGGCGGGACATGGGCGTGTCCTGGGCCTGACATGGGTGGAACATGGGCGGGACATGGGCGTGGCCTGGGCGTGACATGGGTGGAACATGGGCGGGACATGGGCGTGGCATGGGCGGGACATGGGCGTGGCGTGGGCGTGGCATGGGCGGGACATGGGCGTGGCCTGGGCGTGACATGGGTGGAACATGGGCGGGACATGGGCGTGGCGTGGGCGGGACGTGGGCGTGGCGTGGGCGTGGCCTGGGCGGGACCTGGGCGTGGCGTGGGCGGGACGTGGGCGTGGCATGGGCGGGACATGGGCGTGGTGTGGGCGGGACATGGGCGTGGCATGGGCGGGACATGGGCGTGGTCTGGGCGGGACATGGGAGGGACATGGGCGTGGCCTGGGCGGGACATGGGCGTGGCCTGGGCGGGACATGGGCGTGGCGTGGGCGTGGCATGGGTGGGACATGGGCGTGGCATGGGCGGGACATGGGCGTGGCCTGGGCGTGGCATGGGCGGGACATGGGCGTGGCATGGGTGGGACATGGGCGTGGCCTGGGCGGGACATGGGCGTGGCCTGGGCGTGGCATGGGCGGGACATGGGCGTGGCCTGGGCGTGGCATGGGTGGAACATGGGCGTGGCGTGGGCGGGACATGGGCGTGGCCTGGGCGGGACATGGGCGTGGCATGGGGGGGGCATGGGCGTGGCATGGGCGGGACATGGGCGTGGCCTGGGCGGGACATGGGTGGAACATGGGCGTGGCCTGGGCGGGACATGGGCGTGGCGTGGGCGTGGCATGGGCGGGACGTGGGCGTGGCGTGGGCGTGGCGTGGGTGGGACATGGGCGGGACATGGGCGTGGCCTGGGCGTGACATGGGTGGAACATGGGTGGGACATGGGCGTGGCGTGGGCGTGGCCTGGGCGTGGCATGGGCGGGACATGGGCGTGGCATGGGTGGGACATGGGCGTGGCCTGGGCGGGACATGGGCGTGGCCTGTGCGTGGCATGGGCGTGGTATGGGCGGGACATGGGCGTGGCCTGGGCGGGACATGGGCGTGGCGTGGGCGTGGCATGGGTGGGACATGGGCGTGGCAGGGGCTCAGACCATATCTGTGTCTGTTCTCGTTTACCTGGATGGCTTCCTCATGGCGGCTGAAGCGGAAGTGACCCGGGTGTGTGTGTTTATACCTCCTTTACACGGTGTGAGTTTGTCACCTGCTGATCATTTCCACACGTGTGTGTATGTTTCATTTTATTACTTTATTCATCGTCTGACAATAAACTTGTTTTCCCATAATTGCAGACACTCGTGCACACGCGTTTTATTTCCTTAAGACGGCGCAGTGACTGGATCCTCTTACAACTACACACCTGACCCGCAAACGCCAGCTCAAGTACATGGTTCAGGATAACACGCAATAGCTGAGAGAGGACACACGTGCGCCTCGTGTGCCTCTAGCGAAGGGAAAGCGCATAAATGGCTGAAAACGAAGGGTCCTGGCTACCCTCGTCTTCCTGCAGTGCTCTCGGTCCTGCCGTGCGTCTAGGAAGACAAGAGTCTGTGTCAGTCCCCGAGGCGCCTGCGACTGCGGACTCAGCCCATGTCAGGTCCACGGTGACGCGAGCCACTTACCCGGATCGGCTGCGGGGAAGCCTGGCCTCTCTCTGGCATCCAAGTGGCGATCCAGGGTTTGCTTTGCTCAGACGTGGTTTCCTGGGGGACGTGGACGACAGTCGCTGGAGTTCCCTGACGGCCCACCTGTCTGCACCCAGAGATGCCACCACGGACGAGGAGTCGGTTCCCTCTGGAGGAAAACACCCAGGTAAACAGAATGAAATTTACTTTACCCCTCCTTCCCCCAAATAACTCCCGTCGCATTCACCCGCCAACGGCACCGAGGGTGTCCCAGGCTCTGGGCGACACAGACCCAGGCTGGCGGTGCCGGGGACTCTCCTGCCTTCTGGATGGCGTGAGCCCGCGGTGAGGGTGGGAGCGGCCCTTGCCCCGGCCCCCACCACCCGAGGCTCGCTGGCCTCCCCGCTCCGGCTCCAAAGCGCAGGGCGTCAAAGCGCCCCGAGGTGGCCGCACACGCCCCCGCCGCGCCTCTGCCACTCCCGACAGTCGCATGCACAGCCCGGGGCGGCCCAGCGGGGCGGGCCCGCGGGCCTGCGGACCAGAAGGGACGGACAGAACCCGGACCGCTCCCGCCCAGTCCGTGGACTACCCAGTCCGTGGACGCGGCTCGTGAGGCTTCTCCGTGAACCACGGCGGCGGCGGCAGCAGCATGTGAACCCGCTCTTCCCCTTTATCTCGACGCGCCCTGCACGTGCGGCTCCGTGGCCTCCGGGGCGCACGCACGAGCCCGGCCCGTGTCAGGACGGGCGGGCCCGAGCCTCGGGCGAGCTCCCCGGGGCGTGGGGTGCGGCCCCACGTGAGTCACGCGGGCGCAAAGACCGGCTCCTGCGCCTGCTCCGCTCGGCTCAGCACGAGTCCGTCCACGGGTCGTTCTGGACTCGGCCAGAGGACCCACAGGCGGTCAGCAGCCTGTGATGCTGAGGACGACGCGAGCGACGGCGAGACCCGCCGGGAGAGCCGCCAAGCGTGGACCGCGCCGAGAAAACGAGAGCGGCTCCCGGCTCCCGGCTCCCACGGGCCCTTCTCACGCAGAGAACCCACCGAGCTCTGTTCCGCAGTGAGTTGTGCTTCTCTTCCAACTGGAAGAGCCCGGGGACTCCGTCCTTGAGAACTCGCGCTCGGGGAAACGAGGCGCAGCCAGGTGACCTGCGTCAAATGCATTCAAGTTAAACAGTCCTCGGAGCGAAACACCAAAACAGCGTTGGGTGCTCCTTGCCCCCCGTTCTGCCGTCCAGGGTCTCGGTTACCCACAGTCGACGCAGTCCCAACATAGTGAGTGGAACATTCCAGAAATAAACGGTTCCTGAGTTGTTTCTCGATTTACAAATGGATGCAGGGTCACCTTGGCTTTGGCTGTGCCACGGCACGCGGTGGTTCGGCGTCTACGCCCCGTAAGAAACGGCCACGCGCCGAGTCCCCTGTCGCCGCGCGCTCACGTTCCCGATGCCGCGTGTCGCACCCCCGGGGCTCATGTTTCCCGCCACGGGGACTCTGCGCCTCTTAACCCCCTCGGCCTTTCATCCCCGAATTTTAACCTGCCCCCTGCTCTGAGCAGCGCGACCCTCGTGCCAGCCGGCACTGCCGGGCCTGGGATGGGGATCATCCCCTCGACCAGCGTCTCCACGCTGCATGCACGACCCGTCCCCCCGTCACTCAGTCGCCGTCTCGACGACCCGCTCGACTGCTGTGCTGTCACTGAGGGTCTCGGGACGTTCCCCCGCAGACCGGGGCCGACCACTGTGCGACAGAACCTGTGGGGGGCTGCTAAGCTGACTCTTAGAAAATTATCTGTGACCTTAAAAACATCCTTCCTAGCAAAGGAGGACAGAAAACGAATGAGCTAAGGTCCCCACTGGAGAAAGCGGAAAACGAGGAAATACGAGGGACCATGTACGCACCCACGACCGTAACTAAATAAGGTCAGAGGGGGGTTCGTATCCTGACTCCGCCGCTCCCCTGCCGTCTGCGTTCTTGGGAGCGGTACTTGACCCCTCAAGGGCCCAACTCCCTCACGTGTAAAGCGGAGGTAAACACCAGCAGCGAAGAGGACCGCTGTGGTCAGCAAGAAACGCCACGTGTGTGGAAAGTTCAAACTGCCACCTGTTGCTATGAGTGCTGTTCCTGCTCCTCAACAATCAGCAAATCTTCGAACCAAAGGGCACGTCAGGACAGCCAGCTCCCCTAGGACTTGAGTAACGGGACCTGTGGGCACCGCGGAGAGAGCTGTCCCTAGCGTGACACAGTTTTCCGGGGTGACACGTTGGGAGAACCTTCCAGCGACACCCGTTAGTCTCGCTCTGGCATTCAGTATAGGCTATGAAGTCAGGATCTCCGCCTGGTTACTGGACGGTGCGGACTGGTCTAGCGTGCTGGGGTGAACGTCCTACGAGGTTTTAACACGGTCGTCGCACAGGAACGCAGATCCAGCACACAGGTGCCAGGACAGAGCACTGGCCCTGTAAGAGACGGACGTGCAGCCGGAATTACACGCGTTTGGGATCCGGACGCCGACGCGGACGTTTCCTCTCGGATGGGAACGCTGTCCACCTGCGGAAACTCCACGTCTGCTTTACGGTGAGCAAAGCAGGAAGGGAAGATGTAAACGCGGACCTTCTTATTTACGTGGAACACTCACCAGTGTAACGGGGAGAGGAGCAGCAACAGCACGCGACGCGAGGGGCCTGGAGACACCGTACGGCCTCTGCCCACCGTGTTGAGCCGTAAACTGCAGGTGGTCCTCCCCGTGCTGCATCCCGCCACTCCAGGTCAACAGCAGCACCCCTAACCCTGAGCTGGACCAGATCCGGGCTGTGCGCCCAGGGCTGAGCTCCTCTCACTGCACGTCTGACAGGGCGACGTCAGGTTTCAGGAAAATCATTATTAAATCTGCAGTCGACTCTGCGCAGACGGCACGAAGCAGAGGAACCGGGAACAAGGAGCGACTCGTCTACGGGAGAAATGTTTTTACACCAACTTGCCGGGGTTTGTCAGCGAGCGGAGTTAACAGGGAGGGAGGTGTGGGAGGTGCTGAACAGAAACCCCGCTGGGAGCGACTATTTGCAAATTCAGGCCGCGCAGAAGCCGCTGTGAGCATCGCTTCTCGTCCCAGCAGTCCTAGACCTGCTGACTCCCTCTCCTGCGAGTGACTGACCTCCTGGACGCCACTGCGTCATCAGCAGGGGGCTGCGGCCTGGGGGTGGGGGGCCTCCGGTGACAGTGACGCGGGCGGGGCCGTCGGGGAGACAGAGCAGCACGGTTCACACCGAGGACTCCCAAACGCCTCGTGACCCTGTCGTGCAAACACAAACCAGCTGGCGCACAGGGTCCTGACCCCCAGAGGCGAGACGGTGCGGTGGACACGCGGGAAGCACAGGAATGGCACAGACGCGGAGCCCGAGGTCCCACTGCTGCGGCTGGTTGGGGTGGCACGGGGCACGCAGCAGCGCCAGGCTGGGCCTGCACGCGAGCCGTCGGCAATGGGGGCGGGGAGCATGGGCTGGGGGCCTGCAGAGTGGCCTGCGGTTGTCCCTGTGGACGTTCCGGTCACAGGGGGCTGGCCACCGGCCCCACGGCCCAGGGCAGGCCCCACTGTGGGACCCACCGGGGACATCACAGACTCGATGCCCTTGGCCCAGCCTGGGTCCGTGCGCTCCTCCAAGCTCACAGCCTCTGAGCTGCTCTCTGCCGCAGCAGTGGCACTGGCTGCGCACGACACGACTCTCCCCAGACTGAGCGCCTCGACGGCAAGAAGGACTCGTACTCATCCCGCCCGGCTGCCCGGGAGGACCCAGCTCGCAGCAGCTGCTCGGGGAGCGTTTCCCGGACAAAGGCTGGCTGGCTGAAGGGACGGCTGGAGCGAGCAGGACCTCCCCGCCACACCCCCACGCACAGAGGCGCCCAGCGCCAGCCCGAGGCCTCGGAGGGCAGACCTCTCTGCCGTGAGAAGTCTGTGACCCCGGGTGTGACCCGCCTCGTCCCAGGCCCAACTAAAGCCCTGGGCTTCACCAGAGCCGCCACCAAGCGAAGCTCCGGGCGTCTGCCCTCCGGCACCCGTGGCTGCTCGGCACCGCTGCGGGCCGCCTTTTGTCCTCCCTTGTGCCGCCTCAGCAGCTTTCCAGATTGGGCCAGGCAGTGTGATCCAAACGAGCGACACGGGGGTTCAATTTGGGGTCGTCGCACTTTCCTGCCTCGGAAGGGGAAGACCTCGACTTTGCACATCCGTCCGCCAGGGCCCAGGAACTCCCCGCAACCGCAGGCTGAGCGCAGGCTGTGCGGGGAGCCTGCCCTCCTCGGGGCGCCGGGACCCTGGCAGCGTGCAGGACACTGGACGGGGCGGGGAGGCCGAGCACACCGGCGGCTTCTCTGGGCCTCCGCCTTCTGGGCCGGCAGTCGACGGCGGGAGCCTCTGGGCTGTTTGGGGACTCGCACGCCTGCACCAGTGCAGAGGCTGGCCGCCGGCACTGCGATTCCGGCCCTGGTCATCAGAATCCACGGCCTTCTGCGGCCGCGGCAAGAGCGCAGGACCCACTTGGCCACGTGAACTGTCGAGCTGCCCTGCAGGAGGTCTGTGCGAAAGGCTCAGGATTTGGAGGGACCTCCAGAAACTCCCGTTCTCCTTCGTGGCAGACGAGCAGACACCGTCTCAGCCCGGAGGGAGGCGGGTGCGGCAGCGGATGCAGCACCACCCAGTCGCCTGCCCGCCCGGGAGGCTGCCCAGCACGGGGCACGCTTAATGGAGGCCGGGCTGTGCCTCTCACGGCTGTGTGATCTGGGTGGGGACAGAAGCCGCTGTGAGCTTTGCCCTCCTCATCAGCAAAGAGGTCAAAGGCGAGTGAAGCCAATCCCGACACGCAGTCTGTGAATGGAAAAGGAGCGACGACGCTGCCCGTGAACTCTGAGCCTCCAGTGTCCGGGGACTCTGGAAACGGGAGGGGTCCCTCCCCCAAACGCAAACCATGCCAGGTCAACGAGAGGTCGTTTGGGGTGCGGAGTGGGAGGCGGGAGGGGCCTGGGCTCCGGGCTGCTCAGATCCCCATCCAAGGCCGAGGGAATTTCCTGCGGCCGGCTTTGCTGTCCCTGGACTCTTCCTGCATCCATAAAGATGAAGACATTCCTCCCCCAGGGCTGGATCTGGGGCTGCGCGCCTGGCCCCCGGAAAGCCCAGGCTCCCTCCTCCTCCTGCCTCTAAGGGGCAGCTCTGCGTGCTCCACGTTCCCCTCAATGCTCTGGACTTGCTCACTCACACCGAAATGCGCTGCCTCAGGGGTTCCCAGCCAGACGTAAGCCCTCTTTTCAGGGTGTGATCAGGCAGCAGCTGGGGCAGAAGGGAAGGGGGACGCTGGCACGCCCGCTGGGTCTCTGCACGCAGCGCCTCAGAGGCCTCCCCTGGCCCTGACCCCAGGCGGCGAGCTCTGAGGCAGGCACCCAGGCCCGGGGAGCAGCTGCGCCGTGACAGGAAGGGTGGCTCCACTAAGCGACTGGGGACACTGAGTCTGCAGGCAGCACTGGGTCTGCTTGTGCCCGTATGTGGGTTTACATGGGATCTCCTGGGCCGTGGCCCAGAACGGGGCCCTCTCCGCCCGCGGCAGAGGTCGCCTGGGACACCTGCCGGGAGAGCCAGCAGTCTGCGTGTGGACGGTGACAGTTCCACGCGGCAGAGCTGCGTCTGCTCCTCTCCTTGGGGACGTGATTCAGAGCCGGACTGGTGACATGGCGCGCGGGCTGCGGGAGGCGACGCGCAGGTCCGGGGGCTTCCGTTCGGCGCACACGTCTTCAGTCTGGCCCCCTCCCCGGGACTCAGGGTGAGGAAGGCTGACGAAGCCCCGTCCCTCAACGCCCCCAGGGCCTGTGCTGGGAGGAGCGGGGTCAGGCCTGGAAAAGGTGGATCCCTTCTCCCAGCCGCACGTCCCCAGGCAGGGGGCCTGTCCTCAAGTGCACAATGCTCGCGACCCCGAAACCTGACTCTCGGGACTCTTTGGTAGTCAGCCGACATTTGGTAGGTGAAAAGGTCCATGCCCTCTCAGGGCCTGTCACAGCACCTGAACACTGGGATCTGACTCTGCCACACACCCCAGGTCTACACGGAGCAGTGCAGTGGGGAGCACGTCACCTTCGGGGTCTGATGATGCCCAGTTCAAACGCTGACTCTGCCACCTACATCCGACCTGCCACGCCCCCTAGCATGTGGCCCCCGTTCCACACCTGCCGGAGGGAGGACGTGCAGTGGTTTGCTCACTGCGGGAGTGATCGCTAACTGAAGTGATTCAGAAGCAAGCCAGGTCCGCAGCCGCGCCACCCTGCACGTGCCGATCTCGTCCGATGGCGGAAGCTCAGCAGGGCGGGCCTGGTTAGTAGCTGGATGGGAGACCACCTAGCTATGCCGGGTGTTGCAGGTGTTTTGAAAAGAAAGAAAGGAAAAGCACGTTACAGAGTTACTGATATTTTCAACCCAAGGGGCTCTGCACAGAGATGTCCCCAGTAAGCCCCAGATGAGTGTGCGCTACGCCCTTCCTCGTTGATATTCTTGTGCTCCAAAGGGTGACACGAGGCGTTTTCCCACCTCTCCACACGGATGTCCTGGACGCAGCAAACAAACCAGAACACACCGCACGAGGACAGGCAGGTGAGACTGTGAGAGCCAACCACACCCTTGGAGACTGGACCACGCAGACGGACGCTGTTTTCGTTGCTGTTCTGAGCCCAACCGAGTCTCACCAAGTGACCCCAGGAGCGTCCAGCACCCCGTGCCACACGAGAGGACGGGGGCTCTCTGCCCCATTCTACACGCCCCGCCCCCGTCCACCCATGCCCCTGCCTGGCTGCTTTCTGTCGCACGGACACGGACGGGTCTCTGGGACGTGCCTGCTCCTCCGGGCAGCTACTGCCTGTCCCCCAGGGCCTCCGGTGCCCCTCCTCACACTCCGGAGCGGGCACCTCCAGGGCTGAGTCAGCTTCCGTAAGTGCAAGCTCGCGGAAGGGTCAGGGGTCTCACTCTCCTCGGGGCAGGACGGGCTCGGAGGGGACAGCGCTCACCCACTGACCCCGAGTTCCACTTAACATAGAAGGAAGCCGAGGCACGACGAGGTTAAGAGTGATCCAGCGTCCGGGCTGGAGAGCCGGTGTGCAGACGTGCCGGTGTGCCCGCCGGGGTCACCTGGGCCGTGACTGCCACGCCCGGGCCAGTGAAGCCTGGGTGTCTGGAGGCAGGGCCCAGGCGTCCGCCCCAGGCAGCTGAGGCTGCAGACCACGGAGCCAGAGTGCGGGGCCCCTCATGAGCACGCCAGCCGCGAGGCTCACGTGCTCTCGGCCCTTTTCCTGGAGACTCTGACGTCACGGCCTGCACGCCTGGGTCATTCGAAGCTCCCAGGCGACTCCGACCCGCAGCCACGGGGGAGAAAATCAGGACGCCCCACCAGAGCAAGCAACGAGAGGACCCGTCCAGCGGCTGCAGCCCATCGCATGTGCGCCCGCGTCCACACCCCAGGGCGCAGAAGCATGTGCTGTTGTGGGAAGAGCATCCTGCGAGTCTGTCCTCACGCTCGCTCAGGTGTCACCCAGTTACCGTCAACTGCCGTCCCCGCAGGAACGGACTGAGTTTGCGTTCGTCAGCCACGAGGAAAGGATTATTCGGAAGCAACAACGCAGTGGAGAACCGTCTTTAATATAACGGATGTGAAGCTCGGTCACTGCCATCAAACGCTGTCCCTGAAACCTGAGCTTGGCCCGTCATCTGCTGAGGACATTTTCTGGGACGAGACTCGCTCGAGTCAGGGGGAAATTCCTGCTCTCACTTGTTTTTAAGTAACGTTGCCCACGCTGCCAAAGCCCTTCAGCCTCCCCGCTTACCTCCCAACTCTCAGGAGGAAGCCTCGGACAAAGGCCCCCGCCCCCTACAGCTGTCCTCCTGGGGGAGGCCCAAACCCGGTCACGGAGAAAACTTCCAATGAGCAAAATGAAGACCTCGCCGAGCTCAAAGCCCGAAGACGGGGTCCCTCCTCGAGTCCCTGCTGCCCTGGGCCGTCCGGAGCAGGAGCACGGGGGTTCCGAGGCTGTGAGTGTCAGTCACCTACCCTTATCAGTTCTCCGTCCAACACTTAGCATCTCAAAGCTGGCTGGAAAAGTGATAAGGGGACGTGACTGGCTGCTGACGCGGCTCTGCAGGATGAGAGGGAAACAGACCTCGGACTTCCTGCAGGACGCCCACCTCCCCCCAGAGCCCCCTCTGCCCTCCCTCTTTGTCCCGGCCTCTCCCTGAGCCTCTCCTCTCGACGTGTGTGTTTCTGCACATAGAGACTGAGACAGGCGGCCCCGGGTAGCTAGGGAGAGTAGCGGGACCTTTGCGCTTCTTAAAAAGTCAATTTAAGCGTTAAATTAATCTGAACTCTCAAATTAGTCAATAACCCAAAGTTAGCAAAGTCTTTACCGAACAGCTCCTGCAGGTCCGAGGCGCATTCCGCTCTGCGGGCTCTGCCTCCGAACCCACACCCGCATGCCATTCATAAAGTCCCGGCCGGAGTCTCCGCCCTGGGCCGGGATTGGTCCTGCACGGGTGCTGGCCTGGGGCCAGGACCCGTCAGTCAGCTGCAGGGCTGCTCCAGCTGGACGTGTCCACTGGGCCGTGTGGCCTTGATGGGATTAGGCCAGGGTGGGGCAGGGGCCGAGGTGAGTGACCTCCCGTGCACCTGAGCCCTCCATCCTGACCGTCAGGCCGCAGCCTCCCCTCCTGGCTGCTGACCTTCCACTCTGACCCACACAGAGTCTGCGAACCACAGGCTACTGCTGCCATGGCTCCAGCGGCAAGGCCTCTGCACGTCCTCCACGTCCTCCGGGATGAAACCGAAGGAAATTCAGGGCGGACTTGCCCAGAGCAGAGGCGGCTCTGGGTCCCGTCTGCCCGCCACGCACTCCCTGGCTCTGTGACCCTGAGGATGTCACCAAACCTCGAGCCCTGGCCCCCTGACTTGGAAGTTGCAGGCTCGAGAGTCTAGGGCTCCGAAAAGCGGACGGAGTCAGGGGCTGTGCCGGCACAGTCTGGCCAGAGCTCGGGGAGGCGGGCACCGCGCAGTCTCGGTCCTGGCCTGAGGGACACGGAAGGCCCTGGCCTCAGCGGGTCCAGGCTCACTCTGGGTCCCTAGGCTGGGCCTCTTCAGGAAGAGGGGGCTGGACGGTGACACGTGCTTGTTCCCATCCGGGCCACCCCCCTCTCCCACGCAGCAGATGGAGCCAGGCTGGGCCCGGGCCGGAGCGTGCTCGCGGCGCAGAAAGCAGCTGTGCTGGGAGCAGCCTAGGCCCGCGCCTGGGGGACGGGAAACTGCTAACTGACTCAAGGGCCCGGACGGTGACAGGGGGAAACACAACAATCTGTCCCCTACTCGCCCCAAGTCCCCCAGACCACCTGCCCTGGCCGAGTGGTGAGACGCGCACGACCTGGACACTACGACCGCGCGCTGCGTCGGCACTCGGCTCCAGTCACCGCCGGGCCAGCAGGGCCAAGAGGGGCCTGGCGAGGTGTCTGGAGGGGCCTCTGCACGCTTCCATCCGAGCTGCCGGGCCCTCCGGCCCGCGAGGCCACACACAGGCCACACGCACACACGCACGCACACCGCAGCCAGAACAGAAACTCTGCGCGCCTCCTCGACTCCGTTGTGTCTCCATCACTTCCTTCCAGAACATGTTCAGAAACCACCAACGTACGTGTCACTGAAGCTCTAAGCACGGGCCATCGCCGGTTCGCTCTCACCCACGGGTTGTGGGACTTGAGTTTGCCCACTTTCGACACACTTGCTTAGGGGCCATTCGGCCCACAGTCCCACCATCTTCTTTGTGCAGAATAAAGACGGGTTCAGAGAGCGTAAGCAACTTGCCCAAGGCTTCACAGCTGGCTGGAACTCGATGCCAGACATTCTGTCTGCGCCCAGTTTCTCCTGTGTCTCCCCCTACCCCACCCCCACTGTACGAATGAGGGGGTGGGCACACCCTGCGACACCTCGCACGGAGTCCCAGGCCTTCGAGAACAATTCCCTGTTCATCGGCCAGAGACCCCAGGGCCAGCCTGGAGGGAGAGCAGAGGGATGGCGGGGTGCGGCCCGCACCAGGGCCTTTGGTAATCCCTCCGCCTGCCCGGCTGGCTCCGTGGCTTATGTAACCCTCACCCTCCCAGTTCCCGGCCAGCTGGTCTGTCACATCCACTGTGCATCTCACATAATCCCCTCCTGCCGACTGACTGGCTTGCCATGGCCCGTCCGCCAGCCAGTCAGTACATTCCCTACGGGCAGCGCCGGCGGCCACCCTCGACCAGCCGGCCCGCCCCACCCCACCCCTGCCACAGACGTCCTTGCTCCGCGGCTGACGGGCAACGCAGGCTTTGGAAGGGACGGGACCAGGACAGGCAGAGGGAAAGGCGGGCCTGGTGCAGAGCCCTTCCAGAGCCCTGTGCTCTGGCCGTGACCTCTGCCCCGCCGGCCTGCCTGCGGGCTCACCACGCCCAGTTTAATGAGCTCAGGAATGCTGCCTGGCAGACGGCTGTTTGCCTTGGCCCCTCTGAGCTGCAGGACCGCTCAGAATGTCCGTCCAGGGGCAGCGTGCGTCTGCTGCCTTCTGGAGCACAGCAGGAGGACGGAAAACATGCACCGGCCCACCCTGTGGGGAGCCGGGAGGCGCCCCTCTCTGAGGCCCGTGCGCCTGGGCCACGGCAGGGTCCGAAAGGCCACACACGGCAGCCGCGCCCCCGAAGCCGCACGCCCGTGGGAAGGCACTGGGAAGCACCAGCTGTGTGCCGGCTCTGGGCTGGGGCCCTGGGACAGAGCTGGCACAGAGCTGCAGGCGGTGGGGAATGTGGGCACCCTGGGCAGCCACCCCCGAACGAGGCAGGAGAGGGAAACGGCAGCACGGAAACGGGCCGTGACTCCCAGACCAAACCGAGACCTGCCTGCGACGCCGTCCTCACTCAGGCTGGTCTGTGGGAGACAAGACAGAGGCGAGGCGGAGGACGGGCCCAGCCTGGGGCAGGCTCCAAGGCCACGCGCGGCCCCGCACGGGAAGCGGCGAGGAGCGGGCGGACGTGGGACGCGCCTCACACGCCTGCCCGCCCTGCGCCTGGTCTCCGTCTCCCCGGAGAGAAGGGAAGCTGGGAGGACAGGAACTCTCACCCCCACCGCTCCGGGTGCCCGCCCGCCCCAGGGCCAGACTCCCAGCCACACTCGGGTGCCCGTGACGCCTCGCCCTGCCCGACTGCCACGGGAAGGCGCCCTCGCCCACCCCGCTTCCCGTGGCCACTGAAGCCAGCTCCCTCCGGCTGCCCGCCGTGCTGCGGGCTCGCGACTGCGCGCCACGCGGCTGGCACGCGGCCCTCCGCCGCGCAGCCTCCCACCGCCCCTTCCCAGCACCAGCGGGTCCGCGTGGCTGGAGGAAAGCCGGGGGGAGGCATCGGGTCTCCCTGTGGCCGTCGAAGTACATCGCATGGCACACGGGGCCTCCTCCCCACAGGGCACCGTCACCGATCGCTAGTCCACTCCCGCCACGCGCCGCCAGAGTTCCTCAGCATCACGTGATCGCGACACGGACCCGCAGGTGCCTTCCCACGGCTCCAGGCTCAAGCCAACTGAGACGTTTCCTTCTAACATGACACACTGTGAGTCCACCAGACAGACGGACCATCAAAATGCACCCAAAACAGCACAGGTCCATACGGACGCCCCCAGCGGACATGCTTCGTACGTGCTCTGACACAGCCAACAAGCAGGACGCAGAGACGCGCTGTGCCCCTGGCCTCCCGCTCCCGGGCTGCCCACGCTCCCAAGGTCTGTGCTGCTCCACCAAGGGGCTCCTGCCTGGCCTGGGGAGCTCACCCCTGCAGGAAACGCGTCCCTGACGGCCGGCCTCGGCGGACAGTGCCGACACAGGTGCTCCCAGGTCCCCAGCAGGCCTGGGCCCCAGCTGCCCGCAGCGGCTCACACACTCTGCTCATCCCCCCTTCCCCGTCTCACTCCCCACCCAGCCTCCCAGACAAGCCAAAGAGTGTGCTTTTGCACGATCACGGCCTAAGACTACCTCCCTGCCACCGTAACACGTTTTACCAAAACTGGACGACGTGTTTCTAGCCCATGCCCGAGGCCGCACGTCTGCCTGCAACTCGCAGGAAAAAATGGAATTCTGAAACAAAGGGATCCTGCCGGAAGCCCCTCAGGAGTGGCTGTCACATGTCATCGAATCTTAGAGCTGTGATGTCTGCAGGGGCTGCCCAGGTTCAGCTCCCCGCTTCCCAAGTGGGCGGCCAGGACATCAAAGGAATGAGCCGCGCCACCCCCTGGGTCACGACGGAGCTGGAACACGCTGTGCTGGACGTGGAAGTCCGGCCTGGACCCTCTGTGCAGTGCTGCTGCGGAACGGTCGGGCCACGCGGCAAGTGCCTCCTGAGGTCACAGGTGGTAAGTTCACAGCCGAGGAACAGCAAGTTCTAACGTGCCACCTCTCTCCTGTGAACCCTGCAAAACCCCAAAGAGAAAGCACCTAGCCTGTCGGAGCCCATGTGTCGCCACGGCAAGGAGAAGTCAGTTCTGGAAGCAACTGTCTACACAGGGTAGGCCCAGGGAAGGTTTGCGAAAACGCCAGCCGCGTCCGCAGAACACGTCCTGGCCTTGGCCAGAGAGTCCCGCGGCTCCTCAGCAGAGAACAGAGACTCTCCACTCCCAGTGGAGCGCTCCGGCCCCAAGAGGGAACAACGGAGCTCAAGCAAGCGCTCCCCAAAGGCCGCACCTCCTCCGTGACACACTCGTGGGAGCACAGCGGTGTAGCTGCTGGGCTGGCCAGAGACCAGAGAGAAAGCCCGCGACAGGACGTGGGCCCGTTACCCAAAGGCCGAGCAGCGCTGCTCAGGGCCAGCGCAGGCCAGCAGCTCAGGCAGCCCCCTGCACAGCCAGGTCCCCTCAGGCCCTCCCCGCTGTGCCCCAGCTGGTAAGGACACGCCAGTCTCACAAAAGGGCAACCTTCTCCTGCAGGACACGAGCTGCCTTTACAGCTGTGACCCACTCTGCACCTCCCTCAAGGCATTTCATTACGGACCACGAAAGGTGAAACGTGCGCGAACCCCAAAGTACCTACGCGGGGCACAAAAGGAGAGAAAAGCATACGACCATGTCAACAGACCGAAGAAAGGCACTTCATAAAGTCCATGGTCTGCTGACACCGCCCCCCCGGAGGCCCACCAGCCACCGCTGGCCAGGAAGGAGTGGGGTCGGGCATGGCCGCAGCCATGAGCTTCAGTCCAGGCGCGATGGTGCCGCCCACATGCAGCAGGAGGCACGATGTGCCGGCCTCATCAGGCTGCCACCTGCACACCTCAAAGGCACAGTGCAGACGAGGACACAGGACAGGACGTCGCCAAGAGCCCTTCCGGCCGGGGCACACTCAGGGCACCTCCCTCATTCAGGTGGGAACAATGGAGGACCCTCCCCCAGTGCCACCTGTCCCATCTGCCTGAGAATCCAGGACCCTGGCCCCTAGGACGACTCATCCGCTCCGCTCCTGGCCCCCTCCAGGGCGCCCTGTGCCAACCAAAAGCACTGACCGAGCCTCGGCCGCTCTGCTGTAGCCACGTTCTCAGCAGCAGCTTCGGAGCCACCTCTGCCTCCAGAACACACCACCCGCACGAGGCATGCGACCAGCCCCACCCTGTTGCTACACCGCAACCTCCAGACACCCCTGAAGGGCAGATGCCCTGCCTCCAAGGACGACTCCGGTCCATCCACGCGTGTCAGTCCCTACCTGTGCGTTCAGAGGCCTGGGGGGAATCAGGCTTCGTCCTTCCTCCTGGTTCACACACGTGCGAGGTCAACGATGGCGAACGGACGGAGGCCGGCTCGCGGCATCTCATCAGAGGTAGCTCAAGGCTCACGTGCGCTGGCCACGTCACTCGAAGGAGAAGACTGCCACCCCAGCCCCACGCGAGCCTGGAGAGGAAGGTCCACAAAGTCTGCTGATTTCCTCGGAATCCAACGACGTTCTCAGCCCGGCTGATGGCGTCCATCCCCTCGATGACCGTCACGTGAGGAAGGGAGGCCGGACCCCAGACCCGAAGGCAAGGCCGTAAAACCAGGGCGCTGTCTCAGCAGGTTCCTAGGGCAGAAGAGGTGGTTGACCACACTTTAATTGCTTTAAACTGATCTCTAACGTCTACAAAGTGGCCACGAGCTGTTCCCAAGCCAACCCGGGCTCACGCAAAACGTCTGTCGACTTGAGATCGCCCAAACCATGTGCTCTAACAGTCACAGTGGATGTGGATTTTGGGGACACTGCTTTCAAATCCAGCTAGCCAGCCCTGAGCACACTCAGCCCGCCCGGCCTTCCCGAGGAGACGCCGCCAAAGGTGCTGGCCTTCGGTTCCCGTCTCCTCCGTTCGTGACTCCCCTGAGTGTTCTCCCCAGGGCGTGAGCATCATAAAACTGTAAACCTCATTCCAGTTCCTCTGACCTGCATCTGGCCTCACCGCACCATCCCCAAATCATGTGGTCAGACCAAACGAAGACCAAGAGTCAAAACGGACAGCTGAACGGTCGTTCATCGAGGGAAATGAGCGAACACAGTGGACTGGAAGCGAAGAGAAAACCCCCAGAAAACCCCCAGAAAAGGAAGAAAGCAAAGGATCTTCCTGCAAAGAGACCGTTACGCGCACCGGGCTTCACAGATGAGCGTGGAATGTGTTAGAGATCGCTGGCATCAGGATTTCAGGGAGGCGACCTCATAGACACGCTGAGTGGTGAGAAGTTATACACCCAGGTGGACAGGAAACCAACGCGACAGCCCTAACCGCAGCCCACTGTCGCCTGCAAGGTCAGAGCCGCTAACCAGACGTGGCCGTAACTTAGATGAGGACGTGGAAAGCAGCTCATCCTATCTGCAAATGCCAAAGTCAAACGCGGCCCAGGACAAGCTGCACGGCGGTCAGGTGCACGAGAACCCTGCACAGCAGCACGGCCTGGCGAGGGACAGGCCGGGGACAGGGTCTACCTGGGATCACATCCCAGCCCACCACTCACTGCCCAGCTCTCTTTGGCCTGAGCTTCAGCCGTCACGCGGATGAGTGTCTTCCCACTAAAGCGCCGGGTGAGGGGAAAGTGGGGGCCAGGGCCAGGTGACCCTGGCCTGCTCGGTGTCTGCGGAGACGGCGGGAGGTGGACAAGGAGGCCCCTTCTGACAGGAAAGCACGGTGTGCACATGCTCTGGGTCTCTTGGGCCTCGTGTACAAAGAGAAGCATGACCCCCCCCCCAAAGTCTGATGGTTTACCAAACGTCCGGGAAACCCCCAGGGCAGAAGGCTGGCCGGCTGGGTGGCGGCAGCTCTCCCTGCCCAGGCTGGGAGCACCGCTGGGGCAGGCCTGGCGCCAGCCAGCACCTGCTCTCAGGCAGGTGTGCCTGCGGCATCACGGAGGGAGCGGCAGCGGAGGTAGGGACTTCCGCATGGGTAGCCTCCCAGCCCGGCAAAGGCCGGAGCAGGATGTGGTCTGGGGAGTGTCTGGGCCCAACCCTCGGGCACCGTCACCACCCCAGGAAATGAGGGATCCAGACAGAAATGAGGAAATGTGGGCAACGTCAGGCAGCCGGCACAAGAGCCGACACGCCACCTGCCCACGTCCAGGCCAGGCAGGGGCCATTTTCAGAGACCCCTCCCTGTCAGTCCTAACGCCCGGCTCGTGCTGGCTGCAAGACACGATGACGGCCCCAGCCTGGCCATCTCCTAGTTTCATGACCGGCCACGTCACTCAACACCCCCGAACCTCCAAGTGTGCCGGCCGCTCCACCGCAGGACGCCTGGCTTCCCGGGGCCGGGGTGGGGAAGGGATGAACTGGTCAGGGTCGGGGGCTTAGAGCAGGGCCAGCCACACGGCAGACTGACAGCGGATGCCTTCCTCCTCCTCTGCACCCCTGCTTTGTGCGCTGCAGGAGCCAGAGTGGGGGCATTTTAGGGAGTAGCTCTGAAAGCGACCGGGCTTTCGGGGCGAGAAGAGAAGGGCGAAGCTGGGGACCAGAGCTCGTCACTGTGGCCCGGAAGGGGCTGGACCACCGCGACCCGAGTCCTCCAGCTCTGCCCCTTGTTGAGCCCCAGCCCTGCAGCTGCCGGGGCTAGTTCTCACCGTCCTCCCCAGCTGCAGCCAGGGGCGCCCCTTCCCGCCCCGCCCCGGCCGGTCCCCCGCCCACAGCCGCACCTGCGCCTCGGCCCAGCTGCCGCAGCCCTTCCTCGCCACGAGGCGGCGCCAGCGCCCCGCGGCAGAGGAGTCACAGCCGGACCCGGGGAAACCACCCCTGAGGACAGGCGGGGCAGCTGAGGCGAGGGAAGGCGGGGGCCTCCTCGCGCTGCCCCGAGAGATCCCCCTCGCCTTTCCCCTCCAGCCTCAGGGCCTCCCCTCCGACCCAGAGGCCATTCGGACCAGAACCGGTTTCCACGACTCAGAGCCGGGCTTCCTGGAAGCCCTGGGGGGCTGGAAGCAGAAGGGGGCTGTGTCCAGGCGTCCGGCTGAGCCCTCCCCGCTCACCCCCTCCAGGCCAGCCCCACTCCGTCTCCTGGGTCGCAGGCTGCGCTTCCACATCCAAACGTCACTCGAACAAAGAGATGCGACTGCAGCAGCTTGAAAACCCCTGGCCCAGCGGGGCCGAGGGTGCGGACGCTCTGAGCGCCCAGGAGCCCAGGACGGTGGCTGATGATTCGCAGGGCACCCTCCCCCTGGGGGGCTGCACATCGGCTGAGACACGGGTGAAGGAGCACGATGGACGTGTGCCTCCTGAAATGTGTCCTCAACATCCACCTTTTAAAACTTTGGACGTCTATTTCCAGGTGGCGAAGCAACGCATCTCGTCGCTGCTTTTTAAACATCGGATGTTCAGAAGAGCACTCGCTCGAACCGAAACCAACGCCCCAGTGGACCCCAGCCCTGCCCTTGGCCTGGAAAGCAGTGAGGCGTCAGCTGCCCCAGCCCCCCGCCCCCGCCCCCAGAAACAGCAGTCAAACCCTCACCCCTGGCTCTCCAGGCCCTGGCCGCTCTCAGATGAGCACACCCGGGCCCACGCAGGTCAGCACCACGCAGCACGCCGGCATCACCTCTGCGCGAGAATGACAACAGCGAGCGTGTTAAGTGAGAAACTAATCGCGGGGTCCAGGGGTACGGACAAAGAGCGCCGTCCAGGGAGGGCTCTGACCGCTGACCCCACCCCAGAGGGCAGGCGGGCAGTGCCGGGAGCGCACTTGGCAACGGGCTCCCCCACGTGGCCCTGCACCTGCCTCGGCTCTCAGAGCTCCCACTGGTGCTCAGCATCACGCTGACAGGTCCACATCTGACTGACGGCCCAGCCCACAGCCAGCCGGACGGCACACCCGGATCGCGCAGAACCCTGCAGGATGGAACGGGACATCCGACCTTTGCCGACAGGCATGCGAACGCCATTGCTGCCGACTCCCTCAGGGCTGGGTGTTTGGGGCGGTCGCCCATCTAGCCCACGACACCCTGTGAGACACCCACAGTGACCGCGTCTAGAGACAGGGAAACTGAGGCTCGGGAGTCAGCACACCGGCCTGAGGCCGCCTGAGCAGGGGCCAAGCCCGCGATCGGCCCACACTGCCCAGGGCGGAAGGCAGGCCTGTGTGCAGCCTCTTTTCATCTCTGCACTTGGCAGACGAGAGAAGCGAGGCCCAGAGAGGGGCTCCCATCCTGAACAGCCCTTGCGCCACCCCCTGGGGCCAGCGTGGGAGCCGCTGAGATGCTCAGAGGAGGGCGCGCTGCGCCGCTCCCTCCGTCCTGACGCGGCGCTGTGGACGCCCGCTTCCCGCTCACCAGTCTGGGCAGGGGGAGGGGGGGGTCACGGAAGGAAACGTTTAAAAAGTCTTCAGTCAGGGAATTTCACGGAACAATTACCGAAAGCGGCCGCACACCGCTGCCCGCCTCCGGGGGGATGAGGGCTCGCCCTCTGGATCCTAAACACACGTGACTCTTGGCCTCCCACAAAGACACAGCCACAAGTGTCCCTAGAGACCACTGACCCCACCCTCGCACCTCATAGGAAAATGGAGGCCCGAGCAGTTTTCTGCTCGAAGTCACACGACGACAGGCGCAGGACTGGGGGTGGGCACCCCAACTCCAGCCCCAGGCCCCCAGACCCTCCCAGCCTCTCCCAAGCCAAAAGACAGACGGAGCCCGCGCCAGGGCTTCCAGAGTCCCCAGTGTGCTCAGCTCGTCGCAGTGTTACCATGGTTACAGGGAACAGGGGCCACTGGGAAGCCCAGCACGTCAGTCAGCGATGAGGGACACGCCTCCCCAGTGGCACACTGCGCACGGGCCGGCCGCCCTGAGCCGGTGGCACGCTGGCCCCGGGGTCAGGGCAGGAGCCGGTGGCGACCGGGGGAGAAGCTGTGCTGGGGCCTGGCCTGGTGGTCCACGGCACTGCTCGGGCAGACAGGGAGTGGCTATGGGTGAGGGATGGAGAAGGGGACACTGTCTGCGTCCTGTGCCGCCCACACGGGCAGCGACGGGCAGGTGGATTTCATCAGCCCTGGATTTTGCCTCTGACTAAACAGAGGCTGAGCTCACTAAGACGCTGGGCTCTAAATTTAGCACCAAACTGGGAAACTGGTGCTCTGGCCCCGCTGCCCGTGGCACAGTGGTCTGCGAAGGGCCACCCCGTCTGCCCACTGCACAATGGCTGTCCTGACACCCGGCCCCTCACCCAGGGCCCCCGGGCTGCAAGGAACAGAGCCTCAAAGACCCTCCCGGAACAGGCTGCTGTTCCCTGGGGAGGGAGACGGGGCGAGTCAGACCCTCGAGGCAGCGCCCCGCCTCCGAGGCCTGGAGGGCACCCCCGCCAGGCCCACGCCCACGCTGCACCCCGCCCTGCCCCGGCTGGTACTCTGGGCTGTGGCCCTGGGCTGGGCACTGACCGCCCCTCCCTCCAAGCTTCCCTGCAGGGTGGGCACTGCGTCAGGGCACGGCCCCTGAACGGCAGAACCAGGCGGCCTCCCCGCGTCCTCGCGTCAGCTCCCCGAACCCCCACAAAACGCTGCAACCTGGGCACTGGGATGCTCCCGTTCTGCACGCTGGAAACCCGAAGCTTCCAGAGCGAACGTCTGCCTCACGACACACAGCTGGGGCCGCCCAGTACCAGGCCCCTGCTGCTCTTCGGGGCTCCACTCCCCGCCCACGCCCCTGTGCTTGGAAACCCCCAACCCCAGCCAGCACCTGGCGCCGGAGCTCGGCCCGGCTGCTGCCGCCTCTGACCTCCCCCTGCCTGCGAGGACAGCCGGGTTAGGACGAGCGGGCGGCCCCGTGACCCCGGCTCGCAGCGCCCGAGCACGGAATGAGCCTCTTGGGGACGCAGCGTCCCCGGCTTTCATAGACGGAGGCTTTGTAACGCGTCACCTTGAACTCCACTTCCCAGAATTCCCTCTTCGGTGCACTCCCTTAGGGTGGGCCACGGGAAGCTGGCGGCGCCACGCGACAGTGTGGCTCGGACAGGTTGTGGCTTATCTGTGGGCTCAGCGCTTGCTGCGGGGCCTGCGACTGCCCCAGCTCCCCGGCAGCGCCTCCGGGCCAGGTCCGTGTCCTGCTGCAGGAGAGGGCACCAGCTTCCCCCCAGGGACATTCGTACCATCCGAGCTGGAGGCGGCGAGGTCGACACCGCTCCCAGAGCTGTGGCTTCCAGCTGGGATGACCACCTCCTTCCGGCCTGCCCGGACCCTCCCACTCTTAAAAGTGAAAGTCTGTCACCTTGGGGACCCCTCGATCCCAGAGAAACAGGACATGGCTGGGCGTCTGGTTCCAGCTCCTGCTTACATGCTCCAGCTGGCTCTCACTCTCCGCCTGCCCATCCGGCTCCCTCCCCGCTGCCTGCCCTGAGGAATTCAAGGCCCAAGACAGATGCAAAGAAACAGCCTCATCAGCCCAAGCTGTCACGGCCAAAGCCAGTGAGACAGGCAGGCAGGCAGGCAGATGGACAGATGATGGACAGATGACGAATGCAGAGACAGACAGATGACGGATGGAGACGGGGGGCGGGGAGATGGACAGACGGATGGGCAGAGAGATGATGCTGGATGGGAGACTGAATGCTAAGCAGGGAAGGGTGAGCAGGTGGATAACTGGGAGGTAGATGGTGGATGGAAGGAGGAGTGGATAAACGGGTAGATGATGGTAGGGGGTGGGTGGACAGACGGATGGGCAGAGACAGATGCCAGGAGATAGAGTGTGCCTCCCAGAGCTGTGGGCAGTAAATGAGACATGCACAGTGCCTGGCACGGAGGACACAGCCAGCGCACGTCACCTGGGGTAGCTAGGACTTAACTCGGGTCTCTAAGTGCTCCTGTGTAAAATGGCAACGACAACAGGTACTCACTCCTCCGACCCTCGGAGCCACAGACCGTGGTCAGCATCGATCTAGGGAGATGGCAGTTCCCTCTGGTGGGGTGTCGTTCAGGCAGGAGTCTGGGAAGCCAGCCGCCGTGCTGGCCACGTTCTGTGCTTCCGAAGGTGGTGGTCACACAGGCGTGTGCATGTGTGAAGCCTCGCTGAGCTGTACTCGTGACGTGAGCACCCTTCACTGCAGCACGTTATAATCTGATGAAACGAACACCTTAACGTGATGGGAGAACCCAAAAAACCACCTAAGGCTCCTCTGCACCAGTGTGTCCCCTCGTGGAACTGCTTTGGTCCAGTAACCACATCCATGACAATGGGTAAACCTTGCCAGAGGTCAGGAAACCATGGGTCCACGTGACCCCCTCGCCCCCAAATTCTCTAGATCTCTGTTTCAAACAAACAAGACACACAGGCAGGTACAGAGGAGGTCTGCTAAGACGTGAGGAATGATGCGCCTGAAGCATCAGGGCTCCCCTCACGGGGCCTGGGGCTCGCTCTTCCCGTGGACAAGGACGCCTGCAGCTTTGTCTCCACCAGAAATACCCAGGAACGCAGTTCAGAGAGGCGGTGTGGCTACAGATGAGCGGGTGCCATCCGTGACACGAGGGAAGGTGTGTGCCAGGACCTGCCTCGCTGCCTGGGACAAGGAGGACTAGGGCCCCCGACCTGCAGACGGTGCGCCAGGGCGAGCAGCCAGGGCTCCCGTGCACCCCTTCACTGTGCCAACCACGGAGGCTGCGCACCCCTAAGCGTGAGACACGTGTATGAGCTGGGAGAGTCCGTGTGTTTCTTCACTCGTTTGCACTTTCTAATTTTTTACTACATACACCAAAATAAAAAGTACAGAAATTTAAAAATGCAAAGTGATTTCCAAAGAAACAATTCTTCCCTCTGTGGGAAGGGACAACTATGTTCCAGATTCAGGAACGGGTTGAGCACAATCCTAAACCGTCTTAAATTAGTGCCAAGTCAGGCCATCAGTGCACCTGCTTCTCGTGCGGGCACCACGACCGTCCCCATCGCCACGTGTCTGCTGTCGACTCTGATGAATGGAAAACAGACAGGGAGACCAGTCCGGAGCAACTGGCACCGGGAAAAGTAAACGGCCACTAGACCCCGCTGCCACAGCGACAGCTCAGCAGAGCGACGCCGGCGGGCGCCCTGAGAGCAAAGGCAGGCCGGGAATCCGCGGCAGGTCCAGCGCCTCTCGGACTGCGGGCACCTGGCCTCTCCGCCCCGGGCCCGCACGTGCTTCCGCAGTCCCCGGCTCTAACGGTGCCGAAACCACACGTGAACTGGGGAGGGCGGCCCCCAGGGCAGCACCTCGAACCTCGCTGGGCACCCCTGCATCTGGTAAAAGTCGGTCTCACTCCAAGGCGGGTCTGGGGTGAGGCGGATGCTGCGCTTCTGACAAGCTCTTCCCCGTCAGCTGAAAAAAGTGCCACCGGGGACTTGAACGAGCCCGAGCGGGTCCACTGCTCATCTTTCTGATGACCACTGACCTCAAAGCATGGTTCCTCTTGACTGCCCAGGCCCGGGTCATGTGTCCCACAACTGTGGCCAAAACATCCGTCCCCGTGGGCAACACCGCCATCAGAACAACAGAGTTCGAGGCATTCCGCCACCGAAACAGGGGACTCTATCAGAGGAAGGACACGGAGAGCCGGGCAGGATCCTCGGAGACTGACGCGGACTGAGCCCGCTCCGTCCACTCCTCGAGTCTCCGACACGCGTGCACACACGTGCGACCTCCCCCCACGCAGGTCACGTTTCGGACGCCCAGTACATGAGGCGACAGCCCCCACCGTCGAACTCACATCAACACTGGTGCGTCCCTCCCGCCGCGGCCGGACGTGGCTATGAGTCACACACCTCTGCCCGAATGGTACGTTCATCTAGCCCGAAGCACACCCAGTGTGCAGCGGTAGAGGGATGATGCTACACGAACACACACTCATTCACTCACTCGCCGAGAAAGTGGAAAGGGCACAGCCCCCGTCAACAGTTAACCCCGAGGGCTCCAGGACTCGGCCGTGGGGTGACTTCCTGGCTGTCACTATGGAAGCCCTGCATTTTGCACACTGGGAAGAGCTCCCTGTCCACCGTCCTCCACGGCCGGGCACCAGGGGGGCTTGGGGGGAGGACTCCTGCTGGAGCACAGACTGCCCTAGAAGCCTGTTTCCTGTCCGTGTGAGGAAGGGGTCCTGGGGGCTCCCCCGGGTTTGAGCAATCTCAGACCCCGCTTCGCCAGTCTAGATCACACCGACTCCTTTGGAATAATGCTCTTCTGCCAGAGAAATTGTTTTCCGGCATCTCCTTTGAGCTGGAATTCCCACAACAGAAATCATGCCAGGCATGGTCTTTGAACCTAAACACCGCTGTGGTCACTTCCGTCACTTAAAAATAATCCAGAAAATCTGGACTCGTCACACTTGTGGTTGGACCACTGCATCGTCCTGCCCTCGGTGCTCCTGGAGGTCTGGTCTCCGCTCTCAGCCCACTGTCACCAGATGCCTGGCTCACTCGCGTGTGACGTGTCTGCTCCCAACCCTCCACGGGCAAGAAGGCCTGACAAGCGAGTGCAGTGGAAGGCAGGGGACAGTGTCAACGCACAAGTGATGGACGAGATCCCTGGGGGCGTGACCCTGGTCAGATCAGAGCTTTGGAACACAAGGACACATGGCTTTCCTTGTGGCTACTCGGAGCCCTCTGTTGGCTCCCTGGTCCCCTACTGAGCTCTTGGGTCAATGCACTTGCCAGGAGGGAACACCAGCTCTTCCCAGCCCTGGTGCTCAAGACCCTACAAACAGCTGCAGCCGCCCTGAACGGAGACCACATCAGAGATTTGCTCCTGGAAAACATCACTCACTCAGCTGAGCTGCTGGACACCTGTCAGACTCCACACCCGATGGACAGAGGATGTCTCTCACCCAGGGCCCACGTAACAGTCACAAAGTTGATCACATGCAGATACAACAAAAACAACAATACATTTCAAATTGCAGAAATAGTACAGATCACATTCTCCAAGCCCAAAGTACTAGACCTACAAATAAGCCAAAGCAAGGGGGAAAAACCTACTTGGGAATTCGGAAAGTACTCAGTTAAACTTTGATATCTATCCACCGAAGGAATAAAAGTTAACTTTAGAATGTTTTAAAACAGTGATAATCCCAAATTTACATAGCAATCCTACTGGATGGGGGAATCTGCTCTTAACAGAAAAGGCCAAGTGTCAAACACTAAAGAAGAATGAAAATAAATTAAGCACTCACAAAGTCGGGGTACAAGAGAACACACCTGAGAAAGCAGGAGAGTCAGAGAAAGACTGTGTGTGTGTGTGTGTGTGTGTGTGTGTGTGTGTGTGTGTGAATGAGCTAGAAAAAGCAGAATTAACAAATAAATTTAGAGTCTTAACTGCATGATGAAAACCCTTTCAGGAAAAGACAGATAATAAAAAACACAAAATCAACACCTACAAAGAAGTGACATAGAGAAAAATTAGAAATTTTGTAAGAGAATGTTTGGTTCAGCTCCACGCAATACATTGGAAAATGTGAACAAATTACCTTAGAAATTTAAATTGCGAAGGCTGACTCGAGAAGAGATAAACTAAATAAACGAATGAAAAAACCCACCGAGAAAGACGAGAATGCTTAACGCCAGGGAAATGTACTCCAACTGTCTGTCAAATCCAAATGGATCCGTGAAATTTTTAGAAACAGAAAGAATTCAGGATAGTAGTGGTATACAAAATAAAAGTGTAAATAGCAATGGCTTTCTTTCACACACCAATGTCCCGTTTGTTAAAAATGGAAAGTATTTCCAATAGTGACCACAAAATGTACCATATCTCAGAGTAACCAAAACATGTGCAAGGCATATACAAAATATATATAAAATTCTACTACAAGACTGTAAAAGACAAAGAATTGGCGCGATGTACTTTTTTTAAGTAAGAAGACAAAACATTCAACAATTATTTCTTCCTCAATTAATATTTTCAACGTAATTCCGATCACAATCTCATTCAGACCTTTCTGGAATTTGAGAAAATGAGTAATTAATTCACATTGATGAATAAACCCAATATTTAGGAATGCTGTAATGAAGAAAAGCGATGCGGGTGTTTTAAGCGGCAGGCAAAGCGGCAGAAAGGAAACCCTGCGTCACTGACGTTAGAAGACAGAACAATAGGACAAAAAGGGGATCTGGAAAAACCCGCAAGGACAACGAGAGCCTGCTGTGTGCTAACAGTGCTGCTTCGCATCAGTGACAGAGTTTGGGTTACTCAAACAAGTGATACTGGGACAACGTGCCGGCCACTTGGGAAATTTCATATTAAGCCAGATGCCAATCTCACTCTCAAAAATAAACTCCAAATGAATTAAAATCGTGAATGAAAAAAAAAAACTATAAAAATAGAAAAGACAACATGGGTGAATATGTTTCAGTCTAGAAGGAGCTGGCACAGGAGGAGGGTGTCTAAAATCAGAAACCATAAAGAGAAATATTTGTCTGCACCCAAACTTAAAAACTTCTTAGAACCCATAAGACACACACAATATATAAACAGGATTAAAGACAGCAAGAAACTGTAGCATTTGCGACACATACAACAGTCGATTAATAATCCTCGTATATACTGCGATAAACAGACAAGAAAAATATAAACATATCTGAAAAAATATATTAACGAACCCTCAAGGTAAAGGCTCCACTCCCCCCCAAAAAAAATTGCAAAAGGAATAAGAATCATTATAAACATTAAAAAATGTCTCACTTCACAAGCAATGAAAGAAATTAAAATTAATACAAGGAAGGGGTATCGTTTTTGTCTTTTCAAGATGGGCAGATATTTCAGAGATCGATAATATCAACACCCAGGGACGGACAAGTGGCTGGAGAAACGGCCTGTCTCGCCCACTGTCAATACCAGGTGAACAGCAAAAGCACTCTGGGAATCTGTTACTATGGACCAACGTTTCAAACGCACAATCCTTTAACCTAGAAATACCCCTTTCAGAAATTCAGCCTAAAGGGAAGGAAACGTATGCACAAAAATATTACCTGCAGCATTATTTTCAAAAACTGTGACTTGAAAACGACCGAAATGTCAAACCATAAAGATTCTGGCAATTAAGTTTCCAGTAACATGAAAAAACGTCCCCACACACCGTTGGGAGAGAGATTGAGATTAAGCAGCCTGCGTTACAGAGACAGTTTGGTAAATACAACAGCAGAGAAAAGAACAGACAGCAAAAACTCTACGTGGGAAGAGTCCTCTTCTTCTATCCTGCCGGCCTTAACCTTTGACAAGGAGCCTGCGGTGCCCACGTGGTCAGGCGGGACGACGCGACCCTTTTCCTTGGCAAGGAAGCGCGGCGTGAAGCCCTCGTGTCTGCACGAGGGCCTGGGCAAAGCTGACCAACTGAGGCCAGAGACGGAGCAGGGAACCCTCACAGGCAAAGTCTCCATTTCCAAAAACGCTTGACCCCAGAAACTTAACTTTCGTAAGTGACACGGAAGCTACTTTTTTCTCTTGGAATATGTTGTCAAATAGAGTAAAGGATCTAGGAATGTCACACACACCCCCGCACTCAGAGGTCCACACCTACCAGGGCCTAAAGACCAGGTCGCCCGTCTCAACAATTGCCCGCATTGAGACCGGGCCCAGACCCCAGTGGAGAGTCCCCATATGCAGGGTTAGGGCCTGGGTGATGTCCCTGTCATTTGCTAGCCACTTCTAAATGCAGAGATCAACCCCCCCAAAATAGTCCTTATTTCTCCTCCTGTTCCCTTCTCGACAGGGACCTCAGCCCAGGGAGCTGGACGGGAAACCCAGACTGCCAGGTCCTCTGGGCCAAGCACTGAGCGGGTGGCCAGGACACCCCACATCCCTCCAAGACTCCGGGCACACTGCTTCCACTGTTTGCGCCGCAGGTTCTCCATCTGTCAAGTGGGGTTCACCCTGTCCAAATGCCTCACTGGGAGGCTCAAATGAAACGAGGCAGAGCCGAGGGACACTGGTGATGTTCCTGCGGACACCCTGTTCACCTGGGGGCAGGTCAGCCTCGGGCCTGGCACACAGCACACCGACAGCCAGGTGTGCCCACCACTGCCAGCTAAGCTACTCCTTGGCGCCCCCTCCCCGGCCCAAGCTGGAGCCAGCCTGGTAAACGGGGCGTCCTTACCTAACCGCCCTGAGTGCCTTCCCAGGGCCCTGAACTCCAGCTGGAGACCTGGGGAATGACCAGAGGTTTCTGCCCACAGAGACGGGAGAACAAGCGGTGTGCACACAGCTCAGCTGGGGGTCACCAGTGTCCGGCCGCCAGCTCCTCTCCGTGAGGTAGTACTTGAGCCCAGCCTATCCTGGTCCACTAGCAAGAGGGGCCAGCCAGCCCCCCGGGCCAGTCAGCCTCCCAGGCCAGTAATGGGGGGTCGCCAGGGGATTTTCTCAGACCAAGTTTTGGACAGTGGTTCTCAGCCGTAGCTGTGTGCGGGGACAACCTGGGGAGCTCTCCAGAACCCTGGTGCCCAGGTGCGACCCTCGGAGGTGCTGGCTGAACGAGGCTGCGTGCAGCCCTTGCAGGGAGATGTCACGAATCTCTCCAAGTGGCCCAGGAGTGCCCGGGGCTGAAGCCCACGGGACTGCATGCGCTTCTTCTCTGGTTTACACCTCCCACATGACCCCCTCCCCAGGCCCAGGGGAGCATGTGCCTGTTCCTGCTTCATGAAGGGACCCACAGAGAAGGAGCCCCACAGGGAAGGAGCCCTGGCCTGGCCTAAACTCCATGGAGCAGGGACTGTGCTTTATTTGTCACTGTGTCCCCAGTAGCCCAGCCCAAGGCCTGGCACACACAGGGAACTCTGTGAACACTGGTGGGGTGAGGGGTGTGGGAAGGAAGGAGGGAACACCACCTCTCCCACCTCCTGATTACCTTAAACCCTCCAAAGTGTGCAGACCAGCAGTGTCACATGACCTGGACGTTGGTTGAAAATGCAGACTTGCAACCCCACCTCAGAGTGAGAACCTGCATTCTGACAGAACCCCAGGTGGCTGGTGTCTGTGACCCGACCACTGGTTCTGCCACACTAATGGATCCAGAACCCGTGAAAGTGCACAACCCACCATGGGCTTTGGTGGATGCAAGTGAAATGCTCCGGGTGATCCCGAGCTCAGAGGCATCTGCACGGGCCCAGCCGCACTCTGGCCAGCCTGAGATCCTGACCCCATCTAGGACAAGAGCCAACCCCCGTCACCCACAGACCCTGGGACAGACCCAGTTCAGATCCCACCTGTCACCTCCCAGCTGAGCCCCTCGACCCCCACATTCGTCAGCGTCGCCCATCAGTACAAAGGCGTGACGGGGGAGCCCCTGCAGGCCGTGTGCGGATCGGGGTAACGCATCTAGAGCACCGTGTTCCCGGCCTCTGCGTCAGGCCTCCTGACAAGCGAGGTTAGCTGACGAGAACCTGGATTAAGGCCGCACTCCTGTTCCACAAAAAGGGCAAGAGGAGGAAAGCGGTCACTACGCGGGTCCCTCTTGGGAAAGTGAGGACTGAGTGAAGAGGCGCAGCCACTTGCCCTCTTCGTGTCCCTTATTCTGAAGGTCTGCCTCGCTGGGTCCTGAGTCCCCAGCCCAGTGCGTGAGCACCAAGGGGAAAGACAGGTGCGCAGCATCCGCTGTCTCTGAAAGCCGCCCTTCCCATCTGCAGGCCGGCTCCATGGTGCCCAGGACAGGGGTGTCTGCATGGATTCCCCTGGGCCTGCCCCCCCCCCTGCACCAGAGCACAGAGTGAGTGTGAGTGCGCGTGTGTGCTGAAAGGTGGTGTCCCTCCCTCGATTCTTCTCCCGCGGGCTGCGCGCTGCCCATCCCCGCAGCGGACGGGCCGGCGGGCTGCTGGGCACCCTCCTGTTCCGGGCGGGCGCGGCGGGCACGGTCTCGGCCCCGGCCGGTCCCCAGCCCCATCCTCGGCCCGGCCGCATGCCCGGCCCCTGCGGCGGGCGTGACGCCCGCATCGACGCGGGGTGAGTGTGTGGGCGCGCGGCAGCTAAAACGGGCACGGAAAACCTATCATTAAGGCGTCAGCGCGCCGCACAGCTATTTGGAGGCTCCCGGCCCGGCGCGCAGCCCGCCTCCGGCTCCCTCCCTCCGGGCGCGTCTGCAGAGCGCCAGGGCGGCCGGCCGGACCCCGGAGCGCCGGGCCCGCCGCTCCCCGTGTCGTCCTCGCGCCGGGGGCAGCCCCGGGGTAACCGACACGGCGCTCGGGCCGGGCCCGGGGCTCGCGCGCCTCCGCGCCCGGGTCAGGAATGTGAAGTCCCGCGGGGCCCTAGGGAAGAACACGGCCCCTGGGACCCCCCGCCCCCCCACGGGAGCCCCGGGGCGCCTATGTTGACCGGGAACTGGTCCGGGGCGCCCAGCACCTCAGGGCGCAGAGGCCGGGGCCGGGGCTCCGTCTGCGCCCGTGTCCGTGGGTCCCGGGCGGGGGGGTTGTCGCCGAGGCGCGGGCTGCCCGCGTGGTCCCCGCCGCTGGGGGGGCCGGCCCTTCGCGGGCCCGCGTCACGTGACGCCGCCTGCCCCTCGCCGGCGCGCTCCCCGCTCCCCCCGCGTCCCGGGCGCCGGGGGCGGGCAGCGCGGCCGCGCCCGGCCGGGCTCTGCGGCGGCGGCGGAGGGCGGTGCGTCCATCCGGGCCGCGCCGGGGCGGGGGCGGGGGAGGACGGCGCGGGGCGCGGGGAGGAGGTGAGCGCGGGGCGCGCCGGCCGGCCGCGCAGCACCATGCAGAAGGGCATCCGGCTGAACGACGGCCACGTCGCGTCCCTGGGGCTGCTGGCGCGCAAGGACGGCACGCGCAAGGGCTACCTGAGCAAGCGGAGCTCGGACAACACGAAATGGCAAACCAAGTGGTTCGCGCTGCTGCAGAACCTGCTCTTCTACTTCGAGAGCGACTCGAGCTCGCGGCCCTCCGGCCTCTACCTGCTGGAGGGCTGCGTCTGCGACCGCGCGCCCTCGCCCAAGCCCGCGCTCTCGGCTCGGGAGCCGCTGGAGAAGCAGGTGAGGCGCGGCCGGGCGGCGGGGCGGGCGGGGGGGGGGGCGCAGGCTGCGGCCGCCCTCCGCGGCGAGCTCCCCGGGAGGCAGCGACCGAGGCGCGGAGGGGCGGAAGGCAGATGGGGACATGGGAGCCGGCGCGCAGGCGGCATGCTGGACGCGGACCCCACCGGCCCCAAGGGGCGCTCCCCACCCCCTGCCCGCCGCCCGGCCCGGCCAGGCCCGCCAGGAGTCCAGACCTGAGAGATGTCATCCTGCACGGAGGGGGAGGGGCGCGGAGGGAGGCGTCCGCGCCGGGCCGCCACGGCAGCACCCGCGCAGAGAGGAGCCTGCGCTAGCTCCGCCACGTTGGGGGGGAGGGGTGCAGGCCCGCAGGGGTCGGGCCAGGGCCAGGGGGCCCCAGGCCTGAGAAACAGACCAGTGGTTCCCACCCCAGCGACAGGCCGGACCGCCAGAGCGGCTATGGAAGCCTCAGGACAAGTGGGCGCCTCTCTCCCCCCCTACCCCCCGCCCCGCCCCCACCTCGGCCTCGTAGCTGGCGTTTCCTGAGCTTCGGGGCTAAAGGACCAGGCCTGGGCCCACCTGGGCCAGATGGGGGTGCCCCTTGGGCCAGCAGGGAGGACAAAGCACCTGCAGCCCGCCCCACCCCCCATGGGAACAACCAGACAGCGAGAGCAATTTTTAAGCTTGATGCCCTCTCCAAAGGCATCTGGTCCTCCCCTGCCTCTGGGAAGGTAAAGTGAAAGACAGCAGATCCTAAAGCATCACCACAGGGAGGGACCTGAGATCTGGGGGCCCAGCTGGTTGTTGCCTAGACCAGGACCCTGGGCCCAGAGAGTGGAACTTACTTGCCCAGTGGCATGTCAGGAGTTGAGGCGACCTCAGGGTTCTGAGAAAAAACTGTGATCTAGGAAACCACTGTCAAACGCAGACTGGGGGACAGGGGGCGGAACTGGCTGAGATAAGCAAAACGTGAAGTTGGCCCCCAACTGCGAAGACAGATGTGACCTCTGTCTCCGCAGCTCACCTCTTGCTTCCGCACCCTCGGCCTACAGGGGCTGGGAAGTGGGGACGGGAATATTTGAGGGTGCGTTTCTGGGGATGACAGGCCTCTTGGCAGATGAGGGCCCCCAGACAGCAAAGCAGAGAGCAGGCTGGGGGCACACGTGGGGGCCGCGGGGCCCTCCAGGAGAGCAGGACTCCGGCAGGGCCAGACCCGCGCTCTCCGCCTGCGACAACCCGGCCCTCGCAGCCTTTCAGAACACTGCCAACCCTGCCAGCCAGAGTCCACGAATGCACTGCCAGTAGCCCACCGCCCCAGCGGGAGCCCACCTGCACGCCGGGGCAGGCGGAGAGACACACAGAGCAGGCTGTCGCTGCTGGGCTCACAGTGCTCTTGGCCCCCTGGAAGCCCAAGAGTACGTCTCAGCTCTGCGACGTCCTGTCTGTGTGACCTCAGCTAACACGCCTTCTCAGAGCCTCTGCTGTAAGCCACAAAGTGGTGATCAAACACCCACCATTCTGGGTGACCACACTTAAATACTGTATGGGAAAGCATGCTCACAGCACATTTTAGTGGGCTCCAGATAAATCTCAGGGGACTCTGAAGCAGAGCCACCTAGACGAGGAGTACAGGCCGACCACAGAATGTTAAAGCCGAAAGGAACCCCAGGGAGCTGTACAGGCCCCCCTCCCGTTTCACACACAAAACACCGAAGAGAGAGGGAAGGGAGTGACCCAACATCAGTGAGTACGACAGTGGCAGAATCAGACCCAGAATTCATTTCTTGTCTAAAAATTCCTGAAAATGAGATCCTACATTGATTCGAGATCCTTCGGCTCATGGCTGAGGCACTGAACCATGCTCACAGAGGGGTAGGGGAGGGACAGCAGTTCCGCCAGTCAGAGGCTCAGTGCGTTTGTTCACAGGGACGGCCGGCCCAGCATGACAGAACAGAATAGGGTGGAGAGTAGTGCGTGACGTCTGGCACCACTCAGCTCAGGTGCAGATTTCTGTCAAAGATGCTTCACGTCCTATACGTGTACAGCTGTCCCACTCGATGCCAGAAAGAGCCAGCTAGCGTAGAAAAGTCGGTTCATTTCCTTTGGCCTGCGTGTGTCTACAAGAATTTATGTTTTTCTTTCCTAAATCTTTGAGTAAAACGGATGGCCCAGCAGCTGTTCCATGTCTGTCCTTGAGCTGGGGGCCCCATGGCCCCCACAGAGCCCCGGCTCCAAGCCACTCTGTAACAGAGTTTGGCTTACATCTGGGCCCCCCAGAAAGCCCTGACTCCAAATCTGCTGGCACGCAGCACAGCGCCCCTGCTAGAAGACCTCCAAGAGGCTATTTGACTGGACTGGCTAGTGTTTGTTTGGTGAAAACATTATTTTAGCAGGATGCTATTTTTATTCAGGTGTGGCAGGCAGCTTCTAGGAGGCCCAGGGCCGGTTTCTGACAAAAGAGAAACCAGCTTTTGGCTGGCAGCCCCCCAAAGGCAGGGACGGAGCATGGACTAGGTGTGCAGGAAATACCGAGCTGAACTTGCTGGTGTCTCACATGTTAATTCCACATTTTACGTCCTGAGGGCTGACTAGGCACCAGCCCAGACCCTGAGCTGTTCTACAGGCCTAAGAAGCTGGACTGTCACAGTCTCAGCCCCTAAAAAGGGGGACGCCTCGCAGGGTGAGGTCGCTCTCAGAGTGAGATACGCAGGCAGGCACCTCGCTCTGGGCCCACCCTAACCCACACACCTTCTGTCTCTGCTGCCTCTACTCTCGTCAGACTCGTCTGATGCAGCGCCAGCGTCCTGGAGCTCAGGTCTGGGACACCGGACCCGTTAAGTCCGACTGGCACGGCCACGTGCCCTGCCCACCGGTGGCTGCAAGGCCCCGCCCTGGCCTGGGCCCTGCTTGCTCAGAGTTGACCTCCCGTCCTCCACCCTGCAGCTGCAAGCTGGAGGCCCAGCTCCCCTGGAGGGCGACCCTTGGTGCCCCTCGCCCTGCTCTGACACGGGAAAACTCGAGTCCGCGGAAGTAAAGCTTCCAGCCCCAGACTCCGGCGGGGACCTGACCAAAGCAGCCCCGCAGCCCCCGCGGCCCGCACCTCGGCTCCCACTGACGCGCGCAGGGCAGAAAGGACACAGACAGTCCCGGCGAGGGTGGGCGCCAGGGACGCGGGGACGAGCGTGCCTGGGGGCAGGAGGAAGCCCACTCCGGCCCTCAGCGCAGGACGCGGGCCCCGGGCCAGGCCAGCCAGCGCCCCGAGGCTGCGGGCGCCGCTCGTGCTCCGCCCGGGGCTCGCCCTCCCGTGGTCAGGAACACGCTCGGAGGGGGCGGCCGGCGCCCAGAGCACCGGCCCTGACGCACGGGCCCCGGGCCCTGCCCGTGCCCACAGCTGAGCGGCGCCCGGGGGGCCCCGCGCCGCGGTCCCGCTGGCGCGGCCCTCAGGGCCGTCACTCACCGGCGTCCCGGGTGGTGGCGTCGGTGCGGCGAGGGGGGTGCGGCCCTGCGAGGCCAGTCCGGCGGGGGCTGCGTGCGGGGCGCTCGCCCGGGCGTGGGGGCGGCGGCCGCCGGGCCGCCATGGCAGCTGCGGGCGCGGCCCGCGTCCTCTCGCGTCCTCTCGCGTCCTCTCACGTCCTCTCGCGAGACCCGGGGCGGCGCCCGCGCGCGCCGCGGCCACGTGAGCGCCCGGCCCAGCCGCACGCGGGCGCGTCGGGGGCCCCGAACCGCCCCGCAGCCCCGCGAGGCCGCCGCCGTCCACTCGGCAGTGACCCCCGAGGCTCCGGGCCCGGGGAGGCGGCGGGTCAGGCGGGCTGCGGGCGCCGCTCCGCCCTCGGGAAGCTCTGCGCCCCGCTCCGCGGGCCGGAGCCCTGCCGGGTCGGGCACGGGCGCCGGGTGGGGGCTCGTCCGTGCCCTCAAGCTGCTGCCCCGCCCACTCCTCCCCAGGGACCCGCGGTGGCCTGGGTGTCCGGCAGGTGTGAACCACGTCACCAGGGAGCCCCGATCCCCAGGGCAGAGAGGGTGCTGGACCCCAGCCGGAGAAGCTGCTGGTCTCTGACGTCGCCCCAGCAAGGTGCCCCTCACTGCAGGGCCGCCCCGGTGGCCACGCCGTCCCAGTCCCGCCACCCGCCTCGGCCCTCTCAGCCCGCCCCCTATGCCCCCTCCTCTTCCCCCACCCTAGTCCAGGCTGCCGGGGTCTCTCCTCTGGGCCTGGGCGGCGGCCCCTTAACGGGCACACGAGTCAGGACCGGCTGGGTTAGGTCGCAGAGACTCCCACGCCGCACCCTGAGCCAGGAGTGTCAAGTTCGCACCCTATAACAGCTCCAAGTGCCGTGCCCTCACCTTCCCATCCAGCCACCATTCAAGTGAGGCGCCTTTCCAGACGGCAGCCTGCCAAGTCCCGTTCACGCCTCGCCACGTGCAAGCACCACGTTGCCCCTGCACCTGCTGTGGGACATCGGGGACACAGACTCCTCGGGGGCACGTGACGACGCTCAGACACACGCAGCTCATCTCTGCACCTCGTGTCTGTTTCTCCCAGGCCCTGTTCTCACCGCTAGGAAATGTCGGTCAGAACCTGAACCGGGCCTCCCCGTTGCAGGTCCTTAAGGGCAGTGGGCGTCAGGCCCACCGTCAGCTCCGGCCAGGTGCACGTTAGCGACCGCGTCTCACTGATCCAGCAGGGCCAACGCACCCTTTCCCATGAAAAATGCGATCATTCTTTTCGAAAGGGCCCGTCCCACCTGAGTTCTGTTTTCAAACTGAAAAATCCAACTCAGAGCTTAACGTAAAAGCCTTTCAAAATTAATTTTGGGAGAGCCAATGAATAACTGTCATTTGTTATTAGAAACAGAAGCTGAAGGACAGCCGTGTCCAGGCTGGGGTCGATTTGGCACCTGCCAGTGCCGTGGTTAGTAGGAGGGTGCGGGGCAGGCTTGTGACTTGAGGCGACGGGCTGGACGATGTGCATGCAGGACCAGTGTGACATCTGGTCGGGAGCAGTCTACCCTGAAACTCAGGCCAGTCGGCAGCTGAGGCTCGGAGGGCTGCGTGACAGGCCGTGGGTCGAGCACCGCCTAGTGCAAGGCTGATTCTCAGGCCCCGAGCTTTCACCTTTTAAGTGCTGAGACTGGCCAATCCCCGCACCGCCCTCACCCAGTCCCGGTGGGGCTGGCAGGGAGAATGGGTGAGTGTAAGGTGTCCAGGAGATCGGTCCTGGCAGCGGGCCTCAGCCCTGGGCTGGTGGTGGGCCAGACCGGTGCGCGTGACTCAGGCCCCATGGGAGACTGGTTGCTGGCAGCTGGACGGGGGCCCGAGACAGGCCCTCAGCTTGAGGACAGAGCAGAGTCCTAGAGCAGTAAGCAGGCCCAGGAAGTCTCACACTTGAGAACCCAGGGGCTAAGGTTGGACGGAACGGGGCCACTCACACCAGGGGAGAAGGTCATGGAGCGGGGTCCAGGCCCTGTGTGGGGCCCCATCAGGTGAGGGCTGCTGTGGGAGCACCTGCGAGGCCTGTGGAGACCCACAGGTCCACCGAGCAGGCCCAAGTGGGAAACCCGGTCCCTCGTGAGGGCCTGCGTCAGGCAGGAGGGCGGAGCAGCCAGAACGGGACCTCTCCCTGCCAGGGCTGGAGGACAGGGTGCCTGTCACGGGACCCTGTTGCTGAGAGGTGGGAAGGGGACTGGGGTGTCCAGGAGGATGTAAGGAGCCTGGACGGATGGCCCTCCTTGGGGGAGGAGAGGAGAACGGGCTCCAGGCCAGGGCACGTGTGCTCAGCATGTGAGTGTCCCCAGCACGGCCCCTGTGGACCGGGACATCAGGCGGCATCGGGTAGAGGTGGCTAAGGCACAGTGCCAGCTGGGACCACAGCCCCAGAGGCGGGTCAGGAGGGAGAAGCTGGCCCTCGGCAACCCCAGCCACCCCGCCCCTCGAGGGGGCCGCGAGGACAAGCAGGATGAACGAGGGCGGGTAAGACTGGGCCAGGGAGGCCGGAGACGGGCCGGCTCACGTCCAGGCGGCACGTGCTGCCACTGGGAGGCAGGGAGCGGCGGTGAGGACGGGAGCACACGGGGCCGAGAGATGCTGAGCGGCACGGAACTCGGTGGCCACTCCTGTCGCCGTCGGAATGAGAGAAATCAGACTCGAAGGCGACGCAGAGAAGCTGGAACTGCCGATTCGTGATGATCCTTGGTCTCGGCACGGCCGTCACTGCTGGGGGCACCAGCCTTTCCCACGCGTCGCCCTCACGGCAGTGGCGAGATCGTGTGCGAGCACGTGTGTGCGTGTGCACGCGCGGTTTTCCGATCGCGGTTTTCCGATCGCGGTTCTTTTGAAAACCGCAGAACTTCACTCACCATCCCGTAGGCCAGGGGTCCGCGGGCCCAGGCTCGCGCGGAGGCTTCGGGGGGCGGCTTCCTGCCTCTTCATCCCCACCGTGGCCGGCAACCCGGGGCGTCACCTGGCCCTCTTCACGTGGCTTCCTGCCCCGCGGGTCTGTGTCCACCGTTCCCGCTTCTCGTCAATCCAGGCTGACCTCACGGCGACTTGATTCCACCCGCAACAGCTGCTTTCAAAGGCTCGCGGGCGTGCGGGGCCGCGGCGTGCGCGTGCGTGGGTGCAGGTGCTGCGCTTCCTGGGCCGCTGCCGCTCCGGCTGCCCGGCCCACCGCGTGGACCCTGCGAACGGCCCGGCCGGGTGACCGAGCGCCACGGGGCACCTTTTCTGAACCCTGCGGGGGGTGGGGGCTGTTTCGTCGCCGTCCTGTGAAAAAGCAGAGACACGCTGGAGACTTGGTGAATTTGAACCCGGGCCCCGGAACCCTCGTCGCATGGAATGCTGGCAGAGCGTCCGGACAACGAAACCACAGGCTTCCGTGGTGGAGGAAGCTCCAGGAGAGGCTCCTCCTCTGCAGGACTGCTCAGTGCCTTTACGGCGTGGGTGGGCCTCCCGCTGTCCCTAGAGAGGCACAGACGTGCTTCGGGAAGAGCCCACGCCCCGCCGCCGCCGGCCACTGTCACCGCCCATGCTTGAGAGGCCAACTCAGTGTCACCTGCTTGTGGCTCTTGCCATCAACTAGTCAAGAGGCCAGGCGCTCGTGTCCTGCTCATGCCTTCAGTCACCCGCTCACGAATGAAGGCTCCACCTGCCCGGGCCGGGCTCGGGGCACTTCCTGGCCAGGAGTCGGTTCCCCGCAGGAGCAGGGGCCACAGGGGCCCTTCAGAGCAGCTTCAGCAGAAGGGAGGACGCCCTGGGGGAGTCGCACGGCGACAGGGTCCCAGGGAGAAGACGGGCGTCTGTCTCCTGGGCCAGCGACCGGCTCTCTGCCCCGCCGGACGCGCACTCACGCCCCAGGGGCTCCCCCTGGTGTCACCGACAGAGCCCCGCTTCTGGGTTTGCTCCCCGAGCCTCAGCAGCCGACAGGCTCCTTCGCGGGGGACCTGCCTTTTCCATCCGAGGGCCAGGGGGGTTTGTCCTCCCGGCTGCTCTGCCTTGCAGCTGTGTGCCCTTCAGCAGGGGCTCGGCCTCTCTGGGCCTCAGGTTCCCGCACTGGAAGGCAGGTAGCGACACCTGTCCCAGGGGCGAACGCGGGGACACGCGAGCTCACGGCAGACGAGCATTCGCGTGTCCATCATCTCTCGGGACTGGGGGGGGGGCCGGGAACCCACCTGCGGCTCCGTGTCCCGCCCGCTTCCTTCCCGCGGGGGAGCCGTGCCCACAGAGCCTTCCGAAGACAGTTGCTCGAGGCTGTGGCTGACATTTCATTCTACACCCCAGTTATCTGTTTCCTAGGAAACCAGTGAGAGACAGTGACTGCAACAGCCCACATCCACACACGCACGCACACCCTGGCTGCCACCCAGACTGACAATTAACAGAAACGCCGTAAATGTCAGCAAAGCTAAATATAGTGTGTGTGCCGCACCTGGACGGCTGCTCCCTGCACCCGACACCTGGCAGCAGGGATGAGGATGGCGCCCTCCCCGACACAGTGCCACACTGCGGCACCTTCCAGACGCGCAGGCCCCACCCTGCACCCCGCCACCTGCCTCTCCTCCAGTTCCACCAGGACCAGGCACAGGGGCCCTCCACAGACACCACCGCCAGCACGTGGCCTGTCCACCCCTGGGTCACCGACACCTTTTCCAGCTCCCCCGCGGCCTCAGGGTGGCCCCCTCCACCCCATTCTGCAGCCTGCAGTGACGTGCGTGCACAGGGAGGCACCGTCTGAAAGTCCGTCCCCCACACCTCCTGACCCTGTCACCTGCCCTTTACCCAGCCGACGTCGCCCAGTCTATGGCGCCCCCACCCACCTTTTTTTTTCGCTCAAACCAGAGTCCGGGAATTGTCATTCTGGCTCTCTCCGCCACCCGTCCCTCCACTCAGCCCACCGCCCTGCCCTGTCCCCCAACCCAGCTTGGGCCTGGCACCCCATTCCCACTGTATGCCCCCTCCCACCCTTGAACACGCAGTGCGCTCTAGACAGCCAGGGTGCCCCCACATTCCTGCATGCAAGTGAAATAAAACCGGGACCAACGCCCTGTCCCCTGGGAAGCCCTCTGCTCCCGGGGACTGGACCTGCCTGGGTCCTCTCTGTGCCCTCAGCCCCTTGTGCACCTCCACGGCTCCCGGCTTTACCTGAGTTAATGCACATCACAGTATTACAGATGCTCGTCCCCTGGTGCTTCCTCTGCACCTGGGAGGTCAGGGGCAGGCTCCACGGGTCACTCACCTGCACACCCCCAGAGGTGGGCTCTCCTAGGGACCGTGTCTGTCTGCTCCATGCTCCGACCCCGGGACCTAGAAGGGCACACAGTAAACAGAAATAAACGCGGCTTCTCTGGACTGGCACCCGGGCTCCGAAGGCTGCTCTCCTGGCGGGTTCTCCCTGCCGGCCTTCTAGCTCGTCCGACGGTGGCAAACTGGCTTTTTGCGATTCGTTGGCACGCAGGGCCTTGCGGGTCCGGACGATACCCTAAGCCTCCACTAAGAGCTCGGGAGTGCAGCCGGAATGGCCTTCCGTGCTCAGGCATCACGAGCCCGTGCCCGGCCGGCGTGGCGACGAACGCCTCGCCGACAGCGGGACAGCGGGGGTGCTGCCGGGCCCGGGCCCAGCCCGCTCACCAAGCTGCCTTCTCCGTGCAGCACTACTTCACGGTCAACTTCAGCCACGAGAACCAGAAAGCCTTGGAGCTGAGGACAGAGGACGCGAAGGACTGTGACGAGTGGGTGGCCGCCATCGCTCATGCCAGGTACGTCTCCCCCCGGTGCAGGCAGAAGGGCTGGGCCCAGGGGGCCGTTCTGGGCAAACCCAAACCGCAGCAAGAGCGGGCACGCCACGGGGGAGGGAAGAGGGAATGGAAGACTGGCAGGGTCCCCCGGAGAGGCCCGGAGCGCGGGGTCGGGAGCGCCTCCCGAGTGCGGTGGGGGTGAGCCCAGCTTCCGGGGCGCCCTCTGGGTGCAGGCCGCAGCGTCTCACCCGCCGTGCCCGTGGTCCGCAGCTACCGGACGCTGGCCACCGAGCACGAATCACTGATGCAGAAGCACCTGCACCTGCTGCAGATCGTGGAGACGGAGAAGACCGTGGCCAAGCAGCTGCGGCAGCAGATCGAGGACGGGGAGGTGGAGATCGAGCGGCTGAAGGCAGAGGTGACCCAGGCCCCACTCCCCGCAGGAGCGGGGGCACGCGACGGGCCGGGGGGCCTCCCCCAGCCACAGCCCTGCCGGCCTCCAGATCTAAAGTCAGCGACGCTGGCGGATGGGGGCCCGGAAGCCAGATCTGGGTGCAGACCCCACCTCTGCACCCCAGAACTGCGGCGGAGCAACCCCCGACCTCTCTGTGCTCCCGCTCCTCCCGGGCTTTGTATTCTTAACCCCACGGCCGTGAGGATCAGGCGAGGTGCTCATGGGCACGTTCCCAGCTCTGACCAAGAGGCCCACGTCGTCAGGAAGAGACGCGGGGGCTCAGGGGCCGGGTGTGTCGCTGGCGTGTGGGCTCCTGGCTCGGTGCCAAGCAGTCCTTCCTCTCCCCCCGGCAGGATGGGAGCTCCCCAGGGCCGTGCGGGGCAGAGGTCGCCGGGCCAAGCCTTCGAGAGCTTTGCTGCTCCCGAGCGCTGCCCCACATCATGCCCAGGCTCCTGTCCCACCAGCCGGGCTCCCACCGGCGCCCCAGGGCTGTGAGCAGGCACCTCTGGCCTCTGGATGCGCCAGCACGCCTGTCCGGAATGCCCTTGTCACCCCCCCGCCCGGCGTGTCCCTACCGGGGGCGACCTTCCTGGGCTCAATGGTCTCCTCCCGGGGACTCCCTCCCATCAGCGTGGCCCCACTGGCCGGCAGGAACTCCCGAGGGCAGGGCTGGCCCCCCTGCTCTCTCCCTGCTGCCCAGCACATAGTAGGTGCTCGGTCAGGGCTCCGGGAGTGAGTGGGCGTCAGACACCGGATCTGGATGCCTCTACCCGCAAGGTCTGCTCACGGCGCGAGGCCTGAGTGAGCGCTGTGATGGGCCCTGGACCGAACCCCGGCCAGGAAGTGGGTCGGCCACGCCACGGCCGAAGTCGGGGTGGGATTGCGTTGCTCGTGACCTGAAAAGGTTTCAGGGGTTTGTGGGGCAGAGGGGTAGCGAGAGCGGGTGAGGAGAGCGTGCGTGCGTGCGCGCACACGTGCATCAGAGCAGCAGCAGGAGCCCGTCCACGGGAACGCGGGGCAAAATGTCTCCGACCAAGCGCGTCACCCTCCGGGCAAAGGTTTTCTCAATCGGAGACGCCAAAAGAGAGAGGCCAGCGAGGTTGAGCTTCCAGGCCATAGGCTCTCCCACTCTGCAGGGCGCGGGGCACCGTGTGCTGTGGGGGCCCCAGGAATGTGGGGACGGACCCCATGTCCCAGGAAGCGGGCAGGAGGCACCGAGAGGCCCAGGAAGGGACGAGTGGCCCCGAGACCAACACAGAGGTCTCAGAAGTCAGAACTAGGAGGGATCTGAAGACGCCGAGGTCCCCAGAGGACGGACTTAGCCAAGGTCGCCTCCGGCGCTGGAGTTTGGCTCGGACTGTGGCCTGTGCCCCCGCTGACGGTCGCCGGAGACCAAGCAGCTCACCTCAGGCCCCACCCCGTCACTCCTGAGGATCCCCCGGGGTTCCCTTCTCCTGCCACCTCTGGCTCTCAGATGCTGCTCCCCCGATGCTCACATCACTGCCCGGCACGGCCGCGTGCACCCGTCCTCGCTGCCCTTTACCCCGGGGCGGTCACCACGTGCACATGTCGGGAAGAGCTACGGTGTGCAGCTGTGACAGACGAGCCCGATGTCCAGGCGGCTTCGCACAGCAACGGCTGCTTCCTCGGCCTCGCTGTGCGCCCACGGGGCTCTGCCCCACGGAGTCCTCCCTCGGCGCTGGGGACGCGGGCTGCTGGTGCCCACGGAGAAGAAACTCAGCAGTCACATCAGGGAAGAGGAACCTGGCTGCTGACCTGCGACCTCTCTGCTCCCTTCCCACCGGACGCGAGTCCCACGTCCACGCCCCAGCTCCGGGCCCTGGGGAGGCTGTGAAAGCCCCCGCTGGCTTCCCGCTGTGCTTCCCCTCCGGGCCCCGAGCCCCCGACACAGGCCGCCGGACGGAACAGCCTTCCAGACGGAACGGAGCAGGCTCCCACCGCGGAGCCAGAAACCAGCGCCCTTTCCCCCTAGTCGGGCGGGGGTGTTCACGCTTAACACCCGCTGCTGCCCTGCAGGAGGCGTTCCAGGGCTCCGGGCTCTGCGGGGACCGCAGCAAAAAATAGACGCAACCAGGCCAACTAGGCCACACGCGCCGCGGCGCGCGCAGGCGGCCCCAGGGCCTTGGCCTGAGGACCAGGCCGGTGGGCGGCGCTCTGCACGGGGGGTGGGGGGTGGGGGTGGGGGGTGTTGGGACCTGTGGGACTCGGGCCACAGGCCACCCCGCGGGGACCAGTCTGCGGATGGCGGTGAGCCCGGCCAGCTCACAGAGGCGGGGACTCGCGGGTGGATCCGCTCTGGCCCTGGCTTTCTGCGTTGGCGCCCAGCAGTGGCTCAGTTGGCCCTCGTCTGTGGTGGCCGCGGGGACGTGCATCTGAGCGAGCAGCCACGGAGGGGGCAGCCTGAGCCCCGTGCCACCGGCCCCCGGGGCGTGGCAGGTCCCGGCCACCACGCGGTGCCCGCTGCCGCGGCCCTACAGAACAGCCGATCTGTGTTTCTGCTGCAGATCGCATCCCTGCTCAAGGACAACGAGCGCGTCCAGTCCACCCAGACCACCGCCCCCAACGATGAGGACAGCGACATCAAGAAAATTAAGAAGGTCAGTACGGTCTCTCCAGGCGGGACTCAGCCCAGTGTCCCTCACGACAGCCAGCGGCCGCCCCGCGGTCACTCCTCCCCCCACCTGCTGTCCCACACACACTTCCTCACAACTGCCCCCTGGGCGTGGACAGACCTCGGCCGAGGACCCCGCAGTAGCTCCCGCTGGTTTTGCCCTGTTTCAGTCCAGAGGGTGGGCCGGCTCAGACGGTGCTCGGGCCGCCCAGTGCAGGGCCGGACCCCGGGGGGCGCCGGGGCAAGCACCCGCTCAGGGTCTGCCGCTCGCCCGACGGGAAGCAGGGGAGCCTGACTCACCCGAAGGAAACAAGCCCTCAGAGGTCTTCTCACCACGCCACACGTGCTGTGCCAGCCGGAAGGCCCCTCGTCCCCTCCCGGCACCCCGCTGCGGCCTCAGGGCAAGGTGCTCGCTCGCGAGGGGCTCAGGCCTGGCCTCTCCTCCCCGCGCACACCCCCGGGCGGCAGGCCCCCAGGCTCCCTCCCGCGCAGGCTGCACCCAGCACCCTCGCTCCAACCCTAACCCTCACCTCACCCGCACCCCCGCAGGTGCAGAGCTTCCTGCGCGGCTGGCTGTGCCGCCGCAAGTGGAAGAGCGTCATCCAGGACTACATCCGCTCGCCGCACGCCGACAGCATGCGCAAGCGCAACCAGGTGGTGTTCAGCATGCTGGAGGCCGAGGCCGAGTACGTGCAGCAGCTGCACATCCTGGTCAACAACTTCCTGCGCCCGCTGCGCATGGCCGCCAGCTCCAAGCGGCCGCCCATCACGCACGACGACGTCAGCAGCATCTTCCTCAACAGGTGTGGGCGGGGGGGAGGAGCAGGCTGATGGGGGGGTGGGGGGATGAGGATGCTGATGGGGGCGTCGCTCCGTCACCCGACCCGGACGAGACTCTGGGCCGGGGGCGCAGACGCGACCCGTGCGCGTCTTCCTGCGTCTTCTCACCGGCCTGGGAGCACAGGCCCGGTGCATGCCCCAGCACAGGCTCCCGCGCCCCACTGCGGCCTGGGGGGAGACAGGTGCCCTCCTGGGGCCCCGCCCTGTCGCAGCTGCGTCCCTGCGGAAGGCACAGCCACTACCTTACCCTCCGGCTCGCAGGAGCAGCAGGAGCCCCTGGAACTACTTTTTCCTTAACCTGATGGTGACCTCCCCAGCACCCGGCAGGAGGGCACACTAGGGCGACGCTCTCCCTCAGGCGCCACCCGGTGGCCCCTGCTCTGTGCCAGGCCCTGCGGGCGCGGCCCGTGGCCAGGCGAGGGCTCAGAGGGAGGCTGGGGGCCACGCAGCGGGTTCCAGACGCGAAAACGCCAACGCCCGTGATTCTCACACATCACGAAACGGTCCTCTCGTTTCCTTCCAACCATTCAAAACTGTGACCACCGTTCCAAGCTCGCAGGCGATCCGAAAACGGGGTGGGTCAGCATCGCGACGGGAAGGGTGTCGTAAAGACGTCATCCCATCCACAACGCGCTGTGCACGTAGTGCGATTCCAAACGAAGCGCGAGCCTCGCACGATGCCTCGGCCGAAGGAAGAAACTAAACACACGAGAGTAGACGGCAACGTCGGAAAAGGACGCTGAAGCGCTCCCTGCCTGTCCTCAAAACGGCAAGGTGTACAGACACGTGGGAACTACTGCAACGGAGCGACTGATGGCCGGAAACAGCCTGAGGGGCGGCCGCTGGCACGCCGACCCGAGGACCCCTCCACCCCTCCCTCACGGCCCGCTCCGGAGAGCCCGCATCACGCATTCACCTGCAAAGTCGAAGCGCAGCACACGGGCGCGCGCACGCGATCGGCCGGGCCCAGCGCTGCGGCTCGAGGCCGCAAGGAAACCGTCGCCCACACGACGGACGGCGGCCGGACGCAGCAGCCAGAGGGCGCCTCGCGTGTGCCGGGTCACGGTCCTGACGCAGAGTCGCGCTGAAGTTAGCGAGAGGACAAAACGGCGAAGGGACACGAATTCCAAGGGCCCAGACGCGGGGAAGCTTCGCGCGACCGGCCGCAAGGCTTCGCCCAAGCAGACCCCCGAGTCGAGCCCGACTTTGGTCTTGGCACGCGGCCAGCCACGCGGCTTCTGGGGTGGGGTTACAGGCGAGGCCCGCACGGCTTCAGCCCCAAGACGGGGGCCTCCTCGGCTCCACGTTGGGCAGTTGCGGCTCGCGGTGGCCCCCACACGCCGTCGCGGCAGCCAGCGCCCCCCCGCCGGACCCCGCCGGAGCTCGCCCGCTCGCAGGGTCCCGCTGGAGCACGGGGCGGGGCTGGCATCGCCCCCTCTCCTGGGCCGCAGCCCCCGACCTCCCCGCTCTCCTTTCCAGTGAGACCATCATGTTTCTGCACCAGATCTTCTACCAGGGCCTGAAGGCCCGGATCTCCAGCTGGCCCACGCTGGTCCTGGGTGAGTCCCCCGCCCCGCCGCCCTGCGAGCCCCCCTCTGGGGCCACCCTCCGACCCGAGGCCCCTCCGTCCTCCCAGAGTGGCACAGGGCGGCCCCTTAAAGGCCCGCGAGATCCCTCACAGGGAGTCGACGAAGGAAGACAAGTTGGCAGCTGTTTCCAGGAGGAAGCGACACGCTTTTAGTTCCTTATCTGCTTCTCCCTCTTAAAAATACCGCACACGTACCCGTTTGAGAAAGTTTAAGAACCCAGAAAAGTAGAAAACGTTTAAAAATACCAGCGGTCGTTCTGCCTCCCAGGGACACCACTGCAAACACGCGGGCGTTTGCCTCCGATCTCATGTACCCGAATATAGAACCTCGCCGTGGGCTTCGTTAGCCTCACACCCGAGCGTGCGTGTGGCACGCTGGAGGCGTGCTTGCGACAGCGCGCAGTGGGCTTGTCGGCAGAGGCTGGGGGTCGGCCCATCCCGCCGAGGGAGGGGTCCAGGAGGCGGGTGTGAGCATCCGGGGCTGGGAGGACGGAGCCGCCAGTGGGGACCCAGCCCACCCAACTGGGGGTGCAGAGCTGGGGAGTGGTGGGGGACGCAGACCCAGGAGGGCGTGTGGCAGGGTGGGGAGGTCTGGGATGGGGGTGTCGAGAGACCCGGCTCCACGCCCTGCCGACTGACCTATGACCTCACGTGGGCTGTCACAGGTGGGACCCTGGGAGGGGGCCCAGGCGGAGGGGGTGGGGCGGGGCCATGCAGATACATGCAGGGCCTCAGCCAACCCCACAGGAGCTGGGGAGCCGGGGTGGCCCTCCAGGGATGCCCCCGAACGAGACAGGGGCTGGCCTCCCCGCCTGCACCTGCCATGGCGTGGGTGTGACTTGTACAAGGCAGCGTCCTCCTGCCGGGAGCAGATCCCTGGGGGCGGGGGGCGTGGCTGGGAGCCCCCGGAAGCTGGGGAACGTGTGGCTGGGACCCGAAGCGCTGGGGCACGGCACAGCGCCCTGCCGCCCGCTCCTGGCCCCCGATAGCCGCGGCGCGGCCCGCAGGGCCCCCGCCCCACGCCAGGTCCCGCGCGGCCCGGCGGCCACTGAGCCCGCCCGCCTTGCAGCCGACCTGTTCGACATCCTGCTGCCCATGCTCAACATCTACCAGGAGTTCGTGCGCAACCACCAGTACAGCCTGCAGATCCTGGCGCACTGCAAGCAGAACCGCGACTTCGACAAGCTGCTCAAGCACTACGAGGCCAAGCCCGACTGCGAGGAGCGCACGCTCGAGACCTTCCTCACCTACCCCATGTTCCAGGTGCGCCCGCCCGCCCGCCCGGCCCCGGGGCGCGGCCCCGGCCCCAGCGCTGCGCTGACCCCTGTCCCCCGCAGATCCCCAGGTACATCCTGACGCTGCACGAGCTCCTCGCGCACACGCCGCACGAGCACGTGGAGCGCACCAGCCTGGACTACGCCAAGGCCAAGCTGGAGGAGCTGTCCCGGTGAGCCGCGGGCGCCGCGCACGCGGGCGGGGGGGCTGGGAGTCCCGATTCACAGCTTGGGCACGTGCGGCACCTGAGCCCCCACTCCAGGCCCCTCGCCTGCCTCGCCCCGTCCTCGAAGGCCAGGGGACCTTCCCCTGCACGGCGGAAGCGGGGACCGGGAGGTGGGGGGTGGCGGTGTGGGACGGGGCGGCCTGGATTCTGGATGTGTCGCGAGGGTGGCGTTTCTGACGGGTCAGACGTGGGGAGTCGGGTGAGCCCCAGGCTTCTGGGCGAGCACGTTAAAAGGTGGGGAACTTACCCCAGCCTCAGGGGCTGTGTGCAGGAAGGGGGGGCCGTTGGCCTCGAGATGGACAACAGCAGAGCAGGCGTGAGGCCAAGGAGGGGGTGTCTGCGTCTGCGGTTCAGGGGACGACACTTCCAGTGTCATCAGCTCAGACAGCATCTGAAGACCTGGACGGCTGAGGTCACCGGGGGAGTGACTTCAGGCAGAAACCAGATGGGAGGCCGCGGCTGAGCCCCGGGGCCTCTGTGTATGGGGACACCGTGGGGCGACCTCGGTCTGCGGCTCAGAGCTGGGCCACTGGCCACAGACAGGGTCAGCCCAGCCCAGCCCTGCCCACCAGCCGGGGCCCTGAAGGGCTCAGTCGGGCAAGGGCAGCCAGTGAGGCGCCGGCGCCTTCCTGGGGGAAGTGCGCTCCGCCCCAGGCCGTGGTTGGGCCACGATCGCACACGGACGAACCACTGCGGGGTGAGGACCCCAGGCCTCACATGCCCCACAGAGCCAGGTCCTACACACTCTGCCCAAAGGGGACTTGGGACTGGGAGGCAGCCGGGCTCCTCGTCGCTGCCGGACGCCTGTCCCAATGCATGCTGCGGGTGGCGCGCGGATGCCAAGCTGTTTGGCCAGAGTCCCTGGCCCCTCCCGCCCAGGGACCTGTGTACAGCCTGCTTTTCTGTCCCCAACCCCATCGCCTGCCCCGGCCAGTGGAGGAGGGGTACCTGTCTCCGTGACAACGCCCTTTCACCTTCCTCTCAGCGCCCACGGAGGCCTCTGTAACCAGGCCCGTGCCCGGCCTCTCCCGCCGCCGCCTTTCCCTTTGCCCCCACCTCTCCCGGGCTCACTGGTAACTGAGCCATGTCCCCAGGAGGCTCAGGCCCTGGACACGGTGCTGCCTCCCACAGCCCCCCGCTGGAGCACAGCAGGGGTCCCCCCAAAACGAACTCCAGCCTGGGGCGGCCCCCGCCTGAGCAGCCGCGGTGACACACGTCCAGCAGCAAACCTTGGGCTGCCCTGCACGATCATCCCGCGTTTACCAGACGCAGCTCCGCTCACCCAGCCCCTCCATCCAGACGGATGGAGGGATGCCTAGGGCCACTTCCCCACCCAGGGAACTCACACACACCCGACACCTTTCCCGGAGAGGGCGAGTGGGAGGGGCAACCGGGGCTGCTGAGCACCAGACCAGGCCCATGGCCCTGGCCTGACGCCCGGAAACCACGACTGACACGAAGAGGCTGGACTCAGGTGAAGCGGCCAACGCAAACGCCTTTTCCCGTTTCTGAAACGTAGGTACACGGTGCCATCGCGTGGACACGCGCGGAGTTGCAGGCGGCCCGTGGTGGACATACAGGACGGGGTCTGCATTTTGTATTTGGGGCTGGCGACGTTTCCTTTCTCTGCTACCGCGGTATGGAAGTCAGGGTCCCCGAGCCACCTGCACGGCCCCATCCTCCACCCACAGGCTGCTGCTCGGCCTGTCCTACAACGGCCCTGTCAGGGGCGTTCGGGGTCGGGGGGACAGCGGTTACATAACCCCGAGCAGAATTCGGTGGGGTGTCCTAGGTTCCCCAGCGAAAACGACCCCCTTCTTTCCCGACGCTCCTGGAGCCCGTTACGTCTCAGCCATGTCGGTAACTTACGCGCGTGTCCAGCGGCCCACCGCGTGGAACCGAAAACCGTAGGTGAATGGTGCCGCCGCGTGGACACGCGCGGAGTCGCAGGCGGCGGGCCTTAGGGACAGGGTCCGCGTTCCGTGTTCGTCGGGGCTGGCCATGCTTCCTGCTCCTCTCCCTCCCGCGTGGCCCGTCTGCCGACCACGGGCCATCCACGGCCAGCGTTAAACGAACAGCTGCACAGGTCACAGCCAAGGCCCGAGGCTGCAATGAACTTGGCACGTTCCGTGGGTGGGGCACGGGCCGTGGCCGGCCGAGGGGCACAGCAACGTCGTCCTCCCTGTGCGCTCTCCGCTCGCTGTGGTTCGGACTTTTAAATCCTAGCGCCCGGCTTCCCAGCTGTCCACCCCCATCATTTTTCCCTCTGACAGAGCCCACCTGCGCACTTGGGCCGCTGGAGAGATGAGGTCGCGCCGCACAGCGGCCTGCACGCGGCCGGCACTCGGAACGCGCCTTCTCGCGACGCACTCGTCAGGGGCCCCCCTGCACAGCCGGGCGCCAGGCCCTCTCTCCAGATCTCGCCGGGCATGGTGGCCTCCTGACCAGGTCGCTTCGGTCCCCACAGGATCATGCACGACGAGGTGAGCGAGACCGAGAACATCCGGAAAAACCTGGCCATCGAGCGCATGATCATCGAGGGCTGCGAGATCCTGCTGGACACGAGTCAGACCTTCGTCCGACAAGGTACGGCCTCCGCCCTCGGCCGGCCCCGGCGCTGGGGGCCGGGGTCCCCTGGGGCATCGCCCCCTGACTTGGCCGCCGGGCCCACCAGTGTGAGGCCGGAGCACCGGGGTGCACTGGGGACCGCGACGGCTACGAGCAGATGCTGATGGCTAGGCGTGCGGACGCAGATGCTCAGCTCCCTCCCTCCCCTTGTAGACGGGGTCCATCCGGATGTCCTTTGGTTTGTGTCCCGGAGAACAGGGACACGTCCTTTCTGGGAGGGCGTGGGGCAGAGGGTGAGAATGTGAACCGATGGCCTTGGCAATCACGAGCGTTTCCAGCGTCCGGGGGGGAGTCAGCGCGGTCCGTCCCGGTCCTTCGTGCATCACCATCGGCCCCTTGGGAGGTGTGACCACAGTGCTTCTGGGAGGACGTTTCCCCCTGCCCTCGGGTCCCAGTCACTAGGGAGTGGCATGGACAGGGGTGGCCAGAGCATCTCTGGGGACACGACAGCTGCCACACGTTTGCAGGTCACCTCGTCCGCACCCCACGTGCTCGGTTCTGCATGCATGCCCTGGAGGCGACCCCACTTCAGAGTGGACCCCAGTGCCTTCTGTCTGGCCCTGGGGCCCTGGGCCGGGCAGAAACCTCGTCAGCCACCGAGGAGGCGGTGCTGGGGCCGGGGCTGGAAGGGGAGGGGGCATGGGCGACCGTGGGAAGGGTGAGGACGTTTCGCCCGTCACACGGGCAAGTGGGTCCCTCACAGGCGCCTGCTCTGCGGGCGGCGACTTCCTAGGGAAGTGCCGAGGACGGAGGGTCTGCGGGAACGAGGGCCTGACTGACCGGTGGCTGCTCCGCAGCCACGGGTGCCCTCGTACCCCGTTACTGGGCCAGCGCCCCGCTGTCCGGCCTCCTGGCACCGCAGACACTGCAGCCTGTGTTCTCACCACGGGCCACGCGCTTGGGGCTCCCCACTTGCCTGAGAGATCGAGGGGTCCTGCGTGGAGCCCCTCTGGTCACCCCCACGCCCTGAGGAGGGGCTCAGGGGGCACATCCCCGTGTGCGCTCGCCACCAGGAACCAGGTCGCCTCGTCCCTACGCCAGCCCCACAGCCCTGGACACAGGCCACTCGGGTCTCTCCCTGTCCGCCCGCAGGCTCCCTCATCCAGGTGCCCATGTCTGAGAAGGGCAAGATCACGCGGGGGCGGCTGGGGTCGCTGTCCCTGAAGAAGGAGGGCGAGCGGCAGTGCTTCCTGTTCTCCAAGCACCTCATCATCTGCACGCGGGGCTCGGGCGGGAAGCTGCACCTGACCAAGGTGGGCGGGGCTCTGCGGAGGGCGGCGGCCAGTGGGGGGGCTGTCCAGACCCGCAGGGCGCCCACAGTGGGTGCCGGGCCGGGGGCCACACGCAACCACCCCCAGGCCCCCCACGTCCCCCCGGTCGGCGTCCGCTGCTCCGGGCTCAGGATCTCGTCCGTCACGCACGTGCGACCCCGGGGAGGTCCCCGCGGTGCCCGGTGGACAGCACTGCCTCACACCACGGGCGACCCCACACGGGCCCACGACCGCACCCGGCCCCGGTTCCCTCGTCCGCGGAATGGGCCGGCGCCGTCCCAGACGGCACGTGCACTCAGTCCCGGCGACAGCCGGCCTAGGCCCACCCGGTCCCTTCCCTGCTCTGCGGGTGAGGGAATGAGACGCCGGGAGCCAGCGAGGAGGACAGCGGGGGCAGACCCGAGAGTGCTTCGGACTTGCGGGAACAGGACGGCACAGAAGGACGCGGCTTCCAGGGCTTCGAGCCCACTGGCCGCTGGGCAGCTAAGGCCCACCCAGCAAGGCCTGGGGGCAAAGCCAACCAGCGGACGAGACACCAAAGCCGCAGCCGGGCCCTCTGGCCCCCGCGAGGCAGCCTGCCCTGCAGGCGTCTTTAAACACACATCTGCCCGCGGCGGGTCCCTCCGGTCACCGAATCCGGCCCTGCACGGCAGGCTGCCCCCAGGTGTGGCGGCCTGAGGCAAGCGTTCGTGTCTCGGGTTCCGCGGGTCGGAGGTCAGGAGTGACACGGCCCAGGGCCCCCGGGAGGCTGCAGACACGACAGTGCCAGGCTGTGTCACCCGCGCGCGTGCGGGGCCAAGGGCTCCTGTGCACCGTGGCGACCCCCTCAGCGCCTCACTCGCTGACCTGTCCTCGTGGCACGGCAGCTGAGCCCCCGGGGCCAGCGACCGAGAGACGAGGGAGCCCGTAGGAGGCCACAGGCCCCCACGCTACGCTGCCCTCACTGCTGCTTTCTTCTCGTGAGAAGAGCAGGGCACCGCGTCCAGGGCACGCTCAGGAGAGGAGGGGCTGTGGGCGTCGCCTGTGGAAGGCAGGGGTGTCCCGCCGTTGGTCACTCTCACTCCCTGCCCGAGTACCAGGCGACCGGGAGAGGCCCACACGCCCGGGAGCGGGAGGCACTGTCCAGACAGTCCCACAAGGCGAAACCCAGGGGCCAGCCTGGGCTGGCATCGGGCCCTGAGGCTCCGCCCAGATCTGCCGGGACGTAGGGCACGACCCCGCTCCCCGATTTCACGTCTCCCCTGTGAAGTCAGAACGCCTGGCGCAGGCCCGCGACGCTGGCTGCTTCCCCGCTGGTGACGGGGGGGACCTCGGACTTCTATGGTTGCGGTGACGCCGCCGCCCCCACGCGGGAAGGCCCCTCCAGCACAGTCGTGGGGGACCCGTTGGGCGTCTTAGGAACGCCCACCGCGCGCGCACAGGCTGTCAAAGCCCCCCCCGTGCCCTGGGCTCGAGCCGGCAGGGGCCCCCGACTCAGGTGCCCGCTCTCTCTCAGAACGGCGTCGTGTCCCTCATCGACTGCACCCTGCTGGAGGACGCAGAGAGCACGGAGGAGGAAGGTGGGTGTGGGAGCCGCTCGGGCAGGGACACACGCTCACCCCCGGCTGCCTGTCCCCGGCACGGCCTCGGCCAGGGAGCAGCGACGACCTGGCCGTGTGGCGGCCGCTCCCCCACACCCCGGTCCCCAAGGCCCCCCGCCGGCCCTGCGTGGCCGCAGGCTGCTCCGGGGCTGCAGGCCTCGTCCTCCTGCCGCGAAGTGGGGGTTCCTCACCGAGGGGGAGGGCAACCTTCTGGAGAGAGCCAGTGGCCGGCCCTGCCTCCCCCGGGGCGGGTGGGGGGGCTGCCGCAGTGGTTCCGAGCTCGGGGGCCGCCCTCGCCCACTCCTACCTCCGTGTTTTGCGACCGGAAGCCAAAGGGGCCGGCCAAGACATGGACCGCCTGGATTTCAAGATCGGGGTGGAGCCGAAGGACTCCCCGCCCTTCACGGTCACCCTCGTGGCCTCGTCCAGGCAGGAGAAGGCAGCGTGGACCAGCGACATCAGCCAGGTGAGCCGAGGGCCCGGGGCAGCTGGAGGTTCGAAGGGAAAAGGGGCCGTGTCGCCAGGCGCAGCGCCCACCAGGGCCAAGCGCGGTCGCCCATCTGCCAGCAGGCGGGGTCCCCGGCTCCCTACAGAGAGGGTCTGGGAACCCCGTGCACCGGGGTCACCCTCTGTGGTGACTCCAGGAGGTTCTGCGAGGAGCCCCTGCAGAGGCCCCATCCCCGCGTCCCGGGGAGACCCTCTCCGGGCAGAAACACGCGGGCTTGGGGCCGGGGGCCGTGAAAGGAAAATGTCGCGCAAGCACACACCCCGTACCATCACCCCGAGACACGTCTTTTCTATTCGTTCAGGCAGCGCTTTCCACTCATTTAAAGTGGAACCTGGGGTTTGGCTCCGCAGAGTCCGATGCCCCGTGCGGCAGGCCTGCCCCTGGCAGGGGTCGTAGTGGAGCCCCCACACGTCAGGGTGTCGGCACTCCCGTGGCCAGAGCGCGGGGCGAGGGACAGCACTGTGCAGGGGACACGGCCCGCTGACCCAGCCGCCCGGGAGGGAGACCCAGGCCGCTGGGCTCTGGTCTCGTCCTGGCCACTGCGCCTCAGAGGTCAGCGACAGAGTGGCCAGGGTCAGACGTGAGGTAGGGGTCACCCCATTTTGCAGGCAGAGAAACCAAGGCTCAGGGAGGCCAGGCCGACCCCCAAGGTCGCCGAGTGGGGGCCTGACTGCCGGCCGGGGCGCACGGGGCGCTGTGCCCTGACCCTGCCGTGCCGGGCCCCGTGTCTGGCGAGGCGCAGGCCCCGCTCGCTGGGCAGAGCCCCTGCCGGGCCTGGTCCCGAGTGGGGAAGTCGCTGACCCCGGGCCCCTCTCTGGCCGCAGTGCGTGGACAACATCCGGTGCAACGGACTCATGATGAACGCCTTCGAGGAGAACTCCAAGGTCACAGTGCCGCAGATGATCAAGTAAGGGCCCCGACCGCGTCTTGCCCAGGCCGCCGAGCGCGCCGTGGCGACGGCAGGGACGGGGGCGGCAGTCCGGGGCTCGAGGACCCGGCTGCCCTCCTCTGGGTGCTCGTTCTCAGTGTCTGCTGGGACGTGGGCCTCGGCTCCTGGATTTCTGTGTGAGGCGGCACAGGGTGTGGCAGGGATGACCCTCCGGCCCTTCCTGTTTTTACGATAACGGCTTTTCCTTTCCTCACCGCAAAACGAGAACGCGTGGACAGCGCAGGCTTCCTGGGCCGCTGGCCGGCACGGGCTTCCCCCCAGCGTGTGCCCCAAACCCCGCTGGCCCCCGCCGGCCGCACGCGGGGGCCGCTCGCGCAGGGCTGCATCTCAGGGCGTCCAGGGCGCTGTGCCTCCGCTGCCCCGTCCCAGAGCGCGCTCCCGCCACCGCGGAAGAGGCCTGCGGCTGGGCCGGGCCCGGACACCTCGTGTCGACGAGCGTCCGACGTGCGGGCTCTGTGACGGGCCCTGCACGCAGCCGCTGTTTAGAAGACGCGTCCCCAGCGTGTCAGCGCTTCGCGGGCGGCAGCGCCGCACGCCCGGGCAGACCGCGCCCCGTCCCCTGTCCCCGTGCTGGATGGACACCAGTCCTAGGCGATTTGGCCGATGCCGCCCTGAGCGCGTCCCCGCGTTCGTGTGAACAGGCGTCCCTCACGCCTCGCGAACTCGGCAGCACGTGACTTTGACGTTCACTCTCTCTTTTCCGGTGTCCCCGGGGTTTTGTGTCGCCAGGTTTCCGGGATGTCGGGGAGGGGAGGAGAATGCAGCCGTTCTCGCCCCGGGCCGCCCCCCAAAACGGTCCTTGACCCCGTAACGAGCCCGCGGGCCCCAGTCAGCCCGGCCTCCCCGCAGGTCCGACGCCTCCCTGTACTGCGACGACGTGGACATCCGCTTCAGCAAGACCATGAACTCCTGCAAGGTGCTGCAGATCCGCTACGCCAGCGTGGGCCGGCTGCTGGAGCGCCTGACCGACCTGCGCTTCCTGAGCATCGACTTCCTCAACACCTTCCTGCACTCCTACCGCGTCTTCACCACGGCCGTTGTGGTGCTGGACAAGCTCATCACCATCTACAGGAAGCCCATCAGCGCCATCCCCGCCAGGTGCGCAGGGCCCTGGGCCGCCCAGCACCACCGCCTCCGGGGCCGCAGGGAGCACAGGCTGGTCCCAAGGCAGGAGAGGGTCCGGGGAGCCTGGGGGCTCGAGCCGCCCCTCCTCCCGCCTCCCAGCGCGTGACCGCCCGGCCCCGCGCCCCGGTCACCCTGGCACTCACTGTCCAGCTGCTGGGGCCTCGCGGCCGTCAGCTTCCCAAGGCCCCGAGCAGGAAGGAACGACCCTGAAAACCAGCCCAGACCCTTCCCAGGGCCCAGCCAGCCACCCCACTTCCCAGCAGACGGGACCCCGGGCCTGGGCCGGCCGTCAGGCCACGCTGACCCGCCCTGCCCGGCCCCCGCGCCCCGCGCAGGTCGCTGGAGCTGCTGTTCGCCAGCGGCCAGAACAACAAGCTCCTGTACGGCGACCCCCCGAAGTCCCCGCGCGCCACCCGCAAGTTCTCCTCGCCGCCCCCGCTGTCCCTCGCCAAGACGTCCTCGCCCAGCCGCCGGCGGAAGCTCTCGCTCAACATCCCCATCATCACGGGCGGCAAGGCCCTGGACCTGGCCGCCCTGGGCTGCAGCTCCAACGGCTACACCGGCGTGTACTCGGCCATGTCGCCCTTCAGCAAGGCCACGCTGGACACCAGCAAGCTCTACGTGTCCGGCGGCTTCACCAACAAGATCGCAGACGAGGGGGACACAGCCAGCGAGAAGCCGGAGGACCCCACGGCCCCCGGCAAGCAGAGTGAGTGGACGCGACTGACGGGCCGGCCGCCGCGGCTCCCGCGGGGCCAGAGGGGAGCCTGCGGGTCCCAGGCTGACGGCAGTGGCCGCGCAGGGCCTGGGCCGGGCGGAGAGGCCGCCGTGTGACAGCCGGGCCCTCCCACGTCCTGGGGCTCCTCCATCTCTGCGCGGACACTGGCCAGGCCCCACTGACCAGCTCCCACCCCAGACCCACGGTGTGGCCGGGGAGCGGGACCGGACACGGGAGCGAGGACGCCTGCCCGGGGTCGTGTCGGGGGTGGCGGGGGCGCCATAAGGAGAGGCAGGGGAGGCCCCCTGGAGAGGTTGGACTCCTCGGCACGAGGATGGGAGGACGCCAGACGGGGGGACGGAGTGGGCAAACGTGCTCCGTTTTGCATCGATAACTCATGGCCCTGAATTCAGAAATGAGTGACCGTCTGAGCGACGTCCCTTCCCCGCAGGTGCTGACGTCTCCGTGAGGGAGGAGTCAGACACCGACGAAAACCAGAGCGATGATGGCGACACCGAAACGTCACCCTCCAAGTCGCCAACAACACCAAAGTCCGTCAAGAGCAAGAACTCCTCAGGTACCGGCGGCGACCTGAACTGCAGGCGGACGCGCGAGGCCAGGCGGCACGGGCAGCCCGTCGAGCTGAGGGGGGAGGGGCGTCGCCCTCCGCCACTGACTTCCGAGCCCCCGGGGGCTCGTCACACCCCACGAACCAGGGTGGCCGTGGGGCTGCATGGGTCGGTCCCCCCCTTCCGCTCGGCCAAGTCCCCCTCCAGGCCCCGGACGGGACTCGCGACCCGCCCCAGGCTGATGGGGAGAAGGCCGGGCTCGCTCGCGGACCCCCGGGTTCAGAGGTGCTGCCTGAGCGCCTGCTCCGCGTCAGTCGCCTGGCAGCCTCGTGCCCACTTTAAACCAAAGGAAACGACGGACGGGTGTGGCGATGTCCGCCCTCCCGAGGGTCCCCGGGGAGCCTTCTGGCTCCCCTACAGTGCCTCCTCGCATGCACGCAGGGCTCCGGGAGGCCCGAGGGCGAGATGGGGCTGGGGGGGTCCCTGCCACCCCCACCACCTCCAGCCCCCGCACAGCACCAGGGTCAGCTGAATCCCCAGCTCCCCAACCCCCGGGCCTTCCGAAGACACCCCGTAAGCAACAGGTCGCCTGGCTCAGAGACGCGGCCCGGACACATGCGCGGCATCTCCCACGCACGGAGCCGACCTCGCCCAGGGCTGCAGGTCGCCCCGAAGGAGGCCGGGTTGTTGAAGGGCATCATTCGCCCCTCGGGGCTAAGGCGCTGTCGCTTGGTCAGCGTGTGGACTGTGCTCCAGGCCAAGGAGGCCGAAGGTTTCTGTCCGACCCTGCCCTACGCTGCCCAGAGTTGTCCCTGACGGCCTCGCTGTCCCACGGTGGCGCGGAGCGCTGCACGCGGCGCCAAGTTCCTCTATCCCCCTCCCGGCTTCCCTCTGACCCTTTGAAGGACGCGCCGATGCCCGACTTATCCCGAGGTCACTGAGACTCGGGTTACGGAGCCGACCCAGGGCCCCTGGCAAGGGCGGCCCGGCGAGCAGGGCTCCGTACCCCGCCAGGCCCGGGAGCCCGCCGGTCAGTCACGGGCGACGAGCTCGTTCCAAGTGGACGGCAGGGGGAGGAGGTGACTGCTGTCCTCCCGCCGGCCTGCGCCCGCTGGCCTAAGCAGTGACCGGCCTCAGAAGTGGTGGCCGGAGCCTTTCTTCGGCAGCAGGAGGGAGGCCGGGGCTTCCTCTCCCGAGGCCGCCCTGCGGGTGGCGAGCCGGGCAGGTGACAGGCCCCGCCGGCAGCACCGCCTGCCCCGCCCCGTCTGCCTCGCAGCCCGGGGGGCTGGGACGGAAAAGGCTGAGGGTGGCTCCTTCCTCTCCAGAGTTCCCGCTCTTCTCCTACAACAACGGGGTCGTCATGACCTCCTGTCGCGAGCTGGACAGTAACCGAAGCGCCCTGTCGGCAGCCTCCGCCTTTGCCATAGCGACCGCGGGCGCCAACGAGGGCACCCCCAACAAGGAGAAGTACCGGAGGATGTCCCTGGCCAGCGCAGGTGTGCGGGGTCCCCACTCGTGACAGCCCTGAGGTCAGCTCGGGTGTGGGGCCGCGAACACGCCCGACCCCGAGATCCCGCCCGCTTGGGCTGTTCCAGGCCCGGCCGGTGCTGACCCTCGCCTGAGCCCCGTCCCGCCACCAGCCCCCGTGCGGCGGGCACACTCGTCCCCATCCTCAGGTCCTGCCCGCGGGGCCCGATCGCCCTCCTCCCCATCCACACACTGGGCCTGCCCAGGGGCCGGAGCGGGGGCCCGCGGGCTCTGGCCTGGAGAGGCAGCCGGACCCTGCGGCAGCCCCTGGAGGGGGCGTGGACTGTGTCCACTGGGCTGTCAGGCGTCCGGTCCCCCTGGCTGGTGCCCAGGCTACCTGTCCAGTCCGTTAGCACCCGCCGCAGCCCTGAGAGACGGCCCAGCTCGCCCCGACCTGGCGCTGAGCTGAGGCGAGGGCGCGCGGTCCCTCGTCCTCATGGACCCCCATCCTGTGTGCCTCGCCACCCCAGGCTTCCCCCCCGACCAGAGGAACGGGGACAAGGAGTTCGTGATCCGCCGGGCGGCCACCAACCGCGTCCTCAACGTGCTGCGCCACTGGGTCTCCAAGCACTCCCAGGTGGGTGGGGGCGGGCGGGCACTGCCGCAGGAACCAGACGGCGGGCGGGAGGAGCCCGGGCGTGCTGCCCGACGTCGCAGACCCCGGGGGGCCAAGGACGCTCACCGGGACAGGGTCCTCGTCTCCGCAGCCGAGGCACAGCCGAGCCTCCCAGGGCCCGGGCATAGGGGCAGCCAGCTCGGCGCCAGTCCCTGGTCTTCCCCGGGGCCTTGTACCTGCGGGTCCCCAGGCCCACCGGGGCCCCGTCGTGAGGGGGCAGCTTCCTCTGGCCTGGGCTGGGACGCACGGGGCAGCCTCAGCACAGCAGCCAGAGCCGCGTCACACCCCGCAGGACTTCGAGACCAACGACGAGCTCAAGTGCAAGGTGATCGGCTTCCTGGAGGAGGTCATGCACGACCCTGAGCTCCTGACGCAGGAGCGGAAGGCCGCGGCCAACATCATCAGGTACAGCGGGCCACCTCCCTGCCGTGCGGGCGGCCGTGGCCCCTCGCGCCGCCGGGCTCGGGAGCTGCCGGGCCTGTGTCCCCTCCCCACCCCCCCATCAGGCCCTGTCCCCCCGGAGGCAGGAACACCGTCTGCTGCTCCACCCACGTCCGCACCTGCCAACGCCTGGGCCGTGCCGTGCGTGCAGTAGCACCAGCCACACGGGGCTGTCGACCCCCAACTAAACTTTAGTAAAATTTAAAATTCAGCGTCTCAGGCACACAGGCCACACGGGCCAGGGGCTCCGTGCTGGGCGGCACAGACAAACAGCGTTGCCTCGTTCTAGAGAGTTCTGTGGGCCGCGCCGGCTGCCCCCGCTGGTGGGTGCTCGGGGGACGTCTGCCGAACCGAATGGGGTGGCACCGTCTGTCTCCAAACCGGACTGCCTCCCCTGGCTGGGGTCAGGGGTCGGAGAGCAGGATCTGAGCTGACCCAGCCAGGGACCTGCTGGGTGGCAGGGCCGAGTCCCCGCCTGGAGCCCTGTTCTCGTCTCTGTGAGACGGTGAACGATTCCCCAAAGGGCCGTGTGAGGTGGGGTGCGTCGGGCCGCCGCCTCTGCAGGTCGCTCAGCGCAGGTGGGCGCAGGCGCACCCGCCGCTCCCACCCTCTGACCCCAGCAAGGCTGCAAGCGCGGCTGGAGGGCCCAGGGCCGCCGCCCCTCCTCGGCCCCCTGCATCCGCCCCTGACTTGCTGCCGGCCCCTCCCGGGGCCCCTCCAGCCCCAGGCCCGTGCCACGGCCCCTGGGTCCCCGGGCTCTGCCCTGCAGTCTCCTTCAGGCCTCCCCCCCACACACCACACACATGCGCACGCGCACAGCCAGCCCCCCGGACCCCGGTGTCCTCCCTGGAGCTTATGATCAAAGCCGTCCAGCGAGGGAGCCATCTGGGGTGAGGTGCAGAGCAGGCTGCAGTCCCGTCCCCACCCCTGGCCTGTGTCCAGCCAGGGCCAGGTGCAGACGCGGGGAGGCCGGGGCGAGACCACAGGAGGGGACCTCACCAGGCGGGAGGCCAGGGAGCCGGGTGCTGAGGACGGACGTGAGGACGTCGGCGGGGAAGAACGGGGAGGGGCTCCCACAAAGGGGACGGCAGAGCACAGGCGGGGGGCGGCTGCCCCAGAGGTGCGGTGGGGCACAGGCCGCATGGCTCACGTGCCTCCCCGTCCCCAGGACGCTGACGCAGGAGGACCCCGGTGACAACCAGACCACGCTGGAGGAGATCATGCAGATGGTGAGCCAGGCCCGTCCTCCCGGGACCCGAGGACCCCCTCACGGAGCGTCCAGGTCCCGCCGGCCCCCAGGCCTCTCCTGGGCCCTGGGCCGTGACAGAGCGAATGGGGCTGAGCTGCTCGCCTGCCTGCACCCGCTTCCGGGGCGGGGGCGCCTCACCCACGGAGCACGCCCTCAGCCCTGGTCCCCACGGCCTCCCTGAGCACCGTCGCTCCCGCAGCACGGCGTCCCCACACCCGTGCGCCTGCCCTGGCGCTTCTGCACAGCGGTCCTCGTCGGGGCGACTGTGGCACGAGGCACAGAGCCCCCCCTCCCCCCGCTGTCCTGCACTCAACCCTGCCCCGCTCTGACACCAGCTCCATGGAGCCAGGGGCCTCGCAGCTCCGGGGTCTAGTGAGGACCCGGCAGTGCCGACCTCGGGCCTGTCTGCTGGAGGCAGAAGGGGCACCATCCAAGAGGGACGGCTTGCTCCCCTCGTTCGGGGGACCCCACTTCCCCGTGAGCACGGCAGATGGGCTGCCATCGGCGCTCGGCGCGGCCAGGACCTCGGGACCAGAGGCCAGAGAGCCAGACGGCCCCGGGGGCCTAACTCAGGCCCTGCTCCCCGCAGGCCGCAGGCGTGAAGGCCGAGCCCTTCGAAAGCCACTCAGCCCTGGAGATCGCGGAGCAACTGACCCTGCTGGACCACCTGGTCTTCCGGAGGATCCCCTACGAGTGAGTGACGGCGGGGCTCCGGGGGGGACGGCGGGGGTTCCCTGGGGGGACGGCGGAGGTTCCCGGGGGTGACGGCGGGGGCTCCGGGGGTGACGGTGGGGGCTCCGGGGGTGACAGCGGGGGTTCCCAGGATGACGGCCTCAGATCCACGAGGTCAGGTGGCCGCCCCGCTGCCCCCCTTGCTGCAGGGAGTTCTTCGGACAAGGCTGGATGAAGCTGGAGAAGAACGAGAGGACGCCTCACATCATGAAGACCACTAAGCACTTCAACGACGTGAGTGAGGCGGGCAGCGCCTCTCAGGGGTCCTGGGGGGGGCGAGGGGGCTGTGCCCATGACGGGCTGCACGCCGGGTCCATCCCGACGCCGGGCCTCAGCTTCTCCGCCTGTCAGAGGGGCTGAGCCTGGGGGCGCTGGTACCTCCGCTCTCGACCCGCACCGCAGGCCGGGGTTCGGGGCGCCCCGCTGGGCGCCTGGCTGCACTGAGGACCCCTTGCTACGCGCCTCGTTTTCACTCATCTCGTTAACGGAAGCCGGCGGCGTTTGGCTGCAAGTGTCGCACGACTCCCCTCTGACCGCGCCTCCCCCAAAGCCTCTGGACCTGCGGAGCCTGGGCGAGGGCGCCCCGTCTCCCAAAGGCACGCCCCGGCCCCTCTTGCCTTTGCTTGGGGGCAGGGTGCTGAGGCCCACCGGAGGACGTTAAAGGGAGCAGGGCCACCGGCCGGGGGACCGAGGTGGCGTCTGGGCTGGGGGCTCATGCGTGTCCCCAGCGGGGACCAGGGTGGTGCAGCATCTGATCTGGACACCAGCACCCCCAAGCCCGGCCGGCTTCCCTGGACCGGCAGAGCGGCCCAGCGTGTGCCGGGAAGGGCCTGGACGAGCGCGTCACGCACCCCGGCTCCCAGAGCCCCTGCCCGGGAAACATGGCAGCGGCAGAGAGCCGGGGCCGGACAGTGCCGCGTCCCGTGGTGTGATGCGCGTCCCGGGGACCCACGTTCGCTTTGTCCTTTACTACAAGTGACAACTGCGCTTCACCGAGGTCCTGCCTGTGCCCAACACCGGGGTTTGCGTGCGCGATCCCCTCGCTCGAACCTCACACCGGCCCCAAAGACACGGCTGTCACCAGCGTCACACACAAGGGAATCAGGGCTCTGAGCGGCCCCCGCCCCGGCGCCTGGCCTCCCACTCCAGACTCGTGACCGGCCGGAGGGCACTTGCGGCCGCGTCTCCGCCCCCGTGCGACACTCATCAACACGGTGAAGGGCCTTTGATAGCTGGGAGCGGGAGCACATGACCCCCTTGTCCTGAGCGCCTGGCCAGCGAGAAACGTGCCCCAGGCACACACCTCCTCCTCGGAGGGCGGGGAACACAGAGGCACAGGACAGAGAGCCGCACGTCCCGCGGGGGCCGCACCCCACGCCACCGCAGAGCACCAGGCGGCAGGAAGCTCCCGCCCTCCCCCGCCCCCCACGTGCCCGGGGCTCAGTCAGCGAAGGACGAGCGTGGTAGGGGCATGTGCCAGGCGCCCTGCTCGGGGCTCCGTTCACTACGGCCTCACGTGACACCGTCGCCCTCACTTCATGGGGAAGAGGCGGGGCCCATGATTAACCTCGCCCCGACCTCACCCAGCAGGTGCGCCAAGTGGCACGGGGGCGCCCTCGGCCGTCACTGCGAGAACACACGGCATCCCCCGCCCTTCCTAGGACTCGGGTGGAGTGAGCAGGGTGCCCAGGCGGGCAGGGTCTAAGGGGCCACTCGCCCCCTCGGTGGCTGCACCCCCCCCTGCCGTGTCCCCAGCCCCAGCCCTAGGACAGCGCCGAGTGGAAACGGTGCTGGTAGGTCTTGCTGGTCTGGAGGGGAACACGCGGAGTGTTTCTCCGTCTGGGGTGACGTTGGTCACGTGCCGCTTGTCAGAGACGGCAAGTTCACACGTCCGCCGGGGGAGTCAGTCTTTCTCTTCGTCATGCAAACCTGTTCTAAGCTCCAGCACCCTTTGTGGTCCCTGTACTACCTTCCGTAATTCCTAGGTGAGCCACAGTTCCCCACTGACGTCCTGAAGACACCCCTTGTCACGGGCGTCCCCAGCGCAGAGGAAGACCTTCCCTTTGTGCACACCCAGGCCTTCACCGGCCGTTCCCGTCGCTCCTCCAAGTTGGGGTTTTCAAACCGGCGCGCGATCCGCCCACCCGCAAACGACGGTGCCCGTCGCCTCGACGGTACTCACTCTTCTCGCCTTCTGCTTGTCTCGTTGCTCGGGCCTGAAGATCAGCAACTTGATCGCTTCGGAAATCGTGCGCAACGAGGACGTGACCGCCAGGGCGAGCGCCATCGAGAAGTGGGTGGCCGTGGCCGACATCTGCCGCTGCCTGCACAACTACAACGCCGTGCTGGAGATCACCTCGTCCATGAACCGCAGCGCCATCTTCCGGCTGAAGAAGACGTGGCTCAAGGTCTCCAAGCAGGTGCGGGCAGGGGGTCGGGCCACTGCGGGCAGGCGCTGGGGTCGGGGTCCGCAGGCGGGCGCAGGGCGGGTGAGGGCCGGCGCTCCCGGGCATGACAGGGAACCTCCTCTCCTGCCACCCGGGCCCGCAGACGTGGCACAGGGACCCTGGGGTCTTTTATTTCCCGCCCGAGTAACGAACACCCCAACGCGGGGACGGTGAGCGGGCGATCCTTGCTCCCAGCACGCTTCTGCTTTAGCTGGGACAACGGTGGTTGGTGGCTTCGCAGGGATCCCAGTCCGGCCTGCACGAGTCCCTCCCCGGGACCCTAATGTCACCAGCCCTTCGGGCCGGCAGAGCGTAGCGGGTCCCTGCTGCCCACTGGGCGCTCAGTGACCGTAAATGCGGCCTAAGCTTTATTCGTCCAAAACACGGTTCTGAAAAAACGACAACAGATTCCTCCTCGGGATAAAGTTCCCTGCGCTGGGGTCCCCAGGGGCCGCACCCCTGAAAGGTTGGGCTGTGTCCTCGGTGCCCTTGCCGATGCCCTGGCCTCGGCCCGTGTGTGCTCGGGGCTGGACAGACACCAGCAGAGGACAGACTCCAAAGGCACCGAGGCCTTTTCTTTGCCGTCCTTCTTGATTTCTAAATTTGGGTGATGTCCCGACACAGAAAGGTGCTCGCGTCCCCGGGGACGGTCCACGGAGGAATCATAGCAGCGAGACGTGCGCCCCTCCCCTCTCTGGGTGCCGGCCCGGGGGTCCTTCTCGACCACCTGGGTCTCGGGATCCCAACACCCGGCCCGCCGGGCACCTCCAGCTTCTGGAGGACGTGTGGCGAGCCCGGACGCGCTGAGCAAGGGCCTGTACCTGAGTCCTGGGGAGGTCAGGGTCAGGTCCCCAGGCCGCCGGCCGTGGTGGGCGGAGCGAACGTGTGTCCGGAGCCGCGGACGGGCGCGCGCGGAGGGTGCCAGTAAGCGCTTCTGCTTCCTTCTAGACAAAAGCCTTGATTGACAAGCTCCAAAAGCTTGTGTCATCAGAGGGCAGATTTAAGAATCTGAGAGAAGCTCTGAAAAAGTAAGTGCGTGCCGCCCTGTCGCCGCTGTCTTTCGAACTGTAGCACCTCGCTGCAGAGGCGCTCACACGCCCCATCGGCCGGGGCAGGAGGTCTGTCTGTCTGTGTGTCCGTCTGTCTCCCCGCAAGACCCCTGCACGGCCCAGACCCCGGGGCGGGCCCGCTTCGTCCTCCTCCGTCTGCCAAAGACATCAGAGTCCTGGCGGCATTTCCGGAGAGAGGCCCAGGGAGGATGTCCCCAGAGCGCAATGGCCGTGGCAACCCTGGTGCCCGGCTCTTGATTCTAAAATGCACTTTTTTTTTTTTCATTTTAGTATTTCTGACATTGGGGGATAGGACTTAAAGTCAACGTGTTTATTTAACGTGATTCCTTTTTTCACTTGGGAGTTAGTCGTCAAAAGTCATCTTAGAACCAAAGAAAGGCAGGTACAGCGACACTCGCAGCTTTCGGAGCGTAAAGGGCCCCCCTCGCGGTGTCTGTGAGGTGGGCAGCTCGACCGCGGCTCCGCTGCAGGGTTTCAGCGGCCTCCCTGGCCTCCACCCCCAGATGCCAGCGCCCCGAGTGACAACCGCCAGGGGAGTCTGCAGACATGGCCAAGTGTCCCCGGGCGGCCCAGTCGCCTCCCTGAGAGCCCGCTGTTGGACAGACTCCCCCGTCCTGTGTCCCCAGACGAGGAAACGAAGGAGCTAGTGGCTGGCCCGAGGACACGTGGCCGTGGGCGCAGAGCCTGCCCCGGCCCAGGCTGACCTCCGAGGCTAGGGCTCTGGTCCGCCTGAGGCCGCCGCCCGTGAGGGTCCAGGCCCCTCGGCACACACCGCGGCCATGCGCTCCCACGAAATGGCGCTGTGCCCCCACGCCCATGGGATGCGCACTGTCCCCACTGCACAGGCGACGCTGCCATGTGGCGGGTCGATGGGGGGCACACCGTCCCCGCTGGGCGGCCCGCACGCTTCCTGTCCCTGCCTGACTGGCCGCTTGCCCGGCCCTGGGGGTGCTGGGAAACCCTGGGTCTCATGACACCCATGACGCCTCTCTTCCCCTCAAGGGGTCACTGGCCCCTGGGAGCTCCGCGCGCCCTGGGCCTGGGGGTGGGCCCGGTCCGGCCTCCGGCCCCCAACAGGGGCACGGATGCACTGCATGCCCCCAGCCTCGTCTGCCAGCCTCATCTCCGTCCTGCCGAACCTGGCCCGTCCCTTGCCGGCTCCGTGTCCATCGCCTTGACCATCTCCACTTTATTTGTGTCCTCAGACAGCTGTTGCACCCATCTGTGCTGTCCGGCCGTCTCTCCCCCTGTGGACTGTGCTTGTGGGGAGCTGCCCCTCCGTGCATTCACCAACTGTCCGTCCGCCCCCGGCGCCTCCATCCACGTCCTCCACATGGCTCCCTCGTCCACTGCCGCCTCCACCGTCACCACCGCCTGCGTGGCCCCATTCTGTCTGAGCCCCCACCCCGACTGTCCTCCCTCTCCCAGGGCGCCCGTGGGCCCGTGTAAGTGCCCGTCCCGCACAGGGTGGTGGGGCCGCACACTTTGGGAGCGCGCAGCTGGGTGCCCACCGTGTTCTCGCCTTAGGGAGCCGAGGCCCAGCCGTGCGGGGTGGGGAGAGGCCGGGCGACCCGGGCCGAGCGGCTCTGCGCCCTCTCTCCTGAGGCGTCTGTCCCACCAGGCAGGGGCAGCGGGTGCAGGACGTGAGGTGGCGGTCTGCGGGCCCCGCTGGTGGCCCGTACAGACAGGGAGCCTGTGGCCGGCCTCCCGTGTGGGTCCTCAGCCCCACTCCTTTGTCCCAGCCCCTTTCAGCCCGTCATTAGTCAGTCTCATGCCAGCACCAAAGCGCCAAGCTACCGAACGGCCTTATTATCTTCACCAGCCAAGACTGCACCCCGAATCCCACCGCCCTTCCCCCGGCCTGTCTGCCAACAGGGCTGCCGCGTGCGCCCCTTCCGTCCCCTGCCCAGGCACCCCGGGAGGGACCGTACGGCCTCCCCACTCCCCAGATCACACCCTGTGGCACCGTCCCCGCTGCGGCCCCCCAGTGGTCAGGACCTGGCCCAGGCACACGCAACAACACTTGGCCGAGAACTAGAGCTGGCAGTAGGGTTTGGTCGCCGGTTCTTTGGGGCCGATTTGGGGTCCGCCCTCCCGTGCCATGGCAGCATGGCTGCACCCCCGTCCGCAGTGGACGAGGACGCCTCCACTTAGAGGAAGCAGGGGCCAGGCTGTGGCTGCAAACTCCACGTGGGAGCCTTCCCCTGGGCTCCCTTGAACTAAGTAAGCATGGGGACAGCTATGGAGGGGCCAGGCGGCCGGCAGCCATGTCCCCAGACCCCGGGCTGGTCCCCGCTGGTGAGAGGACAGAGCAATTGGTGTCGGGCAGCAAAACGCTAGGGCTCTGAGCCCCTCCCTCCCACTGCATTCCCCCCAAATCTGAGCACCCAGTTTTCCAGCTCCCCGTGCCAGAGCCTTGAGCCCCGACCACGGGCTACAGCCCCCTGCTCCCCAGGAGGAGAGGTCGTCCCGGAGCCAGCAGGCCCCTGCCACGACCAGGACAGGGCGGAGGAGGGGCAGGTGGCGCCCGCACGCCCCGGCCTGGGGATTTCTGCAGAGCGGTCAAGCAGCCGTGACTGTCCCGCTCCACAACCCACGCGTTTACCAGCGGGGGGGGGGGGGAGGTGTGCGTGTGTGTGCGTGTGTGGGGTCAGATCGACCGCGCTGTCCCCTGAGGCCGCTGCTGAAAGGCCCCTCACACTGAGAAGGCGGCAGACAGGGGCAGGGTTTGGTGCCACGGCAGGTGACTAAGCTGCACACGCTAGACCGCGAGCCTCAGTAAATACCTCGGGGGAACCCAGGTGGCGGCCAGAGGACCCCGATGTCTTCCACGGGCTGCGGGTCCAGTGAGACCCCTAGGGGCCTTCAGGAACACTGCCCCCTCCAACCTTCCTGTCCTCCCTCCACCCTACAGGGCAGGTCCTGGAAGCCCGGGGTGGCGGGGGCTGGGGGGGAAGCACCCCCTCCCACCAGAGCCTCTCCTCAGGCCCCAGCTAGGTTTCATCACGTCCCCACGCCTGAGCTTCACGCGCCGACCAGGACAGGAGCTGAAAGGCCGAGCACGCCACCACCAGAGGGGTCTGCCTCGGACCGGGACGGCCCTGGCCTTACTTATTTCGGGGAGGGGGTCATGACCCACAGCCGACCCCGTGTAAACGTGCCCTACGCGAAACAGGAACAAAAATTTCACAAAGCGGCGCGCCCCGTTCGTCCACGCGACGCGCTCACGCGTTTCCGTTCTGCTCTCTGTAAAAGCCATCTGGTCAGCACCCACTAAACTGGTTTCAACACCCGCGGAAGGGCCAAGGCCTCTGCCGCCCAAACGCCGAGGCTCCCCCTGAATACGATTAAGTAAGAAGGGAAGCTCCACGTCGTGCCAGCAGACGGGGCACCACGGGGTGACCGGGCAAACAGTGCCCTCACACCGTCCTCGCTGGCCCGATCCTGACGTTGCCTGCCATCCCGACCCCGGGACCCGACGCTGTTTGCTTAGAAAGAAAAGAGCATGGGAAGAAGAATGTGCTGGAAGGTGCCAGAGCCAGACGGCCAGGGGGGCCGTCTCCTAGGAACGGGAGTTATTTCCCGGAGTGTCCGGGCGGCACCTAAAGTCGGCTCTCAGGTCACCAAAACCTGCCTCAGCCTCCGCTCTAGCGTCCGGGGGCACCTGAGGCCCGGAGAGGGAAAGACAGGCTCAGGGCCACGTGACCAGCAGGCGCGTGACAGGGGCCGGTCTCCGTGCCCCGCCTGCCTCTGGCGTGGCAGGTTGCCAAGGGGCCACAAGGCGGCCAAGGTGGCGCGGGCTAGAAGCCAGGGTCATCCACGGTGCGTGCGGCGAGTCCACCCGCACCGCGTGCCGAGCGGAGAGGAGGCTGCAGGGCCCGGCGCCCCACCCAGAGGCCCCAGAGCAAGCGGTGACACTGGAGTCACAGGAGCTGGCTTCAGGGCCCACGGGGGAAGGCGTGGCCCGTCACGCGGGCTCCACCTCCCGTCCCGTCCCCTTCCTCCTCAGGGTAGTAAGCATGGACCCCGGCACCCAGACGCCACTTCCAGGGAGATGGCCTCGCAGGGCAGGGTTTCCTGCTCTGGCCCCCGCCCCAGTGCTGGGTGGCAGGAGGTCCTGGCGGGCGAGGCAGGGGCAGAGGAGAAGCCCCAGGGAGCAGAGGGACTGGCAGAGGGGGTGGGGGCTGCGAGGCAGGGACGCCGGGGCGGCGGGGTGTGGATGGAGTGAGTGTCTGAGCAGAGACAGCCCCAGGACTCGGGGGGAGGTGCCCCCTCGGCTGGGGAGGGGGAGGGGTGTCCCCAGGGGACCGGCCGTCCCCGGTGCTGAGCCGTGAGGACGCCTGGTGGACAGGAGCCCTGTGCCTCGCCGAGCAGAAGGCGCCCGCGGGCGCTGCGGGCTCCGTGGAGGCTCCTGTTTCTAAGTGAAAATCTGAGTTAATGCCGTTTGCTTCCAAGTTGTGACCCGCCCTGTGTCCCTTACCTGGGGATGTACCTCACCGACCTGGCCTTCATCGAAGAGGGGACACCCAATTACACGGAGGACGGCCTGGTCAACTTCTCCAAGATGAGAATGGTGCGTGTCCCACGCGTGGGGCGGGGGCGCAACCAGACCCCAGGCCCCAACCCCCGCTGCGAGCCCTGTGCGGGGGCCCGACCGGCCTCCCGCACTTCCTCACGTAACGCCCACACCTGAGGGTGGGGGTCCGGTACCCTGCCCCTTCCAGACGGGCACCCTGGGGCGCAGGGTCCGTGAGCAGCCCACGGTCACCCTAAAGTAAAGGGCAGAGGCAGGTCCAGAGCCCTGTCAGTCATCCGCACCCCATCCACATAAAGTCCCCTAGGCCGCACCTCCCAAGGGGGTGGGCGTCAAATTTCCCCAGAGAATCCTGGGGCCCAGAGGGGCAGGACCCCTCGGGCAGGGCGCCTGGCTTCTGGCCTCTGCTTCGCGTGCCCTGGGCGGGCCCCCCTGAGGGGCTGTGTAACGTGACGGCCGCCCCATCCCGGAGACGGGGTGGGCGGGAGATGCACACTCAAGCTGTGGCCGGAGCCCGTGACCTCTGCTGGAGCCACAGGTGCGGACAGGGTGCTGACCGGGCTGCACGGCTGACCGAGCACCACTTTTCTCTCAGGCGCGCGCCGCGCTGCCTGTAGGCTCGTGACGAGCAGCCCCTTGGGGGCAGACGGCTGGTTAAGGCGCCTCCGGGGGCCTCCCGGGATGGCACGTGTGGGGATCGGGACGCTGACTTCACACTCGCTTGTCACCGCCCTTTCTGTCCTGCAGAGTGGGGTGGCACTACGAAAGCCACCTGTCTTGACCTAGAACTTTCCTTGCTTGCCACAGATATCCCACATCATCCGGGAGATCCGCCAGTTTCAACAAACGGCCTACAAAATCGAACACCAGGCGAAGGTGAGCCCGGTCACCCCCGCTGCCGCACACCCGTCCCTGTCCCTCCCCGATCCCCGCCCCCACTTCGCACTGGGCCTGTGCGGGGGGCACCTGCCCCCGGAGGGTGGACAATCGTACGCCATCCTAGTGTTTGTGCCTGACACGCAGACACGCCGGAAGACCCGGGAACACGCACACGCCCACCACCCAGGTTCTGTAAGCGACGTTTCACACACGTCGCTTTTTCTTTACCGTGGGCCCAAAATGGCTCGTGGAGTCAGTGTTCGGCCACAGAACAGCGCCCAAGCGTCACCCCGACCACACGTGCTTTCCCTCGCTGCTGACACCAACAGGAAGACCACGTCAAAACGGCACTGACACGAATAGCACTAGGACGACACGCTGCCTGCGGCCTTTGCCTCACGGGCCAGCCCGACCCCCGACCCCAGGCTGGCCGGTCCCCGGGAGGCCCCGGCGTCCACAGGCAGCGCACTGTGGAGGTCCCTGCCACCCTCCCTGCCTCCACCCCAGGTGACGCAGTATCTGCTGGACCAGTCCTCGGTGATGGACGAGGAGAGCCTGTACGAGTCTTCTCTCCGGATAGAGCCCAAACTGCCCACCTGAAGCGCGCCGCGGGGCCCGGCGCCCGTGGACACTCACTGTGTGATGTCGCACGCACTCGCTTGGTTCCTCTGGGTTTCCCCCCCAGTATGTGTCCTCCAGAACCGCGAATGGCCCCGTCCCTCCATCCTCGTCGAGCCGGACTGCGGCTCTCCGCGCCGTGTGAGACATCCCCCGTGTCCCGCGGGCCCCTCGCCCTTCTCGGAAGGGCAGACGGAGGCTGGCACACACACGTGTCCTCCGACCGGCCCCGCTTCTGCCCTCCCGGGCCCGGGCCCTGGGCCGCGAGGCCGCCCGCACCCTCCCAGCATGTTCCATGTAGTTGTTAGAACTGGGTGGGGGGTGGGGGGAGGCGGGAGGGGCACCATACCCCGAAGTCCAGCCATCGACAGATCTCCCCGCTGATGGCGACGCCACCTTCCAAAGCAGCTTCGCCAGCCAGAATCACGGGCCTCAGAGCTCCCCGTGTCCCAGTCACCCGGACGGAGGGGAGTCCTCCCCACAGGGAGCTGCACCCCACACGCCACAGCTGCCCGTGCGGGCTCCCGGCCACACTCGCGCTAGGAATGCCCCCAGACAGACAACATGAGCTGCCGTCCCAGGTGGCTGGTGAGGCCCTGGGACCGACGGCGGAGCCACCGCCACAGTGCGGAGGCGACGCCCGCCCACCGACCGTGGCCCGGAGGCCCCGCGAGGCGGGAGCACCGAAACAATGTCACTCGTCCTCTCCCGGCCGCCTCAGCGCCCCACGCCCGCCCCCAGCTTACGTCGAGATGCTCTAAGTCTGTGTGCCTCGTGAAACTAGTACCGCGCCGTAGAGTTAGGAAACCGGTAGCCGAGCGTCCTGCTGCACACACCGTCGTCCTGTCTGAGCGCCCTCGAGCAGGAGTCTAGTAGCGTAGTGCTCATTCCGTGAATACCACTTCTGTTTTCTACGTCGTACAGCAGAGGCGACGCAGGCGAATCCGAAGCGGCAGGCATGCTCCACTGCGACACACACACAACTTTTGCTGTAAGCAATACCTAGTGGTATGAGAATTCTATTTCAAGTCCTAAACTATTTCAACTTACGGCTTGTTTGGAAAAAAGAAATTTCCATTTTTTTGTAAAAATCTATGTTTCCTGATTACCTCTTGCTAATAAATCTATTCTATCTCAGGGTGAACAGTGAGTTTTGATGGGTTTCATTCACTCGCTCACGGGACAGTTGGGGGGCAGTTGGTCCTTATCAGGCCCTGGGCTGGGAGCCCAGGTGACAAGGAAGCAGTCCCCGCTTCGGGGACTCCCAGTCTCACTAGGGAGAAGGTCTCAGTCGTCTAGGGCACCAGGAACGCATCGCTCCAAAGGCAATGGCTTAACACAGTTTCTGTGTGGGCCGGCGGCTCTTGCCTGGGGTCTCTCGTGAGCTCAGACCGCACAGCCGCTGGGGACACCAGGTGTGCACGACGGTGCTCTCAGGTGGCTGGAAGCCAATGGCGGGAGCCGAGCCAGGGCTGCAGGCCGCAGCGTCCGCCCGCACGCGACCTGGGCTCTTGGACCCAGCCCCAGAATTCCGGGGACACCACGCCCACAGCAGTCAGGACGGTAACATCCTAGCGCTGTGATTTTTTTAAAGACTTTTCCGTCCGCCCGTCTGCAGCAGCTCGCGCCCGCCCTGTGTTTAACGACCGTGGTCTCTTTCCCAACAACGGTGGGTGGTCACGGGGGCAGGAGTGCCCGGTTGTCGTTGTCATGGGAGTATGAAGGTGCCACCCAGGCATTTGTCAAGGCCTGCGTGTCACACCTCGGCAACAGGCACCCAGCCCTGTGCCAGAGTCCCTGGTCGCCTGGAGCCCAGACCCCAGCTGTAGAGTGGAAAGCTACGAGGCAGAGAACACGGACGCTGGGGCCCGCAGCCCTGGCTCTGCCCCCAGCCCCTCCGTGCCAGCCACCCAGCGCCACCTCCGCGTGGGTGGCCTCGTCGACTTCTCCACGCACCTGTACCTCCCAGCACCCCCACCCAGTTATGCAAGCCAGAAAGCCAGAGGTCACCCGTGACTCCCACTGTCAGGAGTCACCAGGTCCAGTGGACGTTAACCTCCTAATTATCTTCCAGCCAGGCGACGGCTCCTCGCTGCCTCCGCCACCACCCCGGACCCGCAGTTCTCAAGCTTTCCGGCCCATGGGCCCCTTCTGCACGCTTAAAAATCACTGAGAACCCCACAGAAAAACCCACTTAAGTGTGCTGTGTCGGTGGGTATCGTTGTATCACTGATCAGCACGTCCAAAACTAAAACTTCGGGAAACATTTAGCATAACTATTAATCCACTTAAAAATAACACCACCACCGGCCTTCCTCTTCTGGGTATATGAGGTTAAAAGACACCCTACAAAATGGGGGAAAAAAATATTTTTGTAACTCACCTATCTGAAAACAGTTTAGCACAATATATTGAAAACTGTCCCCGAGCAAATAAACCCACTTATAAACCGGGCAGAGGACTTGCGTCAAAGACGACGGACAAAGGGCCAATTAGCACGTGAAAAGACGCTGGCCGGTCATTAGGGAAATGCAGATCACAACCAGGATGAGGCATGTCACACTCACTAGGCTGCCTGAGATAACAATTTAAAAAATAAAAACGGAAAATAACCACCTTCTGCCAGAGAAACAGGAACCTCAGACCCCTCAGGGACTGTGAAATGGTGCGGCTGCTATGGAAACCCGTCCGGCAGTTCCTCAAGAAGTTAAAGGGAGGGCCACCCCGCAGCCCAGCAGGGCCGCTGCGAGGTCCCGAGGGACCCAGGGGGACGGAAAGCACGTCCCCACAGCACTGGACGCGACGTGCACAGCAGCCCCGTTCACGGCAGCCAGGAGGTGCAAGCCACCGAAGGCCCCCCGGCGGGCGGGCAGGCAGCACACAGCACCCGAGGAAATGTCATCCAGCCTTAAAGAGGGGGAAATGCGCGCTGCGATCTGGGTGCCACGTGAAAGAAGCCGGTCACGGGGGTCACATAGGATGGGGTCCCCTTACACGGAACGTCCAGAACAGGCAAATCCACACGGACGAGAGCGGGTCGGCGGTTGCCAGGGGGCGGGGGAGGGGAACAGGGCGAGGTCACCACGGGGCGTGGGGTGCTCTCGTGGGGTGATAAAGTCTTAAAACCAGAAAGAGGCTGTGGTGGCGCAACACTGAACGCATCGCATGCCCGGGACTGCGCACTCTAAAGTGGTGACCTGCACGTTATGTGACCCCCCTCAAGGAAAACAGAGAGAGAAGAGGTAGCTGTGCTCCCTGGCGGCACCCCCGGCCCAGAGACGCCCCCGGCATAGGTGGGGGAGCTCGGGTCGCACGCACGGAACACGGTAGTTGGTCTCCAGGTTTCACTCGCGGGAGGGGCTGGTCAGGGAGAGTTTTGGGGTCAGCATCTCCAACCCACCGGGCCTTGGGGGAATGGAAATGGCCAGGGTGTCCGGGGTGCGGTGGGGGGAGCCCGTCTCAGATGAGGAAGAGTCTGAGTGCCAGCGGCCCAGGGACCTGGTGAGGAGTCTGGAACAGAGGGGACCAGGTGGGCGGCAGGTGGGAGGGGCCGACAGGGCCCGGCGTGGCAGGCAGAGTGGCAGGCAGGCAGGTGGGGGAGCCATCCGGAGGCGCCACACACAGCGTGATGGCGAAACCCCGCAGGCTGCTCCGGCCCGGCCTGATTCCAGGCTCACTCAGGCGCCTCTTATCGGCCCTCATCGGGGCGCACGCAGTAACGTGTGTTTACCGGGCGATGATTACCCCCTCTCAGGCCGAGTGACTCACGCGTGGCCCATTTCTCGCTGACCGACTGGAGGGGAGTCGGCATGTCCTGCTGGCCTGAGGTGGGGCCCGGGCAAACTTGCCGACCCTCTCCAGTCACTGCCTCTTCCCCTCCGGGGCCCCCCCGGTCCCCGACCACTGCATTCTCCCCTCCTCTGCCCACCCACAGACTCGTACGCCCACTCTGGTCCTCTCCGCAGTCCTCTCCTGGCACCCGAGAGCCTCGCTAGGGGGTGACACAGCACCTCCACCAACTCCCATCCGAGACCCAAAAGCCCTTCAGATTCCACCTTCGACGCCGCGAGCCCCGCGCCACAGGACTTGGGGTCACTAACATGAACTGCTGCCCCCGCGTGCTTGACTGTGTCCAGCTCCACGCGAGCACAGGTACCTACCTACTGGTCCTTTGACCCCGTTTCACTGAGGAGGGCAAGACGCTGGAAACGGGGTCTTCGCAGTTGGCCCGCAGCGTGGCACGGGCACCGGCCACTCGGGCTGAGGGCCAGTCGGGGGCACCTGCGAGCCGAAAATCCACCAGCTCCACGGGACGTCCTTCAACGTAAAGAAGACGGACGAAGCATGGCGGCGCACGGTTCCGAGCGTCCACTCAAGTTCGGGACGAGGACGTTTCCGTGGAGGACAGAGGGCAGGCAGAGGAAGGGGTCGGAGGCGCAGCTGAGCCAGGCCAGGGCGCCACCTGCGGGCTCGGGGGGGCGCGGCGGTGGCGGCGTCACCGGCGGGCGGGGCTCGGTACAGAAGGCCTTAGCCCCTGCGCCCACGACCCACCTCACTGTGCAAGCTCTGCTCACTCGTCTGCACGCCCAGCCACCGCCCATCTACCCAGCCGGCCAGCACGAAGCCATTTGCCCACAGGTGCGTCCACTGCTTCTGGCCACTCATCCACACGCGCCGCCCGCAGTGTCCAGGCGGCCAGCCAATCTCCCCTCTGCTCACTCCCTGCGTCAAAGCAGCCCGTAGGTGGGAAGGCCCCAGCCCTCAGGAGCAGGCCTGCTTAGCTCCCCAGGCCTCGGTTTCTTCACCTGGAAAGTGGGTGTGTGTGAGCTCAAGGAGCCGCCACGGGACTGCCGTGAGCACTGAGTGGCGACGCGCACGTCAACGGAGCTCTTACGTCCTGCTGCTGTCGCACGCAGGTGACGCTGTTGTCGAGAGCTCGCAGAGTGCACACGCAGCTGAGGCCCGGCCTGTCTGCGGGATGGGGGCTCTGACAGGCGGCGTGGAGAGCGGGTGAAGCCCGGAGGTCACCGTCGGGGAGGGCGGTGGTGAGGCAGCAGACGTGACGCCAGAAACAGGACAAGAGGAAACGGGCAGGCGACAGGCAGCAGGACAGGGGGCGGGAGGCGAGCTGCGGCCGCTCGCGCAGGGAGGCGGAGGCCGGGGGCTCGGGAGGGCGGCCAGGCCAGGTGCCCGTGTGGAGGGCGCCGGGCGCAGGGCTCGGGGTCCAGCTCGCCCACGGACTAGGGGTGGCCTCGGCCCCCCCCCCCCGCAGACGGGGCCTGGGCGTGGCGGGAACGGCCCGCTGCCCGCCGCGGCGCCCACTCGGGCCAGACACTCGCCAGCCCCACGGTCCGGGCCGAGGCCGCAGCCGCTGCGCACGGCGGCGCGGCAAAGCGCACACGTCGAGAGGCGCGACGCGGGCTGCTCGGCCACCTCGCGGGGGTCCGAAGCCCCCGACCTCGGCCCCAGCTCGTCGCCCCTCCTCTCCCGCTTCAAAGGCCGCGGGCCTGACTGGGGGGCGCGGACTCTCAACGGCAGCCGCCCCCCCCGCCCCGCGTCTCCTCCAGGGGCACCGGGGGGCGCGGCGCGCGGGCCCGGGGAGGCCCCGCCACCGCGCGGGCCAGAGGCCGGGCCGGGCCAGAGGCCGGAGCGCCCCGTCGCGGGGGAGGACGGGGCGGCGGGGGCCTGAGGGAGCTGAGGAAGGAGGCGCGGCCCGGGGAACGCCCCGCAGGCCCCGCCCCGACCGGCCACGCCCACCACCCTGCTAGGCCACACCCTCCTGGTCAGGCCCCGCCCAACCAGCCCGAGACCACGCCCACCTCAGCCCCTATCCTCCCCGGACCAGCACGCCCACCTCGGTCCCGCCCCGCCAGGCCCCGCCCCCGCCAGGCCCCGCCCCCCGGCGGCACCCGGGGCCCGGGCCCGCGCCCGGCCCAGAGCCGCCGCCGCGATGCGGGCCGCGCTGCTGCCGCTGCTGTGCGCCGCCGCCTGGCTGCTGGGGGCCGCGCCCCGCCGCGCCGCCGGCCTGGCCGCCAGCGCCTCAGGTACGGGGGGATCGCGGGCGGGGGCGGAGGGCGTGCGCGCTCAGGGCCCCCTCTGCTGCCCCCCTCCCCGCGCCCCGGCCCCCACCCACCGGCTCTGCGCCCGCGAGGCCCCTGACCCCGGGCACGGGCAGCCTGGGGCGGGCGTCCGGTCTGGTCCGAGCCCCGCCGGAGCCTGACCCACATCTCCACGAGGGAGCCCCCAGCCGTGCCCCCGGGGGCTCTGCCTCGCCCCCCGGCCGCCCTGCCCCGCACGGCGGGCTCAGCACTCTCTGTGGGACGCCAGACACTGGGGCGTTGGGGCCAGGCCCCTCTCCACCTCTGACTCCGCCACCCTCTCCCGGGAGGCCCCGCCTGGCCGAGCGCCCACAGACCGTTCCCAGGGTCTCCGAGATGTCACTTTTTCCTGACTGTGCAAAACCGAAAACCACCCTTAGCTCGCCCACCATACAAAAGCAGGCCGGAGGCCACAGTCCAGGGCCCCCTGTTCTAGACGGTCCCACACAGCCCCCTCATGGGGCGCAGGTGGAGAGGATTCTTCCAGAACTCACACTGGACGAAATGGATCTAGCTGAGGTTGGGGTGCAGGGGTCGCCGGCAGGTCTTGCCGGCCCTGTCCTGAGGTCTCCTCTGGCTTTGCCTTCCACTGACCTCTAGCAGTCCGGGGTTTTCACAGTGGGGTGCTGCTCCAGAACCCTTCCAGAGGCAAAGGCTAGTCACTTGTCCCCAACTCCATCTGCCTCCAACCCTGTTCCTGAGCAGAGGTCTGTCTCCCTCCAGGCCAGCCGCTGCAGCAGGGTCTGCAGTCCCCAGCGCCCCACCTAGAGCAGGTATTGGGGAAATGTGAAATGGCTGTGGCTTGGTGTCTGGAACAGTCTGTGGCCCATAAAGAGACTTTTAAACTCTGTACAGCACAGACCTTCAAACTGGGTGCGGATCCGCACGGGGAAGTTCCGAGTGATGCGACAGACTGAGAATCAATTCCCAGACCCTTTCAGTCCCTGATACCCTGTGGGGAGAAAGCGCCTGAAGGCAGTGGGACCTTTTCATTCATCCTGAATCTGAACACCCCCTCCCCCCACCCATGGCTATGAACACACTGAAGGCAGCAAACCAAAAGGCTCCCAGGGACGGATCCTTGAAGGCTGTGGTCAGTTCTTCAAGGGACTGAAACTGAAGGAGAACTGAGAACTTCAGGAAGAATCAGCTGATGGGGGTCTCAGAAAGCGTTCAGGGTGTGGGAAGAAGTGCAAGGAGTTGAGTGACATTGCTCCAAAATCGGCCTTCCATTCCCCGAGGCAAAAGCACTCCTATCTTTTATGGCTCGTTATTATCAATAAATAAGCAAGAAGCTCATTTGAGCAGGATTTCTGAGCCCTTCGACCTATGAAGAGACAGTTAAAAAAACAGGTGACGTTCACTCATGAGTGCATAAGCCCATGGGTGGGGGCGACAGTGAAGTCCTATTTCTCTCACTAAGAGATGCACTTCCAGCACAAGTTTACCGTCCCCATTTCACAAGTACTTATGTCCATTCGAAATGTTTTCATCGATCGGGTTAATATTAACGATGACGATTACTCAACCTAGAATAACTTTTTATAATTCCCTTAGACGTATGGGTCTCAGGAAGTCAAAAGTTTCAGTGTTCAGGCGATCAGGTGTAAACGCGCTCCCTGAGGGTGACGTTCTGTGAGGTGTGGGTGGACGTGCGGGTCGGAGGAAGAAAAGTTTGTAAAGCGTCTGAGTCTTCCGGGAGAGCCTGCTCAGGTCACTGAGTCACGGTATGCGGACTCCGTAGGCTGGCCTGAACGGGATGGCGTAACAGTCTTATTTTAAAATGTCGGCGGGTACACAAGCTGGAACATATCCTTTGCAGCTATTTCAACTTAAAATAGATTCTTAGATAACTGGAAACCGCACAAGGGGGGACACGGCAGGGGCCCCGACTAGTCAGCCTGTTTCTGTAAATAAAGTTTTACTGGAACACGGTCACACCCAGTTGTTTTCCCAGTTCAAGGGCAGAGTCGAGTAGCTGCGACAGACTGTGATTGCAGGGTAAGGTATTTTCTCTCCGCCCCTTTTAGAAAAACTGCTGATTGTTGCGGATAATAGGTTTTTTAATTAACAACTTATTGCTGTATAACGTGACACGGGAAAGTGCACAAACCAGGAAAGGTGCATCTCGCCAGATCTCCACAATCTAAACACAGTGCGAGGCCCCCCAGGCCCCCCTCTGTGCCCCCAGGAAGGGGAGCTGCTACCTTGGCTTTGAACCCCCGAGGTTCTCGGCATTCCAAAACTAACTCGGGTAGCAGGGCTGTAGGGGTTTGTTCATGGTCTTGTTCCGCTCAGAGGACACCATGCTGGTGCTGTGCGTTCAGCCTAGTGACCTGAAATGCAAATCAGCTCTCAAGGGCCTCTCTGGCGGGTGGATGGCGTTGCCGAGCGGCGCCCACGCCTAACTTATTTTTTCTTTTCGCAGAGAGGTTTCGCTTTAAGTCATGGACGGTACAGGTCAGTGCCCACTTCTCCTTTCTTGGGTTTTTCATTTCTGTTTCTCAAACCATGCTCTACCAGATCTGGGACAATACGGGGGGTTTTCCAACCCCGCCCTCCCGGGCCTTGCTGGCTTGGGACACGGCCAAACCCTGGGAAAGTTTCCGTGAGTAACCGCCTCCCAAACACAGGCCCTGGCGGGTGAAGTGGTGAAGTGGGCCAGCGACCTTGCAAGCCTTGGGGTTGGTTTCCACAGTTCGTATCAAATCACAGGGGGTGCTGGCCGCAGAACCGTTAGAGAAGGCGAGCGCGCGTGCTTCTGGAAAATGGTGATTTTCGCCATAAACTTGACCCGGCACCACCACGTGCCGCACCCAGCGGCGACCCGCACGCGCTTGGCAGGGCTCTTCACTGGGGCCCCTTGGACTGCTGGTGGACCTGCAGGGAGCCGCGCGGGCTCCGCTCCGGCCACGCGTCCCTGGAGGCAGGGGGCTGGCTTCGCGCTTTCCTGACGGTCACGGCCGGGACCCCGGTCTGACCCGGCCTGAGAATCGCGGCGGAGAGCGGCTCCGCCCTCCCCTCGCGCCGGGAGCGGCAGCGGCTCCCGGGCCTTAAGGCCGCTGTTCTGTTTCAGCACCAGAAGACGTACGGCGCGGCGGAGTACCAGCACCGGCTGCAAACCTTCGCCAACAACCGGAGGAAGATAAACGCCCACAATGCCGGCAACCACACGTTTAAAAGTACTGGGGGCTGCCCGGGCCCCGCGGCCCTCGGGAGGAGGGAGCCGCTGCCAGCCGGGACACCGCCCGTCGGGGGCACGGCTGACAGCGGGCTCAGGGCGGGGGGCCCGGGCCTGAAGCCGGATGTGGCTGGCCTCAGCGTCTCCGTGGGAGTCTGGGGGCCGAGCTGGCACCCCTCCGGTGGCTGTTTGCGGGAGACCGCGTGGAGGCCCCGCGCCTTCCCCGCCGTCTGAGGGTGCAGGGCCTCTAGGGACACCTGCTTTCCCACCGGGCCGGCGGCACTGGAAACGCACACACACGATGTACACACCGAGGCCTCCAAACGGTGGCAGCGTCGGCTAAGTGGGTGGTAACGGGCCACAGGCCTGAGCTGGAGGAACCAGCTGTGTCACGTGGGGGTCAGGGTCTCTGAAACGTCACTCGGCGGGAGACGATGACCCTCGCTGGGGTGTGACGAGGCCTGACAGCGGGAGCGGGCGTACTGGTCTGTACCTGGGCGTCCATCGGACTCACCAGCGGGGTGTCTAAAATGAGGGGCCCCCGCACCTCTGGGGTGCAGCCCACACAAAGGCGCTGCTGAAAAGCCCCCTCTGGAATTCTGCGGCACGGCGGGGGGGCCTTGGCCTCCTGAACGGTGTGACGTCTGAACACGCGACAACGCAGCCAGGGCGCAGTGGCTGTGAAGACGACACGAGCGAACGTGGGCTTTCCCTCTTTTCTTCTGTTTCACGGTGATTCCGAGCTTTTATTTTTTCATTTTGGTCTTTGTGTTTCCTTCCCTTTTCCAGTGGGAATAAACCAATTCTCAGATATGACGTTTGCTGAATTAAAACAGAAGTACCTTTGGTCAGAGCCTCAGGTAGGTGTCGCTCAGCGACCGAACCCGGCCCCCCGCGCTTGGCCTCGGCAGTGCGGGCCCCGAGTGGGGGCCGTCGGGAGTGCGCAGGCGCCAGTAAAAATCAAATGCCCGGTGAACAAGTGACGCTTCAGCGAGGGCGTGTCCTCGCCTCGCGTGGGCTTCGCTGCCACGGCCGCCTGGCGTCCTTCAGCTGAACTCAGGTTGCGCTGCGGGAACCGTGTGCTCACCCCCCGGCCGGCCCGGGCCCTCAGAGGGGAGCTTTACAGCGTCTGGGCTCAGTCGGGGGCGAGAAGGTCCCGACAGCCACAGTCTCGGTGGCTCCATTTTCATGACACACGTTTCTGTCAGAAAGGAGTTTCCCCCACCGAAAAAGCTGCATTTGTTGTTCCAGAACTGCTCGGCCACCAAAAGTAACTACCTTCGGGGCAGGGGTCCCTACCCCCCCTCCGTGGACTGGCGGAAAAAGGGACATTTTGTCTCTGCAGTGAAAAACCAGGTATGCGCGACGATCCCCATCCTTGCCCCGAACACCAGCCGCGCTCCCACACGGTATACCGAGAAGGAAAACCCACGGAACCCCACGCCACGGCAGGGGCCCCCAGCTCTGTTTCCTCCTCCTCTCTCCTGGGAAAGGCCAGGAGGTCACGTTTCCGTGGGCTGCTCCAGTGGATAAAAAGCTTCGTCATTGGGCCAAAGTGAGCTGGTCGCCCCACTCTCCACTGCCCCCCGAGTCCCAGTGCCTCCGACTAAGTCCCCCAAAACATCACGTTGTCTGTGCCCTGCGGAGATTAGGCACCAGGACCCCGTTTCTGCTCCACGTCAAGTGCAGGGGCCCCTCCTGCTGAGGGGAGGGTGGAGAGGAAGAGCCTGGGGGCGGCCACGTGGGGGCAGGACAGGACGTGGCCAGGTGCAGACCGGGCCGGAGGGGCGCGCAAGGAGCTGCTTTAGGAGACGGCGTGGGGGGCTGACCCGCGAGGGTGGGCACGGTCTGACCACTGCTCGAGCCGCCTGTGAGGCGAGCACCGTCCTCCCCGGTCTCGGGCGACGAAGCAGGGCTGTCGCTGGGCCGGGCAGCGGCAGTGACGGTGGCAGAAGCTGGTGGGATGGACGGACAGGGCAGGACAAGTATCCGGGCATCCGATGGGGTCATCTGGGGAACGGGACATCTGGGCCTGGATGTAGAGGTTGGGGAGTGGTTAAACTTGGGACTGTGGTGGAATGAGGTGAGGGTGGGAAGGTGAGACAGAAGGTTCTAGAAAGGACTGGTGAGTGGCACTAGGAAATGCGGGGGAGGAGCCAGCGCAGGACAGGGAGGCGGCAGAGCCAGAGGCCACAGGAGGACCGGGTGCCAGCCGAGCCTCAGCCGCCTCACCTGTGACGTGGGGACAAGGCTGCCGGCCTCACGGCACTTGAGAGGGTCCCCGTGGACAGAGCCGGGTCAGAGAGCTGGGGTGCTGAGGCACTGTCGCCCTCATTACCGACCCCGGACCCCTACCAGGGAGGCTGTGGCAGCTGCTGGACCTTCTCCACCACGGGGGCCCTGGAGTCCGCGATCGCCATCAAAACGGGGAAGATGCTCTCTCTGGTAAGCCGCGGCCCACAGTGGGTGGGGGTCACCTCCTGCAGGGGTCGCGGCTTTGCCCGGAGGCCTGGCCTGGGCTGTTAGGGCTCCAACTAATGGTGCCCGGGCTGCCTGGTCGTGCACGGGAGGACGGGTCGGGACCGGCGTCTGATCCCTGATCCCCAGAGAGAGGGAAGTGCCCCGCCTGCATCCTGTGTGGGAGCAGGAGCCATGATGGGGGCGCAGGGTCGTGGCGGGGCCTGTCCCGTCTGCTGCGTGCCATCGTGGGACCCATGCCCACGTGCCCACACACACCTCACCTACGGCGCAATGCCCGATAGGCCGGGCCGCCACCATGTCACCTGCCTGCCAGGCAGCTGCTCAGCCCCTCCCGACACACAACACACGTCGGCCGCTGGTCCGGCTCTGTGGCCCTGCACAGAGACGGGCCCTGCCCTGCCCTGCCCTGCCCTGCCCTGCGGGAGCTTATCTGTCATCTGGACCCAGAGCAGGGCCAGCTCTCGCTCACGGGCTTGTGGCCGCCCCTGCAGGCGGAGCAGCAGCTGGTGGACTGCGCGCAGAACTTCAACAACCACGGCTGCAAAGGGTGCGTGCGTCCCCGACGGGCCCCAAGCCCCGCCACGATGGCTTCCGTAGGACCCAGGGTGTGCCAGGCGCTGCCCTGGGTGGGAGTAAAAGTGTCTCCGCTTCGTGGAGGGGGGGTCATGTCGTGGGCCCTCGGCCACGACTGGGTAGAGCGGTAATCCACGAGGCGCCATCTGCCCCGGGGACGCGGCCCACCAAGGCCCCCAGCCTGCAGGCCCACCTGCCCTGGCAGCCCCGGTGGCACCTGTATATGCTCCTTGCAGGGGTCTCCCCAGCCAGGCCTTCGAGTACATCCGCTACAACAAGGGCATCATGGGAGAGGACACCTACCCCTACCAGGGCAAGGTAATCTGGGCGACCAGCTCCCACCACGACGCCCGCCCAGCCTCAGGCCCCTTCGGCCACGGACAACCCCAGTCCCAGCACGTCCGCCCTGGGGCCTCCGTCGCCCTGCCCTGGGTGCTGCAGAGCACCCCCTTCCATCATCCACGACGCCCTCCTGGGCGCAGCACCGGGTCTCCCCTGGGGCCTGTGGCTCCCTCGGTCCCCCTCTCGGTGTGGGCGGGCCTGCCGTCCCCCACCGCACGCTCACTTCGTCGGCCTTCCAAACGTCTCCGTGTGCTCCCTTGGTCCCCCCACGTCCATGCCCTCTCAGACCCAGCCTCCTTCACCCTCGGCCGTGCAGGGGCCTCCCCTGGGCCACCGTCCCCCGGGGGCTGCCAGAGCGCCTGTGAGACCCAGCTCTCAGCACCACCCAGTTCAGGTCTCCGAAGGCTCCTCAGGGCCCCAACACAAACCCAGACTCTGGCCCGCCCCTGCCTCCCTCCGGCCTTCCTGTCCGGCCTCCCAGCCCCACGCTGGCGCCCACCCGCCTGTCTCAGAGGGGGCTGCTCTGCCTCGGCACACTGGCCCGCCCTCCCTGGCCATGCCGGCTCCTACTAAGTTTCCTTGAGCTAGGTTCCCCAGGGCCCCCCGCTCCCGGGGCCCCTACCATGCCCCCCGGCCATGGCCAGCGCAGGACCTGCTCCTGCCACAGGACGGTGCCGGGAAGACGGTGCCTCGTGCCCTGTGCCACGACCCGTTGCCAGGCGCTGGCACACATAGCTCCCTCACGTCATCGAACTACGTGGGGACCGCAGTCTCAGCCTGGAGCTAGCGCCCTCACCCATACTCCGTCCTCTTGTCGCCCCAAACAGGATGGCACCTGCAAGTTCCAGCCCAACAAGGCCATCGCCTTTGTCAAGGACGTGGCCAACATCACCCTCGTGAGTATTGCTCCTTCTCTGCGTCCACCCAAGGCCAGTCCCTGCTGCTGACAGGTGGCTGGTGGGCAGGGCGGCCTTTCCCGGCAGCACACCGCTTTGATGGCCGGTCAGCCTGTCACCAGGAGGGCTGCCTGTGTGACATCGGCAGGTGTGCGTGGAAGGACGTGACTTCATTGGGTATGAACAGTCGAGGTTACAAGCTGAAGTCACTCATTGACACGGCCCTCGGGTCGGCAGGACCGGGCGGAGGGAGAGAGGGAAATCACGATGGCTCAGCAGCCACGACAGCTTCACAGCCACACCCCACCCCGAGTGGACGGCGGGCGCCCCATTTTTCCGAGAGCCGGAGTGTGAACAGCCTCGTGGCTCCACCGTGTGTGAGAGCGCACAAGTGTGGAAGGACGTGTGCAAAGGGTTAAGGAGCCTCTCCACAGGAGTGCGTAGGCGTGACGTGCGCACGCGAGCGCGTGACGCTGAGCGTGGGTGCCCACAAACGGCGTGGAAGTCGCAAAGAAGCTGTCCGTGCAGGAAGGAACGGCCCGGCCTTCCGCTCCCCGCCCTTAGATGAGAAGATCCCAGATGCTATCGGCTCCGTTCAGAGGAAACAGGCTCAGGGTGGTTAAGTCGCCTGCCTGAGGCCACGGAGCTAGGAGGGTGGAAGCTGGGACCCTGTCACTCCAGACCCCGTACCCCCCTGTGGCAGGGACGTGTGTGAGGGCCGTGAACCCGTCTTCAGAAAGCAGCGTCTCACGCACGCACTAGGGCTGGCCGGCCTGGGCCATCTGTACCCCACAGAGCTGGACCCCTCTTGCCTGGTTCCCAGGAGGGCCTCGTCCGTGGGCTGCAGGCAGGAGCGTGCCCCTGCCCCCTCTGCCCCGGCCCATCTGCGCTCACAGGCCTCGTCGGGCCCCGAGCCCACAGCCAGGTCTCCTCGGTTTCCACCACCGTCCGGGCCTTAGCGGCTGGTGGACTCCTAAGCGGTGTCCCATCTAGAGAGCCGCCTGGCCGGGCTTTGCAAGGGTGGGGATGGGGACGCATGCCCACATCTGCGCCTCCGAGCCCCAGCGAATGACTGTGACCAAGGGGGCCCCCGTCCCCAGGGTGCGGGGTTCCCAGGGGACAGAGCAGGGAAGGGAAGAGATGACCAGACTCAGCAGCCCAGTGAGCAGAGGGGAGGTCACAGGGGCCAGGGGTTGGGGGGAGGGGCCTGTGGGCCATAAGAATAAATAAAGACCAGAGTCCTAGCCACTCAGGCACAAGGGGGTGGGGGCCCCACACCACCCCGACGTCGGCTGTGAGGAGGAGCGGCCGACCGTCAGTCCTGGACGTCTATGTTGCCCTGGGCCCGTCCCCCACCTTGGGGCAAAGGGCCTGTTTCAAAGGCAGGGCGGGAGGGGACGGAGGTCACGAGTGAGTGGCCCTCTGTCCCCAGAACGACGAGGAGGCAATGGTGGAGGCCGTGGCCCTGTACAACCCCGTGAGCTTCGCCTTCGAGGTGACCGAAGACTTCATGCTGTACAGAAAGGGCATCTACTCCAGGTGAGGGGCCGGCACCCCCTCCGCGTGCATGGCATCTCACCCCCCACCCCGTTCAGCCTCCTGCAGAGTGGAGGGTCAGGACCAGTCTCTGATAGAGACGTCAGACCCAGGCCACACCCGTGTCCAGCCGCCCGACTGCGGGGGGCCCTCATGGCCTGGTCCCTTCCTCCCCGAGCTCACCTTTCGTCAAAACCGTCCCATCTTCCCCGTGCCTGCCCCAGCTGCGCCGAGGGCTTGTGCCTCCACGGGTGTCCCCACCCCGTCACTGCTGGGTCAGAGCCCCCACTCAGGGATCCCGTCAGCCTCCCAGTCCCTGCCCTCAGTCCTCTGTGAACGAATAGCCAAACACAGGGCCCCAGGGCAGGAGCAGAGCTCTGCATGCCGCTCGGGTCCCACCCGGTACCTGGCGTGTCCCAGGAGCCTGGCCACGAGGGAGCTCAATCAACACAGCCCCGCCTTGTCCTCTGGGACCTCTGCGGTGTCTTCACAGACACTAGTCCCCTACTGTCCACGGGAAACCTGTGTATCTGCCCTCGACACAGGTCATCTCAAAGACACACACGGTGGCAATGAGGCGATGCCCGGCAGCTGTCCCTCGGCCAGCTGCAGGGGCTGCAGAGGCCGCTCTGTCCTCCCCAGCGCGGCGGCCTGTCCGGTGCGTGAGCAGGACGCACGGTGCCCCTGCAGAGCGACCGAAGGACGCTGGCCGAAGGACGCTGACCCACCACCTAGCTCAGTGCCGGCTGCAGGCGAACGCCGCTGACGCACGGACACGCGGGATGCGACCGCGGCCTGTGTCCCTCCCACGCCTTCAAGCCTTTTCATTTTGCTTCCAGTACTTCCTGTCATAAGACTCCAGACAAAGTAAACCACGCGGTACTGGCTGTTGGCTACGGAGAAGAAAACGGGAAACCCTACTGGATTGTGAAGAACTCTTGGGGCCCCCAGTGGGGGATGAACGGGTAAGTGCCCCCAGGTCCCTGACCCGGGGGGGGCGGGCAGGATGGCTCAGGCCGGGGATGGGAGTGCTGGATGGGGTCTCCTTCACCTCCAACAGTTGGCTTGTGCGCCGGGCCCTAGCCCAGGGCAGGGAGCACACCCCCAAGGCCCTTCCGGCAGCCCCTCCCCCGTCCCGGGCCCTGGATCTCCAGGGTCCCGTTAGAAGGAGCGGGTCTGGCTCCCCAGGGCCTGCGGCCACCGCTGGGGAACCAGCTCACAGCACGGCCCTGCCGGGATGCAGCCAGCATCTGGAAGGGTCCGTTGGTGGGACATCAAGGCAGCAAACCTGTCCTTGACGGCTGACGGCCCTCCTTCTAGGAGAAAGGCTGGAGTCACATGGCCTGGGCACGCACTGCGAAGTGGCTTTGTGTGTCTGCTCTCGGACTCCGTGTCCTCCTCCGAAAAGGGGGGCTTGAGCTGTTCCCTCGGGGGGCCCCGTGGTTGGCAACGACGCGAGGGCCAGGCAGACACGGGGCGAGTAAGAGGGGTTCGGGCAGCCAAGGACAGGGAAAGAGCGAGCGTTCAGAGCGGGCCAGGGTCCCCCCAGGCTCCGCTGAGGGGCCGCCCGCTCTCGCCCAGGTACTTCCTCATCGAACGCGGGAAGAACATGTGCGGGCTGGCCGCCTGCGCCTCCTACCCCATCCCGCTGGTGTGACCCCGACGCCGCCCAGACTGGACAGAGGGAGCAAAAGGAAGGGCGGGGCACCCCCCCCCAGGGCCCAGCCTTGCGCCCTCACCCCGGCTGAGGAGGAAGAGGAGGAGGAGGAAGTCCAAGCGTCAGCCCAGCACTCTCCCGACCAAAGCTGATCACCAGCCACACGCCTCAGGCCTCACTTCCAACCAACTCCTGCCCACGCCCCAAGAACATTCTGGATCTCCAGAGGGCTACTGGTCCCCTCTGGAGAGCGCTCCGGCGATTGTCTGTATCATGGCCTTGACGCAATAAACACTTAGTGAGCACCAACCCAGGCCGGGCCTGTGAGCCGTGTGCCGGGACCGGTGATGACCCTTGGGTGAGGAGAGTCTCTGGAGGGGAGGAGGTGTGCGTGCCGGGGTCAGGCCAGCCAGGTGGGGGACCCAGGAGTCAGGGCGTTTTCTGAGGGGGCAGCGGAGCATGTGCCAGAGTCCCTGGCCCTTGGCTCATGTGTGGTCCCACCTCCCTGCCGCTCCCATAGGGACGCAGCACAGGCCTTGTCCCCGTCGGAGGGGGACATTGGGATAAAAGGCCCAGCCCACAAGCAAGGAGAACCTGACCTCCACAGTAAAACCCCCGATCCCGTTTAGGTAATTCCACAGAACCAGCAGGCGGCCAAATCCCAGTTCTTCTTCATCAAACCTCTCTGTCTGCAGACGGCACCGTGGGCAGGCACACCGACTCTGACGAGCTCGTAGTTTTCCTTACAGAAAGTCACCAAACTAATGCAGAGCCACCTTCCTCCTCGCTCCCCACCGTGACAAAACCCCAAGGCTCCTCTCCTAACGTCATCAGGAAATGACGAGCTGGCACTGAAAGCAGAGGTGAACGGAAGGTGTACCTGATCCCCACGAGCGGTCGCCTAATTCAGTGAGGTCTCCTGAGCTCAGAATTAAGTTTAAACCCTTGACGACTGCTTTAGCAAGGACACGACTGGCAGCAAACGCACACAAGTCTCAGCTGGAGGCTGTGTCCCCAGGGGCTGGTCCGTAAGACCATGGGGCCCCCCAGGAAACAGCCACCTGGGGGACGGGTCAGGGCTGCAGGACTGTCCCCACAGCCCGTGCGGGGCTCAGAGCCCAGCCAGGTGCCGCTGGTCTGCGGCTGGGACCGGCAGGGCCGAGGCCCACCCACCCCCACCCACCCCCACCCCCCCCCCCCGCTTGCAGGGGCTGCGCCCACACCCCCAGCCCGCCCGACATTTCCACGCTGGTTTATCTGACACGACTCGCCAGAACGCCACGGTCGGTCCCGCGGAGCACGCCGAGTCCCCAGACACCTGTGAGGCAGACACTGATCCCCATTTCCAGGTGAGGAAACAGGCAGAGAGTGGTGAGGCGACGCCCCGAACAATCAGCTCTCAGGCCCCCACCCTGCTGCCTCGCCAAAGGTTTAGGATCCTCAGGCTTAAAACCACTGAAAGTAATTCAAATACCTCCCGGCAGACCAGGCCTTGCTCCCCCCCTCCCCCCTTCCAGCCAGGCCACCACCCACCCTGCTTTCCCCCTCCTGCTGTCAAAGATAAGATACCTATTCTCTTTCTACAGTTCTTAGTAGTTTCTAAACATTTTAAAGGAGAAGTTAAGTCGGGGCTCAACACCCACGCCGTGTTCACGATGACAGGAAAACCGTGTGGCCAGCCTCCCTCCCGCTGGTTCTGTCAACTGAAACCAGCACTTTGCTCTGGGGAAAGGGGACAAGGAGCCCCGGGCTGGGCTGTGCACTTCAGCAAGACCAACCCCCGCCGCCGACTCCAGGGTGCATCATGGACCCATCTGCACAGGGGCTGGGAAGACGGAGCCGGGGACAGTCATCGGTGGCAGGAAAGGGCTTTAAGGGGACTCCCTGGAGAGGAAGGGACAAGACCCTGGAGGCCGACCCAAGTCCAGAGTCTAAACTTCATGGGACAGCCCCACAATGGTCTGCACGGAGTGAAGGCCCCGAGGACGCAGGAACCCTGGGGGATTCTGGCTCCAGGGTTAACAGGTGACACAGCTGAGTCACTTTAGGGCACCAGAGTCCCCAGGGTGCCACCGTGCCTGTGGACTGTGGGGAGATCCTCACACCAGCAACAGCGGGGCGGTCGCCACGCTCACCCAGGCCAGCTCTGGAAGGACTGGCCCTGGGAGTTCTCAGATAACGAGGGGAGGGGTGGGCAACACGGGGCAACGCCTCTGCTCATCAACCACCTGCGAGGTAACAGTGAGAGGGCAGGAGCCCCAAGCTGGTGACGCCGGTCACATGGGAACCTTCAGGGTCCCAGCCCTCTGTCTCAGCCCGGGGACCAGGACGACAGCATGATTTGGTTCCTGAACAAAAGCGAAGCCAACGCCTACGTCGCGGGCAGTGCTGGTACCCCTCCTAGGCCCGCAGGACGGTCTGATCTCCTCAGGCCCGAGAACAGACCAAGGACCTGCCAAAGTGCCCCTCCTTCCACACTCACACCCTCAGCAGCGTGTCTAACCTTCATCTCCCCCGTGGCCCGACCCCACCCCTTCCTGGGGCAGGAGCCGCCTCGCCTCCCAGGCTCAGCTGCCTTCCCCGTGTCTCAAGGCCAAAAACACATCTGTTCTTACGAAACCATTCACTTCACTTCTTCTTCCTCATTTTCGATTCCTATCTTTCTAATTATTCTTGATACTCTGGATGTCAAATATGATGAGCAATACTTATGAAGAATCTTTTACTTTGGTTTCATCTTCCCAGTTTTCCCCAACCAGACTCTCCCACAAAGGGCAGTGGGGCCAGCCCGGCCTGGCAACCCCGCTGCCTGGCCACCGGGCTTTTCTCAGCTCATCAGCATGAGCGCGACGGCTGTGTCTGCATCGTACCTGGCGACGCTGCTCTCCCTCCCCCTCCCCTGGGCTCCTCGCAGGGCTGAGCTCGCCCCCAGGCCCAGAGCCCCGTGACACTCAGCTGTGTTGTCCATCAGGAAAGGTCTAGAAGGTCTCACACCAGGCCATGCACAGGATCTAACTCGGAATGGGCATGAGGTGGATCAACAGACTACTGGGTCATTCAGGTCCTTTCGACAAAGCACACAGGTCCTTCGTAGCAAGTTCTGGGACGCAGGAGCCACTGGGACAAAAATACGGTACGTGCGCTTTACTGCTCGCCGCCCGCCTCCACCCACTCCCCCCACCGCACCAGAGAACTGGGGGACCCCAGGGTCACACACGCAGACAGAGGGCAGGACGCGCAGGAGGATGTGGTGGATTCTGCACCTGCCTGGGCATGACGGGTGTCTCAGTGAGAGCCGACGCCAGAGCAAGCATGACGCTTCCTGCCATGTTAGTCGAATCAGAAACAAGTCACATTGGTCGTTCGGAAGTTGGGGAGCTGGGGACAAACACTTTCCCTTCCTGAAACTGCCCGAGAGAGGAGACGGGTGGGCAGCACCGGCCCACAGGACTCACGGAGTTGGGGCTGGAAGAAAGTCCGGAACCCCTGCAGCAGGTGGGGGGTCAAAACCAAGATTTGGACAGACCTTCCGTGAGGGTGCCGAAGTCGCCAGGAACCCCGATGGAAGCCTGTGAGGAAAGAGAGCCATGGGCCAGGAGCCAAGGACATCAGGCACAGGAGGGAGGGGTCAGCGAGGAGCGCGAAGGGGACACGGTCCGCTGAGACGCCGGACAAGCCCGCACCTTCTGCACCTTCAGCTTTTCCACAAACCCGGCACGCGACCTTATCGGGCCCACTTCTGTAAACCTGACCTGCTCCTAACGGCTGGACGGCGGCTGTGCTGAGAACCGGCCGTGGCTCCCTGCCCGCTCTCCTCCCCCCGTTTGGAGAAAGCACAGAAATCTGATGACGAGGGGAGCGCTTTGCAGGGACGGCAGAGCCATCGCCGAGGGGCGATCTACACACGTGTGAGGAGAAAGCGGGCGGGACAGAGGCCTCAACCGCCGCTTCTGACGGGGAGAGGGGAAGAGGCCAGTCTGAGTGCCCCACCGGGTCCCCGGCAGGGGGGCGGCCTCCCCCGAGCGCCCCCTCGCGGCGAAACGAGACCCAAGCCAGGGAGAGCGAGCTCAGGCCCCAGCCCAGGCCCCAGCCCGCGTCTGAAAGGGGGGCCAGAGTGACCCCAGCAGCTTCAAACTGACGCTGCCCTCCCCTCCGACGCTCGGCCCCACGTCGACCACCGCGAGGTAACAGCAGCACTGCCGGCCTTCAGCTGACGAGACAACTGTCCCGCATGGCACGAAGACACCCGTGCTGGCCACAAAAGGGAGAACACTGCGGCCACGGCGCGCAGGCGCATTACCCCTAGCGCAACAGTCCCACTGAGCAGTTATCCCGCAACAGGAAAAAACGCACGTCGGTGCCAGTCCTCCATGGCTCTCAGGGCCGCACGCAGCTGACGTCCGAAAGCAACTTCCTAGTCCACGTTGGCCTTGCTCTCAGCCAACACCTCGGCTTTTTTTTTTGTTTTGGTCCATTTACCAGATGGAGTGACTTCAGGTCATAACTAAAGTCCCAATCCCCAGTGGCCTTGTGTTTGATAGTTTCTGCAGCTTTCTATTAAAGTTCACCTAGGGACGTGAAAGAGCTGGGAGGTGCCCAGAGAATCCTCTGGGGTCCAACAGTGACCCTCCCCGCCCACCCCTCCTCCTTGGTAACGAGCGCCAAGCAGCCCAGCCAGGAGGGTAGGTCTCTTCTTTACCTACTGCTTCAGCGGACGAACACTCCGAACCGCCATCCCATCATCCTGTCCACCGGAACCCGCATGCCCCGAGAGAGCTTTTCTCCTTGGGAACCAAAACTCCCAGACCACCAAAGCCCGAAGTCGCAGGAAGGGGAAGCAAACACTGCACTCACCTACCTCCACGCAGGATTCCCAGTCCTGTGTATTCTGAGAGCTCAGCAGCACATCGGGCCATTCAGCCAAAGCACATGCTACGCCTCCTGAAACTCAGAACCTCCGTCCTTCAGATCACCCCCGACGGGCATCACGGCTGTCTTCAGCAGCTAATCCCACCACTCCCTCAGGCTGATGGGGCATGTCAGAAGCAACGTCACACAGACCACCACGATGGCAAATAAGGATTTGAGTCCACAGACAACAGCACTGGCTAAAAAATTACAAAGAAAGCAGATTCGTATCCAGTTATCCAGAATACTCATCTACTCCAGTGAACAGCAATGGGTTTCCCCTCTACGATGGAAGGGATCCAAAGCAACCGACCTGTCACCAGATGACTGGCTGGTAACCCCAGACGTGGCACCTCACCAGGAGTTGGCAGACTCAGCAATCAGTGACGGCAAGTAGGTAAGTATCCAGGTGTGCAGGTCACCTGCTGCTGCATCACCAACCACACCAAAATTTCGTCACTCGAAAGGGACATTTCCTTTGCTCGTGAATCTGTGATTTGGGCATGAGGACTTGGCAGCTCACGGCCGTTCCACCCAGCGTTGGCCGGGAAGGCAGCAGGTGGAGGGTATGGTCAGCAAACGGCTCACTCACTCACACCTGGCAGAATGAGACCTTAATGGGGATTGCGACTGGGCCACCCACAGGCGTTCTCTACCCCTCTACCCGGGACAACACGTGGAACCCAGTCTATCACAGACGCCCTTTGGCACGACTGCCCTAGAAACGCCTGCACCCACCTCCCATGTCGTCTAGCTGTCAACACTTGGAAATTTTGCGTCGGCTCAGTGAACCAGGATTTCCCAAGTGATCGATGCGCTGCTGAACCCCCGCGCAGGCTGCCCTCCGGGCATCTCAGGGCACGCACCAGGGCACTACCACGGGAAGGGTCTCGGCGCCGCAGGACTGAAGCCCAGTGTGCGAGAACAGTCCAAACTCCTCCAGACCACTGCACCCCCAGCAAACATCACCAAAGGGGCAAGCCCCTCCATTCTTCTGGGTTCACCTCCCACCACCAGGCAAGCCCAGCAAACTCCCTGATTCATGAGACACGAGTCACTGTTTTAAGCCAACTACGTTTTGGGGTGAATAACACAACAATACATAACTGAAACAGTCTTCATTTGTATTTCCTCTCCCCCTTCAATCGTCTCCCTTCTATTTTAGACGTGTCCTCATAAACAGTATGTAGTTAGATTGTTTAACTGGTTTCATCTTTTAAGCACTTAGCCATTTACATTCAATTACTGGTACACTCAGGTCTGAATACATCGACTTATTTGTTCTACCTGTTCTGTTCTTTTTAAAAAAATCAAAGTATTTTCTTAAGTTGGCAGTAAGACCCTTAACTCTCCTTTTAATGGTTGGCCTAGATTCCACCACATGCTTTCTTGAAAATCACCGTCTTCCTGGACAATGAACACATTTTTACGTCATGGTTATCATTTTACATATAAACTCAACAGGACAGTACTATCATACGTTCACAGAGTAAACTTAACTTCCCACGTATCTATCATTTTCACTGAGCTTCATTTCTTCAAGCAACTCCAAAACTTTCTATGCCAAATAGCATTTTCTTCCCCAGTTTTGGTCTATGATAAATTTTGCAATATTTTTCCGTTTTAGAATTCAGTGGGTTTAGAATTCAGTGGGCTTCTCGACTCGTTAGACGTGAGTTTCACCAGTTCTGCAAGTTGTTCTGCCCCAATCCCTCCTGCTCTTCTCCTCTGTACTCCCCCCCACATCAACCAGCTGCATCACTGCATTTGCTGTCTTTAATCTTTTTATTTTCCACTTTGTCTGTCCTCGACATACACATTTCTTCCTATCTTCCAAACTACTTCTGTGTGTCTTATTACTTAGCTGTGTGTAATCTCTAAAACGGCATACTAAGTTCCTACTTTGGCTACTGTTTTGATTTTAGAACTCTCATTTGGTTCTTTTTAAGTTCTCCGCTTAAATTCTCAACTGCAACTCTTCTCTGAATACAGCAAGCACAATTATTTTAAACTGTCTTATAATCCCAATAATATCTGAATGACTTTTATTCATCATTTGTTAAAAGTAAATTGAATCTAATGGCCTATATCCTCAGACTGTTGCTCAGAGATGCTTTTCATTTATTCTTCATTGTCTCATATACTAGTTAACTACGGGCTGAACATCGTATCTGCAAAATTTTTTGAAGAAATAATTTCATCTCACTCACCTATATCCCTAAGGTATAACCTTGTGGGGTCCTAATTTCTTGGCAGGCCCCCGTCCACGTTCTTTAGCCCAAGTGAGATTGTCAAAAGCACCAGTCAGTCTACAGGCACACACTGTGACCTGGACAAACACCTGCAAGATAAAGGCAGCACTAAACACGGGCTTCCATCCTCAGACTCTGCTCTCCCTCAGAACCTGGCCCATTAAACCTCCCCCAACTTCTTAGGTCTCCAATGCCTTCGGGGCCCATGTTATTCCAATTCTGCTTGTTTTCTAAGAGTCCTCAGTGGGAAGTTGGTCTGCTTTTCGTGCGAGGTCTACATCGTTCCTTTCTCCATGTTTGTAATTCTTTTTCTCTTTAAATATTTTTTCAAGGTTTCGTAAAGCTCTCTACTTTTTGTGCTCGCCTATGCATTTACAAAAAACAAGTTAAATTTTATCTCGTCATTTCTAGGTATTCTGTAGAAGGAGCAGTTTCAAATGATATCTGAAAATACCATACTGCCCCCAAACCAGTCTCCAGACCTTAAAAAAAACAACATAAGTTCATAATTCCTGAAACATGGTATTTTTAATATACTGTCATATTGTTCTCCACTTGCTTTTTCCAGTCAACAGCCCGAGAAAGCAAGCCTAGAGGCAAACAAACAAAAACAAAAATCAATGACAACAAAAAACCCTGGCTGAAACACAGCACGGTGAAGACAGGAAAAGCCATGTCACTTAAGAGTGTGAACCTTACCCTACCCTGACGCCACTCCCACAACTCGAACACTATTAAACAGGAAACCAGTATCTAAGGAGGGAAGCAGTACGACTGCTCTAGTAAACACTGGTGGCAGGCAGTGGGAAGATGAATGGACGCATGGGGGGCAGGGAAGAGTTAAGACTAGAAAGCTATTGAAACACACGCACCAAGGCAGACATGAAAGAGGCAGGGAGGGGAAGCAAAAATACTGAAGAATGGATAACCCAGTCGCTGAGAATGGATGAGTATCTGTGTGGCTGGGGAATGTGAGAGGGGGAACAGGGTGTATTGTTTACAGCTAAATGACCATGGGCAAGTACCTTACCCTATGTAACCTTGACTTCTTTTTGTAGCATACACTGTTGATACATAAGCAGCGACTACTAACAAATGCCTTTAGGACAGGGCTGCACAGAATCACACTCAGCAAAGGCCAAAAAAGAGAGAAGATCGATAAGCAGGAACAAAGTTACCTCAATTTTAAGGAAATAATTTCAAAACCTTCAAAATACCACAACTGCTTAAACAACACAAAATTTTTAAAGTGCCTGATATGCAAACAAGGTACCAGGGCGCTGATACACAAATGCCACAGACGTGTCCAAGCTTAAAAACAAAGTATTTCACTACATCCTAGTCCTAATAACAAAATTAGGGCCTACAGCTTTATAAATCTCTTTCTCCATAAACATGTACGCCAAGTTCTAAGACTGCACTAAAACATGAGTTTGCCATTTTACCATCAATTCGAAAAATCACTTTAGAAAAGTATTAAATTCTCCTGCATACCTGAAACTGTCAATTATATCTCAATGAAACAATATTTCAGAACCTTGATAAGGCTAACGGAATGTAGCAGTAACGAGCAAAGGAAATGGAGGCAAAAAGCCGAGAAAATATTAATTTAAATGCAGCTTCACCATCAGCCATGAATCTTCCTGTCCCTCGAGTCCATTCTTTCAACTGCACTGGATCACTAGTTTAAGGAATAAACTTAAGACTAAAATTCTACATCACAGCACATGAGGTACCTAATGGAGAAGTCTCAAAGATGGCTGTGATCCAAACTGCACTGGTTAGTTCAATACGGGAAAATACAGATATTTATAAAGACCTATAGGTTTTTCAAAAAGCGTTAGAACAAAATGGTTTTAAAAATTTTCTAATTAGTTACATATGGTGATGGATGTCAACTAGACTTATTGTGATTTCCTAACATATGCAAATATCATCATCATGCTGTACAGCTGAAAGTAACATGTCAATTCTACTTCAAAAGTTTTCATATTAATCTAATTTCAATTTCTGGAAGCAATAAATGAACTATCACACCGGTTCAGGATTTCTTGACCCATATTAATACCAGCTGCTCTTATTACTGCACCAGACATTCTGAAGCCAGACTAAGAATTACTGGTAAAGAAAAAAACACTCAAAATTACTTTAAAGATTAATGTCCAGGGAAGATCTTGCCTTCTGCAGTATCACTGGGCAAACCTACCAATGTTCTATTCTTATGCTATTATTTAAATGAGGAAGTCTTGACAAACAATTAAGAAAATTCTGAGTTTAGAAATTGTGAATATTGATAAATACCTGAAATAAACAATTTTTGGCAGAAAGCAAGCTGTCTCATAGGTAAAAATTCTCTTTAACGCTCAAAATAACAATAGTTTAGGAAAAACAGAATAAGTCATGTGAGCTTCTAACTTCTTACCCAGAATTAAAGAGAACAAAATGCCAAAGCCGCCGTAGATTAGAGGTAGGTAGGTATTAAACCGAACTTCTCATTCCATAAAGGCCAAACAAGAAAAGTGAACACCCGCCTGAAAAATCAGTCTAAATACAAGGAATACCTGATATACAAAGGTTTTATAACACATCCACACACGCACATTGCTCTTTGAAATTTAAAGAAAAAATTTATTGAAGATCTGAAAAACAATTCCTAAAAGATTGACTTTTCCAGAAAACTGCAGCTACACAATGCATTGCATCTATCATGTTAAAACGTGCATTAGACACAATTACAAAAACCATGAAACAAGCCACCACTCTTCAACAATCTGAGCAAAGATAAAATGCCTAAGGAACAACATGGATGACTTGCAAATGATGGGCTCTTTACTGTAAGCACCATTAAAAAAAAAAGCACAAATGGATGTGTGTTCAGTTATATACACTGACTTGAACCTTTGGCACTAGGAATCAGAGCATTTTGTCATAGAGCATTAACACGTATTATAAAAGTGCGTAGTGTCAAAGGAATAGGACCACCAGCATTCAAAAGCAGCTTTGTCAACTAGGCAATAGGACACTCTACAGTATGTCTCTCCGTTGTCCATCACTGAATACACTGGTAGCAACTTTGAAATGAAAAATAAAGGAAAGAAAAAAGGAGCTGTAACCCCTTTTATTTTCTCTGTTTAAAACCAAACGGAAAACAAACATCGATTCTGTTATACACTAACATTTTCAAAGTACATCATTTGTACAAGAGGACTAAGAACAGAATGTTTACAGAGATCCGAACACAAGGGTAGGGAAGCGCCTCACACGGCTTTCCGGTGGTACTCCGGAGGGGCCACTTCATAGTCGCTGGCACTGAACAGAGTTGCGGAATTCTTTGCCAGGTATCTGGAAATAAAACATCATTCGTTGTAAATGAAGAAGAGTATCTTAAGCCACACAAAACACTTCAGCACGTACTAAAATCACCACCTCGCAGGAAAACCACGGGATTACAACTCAGACAACAGTTACGGAGCAGACGACAAGGCCTCAAGTAACGATGTCCAGAGTACTCCCTTCTTTCAAAAACAGCAAACAGCTGTCTCCAGAATGACAACTTGGGTGCCTGGACTATAAGAGTAACATCTAGGTCAGCGGTTCCCAACCGCTGTGGCACCAGGCACTGGCACTGCCGACACACGAATGCCTGAGGATCTGAGGTGGAGTAAGGGGCAATGCCAGGGCCGGGGAGCAGCGAGAGAGAGAGGAAGCCTGGCTCGCTCACCTGCCACTCGCCTCCCACCGTGCGGCCCGGTTCCTAACAGGCCATGGCACCGTGCCGTTCTGTGGCCCGGGGCTGGGGGATCCCTGACCTAGGTGTGCTGTTTTTCTCTAAGTATGTTCAGGTATTGACAAGTAAATGTCCAGTCTGACTTGACATTAACACTGCAAGAATCACAGGTACCCGAAATGTCTTGCAGGGCACTTTCATTTCCTAATGAAGTAAGCTGAGAGTTACTTATTACTGGTAGAGCCTGGACTATTTTTAAGTTTTTAGAAAAACTATATAGTGTCATTTTAAGAAAATTCAAATACAGAAACGTGTAAAGCAGGAACGGAAAACTCCCCTTTCCCCTCTCCAGTGCTGTCAAGCAGGAGCCACTGTCCTCCAGATCTTTTCCAAGGACTGGCAACGCTGCCCTCCCCATGAGGGAGCCACCCCGTGCTCCCCACGGCAAGCTGCCTGGTCATCTGTGCATGCTGAAGTATCTCTCTCTACAGGACGAGTTCCCAGAAACGTAACCTGCACTGCCAAGATATCCTACCCAAACCCGCAGAAACCGGGAGAGCCCTTCCCGTTTCTTCAACCTTTTTATTCTTAGCGAGTCTGACAAGAGATATTTTAACTACCATAACGCTGAACATTTTTTTGTACTCCCATTTCTTCCAATTTCTGATGTTCTACTTTTCGCTGGTTTATTCACCTTTCTTACTAAGAACTCTTCTTCGTGTAGTTAAGATACCAGCCGTTTATCAGGTATGTAATGTGTTCCCTTCATCTCTGAGTATACTCTTGTCACAAAATTTTAACTTTTTAAATCAAACTTATCAACCATTTCCTGTATTATTTAATTTTTAGCAAGACCATTCTCACTATAAAAACGATAAAAAATACTGCTCTACATTTTCCCCGTATCTTAATGGCTTTAATTTTGGATTTAAATTTTTGGTCCATCCAGAATTCTGATGCATGCTGTTCCCTCCCACAGACCTGCCAGCTGTCCCCGTCACTATCCACTAGGCACTCCACTCCACCCCAGCGCTCTGTGCAGCACTGTGGCGTTGGTGATGTGCCCATACACGTGCACGGATACTGCTCCACTAACCATGGAGCTGCTCCTGTTCCGATGCCTTTAGTGTCGTCATAGTTTAAAACCCATAGTGTCAATCAGTTTACTGTACTAACTCATGTTTTGAATTTCAAGCATACCCTTAGACTTACTTTAGGAAATCATGAAGATAATTCAGTAATAAAGCAAGGCTCTTCTCATCCAGAGGCGTATAGGCCAACATTGCTCCAATTCGTACTATTTAAACAAAAGAGTTTAGTCAGTTACACACGAGGTAGCACTATGAGCATTTTTTAATTATGCGAGGAAATGAAACAGCTGAGTCTGTTAAAAGACGTGATTTTACAAACTCTTGATTTTAAAGCAAATTTGAAATTTATCATTTTAGATAAAAGTTCAAATTGGAATGGAATCATGTTCTAGAATGTTATTTTACGTTACCCCTTCATATCAATGAGTAAAGACAAAAACGTTAAAGGGCCCAAGGAAAAAAACTGTTTTCTAAACAGCATATTACCAAATAATCTCAGTAGATGTGGCGCTCCATACACCTGGGACATGGGTGCATCCGGGTGATCGGCAAGGATTTCAGCATACTGAGGTCTCTCAAATTTGTAGAGCAGCTGAGTGCCCAACATCACATTGAAGTACTCCTTTATCCCTGCCACAACTTCATTAACAGCATACTCCCTGGTAAGTGAGCAAAGATGTTTACTTTCAAAACAGATCGTTGAAAAGGAATGAAAGATGGGGATTGATTCAACCAATCTGAGGGTAGGAATTAGATTAAAGGAGACTACAGCCCTCAGACTGAGAATGATTTTTACATTTTAAAAGGATTTTCACTTTAAAGGGTTATATATGTAGGAGCTTCAATTTTACCTCAAATATTTACTATCTGGCCCTTGAAGAAAGTTAGCCAGCCAAAACCTCTGTCAAACCAACGAAATCTATTTTACTATTTTTGCCGGCACTGTTTTAAAGTACACGTTTCAGATAATTTATTTGGAAATAAGAACATTTAAAAGAAAAATGTCTCTGGGGGTACACTTCGAAGATGTGTATATTCTTACTTGTTATCTGTGTTTCCTCGAGATTTCTTATAATTTGCATAATCCTCCAGAATGGAATCCACATTCTTCTTGGCAGGAAGATAAAAAAGCTACAAAAACAAAAATCCACTTGAATAATAGTATTCTCTTTTTTTTAAAGGAAAATTATTCTGGAAAAACTTGAATGTAATAAAAGATCACCCAACAGTATTACGAAACAGGAAAAGGAACTGTTCAGTACTTGAAACATGGCTAATGTGGCCAAAGAACTAAAATTTTAATTCTACTTAATTTCAATTAAATAGCCCAACGTGGCCAGTGAGTGCTATACTGGACAGCTGAGCTCCAAAGACTGGTGAGCTGCGGGACACACATACACCACCAGTATGCAGGGAACACACTGCACGTAAATGTACCTCCGCCTCACCAATCATTTAAATCGGGGGTGCAATGCCCAGACCCTGTGTGAGGCAATCACGTGACTTCTCTTTCCATCCTCACATCAACAATGAGGTAGGGGCCATTACACCACTAAATGTGGAACTAAAACAAAAGGCAGCTGAGTAACTAGTCCCAACTCAGATTTAATTGTGGAACCAAGGTTTTAATCCTAGTCCAAAATCCACGTACCACAGATGTCTGACGTGCCTAGCAGTCCCTCTCTTCCCTGACCCATTGCCCATGCCATCTGTTGCAGGAGATCGAGTCACCTGTCCTACAGAATTCCTCATTCTGGACTTTAACAACAATCGTACGCTTCTGACGTCACACATGTGCCTCACGACATCCCCATTTCCTGTACACTAGGGATGAGACCTAGGGGCGTGACTGGACTCAGGTTCTTTTGGAGGCCATGAGTATCTTGCAGGTGGCACTGTGTGCCTCCCATTTCATTCCATCAGCTAGGACATTATGTGAGGATGTCCCATTTTCAATGTTAGTAAGACAGGAAACACAAGCTTCTAGTCTTTATCAGTTTTTAGAATAATTCTTGCAGTAGCAACCTTGAAAACTGAGTTATCTCCACCTTTATCACTATAAAGTCATGGACTTTTATATATGTACTTTAGTTTATTCCTCTCCAAGTCACCCATTCTAATAATCAAATTCTTCAGTCTCTGAAATAAAAGTCATTCCTTCAACACTCTAGTGTATGTTTTCCTTTAAAAAAAAATTATTTTTCAAACTAGAAAGAACACACATAGAGTATAATCTATGCAGCTTTCACATTACCTGTTTCTGCCGGGTAATTAGGTCCCAGTCATCAACAAGCCACGGTTTTAGTTCTTCAGGAATCTTTACTTTAACTTCAACTCGGTTCATGAAAGTTTCCTCCTAAATGGAAAAAGGAAAAGCATCAAAAAGTCTGTCTTTTCTTGCTAAACAGCAACTCTAAAAGACTGGGGTTTTCTCAACTTTTAGAGGCACTGGATGTGAATTCTTTAAAGTACTCAAGCTGCTGGGCTATCGTTTCAAATATCATAAATAAAAAGACCAAAAAGCTGGCTGCTGGGAGACAGAAATCTTGATAGAAAACTGGCCTATTCTGCTGTGCTTTTTCATGTAAAGGCAAAAATTCTTTAGCAAATTTCTTCTGTAAATGAATACTCTTTTAGTGTTCATCTGTTGTGCTTTTTTAGTTATTTTCACATTTGTTCTTGACATTCAATTCCAAACACAACTACCCTACATAAAATTAGATGTACTGACTTTTAACGAAGCTTAAATAACTGCCCAAAGGCGCCCGATTTTAAGGACTTTATAAGCATATCGCTGCTTTATAACCTCAGTCTCAGAAATGTAAAATGTCAGTTAAAAACTGTAACAGTTTTCAAGTTCAAAACTTTGGAAGTTATAAATAAAACTAGAAGACTTTATCACTTAAGAATTCAAAGCTACTATACCCATACACACATGCGGAACAGGTTTTCATGGGTTTAATAAGTCATCCTGACATAATGATGACATACTAAGCCATTTAACATGACCTAGTAAGTCTGTACAGTTAAATCCTCACTTAACATGATCGATAGGGTCTCCGAATTTAAGCAAAACGATGTATAATAAACCTAATTTTACCAGAGGCTAATTAATGTAAACAAGAGTTAAGTCCCTACAGCACCTCATCAACAAACTGATGCTGAACTGTTTAAGACGTCACTAGAGGAACTGATGCACACTGCGACAACAAAGAAACAGTCTTCTACATGAACAGAGCTTACAAACAAACATCCAATAGGTTCGGGGGGTGGGGAATCTAGCAGGGACATGACTATCCCAAGTTACGAGTGAAAAAAAACCCACAAGTATATTCTTTATCCAAAAAAGGCGAGTTATTTTCATTTCAGTAGCAGCGTTTCTGGGACTGTTTTATTGTGCTGAACATGACCGAGACTGCACATCCTATTCATGAGGACAAACTCACATTCTCAACAGTCGGATCCACCCGGGCTCTTTTCTTTCGAGGAGGCTGAGGAGTCTCACTGGTACTGCCACCATCTCCATTTCCAGGTGCTGTCAACATTCGAGTGGGGGAGGGCAGAGTTTTAACTTATGAAATGAGAAACTTAAGGAAAACAGTCTTGCGACACACCCTTTCATTTTTCATTAAATAGGTGTTACCTGAATCTACATTATAGATTCATATTCCTACCACAAATATCTTTTATGAACAGCTCTACCAAACATTTAGTATAAATGTTCATACTAATTTTATGCACTAATTTTAATACTGCCATCTCACATTTCTTAAAAAAAAATTATCTTCAGAGTTAGTCATTATAAGAATGAAGTACATGAAAATAATAAATGCTTACAGGTTTCTCTATGGTAAAAAGAATATCAGAATTGGGTTTCTACTATGCACCTAAATCTATAAGGCTGTGATTCATATTTGAGACTATCAATAAATTTACACTTACTCTATGAAAACATAACAAATTTTAAGGCAATTCGAAATTCAAATGTTATAAAGATAAAATGATTTTCTTACTTTTCTGCTTGTTCTTTTTTGTTTTCCTGAAAGGGGAGAAAAAGAAGAAAGATAATTATTGCTAGTAAAACTGCCTATTTCAATTCTCTTTTGCCAGGGTTAAGTTCACAGAGAAATACTGCCTTGAAAGATAAGATCAGGCAATAAATACATGGTTTCCTGCTCAGACACAACGATTTTTACTGATGGCTGGCTAAATTCACATGCCCCCTACATGACAGAAAAATAAACCAAGCAGAGTTTTCGGAGAAAAAAAATTATGGAAATTTAACTATTTATAACAAAAGCTATAAGCTACCCTCAAGTGGTAACACGTCTAATCTTTACTAATCAACTAATTATGTTCTATGCAAAAATTATACAACTTCAGACATTTTAAAGAATAGAACTACCATCATTACTAACACTTAACTTTTAGGTAGTAAAATCGAACCAGTAACATTAAAAGCAATAGAATGTAATTTCCAGGAAAAACCTACAAACTTCCTAAATAGATCATATTTTAAAGCATGTTACTTTTGACCTTTAACAAGAAGCACATAGTCACTCATTAAAACTGCCTAGTGAATGAATATATTCAAGTGGCAAGAATTAAAATGATCTCTTCATACAAGTTTTGATTCTTTTTCTTTTCTAAGTTATCATTCCTGCACTGGCTCTCAAACACACGAACTTCAGACACTCACCAACGTGTGGACGCTTATGAATTCCACACACAGACATGATGCCAAGATGTTCTAAATCCTACGGTTAACAAGGAATGATTTTCCTTTTCTGGGGGTGGAGGTGGGGGACTGGAACCCTTAACATCGCACATATTGTTACCACAGGTCTCAAAAGGGGAAATAAACTAAGCTACATCTTTAGCACTACTGAAAAAGCAAATCAACCCCCAAAATCTCAAAACTTGCATCCTACTGATAATGCTATGTTGTTAAAAGAAATTGTATTACACAAACCTATGTATTTACACATATAGAAGGGTTGTGAATGTACTTAATGCCACACTAACTGTACACATAACAGGTTAATTGGTAAATGTTATGTACATTTTACAGTAAAAGGGGGGGATAAAAAAAAATAAGGAAAATTAAGGAATAAATATTTCAAATACATTTTACAAAACCTAACACCAGAGAACGAAATTCTTTCTCATTGCTATTTTTCAAGTTACAACAATGGTCGTTTCCAATTTCAAAACATCCTAATATGTGATAACGGGTACTGAGTTTGGATGTCACTTATAAAACAGTATGCAAAATTAAAACAAAGACAGAGTTTCTTACACTTCAACATTTTTCTGTTGCAGACCAGATGTCTTCTTTCCTGGGGCAGCCCCTCTCATCTTCCCCTCTGCATATTGCTCCCTTCAAAAAGAATTTCAATAAAGTCATCGTAAAATGGTGCTTATGTAGAAAAACAATGACGTGTACCAGCTTGATTGCATTTTGAAATTTATATTCAAATTGAAGTCTCAAGCCTATACATATTCTGGTACAATGTTTTTAACAAGTTGGACAAATGATATATTCACAAACATAAAACAATCTAAGAAGATTAAAAGGCCCAAGATTTTGCTCCTCTATACCAAAATTAAATGTAGTAAAAGGTGCCTATAAATAGACCATGTCTCATATAATTGAATATTGCTTTTTTTGGAATTCACTAATTTCAAAGTTTTATTTGATCTCTTATCATTTCAATTTTCCTGGTATTCATTTCAGTGTTGAAATTAAAGCGATCATCCTACAGGCCACACCTCATCTTGCAGGTGGCCTTTTCTCAGTGTGCTTTCCAAGATGAGGGATGATAGGAACGTCCCCCTTCTCCTTGATCTTTTGTTTCCCCTCTCCCAAATGAACCTTCTACAGAGAGCCCAGGAGGAGAGACGCTGACAATGACTTTGCAACTACAGAAATTCCCAGTAACATCTCGCTGTTTTCAACACACCTCTAAGGACCAACTCAGTGTATGCCACCTTCGTCTTCCTAGGAAAGACTTCTCTGATTACTTGAAGTCAAAGCCAAAAAAGAGTGGCTGACAAGTACCAAGAATCATTTTACAGGGAGGTAGCCAACATGATTTCTACTGGTTACTCAATTTCCAAAAATTAATTTGAAGACATTTCTCTTCATATTCGTATTGCAGAACAAACTTACTGATTGGCTTTTTGAAGTTCCCGCTGCTTCTGCAGATTGGTGTCCACATACTTGAGTACTCTGCTCTCTGGAACCCATTCATCCCAACTGAAAAAGAAGCATTAAAATGTCATCCAAATATATTTTCATTTTTATTCAAACTGTCTTCCAATTATGTTTCAGAGATTCAAAAGATGCTGGATTTCTCTGAAGTAAGCTGATGAACCAGGACTACAAATTCATTCTCAACTAAAATGAAAATCTAGTGAAAACTCTTTGTTCTATAAAGGAAGTCAACTTTATAGTCTCAAAAGCAAATTTTTCAAATCATTTTTCCAAATAGCAATAAAGTATGGCATTTAAGAGTTCCTAAGTTATTATTCTTACAGAATAAAGATACCTTAAAGAATTTTAACTTCCAAAAATGAAGCACAGGAGTCCATAATTCTGACTTTTTAAAGGACTAAAACTAATTGGCTACTTAGCTGTGTGTGATACCAAAGTTACAGAACACTCGTTCCTTAGTTTTGTCACCTATAAAATGGGGATAATGGTCACAGGACTGTTCTAAGTTACATAACGTGTAAAACACTTGAGAGTTTGACAAAAATATAAAGACTCAAAGTATGTCATAAACATTTTAGAAAGTCTACAATACTCAAATACCATCTAGATTGACTCAGCTAAGACTAAAAATTAAGGTATTACAATGGTTTATCAGACTAGACTACACCATCCTTAGCCTTCACTCACAGATGGAATACACGAACTTTCCAGGCATGACCAGGAAGATGGCTTTCTCAACATGAAAAGCAGAACTACTCTTAAAATATCTCATTGCTAAGGTGTTCCAGCATTCAGAAAACATAATTTCTGATGTGATTATCTCCAAAGGGGAAAACAACGACATAGTTCTCAGGAATGCTTAACTTTTCGTGCAAAGTGACTCTTTTCTCCTGCTGATGGAGCTCCTTTAGTGCCACGATTAGTTGTATCCACAAAGCAAAGTCTTATTTAATGACTTCCCACCTCTGACCTCGTATATAAGATAGCCAAAAGGAGTATAAACAAAAAGCAATCCTCAACATGATTTCCTAGAGAAAACTTTAAAACATGCATTTACCTAGAGGTCAGGAGGGGGTGGTGTACTGAGGGAGCTCCTTCAGGAACAGGAAAAAGGGCTACAATATCCTCACGTGTCTTCAAAGTTTTTTCAGAGCGCCTTGGCCTCACAGCACTTCTGATACAGACAGCATAGTACAAAGTAATCTCAGTAACTAGGTGCAGAATTTAGCTTAAGCTTTAAGATTCACAAATGGATTATTTAAATGTCTGTGTTGATAAATTCCAATAAGGTTTTTAAAAATTTTGACAAATCGACTATGCTTTTAAAAACAGTATATAATAATTACTTAAGTTGAATAAAATTCCAATTTGGAGATTGGGCTTTTTGCTGTATAATTTCCTAAAAGGTAATCTACAAACCATTATTGAAATGAGGATTTTATTTTATTGTTGTATCTACTTATACCTACTTCAATTCTCTTAACTAAAAGGAGCTAGCCAATTTTTACTAATCACAAAAGTTTGATTTTAGAACCTTGCAAATCCCTCCCAATATGATATAAAAAGCATCTAAACAATCATCTTGATCTAAAAACCAAGTTAAATCTAGTTATATGTCCGGAACTGAAAACCCTTGATGAGCCACAGGGAAATGAAATATCATTTGCTCTGAGGAACATTACTCCTAGAGTAGTAACTGAAGGCCAAACAGTCAGAAACTTTAATATATAGGTTAAGCATAAAAAAATTTCACAATTTTCTAAAAGTAGCTTTTAACTAATTCCCAAAGTCACAATGATCCATGGCAACGTAATGAAAACGTAACACACCTGCTGAACATCTGAACTGGAATAACTCCACTCCCTTTCAAAATGGGTTTATTTAAGGGCTTCTCTAAATACCGGAGGTGAGATTTTTCACAATTACATATATTTACCTACATACTAAGTCAACTTTAAAAAAATATATCCTGATATATTAATATTCCTCAACACATCTATAACAATATCAATAAAGATCTCTAATGTTTAGTGCTGTTTTTCTCTTCTTATTTTTGCAAGGAGTAATGACTACACATGTAAAATTAGCTGAAAACACAATATGGCAAAATCTATGCAGCCTATCAATCGTTTATTAGTGTTACAGGACACTAACAGGAAGGAAAAGAAGTTATTTTGAAGTGAAATGAGAAAATACAAAAATTCGGTATTTCGCAATTTCTCATAACCTACACATGCCACTTAAAACCCAATCTTTAAGCTGTACACATCTACCTGTGATTTTATACAGAATACCTATCACATGTAAAAGAGTTAAGCACCAAAAATACGGTCACAGCTGCTAGTATTGAGTTACACTATTACTTATCATTAAATATAATTAAATTATCATTAATTGGAAAAAGAAATCACAAGCTGTCAAATTGTGCTTTCGAATTTAGATTTTCACGTTTTTACACTTATACTAATGGATGAAAGGCTAAGGATCTGAATATCTCTTCCCAGCTAAAAGCATTTGTGAAATTTCTTCGAATGGATAAAACTGGCTGGGTCATAAGGACAGGGAACTGTCTGAAACAAGACCCAGTTCACAAGGCCAGTAATCAGAGAGGAAACCTTCTGAATGAACAGAGTCCTTAAACCAACCTAATGGCACTGCTCACATAGAGAACCAGGTACCAAGGCACAGCTCAGGTGACACAGAGCATTAAAATTACCAGAAAACAAGTCCTAAAGAATTACACTTTCTGGCAGTGCCATCTTTGAAGGATAACACACCAGTAATAACAGACACAATTTAAAACCCCTCATACTAAAAATTACAGGCTATTAGATTATAGGCAACAAAAATGAGTAGAATATTACATGGGTCGTTTGTGGGCCTCAACATGAAAGACCTGACACTGAAAAAGAGCTGTACCAGCTGGACACTGTAGAATGTATTCAATCTATAACCACTGTCCCATCCTGGTTACTCGTCAATCAATACACACCTGCTTTAGGGGGGAAAAAAAAGTCTAACTCTTCAGGGTGGAAAATCAGGCTCTGTAGTTAAAATCCTGTACCCATGTTAAACCATCTGCTAAAAACTGTACATGATGGAATCACCTTGTCAACATTTAATGATGCTTCCAAATTTCAGAATATCAGCTGGTCACTGCTTCCGAATCAGGCAATCTTTATCTTCTTCCCTTTTCTAGGTAGAGAAATCCAACTACTTTTGAGTATAACTGCCTGACATTACATAGTTACTAAGGCAAAAAAAAAACAACTAAAGCTGCCCTAAAACGTACCAAAATCAAAAGGAAAAAGTAGTTGGTTGACTGATGATTATCACACATTATACTAGAACACAAGAAATACTCCAAAAAATTTAAAATGGCTGCATACATAATTTCTATTGTATTTTCATCATTTCCATATGATTGTGCTAGCCTATGACACAAGCTATCTTATAAATTACATATAAAGAAAATATTGCTTTTAAAGATCTAATACTTACTTTTTATTCCAACCACTGTAATGAATAAAGTACTTCACTTGTTTGTCCTTTATGGCAACTTTTACACACTGAAATAAAAAAGAAAATGTTTCACTTAGAAATACGAAAGAAAAATAAGACTACCTGGCCTGGATGATTTTAAAGTATCCCATCTTTCAAAGACACACTCTACACTTAAAACTCTTTAATGGCCAAAATGAACCCCCCCTCCTCTCCAAATGTGACTCTCTAAGGAACCATTTAAACTACCTCAGTAAGAGTTATAAAACTGCTAAGTCATCACAATTTGCTGAAGTCAGTCCAGAGAGCAAAAGACCTATAAGTGTAAGGGGTCACCCTAAAACTAAAGCAAAAGGCTAGCTAAGCTATCCAAGAACAGTTAATGAATGCTGTTTTGTGCATTCTCAAGTCTTAGAAGCTACAATTTCAAAAACAAAGTCAACTAAAGAAAAATATTAACATATTATAAAAAGTTGTTTTAGCAGTAAACTGTTTTGCTGCAGAATATAAGCAACTTGCAAAGCGACAGATTAAAAATGTTCTAACTTCTTAAAAGCAGCCAAACAAATCAGAATGAATTAGAGGAGGTCACTTACTATGACAAGTGATGACTATCTGGTTTGGGATTGAAAAGTATTTATCAGAGGCTAACCAAGAGAACCAATATAATTTAAGCTATTCCAATAGCCATTTAAAAATCATTCACTGGCTTGTTTTCAGTCCCACAGGAGAAAAACCTGCCAGTTTAGTAGTTTGCCAGAAATTGAGACAACGAAAATAACATTAAGGGATGTAAATGACAGATAGGATTCATAATTTACTTATAAACTGTGTTAGAATTGTATCACTAAGATATATGAACACACAAAGTTCCTGACCATCGTCATGAATCCAAGTTCGGTCATTTTAGAACTTTAAAAACACATTTATGTATTTAAAACCAGTAAACAGTAGTGAAAATGGTCACTTATTCACACTGACACTATACAATTTTAAGACTACCTTCAAAGATACATAAACTACTCACCAAGAATGTAGAAATTGCCTTTAACAAAATATACTGTTTTGTATACTATTAGTCATTAAAAAACAACTACAACTGTTAAAACAGTAACGTCATAAAAATTTGCCCTACGAAAGTTAACAAAAAAATATTAGAAACATTTTTGATTTTAGAATGCATTACCCCATTTATCTTTGGCTAAATGTAATGTTTTTACATCAGAGCACACCACCAATACAGAGGAAAAGGAGCCCCAAGGATTCAAGCTTTGCCAGACAAACCACCTAATGAAAGTTAAAGGTACTCATTTTTAATGTTAGCTTTTACCTTTAAAGCAACATAATTAGAGCTCAGTGCTTACTCTGCATGCTACATTTGCATATAAATTGACCTTGACAGTATTTTATCAAAAGTCATTAATTACACAATGCCATTTGCTCCCATGAATAATCTACCTTTCCCCTCAAATGCTCCTTCCAACGATGTAAGGCAAGGTAGTGAAGCTTTATCTGACCCACTAAGCAAGGAATAAGACACCCAGAAAGAGAAGAGGAACTCCACAAACCTATAAAAAATGTAACCCTAGTCGGATGTAAGCAGTAGTCTGAGGATACTTCTTCAAGGAAAACAGGTTTTCATACCTTTGCTTCATAGAGAAGAGGCCCATGAAAGCACAGCACTCGCTCACCTGTAAAACAGTAAAGGGTTAACAGTCATTTCTCTTCACCGAGAAGACATTCACATCTGAGTGAGCCATTGCACTTGTACTCCAGTATTCCTCACAAAATTAGTGAAGTGGGAAAGAGTACATAACGGAGTCCACACTTCAGACAATAGTACCCCACCTACACCTTAGTATCCGATGTAAAAACAAGAAACAATGAGAATGTCACTCTACTTAAATCACCAATCCATTTATCACCTCCTAAGCAAATAAAATCTTACGTAGCTACCTATTGGTAGGGTTGGTTTGGTTTTTCGATGTGTATCTGCGAATACAATTTTTAAAATACATTCCAAGTTCAGGACCTTATGCTCTACCTATATATCTCTAACCCTTTTACTAATTAAACAAAGTAAAAACAGTCTACCCATTAAAATACTAAGGCACGTCAGAAATGGCTGGTTTAAAATGCCTTCAGTGTGTTTAATGATGTTCTGGGCACTGGATTGCTTCAGTAAACAAAAAAGAGGCAAGAATTCCAACCTCTGGAACTTACACTCTATGTTGAACCTACACGTCAACATTAAATAAAATCTAAGGGACTGGAATAAGACCTGAAAGCCTACCTGCTCGCCAGACAAATCAGGCAGGCACAATATCTCAAGATTACACTGATTTTAGTAGAAACGGATTACTCGCACACTATTTTCAATCCACTTGGTTGCAAAAGACCCACAGATAAGAAAATAAAAGTACTCCATCCAGCACAGTCAGCCCTTTTGCCTCTAAAACAGCCTACTAGCTCCATTCTGGAGACTTCAGGGCAATGTAAACAATGAGTGACTGACAAGCTACTGTAAAGGTCACAGGGAAGGGTCCAAGTGGAGGGAAACAATAGGTACAAAAGCACAGAAACATGTTAAGGTGACACTTTCAGATTACTGTTTGAATGTAAGTAGTTCACCATAACTGGAGCATAGGATAAACATGCAACAACAGAAAGTTACACAGATCACAGACTGCCTTACATGGTATGAAATCTGGACTTTATTCTGTACAGAATTCCCAAATCTGACCAAGAATTGAGTGTTTCAACTACAGATTTTCATGAGAAAATATAAGGCTGGCTTAGAGGTATGATCCGGGGTAACAAACACCTAATTTTCATGGACATGGAAAGAAATACTGGTAACAGCATAGAGTAAACCATTGTATTATTGTTTTTTTAAAAACCTGTCTCCAACCTCAGTCCTTTCTAATATGAAACTACAAAGATAATTCATTCTGCCCAATGCTCTCAAATGCTAGTATGATTCCAATCTGCAGCTTCTCACTGGTTTGCATTTACTAGAATCATCCCTCAAAGGCCTGACAAGGCAAAGGGATCTTCCGTCTGACAATGCCTTAGATACCCAACAGTTTTCTTAATCCTGCACTTTAACAGAATTTAAAGTGGAAGACCAGTGCGAAATAGTCACTGTGCTTAAAAACTGCTTATGTGTGTACCATTATTAAATAAGAAAAATTTTCAAATTTAAAGAAATCATGAATAAAACTATTTCTGATAATTCCTACTTCCATGACATAAGCTCAATTCTGCTGTAATGTTTATTTCGACCGTTAGCTGCAACAGATTCCCTTTCCTTACAAGGTGTTCTCTGAACATGACATAAATTGTTATTTCCAAACGATGGTCATACAACTCAGCTTTGACACAAGAATGAAAAACACATCTGGAAAGTGATGTTAAGGGTCGAGACTCTCTTGGGTAGTTTTCAAAACCTTGTTTAAGAGAGCCTTGGTTTCCGTTCTCTAATTCGCCACTAGTGCAACACACAGATTCTCATTTGCCACCATCCTCCTCACCCCACCATCCCTCTAGTTTAGAACTTAAGTACTTCCGTCCTTGACTGCTCCAATCCTCTGTGATTTTCCTCCTTTGATGTCCTACAGCAGAGATTAAATTTCTGTGTCACCACTCCTCGACAGCCTGCTGCAGCCTATGGGCCTTTTACGAAAATGTCTTATAAATACACAAAGCACTCGGTATCACAAAGGGAGTCAACTATATCGAAATAGTGAGCGAAGCCTCAAAGTATTTTAAATACCATGTTTTACTATATTACGTGAACTTGAGTAAACATCTAGCGGCTGATCCAGTCACTGTCGGTTGTGAAGTCATGAGGAGCATGAACGCCATGGAATCTACCTTCTGCACTGTCAAGGCCGAAACGTGAAAACACTGCTAACGCCACCAGGAGGGTTTTTTTAGGGGGAGAAGGGTGGCGCCACACGCCCAAGTGAAACGCCAAATTTCCGTTAGACAAGAGAGAGAATCTCCCCGCGATACCCACTGACCAGATCGGGAGTCCCTGATCTGGCCTGGTTAGCACTCGGCCGGGAGACCACCTAGGAAGACCGGGCGCTGCAGGCGTCCGAGGAGAAAGAAGAAAAGCCTCCGGGGCCTGAGGCACCACTGAGAGGACGGTTCCATTCGAGGGAGACGGGGAAAAACAAAACACCGCCACTGAGAGCCGGTCGTTACCGGAAAACATTCGCCCTGTGACCACGCGGCTCTGCAGGCGCTTCTCCGGGAGAAAAGCTGGAAAATCCCGACAACGAAACGACCGCTCGCGGCCGCGCCGCGCAGGCAGCTTGGACCCCGCCCGCGGCCGCCGTGAGGGCGAGCGGGGCCTCGCTCCCCCTTAGTCCCCGCGAGGCCGCCCGGACCGTCGGCGACGCTGAGGCGCCGGGGCCTCCCCCCGCCGCCCGAAGCCTCGTCGCTCCCAGAAGCCGTCGACGCAAACGCGCCCGGCTTCGGCACCCGGGGGACGGCGGGGGGGTGGGGGGGTCTGCGGGAGGCCGGCGGCGCTCCTCCCCGCCCGACGGGCCGGCGCGGAGGCCGGGGGCGCGCAGGCGGCCATCTTGCGGCGGCCATTTCGCGGCGCGGCCTCCCCGCCCCCCGCCCCGCGGCCACGGCCGCCGCCGCCCGGCCTCGGGGCGGCCCCGACGCCGGCCGTTGTGCGCCCGCGGCGGGCCCGCGCCCCAGCCCGCCCCCGCCCCGCCGCGGCGCCGCCATGGCGCCCGCCCCGCCCCGGCCCCTCAGAGCGGACGCCGGCGCCCGCGGAGCCGCCGCCTCACAAAGCGCCCGGCCCGGGCCGCGCCCCGGCCCCGCCGTCGGCGCCGCCCCCCGGGCCCGGGCTCACCCTCCTGGAACTTGGGCTTCGGGTCCTGCTTCGGCGCCATTTATAGGGATTCACGCCGCCGCCTCCTCCTTCTCCCGCCGCCCGGACTACCGCCCCCCGCTCGCCTCCCCGCCCGGCTCGCGTCACACGCCGTGGGCAGCGCCCGTCCGCCGCGCCGCGCCGCGAGTGCGCAGGCGCGCGCCGGCTCCGCCCGCCGCGACGGCCCCGCCCCGCCCGCCGCGCACGCGCCCTGGCCCCGCCCCGCCGCGCGGGCCGCGCCGCGCGGGGCACGCCGGGAGCCGTAGTTCCGGGAGGCTCGCGGGCGGGGCGGGGCGCTTCCTGCCTCTCCCGTACCCCCACCCCAGCCATAGGTGCTGAAACCCCGGTGGATCTCTGGGCGGCTTGGGGGCGCAGCCCCGGCGGCGGTGACTCACCCAAGACGAAGAGCGGGAAGGTCCATAGTCCAGGCCCACGTGCAGCACGGGCCACAAGGATGCGTGGCGTGAAGAGCCTGCGAGAAAAGGGGGCCCGACTCTTCCGACAGCCTCTCCAGGGTGTCCGCGTGGCGCAGTGCTAGGGCCCGCCCCCCTCTCCACGCACGGCCTGCGACCGACTACCCCAGAGGAAGACACCGTGGAGCGCCGGCACCCCAGGCGAAGGGGAATAACGCCCTGTCACACCTCGATTGGGTGCCACGCGGACTTGGTGCAGGACAGGGCGAGTTTCTCCAAGAGACGGGAGACGAAGCCCTGCAGAGAGAGAGGGAGGAGGGTCCTATGGCGGAGAGCGAAGAAGGAACCAACACACACGCCAAAGTGAGAGTCAAAAGGAAAGTTCACTGGAGATGGGGTAACACTCCGTAGGCAGGGCCCTTCGAACACAGACGCCCACAAAGAGCCCTCATTCCAGTCGTCCGTGCACCGTCTTGCCTGTCCTCGTCCGCAGGATATCAAATAAAGTGGCAAGGGCCTCTTCGTGACCCCACTCACGCACCAAAACTGCACAGTACACTCAGTATAAACGTTTTGAATACAAAATACTTCAACAATTCAACATTTTAAAAATACAAAAATGAAGACAGTGAAAAGTCCCTTTCTCACCTCAGTCCTTTACTTACCCATTCCCCCAACACCTAAATAGCGAAAAGAACCGTTTTCTGTCCCAAGGCTTTTGGAAGGAAATGACGATGACAATTACTTAATAGAAGGTACAAAAGCATTGAATCCAAAAATCGCTTCCCCATGGAACACTGATTATATCCGTTTTCTGGGGTTGCTATGACAATACCACAACCTGGGGGGCTGACACAACAAACGTATGGTCTCAAAATTCTGGAGGCTAGAAGTCCAACATGGGGTGTTGGTTCCACCTGAGGGCGGTGAGGGAGAGTCGGTTCCGTGACCCCCCCTCCCCGCTTCCGGCGTTCGGCTCGCGGAGAACCATCACCCTGCTCTCTGCCTTCATCTTCACGTGGCATTCTCCCGGGCGCCTGTCTCCACATCTCTCCTGTTGATGAAGACACTGGCTGTACCGGATCAAGAGCCTATTCTATCCCAGCACGAGCACATCTAACTCATCACACCTACAACCACCTCGTTTCCAAACGAGGTCACAGTCCGAGGCACTAGAGCTTAGGAATTCCACATATGAATTTTGGGGGTACACAAGTCAACCCATAACACGGACATTCAGTTGGAAACGGATGTATGATATCTTCGCCGACTTATCATCTAATTGAGCAGTCTGCCTTTTTCTGCCGGGGCTTGCCTTTTCAAAGCTCCTCCTTCACCTCCCCCCAACTAGAAGGATTCCTCTGTAATAATAGGAGTATTTAGGAATTCCTGATGCTGAAAATTTCCACGTGTTTCTTCCAAAGTCTGAAATTGTGCCTGGATTTGATGATAGTAACACATGGTAATTGTGGAGCGTGCTTGAGCACTGCTGGGAATGATGGAAAATACAACAAGGAAAGAATTTGCAGATGTGAACATAAAAGCAAAGTTTCGCCCTGAGACATTGAGTTCTTTTAGGAAAACATATGTAGGAAAAAAATAATTACTTGTTTGGGGATCGGTTGTGAGACAAACAGCTGAAGGAAAAATGGTCAGTGTGCATCACTTCGGGGTGGAAAAACGTTTTTAAAGCCCTAAGGGTCTGTCCACGAGCTAGTGATTAGCTAATCACTAAAACGGTATTTTCCAGAGGCTTCAGCAGCCCACGGCGGTCACGAGCAGAAATGGGTGGACTTACAGGGATTCACAGCGCGTGAGTAACATGCGCAGTAAGGCCCGTGCGGCGGGGCCGAGCTCCGAGCTAACCCGCAGCGGTGCGGAGCATCAGGTTCCGGTCACGCTTCGCGCCGCTTGGCCGGATGCCCCGCAGCAGCACCCAGGAAGCGCGCAGCACCCTTAGCCGGCGCGTCCTCGGCCCATTCGGCGTCCCACTGCGCTCGCAGGCCGCGCGGGCACAAACAGAAAACCCTGAACCGCGCGCGGGGAGGGCGCGGTCGCGCTGCAGCTTCGCGGCCCCCTTTTTGGGCCAGTTCGGTCCGGTCTTCCTTTTTCTTTTTTTTTGTCTCGACGTGTTCGAAAAGAGGGAACTCGGGCTCGAAGCCCCTTCTCGTCGTCGACCAGAACAACCGAAGCCGCCGACACGCTCACTGCCGAGGGGACGCGAGCAAAAGACGCCACCGCCGCCCAACGTGGGGCTCGAACCCACGACCCTGGGATTAAGAGTCCCATGCTCTACCGACTGAGCTAGCCGGGCGGGCGGGAGCCGCTCTGCGTCTCGGTCTCTTCACAGAAGGGAAATGGTGTTCCCTCGCTCCGACGTTGTCGTTTGGCGTCGTTATTATTACTTTCATGTTCTGGGGTAACGTTTCCGCCGCTTTCACACCTGCGTCCCGGCCCGGCGCCGCGGGGGCCCCCGGGGTGGGCGGCCCGGGCCCCGCGCGCGCCCCCCGCAGCGCAGACCTGCGCCCAGCGCGCGGCCGCAGGGCCCGCCCCCGGGCCGTGCGGCTGTGCGGTCCCCGCACGGGGCTTCCACTCCGCCCCGCCCCGCTGCTCACGCCGCAGGGGAGGGTGAAAAGCGTCGCGCGCCCTGAAGTCCCTGCGGGGTCTGCTCGCACCGCGCTCGAAGGGGCAGACACGCGTCCTGCTGACTGACTGACAGCCTGTCGCCGGGGAGGGGCCATCGTTCCCACCCTCTCCGCCGCGGAAAGGAAATCCGAGCGCAATCCTGCTTCCCTGCTGGGAGCTGCGTCCAGCTCCCAGGCACCACGTCGCCTGGGCTGCTGGGGGGTGCTCGACGAGGGGGGGGGACCGGAAAAGCGCCACTCGCCCTCCGCCCGTGCGCGAGGATGCCCTGCTGCTTCGAACATCACGGTGCTGGCGGGCGAGGGCCGGGCCTGGGCATTCGCGCGGGTCAAGGCCACGCTCCACAGGGCACTTCCCAGATGCTGTGTGACCGCTTAGGGGAGGGGTCGGGCCGCCACACCCTACGTGAAAGAAGTCCTCCGAGTTTTACCAGCGGTTTAGGATCTTCATCAGGACGGCGTGTCTCCAGCGGCGGAGGAAGTTCACGAGATCGAAGGTCACGATTCGTTCTGGCCAAAACATGCTTCACAGGAAATGAAGAGGGATGGGGACGCAGCAAGGCCAAAGGAGCAACAGCACAAAGTCAGAAGGTCGCAAATGCTGCGAGAACCACAGGCCTAGTGTCGTCAGCAGGCGGCATCGTTTTAGGAAGGACTTTTCTGCCAGATTAAAAAAGACACAGGCCACAATAATCGGACACAAGCCTGGACTGGGTGCCGTTCTGGGTAAACCGGCGGGAAAAGAGGTGGTGGCGTCCACTTGGGAGATCTAACTATCCGATGAGATGGAAATTTGCTGTGATGGAAACGCGGAGATGACTGAAAACAGCAGATCACAGATAAATGTAACCTCTCGCTTGGTAAAAGGAAAGCCATGGACTAAGGTATTAATGCTTGATACTTGGGAGGTAGGAATCCTCAGTTTTCACTTTTGAACTTTTTGCTGATCTTTATTTTTTCACTTCCGAACATGCATGTGTGCACTTGTCTGATCATAGAAAAGTTTCTTTTTTTAACAGATAAGAAAAAAAGTAAAACAAAGGTAGGACTTTAAAATGGGACCAGCACACAGTTACACTCTACAATTAGGCTTTCAGAAATGGGAACGCAGTGAGTGACAGGGTCAGAGGCTCGAGAAGAGGGCATGGGTTAAAGGCTTGGACGGTTTCCGAGGCAGGAGGAGACCAGAGTCCCCTTTATGTCACTTACCAGCTTTGCATCCTGGAGCTAATCTATCAAGCCCGCCCACCTGGGAAGGAGGATAACGATGACCTCAGCTGGGTCCTGGCACAATGAACGAAGGTCAACGTGTTACTGTTTGATTTGGGACGAGTGGCTTGTCCGCTCTGGTCGCAGGGGTGTCCTTCATTTACCCACGGGGGACGGGGGTGCTTCAGTCCGGGTCTGTTCTCCCTCAGCAGTCAGGTGCGGCAGATCACAGCGTGCTCCATGATGTCCCACGTAGAAGAAAAGCCTCAATCCCTCCCTGACCCTGAGGCGCCTGCTCCCCTCTCTGACCTCACCTAGCAGCCAGCCAACCCCCACCCCACTCTGCTGGCTCCACCCACAGGGGCCTCTGCTGTCCCTCCTGGCACAGTGCTTTGTCCTGCCTCAGGGACTTTGCACTCACCAGGCCCTCTGCTTGCAGAGGTTTTCCCCAGTGTGTCCCAAGACTGACTCTTACCCCCCACATCTCAGCTGAAATGTCACCTGCTCTGAGAAGCCCTCCCTGACCTACCTCCATCACCAAGCCCCACTCCTGTTCTTGTCTCCCTCACGTCACCCTGGGATTAAAGGATGTGACGTTTACACACACATGCTCCCGTAGCCTCAGTGTGCAGCCTGATGAATGCGCCCGCGTCAAGAAACAGACCATGAGCCGCCTCCCCAAAGCCCCCCACGTCCCTTTCCCCCACATCCTCCCCGGGTGACCGCTATCCCCACTTCCAATGCCACAGATGAGCGTGGCCTGTTTCTGTAGTCACAGAAACAGAGACACGCAGCGAGTACACGTCTGTGGCTGTCCGCCTGTGTCTGTGGGTGATGACTAGAGGAACCGCTCTCCCTGGAGAGCCAGTGTCCTCATCTTTAACAGGAGGGACACCAGGATGTTTTAGACTGAGGGTCAGGAGCCAGTGGGACTAAGGAAAGAGGGGGACACCTCCAGCAGAGCCCTTGAGGAGACAGGAGGGGGCACGGAGCCTTTGTCCCTGAGCACTGGAAGGTGGGTGCCCGCTCCACAGTATCCAGAGGGAAGCAAAAGTCGTGGCTGCCACTTACTGATGCGTGGCGCCCAGGTGGGTGTATGTGTGTGCCAGGATGTGGTCCCACTTGTCCTTGTCACCAGTCAGCGAGGCCAGCTGCTGTTGTTGGCAGGGGAGAAATGGCAGGTGGATGGGTAGGGAGTGGGGACAGAGCAGCGAACGTAGCTAGGGAGGGAAGAGATGAAGGTGACAGGGACTGGAGGAGGAAAAGTACATGGTCTGGTCTGAGTGAGGTGTCCACTCTTCGGACTTCTGAGGTGGGGCGGGTTGGGGTGGCACACCTGAGCCTCCCGCTGAAGGGTAAGTGGCCGAGGTGCAGTGGAAGGCCACTGGGTTGCAGGAGGTCAAGGAACTGAGTGGCACGCGCTGCGTGGGTACCCCAAGAGGGCGCAGGGCTGGGGCGGGGGTGGGGAGAGCCGCCAGGAGTAAGGGGAAGTGCACGGGACGCTAAAGGATGAGGAGGTCTGTGGGCCTCCGAGGGCAGAGGCCAAGGGCCCAGCTGTCCATCTGCTCGAGGAACAAGACAGGGGGCCCCGGGAGGGGCAGGGGGCGGACAGAGCGAGCTCCCTGCAGGGGCTCCTGGGAGCAGAGAGGGTGGGAGCAGGGAGTCCGGGGCCAGCGCGGGCCACGAGGGCAGGACAGAGGCCAGGGTTTGAGGCCGAGGCGGGCCTGAGCCGTGGGAACGGCGCTGGCCGGCGTCCAGGCTGCCTGGGAGGCCTCGGTCCACGCGCACAGGACTCGCGGGGTCGCCCCGCGTGGGATGCAGCGGCCCCGAGGGCGAGGGCCCGGCCGCCTCGGGACCCTGGGGCCTCTGCCTTCCCGCGGAGAGGCCCGGACCCGCCCGGGCAGGGGCAACGGGCCGGCCGGCCGGGCGCACGCGGCGGGCACCCCTGGCGCACGGCGGGGGGCGGTCCGGAAATTCCAGATTCTTCGGGCCTCGGAGGACACGGGCCGGCCCGGCGGCGCGGCTCTGCCGCCAGAGGGCGCCGTCGGCCCGGCGGGCGGCGCGGCTGAGGGGCCGGGAGGGGCGGGGCCGGGGCTGGGGGGGGCGGCCGCGCCCCTCGCTCCCGCCCGCCCGCCCCCCTTCTCCTTTCTTTCTTTCCTTTGCAATCGCCCGGCTCCCCCGCCTCCCTCCGCGGCCGGCGGGCCGGGGGCGGGCCCTGCGCCTTTGTTGCGGGCCCAGGGAGTCCGGACGGCGGCCCGGCGTGTCCTGAGCGCCCGGGCCGCGCGGGAGCGACGCGCGCCGAGTGCCGGCATGCCCGGCCGCGGCCCCCGCGGGCCCCGCCGCCCCCCGCTCCTGCTGCTGCTGCTGCTCTGCGCGCTGGCGCCCGGCGCCCCCGGACTCGCCTCAGGTGGGTGGCCGCGCGGGCCGACTCCGCGGCCCCTCTCCCTCCGGGCCCCGCCTCCGCCCTCGAGCCCCCGTGCCCTCTCGGCCCCCGCGCCCCCACCTCGCTCACGGCTGCGCGCGTCCCGCCGGGGGTCACGGGTCCCGGGGGCTGGGCGAGGCGCGGTCCGGACCCCGGGGCGTCGCTGTCTCGCCCCGCTCGGCGCTCCCGGTCCGCAAAGCGGGTCGCGGGTCAGCGCGAACCCCCACCCGCGCGGCCCCGCGCTTCCTGCCTCCCGCTCCCCAGCGCGAGGGCGCGGGGGGCCGAGCGCGAAGCCGGGGCGTCCCCCCCTCCCCGACTTCTCCTCCCCCCCGCCCGCCCGGCCAGTGTCCGACGAGCCTCCGGCCGCCAGCTCCTGGCCTGTCCGGGGCAGCTGGCCTGCGGGTTTGGGAGCCGGGGCTGCGGGGCCCCCCGGTTCCGTGCTCCGGGAGCCCCTGGTCTGGTGGGGCCGCGGGGCAGGGGTGCAGCCGTGCGGGGACGCCTGGAGGACCGCGAGCCCTGGGGGGCGGCGACGCCCTGCAGGGCGCGGGGCCGGGTTCGGCCCGCGCTGGGAATGGGGGAGACAGACCTGCACCCTGGGGAGAGGTTTGCAGTGTCGGGGCCGGAATGCAAGGGCACTGACGCCGGAGGGCGGGGGGCCGCCCTAGCGGGCTGCGGGGGGTCCCGGCAGCCGCAGCGAGCGCGCAGGACGTGGAGACGGAGCAGACGAGTGGCGCGCGCCCCCCGCCCAGGTGCCCCCCACCGCCCCCGCCCAGATGCTGACTTCTCATCCGCTCCTTCGGGGCGACTGCACGGCAGGGGATGGGAAATCCTTTGGCCCCCGGGGACAGGCTTAAGGAGTCATTCCCCAGCTGGGTGAGGGTGACTCAGGTGATGGGGACGCGGGGGCGGGAAAGTGGTTTCCCCGGCGGCTTCCGGCCTGAACTTGGCTCCAGGTCCCCTGGCAGCGGGAGGGATGGGGAGCGTGGCCGTTGAGGTCGAGGTCAGGGCCCTCCCCAGGGCTCGCAAAGCAGACCCTGCGTCCCTGAGCGTGGCCACCCTCCTGCCCTCCGGGGCTGTAGTTGGCCCATCTGTCACATGGGGATCGGGCATCCACCTCTGAGGGGTCTTGTGAGGATTAAGTGACACCCCGAAGGTCAGTTGCTCAGACCCCGGGACAGAGTGACCTCTACGTGCTGGCCGTTATTTCTGCTAATCTGCCCAGCACACTCAGTAAGATGAGGGAGCCCTTGGCGAGTCTCCTCTCTTGGACCTGCCAGTTGCGGGTGGAGGCGGGCAGGCGCCCTCCCCCATCTCATCTGCCCGAGGGCGGAGTGTCTGTATCTGGTGCCCCCCTGTTCGTTCTGCACCCACTCAGGACCCCTGGCCCTAAGGCCCTGAGCTCTCTCTCTTTGGAGCCGCCTGGGAGACTAGCGCGGGGGCTCTGTCCACCGAATGCCACCTTCTTTGGGATCAAAGAACACATCTTGGACTCACTTTTAGCAAAATGTGACAAGTTAGAGGACTTGGGGTCGCTGGGCCTGGGGCCCCACAATGTCCCCACCGGCCGCTGAATCGCACATGAGCCCTGTGTACATGCACATATGTGCACGTCAGACACACGGACGGACCCAGGGAGGAAGGCATGTGTCCCCCGCACACTCACCCTGGTCCTTTTTTCTCTTTGGCATGAGCTGCGGGTCATTTGAAGGGTTGGCTCTTAACGCCGGCTCTCGACGGGGAGGGAGGTGAGGGCACACACCCAGATGGCATTTCTCTGGTCGCAGCTACAGAGTGACAGTTCTGTCACCTAAGGGTGATAGTCAAAGAATTTAGCACCTGCCAGTTGGAACAGAGGGCCACCGACCGCTGGCAGTCCTGTCACATGGCCCCGCCCTCATCACCCTGGACCTCTGCTCTTCCTCACCCCAAGCGCTTGCTGCCGCCATCCGGGACTGGAGCCTGCAATACCCGGTGCTGGCACTGGGCGGTGCTGGTTTCAGCCACCGCTGTCCCCACGGGGGGGGGGGGGGGGGGGCTTAGGAGGCACTGAGAGATTGACTTTTTTAACTCACTCTGCCCCCCTTTAAAAACATTTTACTGGCAAAACAAGAGAGGCCGATTATTTTAAAGATTAACGCAGAACAAAACAAGAACAAAGTTGTTGCAATAGAAGTCAATATCCTGTGAGTCTTATTTTCCCCTTTTTAATGAAAAAATAAAGCATTTCATGAAGCCCCTAGGCAAAGAGAGGAAACACGTTTTTAAAGCAATAGCTGAGGATGCTGTGGGACTTCTCTCGCGAATTTTCAGTCACACTTAGCGCGCACTCGCTTTGTGCCGTCGAAGTTCTGAGCACGTACATGCCAACTCATTAATTCTCAGCAACCTGAGGTGGTTATCGCACCCTTCTGCAGCTGGAGAAACCGGCTGGTGGAGGAATTGGCCCGTGGCTTGGAGCCGTGGGTGGCAGAGCCGAGACGCACGCCCAGGCAGACCCGCACCCCAGCACGCTAACTTGGCTTGGCCTCTGTCCCATTTTTGAACTTATTAGGCTGCTTCTGTGCCACTTGCCTTGAATTTCTGGCTTGGAGTGTTGGCCCGAGGTCTAGAGCAGGGATTCTCACCAGGACTGCACGTCCCAGGGACCGAAGTCTCTCACCCCGGATGCTTTTCTGAGCTCTGGGGGCCACTTCTCCCCAGCCGTTCAGATTCCCCGGTCGCATATGGACCTCTGTGTCCCTCCCACTCGGGCTTGGGGACACTGCCGTTGCCTGGAGTGAGGCACATGTCTCCTGCTCCTCCAGTACACCGAGTGCTACGGGGCCAGATGGCATTGGAGCCCCTCCCCTTCTGCATAGCCTTAGCAGCCGAGGCTGCGACTGTCCACGCCCTCTGGGCCACACACTATTTACTGGCCGAGTTGTGACACCAGCCCAGATCTTGCTGTGTTCAAAGCCCACACTGTTGGCAAGGTGCTGTCAGCCCACTGTGTGCCATTTCTCAAAATGCATGCCTGGACCAGGCTTGGCTTTTTGCTGCTTGTCCCCTCACTCCCAGCTTTTCACTACTTCTTGGGGGATCCACCACCAAGATGCCCGGCTCATCTTCCCAGTTAAGCACATACCTTATGTCACGGGATGTCTCGCAAGTGTCCCCTTCAACAAAGCTTTTCCTCACCCCAGTCCATCTGTGGGTGTCCCTCTCCTCACTTGAACCTTCTCAGCACTGGGCCAGGGCCAAGGATCATGAGAGCCCTGCACCCATTTATTTTGAGGGCAAGGATGGTGCCACCCGTGTTCCTGGACTTTGGGCACCACACACTCCCTCTCAGCACCAAAATCATGTAATTCTAACATACTGACGACTGATTATTTTTCAGTATTTGTCCTAGTCAAAAAAAATCCATAAACTGACAGCAAGTCTGCAGGTTGTGGGGTTACAAACCCAGATGTCCCTATTAGGATGTCAGAGCAAGAAGTCCCCTTAAATTATCCAGCCCAGTGGCCTCCGAATGCCGGCCCCCAAGAAGGTGACATCGGATTCCCCCGGAGGTTTAGGAAAACAGCAGCTGGCCCTGGGCACCTGCGGCTCGTCCCCGAGCTCCGGGTGCTGCGGATGTCAGCCTGGATGTCAGCCTGGTCCCGGCAGCGGGGAGTTTCCCAACTTCCCCGGCCTCAGGGTCAGAACGCAGCTTCCCGGCCGCGTTTCCTGGAGATGCTGGTCCGGGGCTCCTGGGAGGAGCCTGGGACTTATTTTTAACCAGCTCTTCCCCGAGAAGTCGGGAAGACCCTTGCACTGGTGCCGTCCCGAAGCTCAGAGACACGTACGGCTGGTCCAGAGCCACACAGCCGTCACCTTGGCAGCCGCCCGTGCCCCTCGGCCCTCCCAACACGCACCCGAGGGCGCCGCGGTCGGTCGGTCCTGGTGGATGCGGCGTCCTCGGCAGCAGGGCGCCCTCGGGTGTGGCAGGGACCGGCAGGCCGGACGGGGCGCCTCCGGCGGCGGGGCAGGGAGGGAGGCGGGGGCCCCGGGAGCCCTGCCCCGCTGCCCGCGGACTGCGCGGTCTTGTCCCCGCAGGCCCAGCGGCCGAGGCCGGCGCGGAGCTGGACATCGTACACCCGGTGCGCGTGGACGCGGCCGGCGCCCTCGCGTCCTACGAGCTGTGGCCGCGCGCGCCGCGCAAGCGGGCGGCCGGGGCGGCGCGGGGCGCGCGCGCCGTGTACGCGCTGCGCCTGCGCGGGCGCGCGCTGCGGCTGCACCTGGCGGCCAACGCGCACCTGCTGGCGCCCGGCTTCGTGAGCGAGACGCGGCGGCGCGGCGGCCTGGGGCGCGCGCTGCTCCGCGCGCACGCGCCCGCCTGCCACCTGCTGGGCCGGGTGCGCGCCGCGGGCCCGGGCGGCGGCCTGGCGGCCATCAGCGCGTGCGACGGCCTGGTGAGTGCCCGCCCCAGCCCGGCCCCCCCCAGGTGCGGGCCCGGTGCCCAAGGTGGCCCCTCACCTTTCCGAGGTTCCCAGAGCCCGCCGTCCAGGGCCCCGCGCCCAGAACCGCTGCTGTGGTCGGTGCAGCACGCCCTCTTGCCCTGGGGTGTCGGTGTCCCTCTAGGGGAGCGGGTGTCCCGGTGGGTGGCCGTGGCACCTCCAGCGGGATGCAGAGTGGCCCCGGGCCCCGGCTCAGCCTGGCTGTCCGCACTGCGTGGGGGAGGCCACCTCCTTACCCGCGCCCAGGACCATCACAGTGGGGTGGGGGCGCCCAGGGGCAGCGGGGCAGGACGGGCCTCCGGGCGGGGAAGGGCAGCGAGGCCAGCCCTGCCGTGTGACGCGGCGCTTCTCCCCAGAAAGGTGTGTTCCAGCTCTCCGACGAGGACTACTTCATCGAGCCCCTGCAGGGGGTGCCGCCCCGGCCGGGCCGCGCCCAGCCCCACGTGGTGTACAAGCGCCAGGCCCCCAAGAGGCCGGCGGGGCGGGGCGATGCAGGGGCTCCAGCGACCTGCGGGGTGCGAGGTATGCTCCCCTGCTGCCGGCTGCCAGGCCGGGGAGGGCCGGGGCGTGGAGGGCCCTTCTAGAAGCCTCTCTCAACATCTCGTGCTCAGCTCCCCTTGGCCCAAAGGGACACAGGCAGACCGATGGACACTTTAGACCCTGCGTGCTCCAAGCGGGCCACACGCCTGAGGCTCTGGATGGACCCCACTCGCTACCACCTCACATGCCTCCCCCACCCCTCCCCACTCACTGCCTGTGGCACCTTCAGCTCTGTCCACCATTCTTCCTCAAGTGTCCTGGCCGGACAGGGCCATGCCCAGCCTGGCAGGGTAGCTGGCCAGGAGCCTCCGTCCCCTCCCCACCCCACGCCGGTCCCAGCCTAGAATAAATGACCTCTAGTCCTGGGGACCTGGAGTGTGGCACCAGCACCTCTTCTGCAGGGTGCCGGCCAGTCCCGGGGAGGAGCTGTCCCCTGAGGGCCCCTGGGGCTTGGGGACCACTGCCTGCCCTGCAGCCTCCTAGGCTGCCATAGCGCAGGGACCCCAAGGAGTGACATAGGCTCATCGGCCTCGGTTTCCTCAGCTGTACAGCTGTGCTTCCTCTCTGACCCTCCAGAGGGTCACAGGCTGGAGGCTGGGCCTAGTGTCCACACGTGCTGGGAGGCATTAACCCCCCGCGGGTGGTCACACAGAGCAGGGCCCAGAGCTCTCCTCCTGCGGGCAGGGCTCACTGGGTTCACATCCACCATTTCACCAGCCCCCAAGGTCACCCTCTGAGGCTGGTCAGCATATTCATATACAGCCACAGAGGGAAGTGACAAAGCCAGGGCCACATGACACAGGTCAGGGCAGAGCCACGATGGGGGTCCTGCCTCCTGCCTCTGATCCCACTGCCCCAGAGAAAGCTCACCGAGCAGAGGCCCTTGTGCCGTTGCTGGTCCATCCGGGCAGCTCACCCCCATGCCATCTGGGCCCCCAGAGTCCCTGGAGCAGGAGTCCCGGCGGGAACGCTGGGAGCAGCAGCAGCAGTGGCGGCGGCCGCGGCGTCTACACCAGCGCTCGGTCAGCAAAGAGAAGTGGGTGGAGACCCTGGTGGTGGCCGACGCCAAGATGGTGGAGTACCACGGGCAGCCACACGTCGAGAGCTACATGCTGACCATCATGAACATGGTGAGGCTGCGGCGGGTGGTGGGGGCGCGGGGCGTCGGGTGCTGAGGCAGGTTGCAGGGCCCAGGCACCCGGGCACCACTATGGGGCCAGGTCTCGGCACACCCTCGGGGGCCTCTCGCCGTCCAGAGCCCCAGTGCTGGGGCTGCCGCCAGGCTCACCTGTCTGTCCTCGGGGGAAAACTGGTTCTTTCATCCGACTTCCTCCAGGGCGCTTATTTTCTACTTTCTTTAAAATGAGATCATGCACCGGGAATCGTTAGCAAGTACCCGAGGTCCATTCATTTATTCATTTGGCACATCGTTTCTGAGTGTCCACCGTGGTCCAGGTCTGGGCTGGGAGAGGGAGCCCACGCAGACACGGCCCTGGCCCCGAGGCGTTACGGTCGGCGGGGCAGCGGGGAGAGACATTAGTGAAACCATGGCCTGGGTGACTGGAGGCACAGTGGACAGGGGCAGGAAGGACGAGGCACGGTGCTGCGGGGCTGCCGGGTAGAGTTGGGGCCCCCCCGGAAGACAGGATGATGGGGGGAGGGGTGGGAGGGGCAGACAGCTGGGGAGGGATGAGACAGAAGGCGTGCTGGGCTGAGGGGCAGCATCTGCAAAGGCCCTGTGGTAGGAACAACCAAGGGTTTCTGAGGGATGGCTGGAACCAGGGCCCTGGGGGGCATGGGCAGGGGAGGGGAGGCCAGAGAGGCAGGCAGCGGCCCGACCCCACAGGTCTGTCGGCCACGTTCGGGAGGTCTGTCCTTAAACAGCCACTTACTGCCCTGAGCAAAGACACCGTGTGATCGGGTTTGCATTTCAATGACAGACACTGAGTGAGTGCTAGGCTGCAGGGGGGTTGGGGGGGTGGTGGTGAAGGGGGAGAGTGGAGAGCATGGGGACACCCCCCAGGAGACCAACCTGGCAGACGAGAGAGGCTGGCACCGTGGACAGGGTGGTGGCACTGGGCACAGAGAGAAGAGACGGATTCAGGCCGAACCTACGAGGCGCACTTGGATGTGCGGAGCTCTGGCTTCCCACTGTGCTGGGGTGGACAGCGGCATGCCGTGTCACTCTCCTCGTCACACGTCACTGTCCTCGCCGCTCCTGACTGGGGTTTTGAAACTGCGTTTCAGCCCCACTGCCAGGGGCTTCTGTGCCCCTTCAGTCTGTTTCGTCCATTCCTATTGGAACATTGTTTTTCTTGACGGAGTTAGTAGAATCTGACTCGACTGTCCCGCCCTCTCTGCCCAGCGGGAGCCCGACACTTGTCACCAGTTGTGGGCTAGCTATGATCTGAGGGAGCTTTAATAGACCAGACAGCCCCCTGCACCGTGCCCCTGTGCCTTGCACACCTGCCGTCGTCGGGCGCGGCCTCTCCCGGGGCTGATCAGCAAGCCCCACATTTTGGGTAGGTGTGGCGCACGTGTGGCCCGTGCGCTCATGGGAGCTCGCCTGCCTGTAACCCTGAGTGGAGGTTGGGGGTGGCAGTGGCTGCTGTACCCTCCCTGGATTGGATCCAGGGTGACGGCCACACCTCTCTTGGCAGGTGGCCGGCCTCTTCCACGACCCCAGCATCGGGAACCCCATCCACATCACCATCGTGCGCCTGATCCTGCTGGAAGACGAGGAGGTGAGCGATCTCGTGCCCACACCGCCCCCTGGGGGTGTCGGCGCCGGAGCCCCTGCCCCCTGACTCCAGCCACCCCGTGTGCACAGCAGAGCGAGCGCCTCTGTGGCCCAGGCATATCCTCTGTCACCCCCAGTCCCCGCTGACCACTTCTCAGGTCCTCTCAGGAGATGCCTGCGGGAGCAAGGGGCAGTCAAGCTGGACACTGGACTGGGGCTCGCAGGCTGGCTGTTGTCCCCGCACTGCCCCTCCAGGCGCCCGTCTCCTGCCTCTATCTGGGGAACTGCCCCCCCTCCCCCGGAGCTCAGGGAGGCATGAATGGCCGTGCTCTCTGCCCCCAGGAGGACCTGAAGATCACACACCATGCGGACAACACCCTGAGGAGCTTCTGTAAGTGGCAGAAAAGCATCAACATGAAGGGGGACGCCCACCCGCTGCACCACGACACCGCCATCCTGCTGACCAGGTGCGGCTGGCTGCAGGGGGCCCGGCCTCGGGGCCCACTGTCCAGAGTCCATCAGCACCCACAGGACGGGTCCCCATCCCATGCGGCTGTCAGAAACCACACAGAGATGGCGCACCCTCATCCAGCTCCCCAGGGTGACGCCAGGCATTGCCACAGTGTGATGTCACACCACGATGGGCAGTGACATGTGTACGGGCCCCAGGGCAGCTGTGCTGGCCTGGATCTCGGAGCTCTGGGTGGGCACCTTCCCACTCCCCTACTCCGTCCCTCCCTCAGGGTCCCTGGGCCCTTCTGCTCGGGTGGGGCTGGCACGTGCCAGGTCAGCCCAAAGGCCACCTCTCTCCTCATGTGTAGGAAGGACCTGTGTGCGTCCACGAACTGGCCCTGTGAGACCCTGGGCCTGTCCCACGTGGCGGGCATGTGCCAGCCACACCGCAGCTGCAACATCAACGAGGACACGGGCCTGCCCCTGGCCTTCACTGTGGCGCATGAGCTCGGGCACAGGTACCCCACCCACCTGCACCGCCACCTCCCAACCCGGGGGCACGGGGCGGCCAGGCCTCAAAATCCCAGAGAAGGGAGCACTGGCCATACACTGTCCCTGCACGTCCCCACAGCAGGACAGAGGCCCGGGGCACCGTGGGCTGGCCCAGAGCGGGCCTTGTTCAAAGTGGAGTTGGGATGGGCCAGACGTCACCACAGCACTTTGGCCGTCCCTCCCCCTGGCCCTGAGTGCTGGCATTTCTGACTCTTGGTTCTCAAGTGCTCTGTGGCTTTAGGCAAGTGTCCTCCCCGCTCTGGGCCTCTGCGCTGCCTGTGGATCGACAGGCTGGTTAGGGGCGTCCGGGGCTCTTCTGGCAGCTGTGTCTGCAGCGGGCTCACGTCTAAACACTGCTTACCTGGTGGGTATGGCAGCATCGGACAGTCACTGGAGCCCGTGACAGCAGAGTCCCCACGTCCCGCTGGCCAGGGTGTTGCTGTTGTCACTCTCACGCTGTGGGTTCCCTTGGCGACGGCCGTTTCCTGGCTGTGACCTTGGCCCGTTCCGCAGCCTCCCTGAGCCTCCCCAGGAGTGACAGTGCCCCACTGGGCCGTTCTGAGGACCCAGTGGTGGAGCAGCTCCGAGTGAGCGTAGCACGGTGCCTGGCGCAGCGCAGTAGATACTGCTCTTCTCGTGGGCCGGCTCTCTGAGGCTGCCTCTGCGACGTGGCAGCCCAGCCTCCTCGCGTGCACAGCCGTGGGACAGGCCCTGGGGGTGGGGACCACCGTGGGACCGTTCTTGGCGTCCGTGAGGCTCGGGCCGGCACAGCTGCTGGAGGGCCCCGCAGGCCACGGCTCCCGGGAGGAGGAAGCAGGCGGAGAGGGGCGGTGACTGTCCTAAGGCCACAGAGCTCCTCGGTGGCCGAGCCAGCCGGGACGGGGCTGGGGGGTGGGCGCCCTGCGGCCCGGGGCCTGTGCTCACCGTCCGCCCGCGGCCTGTGCTCTCACGCAGCTTTGGCATTCAGCACGACGGAAGCGGCAATGACTGCGAGCCGGTTGGGAAACGGCCTTTCGTCATGTCTCCACAGCTCCTGTACGACTCCATGCCGCTCACCTGGTCCCGCTGCAGCCGCGAGTACATCACCAGGTTCCTCGAGTGAGTCCCGCGGGCCCCGCGGTGGCGGGAGGGCGTGCAGGGGCGCAGACGCCACGCAGGTTCCCGGCGCCCCGAGGGCTCCTCACCTTGCTCACCGACCGCCTTTCGTCGTCCCGTTCTTTGTTGGTGGGACAGTGTCGTCCCGCGTCTCTCTGAGGCGGTTACCGGAACGGACTTGTGCTTCCCGTCACGTCTTGCCTTTGAGCGGTTTGTGAGAATGTTTCTTTGATGGCTGAGGTGTCCTTAGAGCGGCTCGGCTGTGTGTCCTCCGGAGAAGGAGGCGCTGGGGGGCGGCAGGACAGGCCGCTTCCTTGGGACGTCTTCAGATCTCAGTACCCGGGGTGACTTTCACGAGGGACTCAGTCCCTCAGAGGGGACTCTTCTAGGCTTTTCCTGGCGACGGCATTCTGGCACGCAGATGGGGAAGGGGCCTGGTGCGTGTCTCAGTGTCCTCGTGTAGACTGTCGTGCGTCCCCTTTTCTCGGTAGGTCCCTCCTCCTCGGGCTTCGGCCAGACCTCCGGTTCGCCCTGGGCCAGGTGGCAGATGGCTCGGACATAGGGGCTGGGAAGGGCCCGAGGGCCTGCTGGGTGCTTTGAGCCAGGCTCGGGTCCTCAGCCACTGGCGTCCGGATGTCCCGGGTTCTGCTTCTGGGTGGCGTCTCCCCGGGGGCCTCGGCTCTCGGCTGTCGCTGCGCGACCACATCAGCTACCACTTGCCGTCTGCTTCCCAGCTTCCAGCATCTCGCTGACATCTTTCATCTGCCATCGTCACCTCTCTCTCGCCCTTTGTCCTGGTGGCTGTGTGCCTTGTTTATTCCTTCGTTATCTTCGTAGTGGGGTCCTGGAAGGCAGTGGAGATAAACCCATCTGCTCAGTGGGCCATGTTTTCTGGAAGCCCCCGCCCCCACCCCCCACCCCCCGGGGTGTCAGCCTGGTGTGACCACGCCCACTACGGACATGAGAGCGAGCGGGGACTCTGGCCTCTGACAGGAGAGGGAGGACTGGGGCGGGGACCGGAGCAGAGGAGAGATGACTTTGATGGTGAGAACTTGGACTCTGGCCCAGGCTTCTGCCCGTGTTGGCAGATAAGTTACAGTCACCCTTAAGCCCCAAAAGCCGGGATAAAGCCGGGACTGCCTCGTGGGTTAACGTCCAGGTTCAGGGGGCAGACACGTGACGTGTGCAGCACAGCGCCGGCCCCGTGTTTCGCAGTCACAGCTTGGTCACTGTCGTCACGACCCGAAGCCACACAGCACACGGACCAGAACCAGGGAAGGGCCTGTGCGTGGGAAGTGGGGTCAAGCACGTCCCGAGGGTGCGTCTGCTCCCCTAGATGATGGGATGGCAGGGAGGCACTGGAGAATCAGAACAGTAGCCACACCCACACGCCTTGGGGCTGTTCCCGGCTGCCCCACCCCAGAGAGGCACCCAGCACCCTGGCTCCAGGATGGACAGATGCCTCTCTGTCTTCATGCGCCGCTGGAATGCCTGAGGGACTCAGCCTGGGGCCTGGGTGGAGGGCGGGAGGGAAGGGTGACAGACAGAGAGGGAGGGACACGTGGTGCCGGTGGCGGGGTGCTGGGGGGGGTTGGCCCACACTCAGCTCTCCATCCTGGAGGCCAGGCAGGGGGAGAGGGGTGTGGGGTGGGGCGTGTGGCACCAGCCTGTCTTCCCGTCTCCTTGCTGGGGGTGGGAGGGGACACCCTGACCCGCCCCACCCACATGGGATGGGGCAGAATGGCGAGATTCGCCGTTGGTGCCAAGTGGGGTCAGGCGTGTGCCCTGGTCTCGGGGGAGGTTCAGAGGCGCTTGGACCACGCGACTATCCCCAGGGGCCTGCCCTCGGCCCTGGGCCATATCGACCAGGCGCAAGGGAGCCCCACGTGATGGCAAAGCCACACTCCTTCTGTGCCAACACTGCCCTGCCCTGTGCTCGCTGTATACAGCGGCAGGGGAGTCAGACGAGGCCCTCGCCCCCATGGGGGGACAGTCCTGTGACAGCGGAGATGGCAGACAGCCCTGTGGGGTGTGCGGGCGTCTGGGGGGCACCGAGAAGGAGGCTCACAGCCGCTCTGAGGGCTTGTGGGCACTCGGAGGGGCGGCTCCAGGCGGGGTGCCCGCGGGGTTCAGGGCTGGGGTGGGAGGGCTCCCGCAGGAGGGGGCCTGGCCTGGCCCTGCGTCCGGCCCTTTGTGACATCCCACACTCCCGCTGTCCAGCCACTCCGTGCCCAGGCCCGGGGACCGCGAGGGGTGGTCTGTCTGGTAGGGGCAGCTCCGTGCCATCCTGAACGCGGGAGCAGGGCCTCTGCCCGGAGCCGTCCACGGCGCTCTGTCCCCACGGGGGGCCGCCTGGCCTGCTGTGGTTACGGCAGGGAGGCCCCGAGGGGGAAGCCGAGCGGAGAGGAAGGAAGGCCAGCTGCCACCACCCACGTGACCTTCCCCGAGCAGATGCTGCTATTTATACCTCTGCAGCCCGGGGTCACAGGCAGCTGCGGCCTCTGGCCCAGAGAAGGTGAGGGGTGGCCCAAGGACACACAGCACCCACAGCCTGGTTCAGAGTGCACCGTGGGTCTCTGGCGCTCCAGCCCGCGCCTGGGCCCGAACGTGGCTCCGATTCTGGTGCTGGGTGCAGGGAGGAACTCCTCGTGCCCCACCTTCTCCCACCGGGGACGGACGGGACAGGTTGTCATCGCTCCATCTGCAGGAGCCATCACGCAGCCCATCTGCACTGGTCCCAGCCAGGAGCGCCGGGGTGGGGCTGGGTCAGGGGTGGGCGAGGCCCCCAGGCTGGGCTGACCACTGCCCCCCAGTGGACGCGGCGCCCCAGGTGCAGACACAGGGAGTCCCCCCGCTGAGGCCAGCCATCGGAGCAGCCCGTGTCCCGCCAGGCCCCCGCGCCGCGGTTTGGATGTCTACCTGGGGTGCAGTGCTCGGTCAGATGGGGGCAGCCCTGCCCTGGGACAGCCCAGTGAGTGGGCACATGTGGGCTCCGGCAGGCCTGGCCTGGCGTCCGGTCCTAACCGTCGCTGCCTTCCCAGAGCTGGGGCAGGTGTCCCGCTTCCCTGGGCCATGTTAAGGGGAGGCAGGGCTGCCCCCGGCTGTCCGAGGCCTGGCTGCCTGCCCGGATGACCCTCAGTCTCGGGGAAGGCCCGGCATCGAGGACCACCCAGGAAGGCCACCAAGGCAGACCGGGGGGGCGGGGGGTGGCAGGGAGGCGGCAGGCTTCCCGCGAGGGTCTTGCTCCGTCCCACCACCCCAGCCCTCCCGGCTGTCCCAAGGCGTCCCCAATGGGTCTCAGGGGTCAGCTGGCCACTCACCCCACTCTCCTGTTGCGTCTCTGCAGCCGCGGGTGGGGCATGTGCCTGGACGACACTCCCACCAAGGAGGTCATCGACTTCCCTTCGGTGCTGCCTGGCGTCCTCTATGACGTCGGCCACCAGTGCCGCCTCCAGTACGGGTCGTACTCCGTCTTCTGCGACGGCATGGACGTGAGTGTGGGCCGCACGGGGGCCGGGGAGCCTGACACCCGTGACACAGAAAGTGGCCAGTGGGAGCAGCCAGCGTAGGGCAGCCACGGGCCCAGGGCTGGATTCTGGGGGGACTGTGGGCAAGCCCGCCCCCTCATCCCCAGAGCTGGATTCTGAGGCGAAATAAAACACATGCCACAGGGTCCTGGGGACAGGACCTGGAGGGACGGCCACCGGCGTGTTAGAAGGCCCCACAGCGTCTAATGGGGTCTTTGCAGACAAGTCGCTGGGGCCAGGAGAAGTGTGAGTGGGCCGCAGGCCACCTTGAGCCGCCCGCCTGCGCGTCAGGGTGACCTCGGTGTCCTATTGGCAGAGCACCCCACAAGCCAGCCCCGGGGAGGGGTGCCCGGGGGACACTTAAGGTAGTAAGAGGTCAGGGCAGGTGGTGGCACTGGGAGGTGGTGAGAGCAAAGCCCGTGCCCTTCTCCTGCAGAATGTCTGCCACACGCTCTGGTGCTCTGTGGGGACCACCTGTCACTCGAAGCTAGACGCGGCCGTGGATGGTACCGCGTGTGGAGAGAGCAAGGTAGGGGTCAGAGGCTGAATCCGTGGCCCCAGTCCCTGCCGGCCCCAGCCGGGCGTCAGCTCAGAGATCAGCACAGGGGCTCCATTTCATTCTCCACGCAGCCCCGCCTCGGGGCCTGGGTCTTGGGTGACTGGAAGGGGCCCTCCCCCAGCCCCTCGCTCCTTCTCCTCCGTGCCTCTCCAGGCCCCGCACCCACCTCGTTCTCACTAGGGTGAGGGGGCTGGCAGGCGTGGGCGCTTGCTCTACTCCGCTCTCTCGGCAGTGGTGTCTGGACGGGGAGTGCGTGGCCGTGGACTTCCGGCCCGAGGCGGTGGACGGGGGCTGGTCGGGCTGGAGCGCCTGGTCCGTCTGCTCGCGGAGCTGCGGCGTGGGCGTGCAGAGTGCCGAGCGGCAGTGCACGCAGCCCACGTGAGTCTGGGGCCCCAGGGACGCCGGCAGGGTGGGATCGAGGGTGCCCAGCAGAGCCAGCTGATCGCCGGAGCCTGGCCCTGCCCCAGCCTCCCGCTCTCGGAAGTGTCCCCATCGAGGCCGAGCCCAGAGTGGCCGGAGGGACCTTGGGTCACCTGTAGGAGTGTCCCAGAGGCAGACAGAGTCCCCACTGCTGACCCCATTGCAGAGAGGGGGACACTGAGGCCCAGAGACGGGAGGGACGCAGCAGAAGCCACAGGAGACAGCAGCGGCTGGCTGGAGGGAGACAGGAGGGGGCAGTGGCCAAGCGCCTAGACCCTGGGCCTTGGGTGGGTTGGGGTCCACATCTCCCTTCCCCTCCTGAGCAAGGGCCTGCTGCACCCCTTCTCTGGGCCTCGGTTTCCAGAGAACCGAGCTGTGGCTGGGGCACGAGGTGGGTGCAGGTAAAGCACGTAGGAGCCACGTGGTGGCATCAGAGGTGCACGTGGGTCTGAGCCCAGGGACAGCTGAGAGACGCGGTCAGCAGGGAGGGTGCTGGGGACCTACGGTGAGTGACGTCCTGTCTCTGGGCCTCAGTCCCCCGTCTGCCTGGGAGACATGGATTCGGCGAGATGCGGAAGCCTCACCAGGCGGCCCTGTGGGTGATGTGGATTCAGAGCCAGCCCCGTGCAGGGCCCCGGGCTTGGCCGAGCACGCACCCTGCAGGCCTGAGCCGGGTTGGGGGCATCTGCCCCGGGGGCTCCCACTTGACCGGGCTGCCACCATGCACGCATCTGCGGGCACCCGGGCTGACCCGGATGCTGGGTCTCACAGGCTGGAGACGGAGAGCAGCCCGTCCTGGCCACATCCCTGGCTGGTCCCAGCCTCGTACGGCCCTCTGCAGAGGCGGCCCAGCCCCATCTTATAGATGAGGAAGCTGGGGCCCAGAGAGGACCGAGGACTTGCCCAAGGTCATACAGCAGGCTGGGGGCAGAGCCGGGGCTTCCTGAGGCCGCCCTGAGACCCTTGCAAGCAGCCCGAGGGTGGGTGGCGTGCGCGTGAGCGGAGGGGAGTGTCAGGGGAGGCCCACTCCGGGGTCGGCCGTGCAGTTGGCACTCACAGGGCATCTGCCCGGCCTGCCCGGCCCGCCCGGACCCCCCATAGGCCCAAGTACAAGGGCAGATACTGCGTGGGCGAGAGGAGACGCCTGCGCCTCTGCAACCTGCATGACTGCCCCGCCGGCCGCCCCTCCTTCCGCCACGTCCAGTGCAGCCACTTCGACGCCATGCTGTACAAGGGCCAGCTACACACGTGGGTGCCTGTGGTCAACGATGGTGAGTGCTGCCGACCCCCGGGACACCGCGGCCCTGCAGAGGAGCGATCTGGGGGCCGGGGTCACCTGTGACGCAGCCCTAGGCGGCTCTGTACGGTCCCCAGGGCTATGCCCCCTCCCCACGGCCTGCCTGCAGTGTGCAGACGCCACCTGCCCAGCCGAGCCTGCAGCACCATCTTCCTGGTGGCCTTCCTGGCTCCTGCTACACTGTCCCTCATGGCTCCTCTGCTCGGGCCCCCAGAGAACCCCTGCGAACTGCACTGCCGGCCCTCGGACGGGCACTTCACCGAGAAGCTGAGGGACGCCGTGCTGGACGGCACGCCCTGCTACCCGGGCCAGGCCAGCCACGACCTCTGCGTCAACGGCATCTGCAAGGTGCGTCTGCGGGAGCAGGTGTCTGACGCCGCCTGCCCCACCCCGGCACCCTTACCAGGCTGCAGCGCTGGGCTCTGGCTCTGTCCTTGCATGGTGGCCTCCTCGTCCCCACCAGCTGCCCACGGCTCCCCCAGCATGCGTGCTGGCCGGAAACTGGAGTCCAGGCGGTGGCTCAGTCTCCTCCTGGTGACGGGTTCCTGCTCAGTAAAACAGGGACCGTGTCCACGGCCCTGTATCCACATCGCAGTTCACGTGAGGTCACAGGTCGCTGCGGGGACGGCAGGGCCGAGCCTGGCGGAACGAGTGTCAGCAGCTGCAGGTGCTGCTCGTGCTCACTCCCCGCAGCGGCCGCCACCTCGCGCCTGTGCCCACATCCTGTCCGCCCGCTGCCATGTGGGGTGGAGTGGGGGTGGCCAGGAGGCGCCAGCACCGACCCCCCGAGCCCACTGCGGCCTCTCACACTGCATCTCACGCGACCTCATGTCACCTTTACAGCACAGATCTGCCTCCCCGTTTCACCTCTGAGGAAACCGAGGCGCGGAGAGGCAGGGGGCCTCCTGGGGCCTGAGGGCAGGATGGTGGTGGGGCTGGGCCCGCAGCCAGCGCCAGGGCCTCCCCTCCGTGTGTTGCAGAACGTGGGCTGCGACTTCGAGATCGACTCAGGCGCTGTGGAGGACCGGTGTGGCGTGTGCCAGGGCAATGGCTCCACCTGCCACACCGTGAGCGGGACCTTCCAGGAGGCCGAGGGCCTGGGTACAGGCGGGACCACCGGCGGGGCAGGACAGCCCTTCCTCGTCTCCTGGGCCCCCACCCCACCCTGGGGGAGCTGGCTCAGACCCTGCAGGCTGCTCCCCACCCTGTGCCTCAGCTGCCATCCGTGGCATGGGTGACAGCAGTACCTACGTCGCAGGGTTGTTACGCTGTAAAGGGCTCAGGGCGATGCCAGGCACACGATGGGCAAAGCACTGCAGGACAGGGCGCATGGGCTGAGTGGGAGGGAGGACGGCATCACGCAGACAGGCATGGCCCACGTGGTTCTCGAGCACGGTCACGCCGGGCCTGAGTGTAGGGGGTGGGCCGGTCTCGTGACTACAACCCGCTAAGGTCTCCGGGACAGACTGACGGGCGTGGGTCACGGGGGCAGGGCCAGAGCCCTTCAGAGGTGCTGCTGACGCGGACAGCCGTGAGCCTCTGCCTTTGGGGAAGCTCACGGGCTTCAGCTGATGCTGGAACCCTTGGCGGGAGCCGGCGGGGCCCAGGCAGGCAGGTGCGGGATGGGGCAGGGACAGCCAACCCGCTCACCTCTGCGTGACCCTGGCCACCAGGGTACGTGGACGTGGGGCTGATCCCAGCCGGCGCCCGCGAGATCCTCATCGAGGAGGTGGCCGAGGCTGCCAACTTCTTGGCCCTGCGGGGTGAGGACCCGGACAGGTACTTCCTCAACGGTGGCTGGACCATCCAGTGGAACGGGGTCTACCAGGTGGCGGGCACCACCTTCACCTACATGCGCACGGGTGACTGGGAGAACCTGACGTCTCCGGGGCCCACCAGCGAGCCCATCTGGATCCAGGTGTGCGCCCCCAAGGCCGGGTGGCTCCTCGGGGTGGCTGCCGTGGGCGAGTGGGGAGGCGCGTGCTCACGTCCACTGCCCGCCCACCCCCAGCTGCTGTTCCAGGAGAGCAACCCCGGGGTGCGCTACGAGTACACCATCCACCGGGAGGCCGACGGTTCCGGCCTGGGCCCGCCACCCGAGTTCTCCTGGCTCCACGGGCCCTGGAGCAAGTGCACGGTCACCTGTGGCACAGGTGGGGGGCCCGAGCCTCTGGGCAGGGATGCTGGCCGCAGCCTCCAACTCACCGCTCATTCACGGGGCCACCATGGGCCCCGAATTTCCCCATCTGTAAAGGGGGGCTGGCGACAGTCTGTCCCGTAGGTCCCCTGTAGGCAGCTGTGATCATCACTTCCATGTATAGACGAGGGTCAGAGAGGCCAAGTGAGCCGCCCAAGGCCTCCCAGTCAGGAGGCCCCCTCCTGCACACTTCCTCCCCGGGGTGGGGGTGGCCCCGTCTGGGTGCTGGGCGGCTGGGGAGGGGCCTTGGGTGCCCAGCCCGGGCTGAGCCCTGTGGCCCCGCAGGCCTGCAGAGGCGGAGCGTGTACTGCGCTGAGCAGCAGCTTGGACCTGTGGACGAGGGACACTGTGACCCCCTGAGCCGGCCTGATGACCGCCAGAGGAAGTGCAGTGAGGAGCCCTGCCCTGCCCGGTGAGCTGGCCCCGAGCCCAGCCCCTGAGTCTCGGTGCCGCTGCAGGGCGGCCTCTTCCCAAGGCTGAGGCCCCAGCCCTGCCGGCCCCCCACCCCAGCCTCGGAGGACCCCGCTCACTCACGTTTGGATCCCCGTGTGGGCTTAGGCCTCGGGTCTTGCCCAGGTCCCCTTGGGGTGAGGGAGGCGGGAACGATGAGGCTGTGCCCTGTCCCCGAGCTTTAAGCTCTGGGGACCTGTCCTCTGGGCTGAGACCTGACCCTGCCCGCACGCGGAGCGCCTGGGAGTCGAGCTGGCCCCACGCTGACGCCAGCGCTGCCCCGCAGGTGGTGGGCCGGGGAGTGGCAGGTGTGCTCCACCTCCTGCGGGCCCGGGGGCCTCTCCCGCCGGGCCGTGCTCTGTGTCCGAAGCGTGGGGCTGGACGAGCAGAGCGCCCTGGAGGCCCCCGCCTGTGCACACCTGCCCCGGCCCCCTGCCGAAACCCCGTGCAACCGCAACGTCACCTGTCCAGCCACCTGGGCCGTAGGGAACTGGTCTCAGGTGAGCGTCAGGGGGAGGGGCTGCCCCCCAGTACATGGCTGGTCTTGGGCTGTAGGGAGGCAGACAGCCTGTCTGACGCGACGGTGGGAGGGAGGCTGGGACTTCCCAGGTCCAGCGTGTCCCAGGGGCAGTGGGATCCCTGGCGTGCCACGGCCACTCTGACGTGGAGCAGGGACAGGGTGCTCCGCCGTCCCGGCTTCTGGCCTGACTCCTCATCCTGGCCTCCCTTGTAGTGCTCGGGGACATGTGGGCCGGGCACGCAGCACCGAAGCGTCCTCTGCATGAACGACACCAGCGTCCCCTGCGACGAGGCCCAGCGGCCAGCCCGTGAGGCCACCTGCCCTCGGCCACCCTGCCCACGGGTCCTGGGTGAGCTCGACGCTGAAGGATCGGGCAGCGGCTCCTTCAGCCAAGAGCTCTACAACGAAGTGGACTTCATCCCCCGCCACCTGGCCCCCCACCCCGTGCGCCCATCATCCCCCGGGCCGGCCGGTGACGGCAATGCCATCGAGGGGGCGGAGCCCGAGCCGGAGCCCGTGTTTGTTGACGACTTCTATTACGACTACAACTTCATCAACTTCCACGAGGACCTGTCCTATGGGCCCTTTGAGGAGCCCGGCTCAGACCTGGGGGCCACAGGGGACAGGACGTCCCCGCCCCCGAGCAGCCCTGCTGAGCCCCCCATGGGCACCTCTGAGCCTGCCCCGGAGCCTCCTGGGGCCAAAGGGGAGCAGACACCGAGAGATCGGTCCCCTACCTCTTGGCCTGGCCAGGCTGGCCACTTCTTGCCCCCACCTTCAGAACAGACTCTGGTGAACCTGTTGGTCACCCTGTCTGAGGACAGCCCCCCAGGGGCCCCAGACCTTGGGCTCCCCAGCCTGCCCTGGACCCCTGCTTCAGCTGGTGGGGCAGAGACGACTGCTGCTCCCGCAGACCAGGACAAGTCCCTGACAGGGGCGTCCAGGCCGAGCCCGCCACTCCCTCCTCGGTGGGAGAGGACCAACGAGGTCTCCGAGGACAACGAGGAGGCCCCCCGCCTGCCCCCGAGCTCCACAGTATCCCCTTTTTCTTCCACAAGCACCGTCCACTCCTCTCCTGGTCCTGACTCGGCCCCATTGTGGACAAGTATGACTGGGGCCTGGGAACCAGCTCTGGATGGGGACCTGGGGTCCGGCGCCCGTGAGCTGTGGCCCACTGTGGGGGGGTCCTCTCCCACTCCTCCTCCCACCGCTTCTCTGTCGGAGGCCCAGGACAGGGACAGTCCCCTGGAGCGAGGGACGCCTGGCCTCCCAGCCCCAGGACCGGCTGTGCTAGAGCCAGAGACCCCGGCAGTGCCGGGGAGCTTCCTTCTGATGACCCCGACCAGCTTGACACACAGGCCTGGGGTGACCGCCCTGAGCCCGGCGCCCTCGGGCCAAACAGAGTCCCCCAGCCCTCAGGCGCCCCTGAGCTCGGTTCTGTCATCTGCACTAGCTGAGGACAGTCCAGCCAACAGCAGTGGAGCCCCTGACACCCAGATTCCAGACCCCAGCCTGGCCGAGGAGGGGTCCCCCAAGGACCTGCCCCCAGTCAGTAATGCCACCTGGGAAGTGGGACCCTGGAGCGAGGCAAGTGGCGCCAGGGACAGGGTGGGGGGGGGGTGGGTAGGACCCTGTGGCCTCTGTTTCCCATCTGTGCATTAGGGGTGGGTGGGTGTACCCACCTCCCTGTGACCCAGGGGTCCCCAGAGGCCCGACCCCAAGCAGCACAGGGGCCACCAGGAAGGCAGGGCGGGCGTAGATGAGGGGTGGCAGGAGGAGGGTCCCTCTCACTCTGGTTTGCATGCCTCCAGGGACAGGCCCCCCCCAGATAGCTGTGACAAGGGCAGCCCCCTCCCTGGCCCCACGCCCCTCAATGCCCAGCACGGTCCCGAGGCTCACCTGGCCCAGCGTCCGGGCTGTGCCCTGCTCTTTCGGGACGCACAGGGATCCGAGCAGCTGGGAATGATTTGTCCTCGCTCCAGGGTGCCCGGCTGTCACTGCAGAGGCGAGCGCCTTCTGTTCGGATCCCTAGTCTTGGGGTGGGAGGGACACGCTGAGGCCCAGCGAGCAACCAGACTCCCCTCCCAAGTGCTCCCGGGAGCAGCGAGCCTCGTCAGGGCAGCTGGGTCCCAGTGAGCACAGGGACTTCTCGTCCCCGCCATCCCCCGCGAGGCTGGTGCAGAGGCGCCTCTGGGCGGGTGGTCCACTGGCTGCCAGGGCTGGCTAGAGGCTGGGCCCCCCCACACACTCACGGCCCCCGCCCCCTGCAGTGCTCTACCACCTGCGGCCTGGGCGCTGTGTGGAGGCCCGTGCGCTGCAGCTCCGGCCGGGAGGACGACTGTGTAGCTGCTGGCCGGCCCCAGCCTGCCCGCCGCTGCCACCTGCGGCCCTGTGCCACCTGGCACACGGGCAACTGGAGCAAGGTATGTGAGACCCACAGGGGAGGGGCCCGGCCTGACTGCGTCTTTGCTGGTGTGACCTGCCCCAGCCCCTGCCCTTGTTAGCCGCGTCCTTTCCCCAACTCTCCCCTCCCTCTCCCTGTCCCATCTCACCAGCCCCCGCCTGTCCCTGGGATTTTTGGGGACGTGCCATAACTAGGGGTGGCTCTCACACAGTGGTTTGTCCGCACACTTGTCCCTTGGCCCTCAGTGCTCCCGCAGCTGTGGCGGAGGCTCCTCCGTGCGGGATGTGCAGTGTGTGGACAGGGACCTCCGGCCACTCCGGCCCTTCCACTGCCAGGCGGGGCCGGCACCACCGCCCGCCCGCCAGCCCTGCGGGGTCCAGCCCTGCCTCAGCTGGTACACCTCCTCCTGGAGGGAGGTGAGGCCTGGGGGTCTAAGGAGGGGGGGGCGGGTTCGGGCCCTGGCCAGGCCCTGACCCCTCTCCATGCCTGGCCCATCCCCAGTGCTCCGAGGCCTGTGGCGGGGGGCAGCAGCAGCGCCTGGTGACCTGCCCGGAGCCAGGCCTCTGCGAGGAGGCGCTGAGACCCAACAGCACACGGCCCTGCAACACGCAGCCCTGCACGCAGTGGGCGGTGGGGCCCTGGGGCCAGGTGAGCCGCGGCCGCGCTCCGAGGGGCACGGAGAACCCCTGTGGTCACTGCACATGGCGGTGGCCAGACGAGCTCCCGCCGGGAGGCGTGGACTCCAGGGTGGACGTGAGCTGTGCTGGCCGGCTCCAGAGGGGACGGCACAGCGGACACCTGAATTCAGGGGCGGGGTCCAGGGGGACAGCAATGCCAAGTCCTGGGGGTGTTCAGGGAACTGCCTAAGGTCCCAGCAAGCCAGCGAGGGCTCGAGTGGGCAGGACGCCTTCCGGCCGGGCCCATCCGGAGCTCGGAGGTCCAGCAGTCTTGGTCCCTGTCTAGCAGTCTTGGTCCCTGTCCCCCTGGCTGCGAAGTGACCCTGGGCTGCTGGCTTTGCGTGCCGGGCTGCTTCCTCGTCTGCAAACGGGGTTGTGAGGGTTCCACGAAGCAGTGAGGCACTGAGCACAGGGCCTGGCACTAGGCTGGCACAGGTTACTGTGTTTAGGGCTTTTGAAAACCATCAGACCCCACCTGGGAAAGAACAAAGCCCGACTCTGGTCGGGGGGTGTCCTCAGGCGTGTCTCCTCCCCCTGCAGGAGGAGACAGGAGGCTGGAGGGGTGGGCTGGGAACAGGGAGAGTCTGTCAGGCCCTGGGGTGCCTGGCCCCCCAGCACGCGGAAAGGGGCACTCACCCCACCCCGATCATTCTCCTGCAGTGCTCGGCCCCTTGTGGTGGCGGTGTCCAGCGGCGTCTGGTCAGGTGTGTCAACACCCACACGGGGCTGCCCGAGGAGGACAGTGAACAGTGTGGCCACGAGGCCTGGCCTGAGAACTCCCGGCCGTGCGGCACCCAGGACTGCGAGCTTACTGAGCCCCCCCGTAAGTGCCCCTGCTCCACACAGCACCGGGGAGATGGGAGTCACCACACTGTCGCCCTACGGTCCTGCTGACCACGAGGCACCACACAGAAGCTGGGGCCGTGCGGGACTGATCCGGGGCGGGACTGGTCCGGGGCAGCCTTTAGCTCGGGGGAGGGCTCAGAGCAGCAGCCTCGGCCCCCAATCTGCTGCGTGGCCTCGGGCAAGCGTCTCAGAGGGAGGCCAGGGATGTCCCTGAGCCTGCACATGGGCCTGGGGCGCCCTCACCCTGGCTCTGGCCGGAGGGCTGCCGGAGTGCTGCTGCCCTCCTAGCAGCTGGGTCTTCCTGGAGCGAGGGCCGGAGCCGGAGGAGGCTGTGGACACACGTGTACACACGCGCCCTTCCTGGTGCCCAGCACATGAAACCGGCCATGGCGTCCCCCTGGGCTCCCGCCACCTGCTGTGTGGCCCTGGGCTCCACCTGCCCATGCACCAGGGCTGACAGCGACACCCGGCAGGAGCCCCTGTGAAGGCTCGGGGGGGAAGGGCCCAGACAGGCCCAGGGAAGACAGCCTTCCTTCCTCGTGAGGTCTGAACCGAGCCGGGGTGGGGAGCCGGGTGGTCAGGTGGCCGGGCCATGAGCTCCCAGTTCAAGGCTGAAGCCAGCCAGGGGGTGACGTGGATGCTGAGCCCCCGGAGTCCCCAGGATGTTTTGATGACTCGCGGGGCCGGACATCTGGCAGGCCGGGAATCTCCAGGGTGTGAGGTCACCGCGGTGAGGCGGCTGATGGCACAGCCACAGCCGCCCGCCTGTGGAGGGGACCAGGCCTCCCCCCGGGGTTCGGAGCTTGCCTGACATCACAGGGGAGGCCGGGAGCCGCTGCCCGCGCCTGCTGCCTCGTGCCCTCCACCGTCCCGCTCCCCCGGGACGTCAGCCGGTGCCAGCTGGGCCCGGGGCAGCAGCTGAGGGCCGTCACCGGCAGCGAGGGCAGGATCGGGGCGGGAAGCGTGGCGCTTCCCAAAATAGCCGCAGCCGGCTGGGGGCAGGAGGGCGGCCAAGCCTCAGCTCCAAACGCCCCCCGCCCCCCCAGGCTGTGAGCGGGACCGCCTGCCCTTCGGCTTCTGCGAGACGCTGCGCCTGCTTGGCCGCTGTCAGCTGCCCACCGTTCGCGCCCAGTGCTGCCGCTCCTGCCCCCCGCCCGGCCGCACCGCCCCCTCCCGCGGCCACCAGAGGGCCACCCGCCGCTGACCGCTGGCCGGGTGCACGGACGGACAGATTGACCACCGACAGCCGCACAGACCTCAGTCTCCACCAGCCCCTCGCATCCTGATGGTGCTACCCTGGCCCCTGCCTGCAGCAGGCTAGGCCCCCCGCCCCCGAAAAGGTATTTTTGTATTTCTAAGTTTGTGTAACACACTGATTATTCATAAACCGTCATCTACCCCCCACAGCCTGGCTTCCTCCTGGATGGGCAGTTCCAGGTCTGAAACGGCCCCGCCCTCCATCCTGGGAGGGGAGAGGATGGTGGGGGCAGGGAGCCTGAGTGGACGCCGCTTCCCGGACAGGGTGCAATGTGGCGAAGGCCCAGGGGTGTCAGTCCCTGCTCAGGCCCCCTAGCCCCTCCTTGTCCCCTCCAAAGCCCTGGGACCCATGTCTCACAGGAATGCCCCCCAACCAGAAGGCCTGTTTCGTCACAGGCAGGGACGGTCCCCCTTGGGGCGGTGGCGGTGGTGTCTGGGAACCCCGCAGGCAGGGCCCAGGTGTGTCGACTAGGGTGACGGGAGGAGCAGCAAGCCGGCAGCCACAGCCTTGCTGTCCCGCCTGTCCCTGCCTCTGTGCTCAGGGGAGGGGTTGGGCTGGCCGCAGGTCTGACCCCGCATTCACCATCCCCAGGCACCAGGCCTCGGCTACACTGCCCCCTGCCCCCGGCAGCCCCTTCCCACCAAACCACTGCCATGGAGACAGACAGGGTGCACGACAGGGAGCCTGCGGGGCCGAGGGCCCTGAAGCGGCCCGGCCTTTGGGGTGGGGGGCCGGGAGGGGCTCACCCCGGCCCCCCAGGCCCAGCCGCTCCACCTAGAAGTGGCCTGTGCAGGCGCCAGCCTTCGCCTTTGGCCAGGAGCCTTGACCTTGACACTTTGAAATCCTGCTCACAAGCCCTACTCCTAGGAGGTAATGCACCCCCCACCCCGCCTGGTGCTGCCAAGGGCAGGACTCCCCTGCACACCCCTAGGGCACTGGCGCCTTGGGCCCCACGTGGGTGTGTGCTGGACGCCAGGGGGACACTGAAAACTGCTCTGTGGGAGCTGAGACCAGGCATGTCGACAATGTCTGGCCCCAAAAGGCTCCCATGTGGAGAGAGGGACAGCAGTGGCAGACCAGCTGTCCCTCGTCACCTGACACCCCACTTCAGATGAGTGGCCCAAGGCAGCAGTGACTGGCCAAGGGCCCGGGCCCTGTGCGCACAGGCCAGGCAGTGAGGTGGCACGAGCAGACCCCACGGTGGCCGGGACAGAGGGCAATCTCCACTGTCTCGGGAAAGCGGGTCCCTGAGCAGCCTGCGTGAAGCTGAGCACCGCTGTGCCCCCCAGGGTGGAGGGGTGCCAGTCCCGCTTCCTGACTGCCTGTGGGGATGCCTGACCGGCCTCAGGAGGCCCTGGGGACCACAGTCTGAGGAAAGGCCTCGTGGCTGTCCCCAGCCCTTGCACAGGATGGGGAACATGGCCTCACTTAGGGGCTCCCAGCCCCAGCGCTGCCGCTGCTGTTGTGCGGGGTGACCTCGGGAACCCCCAGCCCCTCTGTACCCTGCCCCAGGAGGAGACAGGCTTGCCAGGTCCTCATCTGCTAGGAGTGTCAGGAGCCCTCCCAGGAGCTGCCCCCCGCCCACGCACCATGGGAGGGTGTTTCGTCTTAGTCACTCTGTTTTTCCAGCAATGGGGTGTCCCCAGTGGCAGCTGGGCCTGAGCTGTCATCCCGGGCGGGAGGCAAACAACCCGTGACTCAGGCCGGGCATGTCACCGCTGGTGGGAGGAGGGGTGTTTACTCCCCGGGGCCAGGGGCTGCTCCGCTCCTGGCCGAGGCTCCCCCTCTCAGTGCCCCCGGCTCTCACCTGCAGCTGGGCTGTGGCTTAGGGCCTCTCTGGGCTGCCCCTGCTGACAAAGGCCCCCTGTGCCCGCCCCCAAGCAAACCCAGGGCAGGGACCCAGAAACACCCAGGCTTGCAGGTCAGAGATGTCCCTCAGGGCTGAGCCCCCCACCAGTGGCTGTAACTGCATTTTATGTCAGAACATTATACAAATTAGTTTATTTCACCTTCTAACATGACGATTCCAAAATTTAACTTGAAAGTAAGCACGGAAGCCGCTGTGACAGAAACGGCAAGAGTCACTTGGCAGCAACCCGAGTCCTGCAGGGCCGGCGTCCAACCTCCCGCCGGCAAAGACGACCCCCAGCAGCCCAGATGCCCGACACGCACAAGACAACGCCGCATGCGTGGGGGGGTGGGGCGCAGTGATACAAACATTCAGCTACAAAGAGAAAACGGAGTGGCTATTTACCTGGGATACTTCTCACGTCGATACACTGTAGATGACGGGATTGTCCCTAGCGCGCAGTCTCAACTACTGTGGGAACAGCTGTCGGCATGACTACAGGTAGCACCGGATGCCACCTGGGGTGAGGAGGGGGCCATGCATGAGCGAAGGTCTGAGGTGGTCAAGGCCAGGGGTCGAAGGTGGTCCCGAGCAGAGAGCAATCTGTGAGGTTCGGGTTTACATGAACACGCAAGGGAGCCACGCACTCGGAACTGGTTACAGAAAATAGACAGATGTGATCTAGAAAAACCTTGATAAAAATAGCCTATAAAAATATAGATTATAGTAAAATATACAAAAATATTAACACGTTCAACACATAAGCAGGAACCCGCTGACACAGCGCCGGTGATTCCTGTGTGAGCTGGGGCGCCCCGTGGCCGTGGCAGGTGTACTTGGGCCCGCTGGCCAGAGGCTGCCCAGCCTAGGGGTCGGCTGGACGAGTGGGCTGGACCCCCCAGGTCCCCAGGAGCTGGCCCCATGGCATCCCCCGTCTGGAGTCAGAGCAGCACCCCTGCTCCAGCCCTCTATCCAGATGGGGGCATCGTCCAGCACCCCCAGCCTCCTGTGGGGACCTCCAAACCTAGTGAGGCTGCACCACCCTCCCCGTGGACGCCACTCCGTCGACTGCCTGAAGGAAGAGCCTAGAGCTCCAACCACTGCCCCCAGAATCCACACAAGGGGGCACGCGTCTGACGCCGGAGGGGGAGAGAGGCTTTCGGGGAAAGGCGGGGATGGGCTCCCTCAACACAGCGAAAAGCCCGGTGAACCAGCTCAGCCGAAGACGGCAGCTGAGCTCAGGGTGGTGCGTGGACCTGGCCACCGCCCACGGTGCTGCTGAGGGCTGCGGGTCACGCACACAGAAGCCACACCTTCAGGTGACGCCGCGTCAGCTCCGTCTCAGTGTCGCGCACGCCAGCTAGCGACGACTTCCGATTTCCTCCGGGTAACGGAAAACCTCCATTCAAACAGCTTCTCCCCTCCGTGACCACCACCGCGCCGGAAACCCGGCACCCGCACAGCACGGACGGTCGTGGGGTCGGCACAGCCACCTTTCCTGTGCAAAGCCTCTTTCCGGGGCCCCAAGCGCCCGGAGGCTGCCGGGCAGCCTGGCCCCGCAACAAGGCCGCGCCGCGGGGGAGGGGAGGGCTGCCAGCGGCGGCGGGGACGGCGGCGGGGACGGCACACTTCGGCAGGGCTTGCCCAGGCTCTGGCCCCAAGAAAGGTACTTCCCAGTCTCGGCACTGGTGGCCCCAGCCAGGCGGAAGGCACCACGGACGTCAGCCACAGTTCCCGACTGCCCAGCGTCCCCGCCCTGTTAAAAAAAGCCTGGAAGCGCCTCACGGCCCCTCAGCCAGGCGGCCCGGGAACTGCGTCCCCACCGCGCGAGGAAGTGACTCAGATGCCCCGAGAGCCACGCGCAGGTGAGCACGGAGTGCCCCGAGGGAAGGACGGCCGACAACGCCAGGGCGTGCAGTGAGTGTGGTGTCTCCTGGCAGGTGGCAGCCCCTGCTGGGCGGCTGTGCCAGAAAGGGCGAGGCTGCGGGAGGACAGCCGTTCCCAGACACGGGACGGCTGGCTGCGCTCACTCCCGGCTGGCCTGAGGGGGAGTGCGCGACACCTGCTGTGCAGGGGGCAGCCAGTGCGTTTCTGAAGGAAACACCGGCATGGCTGACGGACACTGTAAACAGGCTCCTGGCGAGCACCAGTGGGAATGCGTGATGGGACCCCGAGACCAAGCACAGGGCAGGAGGACCCTGACCAAGTGGGAATGAGGACGTGCAGCGGGCTCCGGGCAGAGCCGCGGGTGGCATGTCCCGGTTGAGAACGACACGTCTCCGCGGGTCGCCCGCAGCACGGTTTGGTCATGAAGGCGAGAGGAGCAGCGTCGTGGAGTGGGGGCTGCTCAGGTGTCCTCCTCCTCGTCACTGACCAGCTCGCCCTTGTCCGGGCTGCTGTCCCGCTCACGCAGGAAGTCCTCCCGGATGGCCTCCAGCTCCGTCAGCTCCAGCCGGACCTTCTCCAGGTGGTAGGCGCGCCGGTTCCGGATCTGGCGCAGTGGGAACGGGTTCAGGTCCCCGAAGGAGATGGCGGTCAGCTTCCTGCTGGGACACAGGGCGGGGCTCAGCGGTGCGGGCAGGCGGCCCCGGACGCCCGCTGAGGGTCTGACATAGGCACGTCGCCCCAAGGCCGGCCGTCCTCATGCAGAGGCGCCCGAGGCCAGCCCTGAGCAATGGCTGCACATGCACGACTGAGCTGCTGCCCTCTGGTCCCCAGTCCTCAGTGGGGTCAGACCAGGGCAGGGGTCACCGGGGTGGCCACCCATGGGCACCCGGGTAACATGTGGCTGCGCCCCCAGCACCAGTGTGAGGCCGGCACAGGCGCATCAGGGAGACTGTCACAAACGGACTGGAGGGTCGGGCAGATGCCTGCGTACACCTGCTGGTGACCATCTGCCACCACGAGGGCCGAGACGCAGTTTACGCAGAGGGTGTCACTACCCCCAGCCCAAGGCTCCGATCCACAATAAACTCTTAAATTGTGGTCACTTGCCCCAAGCGCTGGCCAGCGGTTTAACAAAAACATCTGACAACAGCCCGCGGCCCAGCTGGCCATGCCTGTGACTCCGAATCAGTCACAGACGGCTCTGGGGTGACAACGGAGGGCGGGCCCTGCTCCAGTGAGCCCCACCCATGCCACAGGCCCCCACATGACGCAAACCCCAGGAAAGGCTGCACAAGTCAGAAGTGGCCCAGGGCCCATCTGTAGGGGACAAGCTCCCTGCTCCTGCTTCCTTCTGCCCAGGCCACTCGGCTGTGAGGCGCACCGAGTCAGAACACGCGCCCTTCGGGGTCTCCTGCTCACGGAGAACACCCCCTCCTTAGCTACGCCTGACTCCCACCCAGAGGGCCCCCCTGCCAGGTGGCCGAAGGTGTGAAAGTCGCCTGAAATGCTGAGTCCCTGGAGTACGCTCTAGAACGCGAGAGACTGCCACCCTCGGCTTGGCTGACGGGGCTGGCGAGCATCTCTGGGGGGTGACGTGCCGACCAAGGACCAGGGCACACGACCTTCCGCTGTCAGTCACAGGCCCCCCATGCCTGAACCTCAGGTGTCCGTCCTGTCTTTGCTGCAGAAAGCGCTGAGTGACATTCGGGTTTTTCACGGGCTCCCTCAGTCGGCTGCTGCTGACTGAGGCACATCAGGGAGTCAGGCATCACCCCACCCGGAGATGAGAGGTGCCCTAGGTCAGCTCGGGGGGAGACGATGTTTGGCCCGTGGGCGGCTCCAGACGGCCTGACGCAGAGAAGGGTGGCTCCAGCGTGACCCGACATCCTCTGGACCCATGTGACTCAGAACTCCCGCCCTCTGTCTTGTACTCAGTGTCCCTGGAACGGCGGGTCTGGGGAGCTTGTGGGCATGCTGGGGACCAGCGTCGGGCGCCATCACAGCCCAGCCCACCTCCTGGTCCGCTGACCTTGACTTCCTGAAGCCAAGGGCTGCGGAGGCGGCACCCTCACCAGGGGGCGCTGCAGGCTCAGGCGAGGGCTGGCCGCGGTGGGCGGGGCCCCGCTTCTGGAGACTGAGGGGCGGAGCCGAGTGCGAGGAGCGCCAACCCGCTCTCCGCATGCCAGCTGCTGCGGGGAAGCTCCCTCCGTCACCTGTCACCCGGACCCGCCGTGAGGCCAGGGCACACAGCGTCACCTGGCACACAGGCTGCCTCTCGCAGGCAGACGCTGTCCTCAGACGGCCTCTTGCACTTGGCAAAACTCAGGTCTTAGCTGTTGACACAGCAATAAGCCCCCAATATCCTAAAAATCCACTTCCCCAGTCAAAGGCGCCCAAAACGGTGGTGACTTCCGGGAAGCCGGGACTGGCTTCAGCCAGCACCCATCCCAAGTCACGCCCCCGGGGCCCATGGCCCGGCTCAGCAGAACCTCCGGCCCTCGACACTGGCACCTGCAGCAACTCCCGGCTGACCGGCGAGCTGGACAGTCAGCCCCCGGCCAGAAGGCCGGAGTCTCCGTTCGCCAGGTCTGCATGAGCATCAGGGCCTTCGGTCCCCGCTGCTGGGAAGAGAAGCGTCTGGGGGCACCCTGACCACGCCGCCTGTCCCCGGGGCCCCTGGCCTCCAGCAGCCAGTCCTGCTCCACCTGCCACGCCCCTGATGCCACCCGACTCTCGGGAAGGGTGCTGAGTCCTGGGCAGAGCTACGGGGCCACGGCAGCCCAGCTCTGCTCCAGCCCGACATCAGTCCTCGCCACAAGGACGCCAGCCTGCTGCGCCACGCTATGGCCCCCCAGTCGTGCCAGAGCTCCCTGGTCGCTGTCTGGCGGAGGGCCTGCCACGTTGCGGCACCTGTAAATGCCTGTCACACACATACACCTGCTGCCCTGGTTGTTGTGACTTGGGCTTGTTGGACAAAGGAGAAAACCGTCTCTCCACTTAGCTCTTCCCTGGGCTCGGGTCGGGGGGCTACCCGGAGGCGGCGTCCCTGCCCCGCCTGCTCAGGCTGAGTCCGAGGTGGCAGGGAGTGAAGGGCAGGCTCCCCACTCTGCGGGATGCCTGGGAACCCCAAGGACTCACCGAGCATCAAGGATCGTGCGAGTGAAGTATCGGAGGTACTTGAATATGGACATGGAATCTTGCAATTTCAGGATCTCCTCTTCCTTGTATTTGAAAAGCGCCAGGGCAAAGCGGAAAATGACCTGTGGGGGGGACAGGGTCTGCTTCAGAGAAGCACACGGCTGCTGGGGCGGACAGGCCTCCCGGGCTGGGGCAGCCAGCCACGCGGACCACGGCACGTCCCCACGGGCACGGGCAGGGCCACAACCAGAACGTCCTCGTGGGCAAGCAGCATTGAGGGACCCTCCCCCATCCAGCTAACGCTTCGCCAGGCAGGGACACAGAACCAGAACCATTTCTGGTAAAGTCAAAACCAGGGCTGCTTCGAACTCTTGGGCAGCTCCACCTCCAGGCAGTTTTTATCTCAGCCAGTGAGACAAGCGAGCCAGGTCCGAATCACTGACTTCTGGATGTGGAGAGGAAAACAAAACATTTTTTTTTACTGATTTGTTTTTAGGGAACCGTGTTTGAGGCCAGAGGCACTGGACTCCTGGTGGTCTTGCAACCGGCTTTGGAGCAGAGTGCCCACACCCAAGGCCTTGGATGGCCTGTGCCAGCCTGCTCATTCTCCAGATAAAGCAGAATTCACAGCGTTTCAACGGTTACTTTCCTCTTAACATCCCTACCCTCGGCCCACAGGAAACACTGCATGGGCCTGGCTGAGAATTCTTGACAACAGACTGAAGTACTATGTCACAGTGGGGGTGACGTGTGGGTGGTGGCCCCAAGTCTGTCCCTCATCCTCCACGGACTGCTCGCTGGGCCTCCACTGTCCCATCCACACCTTGGGGACAACGCCACCATCCGTTAGAGAGCGAGGCTCAGCCCGCAACCATAGCAGCCCGTGCCGGGCAGAGGGCCTGGTGCTCAGTGTTTCTGATGAATGAGCAGATGACGGCTGTGTCCTGTGACCCCAGCCCCACCGCCAGTGGCACCGTGCTGCGGTTGCTCTGGTCCACGGTCCCCGTCACGCATCCCAGGCCCCTCTGCCCCACTGATGATGCGGCCCACACAGCCACCCAGGGAGCACCCACCTTTGGTCCCTCGTACAGGAAAGAGTCCCATATTTTGAAGAGGATGTCGCTGACGACGCTATCCACGAACACCACCAGGAACCAGTTGAAGGTGATGAGGGTGTAGTCCACTTTGTGCTGCTCGAAGTGGGCGTGCAGCCGCGGCAGCTTCTCGCTCACGAGGTCTCTGAACACCCGCTGGTCCACCTGCACGGGAGGCACAGGGAACAGCGTCAGCGTCCACCGCCGGGCGGGCGGAGCCCCGGGGGCTCGGCCAGGATTGGGCCGCGGTGCCCTGACCCTGCACGCTGTAGCTGCTCACTGAGCGCCCGGGGCTGTCACCCTTCCAGGCAGGGGACAGGCGTCCTTGGCCTGAAACCCTCCCCTGCGCCCTGAGGGCCCTGGGACAGGGCACAGAGCCCGTGGGGCCACCAGCCCTGCCCAACCACACGTGAGCATGGGGCGCGCTGCTTCAGAGGGCCCCCGACCCGGCCCCGGGGCAGGGCGGAGGTGGACGTCACCATGCCCACCCAGCAGTCTCCATGGGCGGATCAGGGCAATGAAGGTGGTGAAGCCCAGCGTCAGGCGGCCCGGCATTGAGCTCGGCTCTTTTGCTCAGAGCTGGGTGGCCTGGTGGGGGGGCCAGGGCCTCTTGCCCAGTCCCCCTGGGAGCCCCACTGCTGCCCTGGGCAGTCAGCCTCAGTCGCCAGTGATAGTGTCTCTCTCCTGCGGCTGTCACTCCATCTCTTGACACCGAGACGACACCACACATCTGCACGTGCTTCCCACCCGGCACTGGCCAGAGCTGGGATGAGAGGCAACAGGGACCAGAGGCTGCCTTTAAGGGGATGTAAACTGGCAAGGGAGAGGGACAGCTGACTGTAGGACCAAGCGACGGCCGCGTGATTCACTGTACCTGAAGGGTCCGGGCTGAAGGGCGCCTGACAGGCAGGGAGCTGCGAGCTTGCCCTGACGCGGAGAGACCCCGCACACGGCCCTCCTCCTGGCCAGGTGGCCAATGGTGCCTCACTCGTGAGGCTGCCAGCGACTCTCCCAAGTGGAGACAGACTCGGTTCGTGAGGCCACATCATCCCACTCCAGCCCTGGCTCAGACCCAGGTGTGGGACACGATTGCCTGCTCGGATCTGTTGTGGGGGTGGCGGGGGCCCGGTGACGCCCCACAGGGTTCATCGCTGCCTCCGTCTGAAGGCGCCTGCTGCCCGCCAGCAGCTCGAAGCCCCGCGTGAGCACAGCAGTGGCGCTGACAGTGCGGCCCGCTCCTGGGAGACACGGGCGCCTCCCTCAGACGGCCTTGGCTGGAGGCCTCCCGGCTGGCCCGGCCCAAACCCCCTACAAACCACAGCCAACCACAGCTGCCCCCTCCCCACCTGGGGTCCTCCGGCCTCCCCGGTGCCGGCCCTGGGTCTTCCACAGGCGTTTCCCCTCGCACTCCTCCGGCACGCCTGCTCACGTCTGGGCCTCTGCTTCTCAGAGAAGCGGAGCTAGCACGTCGGCTCCCAAAGCACCTGACTGTGGCCGGGCCCGCCAGGCAGGCTGTGCCCGGCGACAGTGCCAGCGGCGGCCGTGAGGAACTTGCTATGCGCTGGTCTATCGTCACCGGGCCCAAGAGCCGATCTGCCGGCCTGGGCGTTGGCGCTCGGCCCGCACTCACCGGCTCCCTGACGGCCACCTGCCTCGAAGGCCGCCCGCCCGGGGCACCCAGCACCTGGTGCAGGCCGCACCCCAGCTCCACGCCGAGGAGGCACCGTGGAGCTACAGGCTCAGTACCTGGGATCCCAGCAGGGTCTTGGTGTAGTAGTCCCGGGGCATGAAGCCTTCCACTATGGCCACCAGGCACCAGAAGGCGTCCTCCTGCTCCAGATACAGCAAGGCCACTGCCACCAACCTAGGCACGGAGGGGAAACATGTGAGCGCCAGCCCCGCGCCGTCCTCCCGAGGCCCTGACTGGTCCCCTGTGGGGGACAGGGGTGCCGCTCACGGCCATTTCCCACAGCATGGGAAGCACAGCCCCCTCTGCTCCCTCCCGTTCCGCAGGGTTTGTTTACGATGATGGAACTGTTTCCCACGACTGACCGGCCTCGTTTAAAAAATAGTTTCGTTATGAGATTTTTGCTAACGTAGTCGATTCGGAGCTTGTCGTTTGAGAAGTTCAACTGATCGTTTTATGCATAAAAAGCCCAGAGGGGACGGAGGAGATGAGACAGCTTGCCGACGCCACTCTGCTTGGAACACGAAGGCCGCCGCGAGGCAGCACGAGGCGGCGAGGCCGGGCACGGGGCCTGCCGTGCGCTCGCGATAGAGGCGGAGGGCTGGCCGGTTCCGCTGTCGCGAGCCGAGTACGTGCTGTGTAGCCGCCCCAGGGTGGCTTGGAGCGACAGGCGGTCAGGGCAGAAGGAAGAGGCAGAGGAAGCCCCTCTCCACAGCGAACCCAGACCTCTGACCCGATGCTCAGGGCAGCTCTCCCGGGAAAGCCCCCAAAACCGCCTCTGGGAATCTGGTTTTGCCTTTTCTTCCTTCCTCAGGGGCAATTATAACAAGCTCATCTAACGTTATGAAGTTAAATAAAAAAGACTCAAGGGAGGTGGGATGAAGCCGTGAGTGGGCTGGAGAGCAGAAACGTGTCGACTGGCAGGGACGACGAGGAGGAAAATACGGGACGTGCGGGCAGACGCCAACCTCACGGCGCGAGGACGCCAGGGACAGGGGTGAGGTCTGATGCAGTGAAGCCTTCGGGGGCTTTCAGGATGGCGGTGGGGGTCACTACAAAAGGCTCGTGGTCTCCCACGAAAGTTCTGGGTTCTCAGAGGCAGGTACAAAACACGGCGAAGGAAAAAATCCAATACGAAAGTTCAAATGCAGCGGCCCTACGGAGACGGGGTGGGGAGGCAGACGACTTCAGCTTTCTGGAAACTGCCCACGTGTGGAAGAGCTGAGTCTGTGGCAATCGCAGCAGCACACGCGTGCCCGTCCCTGCAGGTCCCTCAGGGTTTCCCACCCGCAGGATTCCAGGCCGAGCATACGGTGTGGACCAAGCAAAACAAGGCTGCTCTGTCAGGCAGCCCCCAGTCACAGACTTTCTCTTCAGTGGGGACCCCAGAGGAGCAGCCTGAGGGCACAGAGATGCCGCCCTGTCCCCACGGCTGCACAGGTGATGACTCCCCAGAAACCACCGCTTTCGGGTCTCTGCAAGTGACGTTCCGGTTGTCTCAGATGCAGAGACATCCGGAGGTTGGCACGGCAAGGACTGCGAAGGCCGTGGCAGCGGGGTGCGTGTCAGCTCACGCATGGGGCGTCTTGGAGCGCACGTAGAGCTGCCGCATCCTCACTGACCCCCATTTCCCACTTTCACAACAGATAGGCATGTGAGCGTGCCCCGCGGTGACCGCAGTGAGCAGAAATGGAAGGACAGACACGGCACACAGCGCCACGTACGTGAGGCCCAGACCCCCACGAGGCCTCCGTGCCGTGTCCTCCGAGCTCAGCCCAGAGGCCCTGTGCCTGCAGGTGGCCCAGCCGGGCGGCAGGCGTGACTGCGGGCAAGCACGCACCTGTTGAGGCCCTGGCAGTAGCCGATGTCCGGGTTCCGCCAGGAGAAGGCGAGCAGGACGTTGCGCAGCTTCTGGATGCCCTCGGAGGTGGGGCAGGAGTAGTGCTTGTTGTTGGGCAGCGTCCGCAGCAGGTCCAGCTCGATTTGCTTGGATGCCGGGTTCTGCTTCTCCAGCGCCCTCTGCAGCAAGGCCTGGAAGTGGCCGGGCTCCGCGCTGTCCCTGAACTTGCGGGCGTGGCGGTCCACACACCACTTCCACACCTTGGAGCGGTGCTCGTGTGGGATGCCCGCCCGGATCAGGTTCTTCAGCTCCGGCGAGCACGCCATCTCCCGGTTCACCGTGCTGGCGAAGTAGTTTTCCCACTTGACTCCCGTGGAGACCTCCTGGCTCTCGGTGAGGTGCAGGCTCTTCAGGTCCAGTGCTCGCACTTTGGCGACTAGCTTCTCTTCCTCATCATCCTCAGGGACGGTCCTAAACCCATAGATGTCATACTCGCTGTGGAGAAAAGCAAAGGGAGAGACGAACGATGTGAGCTCAGTAGAGAGACCGACGAAATGGACAAGAGAAGCTAGAAATCAGCCCGGGTGTGACCGGCACGTTGCTATGTGAGCAGGCATCCCAACTCAGCGAGGAAATAAAGTTCTCCGTCAACAGCGTGAGGGCAATCGGTGACCCACGTGGGAAAAAATCAAATCGGACCTCTTCAGGATACTATACAGGGAAACGAATGCGAGCAGCACAGAAGAAAAGACAAGCAACACCACCAAAAAAGGCTGATAGATCTGGCTACGTTAACATATACACGTGTTTTTTATGCATCTCACAGAAACGCAAACATGGAGACATAAATTTACGTTAGACATCCCCTTAAAAGGTGAAAAGGCAAAAAAGAAGATAGCTGTAAGACATGAGGGATGAAGAGGAACGTGCTGGGCGGAATGATAGCTGCAGAGACGTCCACACCTAATCCCTGGGACCTAGGACCACACTGTGAACGCAACATGGCAAAGAGACACTGAGGATGGCGTACAGGTATAGAACCTAAGACAGGCAGCGCATCCTGAGTTATCCGGTGACCTCATGTCACCACGGGAGCCCTTAAAAGTGGAAGAAGAAGGCAGACAAGAGGAAGGCACGTGACACATGTGCGTCAGGCTGAGAATGGGCTCTCACAGTGAAGCCGTGTGAGCGGGTGAGACTACTGCACGGGAGGCACGTGTGTCATGTGGACGATTTCAGAAAATGAAAGAACAGTTGCAAAAAGATACGAACGTGGTGAGATGAGTAGGTTCAAAAGTGTCATCAGTTAGAAATGCATTTTAAGTGTTAAAAAGTGAAATGACACGTCAGGCATTTGCTTTAAAGACTTCTCAGGAACAATCAGCCTGGTGTGGGGAGGCGGTCTGACCAAACGGGCTCGGCAAACACTAACAGCTGCTGAGGCTGGCGGATACTGGCAGAGGGGTGTGTGTCACGACTCTGCTCACTACTTCGCACATTGGAAATTGTCTGGGATAAGAAGTTACGTGAAGCCAATGTACACAGTCGTTGTTCTATTTCTGTGTAATGGCTGAAAACACACAGCACAAAGAGCCCAAAACGCAGGAAAAAGGAGACACGGCGCCCCCAGAGTGGGCGCTCACAGCGTGGGCACGGCTGTGTGGGCGGGCGGGGGGTTCACCCTTCCCCTCCGGGCTGGGTGACCCTGGGCAGGTCCCTTCGGCGCCCCGGCCCCAGCCTCCGTGTCTGTGGACTGAGGGTGAGCACACCACCTCGGTGGGCACGGCACACGAGCCGGCTTGTGAAGCCCCTTGCGATGGTCCCCACACACACACCTCGGCGGGAACTCCCACGCGGTGCTGACCGTGCTCTGACGGTATGTCAGCTGTCGTGTAGGTGTCCCAGGCAACGCGGCCAGAGCCGGGAGCACAGAGAAGGCACAGCCTGTGTGCGCGTGAGGCAAAGCTCTGCCTGGGGCCGGGATGCGGCGGGGCAAGCGCACGGGTGCAAACGGGAACTAGGCTCAGGGAACCTGCAGACCCCTCCTCGCTCTAGCCGTTCAGGAAAATCCCTTTCTGGAAACTCAGGCTTGAAGGTTCTCAAACCGAGAACCATCACAGGCTTCCGGACTGCGATTTTCTGACAGCCGCACACAGTGCGTGCGTGTGTCCAAGTGCGTGGTGGCGTTAGGTGTGTCCACAGCTGGCGTCGGACTCTCGGTGAGCTTGAACCAGAGTCAGGTGCCTGAAGCGTACCTCTTACTACGGGGCCCAGTCCCCGAGAGGGGCCCCCATGCGTGAAACCCCCCGAGGGTGCGTGCATCTCGGGGGGGGGGGCTCCTGCCTGAGAGGACCGGCTGCCTGCAGCGGGACCAGAACCAGGGCTGCCGTGTGGCCTGGCATGGTACACGGGAGGAAGGTCTCGGAGTCGGAAGCCCCACTTGGCAAGAACGGTGGACTGACCGTTCCAACGGCTGGAAGGGACCGTGAGCATCACGCGCGATGCAGAGCTGGGCAAGGTTCCCTGTGAACCAATGACCATGCTGCTGAGGAGGGGGTCAGACACGCGGCCGGCGGCGCCGTACCTGACGAGACGGGGCTTCACGAACGCCTGCTCCGGCTGCTCCGGGCCCTCGGCCTGCAGCGCGTCCTCCAGCAGCTGGGCTATGACGTCCCGGGCAGGTCCCTGCTCCTCCGAGCAAACTGGTGTCTTCATTTCTTGCAGCAAGATCAAATATTTACTTTCTATCTGGCAGAGCTTGGCTTCTAGGCTGGAATACTGCAGAGAAAGTGGCAGTATGGGCCATGAGCGGCTACCCCAGGCTGCCTCGACACCTCCTGAGGGCCGGCACCCAGGACTGGCTCCCCTCTGCCACCTCATCAGACAAATCAAACACACCCCTGGAAAACATGCAGGAACAAGGTGTGGAGAGATGCTCCGGGGGCATTTCGGAAGGCAGGTGAGGTCACTGCTAACGCAAGTGTCGCTGAACTTCATTCGATCACTCGTGTTTGTGACGTCCACACTTTGCAGCCACAATCACGTCTGACCACAATCACACTACCCCGTTGGGCTCAGGAGGGACGCACTGTCCTCACCAGCCCTGTCTATACGTGAGAAACAAACTCAGGCGGCCCAAACGGCCTGAACATGGGGACTCGGAACCGTGTCTAACGTTTCCCTGTGAACCCCACTCCAGTCGTGGACGTCGGGAGCCACACGTCAGCGTCGTTCCACCTGCCTGCACCAGACTCGGCAAGACCTAGCACGCAGTGCTAGGCACCGTGCATTCTGAGGATGTTTTGGGGTTGGTGAGCACACCCCTCCCAGCATGTCCATTTTTAAATGGTTCCCACAGGTGACAGAATCCAACCGTCGTGACCCACCTTGGCCATGAGATCTCTCTCTCTCCTTTCTGCGTTTCTCCGGAGAGCGGAGAGTTCCAGAATTTCCTTGTTCAGAAATTTGTTTTGGGTTTTGTACCCCTGTAGATTATCCTGTTGGGGGGGGAAACCATCGATTCACATTGGTTGAATGTTGACTAATCAATTATCGGACGATTTCGCTGCCTCGGCGGCGCACAGCCCTGCCCAGGGGGAGTGTTCTGAGCTGAAAGCGGATTATCAGGTACCTTCCTGTTAACCTGAGGGGCAGGAGGAGTCAGGAGGGACTCCCTGAGGTGATGGGGCCTGGGAAGGAGCTTTATGCAATGGTGGTGGTTTTCCCACACCTGACCCCCGGGGGCCCAGACGCAGCCTTGCAGGCGTGGATAACACAGCCCGGAGGCTGGGTCCAGACTGCTCAGTGTCTCACAGCCAGAGAGGGGAGTGGGCTGGGAGGACGGAGGGATGGCAGCGCCAGGGGACTGCCTTCCACTGTCAAGGACGCTGCCCAGCGGACTGGTCACACTGGACTGCTCTGCTGTATCGCTATTACCCCACTGAGGCCAGTCGCCTGAAGTGACATCGATAGACAGAGACCGTTCAGAGGAGTTTTAAATTTTCTTGCCCAGTCATCGGAGCCCGTGGCCCGCTCTCACCTTCAGCCTGTCCAGCTCCGGCTGATCCCTGCCGGTGGGGGCAGCCCCGGGAGAGGCGGGCGCCCAGGTGGGAGAGGACACGCTGCCCTCGCATTCGCTGAGCTGCCGCGACAGCTTTATGATGACCTCGTCCTTGGCCTGGATCGTCTCCATCAGCATCCCCAGCTGCTCGTTGAGCTCGCCCACCTTGCTCTTCAGCGTCCTCACTTCCTGCTGCAGACTCTCCTTCTCCAGGCTGAACCTCTCGAGCCGGCTGGCGAGGCCCAGGATCTGGTCATCCTTCTGGTGCAGCAGCGCGAGCGTGTCCTCCGGGACCCCCTCGCACAGCCGGCTGCTCGTGAAGTACTTGTCATACTGGGACGACCGCACGGTCTGCTGCAGCAGCCGCACCAGCTCCTGAGCCCACAGCGGGACGGGAGGGTGGGCGGGGGAGGCGGGGAGGGGAAGCAGAGTGTGACCACTTGGCAAGGAGAGGCCACTGGGGTTTGAGGAAAGGCAGACACGTTACTGGAAACATTTTAGTGCCAAACTTCCTCTTGAAGAATCTCAAAAATAAAAAGGAAAAAAAACATACTCCATGAAGACTGTCCACCGAGAACAGCCGCAGGAAACGGGAAGCAATGAGCACGCACACACTGTGGTGAGCGGTTGCCCGGATGAAGACTGAGCTGCAGAGCTCATGGGCCCCTGAACAGCCAAGGGCATCAGGGCCCCTCAGCGCAGAAGGGAACTGTTGCGTGAGGCTGTGGGAAGGCACTTGACCTGTTTGTGGACTCGGGGCTGAGGCGATTGGGTGTCGGGGATTGGGTGTTGGCGGGAGCAGACGACACCCTCCGCTGACCCCCCAGGGGTCTTCAACCCCCTTGGACATTCAGATGTCTCTGAACAAATGATGGAGCAGAGTGGCAGGGCTCAGGACAGCGGCCATGGCTACACTAAACATAAAACTTTCCGGAGAAAAAGGACCCTCTGGGAAAGAAGACTCAGAGAAACACGAGGAGAGGCAGGATTTGCCCCTAGGCCCTGGCCCGCCTGTGCCGGGGGACGAGAGAGGAATGTGAAGAGGAAAAGGTACCTTCTGGCTGGACAGGTCTTTCTTTAGCTGTTCCAGTTCTTCCTGCTGGCTCTGGACCTGCAGCTGCGCTTCAGTCCTGCCGGCACCACCACTGCCCAATGTCCCCTCGGTCGAAGGGTCACCGCTACTGTGACGATTTCTGTACAATCCGATCATGTCTTTCAAAGGGCGCCTTCCTTTGTAAGGAGCACGTCCAAAATCAAAGGGAAATCCCGAGCCGGTCACTCCTGCGTGAAAACAAAGCTCGTTTTTAAGTGCAGGACAGATCTTCCTCTTGGGAACTCTGACGAGACACATCGGCCTCGCGGCTGCACCTCCAAGCAGCCTGCACTCAGCCCCGGAGACACCTCCTCGTCCACCACGCTGGACAGCAGCCAGGCCGAGCCAGGCAGGGTTCTCACGTGGCCACCCTGAAAGCCACGCCCATGTGGCTGCGCGATCTTCGCCTTCGACCGACAAAGGATGACAGACGGACGGCGGGGTGGAATTAGCGACACCACCTATCGCCCTCCTGAGATTCTCTGGCCGTGCTAAGTTCATTTTCCGAAATTTCAGAACCTCGGTGCTAAACCCCCACGTTCACGTCACTGTTTTCCCCTTTTGGGGACTTTTGGGACGTGGGGCCAAGGAGGGGCGTGGCTGCTCCCCGGGCCACCCTGTACGGCAGGACGCCGACCAACCAGGGACCCTTGGCTTATCTCTGCTAATCTGCCCGTAGTAACAAAAAAACCCAAGTGTATGTTTTGAAAATTATAAACACACATTTTGAAGCATGACTACTTCTGGTCCTTAAAAATGGGTATTTATGAATATCGAGGGATCTAAATAAAGCGGCAAAGATGGATTCAAATACACACAAATTCAAAATATAAAGGGGAGGCACGACGAGTACATACTATACAGCTTCCATTTACATAAAGTTAGAAAACAAGCCAAACAGATCTGTGCCGTGAGGAGGGTGGCTAGTAGTTACCCCTGGGGGGGAGGCGGCTCCCGAGGACTGGGGCCTCCCCGCTTCTGACCTGAGTGCTGGCTACGTGGGTACTGTCACTGGGTGACAATCCAGTCAGCTATGATACAGTCCTGATTTGGGGACTTTTCTGTTTGTTATTCTTCAGTGAAAAAGTTCATACGGCAATACAAGGAAAACCCATGCAAGGGCAGTCTGCCTCAGTGAATGGCTCGACAAGGAGCCGCTGGTTCCTGGAGCCGTTGCAGGAGAGGCCAGTGCATCAAGCTGATCGGATCTTTGTCCCTCTGTGTCTTCAGCACAGCTCCCCCTCAAAGGCCAGGCTGCTCCAGGGGACCTGGGGTCCCCATCCCTCCCTTCACTCCGCCCTCCGAACCTTTCTCCCAGTCCTACCCACTTCCATCCCTTCCCACAGTCTCCCAGAAGCCAGAGCCCATGGCGCGCGGTCTCAGGAGCCCGGCTCCGCCTCCTCCACAGGGAGCCCTCTCCTGGGTGTGCTCTCGCCGCCCCGTTGTGCAGCTGGAAACAAAGCACGCTCACCTCACACCTGTCACACTGTGTCGCACAGCCTCATCCTGTGGGACACTGGCGAGCGCCCCTCAACGCGAGTCATGGTGGCCCTCTCCCAGGGAAGAGAACATTTCCTTGGTAAATACTCACTCACCCAATAAAGACGTCCTGAAATCCCACCTCCAACTCCTGCCAGCCCACCCTAGAATCAAGTGTAAGGCAGAACCTCAAAACTGCTTCTTGTTATTCTACATTTAAAACATCAATATTCGCTTAAGGGATGAACAGATGTAGGACCACAAACGGCTGCTAAAAGCATCAGGAAAAAGAAAGATGGAGGACGGCTATGAATGGATCAGGCCAACCACCCTGAACTCTGATCCAGCCTCGCATCACCAAGTGAGAAAGCCAGAGAGGGAGCGATGCAACAGGAAACACACGGCACCTCTATCACCCCTCCAGGCCTCTGCACTTAACGACCACATGCAGGAAACAGAGGTGCGGGAGCAGGTTAAGCAACCCCACAGAAATGCCACTAGCAAGTCCTCGGCATGGAGGCCCTGTTTCTTCAGCAAACACGGCAAGAGGGGAGGGAGAAGGAAAGAGACCCCAAAAAACAGCAGCTAAACACGTCTACAGAACTTGCTCCTCCTTTGAACAGGCCACAAATTAGGGGATGAGGTAACACTCAGGATTTGCTGTAACTATTTCAAGGTACAATCATGAACCTGTGGCTAAAATTTGTAAAAGAGTCGTTCTCTCTGAAGGAGGGACATGAACATAGTTACAGATGCAACTGACTGGTATCTAGCATTTGCTTTAAAACAACCCAGGTGACGGTGGGGGCAGGCAGAGACGGGGGGCAGAGGCGACATGGAGGAAATGAGAGAGACCACAAGGTTGAAGCTGTGGACGCTGGCGCCAGCGCACCAGAACTTACGACACTACGCAGTCTACTTTTGTGCACAAATTTCTGCAATGACAAGTTTTTTTTTAAATCAATATTTCCTCAGAGAGCACCACTGATGTTCTAGCTTCTAAAAATGTTTAAGAACTAGGCAGGTATTTGGGCCTGTAACATCCGGTTTTCAGGCCTTTTGTCTGATCGCCCACACAGAGCACGCGAACCCCCCGGGCCTCACACCACTGCAAAGGCCTGCTCCGGCGTCCCCGGTGTGAGCCCATGGCAGCGAGGGGACAGGAAACAGAAGCCGCACCTTTGTTTTCCTCAGGGGTCTGCTTCCTCTTGTCCTCCTGTGCCGAGGACTCCTCTAGGTCCCTCGGGCTCGGGTCTAGAAGCTCCCACTCCTCGCTGGTGTAGAACACGCTCCTCCGACTGTCATGCCCTCTCCCAGGGCGGAAGGAATACATGGAATTTCTATTGGAGAAAATGAGCTGCATTATTATTTTTTTCACTGTAAAACAAAACGGAATTTCTCATGTACAGGTCCGGCAAAAACAACAAGTTCGGATGGGATCCGGTGTGGGTGGGGACGTGGAGAGGAAGCCAGGAGTCTGCAGGTTGGATGGGGAGGTGCGTGCCCACGCCCACCCCCCCCACAACCCGAACACCCATCGGCAGGAGAACGTGAGCAAACCGACGCCTGTTCACGCTCTCCCACACCGCACATCGCTGAAGATGGATGCCTGCACTCAGGAAGTGTCTCCTGTGTGCCCGCAGCGTGGCAGGCGCTGCTGTGGGCGTTTAGGCTGAGCCGGCGCGCACAGCAAACTGTCGTCCTCGTCGATGCACCTTCCAGCCACTGCTGCACGTATGACGTGAAGAAATACTTTTTAAACGCCGAATGAAAGGGGAAGAAAATTGAAGAACGACATGTACAAACAGGATGCGGTTTGCAACCTTTGCGATAGAGCTACCAATGGGCATTTATGCACACACGTACGTATACGTACGTTTTTAAATCTACACTTGAACGATAATTATCAAATACAGACACTGGTTACCTCTGCGAATGGCAAGGAAAGAGCAGGATCCTGGGGAAGAGAGGATTTGAGCTCTAGCTGCAGTATTTTCACTTGCTTTTTAAAAAACGACAGAATTACACAGTTCGGGAGCGGCTACCCACATGATCAATCCACTGTACCGCATACTTGCCCACGTGCTACACATTAAGACTTTTAGAACCTAGGCTGGGACTTCTGCTTCCAGGAAAAAAATATCAGAGACTGGATTTACAGTTCCAGAAACAACTAGATTTTTGACTGAGCGAAGCAAACGATGCTTCTCAGACGCTGGACGTCAGGCAGCACAGGACAGAGGTCCCGACAGTGACACGAACACGGTGAGCCCTCGCTGCCGTCTTGCTGCCTGGTGCCCGCCGGGGGCTTGGGCAGAGCTCACAGGGTGCAGAGTGGGACGACAGCCTTGCAGAGGCTGCTGAGATCAAAGGGCTCCCCGAGTGCCCAGCGAGGGCTAGCGGGCTGTGTGTGAGCAAGCGGCCCAAGGATGGGGAGCGACCTGAGGGTGCACAAGGGCAAGGACAGAGTCTGGTCCAGAGGACTGGGAACCTCCTCAAACAAATGTCACCAATGTGACCCCTAATGCTGCTCTCCTCCCTCCCAAAAAAGCTCAAAAGGGACTTCAAAAGTATCAAGCTGTTTCTGAACAATTAAACCACCTTCCAGAACCGAGTTCAAGAATAATTATAGGAATAAAAAAAAAAAAAATCCAACACCCAGAAAGGTAAACTCAGTACCAGGCATCCCATTAAAAAAAAAAAAAAAAGCAGATGCAAAGAAGTAGGAAAATGTGAGCCACTGAGGAGAAAAGTCAGCAACAGAAACCGACTCAGAAGTGATTAAGGATAAAATTAGTAGATGAGGACTTTGAAAGTTACTGTAACGACTTCCCTGTGTTCGAGAAGCCAGAAGAAAACCAGGAGGTCCACAATAAACACACAGCAGATGGGGTCGGCATTGGACCAGACCCCGGAGAAGGAAAGATTCGTGAGCTTGAAGCTGCTGCGACGGAAACCACCTGTACTGTATAACGCCGTTTGCACGAAACGTCCAGAACTGGCAGATCCATATAGTGGCCGTGGAGGGCGGGGAGGAGGGCCAGGGGAAACGGGAAGTGACTGCTGAGGGCCAGGCGGTGTCTTCTAGGACCGCTCACGGCGATGTCTGCACAGCTCTGCGCGTGCACTAAAACCCACTGAACTGTACGTTTTAAACGGGCGAACTGGATGGGATGTGAATTCTCTCTCAATAAAGTACTTCTCGAAAATAAAAACAAACCCACCTCCCCTCTCACTAGCCCACGTACAAGCAGAAGGTGGGGTCCTGGAAAAGGGGCGGGTCCCCAGGGACAAGAAGCTAGTTCTGTCACTTGGGAGCCTCGTGAACTTGGACGGGGACTTTTCCTGGGCCCGTTTCTGTCTCTGCAGCAGGCCGACCACAGGGCCCGCCCCCCGGGTCAGCGGCTACATTAAAACGCGAGTGTGAAAGCGTGGGCCCGGTCTCAGGCAGGTGACAGGCACAAGCATCCTGCAAATGAAAGACCAGCACAAGGGCAGGGCGGTTTTATGACTCAACGTATAAAACTATAGCATGCATTGTCAGAGGTCACCCACTGCAGTGTCACGTGTGGCTAGACTCACTTGAGCTCGGTGCCCCACTGCTTCAAAGAGAAATTGATGGAATTCGGGTGCCCCGGGGCGGGCTGACTTGCAGCCTGTTCTCCCACCAGCTCTCCTGGGGCAGTTTCCACGGCTAGGACATTTCTGGCTTTTTCTGCAGAAGGATTTGGGTGGGGAGAAATGAAATCTGAAAGAGAGGCAGACAAAAGTCACTCAGCTTGCACACGGAGCTCGACATCCTCCACGAAGCACACACGTCATGGTGTTTTTAATGGACACCACATAAAAAGCCATCCGTGGTGGCTTGGGTGTCCCGCAACCATTTTGGTCTAACGTAGATCCACATTTCTCAAAGGAAGGTTGTGATGCGCTTCACACTGCCAAGTGCTGACAGCCTCGGCCCAGGGACCAGGAGGCTGAGTTCTCCTGCGTGTGTGGGTTGGGGAGCCCGACATGAGCTGAGACCGAAACCGATAAGGAGTCACTTCTGGGGCAAGCTGCTGGGTACAACGAGCAAAGTGCAGATCAGATTCCGTGACACTCCCTTTCCTCTAAGAAAGTGGGGTGGGGGGGACACAAACACATACAGAGTTGCTAATACTGCAAATGGTGACACTGAAAAAGTTTGTATGTCACAGAAGACTAGCTTGGGGACATCATAAGCACAGGCGTTGGCACAGAAGCGTGATGCGTTTCACCCCCAAACACTCTAAAAGGTGAGCTCCTGGAGCGCTGAAGGCTGACATGAGAGAAAGCCCCAGATTTGTTTCAGAATAAAAGTATTTTGTTCCTTAAATAATACTTGCTTCAAAATAACAAAATTCAGTGGGCAAGCTACCAATGAAGCAAGATGGATCACGAACAGCTGAAACTACACAATAAAGGTAAGGGTGATATTATGTTACCTTCTCTTTGCACGTGTTTAAAATTTCCCATGATAAAAACTTACTTTTTAAAAGTTTTGACAACAATGTGTCCAACTACAAATACTTGGTATTCTTCCAAGTGATCTTCCCTCCTGAACACGACATTGTTTCAAACCACCGATTGATGGCCACCTCCCTCCAGTAGAGCGTCCCTAACTCTTCACTTGGCAGTGCCAACCGGAATGCAACTGCTGAACACTGACATCCAAGAAAAAACAACTTTCTAGTCACATGACACAATCTGCATCACCTAGGCTGGGCGTCTGTGTGGAGGACGCAGAGCTCGGGGAACCCTGGGGGCAGGGCCCTGGCGATGTGTCCAGAGAGGGCATCTGACGACGGGCTGGCGCTGGGCGGGAGGACCCCGGCTGCAGATGCAGGACAAGCGCGAGCTGAGGAGGCTGGAAGTGGCAAACAGCCACTGACTCCCAACTCAGGGTCAGATTACCCACGTAGTAAGCAGAGGTGCTGAGGGTACAATAGGGCAGCCTCCTTTCCTGTGGGCTGGCCGGACGGCCCCTCGGGGGCAGATTGTCAAACGCTTTGTGTGACAAAGACAACCCACCTGCACCTGTCCTCACCTGTCCTCGGCCCCACCTGAAATGCTTCCTGGAGAAGTCAAGGCCCTGGGGTTGGGGGGAGGGAAACGGGAGGCCAGGGAGGCTGCTGGTGAAAAAGATGGTCTGGTAAAGTCATAATTTGGTGTGAAAAAGCAGCTTTTTTCCTGGGTTTTGTCTGGTTTTCGGTTTTTAAAAGACAGGGTGACATTTGCTTAGCTAGGAATGGAGCTGTTGGCCTCTCCCAGAGCACGCCTGGACATCAGCCTCCGGGACTCTAGGGTGGGCCCCAGACCAGACCGCGCCCCAGCCTACAGCTGCAGTGGGGGAGAAGCCACGCCCTCTGCTCCTTCCGGAAGGTTCCAAATGCCTGCCCGACAACTCCCAGTGAGCTCCGGACTCGGGTCTGCGTTTCCCAGGCTCTGATGCCGGTGCAGCCCAGTCAGTCCCCGCTCCCCAGGTCCACAGGCGTCACCCCACAGCACAGTGTGCTGACCCAGGTCCTGCGGGGTGGCCTCGGGGGCCCCCGTCCTGTCTCCCACTGCTAGCTGGCTGCCCCAACCGGGCCAGGCCCCCCCCCCGCCAACAACCTCGGCAGACAGCAGAGCCCAGTGCTGTGGGAGGGTGCCGCCTAGCCAAACGGAGGGCGCGAGGCCATCCAGGGAAGGCGCGCAGCGCGCCGGGGAGACCGTTCCCACATCGCCCGAGAACACTCCAAAGACAGCCTGGTAGTCACCGCCGGAGGCGGAGCGCAGATCGGTTCGTCTGAAACCGTGTTTCCCTTTTCTCCAACGCCTTTAATCCAGACCGTGAAGGAGTAGGTGGGAGCAGTAGAGACACCTTCCCAGGGAGGGCGCGGGGGGACCAAGCCTCAAAAGACAGGTGGCTCCGAGAGCCCCAGGAGGCCAGTCCACATGTCTTGCTGATCCCTTGTCCGCCTGCTCTCACACACACACTCCGCCAAGGACATAAACCCTGTGAGGACTGTCCCCTCACTGGCTGACAGCTGCCCAGCCCACACCTAGCAGGCGGGAGAGACTCGGCAAACACAGGCGCGGCACTCGGTGACGAGGTGGAGACAGCACGGCACCCCCTAACGTGGCCCACGGGGTGCCTTCTCTGGGCTCAGGGGATGAGTCAGGAGACCATGCAGTAGAGACTCTATTGGACGTGTGCTCACGTGCCTCCCGGCCTCTGAGAGACCCCTGAATTGGGGGTGCGGGTGCACCCCTGACTCCATGGCTGCCTCTCTGGTCTCTCACGCCTCCCTGCTCCCCTGCAAGCTGGCTCAGCTTGTCCCCACTGACACCAAACGCCTGCCCATCGTGCAGTGTCCTTTCGGATCTGCTCCAGGAGGCTGGACCCAAACCCCACTCATCACGCCCTCTCACCATGGCATGATTTCAGAATCACGGGAGGGGCCCCGAGAGCAGCTCGCAGATGGGGACGCGGCGTCTGCCCCAGGTCCCATGCACTTTCTCCCCTCCGACAGGACGCTGATTATTGCCATGACTTTTGTACTTTCAAACGACACCTGGCACGGTGCAGACCTTATAAGCTGGACTACACAGAGTCACAGCCTCCGTGATCGCTTTGTGGGATCCTGCCGTGATTGCGCGGAATTCCCGAGGCTGTGCCGGGGCGCTCCCCCTGCGGGTTTCCGCCCGCCGGTCCCGGCGCCTGCACGCAGAGCACGCACCTGCTGCGGGAGCACAGCGAGCAGCCACTGCCCTGCCCGTCCTGCCACACGGCCGAGGCGGCCGCTTCAGGGGAGGAAATGCGTGGTCATCCCTCCACCGTCTTCACGCCGCCCGTTTCTGCAAGACACACCTTCCGTACTCACTCAGGTGCTCCAGAACCCATGCCTCCCAGGACAGTGAGGACTCCTGTTGTCCCCCACACCTCAAGCCTTACAAAACAAGACTCTCGCTCCTCCTGGCTCATTTGCTCCTGAGTGCGAAGTGAGTAAACAGATGTGCTGGACACACATCCTGAAATGAGGTCATTAGCTTTTCATGGACGCCTCCTTGGGTATGGCTACCTCATCCCCGACAGCAAGGAAGATCTGGGACCCTAATTTGCAAAGATAACTTTGTAAATCATTCATTTGTATTGAAACTAGGTCTTTAGCAAACACAGAAGACAGCAGGTGGCTGGTGTCTGAGGCATGGCTGACCTTCAGAGGCGGAGGAAAGGCAGTCAGAGCAGATAAACAGAGGACAAAGTCATCCCACTTTCTGATCCCTGATTTAAGAGAAAGCAGCAGATCCCAAGCACTCTGATAAAGGGACTCTAGAAAACGCTGGCATTTGTGACAGGGCTGGCTGCACACCCAGTGCTCCTTGTGACTCCTCCTTCCCCACAGACCCGGGGCTGTCGCACGTCAGTTATGCTATGCTGCTACGCTACGACACTCATCTCCCTTTGCAAACTCCCCTCCAGCCAGGGGTGGGACACAGCCTGAGGTCCTGCGCATGTCCAAGTCCAAGCTTCCTGGACAGCTTTCTCCTTCCTGGCTGTGGGGGCCAGTCCCGGGGTCAGCTGGATGAGGAGGAAAGCTAACACACTAGGGATGGGGACAGAATGGGTCCCTCAATGGCACCGATGAGCAGCTACACCAGCCACGAACTGCCGCCAGTCACGAGCCAAGTCCCTCCAAATCCCCACTCGTCAGGTTTCCTATTACTGTGGCTGGACAGCACCCCGACTCGAAACAGTAACCTACACGTACACACGCGTACGCACACATGCACGTGCCCTACGCTCAGCAACACGACACCAAGCGGCCTGTGGACACACTGCCACCGGCAGAAAACGGTCATTCCTTCCCCCTTTCCCATACTGGCCTTAGGTGCTAGGAGGGTGCTGGTGGGTGCTGCCCATTAGACAACTGGAAATGTTACCAAACTGGGAAAGAGGTGAGGACACCAGAGGTTTTGTTTTTCACACAAATGTGAGTTAGAAAAGCATTCTTTGGTCCCGGCTGGCGGCAGCGTGGTTGGGCAAGGCTGGGCAGGGAACCTCCATCTTGGCGTCAGAAACATCACAGCCACATCCACGTGTTGTTTTTCAACCAATTTTTACTTCTGATGATAAAATAAAAAAAGCTAAAACACAGTCTTTCTTCTTTAGACCTTTCGACTCCCTGAATAATTACAGTCTTGTAAATTGCCCGGTGGTCCAAAGCTGCAGTATTTGTCCTTATGAGCCATCTAACACTCCAATGCTCTAAGATGAAGTCCAAAATCCCACAGCCAGACATGGGGACTCCGTCTGCTCCACCCTGGGTGGCCTCCAGCTCGGCTCACCCTACTGCTCCCTCCCCAGGGCCATGTGGCCTTCTCTCAGCCCCAGAAGGCACCAGGCTCCAGCCCTTGGCCCTGAAACTCCTTCCTCTTCACTGGCCAAGCCCTGATCCCGTCAGGTCTCAGCTCAGCTGCCACCTGCTCAGAGAGGCCCCCTGGCTGTGCTCACCCACTCCTGGGCCGCCATCCCCTGAAAGCCCCCCTCACACTCACGTCATTTGTCCTTCACACCTGCTCAACCACAGACACCGTGAGGGGCGGGGTCAAGCCCAAGACGGGCACCCACTGTGTTGAACAATGAGTCAATGTCAGTGATGCACACTCCACGTTCCCACACGTAAAGATCCCCAAACTGAGTAAAAAGAACCAAATGGGCTCCCAATATTGCTCTGACTCCCCAGCGGCAGCATCTGGGCTTAAAGAGGGAAGGACATGTGCTTGCTACACAGACCACGTGGCTGGTGCCACCTCTCTGCCCCTTTCAGTGAGCCACCGCTGAGCCCCTGCCAGAGAAGCGCTGTGTCCTCGAGATAAAGGGACTGAGGCAAAGCAGGACCTTCCATGCCAGAGCAGAGCTGCCGTCAGGACTCCCGCCAGTTCCCCTGCGGCTCCCGCATGTTCCCCATGGCTCCAGTACAGACTCACTGAGCTTCTTTTGATCAAAGGCGCGACAAGAGTGGCTTTAAAAAGACTCCATCAACACTGAGTAGGATGGTAAAGCAAACACAGAGGGGTTCAGGCTTGAAAACAGAGGCGGCACCTTGGCCCTCGGGATCTGGAGCTAAGACGTCAGTGAAAATGACGTGAGCGCGCTGAGAGTTCTCACAGGACATGTCAGGGGCACGAAGGAGAGACAGGGATGCTCACTGACCAGAGGGCCCGCCCGCTGAGAAATGCCGGGCTGCTACGAACGCAGCAGGCAGCAAAACAGCGCTCTGGAGGAAAAAGATAAGGCATGTGCTTCCGAAACAAGCTGGCCGCACACGTGCCCGCACCGCACTGGTTCCCGGGAACCGGGACGCAGCCTGTGTCTGGCTGCGGGTCTGAGCACCAGCCCTGGCTGGCCAGGATGTCGGCGAGCACCCCCTGATCCCTGAGAAGGGCCGGCGTAGGGCCTGGACCCTGCACACCTGACAGGGCTCAGGGGCCTGCCCTCCCCGCCGCCTGTCTTCTCCCTGTGTGGAGTGGGGGCCAGGACACGGCCCCACCCCTATAGTCTTCGCAGGGAGTGGGGTGGTCAGCTCTTCTGTGGAACAGGGCTCCCTGCAAGCAATCACGAGCAGAGCATGGGGTTTAGTTATTGACATTCGTGTTGTCTCTACAGTGCAGGCGGCCATGGTTTCCCACGAACTGTGGAAATGCCATAAACTCAGACAGGATGGAATCAGTGTTGGACAGTGCATCTTCCTTAGAAATAAGCATTACCAGGTCACACATCAGTGTTTTCAGGACACATTCCGTTTCCACAGCATTTGCAAACTCCTGCAACTCTGGCCAAGTGTGCGGGTGTGGGGACTCTGCCTTCAGGTGGGGGACAGCAGGCTGGCCCAGGGGTCACACGGGAGTCACCCCAGCACATGCACCACTTGCAGACTCAGCCTACAATTTCTTCAGGGGCTTGGTGCTGGCCTTGCCTGACCCCCCGATCATCATGTTTAAACGTGATCATGGACCTGGACATGCTCAGTGACTGGAAAGCCGCCTGTCCACAAGGGACCACGACTGCGATTTCCACCCTAACCTGCCCCACCAGGCTGGCCTGCTGTGTGGAACAGCAGAGAGTGGGCACGGGCGCCTCCTGACTCACCTGCGGAGTCCCTGGCTACGAGGCCCTTAGCGAAGTCCCCAGGGGTGGGGGGGGCCCGGCTGCCCCACTTCATCATGTCCAGACCGTTGCAATACTCCCATCTCTTCTGCTGAAGCTCCTGCAGCCAGTAGGTCATCAGCTGATGATTGGAAGCCTAAAGGGGGGGGGGAAGCATCATGGTCACCGAGAAGATGAAGGGCTTAGACGTGTGATGTTTTGTGAGGGCAGACTATATACCTTCCCAACTGAGAGAGTTAAAAATGAGGCAAAGAAATCTAAATTTCAAGATTAGTAGCTTTTGCCCCCAAACTGTTCAAATAGCAATTTTAACATAAGAAATTTTACCCTCGTAAGAACCCTTTCTGAATTCTAAAATTACAGAACGATAAAATGTAACATCTTCCTCGAGAGGTTTATGGGAGGCTTGATACTCCTGCTGCCCGTTCACGGAGAGCCTGTAAATCTGATCTTAAGCAAGCCGATCTCGCGTAGGCAGGGATGACATCCTTGCCAAACCCAGTCAAACGACGGTGCGTAAACTCTGCTGGCACCTGGGGCAGCGTGCACGGGACAATGCAAACTGAAGACGGAATGCCCATCACCATGGCTAAAGTTTTCAAGGTGACATTTATAAAGAGCAAGTAGACCTCCCACTCACTGCTGCTGGGGATGTGGATGGCAGTCTGTCTGGAACGCAGCTCGGCAGCTCCTCATCAACTTACGCTGCCCGAGCGACCCAGCAACCCCACTCCCAGGCACGCCCCAGAGGAAGGAAAACGCACGTACACAAAAACCTGCACACAAATGTTCAGAGACTTTACTCATAATCGCCAAAAACTGAAAACAAGCCCAACGGGCATCATCTGCTGAGCAGACGAACTGCGGCTCATCCACACTCTGGGACGCCACCCAGCAATGAGGACAGAGCACGGACCCACACCACGTGGACGCACGTGAAGCGCCTACGGAGAGACCAGACCTGAAAGGTTGCGAACCACAGGACTCCACGCAGGTGACATTCCCAAACACGCCAGACGGTAAGGGCAGAAAACCGACCTGCGGTTGCCAGGGCTTGGGGTGAGGGCAGTGGCTGACGGTACGTGGGACTCCAGGGTGACGGAGCGGTGTGCATTCTGCCTGTGATGGCGATCGCTGGGTTGGTGGGTGTGTCCAAACTCAAACTACATCCCAGAAAGCGTGGCTTTCACCACGTGGATGTTTTAAAGAAACCCACCAAGACGCAGAGGGGCCCCACAGGGGAGCCCCGGGAAGGGGGCCACGGCACGTTTACGGGACCTCAGCAACACCGGCAGGCAGCGAGGTGCACAGACACTGACTGGCCCCAGGCACACAGGCAATCTGCAAGACTGCTTCACAGGCTGACAGCAAGCGACAGACAGACCTGGAGCCCAAACTGCTGTCCACGAGCCTGGGACAGCGTCCAGTGCGTCTGGTCCTCCCCTCACCCCCCCAGTCCAGCCCCCACCAGGTAGAAGACCTCCAGGGGCTGCGGACACTTGCTCCCCATCTCCTCCAGCCCACACAGCTCCTGTGTCTCTTGGTGCTCGGGACACCGGGCGCACACGCGTTGGGTCAGACCCCTCACTAACCTCTGCGGTGTCTCCTGCAACGCGGGCACCACGAAAAATCTTTTTATGAGAAAACCTTCTTCCTTTAAATCTCCGAGTATTAAGTCTAACTGGGAACAATCAGTAACCTCTTAATCATCTCTCACTATTCCTGGGGCAAAAAACCTTTCAGATCACATGTTTTCAATGCCTGACATATTATTCATGTCACAGAAATCTGGTCTACGAGGCAGGCAGAACTACCTCGAGACAATGATTAACGGTTGTTTCCTTTAAAAAAATCTCAAACTCACAGAAAGCATCTGACTCCGATCCCAAGCAGCTGTGTGCACGAGGCTCTGGGGGGAGCCCGCAGCGGGGGAGGCAGGCAGGCCCTCCCCACAGGAAGCCGAAAGCCAACACTCAGACACACAGCCACGGGACAGGGCAGGACCAAGGGTGACATCGCAGAAATCCAGAAAGCCTCTGCGCTTCCCACCTGGTGTCTCTGCAACACGCCGAGTCGAAATCCAGCCTTGCTCAGTCCTATCAGATACAGAATCCGAAACTAGTCTCTTGGCTGCCCCCGTCTTGGTTGGACAAGTAAAGCTGGTCTAGAGCCACCCCGTCCGACTCGGTGACCACAGCTGCACGCGGCTGCGGAGGAGGGAGACGCGGCGGGCACCGCGAGGGGAAATGTCCCGGATACGCCGGGCCGTCTGTTGAACGCGCGTTTCCAAAACGCACGCGTGTCCATCGCGGCTCAGGTTGTACTGTACTGAACAGGCCGGTCTGGGACATGGTGGCAAATAAGCTCCATTCTGAGCCAAGGTCGGTGGGAAACCCAGAGGGTGGGAAACGGCCAAGGGCACGGGGTTCTTGGGGAGCAGTCAGCGCTGCCCGCCTCCCCTAGGGCTTCATGACTGAGGCGGCTTCCTTCGTAAACCAGGAGCCGCAGGCAGCTCACATCCACAGAGATGACAACGTCTTTAGGTTCCCCCAAAATGGGTCTGGTGGACTGGCTCACAGCTTCACGGCCTTTGCTGACCCCTCCCAAAATGCGGCAAGTAGGACCCTTGAATGGTCTGGCAGTTCCCTCCACTTAACCGACTGCTCGGCTGGTGGCAGACGACCAGGTCAGTGCCGAGGCCGCCACCCCCGCCCCACATTCCCCAAGCACCCACCACCACAAGGGGCACGAGCAGCGCTGGCGGGAACTAGTGCCCGCCCCGCCCCATCCCCAGGGACCCTGCAGTGCCGCGTCCTGGATCCTGGAGAGCGCACAGGTCCAGTCGTGCTGGAAGGTGCAGACAAGGCCAGACTCCACCGCTCGGCAGTGGCGGCCCTCCGTGGGATCCCACTGCAAAGCCATTTCGACTGTGCCCCTCTGCCACTGGGAGGAGGTCCGGGGAAGGGCAGGCACAGCACTGGGATGACAGGCAGCGGCTGCGTCAGGTGCCACGAGGCGCCCGTTCAGAAACAGCCAGGCCACAGGCACGTGGCTTCCAGTCCCTGGTGGAATTCAGTCCCTGACAGCTGGCTAAGAACCACATGACGCCCCAGCTGCTCCCAGGAGCCTCTATCCCCACAACCCAAGAGCCCAGTCCTGGGGAGACGGGCCACAGCCACCTGTCTCTTCTCTTGGACCCCAGGGATGTTTCCCCCCCAAGCTCAGTTCTCTCCTTGGTGCTCAGCCACTTGCAGTGTTTCCAGTTGAACTTGGCCGTGGTTGGGGCACCCAGACTTGAGTCTGAGAACAACCGCAGAGGAGCTTCCACCCGTGAGGAGATGCCGGGATGTGCATCTCTCCTGCCGCCCGCATAGCTGGGGCCACGGGCGGCCTGAGCTTTAGCTGTGCCCACGGCAGAGGTCAGAGGTTGTCTACGCACCAGAGGGGACGGCTCCACTGGAGGGAGCAACAGTTCTGCTCGAGGACAGTGCAGACAACGGGCTGTGGCGAGCAGGGCCGAGGCTGTGTGTGCCAGGCCTGGAGAAAGGACGTCGTCTCCAGCATCCAAGAGCCGCCAGGCCTCAAAGCCAGAGAGCCCCGCCAGCGCCTCCGCCACATCCCTGGCGCTGCCCCGTCCACCGACTCGGCCTCTGCAGCGTCCTAGCTCGTCTTGCTGCCCTCAGTGCCCTCCAAGTCTTCTTCTTACCCCTTGCTGTCGAATCCTGCGTGTTCCATGCTCGGGACTCTCTGATGGCTTCCCAGTACCGAGCAGCCAGGCGTGGTGCTCGGCCCCAGGACGGCAACCTGTGGCGGACGCGGCAGCAGCCGGCGCCCCCGTGACCCCTGCCATACCACACCAACACCCGCCGGAAAACTTCTAGTCGTGCCTCAGAACCCTACAAACCGCCCGCCTGCGAGGGCATCTGAGGTCACCACAGAACCACTCACTCACCCCTCCAACGTGCTACGTGTCACGACAGCACCTCAGCCACCACTTAGGGTGTGGATTCTGGGCTCCTCCCCAACGAGTCAGGGCGACCACGGTCATAAGCCAGGACGGCGTAAGCCAGGAGCCTCGCGAAGGAGAACCCACATGTAGACAGGGGTCTGGCAGCCCGTGGCAAGCAGTCTGAACCGCAGGACGGTGGCTGACCCACGTGGTGTCACCAGGAAGGAATGAAAAGCAAGCACTAGAAAGCACAAGGATACCGTGAGCAGCCTGATGATACAGAACAAAACTCAGACGAGACACAGACTACAGCCCCAAACTGGTAAATAGCTTTAGGTTCCAATTTTTCTTTTGAATGTTTCGAAACCACGAGCCTGGAAACAACCTTCAGGGATCTGGCCCGGTACCAATAGAAAACGAAAATGTGACTTTTCCCTGGGAAGACCTCGGCCTCTTGTCTCAGCCCCGCGGTGAACACCAAAGCGGATGTGACGCCTGACTCCTCGGAGGGACAGGTACAGCGGCACAAACGTCCCCCTCCAGGGGACAGGGCGAGCTGCCGTCTTCTGTTTAAAGTGCTGTCGCAACAGCACTTTCAGAACTTACTGAAATAACGACACGAATTCCAAGCCAAACCCCTTCAAAGGCTGAGTGAGAACCTGGACCCCACAGCCATTTTCTAGGACAGCTGGAGTTGGAGGCGGCGGCCTTTCCAGGCAAGGTGCCCGCCCCTCGCCCCTGGCACGTGCAGGGTGGGCTGGCCTGAGGTTAGCATCCTCCTCTTAAAAGCAAACACTCCAGGAGAAAGGCAATTCCTTGGACCCACCTCCAGCTAACACCTCTGCTTAGCCTTAACGAGGGTCACAGAGGGTCACAGACTAGGAGCAGAGAGGCTGCAAACCGAGCAGAGGCAAGCCAAGCTTGTTTCAGAGGAGGGGCGATGGGAGAACTGGGCTCTGGGGTGCCCAGCCTTGGCAAAGCCACCTGGCAGACTGCGCCGAGGCAAGGGCAAGGGCAAGGGCAAGGGCAAGGCCGCTCTCTGGGCCTGTCCTTCCCGCAGGAAACATGGAAGCCCGTTCAAATGCTTTCTGTTTCAGAAGGGGAGCACGTGGCCTCCGAGTGACCACAGGCTGCGTTCCCATGGCTCCCCCTCAGCTCTGCGTTGCACAATAAGAGGGAACCAGGGTTCATGAGCTCAGGCCACTGCAGCTCCTGCGGCCATGGCCAGCAGCTGTGGACACCACACCCACCTCCGCCCGCGACAGAGCCCACACACCACGCGGCACTGCATTGCGCTCGCTTGTTTGTTAACCTAGAGTGGGCACAGAAACGACTGACTCAGCATGAAGTTTTAGGAACTGGGACTGGGAGGGGGCGACTCCGACTCCACCCAGAAGAGACGCGGGGTGCAGGGCTCGTCCCTGAGCTTACAGGGGTGTCGGGCAAGTACGGGCTTTTGACAATCGTCGACGGCAGAGCTGGTGTCTCAAGAGTGTCCGGGGGTCCTCCCACACCCTTATGTTACCTGCCCCTCTCTGGGCGGGCAGTCGGGGCTCGAATGTCCTGCCAGGTGCTCAGTGGCGACAATCACTAATGCTCGCTCCCCTAGACGCCGGTGCCCTTCAGGAGTTCCCTGTGAAAGGCCCTGAGGGACCCAAGCACGTGGTGGTGTGCCAGTGCCCAAGTGACAGAAGTCTCGGAGTCACTGAGGAAACGTGGGAAGGGGGTGACAGGCCCTAGACCATCGCCCTGGAGCGCAGGAACTCAGAATGCAAAGCGGCAGCGCAGGGAGGAGCTGCAGGGCCTCCTGAAGACAAGCGCCCTGCCTCGGGCTCGCGGTCCGGTTCCGTCAGCCCACTGAGCTGCAGGAGCAAAGGGATGCCATGTGTCATGATCGAGAGGGGAGCAGTGCTCCCCAGAGGGAGGGCCGCAGAGGGGTGCAGCCGAGGGGTGGGGACAATGCACAGGAATGCAGATCCCAAGGCCCACCCTGGTGTGCCGCCCCGACCAGGAACCCCATGACCTCTATTCTAGCAGGACCCAGGAGGCGTCCTCCCCACACCATGTATGAGAAGCACATCGCTGCCCTTTAAACAGTGGAATGGAAAGACGCCTTACCGGTATGCTCTCGGGGTCAGGGACGTGTGACAGCTGTGCGCACTGCAGCGCTGAGAAAGCTGGCTTGTGGCTCAGGCCGGGGGCACGGCTCCCAGAGCAGCGAGGAGGACACACCCAGCCTCCGCGAGCGCCTCCAGGGAGGACCCCAACAGAGACCCACGGGCCTCAGCTGCACCACGCTGACGGCCCAGTTGGCCCCTGGAGGCTCAGCACCTTACTGTTCACTTCCAGCCTCAGGGGTCCGAAGGATTCGAGTCCACGCCACCACGCAAAAGAGCTACACGTGCAACATAAGCATCGCCTGCCACAAATCAAACCGAGCAAGCCCGATTTCCCACGAACGGATGAAGGTGGAAATGCAAAGCGCACCACCCGACTGCGAGGTTTGCAGCAGCGAAGGCTACTCGCGTCTCCGGGCAGGATTCTGGCGCCAGAGCTGCTGCTCCCTAGCCGTGGGACTGTTTCCTCCCTGTCACGGGTGGAGGCAGGAAGTTCTGGCTCACAGCGACCTTTGGAGTCATTCCAGCTCTCAGAGCCACTTAATGACTGTCCTATTCACACCCCAGCACAGAACAAGCCCCCTGAGGCCCACGGTCGAAGTGCCCTACTGCGTGCGGGTGGGGTGAGGTGAATGTCCGGCTGCATCACGTCCCTAAAGCGATGCCACTGTCTCTGCCAGCCCTGCCTCCCCGCATACTGGAGGGCTGGAAGGAGAAATAAAAACTTGGTTTGCCGCCAAAAACCAACTCTTATACTCCAAGATCGACATCTCCGGAAACACTGGCCCGCCCACCTCCCCTCCAACCAAGGCCAGGCCTGCAGCCCGCACACCAGAGGGCAGAGCTGAGAGTCTGCTCCTTCTGCTAAGGCGAGCCCTGCGCGGCCAGAGGCAGAGAGAGAAGCCTGACCCGCCCCGCTGCCTCCAGAGCCCAGCTCTCTCCTCCGATCTATCTAAAAAGGCCACTGTCGGAAGCACGCAAGCTCGGGCAAAGATGCCGACTCCATCAGACGGGGAACACCGACCCGAGAACCGAACCTCCGAGCAGCTCTGCGGTTTCCCCCCAACCTGACGGACTCCTCGGCCCGCCTTCTCCAGGAAGCGCTTCCTGGTAATCAGTCCACAGATCTCGGCAAGTCTGCGATGCCCTCAGAAAGATGACATGACATAGGCTCCTGCCCCGGGCCACATCCAGATCGGGATCCCCTCTCCTCCCGTCTACCGTGGAAGACGCCAGACCTCCCTCAGCATCGAACACCAGCAGACATTCGATATTCACTCCCAGCGCTGAAGACGACAGACAAGTACGGCTTCTCTGTGTTTTTTCCAAAGCTCTTGCAAGTCTTTGGTGATAGCCAGTGTTAATCTATTTTTAAAGTCTCAACACTGCAGTTTTTAAACGATGGACAATTTTCACTGCTGTATCTGCAGAAAAAGCATAACGCTTATGACACGGCAGATGCTCAAAAATATTTGCTAAATGAATAAATGCACACTGCAAACCCCCCTGGACCATGCAACGAGAGTGTAGCACTCACTGCGTGCGGAGACACGAGCACATCGGTGCCTCTGACACGCAGCGGACGCTCCTCAAGCATCACTATGCGGCGAACCCCAGAGAGCTCTCTGCCCGCGGGGAGCTTGCACCCAGCAGGACCCAGACGCCCCAATACCAGTGCAGGACTACACCCCCTCTGGGGGCGACCCCACCCTGAATCTCTAGCCAGTTCAGGGTTTCCTGTGCTGCCCGGTGAGCTTCTCCGTATCGGGCAATCACAAAATCTGCTGTCTCCCCAGGGACCAGCTCAGCCTGGTGCCTCCCAGAGGGCCTGGCACGAGCAGGCCCTCAGCATGTTCCCGTCGCTGGGTTCCCAGGTAGGCCACTCAGCAGGCACGACCGAGAGGCACGCTACCGTCCCATTCGCCATTTCATTACTGCATTCGCTCGGCCACGGCAAACAAAATCCAGCCGAGGACGGGGCCTGAGAGCGAGTAGGTAAACACTCGCTCGAGAGCCGTTAGGACCTGCTACACAGACCCCTAAGAGAACTGCAAATTCCAAACCAAACCCGCTCCCCACCACCACCTACTCTGAGCGCCATTTCTTCAAAGACAAGCTTCTTCTCTCTGAGATGGGTTATTGCATGTGCTTCGTTCTGACCTGCAGGCTGTCACCTGGTGACTCATGGGTAAAGGCGCCTGACCAAGGAGACCTGGCCACCCCTGGAAGCCCCAGTGAGGCCACGTCCAGCCCACTGCCCGCTTTGACACATCCATGTGCCAAGAACTGTTTTTGCACTTTCAAATGCTTGGGGAAAAGTCAAAAGAACAATATTTCGTGACACAAAACTTACATGAAATTTCAGAGCTATGGAGCACAGCTACACTCACAGCGAGCTGTTTCCACCACAGCAGGGCAGAGCAGCCCCCTGTACACAAAGCATCTGCCCTACGTGTCCTCAGAGTCCAGACTGAGGCCAGAACGTGCAGGACTAGCTGGAAATCTGGGCGACCCGTCCCGCGTGGGTCCCTGGTGCTGTTATATTTAGGTGACGTTCACTGAGTGTCAGGAGATGAGAATGTCATCTAGTACATTTGCTCACTTCTAACGAGTCAGAGTTCACACCAAAACCACTGCCTACTGGGTGACCACCTGCTGTTCATTCATTCTACAAACGCCTACCTGGGCGCCTACTTGGTGCCAGGCACTGTTCTGGGAGGTGAGGACACAAACGGCAGTCCTCGGGGGGCACGGTCCTCGGTACAGGGGTGGAGACAGCACTGTGATGGGGACCGTGTTACAGGCGGTGGGAGGTGGAAAGCCACTGTGGTATTTCACACACGATACCGTATGGGCCTTTAAGAAACGAGTGAATCAGAAACCATGACAACCTAAGAAAAGTCAAATCTCCATAAAAGCCTTCGTCCAGCCATACCCCAGCAGACATCCCCGGGCAGGACGGTTTCGTGGCACCCTCAGCCGAGAAGTCCAGCTCGGCCCGCACGCCTGGTGCTGAACGCACACCAGGACACCCACACTAGCACACCAACGTCTGTAGCCATGCTGAGCGGCTGCATTCTTTCCACGGAAGGGGGCTGAAGTAGGGGTGCATGACTGCTGGTTCGTGTGTGACTCGGAGACCAACACGCATTTCACTGGGGCGCCAAACATCTTCAGGGAAGGGAGGGAGGCAGCAGGGCTCAGCCGTGGATGGCGTCTGGCAGAGCAGGCCCACTGGGCATCACCACCCCCAATCAGCCCCACGCTGTCCTTCCCTAAGTGCCGGCTCGCTCACAACTGTCTCCTGTGCCTCGGATCCCAGGAAAGCCCAGTGAGCAGCCTCCAGCACCCCTAACCCCACCCCACATACACACACATGGAGCATGGGCCTCCGCCTGACCACTGTGGCGGTTCCAACACGTCTAGTACCAGGCCCTGCACATCCTGGTAAAGAATCGGCTGCTCAAACGGTCCTGGTGCTCCCTTGCTGCATGAAGAGGCCAGAGGTCAAGCACAGCAAAGCGAGACCCACTACGCTCTGTCCAGCGCAGACCCCTGACTCCCAACGTCAGAAAGGCAGCCTTGTCAGAACTCGTGATGCCTCCAGACACTCCACGTCTGGGGCACTCGCTGGTCCCAAAGGCTCCACCTCCAAGGAGGGTCTGAGTCTGGCTTCACGGCCGCAGGGAAGACATGCCCCCTCGCCAGCGTCCACTCAATACCGGGCCAGATCCCAGCGTTCAGACAGAGAAGTTCACCAAAAAGTGCCAGTATCAGCTTTCATCAAGACTCAAGCAGTAAAACATGCTGTGGAAACCCAACGAAACCACTGCTTCTCCAGGGAAGGCGGAAAGACACTTCAAATAAGAAACATATGCTAACGCAATAAGCAAAACGCTGAGTTTTCTTTTCCTCTCTTTTTAACCCACTGTTGAAAGAAATGGTATCTGTAAAATCAAATACAACTAGGTGAAGTCCGAGTGGGGCCTATCCCCACTAACCCACAAGGCCCCTCGGAAATCAGGGTCCCCCCTGTGACCCAGCAGCCCTAACGCGAAGAATTAACACCTTCGATAATCAGTCCTTGGACCCGAAAAGTGAAAGGGAAGACAAACTGCTAACTGCCACTTTTAACACCAGAGACTTTTTACTCTCACAGCTCAAAGGAAAAGACTACGCTAAAGATCACCTACTGGAACCACACGTCTGGACGCCCCGCCTCTGAAGGGCCTTGCTGTGCTTCCGTTGCCGGCGGCGTTTCTACAGAGCAGGCCCCCGCCGGCCACTGTCCTAGTCTGTGCCTAATTCAACCCTACATACCAGAACAGTCCTGCAGAGTCAGTAACGCCCCTGGAGATCGATTTTTTTTTTTTAATGAAACATTCTGAACATACGAAGACGGACTGAAGTACGTGACGCTGGTTACGTAAGTCCGTCGTGACCAGCCAGGAGGCCTCCGAGCTCAGGACCAGGACTGCTGACTCCGCCCAGGCTCCCGCGCTGGATGTAGGAAGCCTCCACACGCGAGGCAGGTGGGCAGAAGCAAGCCCTTCCCACCTCCCCGGCCAAAACAGGGCGCAGGAAAGCAGGCTCTGCCACTCCCCGGCTGTGTGAGCTCCGCTGGGGCCACCCCTGCCCACTCAGGAGGGAACTGCTGGACGCTCCGTGAGGGCCCTGGCATCCCGGACTCGGTCCATGGCACAGTAACCATTCTGAGCAGTTCACAATACAATTCACTTAATCCAACCCCGCTGGAGGCAGATCCCGCCGTCGTCGCCGCTTCACAGAACAGGCCAGAGTTTACCGACTTAGCCAAGGCCAACACGCTTACGGCGCGAACCCCCGGGAGCCCCGCGCAGAACACCCCCGGGGATGGGGGGCCAGCCAGGGGCAAGGGTGACACCGGGCCAGGGGACTGAGTAGCCTGCATCCACTCTGACCTAAACCCAGGTGGAAGGCACGAGGTGGGGACGCAGGGACAGGCTCTGGAGAAGGGGGGGGACAAAGTGGGACCAGAGGAAGGAGGGTGGAAGGGCAGTGTCCAGTGGGCTGACCTAGGCTGGGCAGGGAGCAGGCCTTGAGGACAGGGCGGGTCCTGGGGTGCCAGCAGAGGGACGCAGGGGGGCTCTGGGGTGAGGGCTGAAGGAAGTGGGAGGGCTCCGGGCAGGTCCTGTGGCTCGGGCTGAGGGGTGCGGCAGGTCCTGGGGTCCGAGCTGAGGGGCGCGGGCTGAGGGCAGCCGTGGACGGGCTGAGGGGTGAGGGCGGGCTGAGGGGCGCGGGCGGGCTGAGGGGTGAGGGTGGCTGAGGGGCGCGGGCTGAGGGGTGAGGGTGGCTGAGGGGCGCGGGCTGAGGGGTGAGGGTGGCTGAGGGGTGAGGGTGGCTGAGGGGCGGGGCTGAGGGCAGGCTGAGGGCAGGCTGAGGGGCGCGGGCTGAGGGCAGCCGTGGACGGGCTGAGGGGTGAGGGCGGGCTGAGGGGCGCGGGCTGAGGGGTGAGGGTGGCTGAGGGCTGAGGGCAGGCTGAGGGGCGCGGGCTGAGGGCTGAGGGTGGCTGAGGACTGAGGGCGGGCTGAGGGGCGCGGTCTCCCACCTTGAGCACCGTGACGCCGCCCGCGCTGTGCACCTCGAAGTGCGCGGGCGGCGGGGCGCCGGGCTCGGCCGCGTCGTCGGGGCCGGGGCAGCTGAAGCAGGCGTCGGCGATGTCCAGGCGGCCGAGCGGCAGCGCGTCCTGCGGGCCCTTGAAGTAGTAGAGGCGGCAGCGGCGCGCGTCGAACACGAACCAGCGGGTGCGGTAGCCGCGCAGCGGGCCCTTGCCCGACAGCCGCTGCAGGTAGCCGCACAGGCGCGCCGGCCCCGCGCCCCCCGCGCCCTCCGCGCCGCCGACGGCCTCGTCGGCGCCCGCCCCGGGGCCCGGCATCGCCCGCCGCGCGCCCCGCGCCGCCCGCCTCAGCGCCGCGGCCGCGCCCTCCCCGCCGGCCCGCCCGCGTGCGCGCGAGGCTGCCTGGGACTTGTAGTCCGCCCCCGCCACGCCCACGGCCGCACCCACCCGCGCGAGGCCGCCTGGGACCGGTAGTCCGCCCCCGCCACGCCCACGGCCGCGCGCGCAAAGCCGCCTGGGACCTGTAGTCCGCCCCGCCGCCCCCGGCCCGCCGCCCGCGCCGTTGTCCGGGCGCGCGGGGCCCTCGAGCCGCACCCGCGTGCCCCCGCACCCCGCGGGACCCGCTGCCGTGCCACGGCGCGGCCGAGCCCCCGCCCCGCCGCGCCGGGGTCCGCAGACCTCGGTCCGCACCGACGTGGACGGACGCGCGCTCCCGGCCCTGCCGGCCCTCTCCAGGCCGCCCGGGGGGCCGGCGGCTCCATCCGCAAACCCTGCACGGCCTCGCCCCCCATTCCTGATGACGGCCCGGGATGGAGCTTTGTCTCCTCCCCTGGCACCTCCCGCCGTCCGCGATTTTTAGAGTTAGGCCAAGTTCTAAACAAGTGGGACTTCGGTTCCCGCCCTTTTTAACCAGACCACCCTATCAGGGCTCCTCCATGGAAATTCGGGGGGCTGCCTCCGGGGGCTCCAGATCCCTCGGAACCCTTCTTAGATGGCCCCGCGACATTCTGCAGTCCTGAGTCCCTTAGGCTGCATGTCAGCGTGCTGCGGGCAGGGCCCGGCTTTACACAGACCCCGTGTCCCTCCCTGTGTCCAGCGCAGGCTCGCCGGGTGCAGGGGGCCTGCCCTGGGTGCCCATGTGAGTCCCTGCCCCCTCAAGCCCCTTGGAACCCAGTGACCAGGAGGAAGTGGCCGACCCAAGAGGAAGTAGCTGCGGTTTACAGAAAGGGGGAATTTTGGGCCGCAAACTTGCTTTCCACACTTCCTGCCCTGATGGGGCAGGGGGGATGGACTGGGCTCTGGAGGCCAAGAGGGGGTTCCAAAATCAGGGAGGGGCTTTGTGACGTTGGGTGGATCACCCAGCCGCCCTGTGCCTCAGTCTCCTCATCCGTAGGACTAGCAATTACCTCCTGGAGCTGTAGTGAGGCTTAAACGGGGTAAGTGCAAAGCGCTCAACGCAGCCCCTGAAGCGTGGAAGACCTCGGCCTGGAAGCTCATTCATTCAACAGCCCAGCCCGGCTCTTTGCCTCCACCTGCTGCTGTGAGGCTGAAACTCAGGAAAGCCCCGCACCTGGGCGGCTCCCGCGGCAAGTAACTCAGCCCCCACACGCTCGCAGGGAGCCGGCTGCCGGGAGGCCTCATTTCCCTACCAAATTGGCAGGCAAATCTACGCGCCTTGTGCTTCTTTCATAGAAGGAGGGCATCTGAGGTGCTGGCCAGCAGGCCAGGGCCGGGACAGGTAGGGGCCTGGGCACCCTCTGGGCTGCTGAAGGTGGAAGAGTGGCAGGGGAGTTTCCCTGTACTCGTGAGACAAGATCATGTGACCTCCAAACCGTGTTCAGACAGGATGGAAATTTTACGAACACGGGATGAAGCTGACGCGGTGTCGTTGCGTAGACATCTACTGATACGTTCTTTCATTGTGACTTTGCACTTTTCTTATTTTAGATTTTGGAGCCAATACTGGTGTGGCTTTTTATTTCTTGTTTTGTTTTCAGGTCTCATTCCCTTGTCGAATTCCCACTACCTGCCCGTTGTCCCGTAAATAAGACAGAACAGGCTGCGTTTTGCGGGGAGGGTGGCTGGACGGGGTGTCTCTAGGTACCACCTTCCGCCCCAACAGCTCCACAGATGACAAGACTAGCTGGCTCGGTGACATCGTGGGGCCAAAAGAGTCACAGTAGAATTGGTGACTTTCTGGACCCACATCAGACCCCTGCCCCGCTTTTTCTTGCAAAACGACTCAGCTCGAGAATACTGCCCGTTCATCTAGCCATTCATTTATATTTAATGACCTTAAAGAAGGCAATTTGGCATTTTTCTATCACAATTCCCAATGCAAATGTCCTTGGTGCAGTCCCACTTCAAGAATGTGTCCCATGGGTGTACTCACTCTCGTGCCTAGTCAAATCTGCACAAGGTGATCCGGTGCTGCAATGCTAGACATGAAAATACCCTGGAAACAACCCCAATGATCATCGATAGGGCACCAGTTAGTGCAGCCATACAGCGGAAAACTATGCAGCCGTGACAAAAAGCGGCAGCCCCGGCTATACTCATGGAAGAGGCTACAGAACACTGCACAGTGTGCCACCTTTCCATAAGAAAGGGAGGAAAAGAAGAACGTTCATATTTGCTCAGATATGCACACACACACACACCCCCTTTGTTCACCTGACATAGACCTTGGCCTGGCAGGCGCTGTCCCAGGTCCTGGCCCTCTCCTACACAAAGCCTTTGTTTTCTCATGCAAACGCCCAGGTTCCGCTCCTAAAATTATCCAGCCGAGCAGGCCGAGAGAATACCTCATGGAAAGTTCCAGAAACAGAAACACATTTCTTTGTATTTGAATACTTCCAGGACATTGCGCTGGCGGCAGCCACACTCCCGGGGAGACCCCGGCTTCCTCGGCCTCTACGTGCTGGGACCCGCCTGGGAGCCCGGCGAGGCCAGGCACTTGTCAGGAGGGAGTTTTTATACGCGCAAGATAAACCGCCCGGAATCGCAGGGGAAATGGATTGTGCTGAAGAGGCTTAAGGAATGTCTGTGAAGTCACTCCGCGCTTCTTCATCTGCATGTTAAATGGCAAAAGCCAGCGCTGGGTCTATTTACTGTGATTTTGAGGGAAGGATGAGAAAAAGGATGTCTCGAGATGTCTGCGACCACTGTACACGACCTGGAAATCTGTGTGTCTGTTAACGACAGAGCCACAGGATGTGCTGAGCACCAGAGGTCAGGGGAGACAGATGCAACCCGCCGCCCGCCCATCGGCCCCCACACAGAAAATTCTAGCCCTTGTCAGCTCCAGGCTGGGCTTTCCATTCCGACCTGGGCATACCCCTGGCTTCTCTCTGTGGTGGGAAGACCACCTAGCAGTTACGAGCCCGGTGGCGCTCTTCCATGTCCCCTGGCTGGAGTGGACAGCCCACTTTCGAGGCTGGAAATTTTTTACAGAAGTGACATTCCCAGTGGCTGAGCCCCCGGAAACACTTGCCACGTGCGTGACCCTGGGCAGAGAGCGGGGACTGCCGCACTTCACGCTGTCCCCGGGCGGGGCCGGTGGGCGCCCTGATGGGGAAGGAGCTGACCGGCTTGGGGCCACGGGCTGGCCACAGGCCCTTCCCGTTCCTTGGAGTCACGTGCACCGCACAGCCGCCTCAGCGGCTTTATCTCCAGTCGAGGTGGCCACGGTGAAGTCCTAACAGCAGTAATAACGGAAACGGCTGTCAGGCCAGCACCCTCGGCGCCATCGTCACCCCGGCGATGGCCCAGCCTGACCCTTGCGTAACTTCAGACACTGCCTCAGGACTTAACGCCTTCCTAACACAGCGACAGCTCCCCTTCCTGTCCCCGCTTCAGAGATGAAGACACCGAAGCCCAGAAAAGTATCCCGTGGGTGCAGAGCTCCGTGAGCTCTCCCGAGGCCAACGCGCTCGCCTGGCCCGCCGTCCAGACCAAAAACTAGATGCCACCAGCCCCGGCAGCCCCGGTCACCATTCCCTGCCTGGGGGGACCACCGCCTGGCGCATATTGCCCTCTCAGATTTACACAGACCTCCCCTCATCTTAACCACGATGCCATCCCGTAGTCCTCGCAGTGGCCTAGAGACTAGGACATACGTCCCGAGGGAAAGGAGGGGTTAATCAGCACAGAGCGTCACCAGGGTGTAAGTGGCCTCGGGGAGGGAGCACACGTGGGACTCGGGTCCTTCGCCTGGCCGACCGTGGCAGCGCTGTGGGCTTTGCCAAGGCTGGTCTCAGCCGTGAAGAGCACCGCAGGTGGGAGAGAAGGGCCCGTCCAGGGGGCAGCTCATCTGCTGGCTGGAAGCCAGGGCCCCCCGCCCCCGGCTGCACAGGTGACCCTGCCCGCAGGGTCTCCAGCCAGCCAAGGCGCCGCCCCGAAGCATGATAGTGGAGAACCAGCCACCGGCCGAGAGGTGACAATGGGGCTTCTGTGCGCTGCCGGCGGTTGGGGCAGGCGGGGACTCAGGCAAATGAGCAGGGGCACACGGATATAGGGGCGACAGGCCTGGGCTCCGCTTCCACTCCAGAGCGGGCCAAATGGAGGGCAGCCCGAGGCAGCTCGGCCTGGGGAGGGGGCTCGAGGGGGCGGCGGACGGCCAGGCCCTAGCCAAGCTGCAGGAGCTGGCCCTGAGGTGGTTCATGGAGACGCAGGCCCCCCTCATTCTGCAGGACGGAGCCCTGCCCCCCTGGTTCCACGGCTTCATCACCCGCAAGTAAGGCTGCCCCTGGCCACGCGCCCAGCATGGCCCACAGCCCCAAGGCGCCGAGAACACGGTATGGGGACTCTGGGACAAGCCCGGTTCCTGCCCTCTCCCTGGGCTAGGCAGGGACCCCCGGAGGAGGCGGGGGAACAGGCTGGCCCTACCGCGCATTGGCCAGGACTCGGAGGGGCCACAGAGCAGGATGCTTCAGACCAGCTCTGAACAACATGACAGACACCCAGGGGACAGTGTCCCTTACCATCCAGACCCAGCACCGTCAGGCCCAGGCTGGAACTGTTTTAAGCAGGGACAGTCCCAGGAAAACCTGGGTGTACAGGGACCCTGGAAACAAAGGCCAGGATGTGGGGGCAGCGCTCCGATGGGGTGGGTCTCCCAGCTGCCCAGCACTGGCTGAAAGACAAATCCAGCCGGTCACTCGGGCCTCCGGGCACAGCTCCGACCCGCGTAGTCGCGTGGGGCCCGCTGCCCAGAGGCGCCTCGTCTCATTCCTCGCCCTGCGGTCACTACCCCGACAGGCTTGCTCTATGAGTGGGGGCCTCCACGTTTTCACCTCGTGCTGGGCCCTGCCGATCTCACGGCTGGCCTTGCACAGAGGGGGCACCTGCTATTTGGCGAGTAACTGGGTGACGGGGCTGCCCAAGCAGGCGACAGCTGAATTGTCCAGCACGCCTCCAAAACACGTGGCACCAGAATACTAGGCACCGTTTAGAAATGTCCTCAGCGGCCCAGGGCTGAAGGGGACATGCAGGGGGGTGAGGACCTACGAGCCGCCATCATGACCAGGCTGCCGACGGGGATGCTCGTGCAGTGCACACCCCTGAGCAAGGGCCCCACAAACCTAAACACCGCGGCCGTGTGGACCCACCACTGCTGCAGGGCAGCTCAGGAGAGGGGGCGGCCGGGGTCAGCGGCTCTCGTGCCCCTGGTGAGGCTGCCGTGGGGACGGGGGCACCTGTAGCCGCAGGATGCCAGCCCAGCCCCAGACTGTCTTGCGCTGCTCAACTGAGCCCAGGCAGACCGCAGGCCCACCTGAGGTCTGCGGAGGCCTCTGTACAGGCCGGGGGTCTGGCGCCCAAGGACACGACCAGCAAGGCCCCCGAGACCGGTCCAGGTCAGGCGCCAGCTAATGGCCCATCCTCTGCCCAGGCAGACAGAGCGGCTGCTCGAGGACAAAGCCCTTGGCTCCTTCCTCATCCGCCTCAGTGACCGGGCCACCGGCTACATCCTGTCCTACAGGTAAGGGGGGGAGCGCTCTGCGGGGGCCCGGCCGGCTGGGGCTCCCGGGACCAGCCCTGCAGAGAAGCCTGCAGCCCCCACCCCTGCTGGCCGGGGCTCGCCGCACATTTCCTGAGGGGCGCTGGCCACTTCCCGGGATGGAGGCCCCACTGTCAGAGGGGGTCGCCATGAGAGGCTGGGCCCTCCGAGCCCGGCATCAAGGGAAGAGCAGCAGCGAGCTAGGCAGGGCGGGGTGAGGCCGGGGTTCGGGGAGCATCCCCAGTCAGGGGACTGCAGGGGCGCAGATGCAGAGACGCGAGGCCAAGGTGCCGGTGGCTCCTGGGGTGCCCGGCGAGAGTGGGCATGGGAGCTGGACTCCGCCGGCCAGCAGAGGGGGGGATCAGGGCACGGCGGGGGGGACCCTCCCTCTATTCTCGGCAGTTCAGGCTGCAAACGCTTGTGTTGCAGGGGGCGTGACCGCTGCCGACACTTCGTCATCACGCAGCTCCCAGACCGGCGCTACCTCGTCTCAGGGGACACCCGCAGCCACAGCAGCCTGGCCGAGCTGGTGCGGCATTACCAGGACGCGCAGTTTGAGCCCTTTGGGGAGACGCTGGCTGCTCCCTGCCCCCGGGTAGGCACGCCCCTTCCCAGGGCAGGGGTGGCAGGCGGGGGCCGTGTGCCTCTTCCTCTCCATCCACTGCCGCCGGGGCACTCGGCGTAGGGGAGACAGGGGCGAGGCAGAGTCCCCCCCACCCCGCCTCCCCCGTGCTCAGGGACCTGGTGGGCGTGCGTCAGTCCCGTGGCAGGGGGTGCGTGACCACACGCCTGCTGTGCCCCTGCCGCCCACAGCCAGAGGACAATGATCTGTATGACGCCATCATGCTGGGCCTCCACCAGCCCAACCCGGGCCCAGAAAAGCCACCGGCCACGGTGTCCGCCATGGGGGTCGCGGACAGGGCCGCTGGCCCCCGCCCCCCGCCCAAGCCCCAGGTCTCCTTCCTGCCCACGAGGAAGAACCTGGACGGGCGTCCCAGGAACGTGTCGGAGGAGGAGAGCATGGAGGTGAGGGGACGCGGCCGCCAGACCGGGGCGGCCAGTGCTGTGCGCGCCTCAGACTCACCTGTGCCAGGTCTGCCGCTGGCCGCTGGCCGCAGTCCCACCGTGGCTCGGCCTTTGTAGCGGGGTGACTTCGGGGAAGTCCCCTCCTCTCCCTGACCCTCAGTTTACCTTTCCCGTGCGTCCTGCGGGACGTGGATGACAGCATGGATGAGAACGCCGCAAGTCCCTCGTGGACTGTGGAGGGGGTGCCCGTCCGTCCACCCCCAGTCTCTTCCACGCAGCCCACGGGAGGGGCTCGGACGTTTGGTGACCTCGGGTCACTCGCGGTACAGGCAAGAGCTTCGCAGGGAGCCGCTCCAGCGGCTGCGCGGCTTCCCGCTCCCGCGCCTGTCCCACGGCGGGGCCTTTGCCTGGCTGTCCCCGCCACCCGCACGCTCTTCCCAGCCGCTTCACGCTCACAGCACCTCGCTCTGCGTCACTGTCCCCTCAGAATGGCACCCGCACTGCGGGACAGCGCCTCCCCACCTCGCCCTCCCGCGCGCCTCATCATCCCCAACGTCACCTCGGCTGTGTCACACCATGTGGCAGAGCAGGGTCGCCGGCTCCTGGCTGGCGTGTGAACTCCCGCGGGCCGCTCGCCCTCACCACTGAGTCCCCAGATGGCGAGGAGCGCACCTGTGGTGGCCCTGCGTCTGCTGGACAGACACACGATTAGCCTGGGGGGCCGTTCTGAGAGGGGGGAGCAGCGAGCCTGTGGGCTCGGAGGCCCCGAGGGACCAGTGGGCCGCCCCGGAGGCAGCACGGTGACCCTGGCCTCGGAATGCCAAGGAGAGTGTCTTCAGTCCCGCACGGTCACTGGCCGAGCCCTGACGCGCGTGGCTGACCCCGCATGGGATGGTCGGGTAAACCGAGGCCGAGACGCGGGTCTCAGCTCTGCGGAGCTTCAGTTCACCGACGGCCTCTTAGTGGTGACGACCTCCGCGAGGCTCTGTCCCTGTCCCCCCAGGTCCTCATTGGAGTGCCCCCCCTCCCCAAGAGGAGCGCCTCCCTTCTGGACGAGTCTTTTGGAGGCACCAGCAGTGTGGTCTACGCGGACCTGAGGAAGTGGAACCAGACGCGGCTGGGGCGGGGTGCGGAGGGCAGCCAGGCCTGCCACCCAGGCGAGGAGGCCCCGAGGGGCCCCGCCGACGGGGGCCGGAACGGGCCTGCCCTCGCCGCGGGGGTCCCAGGCCGGGACCCTGCGGTGTCTCCCACCTCCTGGGGCCTCCTCCAGCCCCCCAGTTCTGAGGCTCTGGGGCCCTCGGCTGCCACCTGGAGCCAGGGGTCTCCCAAGCTGCGCCACAGGGCCCAGCCCTGCCTCCAGGGCCGTTGTGCAGACACCTACGAGCTGGTCCAGGCGGCAGCTGCGGAGGCGGCCAGGGATGCGGCCTGCCAAGAAGACGGCGCCTATGAGCAGATCCCGGTCCGCTGGGGCGGCCCGGCCCGGCCCTGCCACCCCGGGGCCAGTCTCACATGCAGCGAGCTGTCAGGTCTCCCAGACTGTGACTACGAGGGGACCCCCGAGACCCTGGAGCCCAGGAACGCCTACGAACAAATCCCAGCAGCCAAGAGCAGGGACGCCGGGCGGGCGCGAAAGGTGGGTTCCAGGCCAGTGCCGGCCGGCCCTGAGGGGACGACTGGCCCTAGAAGGGACATGTGGCCCTGGTCGCCGCCCCTGCCCCAAGGCGCCCAGAACATCCCAGCCCTGACAGCTGCTTGGGGGCGGCAGGAGAGGCTGTGGTAGACGTGGGTGAGATGGAGGCTTCTGAGGTCTCTCTCTGCAGCAGACCCGGGCTCCCTGACCCTCCCCGTCCCTCCCGCGTGCACTGCAGGGGGTCTGGCTCTGTCTGACCTGTCAGGGCTCAGCCACGCCTGGGCCACGTGGCTTTGGGCAAGAGTTTCCCTGGCTACTGGAGTTTGGCAGGTTTAGCAGGTAAGACAGGAGCATGTCCCAAGTACTGCGATCGCTTTCCAATTACCCGAAAACTCAGTCAGCCGGGCGTCTCGTTCTCACTTAGCAACGCTGCCGGGACCTGCAGTCAGTCCCTCGTCTGCAGGGTGGCCGGGCCTCAGGCCGTGTCCGGGCGCAGCTACACGTGCTCAGGACACAGCCCAGGAGGCTCCCGCGAACAGAGCTGTCGCGCTGAGGGTTTCTGACAAGGAAGGGGGGAGTGGGGAGCAGAACGGCGGGGGGCGTGCTCTGCGGGCCCCTCCTGCGCCCGAGCCCTCCGCCCAGACCTGGGGCAGGTGAGCAGGAGGGTGCGCCCACGGGGACAGCCCCAGGCCTCGGCACGCGCAGACCTCTCCGGTCTGAACAGCGGAACCTGCCCCCAGCGGCGGGCCCTCACAGGAAGCTCTGACAGCTGTGCCCACACACCCGGGACGGGGCGGCCTCCTGGGACTGTGGGCGGTCGGTCCCAGGAACCGCAGAAGCCGCACCCCGGCGCCGTGGACAGCCCCACCGCACTCCACCGAGGGCGCTACTGCGTCCCAGGGCCCGGCCGGGCCAAGAGCTCGGGGGGTTAGGAGACCCCAGGGCCCTCTGGCGAGGGGAGGGGGCCTGGTGGAAATGCGCCAACCCCCGCCGTGCCGAAGGACCTGTCCAGGGCCCCGGCTCCAGCATCCTCTCCCTCCCCGCAGCCTGACAAGCCCCGGAGGCTGTTCTTTGTGGACAAGAAGCACCGAGCCTGAGCGCCCGGCTTCCAGCAGCCCGGGGTTCGGTCCTCCATCCGGGGACGCCCAGCTCACGGGGAGGCGGCCCCCAGCCCGTCAGACCCCCAGCGTGCGGCACAGCCAGACTCAGAGGGGCCTTCGGGCTGCCTGCTGCCCAGGCTGCGGCCTGTCCCCCAGGGCCTCCCACCCACCCGGGGAAGGAGATCAAGGCCGGAGAGGAGGGGACTCATGCCCTCCGACACCCTGGCCCACCAGGCAGCCTACCTCCGGAGCCCCGAGGGCCCTGCCCAGCTCCAGATGTGGGGACACGCAAGCCATGGGGACACACCTGGTCGATGGCCACCATCAGGCCAGGCTGCTCAGCCCAGACCCCCTTCCTCTGGTCCTTTGTTCTGTCTCATTGGCCCTCTTCCCCGCGTCCCCACCTCCCTGAGTGGGACAGCTTGCTGCCCCCCGCCCACTGCCCCAGGCACGGAGGCAGAGGATGGCCTGATCACCCCAGGTGGACGCGGTGGCCCTTCCTTGCCCCCGCCCCAGGCAGAGCTGGCTCAGTCCCCATGGGCGGGGAGCCCCCCTCAGAGGCCGCTGGGGTTGTCAGGACTGCGTATGGCGACCGGCCTGGGCCTGACACCGGGCGAGCACCCACAAACGTTCACAGGAACTACTGCTGTCGTGGGGGCTGGGGCACAATGCTCGCCTGACCACCTGGGGACAGGCACCAAAATAAGCGAAGGCCCGAGGCAGGAGGCGGTGCTTGACCGGGAGGTGACACCTGCGGTGGGTCCCATGCCCAGGGGGACAGGGACTGGGGAGCATGTCCTAACGCAGCCACACACACAGCATGGGACAGGAAAGGCTTTTACTACCAGGAGTTCACGGGTTTGTGGGCGGCACACACCAGTGAGGGTTCCCCGTGGCGGGGAAGGGCGGGGAGACGGGACAGGGACAGGCAAGGTGCGGAGAAGGATTGCATAGCTTCTTAAAACCCGTTCTCTCTTATCCCACGTTGCCTTGGGCAGCCTGGGAGTCTCTAGCACTGCCACGAGTCAGTACGTCCCACCCCATTAGGTGTTCCTCCTTCCCCTTCCTGGGGGCCATTTCTGATGGGGAGAGGACCGGGGTATGGGGCAGGTCAGGCGACAGAGGACAGGGCTGTGGGGTCTGGGAAGGCCCTGTCCCCACCCTCTTCCCTGCTCCAGGACTTTTTGCTGACAGGGCCAAGGAAACGTCCGTGGGTACAAACCCGGAGGCCGCGGCAGCAGTCCTGAGAGCTTATAGGTCGAGATTAGACAATGAAGCAGGACGGTGGGCTTCTGGGCTCCGCGACCTCAGCAGCGTCCTCAGATCCGAATATGGAAGGTGCTGGAAAGAAAGAGCGAGAGAACGTGAGAGGCCTGGGTTGGGGGTCCAGGGCCTGTCAGGGAAAAGCCAGCCCAGCCCGGCCCTGCCCGGCCTCAACAGCGCTGGGGGGCACAGGACGCAGTCGGCCCGCACCGAGAGAAGGCCATGCCGAGTTCCACCCCAACGTCACCAGAGGTCCCAGGTCTTTGCCCTTGGCCTCCAGGGCACAGGGGACAGCTGGCTGCACAGGGCCCGCGGGCACCTTGTTCTTGGGGGCGGTGACGGCTAAGCCTGCACGGGGTCCCAGGAGGCCAGGACGTGAACTGTGGCCCCCGCGCTCAGCTTCCCTCCCAAGCCGGCCCCCAGAGGCACCTGAGGAAGTCGGGGGCCTTGGCGATCATGTCCTCAAAGTCGGCGAAGCCCAGCTTCCCGTCGCCGTCCAGGTCGGCCTCCTCAATGACCTTGTCGCACACGAGCACCACTTCGTCCTCGTCCAGCTCAGACTTGGTGAGCCGGGCCAGCGTCAGCTCCAAGTCCTCCTTGCAGATGAAGTTGTCGGTGTTGAAGTCTGGGAGGCAGGGGACAGGGACGCTCAGGCCAGGGCCATGTCACCTCCGAGTGGTCACCCGTGTACACCCAGCAGCCTCTCCACGCGCACTCTAGGGACGCCAGCTCCTGGGACACTTCAGCCGTCCCAATCCAAGGCCTCCTGGGAATTTGCCCCTGTCCCCTCGAGAGCTAAGGAAACCCAGGCGAGAGAGGCCGAGGGACCGCGTCGAGGTCAGAGGGCCGCCTGGGGGACCGTGACCAGGCCTGTGTGACCCTAAGGCAGACTTCTCAGCCGCACCATTTCCTCTGGTCCCCAGCCCGACTCGCGGTTGGGGGCGCACAGGCCCCGCAGCGGGTGGCCCCCACGGCCGGCGTCTGAGCGCACAGGGGGCGGCGTGGCTTGGCTCTACTCGGCAGAGGTGCTGGCCCTCGACACAGGCTGGGCACAGCGACGCCACCCTACCTTCCTGCTGCCCGCCTGACCCACGGACCAGGCGGTCACGCGGGAGGGCCCTTCCCATCGGCCCATCCAGCAGACCCCACTCGTCCTCCCGCTTTGGCCCGACACCCCGTCCTGGTTGCAGGGAGCTTCCTAACCGACAGGCCCCGCACTGAGCGCCCTGCCCACTGGCCAAACTCTGACGTGACTGCTCAAGGGAGTGTCGCAGGCTCCAGCTCCTTTAACTCCCAAAACGAGCCTGCTGGGCAGGTGCAGCTGGGACCCCTGCTGCACAGGTGAGACAACCCTGGAAAGGGTGCGCGACCTGCCGGGGGTCACGTCCCTGGGCAGCAACGCACCCCGCCCGTCGGCACTGTGCACGCCCAGGGCAGCATGGGGAGGCTTCGTTGGTGTCCTCGGAGGGGTGCCCAGCCTGCTCCGGGGGAGACTGCGGGCAGGTGGGCTGGCGACATGGGACCTTGGGCCCACTATTGTGAGAGGGCGGGGGTGCAGGAAGGGGCTGGCCCCGTCTCCGAGGCCCCCAGCTGCCCTCCCCGCTCCGCCCCACTCCACATGCCTTTTCTCCGGAGCCAGGCCTCAGGGTCCAGACTAGAGGGGTGGCATGTGGAAGTCAAGGTTTTACGGAGCAGCAGGCACGGTCCGCGGTGGGGGCAGTGCGGGCTCCGTGTGTCTGAGCTGCAGACACACGCGGGTGCACAGATGAGTCTAGACCAAAGTCCCCCCGGAACACGCGCGGCCGCAGCGCGAAAAGCCGCCTGCGGGGCCTGGTGCCCGGCGGTCGACGTGCGGGGACAGGTGTGCCTGTGGCTCCTCTGGTCGAGGACGGGTCCCCGCCCCTCCCCGGGCCTCCGCGTCCCTGTCCGGGACCGTCTGAGGACCAGACTGGGCGGGAGGGAAGCTCTGGTCGGCACAGAACCAGGACTTCGCGGTGCCTGGCGCCCTCTGGCGGCCGGGGAGGGCAATGGCGGACCCAGGGCTGGGTGGGATGGGTGTCCTATGGGGGCCTCAGTGCCTGGCTGAGGCCTCAGCCTGCGCCCCCAGGACGCCCGCGACCCTTTGAGAGCGCAGAGCTGCCCGGCCCCCCTGCAGTCCTGCAGTGGCCCCACACCTGGGCCCCGAGCATCGCTGTCGGGGGCTCTCCTCTTCCATCTGCTCCCGGGACCCCGCAGTATCCGGGGTCGTGACTAGTCACCCAGCTGGACTGACACCCTTGTACTGGGGACGCAGGTGTCCCACCGTCCTCCAGGGCAGAGCCGGCAGAAACCGGATGGCCCCATGGGCCGAGTACCGCCCCCACGCGTCCCGATTACCGTAGATCTTGAAGGCGTAGTTGGCCTTGAGCTCGCGCGGAGCTGACTCGCAGAGCACGGAGAACATGTCCACAAAGTCATTGAAGGTGAGGTTCCCGTCACCGTCCTCGGAGAAAGCCTCCACGATCCGCTCCTTGAAGGGGTTCTCCTGCAGAGAGAGCCACAGCGATTGCCTGGGGACGGGCGGACCGGAGGGCTCCAGGCTTGACAGCTGACGGCCCGTGTGACGCTGGACAAGCGGCCTCATCCCCCAGCCTCAGCTGCCCCACCTGTAAAACGGGAATAACAACTGCACCCGCTTAACCGGGCCGTGAGGGGACGGAGTGAGTTGCCACAGGGAAGGTGTGTGGTGCCAGCGCCCGCAAGAGCTCAGCGTCAGGTCGTCTCCCATTGTCCCTGGATGAGATAAGTGGCAGGAGTCGGAGAGCCCATCACACCCCAGGCCGGCAAACGCCCAGCTCCTGCGAATCTCCTCCATCGGCCACCGACTCTCTCCCTGACCCCAGGCCACCCGGGGCCGTCTCTCCTATCGTCCTCCACCCCACTCTGTGCCCAGCCTGGGCAGCCCGGGAGGCTCAGAGACGACCTTGTGGCTCCCACCCGAGGGCCCGAGACCTTCCAGGGACCCTGAGCCTGCTCACAAGCCCCTGTAAGTCCCGCGCCACGTAGCGGAGGGCATCTGACATGTCATGGGTGAGGCCCTCATGAGAGAAGCCTTCATGTCAAACACGCCTGTGCTTGGAGCGCCAGCGGCAGTGGGCCCCCCCGGGAGCCTGTTAGGGGACAGTCATGGGCCCCCAGACCTTGGAACCCAAGCCGGCATTTTGGCAGGGTCCCCGGATGGCCCCTGTGCACACTGGAGTCGAGGAGGAGAGCTGTGGGCCACCGTGCTGTGACCAGCCATGGCCAGACAAGGTGGGGACACAGAGAGGACCCGAGAAAGCAGATATAGGGCAGTCGAGCACGGGGTCTGGCCATGTGACAAAGGGGCAGGCGGCGGGAGCCGGCCCAGGGCGCCGTGGGCAGGACCGGTCACAGCAGGCCCGCGCGCTGCCGAGGCGAGGAAGCCGAGGCCAGGAGAGGCCGGGTGAGCCCCTCAAGGTCACTCGGCCGCCGGCCCTGCGCAGGGGGCAGCCCGTCCCCCAGCCCGGCCGCCCGCTGCACCTACCCGGAGCTCCGGCATCTGGATGATGAGGCTCATGGGCACGTGGACGATGGGGCTCTTCCTGTAGTCCATGGGGACGAGGTTGGGAGCCAGCTCGTAGAAGCGCGCGTGCAGCCTGCGAGGGGGCGGGGGACGCGTGAGGGGCGGCGGCCCGCGCCCAGCGGCTAAGAGCCCCGCGGGCGGCACCCAGAACGACTGGCCGCCCTGACATAGAGGTGCAAAGTGTCACGACACTACACACTGGGACATCGGGGCCGGGGGGATCGCTTCCAGGAACGCGAGGGTGGATCCGTGCTGGGATCGGTCTGCGGCCACAAAACGTCTCAAGAGGTAAACTGGTCCGACCGACCCGTGAGCTGCTGGCGTGACGGTGAAACGCAGAAAACCGAAACGCCACGTCAAACTAAACGCGTTAGGGGGTGGTGAAACCGTTTTCTTATCTACACAATCTGCCTAAAGAAAAGGAATTTTCAGAAAATTAAAAAAAAAGAGACCCCAATTTTTTGCAAACGCACACACAGGGGAAACCGTGGCATGATGTATAGCGAAACTAGGTTAAATACACCAAGAGGTTAGCAGTCGTCATTTCTGGGGAAGAGGGTTACAGGTCATTTCTCTGTCCTCTCTTGACTGGCTTTTCTCCATTCCCTACAGCCATCACGTGTCCCATGTGGAATAAAAAATTAAGGGTAACTAGAAGCGATGCCACAAAGTGTTTAAAAGGCAGAGCAAGTAAGAGAGGACGAAGTAACACGAACGCTGGGCCGCTTGCTGGCCGGGCCTCTCTGGACTCGGCCCACTCGACAGAGGAGCACAGCCTAACTGGGGGCGGAGGGGGTGGCGTCAGGGCACTGAGCCCTTACCTACGAGAAGGAAGTGGGGGGCTGCTCGCTCGGGGTCAGCCGTGGGGGCGGGGAGGAGGCAGAGGGGAGCGGTCCCTGGCGGTTAACTGGGACGCTGTGACTTGGAATCACTGAGCTGGGCCCCGAGCTGCAAAACAGCTTTCCTGACAACACCCTGGGGTGCTCAGGGTGCAGCTCACCCAGGGGCCCATCCGGGCAGGGACCCACCCGGGTGGGGCCGGCAGCACCAGGGCCCCTCCATCAAGTCCCAGAGCCTGCTGTCCCGGCCCCTTGGCAGTGCCCTTGGGGTGGACATCACGATCCCCATCCATTTCATACAAGAACCGGAGGCTGGGGAGGCTCCGAGCTTGGCCAAGGGCTATAGAGCTGGGAGTGGTGGCGGGCCTGGGGTGCCGACGCCCGGGCAGAGGGGCTCTGCCCCTCATCCTGCCCACCCAGGTGACAGAGAAGAAGAGCAGCCTGGGCAGAGAGGGAGGCTGAGGGACTCTGCCTGCCCCAGCACAGCGCTCAGGGCAGTGACCACCCAGCCCTCGTGGGAAGCTGCGACAGGCTCTCGCCCCAGCCGGCCCAGGGGCCTCTGGGGAAAGTGATCCTGAGACCTGTGACTCTCGGAGCCACCTGATAGCCCGAGCAGGTGCCAGGTGTCCTATTCACCATCTGGCCCTGGGCGCTCAGGCTGCCAACCCCTTCCCCTCCCCATCAGGGCCTACCCCGCCCCCAAAGACAGGAGTCTCTTGGGAAGGGTGAGGGCCTGGTGGAGGCCAGGGCAGTGGGGCGCTGCACACCACACCCCTGTCTTTCAGACCTCCCAGAAGCAGGGGGACATCTGAGCTAGAGCCAGGAGGCCCTGAGGGACCCCCGGTCCAACCATCAGGGACCCTTCCTCTGACAGGTCCCAGGGTGCAGGGAACTAGCAAGGGGCCTGGAGTCAGGGCCCGGGGCTTCAGTCCCTGGCGGCGCACTGGCCCTGCTGCTGAGTCCTATGTGTGAAGTGGGGGTGAAATTAGATTCTCTGTCAGAAGGTGACAGTGAGGGTTAATGGAAACATGCCCGAGGCCACCCACCAGAGCCAGGCCCCTGGCAGAGGGATCCGGGCCTGGGGCTGGGGCCTAGTTCTAAGTTCACGCAGCAGCCTGCACTTGGCTCCTGACACCGACAGTGCTTCTCCACAGCCACCACACAGGGTCCCTGACCCCCACCCCCCGCCCACCCCTCCCAGGCCCCGCTCCAAGGGATGACGGAAGCCACACCTACTTGAGGATGTCTTTCTTATTGAAGAATGTGCAGTCCTGCAGAGAAAACACACAGGGTCAGCTGGTCCTGACTCCTCTTTCTGCAGACCCTTGCAGGGGAGGGGTGGCCCTGGACGGTGCTGGGGGCAGAGGAGTCACGACCATCGACCCTGCCCCGCGCCCCCAGGGACGGCTGTCCAGTGGGTCTAGGAACCATCTCCTGAAGCTTTCGGCCTGGCCCAGGGTGCTGAGCGCAGATGTGGGAGCTGGGAGGGGGCAGAGCTGGGTGCTTCTGATCTGAGGGGCCAGTGGGGTGCCCTGTGGGGTCACCAGGGCAGTGGCTGGGAGGCAACTCAGGAGTGAGGACGAATTGAGCCTCGCGAAGCCGTGTCAGCGTGTCTGAGTGGCCGCGGGCAGCAGCCTCGCGCTCAGAGACCGAGCTCCGGGCACCCAGGGTGGGGAAGATCAGCATCTACCCGGCGTCCGAGGTCACGGGAACGATCAAGGTCACAGCGGGAAGGCAGTGGAGAGACTGCGGGGAGAGCCTGGTGGCATCTGAACAGGGGCAAGGGCGTTAGCCATTTTCAAAGCCACTCTGGTCCCGGCTAGGTGCAGCCCAAGCCGAAAACCACGCCCACTGCCCACAGGCCTGGTCCAGGGGCTCTGAATATCCAGTGTCGTTTAATCGTCCTCACTAGCCTATGGGGACAGCACCGTTGCCCCAGCGTGTAGATGGGAAAACCGAGAAGCAAACTGCAACTCTGTCCCCGGAAACAGCTGTGTGGCAATGGAGATGCGAAATGTGTCTGTTGGAAGAGGGAGAAAGGAAGGAGGGAAGCGGGAGGAGGGAGGGGCGGAGCGAGAAAACTCGGGGACTGTGGCAGGTGTGGGTGGCTGGGGGGGGGCGATGGGAGGGGCCGGCAAGGGAGCAGACCACCAGGTGGCAGGAAACAGGTCTGGCCAGGGCCCTGGCTGTGGACACAGAGGAGGGGTCCCCGGGGGAGCTGAGTCACAGGACGTGTCCTTCAGTGGACGCGTGGCCACTGGATGGCAGCTGAGGGGCTGGGAAACCTGAACCTTCGGAATCGCTGGCCCCTGCGGTGGGGAGGGGGACACGAATGCTGCCATCACTTGGGTAACCTGGGGTTATCTGCAGACACCTGGGCGGGCGGGACGGAGGGAGAGGTGATGCTCTCGGGTTTCACGGCTCCCATTTCTCTCAGCCCGCCAGGCCCGGGGGCCAGCCAGGCTCTGGCCAAGGCTCGAGCCCAACACTGGCGCCAAAGGGGAACCCAGAGCCAGCTGGTCTAAGAGGGCACCAGGCTCCTCACCCCCTCACAGCTACCCCCCACTCCTCAGCAAGGTCCCCCCCTCCCTGGGCCCACCCACCTGCGAGCCTCGCCCAGCTGCGCCCCACGTGGAACGCCACCTGCTGGCCCCTCTGGGCCTGCGCTGTTCCTGAACCTTCTCAGCAAAGCAAGAGCCCCTTCCCTCCTGGTCTCCCACTCCCTTCACTCCCGCCTGCCTCTCACGAGGCCACACTGCGGGCGAGACGCACGCACACACCCTACACATAAAGAGTGAGCCCAGATTCGTGATTCAAATTCTCGGGTGAGCCTGGCCGGGCAGGGTCCGGAACGCTCCTCGGCTCTGTTCACCCCCTGCAGAATGGAGCCAACGACCCAGCTCACCGTGATGTCCCAGGAGTCGACGCTCAGGGCACGAGTCACAGCACCCAGCACACGTGGGTGCTCGCGAGACGTGTCTCCACACGCTCTGGGGCCTCCGCGGGGCTGAGGACCCCGTCGCGGACAGCCGGGGCTTCCCTTCCCCTCTGCCCACATCACAGGCCCCACGCTTCGAGCCCGACACCCCAGCATCACGCTGGCGGCTCTGGAGCCCGCTGGTGTCCCTCCCTCAGCGCGCTCCACACAGGTGACCCATGGCCTGGGCCTCTGCAGGGGGGAGCGGGGCCTGGAAGGACGTGGCCATGGGGGGGGAGCCACCCAGAGCAGAGGCGCGGTGGGGGAGCCTGGCCCGGGGGGCACTGGGGTCTGGTCTGGGCAGGCCCCCGGCTCCTGAGGAAGAGGACCTAGGGGGGTCCGAGGGGCGGCTGCTGGGGACCCGCGGGGGCCGGGAGGGTGGCCGTGAGGGCTGGCGCCCGGGGCAGGGACCCGACGGGTAAGCGAGAGGCCCCCAACCTGAGGCCGCATTTCGGGGCTCACTCCCGAACCAGGGGCCCCAGCTCGGCTCTCCTTACAGAGGGGCCCTACGGCCGCGGCCAGGGGGCGGCCGTCTCCCCGCACAGGACTCTGCAGGGTCGGCCCGGGACGGCTCGCCGTGCAGGCGGAGGCCGGGGAGCGCCCGGGGCCGGCGCTCGGGGTCGGGGCGGGGGCTGCGCGGGCTCGCCTGGTAGTTGTCCAGCTGCTCGTCCGTGAAGATGGTCTGCTTGTTCCCCATGGCGCGCGCCGCTGCGGGGCGGGCGGGGCGGGGCGAACGGGGCGGGGGCGGGCCGCGTGGTGGGCGTGGGGCCCGGCGGTGGGCGGGGCCGGGAAGGGCGGGGCCGGGAAGTGGGCGGGGCCCGTGGCGGGCGGGGCCGGGAAGTGGGCGGGGCCCGTGGCGGGCGGGGCCGCGTGGCGGGCGGGGCGCGGCGCGCGTAGGGCGGGCCGAGGCGGGGCGCACAGAGGGCGGGGCCGAGTGGTGGGCGGGTCGGGGGCGGGCCCGGGGCGCGGTTTGCGAGAAGCGAGGCTGGACGGTGGGCGGTGCTGGGGCGGAACCAGGGCGGTGGGCGGGAGGGGTGGGGCCTTGGCGGGGGGCGGGGCCGCATGGTGGGCGGTGCGCGGAGGGCGGGCCGGGGCGGTGGGCAGGCCGGGGGCGGGCCCGGGGCGCTCTTCGCCGAGAGCGGGGCTGGACGGTGGGCGGGGCTGGGGAGGGGCCGGGAGGGGCCGACGCGGCGTGCGGGGGGTGGGGCCGAGCGGTGGGCGGGCCGGGGAGGGTCGCGCGGAGGGCGCGGCCGGGGAGGGCCGGGGAGGGGCGCGCTTGGAGGGCACCGCCCCCACCTGCGGCGCGGCGCGGCTCCGCCAGGGGGCGCCCGGCCGCCGGCAGAGGGTCGGGCGGGAGCCGCACGGGTTGACTCGCCTAGGCTGAGTGCTCCTACGCAGACAGGAGACTCCAGACCGTTTAAAGGACCTGCTGTGCCACAGGCTGTGCCGAAGGCCGGGTCTTTTCGGGGCTTTTAAGCAAATGTAATCGCCAAGTGCCTTCGGCGCTCCGGCCCCACGGTGTTCTTTCCAACCCCAGGACGGCCAGTGCTACAGGCGCATCTCCTTCTCGCAGGTGAGGTCACTGAGGCTGCAGTGGTGCAGCACCTGGCCCGGGGGCCCACAGCTGGGAAGCGGCAGAACCCGGCTGGACCCCGGCACGGGTCAGCCCCTACCATACCGGACTGAAGAGGAGCCCGGAATTTATGCTTTAAAACAGGTGGTTTGTTGCCTTCACCACTTGGGAGGCTCCACCTCTAGTTTCTGAATTTACTAGGTCTGGGTGGCCAAGAATGTGGGCGTCTACAAGTTCACAGGTGATGTGGACGCTGCTGCCTCGGCCAGCTTTGAGAATCATGGAGAACCCAAGGTCTCAGAGGCCGGCCACACATCCCTCGTTTATATAGGGCCTCAGCCGCAGGAAAGTCAGGATATGTGATGCGAAATTAAGAGAATGTGGAATTTTAAAGCAGAAACATCTTTCGGAAGACTGTCCTCATCTGCACTTCCCCTTTGTCCCATATTGGAGTTGGGGAAACTGAAGCCTTTCCAAACCACACAATCACTTTCACAAAAGCTGTCCCTCTTCCCATCTTAGATCCCACATGCCCATGAAGAGGCCAGTGCTCAGATGCTGCCCTGCACGTCCCTTCACCGTCGCTGATCTCTGTTCCCTTGCATTCCAGCTGCTCCAGGTAGAGGAGCCAGAACCTCTGCAGAGGATGCTTTCAGTCCGGAGTCCCCTGCTCCCATAGGTGATAAATAGAAGCACCCACCTGACTCGAAAACTCCTGTAATAAATCTTTTCTGATGGCTACTGCCAGTGTCCTGAACGAGGCCCTCTCTCCTGAACTGTTACAACGACGCTGTGAGGAAGGTCAAAAGGTACAGTTCCCTCGCTACAGATCAGAAGCCCTGGGCTCAGGCAGTGACTCGCTTAGCGCCGCCCAGCTAGGAAGTGGCAAAGCAAGGCTCAGCCTCATTCTCTGATCCCAAATCTCGTGCCTCCACGGCTCCCGTTGGCCGTGGGCCCTGAGGACAGTGTGTGTGTGTCTGTTTGCAGGGAGGGTGGGCGGAGGGCGTGCCCATTTACTGAATATGGTTGTTCCATGAACGCCTCTTAAGTCTGTCGATTTGGTGTCATGACCCCATTCACGGATGAAGAAGTCATCTCTGAGAGGCGACTCGCCCGAGGCTACGCCGCCGGGAACGCGTGGATTTAGGTCTGGGCCCCGGCTAGGGCAGGGGGACGTGCGCCACCGCTTCTATGCGCGTTGCGAACATGGCACAGCAAGAACCCTGCCCTCCCGGCCTCTGTCTCGGGGAGGCGACAAACAGGCCATCAACCAAGCCCGGCCCGCCAGGAGGTGGGGTGGTGCCACAGAAAACCGAGGCGGGACGCGGGACAGACCCTGGGGAGGAGGGGCTGCCGTTCCAAACGGCGTGGTCAAGACAGCAACAGCCTCCGGGAAAACGGCAATGGAACCGGGGAGACAGCGCCTCACCCCGCTGCGACGGCCGCAACCACAGGGGGGCGGGCAGTCGGCCTGTCGGTGGGTGACCGGCGCCCGGCGGGCGGGCCCGCGCGGCCGCGCTCCTCCTACCCGGTGCGCCAGCGCACGGAGGCGGGGCCGCGGCCGCCCGCGGGGCAGACCCGAACCCGCGGCTTCCGCGTCGCGGCGGACACGTCACCGCGAGGCGGGCGCGGCGATTGGCGGGGGGCGGGCCCTGGGCGGGGCCTGCAGGGGGCGGGGCCGGCGCGGCCGCGCGCCTGCGCACTGGCCGGCGCTGTCGCCGCGGTGAGGGGGACGCGATGGCGGGGCCGGCGTGGATGTCCAAGGTGAGCGCGCGGCGGCCGGGCGGCGATCGCGTGCGCGGGCGGGCCCGACGGGCGGCGGCCAGCGGCGTGTGGGCCGCGCGAGCCCCGGCGGCCGCGCCCGTGGGGCCTGGCATCAAGGTCGAGGGGGGCGCGGCGCCGCTGCCGGCAGCTCCGCAGGCCGCGGCCCCGGCCCCGCGGCGCGCCCGACGGTCCGAGGCCGGGGCTCCCCGCGGCCGCTCGCGGGCCGCCGGCGCTGGGCGGACGGGGTCGCGTGGTGGGCCTCAGGCCGCCTCCCGCCGGACCCGCACCCCGACTCCCCAGGCTGCCTCGCGGCTGCGTCCCCCACCCCGAAAGACACGGGCGCGCGACCGCGCGGGGCGCCCCCTGAAGCCTCGGAGCGGGCGGCCCGCGGCCGCTCCACCTCGTGGGTGGGAATCCGCCGAGCGGAGAGCCGCCGCCTGCCGACAGCGGCGGTGCCGGCACGCAGAGGGCTCGGACCCTCCCTGAGGCGCCCTGGTTCCCGGGTGGCGCGCACCGCTTGAGAGGTCATTCTCAAGGTCACACAGGAAGTCGGTGTCAGGACGGGAGAGGAAACCAGGCGTCTGGGGGTGTTCCCAGTTCTCAGTCCCATTCTGCCTGCTCTGGGCCAAGGTCACGGCCCAGATTATAGGTGCAGGGAACAAGAGGCCCTCCCGGTGCTGGTGAAGAGCCGTGCCTAGAAGCCTACCATGAGCAACTTACCTGTTCCGTGGAATCTGATACTCTTTCTCCTTCGTTTGTGTTTAAAATGAGGTCCCCATGCACTGTTACTTAGGGATAAGGCTCTACCTTGGAGCGTAGGCATCTCCGGTTTAAATCCTGGAGTGGACCGACTGGCTCTGTGACTGCGAGCAGTTTCCTTAACATCTCTGAAGCTCAACATGCCCGTCTGTAAAGCGTCTCTACTTGCTTCAGAGTTGTCTGATGATCACATATGAAAGCACCGAGCACCTGCAGAGGGAATACACACCTGAAGCTTCTCTAGTTATTGACACATTTATCCCACAGTCACCAAACAGATGGTGGCTCTGGGGCATCAGTACCTGTGTAACTTCATGTCATTGTCTAAACCACTGAGTTTACACTTAACACCCAATCTGTGGCAGGTACAAAGCCTTCAGAACAAGGGACTGAAGCAGCACTTCTGATAATCACCGTGCTACTCAGTCAGTTTGTTTTGCCTTTATTGTGGCCTATAAGAAAAAAAAAAACACAGATATTGAGAAAGTGTTGGGTTGTGGATTCAGAAGACAAGGTTCTCCTCTGACACAGATCCCTGTGTGACCTTTGACAATCATTTGACCTCTGTGGGGCCAGTTTTTCCCTTCAGGGATTAGAATAGAAGGTGCCTCACAGACCGGTCATCTGAGGGAAACCCAACATCTGAGCTAAAAAAGTATAGTTTCATTTTACCTTTGACACCTCTGACAGCTTTTATTCATGAAATCAACTTGAGAAGTATTTTGTCCTTAAATTCTCCTAGCAAACGTAAACTGAGTGTTTTGGTTTCCAGATCTGAGGTAGCTTGCCACATTGAGCTCATATGAGAAAATATTCCTGGGAAGTTCCCGAATGTCTCTGCAAACTGGCAGCATTAGCAGCCGTCAGAGTGGCTCTGCCTCTGCCTCTTGCTGCATGTGGTTTAATTCTGCGCATGGCATCTCTCTGTTAATATTAATATAGGTCTCTCGGCTGCTGGGGGCGTTCCACAACCCAAAACAGGTGACCAGAGGTTTTGCTGGTGGTGTGAGTATAATTACGATTTTTATTTTTCCTTTCAGAAGTTTCTCAAGAAAGATGCTCTAACAGATTATTATATTGATTTCCATTTATTTAAAATTAGGGAAAATTGGTCATGCTTATGCTATACATTAATATTATTGGCTAACGTATAAATCGATTAGGTCACATTTAAAAAAGTTATATTACAGCTGGGCTATGCAAGCCTGTCACACTACTATCTTGTTAAGAAGAAGCCTTCTTAAAAATAGATAGAAAGTTCCCTTGAGCCTGTGCCTTTTTTTCACAATCTCATTTTGGTAAGACAGCTTTCTTCAAACCTACTACAAGCTGAGAAAAATTGTTGAGAAGCTTCAAAACCTGCTTTGCATTTTTATTTTGTGAGCTTCCCTAAAAACAGTAGACTGGTCGCCAATTCGAAATGCCTCAGAAGGCCGTGGGGCCCGTCGGCTTGTGCTCTCCCTGCGCAGTCCTAGAGACTGTCCCGTTAGTGGAGCATCGATTTCCCATTGAGTCTGCTGCTTTTAGGATTCCTGGCGTTAGAGTTCTGTGCTTTGAAAGCTGATAACCAGATTTTTAGAGCATTCTAAGACTGGGTCGGTGACTTCCTACGCGGTTTTATTTTACCCCTTCCTACAGAACCTGATTTGTGTTTCATAATTCCCATACCCATATGACGTCTTACTCCATGAGGGATTTCCAAGACCATAGTACTTTTTTTCCATTCATGGTCTGTACTATGGAATAAAGTAGATTTTTCTGGTGGCCTGATGACATCTATTGAGACTAGGTGGGAGAACAGGAAGAAGCCAGAAGGTTCTGGGCTCTGCTCATACAAAGATGCAGAATACGGCCGCACTACAGGCTCAAGACAGTGAAGCGTTTTAAACACGTTCTGAAAGCTAATGAGACCATCACTGCGCTCTGCCATTATTTAATTTTTAGGCCATCCATTAAAAAACGGTTTTCACCTGGTAGGGAGGGGGTTATATTTGAAAGAAGTAACAGGAAAAACTAATTTTAAAAAGATTTCTTCAGTGTACAGAAAAATTCAGAAATAATTAGCCTACCTGCTCAGGGAGTATCACTGGAAGGCAAGGCCAGGGAAACGAATCAGCGATTGAAGGACGCGTAGTGCAGGCAGCTGGAAGAGACCATTGTCTGAACCAAACCTCAGCGGGGGATTGTCCCCAAATTGTGACGTATCATTTCCAAACGGAGAGGGTGTGAACATCATTTTAAGTTATTTGAATCCTCTCATTATTCCTCTTTACACATTTTTATTTCTGCGTTTGAAACGCTGGCTTCGTTGTTTGAAGCCTTTGAAAGAAATGACCGATGTTACATTATAAATAGTCACTCCGAGTGTAACTCAGACTTCGTAGATTTGATCACGTGCTCTTCTTACTGGTTACAAGAAGACTTTGCTGAGCTAATTTCAGTTACATGAGACAGTTTTACAGAGGAACTCAGAAAGATGGAGACCCTCTCGATGGTGAAGTCCCATCTTCTCCGGGGTACGAAACTTTCCGGGGAGAGGAAAGCACACGCCTTCGTGACGAGCCCTCTGAATGTTAGCGAAAGGACACTGTCGAGATTCTTGCTTCCTTTGGTTTTACAGACTTGAATTAATGGGGCCCTTTGGAGCTTTTTCTGGGAAAAAAATCAACTGGGAGTCCACTTAGTAGTTGAGTTTTGTTGTATCTAGAGTATCACCTGAGTTCTTTTCCCTACCTGAACTCCGGTAAAGAGTAGCACAGTGGAGTATCTGGATTCCCACCTCCACTCTGATGAGCTCTTGGGAGGTCGGTCTGTTTTCTTAATGGCATTTGGGTCTTCCTGAGATCCCCCATGGGCTGGATTTCCTTGTCAATGATACTCTCTTTAAACCTTCAAACATCAGTGCTTACTGTCTTCTTTGATGATTTCTCACATTCAGGTACAGACAGTCACTTTAATTCCAGGAGATGGCATCGGCCCAGAAATTTCAGCTGCCGTTATGAAGATTTTTGATGCTGCCAAAGTAAGTGGGCTTGACACACACCTTCAGCGACAACTCAGAGGAACGTTTTCTCACCCGTCGGCGTCTGTGAACTCTTAGGGGGGCCTGTGCACGACTGCATGGGGTCGGAAAGGCCTGTGCTTAATCCTCACGCTTTCGAACAGAGGTGTCCTCTGCTGTCAATGTCAGTGGTGGTGTCAGCCACCGCATTGCCGTCAGCCTCGAGGAAAGCAGTGCCACAGCACTCGTGCGTCTCTGAGCCCTGCCTGGGTTTGAGGCCTCCCAGACCTGCCAAGTCACCTCTCTGCCTCGTTCTGCCTTCTGCCGAAGAGGAGAATACAAGTGACATTTCAAAACCCTGTATAGGCGATTTTGAAAGATTTTTTTTTAAGTTTCTGGCGTAGTATTGTCAAGTGTGAGGTATTATTATTCCAACAGCCCAGCCTTCAACGCACGTAGATATTTTTAAATCCTCTTGACTTGGGAATTTCGGAGACTTTAGACTTCGTTTGATCTGATGCTTTATTATCGCTATTTATAGCTGCTAGGGGTATAACGTGTAAGATTAAATCGGGTTCTTATGACAGTTAGAGGTCGAAGAACAAAATTTATTTGTCTAAACTATACGTAGATTGTTTTTCCTACGTGAGTTACTTATGAAAACTCCTGTAGAAGAAATGACGAACCCGGTCACTCCCTGAGCTGTGAGCACCCTGGGGTCGAGGACCACGTCACCCTGCCCCTTCCTAGTGCACGCTCGGCGTGCTGGGTGCCACGTGGGTGCACAGAAAGGACAACCCTGTGGTTTATACCTTAAAACTGGCCTTCATAATTCACGTTCTATACAACTCACCCTTTAAAATGTACAACTCAGTAGTTTTGTACATTCACGGAGTTGCACAGCTGTCACCACAGTCTAATTTTAGAGCATTTTCGTCACCAGAAGAAACCTCGGACTCATCGGCGGTCACTCCCTGTTCCCCCTGAGGCTCTCACCCCGCCCCACACCAGCCCCGACCTGCTCTCTGCCCCGTGGGTCTGCCTGCTCTGGGCATTTCACGTGAACAGTCTTGTAGTGTGCGGTCCTCGGTCCTTTATGGCCGGCTCCTTTTGCTTGGCGCGATGGCTTCCGTGGGTCGCGCGCTATGGGGGGTTTCTGGGAGCCCCGTTTCCCCTCCCGATGATGCTCTAATTATAGCCTTGTTAAGAGCCGTGATAACAGGAGCGGGCAGGTGGAAGCTAGGAGTCTGAGCAGACGGGGACGGGGCACGCCAGAGGATGACACCTGCCGGGCGTCAGTCACGTTCGGGCTTTGCAGCTCACTGTGCTCTGCTGTGGCATCTAGGCGCCCATCCAGTGGGAGGAGCGGAATGTCACTGCCATTCAAGGGCCCGGAGGGAAGTGGATGATCCCTGCGGAGGCCAAGGAGTCCATGGACAAGAACAAGATGGGCCTCAAAGGTACTCTGAAGTGGCCGTGACGGCACCGCGGGTCTCGCAGCCAGTGCCAGACCCTGGAAACTTAGGCCTTTGAGCTAAATAAGGCAGCCTTTTACGGAGCAGCTGACCCATAGTGAGATGCTTTGTTTTCATGTGGGGACACATTTTCCCCAGTGAGAACGTTAAGTATTATTGGCCAATGTCCAATGAAAGTCCATAGCGACCTTCATCTAGATTTATCTTTCGCATAATTTCTACATTTTATTTGAATCAGTCATGGTTTAGAATAGTGGCGTGTGACAGGTTTAGATTCAGCACCGGCTGTCAACCCAGACAGGCCAGCTCGGCTCTTCCTTGTCCCCTCTTGGCTGGGTGGCTAGCCACGATGGACGCGTTCACTGGAGAGAGCGTCAGACTCAGAAACAGCACCTGTCTGTCCTTTGAGGTGACTTCTGCCCTGCGGTGCAGGTGTCCCTGGGTCGTGAAGCATGCATGTTAGGTCACGGCGCCACCTCACGCCCAGGGAAAGGGCCCTGGCACAGCTCTGATAGAGAAATGAGGGGAATTTTCTAGTCAACCCCGCGTGCTGGTGTTTATGGGAGGGGGCGTCCTGCCATCCGTGTGCTCTGCTTCATTACAGGCCCTTTAAAGACCCCCATAGCGGCTGGCCACCCATCCATGAATTTGTTGCTGCGTAAAACGTTCGACCTCTATGCAAATGTCCGGCCATGTGTCTCGATCGAAGGCTATAAGACCCCTTACCACGATGTGGATATCGTCACCATCCGAGAAAACACAGAAGGGGAGTACAGTGGGATCGAGCACGTGGTACGTGCATTCGAATCCACTCTGTCCATGGTCCGGCTGCTCCCTGCGCACGGGGCAGGCGTCTGGCTTCCCGGGGGCGGTTCACTGGGCCTCTGAGGCGTGGGCCCTAGGTCTCTGGCCCGCGGCGCTCATGGGACGCGGGGGGAATGGGCCCGGGCTGGGGATGCGCCCGCCGCTTGCGTGTGGATGCCGCTCTCATGGGTGGCTCCACCGTGCAGCTGCTGTCCTCGTGAGTGGTGGCGTCCGGCACCTGCACCGTAGGGCCGGGCGGGCAGGGACCCCGTGGGGACGGCCTCTGCAGGGGCGGGCCTCCTGTCTTCCAGATCGTGGACGGCGTCGTGCAGAGCATCAAGCTCATCACCGAGGAGGCGAGCAGGCGCATCGCTGAGTTCGCCTTCGAGTACGCCCGCAACAACCACCGGAGCAACGTCACCGCCGTGCACAAAGCCAACATCATGTGAGTCCCTGCGCGCCCCGGCGCCCGCTGCCTCCGAGAAACCCCTGCAGCCAGGCGGAGGTCGGGTGCCTCTCTCGTCGCCACGTCCCACTCTGTGGGGCGCAGATGGGGGTTCTGGTCCTCGGAGAAGGGAGCTGTGGGCCCCGGAGCCCCAACTGGCCTGCAGTGGCGGGCGTGGGGGTCAGAGCGGTCGGTGCTGGGGGCTGGCACGCGAGGAACCTAGCGGTTCAGAGCCGCATGGCCAGTCTGCTCGAGGCCATCCCCGAATGTCTAAAGCAACGGCCTTCCTCGCCCAGGAACACGTAAAGCTGTACAACCACCTAGTGACTGAGCGAGGTAGCCTTTTAAAGCGACTTCGCCGTTTTCTTACTGATAGGTTGTTTGCTAATTATTGCTGGATAACGCTGCTGCCTAAAAAAACAATTTTGCTCTAATTGAAACCAGGTTCTCTGGCTTCTAGAACCAAAATTTCTTGAATTTCCTTCTCTGATGCTTTTGTTTCTGCAAGTTTTTGCTTTCAGCCATTTTTATTTGACTAAATACAGGCGGATGTCAGATGGGCTTTTTCTGCAAAAATGCAGGGAAGTTGCAGAAAACTGTAAAGATATTAAATTTAATGAGATGTACCTGGACACGGTGTGTTTAAACGTAAGTGTCGCTCCCGCTTACCTGCTCCCTTCGGGCTGCTGCTGCGTCCGTGCGTCTCCGGCTGCTGAACACACAGCGTTTCTTACAGATGGTCCAAGACCCGTCCCAGTTTGACGTGCTTGTCATGCCGAACTTGTATGGCGACATCCTGAGGTGAGTCTGGCTGCATCGTTTTAGCCTGTAGTTTATAAAGGTCTGAAAAAAATAGATTAAAAATCTCCATCCAGTATTATCCAATGGCACATGCTGTAAGATATGAGTTCTGACAGTTGCGGTGCTTGCAGCAGTCACCCGCTGGCTGGGGTGTTCCCACACTTTTGCGCCCCGTTGGCTCTGGGCTCTTGCTCCCTGGCCGTTAGTTCCTTCAGATTTTTCAGATGTTTTACTGGTTGGTCGGGTGATTGAGTTCCTATAGCTAGGAAGGTGGGTAGTCATTTTTTTACAGATTTTCGGTAACTTCGGACACGATTTCAGACTAACAGAAAAGTTGCAAGACTGGCACAGAACTCCTGTGTGCTCGGCACCCACGTTCCCCAAATGTAACCTTTTCCCACATTCGCTGTGTGAGTCCCTCTCTTTTCTCTACACACACATGCACACACGGATGACACAGGCCACGTGGCGATTTTCCGAGTTCGCTGCTGCTTCTGCATTCGTTAGCTGGCGTTCTGTAAGGACAAGCATTTTCTTGTCTCGTGTGTGTCTGTTGTTTATCTGAGCCCATTTAGGACTCAGGGTTTCCCTTTTATGCAGTGGTCATGTCTGTCACTGTCATTCACACGATGCTCCGGTTGCCCCGACTCAGCCGCGGGGCGTCCCTGCGAGCCGGCACTAGCTCCCTGACACTGTCCGATGTTCCAGACTCATCCGGTAGTTTCCAACTTCCCAGGGAGCGGGGGATCCTTTTTCTGGACGATGGTGTTTAACAGTTAAAGTCTCTGTGCCGGGTGAGATGTTGTTTTTCGACTCAACACCCCTGACATGCTTTCTGCCCCCAGTGACCTGTGTGCGGGACTGATTGGAGGTCTCGGGGTGACACCGAGTGGCAACATTGGCGCCAACGGGGTCGCGATCTTCGAGTCGGTGAGGTCCCTGCTGACACCTGAGGCAGAATCTAAGTCTGGGCGGCCTGAGAACGGGGCCTGGTGGGGGGTAGGGTGCGTAACTGTCAGAGCTCTCGCGACTTTCCAGTCCTCCAAAGAAAATGATGCCTCCTGGTTCAGATTTTTACATCAGTTTGCTTTATTTGTTCTGTCCCTCTCATTCATTTTGTATCCTTATTATTTATCCTTTCTCAGTTAAAACGTTTTACCAGAAGTTGACCAAAAGATGGTCAGTCCGTAGTTTTGCAGTTTTTAGAAATTCCTTCCGCCGTTTCTCCACGGCTTTACGGCTAGACGGGGGTGCGGTGAGCCCCGTGTGGCCGCGTGCGGGCGGCTCGCTCCGTGCCGACGGCTGTGCTTCCCCGAGGCAGGTTCACGGCACGGCCCCGGACATCGCTGGCACGGACATGGCCAACCCCACGGCCCTGCTGCTCAGCGCGGTGATGATGCTGCGCCACATGGGGCTGGCCAGCCACGCGGCGAAGATCGAGGCAGCCTGCTTCGCCACCATCAAGGACGGGAAGGTACGGCTGCCTCCCGGGCTGGCCCCTACCCCGCGGCCAGACAGGCAGGATATAAAGTGCACCCTTTTGATCCTTTCGAAAAAGTGTCTGGGTCAGTGCTATGAAGCACCATCACACTGCTGTGACCGTCACCACCACCCATCTCCAGCCCTTTTTTCCTTTTCCTAAATGGAAACCGTCTTCACTAGGCACTGATTTCCCATCTCCTGCCTTCCGTCCCCCCGACACCGGCACGCACCCTTTGCTTTGTCTATGACTTCGACTCCTCTAGGGACCTCCTATAAGCGGGGTCATAGATTTGTCATCTTGCGGCTGGATTTCACGTGGCGTAGTGTTTTCAAGGTTGGCTCCTTTTTCGAAAATTCCGTAATTTGAAATCATTTCTTACATCCAAAACAAAAAGTCCGAGCTTGCTTTTGATAGCCTGGTAGCCATGCTGAAGGGCAAGTGATCATGTCAGTGCTTTATTCTGACACCGTTTGTGAAAGGACAGAGCAGGTGGACGGCGCCTGTGTCACGCGTCACTGGCAGCCCTCTCGTTGTGCGAGGTACGGGGTGCGGGAGAGCAAGGGGCAGTGTGGCTGTCTGGGATCCAGAAGGGGGAGCTGCCAGATCGGGGGCTGCGGAGAGCCTCTCACCTGCAGAAGTTTCAGAGCTGGTGACTTTTAACGTCGCCCAACGTTTAAAGGAGAGCAAACGTCGTAAGCTTTTAAACTGGATGGGCCCTGGGGATTTATGAAACCTCCTGTCTGGTCTGCTCTCGCTCAAGTCCACACCGCAGACATTCTCTTCGGGTCTGTTGTGGGGACAGAGGCCTCTCCCAGGCCTCCTGGGGCAGGCAAGCGGCTGTGGGGAGGCCGCACCCCGCGAAGAGAGGGGCTAATGCAGGGCAGCAGCCCGGGAACTGCCTAGTGGCCTTCTCCCCAGGGGCTCTAAGTTTTACTGTTGCCTTTTCCTTTCCTCAGAGCTTGACAAAAGATTTGGGAGGCAGTGCGAAATGCTCCGACTTCACAGAAGAAATCTGTCGCCGAGTGAAAGACTTAGATTAAGGCTTCTGCAGGAGCTGTCCACGCCAGTCGCTCCGAACAGACCCCGTGGCTGTGTTAGGACACACACCCCGTTCCGTGTGCGCTTGGCTTGCTTGTTTACTGCCCGAGTACACGCTAGATCTGGCCTTTCCGTAAAAATCTGTGCAAAGGGTGCAGGTGCCGTCCCTTGGCCTCCTTTCAAAGGACTTTTTCCAAATGCTCGTTTTGTTCGTTAAATGTCTCCTTGGTTATTTGGTATATATTTTTTGTAAACTCTAAGCAGACTGTATCATTTACCATTGTGAACCATTTTTCAGTTAAAAGTCCTTCCTTAGCTGTAAATATGATACAGAATAAGAGGAAACAGTTAACTTTTTAAAGAAAAGGTTTTCTTTGTTTTATGAAAAATATACTAGAAATAGAACAGTATCAATAGAATGGCACAGATGACATTCTTATCAATGGACGGGCACGAGAGGAGTTTCTCAGGAAAAGGCTCACATCCAAAACTGAGTAAGGCCTATTTCTTAATGACATGGAAAACTAAGACAGATTTGTCCTTCATATGAATTACTGAATATGAATAAAGACTCCGGATCAAAGAAATTTGTAATGAGATGTAACTTTTGTTACTAACATAACTAACATACAGGTAACATTGGCCACAAAGACACAAATGCGTTGTTTGATTGTTACCTTGAGCTTTGCTCATCCCTTGAAGTGTGCTTTTTTGTCACCCGATGCTTGTGAAGCACCGTGCGTGACAACCGGTGAGCACCAGGACTGGCCGGTGAGTGCCGGGACTGGCCGAGACGACGTGGGAGCTGACCACCGTGTGTGGTGACGCTCCTGCAGCATGCGTGTCACACTCCAGCTGACCCTGCCAACAGGCCTGACCCCAGGGCTGTAGATTTTGTCCCTTGGCACCAGGCCCAGCAGACTCCGCCCTGGGGAGGCTTGGCTCGGCATTAACCTTCAGGTACCCTGCCGCACCCCTGCCCATAGCATGATTTTTCTAAATCTTCAGACACTGAGTCTCTATTATATTGAACATTTACCCTTTGGCCCCAAACCAAAGGCAACTCGTGACCTCCCTTGCCCTTTGTGTAATGTCACAAACGCGTGGCTTTGCATAATGTGCCCAGGTCACGGGATTTCTTAGGGACAAATACCCCTGTCTGTCTGCTGCTCTAGGCTTGTATCAGACTCACAACCTCACGTGTATTGTGCTCTGTTTAAGCTGCCGCTTCCTCTGTTTTGTGGGATTGTGCTGATTATAGGGGGCTCGCTAATAAAGAATTCCAAAACTGACTGAGACACACGCTTTCTCTACCTGTTTCCGTCAGGTGCCTCGGGTCAGTGTGGCTCGGCCTGTACTATGAATGGCAGCATCAGGTGTCAGGGCAAGGGGCGCAAGGTGGTGACACCTGCAGAGCTGGCCGCTTGTCTGGAATGCTCCACTTGACTCTCTGGCGCCTTCGCTTATGCCAGGCGCCAGTGGTCACCCACGTGCCTGTCGCACACAGCCCTGTGGGTTAAATACCCAACACTCCCTGGACTGGTTCCACCTGCTCGACAAAAAGAAATCAGGTCCTTGCTGACAGTTCTGTCAAGAAGTTTAATATCCAGATGACACATGAAATGTAAGTAGCAGGTCTATGAAGCGTCATGTCAGCTGGCGAGTGTGAGGAGAGCCCAAAAAAGGAGTGACAGGTCAGCAGATTCCAACCAGGTCCCAGAGTGGGCGAGTGAGTTACAACCGTTGGCTTTCCCTCAGCACACATGGCACCACGAGCCACTCCCCCTCCTCCCCACACGGCCTGCCCGGTGAGCTAGCGCCCGTAAAGTGTGCCGGAACTAAGGCCAAAATCTGTCAGCTGTGTGGGTCTGGAAGGAGAACTAGTCTCCTGTCACGTGAACAAAAAGCAACACAAAACTAGGCACACGCACGCTGCTCAGAACCGTCAGCTTCGCCGGCATGAGACCTAGCGAGTGCAGACGCCCGTGCCATAACTGACCCGAGGCCTAGGGGACCTGCCAGAGTCTGCACACCCAGACCCAAGAGGACGCGGGCCCAGGAACACACCCCGCCACCCGCCGCCTTCCTGAGACGCCGGGGGACCCAGTCACTTGCTCTGCTCTTGGTAGAAGGAGTCGATGATGGCTTTGTACTTCTCCAGGACCGTGAGCCGTTTCAGTTTCATCGTGGGACCTAAAGGAGAGATGAGACGAGTGAAGCCTGGGCTCCGAGACACCCGAGAGGGTGCGAGGTGAGGACCCCGCCACACGCGTGAAGCAGCCGGCCTGAGATGGCCCTCGGCCATCCGTGCTCCTGCCGGGCACCCCTCCCACGGCACAGCGGCCTTGGTCTGAGCGGCCAGCGGAAAACAGAGCGAGTGGCGGTCTGTCACTTCCGAGAAGAGTCACAAGAGGCTGCAGGTCCTCTCACGCACAGTGAAGTGGGAGCCGCGTCCACCTCTCCCTCAACGCGCGCGCCCGTTTCCGATCCTCAGTGTGCGCGTGATCTGTCCTTTGAAAGAACAGGATTCGCGCCACCAGACAATGAGAGACGAGTTGGTCCGGGCTGGCTCTCAGGCCAGCCTCCCTGGGGCTGCAGCTGCTGCGCTGTGGGGACGCGGAGCGGCCTGGGCAGGGGTCCACTGGTTTGGCCGACAGCCACCGGGCGAGCGTGGGAGCAGCCCTCCAGCTCCAGGTGACATTTGCTGTAACCACGGGAGGGGCCCCACGCAGGCCGCCCAGCTAAGCGGCCGGCTTCCTGGCTCACAGAAACTAACACGAAGTGCCGACTGTACTGTGGGGTCACCTGCTACGACACCAGATACGCAAGTCCGTCTGCGTTTCCACTGAGTTCACGCGATGCTGGGCATCCTGCTTTGACCGCCCTGAGGATGCGGGTGCCCTGGGGGGACCTTCCTGCAGGCACCTCGCAGGCCCCGCCACGGCCTCCACCCTCCCACACAGCGCCTGGCAGAGTCGGAGCTGAAGCCCACCTACCCAGCTCTCCGCCCGAGATGGAGAAGTCCCTCTCGAGAACGGCCCACTTCTGGATGTGGTAGGGCCGGGCCGCCGCATTCTTGTTGACCCTCTGGATGCCCTCTTCGATGGCCCGGTACACGGCCTCATCCCTTGTCCCCACGATCTCGGACACCGTGGTGGCCGTGCTGCCCACCCGCTGGCAGAACTTCACGGCCTGCTCGGTCAGGTGGTCAGTTGGGTCAGACGTGTCTGGGTCCAGAATGCACTGAAAAGCAGACCGGGTCAGGGCCGAGCTGGTGACACTGCTGGTGTCAGGGTGGGGCGTCACCATGAGCTCCGGATCCAGGGGGACGAGGCTGTGGCCCCACTGTGCTGAGCCCGGGGTGCTGGACGGGGCAGTGGTCCGAGACAGAAGACCTCAGGCAATGAAATCACAGCTGGGACAGAGACTGTGCCCCGGCTGCATCCACCCCAGAGGCCAAGCACCCACTGAGCTAAGAGGGCAGCAGCACTTTGTGACTCGGCTGTGCCGGGACCCGTGCTGTCAACTGCACCTACGGGGGCAGGAGGCCCTCCCCGGGCACCGGTGGCTCTTCGGCCATCCCGGCCATGTCCTGGCTAGGCATGGCTTCCGCTTGGGCCAGGCCCCAGACACACCTTCAGGGTGAGCAGCATGGACAGGAACTTCCTCTGGTCCCCAATCAGCATGGCGCAGCTGATGATGGGCAGCTCCTTCCTCACAGCATCCTCGATGGGCGCCGGGGACACGTTCTCCCCGCCGGCTGTGATGATGAGTTCTGGGAGGCAAGGCCAGGCCCCACTGAGCCTGGAGCAGTCCTCGGCCGGTGCCCCCGGCAGGAGCCGCGGCAGTACTGTGGGACACTCAGGGAGGCCCAGAGGAGCAGCACCCCCAGAGCCCCTCACTCCTGCTGGGGGGTGGCACTCCCAGAGGACAAATGCTCACCTGGGGCTCCTCCCCACTCGTCCCCCAAGACTCGGCCTGCTCCCACATCTCGGCCACCAGGCCTCAGTGGACTTCCTACCTCACCCCTCAGGTCCCCATGTCACCCCTCACAGCCTCTGCTGAGTGACTACCACCTGTCGCCTACAGAGCACTGACCACGTGTGGGCACCATGCCAAATGCTGTGCGCACAGTAAGTCATTCGGCCCTCACCACAGGCCTGTGACACGGCAGTCTTCTTGTTTTACAGAGAAGGGGCCCAAGGCACAGAGAAGTCAAGCAGCTTGTCCAAGGTCACGGGCAGAGCTAAGTGTAGTGGGGTCCCACAGTCCGTGCTCCTCCCCACCCTGCTAGAAGCCTGTCGCCCTGCTCATACCTTCCCACCGGACACCCTCCCCTTCGCCCTCTGTCAACAGATGGCCTATTCTTCAGGACCAGCTCAGCCACTTCCTTCGCAGAGCGTGTCCAGCTCTGCCCGGCCACACCCGCTCTGCCTCCTCCGAGCCATGCCCACGGTGCCTGTCCCCGGGTCCACTCTTCCACTGGGTGTGTCTGGGCCCTCGACGCTCTCTGAATGATGGCTTATGGCCAGGCCAGGTGGTGCTACACAGCCATCTCGTGAACACGCTGTGAGTGATTTCAGCTGGATTGTGCTCCTGTCCCCAGTTCTGCCTAACTCAACCGAGGTGAGTGGGTCCCATTCCGTGCACAGGTCCTGTGTGGACATGAGGCCCAGAACAGGACGAGACAGTCCATGGCTGTGAGGAGCCCACACTGTAGGAGGCAGTGGGACAGGGAGGCATGGACGAGCCCCCAGCTTCTTTCTCTGTGAAAGCCAAATTCTTCAGGGGGACTTTCTCTGAGGTCTCATGTTTTATTTAGAATCTTGTATCCGGTTTGTGTTCTACTCTACGTCATATCTGAGTTTGCATATAAAAATGTAATATTTATGCCCAAATATTTCGGGGAGATGGTCTCATGTCCCACCTCCTCCATTACTGCTGGGTGACTCTAGACAAGATGCTTAACCTCTCTGGGCATCGTCACCGTAAGTCGCGGTGACAGCTGTATCTCCTCACAGGAGACGAGACCAAAGCAACACCTCTCAAGCTGGTGGCACCCAGGGGCCCACTGCTCGCGGCACGTGTAAACAGTGGTGGTGGTGTCCCATGCACCCGCTGCAACCCCGCACCTTTGAGACGCCCGGTGATATAGAGAAAGCCGTCGGCGTCCAGGCGGCCGATGTCACCAGTGTGCAGCCAGCCGTCGGCGTCGATGGCTTCACGTGTCTTGTCCTCCTTGTTCAGGTAGCCCATGAAGATGTCACGGCCCCACAGGCAGATCTCCCCGGTGCCGTCTGCGTCCTGGTTCACCAGCTTCACGTGGCAGCCGGGCAGTAACTTGCCAGAGCTGGGGGGAGGGGGCCCGAGGAAGGGTTGGAGGAAGCTGCCCCGGAGCAGCTCCCCGCACTAGACCTGGGGTCTCTAACCTCTGTCCTCACCAGTGGGCAGAAGGTGCCCCTCCCAGGCATTTTGTATTTTAACAGGGACCTAGTGTTCAATTCAGGGCCCGTGAAAGGTTCTAGGGTGAATGAACGAACCAGTGAATGAAATCCTGAGGAAAGAAAGCTCGAAGCACTGGCCCAGGCGGGCAGAGTGGGAAGTACTGAAGCACAACACGATTCTTCGACTCACTCCCTAGACTGACCGGCCTCCCTGCCCACCGCAGGGCTGGCTCTGTCCCCCAACTCCCAGCCCAAGTGGAGTTTGAGCCACCAGCAATGCCGGGACACCCTCTAACACACCTCCATCCTGGATGGGGACAAAGGGAGACTCTCCAACAGAACTCTGTCCAGGGGTCCCAGGGCCGTTACGCTGCTTTCGCCCACAGACTCGCGTGACACTGGCAGAGACCGCCTGTACGAGACTGAGGCCTGGCCGGGGAACTAGGCCTCAGACGGGACTGCTGGCATCCGGGGACCCCACGATCCAGGGGCCCAGGCTCTGGGACCCTTTCAGCAGGTGGGCACCCAGGGGCATGGACAAGGGCGCGAAAGCAGCAGGGATCACACCGGGGCCACACCTGTACAGCCGGTAGCTGCTGGGGCTGGATATGAAGTGGGAGCCCGAGCTCTCGCTGAGGCCGTAGCCCGAGTACAAGCAGAGGTTGAGGCCGAGGAAGAAGCGCTCTGCCTCCGCAGTGATGGGCGCGGCTCCGTAGAAGCTCATCTGGCACCTGGCAAAGCCCAGCGCCTGGCGGACCTTGGACAGCACCAGGGCATCCGCCAGTCTGGCTCTGACGGTCTTCGGGGCGCTGGCGAGAGAGGAAGAGCGGGCTACAGAAGGTCAAGGACGCACGCGCGCACCACACTCGCACAGAAGGGTGGGTGCACACTGGCCTGGCCAGTTACCTGTTCCGACTGGTTGGTGCCGATGCTGGACCCGTTGCTAAAGCTTTAAAAATTGGTGCTGCCTATGAACATGCATGTGCACGCGGTGCGCGTGCATGGAGTTGTGTGCAAATATGTCCCGAGCCGGGAAGTGAGACCAACAGATTCGGCCACATACAGACACACAGGCGACAACACAGGCAGCAACACAGATGCGCGCAAGTTTACACACACAGTAATACGTGCAGAAACCTGAAACACACATGGTGTACACTCATGGACACCCGTGAGCCCGTGTGAAGCCCGTGACTGGGTCAGCCACACACGTTCACTTTTCAGGTCTGTGCCAGAGAGGCGTGGGTGCAGACACGCGTACCCGATGCGGTTTCACAGACATGAGTTGTGGAAAATACTTTCAAACCAGAACAGGCCAGATTTATGTCATTCCCACAGCACTGTGTGGGAGTTTAAAAAGCAACAAGGCCGCCAGAGATGCAAGTGGCCACTCGGGAAAGGCTGGGAAAGCCACATATCCGAGGCTCTTTCTCAGCCACCCAACACTGAGGTCAGGGCTGCTTCGTGGCGATGAATGCCCCTTGGAGGGAGCAAGTCAGCTCTCAGTCAGAGCCCAAGGACGGTGACTCCTATGGGGGCTGGGACGAGGACCGGGTGTCAAACCCAGCCGTCATTGGGGCCTCTGCTGATGGGCCGGTCAAGCTGGGACAACCTGGCTTAGTGGACCCCCAGCTGTGGACTGGGGTTGGGACCCAGCGCTGCTGCTTGCCCAGGCCTCCTGCCCTCCGCACCTGCCCGGGCTGGCGAGGTTCTGCTCCAGCATCACCGACATGGCCCACAGCAGCATCCTACGCCGGAGGAAGCCCGACCTGGCCATCGCCTCCTGGATGCGCTCCATGATCTTCTCCCATACCCGAGGCACCGCAATGAAGGACGTCGGCTCCACCTCCCGCAGCGTGTCCATAATGCTCCCCTGCTCACCACCAGAGAGACACAGGCCTGCTGGTCCAGGGCCAGCCAGGGGCGGGTGGCCCTGTCACCAGTCAGCGCGCACACGACACAGCATCCTGCACACAGGTGTGTAGATGGGGGCACACACACCTGCACGCACCATGGCACACAATGTTGGCAGCGACCCAACAGCCATCCACTCTCTGCTTCTCTGCCCACAGAACCCTGACACCATCCAGATGCTTCAGAAGCACCTCGGTTCCCAGTCCTGGGTGGTGACCCCTCTTCAGTCTAACTTAACCGTGATATCCTGTCCCCCCGAGCAGTGGCTGGCTTAGGAGTGGACGTGTGACCCCACCTGGGCCAGTGAGAGGCACAAGGGGGAAAGTGGACTGTGGGGGAGCATCTGGAAAGTTCTTGTCAGAATAAGAGCTCAAAGAGCTGTAGTTGATGAGACGGGTCAGAGGGCAGAGCGGTGGCCAGCTGTGGCGTTACTCTGAGGATGCCCATCCTCAATAGCAGTGGCCCCAGGACACTATCCTGCCTTGACTTTCCTCTAGACATCGTCATCAGCTTCCCTTCCTGTCCAGCCAGTAAGGCTGTGCCGGCTACAGCAGGAAGGGTTCTGACCCCGGCACTCCCCAGAAGCACCTGCAGGGCCCCGAGCACACGCGCACACATACACACACCAGCACGCGCGTGGCGGCCGGGCTCCGACTTGGCACCCATGCGGGCAGAGCGCAGACCAACCTTCAGGGCGTCAGGTTCGGCAAAGCAGACATTAATCCCCCAGTGGATGCCCGTCCACAGGTCGTACATCTGGGCGGCAATGTGGCTGAGGGGCAGGTAGCTGACCACCACGTCCTGTTTGACTTTTGAATGAGGCATGTAGCTGGCCTGGATGCCATACCGTGCCATCCACGTGATCTGGAACGGGCGGGTGGGCCCCTCAGTCTACAGGCCAGAGCATGTCTGTGGCTGCCTGGGGACTTGGCTGTGTCTTTGGGGGATCCCAGGGTGTTCACCCTCCTGGGAAGCCCTGCAGGGAGCTCCCAGGGACAGGCCTCTGCATCCCCTGCTGGGCTGTCTGGACCACAGACTGAGGGGATGTCTGACCCACGCCAGCTCCCTCGGCGGAGGGTCGAAGGAGCGTCCCCAGGGGCTGCCAGCTGTGGCCCACCCACAGTCCACTGCACCCACACCTGGGCACCGGCCCTACATTGTCCTGACTCAGCATCACGCCCTTCGGCAGCCCGGTGGTCCCGGACGTGTAGATCAGCACACAGCACTGGTTGGGCCGCTGCATGTCGATGACATTGTCCAGGTCCTCCTCAGGCACCTGGGCCCCCAGCTCCAGGACTTCCTCCATCTGCGGCCAGTGGAAGAGAGGGGGCCGTGAAGGTCAGCCGGTGGGCCAGGCAGGCCTGGTGGATGCCCCAGGCCCCATGTCCCTACCGTGTATACGCTGGCCATCTTCTCTGGAGGAGGTTCTTGATACATCACCACGGCCTTCAGGTGGGGCAGGGTTTTCCATATCTGTGTCAACAGGAAAAATAAATGGGGTTCACCCAAAAACAAAAACAAAAACAAATAAAAGTCACCTGAGAAGGGTCCCATCTCCAGGTGTCGCTCTGCCAACAGGCACTTTGTGGCAAGGCTGCTGGCACCCTGGTGCTGACCTTTGACCCAGCCGGACACTAGCCCTCATGCACAGCTTTCTCATGAGGACTTTAGAGCAGTAAAGAGGGACAAGTGGGGGTCAGAGAATGGCTCTCTGTTACAGGACAATGAAGCGACTGGGGTTCAGCCCAACACTGACCCAGCCTGCAGTGGGGAAAGGGGCATCTGCAGATGAGACAGGTGTGTGGGGGTAAACAGAACTCCGCTGTCCCACTGAGTTGCGGAGGCAGATCGAAGTTCGGGAAAGCCGAGGTGGTGGATTCTGTGGGACAGACACTGGGGAGGGGAGAACCAGAGGAAAAAGCATTCTAGAAACCTCTTTAGGGAACCTCTTCAGTCTTTGGCTGAAGACCAAGCTGCACAAGCACAGGGCAAAGCTCGGGAAGTGCAAGGAAGGACGATGATGGGGCCAGTGACAGACAAGGGCTCCTGCGTGGCCAGGGCTGCTGACAGCTCTGATGGCCGGAGTAGCTGGGCCTCACTAGGCATCAGGCAGAGGCCCCAAGGGTCAGGTCTCAGTGGGGGAGCTAAATTAGCCTTAGAGTGAAGGCTGTCGAAACCTGCCCCACAATGCATCCAACACGAGGAGAACGCATCTCACCCTCCGGTACCCACAGTGTCTCTCTTTCTAGTCGCCCACACGCTGCCTGTGGCACTATCTCTCAAGTGTCTTCGTTCAGAACAAAGCCCCACCTTTTGGTCCTCCAGCCACAGACCCGTGTGGTCCCCACCGGCAGCATCGGTGTCACCAGGGAGCCTGTTAGAAAAGCAGACCCACAGGCCCCAGACATGGGGTGCTGGAAGGGAAATGTGGGCTCTCTGGTAAAAAAGCTTCAAAATAAAGTTCGGAGAGAAAAAAAGCCCAGAAGAACAGTGACACGTGGGATAATACTAACAAGCCTATCATACATGTAATTGAAGTCCCCAGAAATTTTTTTAATTGAAAAAAAAAAGAGAAATTTCCAAATTTCATTATAACTATAAATCTACCAGTCAAAACTCTCGATGAATCCCGAGCAGGGTAATCTCAGAGAAAACCACATGAAGACACGACAACATGATCAAGTTGCTGGAAACCAGTGAAAAGAAAAAAAAATTTTAGGAGCCGTCAGAGAAACAAGATAGACCATGGGGAGAAGAAGAAAGATAAGAAACCAGACTTGTTAGAAACTAAGTAAAGGCTCAACCGTGGCGTGGAAGCTTTAAAGTGCTGAAGGAAAAAAAGAAAGCCCGGCAACCCAGAATTTTAAACCAAAAGAAAGTATCTTTCAAAAAACGAAGGCATAAACACGTTTTCAGACACAGAGAAGCTGTAGAAACGAGCCTGAAGAAAGCTCTGAAGGCAGGACGAACCAAACGAAAACGCAGACCCACGTCAAAGAACCAAGAATGCCAGAAATGACAAATATGGGCTCAGTGTCAAAGACACTCCCGCCCCCCGCTTTTAAACGATATTTGATCTTTTAAAAAATAACGCACCTAGGGTTTACAACCTATGACACTGCAGGTTATAATGGTAAAACGGATGACGAAGGGTGGGAGGCGGCGGCAGTAGCTTAGAAACGCAACTATGAACCCGAGAGCAAACACGAGAGGGGCTGCTCCCTAGCCGGGGGAGAGAGAACGGAGTACCAAAACACCCACTGCAGATGGAGTCAGAAAAGAGGAGGAAGGAAGAACCGAGAACCGAGGAACAGGTGGGACAAACGAGAAGCAGCCCACCGGCAGTCTCATAGTCAATTTTGTCAGGCCGGATAAAACGGCAAGGCCCAGGGACACGCCGTCTGCGAGAAACCGGCTCCAAGTATAAGGACACGGGCAGGTAAAAGTAAAACCACGCAAAGATGGGTCCCCCGCAACCGCTAATCCTGCGAGACCTGCAGGGGCAATGTTCACTTGAGACGGGGTCGCTCCGGAACAGGAACCGTTACCAAGGCTACAGAGGGCCACTGACGATGAAGGGGTTGACGCCTCAAGAGGAGGTCACTAAACGTGCGTGTGCACGACGGAGTTCAGAACACAGGAGGCGAACCGGACAGAGCTGAGAGGCAGAACACGACCGCGACAGGAGATGCCGGTACTCCCTTGCTCAGTGTTTGAAGGGACGGGGAGACAGAAAACCAACCAGGCCGGCGCAGCAAAGCAAATCGCCATCTTTTTGCTGGCGGAGGCCCTGCCCTCAACGTGCCGCAACCGCAGCATCCCGGAGGCGTGACACAGCGACGTGCCCCGCACGAGGCGCGCCTGCGGACCGGTACTGACGACCACACCTGCTCTGTAGCCAACAGCTTCGGGTAGCACAGAGCCCAGGTGCTGCTGCTGCTCCGAGAACCGAGCTTTGCAGTCGCTCTCAATCGGTTAAGTCCGGCAGAGGGTCATCAACGGAGAAAGGCTGACGGGGCGTCACCGTGCACGAGCACGTGGCCACCTAAACCCACTGATGAGTTTCAGCATCTCTGCAGGAGCCCCCCCCGCCCGCACACACACACGCAGCACCGGGCCCGGGAGATGCAATCTCAAGTCAACAGCGCCGCCTACTGGGCGTTCTTGCGCCCCAATTTATTTTCTGCCCCAAAACGTTCAGTTTGAAATACGTGAAGCCGCCGACAACAGGAAGTGCAGGGGTTGGAGGAACAAGCCGGCCCACGGCAGTGAGAGGCGGCGGGCAGATGAACCCCGAGTGTGGGAGGACGTTCAGGAGGCTGAACCTAGTTTCTGGAGGGTCTCGCACTCGAGCCTGGGTCACACTACGAGGGCGGGTAGCATGTTAAATGCCTGGGGCCCACACTTCCTTCCAGTGCCCCGCGTTTGGGGCCTGAGGGTCTGCTTTTCTAACAAGCTCCCTGGTGACACTGATGTGGGGACCACACGGGTCTGTGGCTGGAGGATCAAAAGGTGGGGCTTTGTTCTGAACTAGGACACTTGAGAGACAGAGCCACAGGCAGCGTGTGGGCGACTAGAAAGAGAGACACCGTGGGTAACAGAGGGTGAGATGCGTTCTCCTCGTGTTGGATGCGACCAAGTCACTGTGATTATTTAAGGAAAAATGTACTGTTTTTTCGAGGTGCATTTTGCAATCTTCGGGGATGGAAATGGTGATGTCAGACATTTGCCTTCAAATACTCCATCCAGCAAAATGATGAATCGATGAATGCGTGTGATGAAACAACATGGACGATCATTAAATCTGGGTGATCGCTGTTTCGGGGTCCACTGTGTGTCTCTATTTTTGTTTGGAAACTTTCACAACACAAATTGAATTAGCGTAATTACCTAGAGTGGACATTTTCTAACTCTGGGCCTCAGTTTCTTCAGTTGCAAATGGGGGGGTCGTATCACTTGTAAGATTCTTAATCTTTCAACAGGAAATGAAATGGGACGTTTCTCCCAGAGTTAATCTTTCCAGTAAACCTAGGTAAGTGTTCTTCCCTCTTTTCTTTGGAAAAAAAGGCTGTCTTCCTCGAATCCTGATAATTGCCACAAACTGGTGACTCACATCCTCTGGCTATTGATAAAGGTCATCAGCCCATTGTTAGTAGAAATGGTGCTAAGCCAGACAGGAAAGGGGACTCTAGGCCGAAGGTCTTATTTACTCTTTTAAGAAATGTATTAACCGTTTCCCTTTACTCACTAAATCGGCAAATCGATGATAGAAATTAACAGATATGTGATTTACATAACCAGTTTGTATCTTTTCCTTGTAGAGGGTCTGAGGTGGCACTTCAGCAGGAAACCCAAGGCCCCACCCTGACTGAGGCAGAAAGGGAAAGAGTTCCATGGAACCCCTGCAGACAGGGAAAACCGCCATTCTCAGCAGGAAGCAGATGCGGAGGAAGAGGCCTTCCCACCTCAGCATCCATACTCACAATAAGGGGGTTCGTGGTTCTTAGAGAAGGGACAGGAAAGTCAGTTAGGGCTTTCAGGTCTGCCTGCAAGGACACTGAGGTCATCCTGTCCTAGAAGGGACGCAGCGCTGTGGCTGGGAGCCTCCTAATCCGCCCACAATTAAGCAAGCCAGAGGCATTTTTTTAACTCTCACAGAGAAACCCGTAGGCAGAGAATTAGGTCCCAGTGCAAGCCAGCCACTCGTACCTGCACCTGCGCAATGAAGAGCCCAACGACCTTCAACTCACCTGAGCCTCATTATAATAGATTAGAACAAGATGCCCGGAAGTTCGTTAATATCATTATAACAGACTGAATTCTGGGAACAGACACGCGCAGAAAGCGAAATGATGAATCACTGAGTCCTGTCAATCTCAGCTGTCAATCAAGGAAGCTCAATCCTCTAAAGAAAATGTAACCGCCCACAGCAAATAGGGATAAAAACCGCAGCGGCTGTGTCACCAGGCCTTTGAGCCACGCTTCTCTTGCCCAGGCCCGCTACGGCGTCTGGAAGTGGACTTTCCCTTCTAATAAGACTTTCCTTGTCTACTGTTTCACCGTCTTGCTCGATTCTTTGTTCAAGACATCAAGAACCTGGACAATGTGCCGGGAGAGGACCCCGCTCTCCGGTAACAGATCAAATCAAATCCGTGGGGAGCAGCTGTCTCCCCGAATCCCGCAGGGGCTTTCCACAGCCCTGCCCCATTTCTGGCGCCAGGGGCACGGTGCTGGGGGGCAGGGGCTGCCCCAGCGGGACAGGGCCTACGAAGCTGCCACCCCTGGTGAACCCTACAGACCACCGAGGGTGCTCAGCAGGCCTGTCCCCTCTCTGTGCAGCAGAGGACCTGGTGCTTAGGGTGGGGAGGCAAAACGAGCAGGTGCACAGCGCCCGTGAGAAGAGGGTTCCAGAATAACCGCAGAAGGCCATCGGGGGGAGCAGACACGGGCCAGGTCTGGCCTGCGGCCCAGAGCCTGTGGGCAGCACGGGCTCAGGGGCGTCCCCAGGCTGCAGTTCGCTAGTGGGGTGTGTCAGTGCATGGTGCACATGGGGACAGCTTGATGGGAATAGGTCTTCCTCACGTCAGGAAGCATGAAGCCCCAGAAAGACCAAGCAGCCTGGGAGGTGCCCGAGCGCCTGCTGCATCCTCACTCTGTGGAAGAGCTGCACGTGCCTGGGGTGGCCCGCCTTTGCCCCACCCCTGCCCGGAGTCACACTGGAGGGCTCACAGTGCCAGGGCCCTGAGCCACACTCAGCGCACACAACTGTGTCCCCTGCAGAGGACCCCACAGCGGGCACCTGCCCTGAAAGGGACCTGCGGGAGGCAGAGGTGTGGCTGGGAGCTCTGGCCCAGGCCATGTCACACACTCATAGCCGACGTGGGGCATGTCTCCCGGGCTTTCAGGCCTCCGGGTTCTGACAGGCTAATGGGCAGAAAGCCGTGGCCTTGCCTGCTCCGGGCCAGTGCACGGGGCCTGCTGCAGAGGGCGCGGGGGGTCCTCTCCATGGTGGAGGTCGTGAGCACGCCCTGCTTAACGCCCGCTCCCCATGCCCTCGCCCGAACCTGCAGGATCTTTGCCAGCTGCTTCTGCGAGTCCACCACGATGATGTTGGCGCGGCAGTCGTGGGCGATGTACTGGCAGGCCTCGGGGGAGCTGGTCGTATAGATGCCCGTGGAAACGCCACTGCAGGAGACCGGGGCTTCGTGTCCAGGAGCAGACAGCCACCCCGTCGGCTCATCCCCAGCCCCAGGGAACCCCCACTGCTGGACACTCAGGGCTCCCACAGGGGCTCAGCACAGCCGCCCCCCACCCTGCAGCAGAGGGGGCCAGGGAAGAGAGAGGATGCTGGGGAGTGGGTGTCACCTCTAAGAAGAAACAGTGACCCCCCCGGCTCCCTGGAGACTGCCCCTCCCCCAGCCACTCACCCTGCAAACACGGTGCCCACTGCCGAGAAGAACCACTCGGGGGAGTTGAAGCCAATGATGGCCACGCTGTGGGCCCACTCCAGGCCGAGCTTGACAAGGAAGACAGGTCCGGTCAGCAGCCAGTGGGGGTGTGAACACCCCCTCCCAGGCCCCACCCGGTGGAGGAGTCAGCCCCTCAGCCCAGCAGCCGGCTTCCAGCCCACCTGGGGGTGACCCCAAATGGAAAGCTCCCGTCAGGTGCCTGGCACCTGACAAGAGCTCGGCAAACGCCAAGCCCTCAGTGCCAGGGTCACCAGGTGGAAAGTTGGGAGGGGGCCGTGAGGGCCCAGACCCGCAGGCAGCCCAGGGAGGGCCCTCACCTTCAGGAAGCCCTTGGCGGCCCGGCGGGCCAGCAGGTAGTACTGGGAGAAGGAGATGTGCTCCCACACGCCCTGGCGCTTGAAGCTCAGTGCGTGGAGGCCCCCGTGTTCGTCCAGGGTCCTGCAGAACATCTGGTGCAGGGTGTAGGGGGGCCACAGCGTGCTGCCGCGGTCCACACGCAGGCGGACCCGCCCATCCATTCGAGTCGTCCACAGCGCCTCCTCTGCAGGATGGGGACATCACAGCTGGGGTCATGCAGCTCAGGACTGTCCCCAGAGAGCCCCAGGTCCCGCCCTGGGCAGAGCGCCCTGCCTGTGCTCTCAACAAGGCCTTGGGCTGGCAGAAGAGCCAGGGGCGGTGGGCCGGGGACTGGGTGAGCAGATCCTGCCAGAGGGGGAAGTCAGGCAGCCTGAGGGGTGGGAACAGCTCTAGGGGAGGTGCAGCCTTGGGGACTGCTGCGGCCTTTCTGGCCTTTGTCCCAGGTGGAATTTACCCCAGGCGGGGTGGTGAGTGGTATGTGGTTTCTGCTCCCTCAGAAAAGCAAAAAAGTCAGATCTCAGGGTGCCTTCAGCGGCTCCACCCTTCTTCTGTCTGCTGAGAAAGGGTTAGGGATGAAACCGAGGTGAGAGAAGATCAAAACACCTAAACAGCCACCATGGCAGGAAAGTCCCTCCTCCCAGGGACGTCCTTAGTTTTAAAGATGGGGCAGCGGCAGCTCAGAGAGGCTCAGTCACTGTCCCGAGGTCACACAGCGGGAGTGTGTGCCGGATGCCACAGCTCACACGTGGGACACTATCCTGGGGCACCACCCAGCCTCCAGGATCAGGTCCCCTGTGTGTGGTAGGTGGGGACAGAGAGCCACCGCTTAGTTGGTGAGGCTCTGGGGAAGCCGTGCAAACTCTGCGTCTGCTTCCGGGGGGCAGGGGAGGCCGTTCTCAGGGAGACGGGGCCTCGTGCAGGATAGAGCCTTGGTCGGGGCTGGTGCTCAATGATGCGTGTGTTCGTTCTTCCTCCTTTTTCCGGGTTCTCCAGTGTTTGCAAAGGAGGCTTGGGTGACTGGTCTGGACTTGTTAGCCCATGAGACTTCCCTAGGTGGTCACTCTGAGATGACCGGTGGAGTGTGTGTGTGTGGGGGGGGGGGGCGGGTGTCAGGGAAGGCAGCAGGGGCTGCTCTGCCACCTGCTGGCCGGACCCACGCTGACAGGAAAAGGCCCCACCTTGGCAGCCGTCTGTCTCCAAGTGGCATCAACAGGGCGCCCTGTGCCCAGTGGGCAGATGGATGACCTTGTCCCTCCTCTGTGACACTCTTAGGTGGGATGCTGACCCCGAGGTTGGCAGAGAAAGATAAAGGGGCTGGAACAGGAGTGGGGGACAAGGGGACAGGGGGAGGGCACATATGAGCATCCCCGTGGGGATGCAAGTTGGGGCAGAGAGGAGGCTGAGACTGCAGAGGCCAAGGCCACGCTGGCCAGGCCAAGCCACTGCGGACGCCCAGCACCCTCTGGGGGAAGTGTGAGCCGAGGGCTGCCGCCAGCCGCCCCACTCACTGCTCAGGCGTCTCTACGCCCCTTCCCTGTGTCCTGGGACCCCCGTCTGGGAGGCCCCAGTGAGTGGTCTCCTCAGCCTCCAGCCCCTGCATTCTGCAAAAGTCTCACCAATGGGCAGAGCATGGCCAAGACGACAGGGCAGCCTGGTTCAAACCCGGCCGCCCCGCTGCCCAACCTCCCCCTCCCAGCCCCATTTAATCCCCTCAAAGCGCGAGGGGCTGGGGGATGAGGGGGCGCTGTAGCCCTGGCACCGTGGTGGCGGGGACGTAAAATGACGACGTCAGAAAAGCGGGATATAAATCTACCATGCGACCCAGCCATTCCAACTCCTGGGTATCGACCCAAGAGAAATGACGACTCATGTCCCCACAAAGACCTGCACATGAACGTTCATCGCAGCTGGCTTGGAAGCGCCAAGCGGAAACCAGCAAACCTTCGGTAGCTGGAAACCAAACGAACTGTGGGCGCTCCACGCACTGGACGTCCTTCGGCTCTCAAAAGGGACAAAGCGCCGATGGCGGCCGCGCACAGTGAAGCCCAAATGCAAGTTCTGGAAAAAGAGGCCAGAAGCAGGGCCACACGGCGTCCGGAGCAGAGCCGGGACTACCTGGGGCCAGGGAGGGGCTGGGGTGCACCCGGGCGCTCAGGGTCCTCCGGGGGGACTGAACTGCTATAAAACCGCACCGTGGCGACGTTCGCGCAACTACAAACTTGCTCAAGATCACCGTGTCGCCCACTGGACGTGTCAATCCGCTGGCATGTAAATTACACCTCGACGAAAGCGCTTCGGTGAGTGGGGGAGCGCCGGGCCGCTCAGAGGGAAGGCTCTCGTGGACGGCTGACTTCAACACTGACCGGCTTTTTAGGAAATCACAGAACGCTACATCCTTGTTCTAAGAAATCCAAAGCAAGTTAGAAGTATCTGATTAAAGAAAAGAGAAAGGCCCTCCTGAACCCTACCTCTCCAACGTCACCACGGGGCACTGGTGTACGTCACGTCACGCGGACAGAAAGGTACGTACAAGGAGCCAGGTTTATTTCGTTGCTGTGCTTGGTAGTTTTTATCAAAAGGTGGGGGGAAAGGATCACGTCACTGCTGTATTGAGGTTGGCAAATCCCAAATGCCCCTGGGGCCAGGTGGGTAACACACCCGCATCGTAATAGATAATGATAACGAAAATGCGTGAGCGACGTGCCCCGTGCCCCGGGACGAAACACGCTCCCTGCCGTTTTCCTCGAGACACCCTCCTCCTGCAGTCCACCCTCTGTTTCTCTGCTTTTGATCAAGAGAAGAAATAGGGCATGGTTTCACTAAAAAAAAGGAAAAAAAAGCCACCACATAGGGCAGCGATCACTGCACCCACCCAAGCCCAGCTCTGGGAGGCGACGGAGCGGTGGCGGCTGTGGGGGACACAGCCGCACAGCTCGTCCAAGGTGGTGGCCGCAGCTCTGGGCTTTGGCGCCCGCACAGAATGGAAACCAAGCGCTCCCTGAAATCTGGGTGTCTGTGTCATTACCTGACCTTTAATTTCTGCCTCATGCTCAAAAGAGTATTATGTGGGCCAGACCAAGCATTGCCCTTAGCCAATCATCCGCCTTTGGCTTTTGTGACATTAATGTTTCTCGCTCTCCCTCTCTCCTTTCCCGTGTGTGCGTGTGTGCGTGGATGGCTGCGTAATACTTCATTATTTGGCCGGACCACAATATGCTCAAATGCTTCCCAGTTGAAAGATACTCAGAAGATTCCAGCTGTTGGCCCGTGTTCCGGGCTTTCCAAAGGATGAATTTCTAGAACTGGGTTTACTGAATCAGGAAAAAAATCCTTTAAAATTTTGGTAGACAATTTCTTCCCTCCCACTAAGTCGCTCCAACCAGGCTGGGGGCCCTCGAAGGCAGGGTTGACTGCTCTCTGGTTCCCCAGCGCAGAAGCTGCCCAGAGCGGAGGTCGGGGGTCTTCAGGGAAGAACAAGTTAGCCTGTCCTGTGCCAACCCCAGGGAGGCACGGCCCACAGAGCAGAGGCCTTCTCAAGGGGGCCAGGCCAGTCTGAACCCATCCTGCGTGGACACCTTGCCCCTGCGGGCTGGGCCTGAGACCCCATGACGCCTGCAGTCACCAGCTGCCTTGATGGGGCTGCCCTTCTCCGGGAAGCCTGAGACCCTGCTGGGCTCCTGGCCCCCACTCCAGCTACAAGTTGCCCAGTGGGTACAAGGGTCTCCTGGCAATGTGGGCAAGGGGCAAGTCCCTGGTGGGGCGCCCCCGCACCGCCCCCCACGGTCCTCTGCCCTCCCCTGCTCCAGCCGGGTTCACTCTCAGCCTAGAAAGGTCTAGAAAGAAAAATGTCTCCTGGGCTGGCACAAGGCTGCCTTTGTGTGGACGTCAGATGCCCACAGCTCTGAGGCCACGCTAAGCGGGCTGCCCCCTGGGCGTACAGCCACGTGGGGGCCAGACTTCAAGGCCGCTCCAGCTTCGTGGGAACTTGGGGACACCTGATTCCTGAGGCGAGGCTCCAGGGACAGCTCCCTCTGAGCCACCCAGAGGGGCTGGCAGCTCAGCAGCCGAGAGGCAGGGCCTGGGGGGGCCCCACTGTGTGCGGTGCCAGCTAGGCCCACGGAGATGCTCTGGCCAGCTAAAAGCTCCACAAATGGGCTGTGTGGCTCTGACACACTCACCGAAGCTCTCTGAGCTCGGTCTCCCCGGAGAAATGAGAATGATACAAGCACCTACCCTACCACTGCGACGAAGGTGAAAATGCAAGAAGGCAGGTCTGCCTCAGCACAGAGCCTGCCACAGGTCAGGGGAAGGTGTGAGGGGGAAGAGGACTTAACCGGTTCTTAACTGGTTCTTAATCCCTAAGGGCCCCTCCCAGCAGCCTTTGCTGCGGTTACCCCTTCTGACCCCAGAAAGTTCTCTGTGGAAGGGCAGCTTTGGACATCTCCTGTGGCTGCTCCAGTCCCCTCCCCCGTACAGAGCACGGAGCCAAGAGCAGCTGGGGAGCTGCAGAGATAAGGGGTTCTGAGCCATGGGGCCAGGCCGGCCCACTGCGGGTGCCTGGTCAACAGAGGTGTACCCTAGCGGCTGCCCCTCACCCCCAGGGATGCCACGGCTGCATGAAGCGTGTGCAAACCGCACACAGGCCTGTGGGAGCCGGGGGGCCTTCTCAGCACCGCCTCGGGCACTGCCTGGGGACCCTTGGGGCATCTGCTCTGGGGGCCTGCTGACAGCCGTGGTGCCAAGAAGCCCCCGTAAGCCCTCTCAGACCCTCCCTCCTCGTCACCCGCCGTAGATGCCGCACTTCCGCGGCAGACCTCCCTGCTCAGACCCAGGCCCAGAAGGGTTTGAGGGTCTGAGCCCACCCTGGGAACCAGCAGGCCTTCCCTCCTCGGCCATGTGTGCCCTCAGACTGGGGGTTCTCAGAGGGCGGGCGGGAAGGAGGCTTGTCTACTTCGGTATCCCAGCAGCCCCGCTCTGCCACAGGACAGGGGTCCAGGGCTATTCCCAGCAGCTTCCCTAAGTCCCGATTAACCGCCACCACCGCAGATGCCTGCCGCGTCACCCCCTCATTAAACCCAGTGCCCCGGCCCAGCCTCGCCCCTTCCCAGCCCTACCCCCTCATTTGAAACCCACCCATTTCACGGCTCCACTGGGGTACTTCAGATTAAGCAACTGAGGCCATGGGGCTGGGACCATGTGCTCGTCCCAGCGGACACCTGACGCCTTCCTGGGGCTCCACTGGCTCCTGTCCTGCCTGAGTGGCCACCACCATGGCCAGGCTGCCTGAAAGCCAGGGCCCCATCGGATGCAGGGCCTGGAACCCCCTCGAACGCCTCAGAGAAGGGAGGCCTGGCCGGCTGGACCTGGGCCTGAACCAATAGCAGGGCAAGTCCCGAGGTGCCCTGGCTGCAGGGAGGAAGACGTGGGAGGCCCCTCGGGCCTCTTTCAGGACTTTTGAACACTCCCATCAGAAACTAGTCTGTCCTCTCCTTGGGGAGGGGCCTAAGAAGCAGCTCTAAGCTGGAAACCACACCCCAACCCTCAGGCCAGAGCCCTGCCAGGCCACCCTGAGACCCTCGGCTGGGAGGGGAAGCTTGTCTGACAGCCAGCAAGCCACGTGGGAAAGGGGGTGGCATCCAGTGTCCAGGGAGCCCAGTGGCCTGGTCTGGTGTCTCCCCGCTGAGGCCTCTTCACACCTCGGCTTTCAATGAGCAGTGGGCGCAGTGACCAGTGCCCGGCTCCCACCCCCAGCCTGTGACCACACTCCTGACAGAGCAGAGGCCCCGACAAGGCCAGGCCTGCCCCTGACCAGGAATGCCAGGTCAAGGAGACTGAGGGCGGAGCCCCCAGAACAAGCGGGCAGGCCCCGCCTTCCTCCTGCCCTATCCAGAGACCCTTAGAACCCGCCCCCAGCTACTCCCATTGCAGATGCTGCCAGCCACTCCTCGAAACCCATGCTCTGTCCAACCGCGAGGAAGGCGCTAGGCTTACCCACACCGGAGGACGTTCTATAAAATACACAACCGCCCGACACACATCCCACCCCCTCGCAAGCTCCCAGCAAACGCTCACGCCAGGGGAGACAGAGGCAGGGCCACCGCCACTGCTCCGAGGAGCCTGATGCTGGGAAAAAACAGCCACGAAAACCTGCCCCGGGACCAGGGGGAGCTGTTCATCCCTGACAGGAGACACAGGTGGCAACCAGATGCTCATAATAAACATCCTGAGGTCAACACAGAGCTCGGAGGCGGTGGCTCCAGCGCTGGCTCCTATCGTTTCATTTTTCTAAAACTGTGTCATTATTATCATTTCCATGACTCTTCAGGGCAAATGATAACTCTGCTTCACTTGGCGTTCGATTATCTGATGGTAAAGGTCACGAGCAGAGCATGTGAATGTTGAAACCTCCAAAACAGACTCTGCCAACCCCCCTTGCCGGCCCGCCCTTCGCCGTGGTGCAGTGCGGAGGCGACGCCAAGGCCCTACCTATCGGCAGCCCTGATGCCCTTCAGCTCGCAGAGACCCTGGCCCCAGGCAGGCCCAGCTGCCCGCGTCACCAGCCTCTCTCCTTCCCAGCCTCCCTGAAGAAGCATCATGTGTGACGGTCATGAAAGAAGGGGCGTGATGGGGTCCCCAGGGCCTCAAGCTGGACAGCATTCCACCAGGACCGCCCCAACTTCTGTCCGGTGACGCCCCGGCTTGCGGCCTGTCCTCAGTGCCCGCGGCACACCAGCACGGCGTGCTTCTCCACTCCGCTGATCCCGGCCCTGCCCAGTCTCCCGGCTGGCTCACCTGGAGGATTCAGCTGGGCATCCTGCCCCTTCTCTGGGGACGAGCGATCTGGGGCATGGCTCGGTGCCCCTTTGGAGAGTGTGCACGCATCAGTCAGGGAGCTGGTGGTGGGGAGACAATGGTTAGAAGGTGGGACGCGCACCTCGGCCCCGGGGCCGGCCCTGGTCCGCCTGGCCTCTCTCTGCAGGTGCCGAGGGCTCGGCAGGAAAACAAGTCCCGCTCTGCTGTGATCTGCTGTGCAAGCGCGTGCTCCTCTCTGGACTCAGTGTCCCGTCTGGAAAGAAAACTTGGGGTCCAGCACCGGAGGACTCGGCACCACCCCGGGGGCACACCGGCTTCCAGCCACAGGGGCAGTCCCCAGTCCTCACTTCTCAGGGACCGAGGACAGTCATGCCGAGAAGCTCAGATTGGGGCAGGGATGCTTCTAGGCCCTCACAGGTCCTGGGCAGGTCCCCAGTGTGGGCTGTCCTCTGAGGTGGTGCCCGTGGATGTGCCCTGTGTCTGCTCGTCCATGCCCTCACAGCCCGAGGGGTCCACGGTGCACTCAGTGCTGAGCAGGGCCACACCTCACACAACCCCAGGGCACTGCAGAGTCGCCAGCCTCGCTGCAGACCCCACTGGGGCTGCGCGTGCGCGGCCCGTGCAGCTGGTCGTGGCAGCCCCAGGCGGGGCCCTGCCGGGGCTCCTGTCTGTCTGTCCGGGGCCCCGTTCCCAGCAGCCGGGCCAGTTACCTGCTTTTCACGTTCAGCCTTCCTCCTTGCAGGGACTGCAGATTCAAACCGAGTTTGCGAACACACCTGGGCCCAGCCGGTGGCCATCTGCTGAGGAACCTGAGAGGTTTCAAAGCAAAGACGTTAGGAGGTGCGAAGGGAGGGGGCGGAGAGAACGGGCCGGGGGCGAGCTGCTCTCTGCTTGGGAGCCTCGTGAGCAGGGCCTGGACGCAGGGCTGAAGCAGCCCTTCTGTTGCTATGGTGACCTGTGCCGGGGAGGCTTCCAGAGGCCTCGAAGGATGACCAACCTGGCTCCTGGGGTGAGGTCCACTGTGCAAGCAGCAGACAGGGGTTTGAACGCCGAGGAACTCAGGCTGCTGACCGTGACCATGGGTGCCCCTGCTCCTCCCGAGGTGTCAAGCAGAAGCTGCCTCCTGCAGCTCCTCCTTCAAGAAGCCCTCCTGGGTTACCCTCAACACCCTCTCAGGCTTGTGGCCCTCGGACACTCAGGGGTGGTCTTGAAAGGCCAAATGCGGCCTGAGAGGCTCGTGGGGAGCAGAGTGGCACCAGACTCCACTCTGCTCTCTGCCCTGAGCACTTGCTGGGGAGCTCAGCGCTTGGGCCTAATCCTTCCCAAGTTGTCACCGTGAAGACACATAAGTCAAGGGGAGGCCTCTCTTCCCACATGGACCCCTCGTGGACGGGAACCCAGCGCCTATTTATTTCTGTTGCCCTTTCTCCCCACTCGGCCCCCAGCAGCCAGGCCGCTGCTCTGTATGTAGCCGGGGCTAGTAAATGCCTTCTCGAAGCGATGCAGCTGGGATTCGCCTGGCTTTACTGGCTGTGTGACTGTGGACAAGTTGCCATGTCCCACTGGGCCTCAGTTTTCTGCCTAAATTCTCTGGCTCTTACGAGGACAACGTGACACACGAAGGATGCTTAGTGCCATCATGGTCACTGGAGGGCTCTCATGGATCCTCTGTGGAGTAAGTAGAAGGAAACTCTTGGGTACATTAGGAGGTTGACCGAGTGGAGCGAAAAACCCCAAACCCAGGTCTGGGGTCTAGGCCCAACCACACCCAAGAGGCAGCGAAGGGGCTGGCGGTGGGAGGATGAGACCCCCGTTCCTTACATGGTCCTCAGGATGGAGCTGGCGGACCTGAGCAGGGTCACGTCCGGCATGGTCCCTGGGGGAGGTGCGCCCCGCAAGCCAACTTGGGGAGAGCCTCAGAGAACGTATCCGGCATCCCCCGGGGGGACCGTGGCAGCCCCAGAGAGGCTCAGCACCACCAAACCGCCCTGCAATAGAGACACGGCGTGAGTCACAGCCCAGCCCGTGGCCGGGGACGAGGCAGTCACCCTCATTCCTGGCCCTGACTCACTGGGCAAGCATCTGTCATTTACTGCCTCCTGAGCCCACAGGGTATCGCAGGTGGCAGCTGCTTTAGGGATCGGGTCTCTGTTCCCCAGGGCCCTTCACTTACCAAAACCCCGACCGCATGGCTACTCTCCCTGTTGCTGGCCCAGTTCCCACCTCTCTCTGCTGGGGGGAGAGCAGTCTAAAGGAGAACCATCTGCCAGAATGCTGGGAAGCACTTCCCAGGGAAGGGCAGTACCCAATACCCCCAAATCCCGAGAAGCCTGAGCAGGGAGAGGAGCAGGGTCTCCTCCAAGACTCCAGCCACACAGGCTGGTCCCTCGACAGCAGCCACCGAGTCTGCAGTTCTGTGTCCACATGGGCTCTCCAGTGCCCTGCCCGCCTGCTCCACACCCCTCACTGCTCTTTAAGCCGCATACCTGGGTCACCTTGAGATCCGCTTGGGACCCCGATTCCTGGCCCAAACACCCTGGAGAGGACACGCAGGGCTGTGCCAGGAGGGCCTGGCTGCCACCCGGAGCTCACCTTCGTCCTCGGGGCAGGCAGGCACAGGGCTCCCGTACTCCCTCAGCTAAGGTAACCCGAGTGTGGGAGCCACCCCACCAGTGTCCCCGGCTCAGGGTGATGAGGCAGTGGGGCTGGGCACGAATGGGGACTCGGCCCAGCCTGCCTGGGGCTGTGTGTCAGGTGTGGCCCTAGACAGCTCTGACCCATCTGGCACAGGTCCCAACTGCCTACCTGTGGGAATTACACAAGAGGGGTAGGAGGCAGGAGAGGAACCAGCCCGCGTGGGTAGGAGAGGCCTCTTTTGGCTGCCCTCCTTGGCAGACACTGCTGCAGCCATGGGCCCAGGAGCTGGGCGGGAGGCTCACCTTTTCCCTTCTCTGCGGCGAACGCACATACTGCGCCAAGCGCTCTACCCATCACGGCTCCTTCAATCATCTCAACGGCTCTTTAGTGCGGGGTTTAGTGAGAGCCTTGTTTTCCAGAGGAGGTGATGGAGGCCCAGAGAACTCCAGACTTTTCCGTGTCACGTGCCTGGCCAGAGGCAGAATCTGGCACTTGAGACTGAGGTGTATCCACTAGGTGGCCAGGACATGACCACACACCAGATTTATCTGTTATTTGCACCATAAAATGCAGCCACCTGCTCCCTCTCACCCAGTGGAGGGTCCCCCCTCCATTGTGACAAGGTCCTTCGCCTGGCCCTGGGCCCTGTGATGCCCCCTCCACTTCTCCCTTCACTCCAGAGACTTGCAGATCCATGGCACCTTCTGGAACCAGGGCCTCTGCTCCCTGGACGCCAGATCACAGCTACCACACTGCCCACCGACCTGCCCCCCCCCCACACCAGACCCTGCTCCCTGCCAGTTACCAACCGCAAGCCACACAGCAGAATCCCGCACGCCTTGGGGCTGGGGAGGGGACGGATGCCCTGCTGTGTGATCGCAGGTATAAATACAGGAGCAAACAACAGGACGAGGCGTTAGAGATCCCTAGTCGGGAAGGGGCTAAGCATGGTGAGCTGAGTGCAGTGTCGCAGAGTCACTGATGGCTGACAGATCAACATCTGGGGATCTGTGTGCTTTAAACCTATGAAAAGCTCTCAAGAAAGGTATTAAGAATAGAAACTTTGGGGGGGAAAGGTGTCTCACAGCAGGGCGCTCAGGCAGAAGTGTGTATGCTTTCAGCATCAGTGCTACTGGGCTACTTTCTTGTTACCAGGTACTACTAGGACGTAATTTTTATTTACTTTTTTTTAAATTTTGAAATACTGCAGGCTGGGGTTCAGGCTCCAGACCCCCCCCTCCCAGGCCCAGGCCAAGAGGGCGGAAGTGTGGGCTCTGCTGTCCCCTGCTGGCCACAGTGCCTCCTGCCACCCGCCCACACTCCTGGTGAAACTTCCCAAGCATCTTGCCGTCACCGCCTCTACCACCAGACACTCCATCCCGGCACCTCCCAGCCGCGGCAGTGCAGGGTGGCTGGGACATCTAGTCCCAAGGCTCGGCTGTGAGACCCCTGTGCCCCGAGGGCACTGTGGCACTGGGCTGCAACAAAGCCTTGGGGCATGAGCTTTTCCCATGGGTGCTTTTTGTTAGGAAGACCTGGAATAAGACAGCCGCCTACCGGCTGTGTGACCTTGGGTACATTACTTAACCTCTCTGTGCTTGGTGTTCTCATCTGTAAAACGGAGTTGTAATAACTCCTACCTCCTAGGACTTCCGTGAGCTGAAGAAACAGAAGGCACTGGAGCAGTGTGGACACGGCTGGAAGTTGCTGTCTCCATTGCTGGGCCTGAGACGGCGCTGGATGGGGACACAGGCAGGCTGTCGTGAGTGTCCAGGGCTCTCATCGGGACAGAGGCTGGGGTCTGAGGACACTGCTGCTGCCCAGGCTGCCCACCCCCTGCCCCCGGGCTGGCTGCCCCAGGAATGGGAGAGTGGTGACCACACAGACACCCATCTCTCAGGGGAGTCACCTGGGCAGGGGCTAAGGGAGCTCCAAAAGCTTACCCGACCAGAAACCCAGGGAGCACTCACCCCTCTGAGGTTTGTGGGTGTCAGCCCCAAAGGACCTCCAGCCCTCTGCCTCACAGGCTTGTGGCACTGGACAGAGACAGAGGGGTGTCCTGGGGGTGTGGGCGTGCAAGCCCTTCTCTCTCTGATTGGCAGGTCTGGCCTAGGAACAGGCCTAGGAACAGACCCCCAACACCAGGGAGCCCTGGAGGCGGCGTCTGTTCTGAGTCTGGGGATTCTCCAGCTTCTGTCTGGGCCATCTGCATCCATGTCCTCCCGCGGGGATGTAGGAATGGGGCGCGTGGATCACAAGCCGAGGCCTCAAAGTCCTGGTGAGTGGCCAGGCAGAGGAGCCAGGGCGGAGGCAGGCTGGGGCAGGTCAGTGCTGCTCACGTTGGAAGCTGCACATCTCAGCGTGGTGAAACTGCCACCTGCTCATACCCCATGTCCTACTTAATGACAAACCTGTAAGGCCAGGCAGTGGGGGGCAGAGAGGGAGTACCTGCAGCCAAGCCGGGTTCCAGGGGAGCCGCTCTCTCCAGCCCCTGCTCCTTGGTGACCAGACGGCACAAGGTGGGAAGAAACAGGTGCCCAGATGAGTTTGCACTCAGCGAGGAGGGGTTGCGGTCTGGCCTGATGGTGCTGGGAGCCTGGCCTTCAAACACAAGGACAGGAGAGGGGTCACCCTGAGGCAGAGCCCAGACAGAACTTGACCCCCCACTCCCCCAAGAAGGAGGGGAAGCGGATTCTCCCCCTGGAGCCTGCAGGGGGAATGCGGCCCACACCATGACTGTAGCCCAGAGAGACCGTTCTGCATTTCTAACCTCCAGTGTGGCAAGGGGGTAAATGAGTGCGTGTTGTTTTAAGCCACTGAGTCTGTGGCCATTTGTTACCGCTGTCACAGGAAACGAATTTGGGGCTCCAGGCAAGCACACCGTGGAGTGCTGTGGTTTGAAAAGCCTCGTCCCACGGACATTTTAGAAGGCTGGAGTCAAGCCCACAACTTGCAGGCACCGCACTGGGCCACGGGGAGATAGAGATGAGCCTGCCGCAGGCGGAGCTACAGTGCCCTCGGAGGTTGCCCCACCGCACACTGGGTTTCAGCTGGTGCGACATGAGGTCATCTCTGCCCAGCAGCCCCGACACACCAGCTCCAGACGGCAGCTGCAGGGCCTCCCTTCACTGGAAAGGGGTGTCATTGGGACCGCCGTGAGGAGGCTCTGCCGTGAGTCTGTGCCTGCCGCTGCCGCTGCCCGCTGCCCTTTCTCTGCAGTGCAACCTAAGGGTCTCGCTGGGCATGGGCCTGGGGGGGAGGCTGCAGGGGGGTTCTCAAAACACCAAGCAGGAGGCTCTGTGGCGAACGAAGTGGGCTGTAGGAAGGCAAGAGGGCAAGCCACCCCCAACCCACCCAGTAATTCCACGGTGTGGGCACACCCAGGAGAAGTGTGAACAGACATGCCCCCAAAGACACACCCTGGGATGCTCACGGCAGCACGATGACAGCCCCTGGAAACAACCCAAACGCCCACCAACGGCAGCCGGAATGCCCCGGTGCGACAGATTCACACAGCGGAGCGCCAAGCAGCAAGGATGAGTGAACGGTCGCTAGAGCCAGCAGCACTGTGTGCTCGCCGGCTAAACGCCGAGCCAAGGAACCCCTGTTACACGACTCCTCCTGCACAATATTCACAGAGGGGCACAATGTCCACTTTAGGGGTCAGAATGTGGTTCCCCTGAGAGGAGCACAGTGGCTGGGAGATGGCACAGGGGCCCTCCGGGATGCCGGTGCTGCTCTAACCGCGGGCGGGGCAGGTAGGTAAAAGTGTTCACTCTGGATCTCACCGTGAGCCGCACACACGCGGTTTGTGTCTCCAGCGGGTCCGTCATACTGCAACGAGAAGTTTATTGTTTAAAGTATTCAGGAGCACGTTACAGTGACTGGAGTATTTTGGCGGCCACATGACAGAAGGGACATTGACTGGGAGTCTGAAGGCCGGGTTCTAGCCTTGAGCCTCCCGGACGAAGATGCTGTGTGACCGGGACAAGCTAGCTGTGTGACACTTTGTGGGTGTCAGCTTCCTCACCCCACACTGGGTCGGTGTGTATGTGAATTCCACTGTTTCTGCAGAGACTCAGCAAAGGGACTGCGCTGTGGCTAACTTGACCCGTCCTGTAAAATAAAACCCAACTTCACTGCACTGGAGGTGCTCCCTGCCTCCTCGTGGAGGCGGTCATGCAAGGAGGTGGCCCCGCGGCCAGCGTCCCGGCCCGTGGCCTTGGCTGGGGGGACCATGGGACTCTGGGAGCATGAAGTCAGGGCTGGGGCTCCGGCAAGGTCCCCATCTTGGTAGCGTGAGAACCCACAAGCCACCTCACCTCTTGGAGCCTGTGTCCTCGCGGCGGAGTGAGGACAGTGCTGTCCGCGGGGCAGGTGAGGCGGTGACTGGAAAGCGCCCAGCGGCCCCTAAGTCGGGTGGGGCCCCTGCTGGGGCCATTCTGGCCACCTGCGGCTCCGAGACAAGCAGAGGGAGCCGTGTGCAGGGCGGCCGCGGGCGGTGGCCCGGGGACCGTCCAGGGGACTCAGGCCCAGCCCTGACCGGAGGCCCTGCCATGGGGGTCCGGGGCTCGGGCAGAGCAGGGCACGGGGCTGGGGCCCTGCGGTCGGTGTGGGGCCCCAGGAGGGTCCGGGTGCCCGTTTGGCTAACCCCTGGGCCTTCCCCCGGCGACTGGCGAGTCCCAGACCCAGGTGTGGAGGCAGCGGGGATGAGGTCGTCGGGTCCCCGGAGGGAGGCTCTGGCTGCCCGTCCTGGCCGGGGTGGGAGGGCCGGACGGAGGACCACCCGACCCGCAGGGCGCGGCGGGGCCGGGGCGCAGGGCCGCGGGGTCCGCGAAGCCTGGGGGCCTTGGTGGGGTCCCCGTCCCCGCGGAAGCGGCCGCCGCGCCCAACAGGAGCCGCTGCGGAGGCGTCGGCGCCAAGTGCCAGCCAGAGGGGACCGCGTAGGGGGACCCGGACTGAGGGGACCGGGCCTGAGGGGACCGAGCCTGAGGGGACCGAGCCTGAGGGGACCGGGACTGAGGGGCCAGGGACTGAGGGGACCGGGACTGAGGGGACCGGGACTGAGGGGACCGAGCCTGAGGGGACCGGGACTGAGGGGACCGGGACTGAGGGGCCAGGGACTGAGGGGACCGGGACTGAGGGGACCGGGACTGAGGGGCCAGGGACTGAGGGGACCGGGACTGAGGGGACCGGGACTGAGAGGACCGGGACTGAGGGGACCGGGACTGAGGGGCCAGGGACTGAGGGGACCGGGACTGAGGGGCCAGGGACTGAGGGGACCGGGACTGAGGGGACCGGGACTGAGGGGACCGAGCCTGAGGGGACCGGGACTGAGGGGCCAGGGACTGAGGGGACCGGGACTGAGGGGACCGGGACTGAGGGGCCAGGGACTGAGGGGACCGGGACTGAGGGGACCGGGACTGAGGGGCCAGGGACTGAGAGGACCAGGACTGAGGGGACCGGGACTGAGGGGCCAGGGACTGAGGGGCCAGGGACTGAGGGGACCGGGACTGAGGGGACCGGGACTGAGGGGTCAGGGACTGAGGGGACCGGGACTGAGGGGACCGGGCCTGAGGGACCGCGCCTGGGGTTGCACCTGACGGGCCGGCGCCCTGACGAGATTGTGACGTGACGCGCCGGCGCCGTGACGCGGCGATTGTGACGTGACGCGCCGGCGTGGTGACGCGCGTGCGGCCGTGACGCCCGGCGCGGCGCCGGCGCGCGGACAGACGGGCGCGCAGACGGGCGCGCGGCGGGCAGGCGGGCGCGGGGCGGCGGGCGCGGGGCGGCGGGCGCAGCGGCCGGGGAGGGGCGCCCGCCGGGCCGGGCCGGGCCGGGCGGCCGGCAGCATGGTGAAGGAGACGCAGTACTACGACATCCTGGGCGTGCGGCCCAGCGCGGCGCCCGACGAGATCCGCAAGGCCTACCGCAAGCTGGCGCTCAAGTTCCACCCGGACAAGAACCCGGACGAGGGCGAGCGGGTGCGCGCGGCGGCGGGGGGCGCGCGGGGCGCGGGGGCGGGCCGCTCTGTCTAGCCGCAGGTGCCGCGAGCGGCCGTCGCGGGTGCGAGGGCCCGTCGGCCCCGCCGCTGGCGCGCGGCTCGGGTGTTCAGGCGGCTCCCGGTGCGGGCCCCTGAGGGCGCGCGCCCCGAGCTCACGGCGCCCGCTCCTGGGGCGCTCCCTCCAGGGCAGCAGGCCCGGCTCTAGGGGCGCCCGTCAGCCCGCCGGCTCCGACCCGGGTCGGGGGAGGGGCACAGGGCACACTCGGGGCGAGCGCCTGGCTGTGCGCACACCGGAGGAGGGGCCCCGCCTGGGGGGGGCATAGAAGCTGCTGCGGAGCCCCGGGGAGGGCTCATGCCACAGACACCGCCCGCCCGGGTGGCCCTGCTTCGTGCCAGACACACTGCGCGGACCGTTTCCGTGCGAGCCTGCGCGTGCTTGTCGTCCACGCGCTGTCGCAGGTGCAGCCCTTTCATTTTCCTCCTCCTAGGTCTGTCACTGCATTATTAATGTCTCCAAAAATAGACTCGACCAGCCTCCCCCCGCCTGCCCGGGACAGCTGGGCCGCCGCTGGTGTGCCCTCTTTGTTTTGCGCCCTGTTGTCCCGCGTTGCTAAGCGCTGGGCAGCCTGTGTGTGTGGCCGGGTGTCCGCGCGCGGAGTCTCATCTGTGGCCGGTTCAGCACGCTCGTCCCCTTCAGGCTGTTGTTGCCTTAACTGGCTTTTCAGATGAGTTTGCTCTTTTGTTCAACTCCACTGTAACTTTTAGTTTTAATGATATTTTCAAGTTAAAAAATTGTCAGCATAACAGTGCCGAAATGTTCAGAATTTAGAGGAAAACCCGCCAAGTCCACATCGCCCTGACCACTATCACTGTGCTGCTCCTCGGGCTTTTCCCAGGGTGACCATATTTCTCGCCATTTCACATTTTATCACGGTTTTCCAAGCTGCTACATAGTCCCCAAAGCCAAGGTCATTTTTTTCCCAGCTGCACAGCAATTTCATTAAGGTCCTGTGGTCAAGTATCACATTCTGAGAGTTGAGCTGGGCAGAGATGGAGTACAGGCAGGCAGGTGAATCAAGACTCCGGAGCGCTGGGCCCCCAGAGGGAGGGTTGACCCACTCGCGGTCGTGGGAGCCCCTGTCCCATGTGAGATCTGGCTTCTGGTTGAATGCTCCAAGTGACAGGCATTCCTTTCCTTAGATTAACCATTAATTCTGTTAAGTCCAAGTGTTTTTCGATTATCCAGAATATCTGGTGTTTCTGGTAGACGTTCTCACGAAGCACATTTATCTAGACGCTCATCTACACACAGGCCCAGAAAGTCTCCGAGGGCAGCTGGCCTTGTTGCATTTTGATCTCCCATGCCAGGCACCTCATCCCGACACCTGCTGTCCTGCTGCGGAAGGGGCAGTGGTGAATGGTACCTACCTCTTTGCAGAAATGGTGTCAGAATGAACATATCCCAAGATCTAGCTGCCTTGAGTATGATTCTGATGTCTTTAAGACTTAATTTCTTCAGTTTCCCCGGTAGCCACCTTTCCCCCAGTGCAAGATCCAATCCAGGGCTACACAGTGCATTTAGTTTCTTAGTTTTGCAGAATGTCCTTCAATTTGGGTTTTCCGATTCTCAACTGGATTCCAGTGAAACGTGCTTGTTAGGAACGTGACATGGGGTATCTTTTCTGTCTTGGGGTACTGTAGAGATTTGAAGGGAGCAGCAAAAAGCCAAATTGACAGATGTGATGGGAGGTTTGGGCGTTGCCAGTGGGTGAGACATGGAGGACTGTGGTGGGGGCAGGACCTTGGGGGAAAGTTCAGGCGTACAGGTGTGGACAGTCTGCAGCCTGCATGCAGATGGTGCTCCCAGGTTGTCTGTACTTGGCCTTCATGCTAACCAGAAAGTACTTCTCACGAGCTGGGAGGCGGCAGCAGCAGCATGTCCTGGGCTGTCCCAGCTGTAGGTTAGGTCCTCGCCCGGGCTGACTGCGTGTGTCCTGTTCCACTTGACATCCTCCTGTCCAGTGTGGCCAGCATGGGACGAACTGTCAATTCCCTGCGGCTCTTCCCCTCATTCTCTGCAGTGGCCCTGCCACTAGCCCCTTGCTAATGTCTGCCCCATGTGTCCCACTTCACAAGGGGAGTAAGTAGAAAAGTCGGGTTTTAGATCAGGAACAAAGTGGCTGCTTTGGAGGGGGTGCAGAATGCCTCTGTCACTGCATTCATGTGGTGGGTTTGCTTAATGGCACATCTCAAACCTGCTCTCTTTCTTTTCAAGTTTAAGCTCATCTCCCAGGCATACGAAGTGCTTTCAGATCCAAAGAAAAGAGATATTTATGACCAGGGCGGAGAGCAGGCCATCAAGGAGGGAGGCTCGGGCAGCCCCAGCTTCTCCTCCCCCATGGACATCTTCGACATGTTCTTCGGTGGCGGAGGGCGGATGGCTAGAGAGAGAAGAGGTAAATGCTTTTAAAGACACTCGGCAGGTCCGAGTTTCCAAAGTGCACGCTGCTGGAGCCGGGGTGGACTGCGCCTTGAGGGGCCCGATCGTCACAGTGTGGCGTCATGAGCATTAGCTGTGCCCAGGCTACCTGGAGCCTCCTAGCGTGTGTAGCAATTCCCTGTCACCCTCCAAGCACCACGTATAAAGGAACAGATGCAGTGATGAGTAGAAGGAAGGTCAAGTTCATATTGCTCCTTCCCCCTTTGTTGACAGCCTACCTGCCTCTTCAGAATGCAAGAGTGAACGAGGGACGCGGCCCTGAGCCGCGTGGCCCCAGGCTGCCGTTTTTGAGTTCTGGGTTTGCTCTTCCTGATTTTTCTACCTCTCACCTTCTGCCAAGGCTATGAGCTGTCACCTCTGTTACTAGAGGTCTCTAATATCCCCTTTCCCTGTTCAGTTTGCTGTCGATAAGCTTTGGGCCTCGAAACCAGATGGCTAACCAAGCTTATGACAATCCTGGATAAAATCGGAAAAACAATCTGCACTGGGGTTTGGGAAGGCTGCTGTGGGTCAGCAAAGGGCTGCTGCGTACGTGAGGCTGCACTCGTTCTCACTTCGTAAATGACTTTGAGCTTCAAAAAGCATGACTGTTGAGTCTGGGCAGCATGCCGAAAATCGCAGTGTTTCTTAGGGAAAAGGCCTCGCCCTGGCGTCTGGGTACAATGAACGGTGTAGACGTGACTAAAACCTTGGGCATCTCTTGCCCCGTGCACTCTGCCTCGAGGTGAACAGTGTCTCGCCCTTAACTGGGCCATCTCTCAAAGCCGACAGCCAGTAAACAAGCACAGGTGGTCTCAGGGACTGCGAGAGCCCAGCGGGCAGCAGGGAGGGTCCCGACAGGCTGGCACGGCGCCGAGCACACTCCCGCCGTCCGGGACACAGGCAAGATTTAGACAGAGCAAGTCCCCTCCTGGCCACGACTTAGAAGCAGAGTGGGCTCCTGTCGGGAAGAGCTTCCGCTGAAGGGCCAGAGGGCGCTGGTCATGTGCCCGTCCCTGAGGAGAGCGTCCTTCCGGGGGAGGGGGCCTGGTGACCCCTCATTGTGACATTGTTCCAGGCGGCTCAGCTAGCTGTCCTCAGCTGTTCTCTGGAGACAAAGATGGAAAGTCTGCGCTGACATCCATAAATGATTGAGTAATTAGCTCACAGCTAGAAAGGGCATCAGCTCTCACTGCTGGAGGAAGGCCAGAGGCGTGGGCCAGGTGTAATGGCAGCTCTGTCCTCACGGGGAAGGGAAGGAACAACACGGGCACAGCCGTGAGCCTCTGCAGTGTGTCACCGGGGTGGTATTGATACACTGGAGTCGATACAGTATCACTAACGTTGTTTTCTCCCTTTGGTAAGGCAAGAATGTGGTACATCAGTTGTCTGTAACTCTTGAAGATTTATATAATGGAGTCACAAAGAAATTGGCGCTCCAGAAAAATGTGATTTGTGAGAAATGTGAAGGTAAAAATTAATTTCTGAGTGCATCTCAAAGTTCTGATCCCTTAGATCTGAAAACAATTCAGGTTGTTGTATAATTCAGAAAAAAATAAGTTATCTTTTCATAGTGAGTGTCGAACAGATTGCAAACAGGTGACCTGAGGTCCAGATCTCTTTTGGCTCTGTACACTGTTTACTTGGATTGTACATTTATTTAATATGTTGACAGTTATTTTAGAAACTTAAAAATCAAGACAATTCACCCAACTTAGTCAGCAAACTTCCTCGGGAAAGGACCTGATGTTAAACATTTTGGGCTTGTGGGCCATGGGGTCCGTCACTGACTGCACGGGCAGTTGCAGACACTGCGTACACGAGCGTGCATGCCCGTGACCCAGCGAAACGGGACTCAGCGAACCAGGCGGCTGCCATAGATTACTGACCCTTGACTTGAATGTAAACCTAACTTTTTAAATTTTGATTTTTGAAGGAAATCAGACCCACATCATCTCACCGAGAATTGGTGAGCTGGGTAGCCATCCCCAGGGACAGGGCTGTGTTCTCGTTCCCCACAGCCCCGCCTACTCGTTTACCTGTAGGCCTGGGTGTTATTCCACCCTGGGTGTAAGAAAACACAGTTGATGAAGCCGTGGCAGCCGTGGCACAACTGGGCTTGGAACAGCCAGAACCACAAACGTTTGAGACCCCATGATAACACCTGGCTATCATGTGCTTGGCGGCACCCACCCAGACTCTTGCACGTTGCTTGTTGTTACTGTAGATAGCCAGGACTGAAACCCGGGGTACAGCTAGGAGCCCATCCCCATCCTGCTGTGATGCCCAGCAGCCATGCTTGCAGAGATGAGCACGGCTGTCATCCCTGTCACCCCTCCCTGCAGGCGTCGGTGGGAAGAAGGGGTCCGTGGAGAAGTGCCCGCTTTGCAAGGGCCGAGGGATGCAGATCCACATCCAGCAGATCGGGCCAGGCATGGTGCAGCAGATCCAGACCGTGTGCATCGAGTGCAAGGGCCAGGGCGAGCGCATCCACCCCAAGGACCGCTGCGAGAGCTGCAGCGGCGCCAAGGTGATCCGGGAGAAGAAGATCATCGAGGTGCACGTCGAAAGAGGTGAGGCCGCGCACACAGGGGCGGGAGCGCGCCTGGCGCTGCGGGGCGGCTGCAGAGCTTTGCAGGGAGCACGCTGCTCAGAGAGGCGGCCAGTCAGAAAGGCGTGGTGTCCCCCAGGCATGAAGGACGGCCAGAAGATCGTGTTTCACGGAGAAGGAGATCAGGAGCCGGAGCTGGAGGCCGGCGACGTCATCATCGTGCTGGATCAGAAGGACCACGGTGTCTTCCAGAGACGCGGCCACGACCTGGTCATGAAAATGAAGATTCAGCTTTCCGAGGCCCTTTGTGGCTTCAAGAAGACGATAAAAACGCTGGACGACCGAACCCTCGTGATCACATCTAAACCAGGTACTGTCTCAACACGCGCTGCGCCCTGGCTGTGTCGGGCACAATGCTGCCGGCAACACGGCCTGGTGTCACATCTGAGGTCGACGTCTGAACGCGAGGGAGTATGACTCAATTTGCTCTGTTGAAGGTCATCGCTAGTGAGTTGAAAAGGTCATGAAATTTTTATATTTTCCTAGAAAAAATTCAGAGTTGGGAGAAGAGCCTCAAACAGCAATCCTTGGGGGCAAAATTCTAACTGGAAACTTCCAATTAAATTTTAAAAAGTTAACTTTTTAATAAGAAAACAGCCGATACTGGGTGTTTCCCATAGCCAATAACAGGCAGTCATCTGTGCCGATTCATTCACTTTGGGCTGCCGACTCTATGTGAAACGTTTAAAAACAGGATTCCCCCCCCCCCCCAAAAAAAAAGACCTTGGCTGCGAGCTTATCCGTGGAGGTGCACACAGATCTCCCACTCTGCACACCCACGGGAGCTGGAGGGAGCTGCCTGAGGGACCAAAAGGTTCTCAGCGGCGTGAGCACTTAGCCTGCTGCCTCCTGTCACATCCCAGGCTCCCCGCTCCCAGGAGGGTGAGTGAGTGCATGTGGGCTCCGGAGCACCTGCCTGGAGGGGCTGAGGGGATGGCAGGCAGACTGGAAAAGGGAGAGGCCAAGCTATGATCTTGACTTGAAGCCCCCTCAGAATAGCACGTAAGGTCAACCGTCCATGTCAAGAGGCCTGGACAAGCATGCTGGTGGCGAAGCCACCCCGGCACCCTCGACCCCACCACTGGCTGTGAGCACGCTGCTCTGGTCTCTCGCTGGCCGCAGGGTGAGGGGGTGATTTTTCCCGTGGGCATCTGACATTTGTCACTAGAGGGGCGGGAGGCTGACCCATTGGGCCCCCTCCACTCCGTTCCCTAACGGAAGCTTCTCTGCGGCAGGTGAGGTGATAACGCACGGGGACCTGAGATGTGTGCGTGACGAGGGGATGCCCATCCACAAAGCACCCCTGGAGAAGGGGATGCTCATCATCCAGTTCTCAGTGAGTCCATCTAGTCCTCCTGGGGTGCCCTGCTAAGATCCCAGGTTGGGAAGGGAAGTAACTCCCGCTTCTTCACACTCACCCTCTGCAGGTGACCTTTCCCGAGAAACATTGGCTTCCTGCAGACCAGCTTCCTCAGCTGGAAGCTCTGCTCCCTCCGCGGCAGAAGGTGAGGGTCACGGACGACATGGACCAGGTGGAGCTGACTGAGTTCAACGCCAACGATCAGAACTGGCGCCAGCACAGGGAAGCCTATGAGGAGGACGACGATGGGCCCCGGGGGGGCGTGCAGTGCCAGACGGCGTGAGGTGGCCTGCCGGACTAGCTCGGATGATGTAAAGGTGGCACAATGAAAGCGGAATCACTTTAATGGCCTCTGTTTGGGGTGTCCTGTGTGTATGTTCAGCATTCTGTCTTTTGGGTTTTTTTCCGGTTGTAACTTATCGCTTAATTTATATTTAAATGTTTTAAGTGTAAATCACCTCTAGTCTGCACACGGAATCTGTTTATTCACAATTCCTGGATGCTTTGGAGATGCCGGTGACTGCACTGACACTTTGTGCTTCTAGTGGCTTTGCCGTAATTCAGTTCCACCCACGAGCACAGCCCAGTAGCAGCCTTGGCCCCTGGTCTGGGTTCTCCCCCTCCCTCGCATAGGTCCCAAGGGTGTGACCTCAGCTGCCCACGTGACGTGACATTTCCAAGTCTAGATGCCAGCTGATCCACCTCGAGTGTGGGTCATACTGACTGGACTGCAGGGCCTGCTCAGCTCCCAGTGTTCTGTGCCTCCGAGCAACGAATGAGGAGTAACTGTGTCTGGTCACCAGTCTTGGAAGCTTCCGGAACCTTCCAAGCCTCATGGTGAGGACAAACGCATGTTTTAGAATGAAACACCGAGGAGCTATCTGCCTGTGCCCCTGGACCATGTTCTCTGGTTTTAATGATCACAGTGCTCACCCACCAAAGTGCTCATTTGTAATCTAAACCTTCCGTGTCCCCAGCAGCCTCCGTGCAGCCACAGGAGCCACGGCAGGGTGCTGGTGGCTCGGCACGGCACAGCCCATCCTCTGGGTGGCGCAAGGGTCTGGAGAACAGGCCGCCTGTTTTCCGGCTCATTCCCTGACTCAGCCCCTCTCCCCGCCCAGCCGTAATGGCTCCTTGCACGGACCAGTGGCACATGGCTGCGGTGTGTGGGCGCCACTGTGAGCGACGGCTTGTCTGGAGGAGGGCTCGGTCAGCACCTTACTCCTGGCAGGGTGACGACAGCGTATGTACTGGGGTCACCCGCAACCCATGCCATTCCCACAGTCATGAAGGAAACCCACCTCCTGTGCAGCTGAGTTAAAGCAGAGGCTCCCGTCAGGCCCTCCACCACTCGGTCACACAATACCTGCGAGTGCGACTCAGACCAGGGACCTCCCCTAGAAGGGTCTGAGGGCAGATGACCCACGGCCGGGGGGTGAGCATAGTGTGCTCCAAAAGAGGTAACAAGGCCCACCTGTGCCACTGACCACTGACCGGGACAGACACGACACTATTCTTCCAACCAGGCCCGCTGGAAACCCGCTTCCAGGTGGACCACGCGCAGGGTGGCGTTTGTGCTGTGACTTCCTAACGAATTTCTGCTAACAGCTGTTTAGTTGATGACAGGGCGAAATGACACTCAGCTCCTTCCCTGTCACGTAAACGGAATCCGGAAGGTACTGCTTAGAATTGATCCAACCTGTACACCTGTCACTTTTAAAATTAAAGTTGAGCTGGTATGAGAAACGGCGTCGGCGTTCGTTTTCTGGAGCCCTCAGAGCAGGGTGAGGTGCCGCCAGCCTCGCACCGGTTGGTGTAAAGGCGTGGAGTTTCCAGCCACTTCTCTTTGGGGGACCAGTGTGCGTCCCAGGCAGGAACAACTGCCATGAAGACCAAGCGTAATGGGGAGGGGGGTGGGGAGAGGGGACGGCCCTGCCGTGACATCTGAGCAGCCACCAGGACGCAGTGAGAGACCCTCGGGAAGTCCCAGGTAGAGGAAAGGGGCGGGACAGGGCGAGGGGCATGATCGAGAAGGAGCGCGGTGCCAGCTACTTACGCCTTCCAGATCTGCAGGTTGGCAGGTCAGGTCCAGGCCCTCCGGGGTGACCAGCAGGGCTGTGGGCCGCTCAGCGCAAACGTGACCCTACAGACACTGCTAAGGCAGCAGCACCCACCAGCAAGCTACGGGCTCCCCTTCGATTGGTAGGGGCAAGACAGCGTGGCGGGGGCACTGCTAACGCATCGAGTAGAAGGGTATGCGGGATGGCAAGGACGAGGGGGCGGTCCCAGCCAGTCAGGCCGCATTCCGGATAATGGGCTCCCTGCTGGCCGGGGAGCGCAGGGCCAGTCAGCACATCTAAGCCGCAGGCCCTGGAAGGCCCCGGAACCCTCCACCCTGAGGCCGATGCTCGTACATAATGACACCGCTGCCTGCTGCCTGTCACCGGGACGGCGGGTGGGACGAAGCATGGCGGAGCCGGGGCTGGGGTCAAGAGCGCTTTATGTTAAAGAACAAACAGCGTTGGCAACGCCACGCGAAAGGACTGACATGTCTGCGAAATACAGGGTTTGCCACTGTAAACGTGGCGTTTCCAACTCGGAGGGTGAGGAATGTCATGTTCGATCTGTACAGTCTCCGTGGCGTTAGCCTGCAGCCTCTGATGGCTAAACCGGACAGTCGCAGATGTGGATTTCCTGGTCATCTCCCACAGACACGATTTTTGAGCCATTTCCGTTGTATTTTACTCCCCAGACCTGTAAACAAAGGGGGGGGAAGTTGTCCCAACGCCTCCATTCTTTAGGAAAAAACACCCAGACTGGGCAGACAGCACGTGCCCGGTCCCCGCACTCCAGATGGTGCACACAGGGACACGGCTGGACGACGCCCAAGAGGACAAGGTGCTCAGGGCCGACGACTCAAGCAGCAAGTCCGGAGAAGAAGGTGTGGGCGCCATGGTCAGGAGCACCAGCAGCCCACAGACCGGAGCGTAAACGTCGCGACGCCATACCTGATCCTGGTGATCGAAGAAGGTGTGAACGCAAGTCCTCGTTCCAACATCCCAGACTTTCACACTCTTGTCAGATGAACTATTTTTAAAGAAAGGAACGTTAGCATCAGAAACAGTTTTCAGGTCTGAAGCCGGAAGGAATGTGATTAAAAATGCCACACTCCTTCGCTCACTGGCCCTCGGAGGCGGCCTGGGTGCGGGCATCACTGGGCAGCCTTCCTGCTCACAGCGCAGCCACGACCTGAAAGTGACCTGCGGGCCCTCACAGGAAGCGTTCCCACATCCCTTAAGCTACTGAAGGTAGAAGACTAGATGTGGAAGGAGAAAATGAGATTTGAGCTCCTCAAAAAAGCCACTTTTGTTCCAACTAAGGACAACTAACTTCATATCTTAAAAACAAAAAAACACTGAGAAAATAAAAGCAACCGAATAAAAACAGGACCACACCACCTCGAAACTTTAAGGTAATTCGTGCATCTTAGAAAGTGCTAGGAATCATAAGTACCTGGAAACAAAGTGAGTGTCGTCAGGACAAAATGCCACGTTCAGCACCCAGGATGCGTGGCCACTCAGTGTGCCAGCCAGGTTGGCGTGTTGTCTGAAACGGGAAAGTGTCACACACAACGGAGGTGGAAGGTGTACATTAACTCTGCCCGTCCCCTTGGACCAACCCTGCTACCCTCCCTTTACAACGACCGCACCAGTGAACCCCAACTCCCTTTCCGATGTAGGAGCATCGCCCGCTACAGAAACAGGACCTCACAACGGCATCACCCCGACTGTGTTCGCGCCACCGAGAGCCAAGAATAAGAGCTGTGACAAGCAGGGAGCTTAGCAGCTCAAAAGGCAGGTGGAGCCGCACTCTGGAGGCTCAGCAAGCCGGCTCCTGAGATGAGGGCACTGGGGTGGCAGGGGCCACCCGGGCAGAGCCTGCGCTCAGGCTGTACTTCTGGCCCACCCAGACATTTAAAGTCAGCGAGCCCACAGGGACAGGACACCTGAGAAACACAGCAAGGGTCTGAGCCCGCGGGCAAGCCACGCGCGTCTCCTCCGTGACGCTCGCTCAGGGGCGGGGGTGTGTCTGTGCACGTGTGCGTGACCGGGGAGACCATGTCTGCTGCGGCCTGACCACTCCTCACAACCACAGGAAGACACGAGACGGACCCTGGTGTCAAGCGAGGAGCCTTGAATCGTGACGGGTAACTCACACATCATAGATCTTGATGTAGCCGTCGTCTGAGGCCGTGACCAGGAGCTGAGAATCCGGGGAGAAGGTCAGGGAGCGAATGGGCATCGCGTGGCCTACAAGCGACACAGCCGGTTAACGTGGCGAAGCACTGCCTCCCAGGCCCTCACGTGGGCTCCCCGGGGCCACGTCCCTCTCAATGACATGAGGTGCACCACCCTGGAGCTTCATCAGACAGGGTGGCACCAACTGGACCCTTCTCCTCGTGCTCTAGAAGCGTCCGCATAACCCAGGCCCCACGTCTTGGAGCCGTGTCTCGCCAGTCCCCTTCCCGACCCTCTGGACCCCAGCGCACGTCGCTTGTGAAGGACTGTCGCAGACGCGGCCAACGTGGAGACATGCGTTGCTTCAAACGGGACGCGCTTTCCCACCTGCCCCGGCATCCGTGAAGGGTTTGGGGGGCGGGCAGCGTGCTCACTCGGAAACAGAGGAGTGCGGGCGGAAGTCTCCCTCCACCCGCCCGGAGGCCACCGCGCCAACGTGGGCACGGCACCCTCACCCGCCTTCTGACGGCCAATGACAAGGATCCGCTTCCTAACCACACAGTTCTTGGGAGCCAGCCCCGACAGGACCCTCGTCTAGCTGAGATACAGCGACACGGGAATAAATGACATGCATTTCACACGGGGACGAGGACTGGGGGTCCAGGTCAAAACTACAGGGAGGAAACCAAACCACGAGGCCCTTCCCATTTCCAACTGAACTTGACGATTCGCAAACCTAACGCTCGTTGGCCATTTCGTGGCATTTTAACGAAAGGCTCATTCTTCCTCTGTGATCTGATGACCCCATTTGCACAAAGCGAAACGAGCCTCACCTTCCAGCGTATGCAGGAGCTTCCCGGTCGCGATGTCAAAAATGTTGATGATCCCGTCTATGGCCCCGCTGGCCAGGTACTTGCCGTCAGGGCTCTGTGCAGGGAACACGTGGGGACCGTGAGGCTGGCCAGCAGACCGCGCCGTGACACAGCCACCACAGTGAACGCAGAACCCGCGCCAAGGCACGTGACAGGCTGCAAGAGTGAACGAAGGGGCAGAGAGAAAAGTGGGCCAAGTTTCCTTACGTATGCAATACTGAGAATGAATTTCCCTCTCGTGTCCAAAGAGTATTCCTTTTTCCCACTTTCCACACCAAAAATGTTCACTTTCCCCACATGGGTTCCTGTGGCCAGATACTGGGAATCAGGAGAGAAGGCCAAAGTCCAGGCGTCCACTGGAAAGGGAAAAAAGGAAAAACGTGGTGAGAAAAGATGCGACCTTAACCAAAAAACCTTTTCAGCACTGGTGGGAACAAAAACCGGTGCAGCCGCTTCGAAAATCCGTGTGGCAGGTGAAGTGGAAACAAACGCTCACCCTAACACCCGGCCATTCCACGCCCACGTCTTTCCCAAGAGAAGTGAAAATGCGGGCACGTGCGGACTTGCACACGAGTGTTCACTGCAGCGTGACTCACGAGAGTAACAACTGAAAGCACCCACGGCCCATCAGCCAGGGACCGACAGACAACACGTGGCACGTCCTCAGCGTGGGACACCACGCAGCAGCAAGGGGCAATCGCGGCGCCCCTCGGGCTCAGGCCCAAGAACAGATGCAGATCGTGCTTCTTTTTCCTCCCTGGTGGGAGCTGCAGAGGAACGGTGGTTGTCGGAAAACTCCATTGCTCTTCCTTGAAGTTCAATGGCACTTCTGGATCACGTTTACTTTTCTCCATTACTGTTTCACAACATAGAACTTTAACATCAAGTGTCCTGTGCTCAAAAACGGAGGCATTTTATTCCTCAATCAAACCCCACACGTGAGCGTTCGGACATTTCTTTTGGTCCCTAAGTCCTCCCTCTGGCCGAGAGAGGAGCTCGTCTTTGTGGGGCCACGACCGTCGCTGCCACCCCTTCCTCAGCCAGTGCTTCGGGACAGTGCCCACCCGGCTGGGCCAACGCAGGGCTGCCCGCCCTGCGCACTCCCATCCGGGATCTGGGATGCTCCCCCGTTCCTCTCTCCATGCTCATTTTCGAGGCAGGCTGACGTGCGTGTCCATGTCCCCCACCGTCGGACCTAGCCTCATCATAGTGTCTCCGTCGCCAGGTCGGTGCGGCTGCTCTGGACTGGCTGGCAGCAGTGCAGTGCCCGCTGCCCTGGAGCAGAGTCCTGCCGGGCTCTGCGGGCTGGCTTGGGGACCCCACCCTCTGTGAGTGACGTCAGCGGGTAAGGACACATGCCAACAATCGCCTGGGGAATCGGGGAGTGTGTCTGGGGAGCTCTTTCCACACGCACACCCAGCCTACACACCCCGGTCCTGTGATTCAGTGGGTCCCAAACGAGGACTGGGCATGTGTCCCGTACAAAGCCACAGCAGTAAGTCACAGACAAGGGGAGTACTGTCTCTTAGGGGAACTCGGGCTCCAGACAACCCAGTATCTTATGCACTCTGGGACCATCATGCACCCAGTGCAAGGGCAGTCTGGAGTGGCTCCTGAGCAGAACAGAGAGAGGCCAGTCCGCCCGGGGCTCCAACCAGGGCGTCACGTCAAGGACACACCTGGGCGGCCCCACTGTCATCAACCCAGAAAGGAGCGTGCCCGCCTGGGCTGTGTTTTCCGCACGGGCTGGCGGCCACCGCATCCTGGCAGACAGGCTCTGCAGTCACCTACAAGTGACTAAAATGAAGTGCGGCCGGCTCCACAGCTGGTTCCACACCACCCGGCCCACTGAAGTCGCTTCCCCCGTGACCCAGCTGTTTACAGAACTGAGGAGCAGCCCCTGCTCCTGCAGAAGTTTCGTCTCTGTCACACACTGGAAATCAGGCCCTTGAACCATGATGAGTCGAGAGTGCCAGGACAGACCCGTGAGGACGCCCTGCTTTACGCCACGCGAGCAGAGTCCACCTCCCGACCAGCCATTCTCACACCCAAGGATCTAGAACTGCCTACTTTTTAAATAACGTCAGCCCCGAAATTCTGCGGGCAGGAACAGCTGACCGGACGCGACGAAGGCCACTGAGAACCTTCACCCCTCTCTCTCAGGACGAACACACGCGCTTAGTTGCTTAGTTGTTGACTTCCTGCACCGCTCCGGACTCACCAAAGCTGTCACATATGTACATTTGGGCATCTGCTTGGTTCCCTCAAACCCAGTTGCTCTGAGCTGTGACACCATCTAGCCCTGAAGGTTCTGAGAAGGGACTGCAAGCCTGCCGTCCTCCCCAGGAGCCAAGCCTTACCGGGTCCTGCATCTATGGACTTGATCTGTTTGCCGTTTTCCAAGTCCCAGAGACGAATGTGAGCATCGAGGGAACTGGACGCAGCGATGGGCAGGGTGTGGCTGATGTCCACGGACACCACGCCCAGCTGATGCCCCTCCAGACTCCACTGCAGGTCCAGCCTCTCGTCTCGCCTTCAGTGGGGACAGAGAAACGGAGTCCGTCACACCCAGCTTACCGCACCGCCTGGGCTCGTGACACGCGTGGCCACAGAACACCCGAGGCCACCGTTTTACGCATGGCACTTTTTGAACACTAGGCGTCTTCACGGTGAACAGCGGAAGAACGAGAGAGAACACGCCGCCCCTCCACACCGCCACGCCACGCTGCTCCCTGGCCTGGAAAACCGTTAACACTTCCCCACCGCAGCTTGGACCCCGAACCCCAGCTTCGCAGGCTGTGAGGAGCGGGGGTGCTCACCATTTCCAGACCTTTACCAGGTCGTCCAGGGACCCCGTGACCACTGTCTCAGAGTTTTCTTTCTTGTTTGTCCCCCAGGCGACCGACCAAATGGCATCGTCATGGGCTAGGACGGAAAGTGCGTCACTTAAGGTCGTTGTGCCACTTCTGGATGGAGCGTGCCATGTGAAACGGGGCTGAAACACGTCCCGCAGCGGAGGCAAGTCGACCGAACCCGCGTGCGCTCCCAGCGCGTCCACCACAGCCGAGCGGCCGCCGCCCGGAGCGCAGGTTTGCCGGGTGGGGGTGGGGGTGACGCAACATCCTCCCGCCTCTGGCACGCTGCCCCGCACACACCTGGCTGCCACGGCCGCTGGCACTGACCGAAATGACCGAAAACGTGACCGGGACGTGGTCGTCAAGGGCTGGCCCTGAGGCACCTCTGGAAGCAGCAGGCGGCTCCACCGCGGCCAGTCCGGGTGCGAAAGGCGCGTCTATACAGTCGCCACGGGGGCCGCTGCGGCCACACGCCCGTGCTGCTCACCGGGCAGCCCCCACACCAGCCTTTCCTACGCGCTGTGTCAACTAACCGCCACGACCCTACGGAGCAGGACGGCTCGTGTCGCCCTCGTCCGCAGACCAGGAATCGGAGGCTGAGAGGCCGAGCGGCTCACCCACAGTCAAAAGCTAAGAAGGGCCAGGGCCGGGGGTTCAAATCCCACTGTCAAGTGGAGTCCGCCTTAACACCCCGAGCGTGCGAGCTGCACAGCCACTGGGCCGCACTGTCGGGTCTGCAGACCCGGTGCAGGTGTGCAAGGGGGACGAGTGCGTGTGGAGGCTCCCTTCACACCGGCTGCGATTCCCCGGGAACAGCTTCCAGAGACGTGAACGTAACGTACCGAACTAGACGATGGCGAGCTACGCGCAGCGTCATGGCTTCAGCCGCCATCCCCGCCCGACCCGAGCCTGCTCGCTTCCACCTGGGGGGCCTGAGCAACTCGCGGCCCATTCCAGCCAACTCGGGAGAAAGCTTCAGCTTTCCACTGCCCGTCAGCCACGTAGAGTGCAAGAGCCTTTATTCGGCACTCCACCAGTTCCTCCGGGCTCGTCCTAACCCGCCCAGGCTGCGGAGGAGAGACGAGACGCGTGTGGACGGTCCCCGCACACACCGCTTTCCAGGTACGGGGCCCAGCATCACTCGCTGGCAAGCCACAGTCCCAGCATGGACTGACCTGCCTCCGGCCCCCGCGCCCACTGCCCCCGCCGCAGTCCCAGCCCTCCACGCACACTCACTGGCCTTGAACAAACCCTGCCTCACTGTTACATCCTCCACTGTCACTAGGGCCCAAGGTCCTCCATGGGAGTCCCTGGAAGTGGAAAGGCTGAGCAAGATCCCCCAGGCAAGTTCTGAGTTCAGGGCCAGGGTCGAGGTCGCCTGCCCAGAGGAGCTGCCATCAACAGAGTCCTGAGGCTCAAAGTGTTTCCTTTTTTCACCCGGGACCTGGGAAGCTCAGCTGGGAAAGCCTCTCTCAGCCCGGAGCTCTCCTCGTGCGACTCCTGTGTATCCTCCTGAGCTGCCTGGCTTTTCACTGTTGCTGTGTTTAAGTATACCTGTCTCCAGATGCCTCTGCCGATTTTTCTGCAGAGTGAGTGTGCTTGGGAATGGCACGTCTGGTCGGCATGGCAAGAATCTTAAGCCAGGGACTACGCGTCTCCTCGCGGGTGATCCTGCTCGAACAGGCGGGCTGCTTACCTTGCTCTTGTTTGAAGAGAATGCTGTACTGGAAAAGGACAGAAGCCACATTAAACCAACAGTCGGATTTCAGGTGTAGCACATCCCCTCCCTGAGACACTCTGTGGCACCCAACCCACCACCCAGCCCCGGTGGATACAGTCACCACTGTGTCAGCTACTTCCCATGCCCCCTTGACCTCCTGCGAGCTCCTGCATTCCTGACCATGCGAGATTTGTAGCGTTGACAGAAAAAAACTAGTTCTTAAAGAGACTGTGTTCTCCTGCCCCTATCCCTCTCCCCCACAAAAGGAGACCAGTAACTTCTGTGTTTCCTGCTCTGGTCACCAGGAAGCTCAGTCCACGTTGCAGTTTAATTTTTGCAGCTGTATAAAACTGCACAGCCTATACGACAACCTGGTAACTTGGTCCCTAATCTTCTTATGAAGATGTTTCTCCTTTTCTGGTCTTCGCTTCTTTCTCGTTTTTGTGAACTAACTCTTTAAGCTTCTTCAATCCCTCTGTAAGCTGTCCTGAAACTTAGATAAAACAATCCTCCTCTTAGCGCTGTGCACTTTGCTAGTGCCACCTAACCGCTCTCTAGTGACTAGGTGCCCAGGGTCACCCAGCTCTTCTGGAGCAGAGCAGGAACTGGATGCTACACACTCAGACCACACACTGGGCTCAAACCCGCCAAAGAGACAACTGATGCTCCTCTCTTCACCATAGGCCTTACCTGGTTGGTCATTTCTTTAGCCAAGGATGAAGGGCTAAAGGCCAGACGGCTCTGTGGAAACAACACCAGGTTTTCAGTAAGGGGAGTGTCATCAGGACAGAGTGGGTTACAGGAAGGTTCCCTTGACCAAGAAAATAGCCAATCTTTTGCCACAGAGTTGTCCCAACATTCTTCTGTGGATCAGTCCCGGGAGCCCCCTCCTTCTTCCTCCCTCAAAGCCCAGGGACTCAGCTGACATCTATTCCATCCATGTTTTCTTCTCCCTCAGTCTGACTACAGAGAAAAACTAGTGTCTGTCCCTTGCTGCCCTTCAGAGAGATAAAACCATAGGCCTCTTAAATATCATTAACAAAAGTCAATAAGCATACACGGGAGAAGCAAAGTTCTTACAGTCCACGCAGGGGTCCCAGCAAGGACGCCTACGACAGCCTACAGGCATGTAAATGAGGGTGGGAGCTGAAGGGAGATACATGCCTGCCATGGGCATCAAAGTTTTCAAGGACTCAGCTCAGCTAAACACAGACTTCCTTTATGCAGATTTAACTCCTCAGGCTATCATAAGCATTCTTAATGTATTCTGCATGTCTCTTGTAACAGCCTTGTGAAGCTGTTAGAAAAGAAACCAAGCATGACCAACTCTGGTTATCCGAGACAGTTGTATTTTACAAAGTTGCTGAGAACACTGATCCACTGCTCCCGAGGGACATACTGGGTTAGCGTCCTGCAAGCCTCTTGTAACATTCTGGTCAACCGATCGATACACAGCTTTGTTTTATGTGAGTTTCTGTTTAAAGACATCTTACTGTGCACTGGTAATTCATTAATGCTGTTGGCCATGAATGAAGCTTATCTAACATGTGTATTTTTTTCCCTTAAGACACGTCACAGCCTTCTTGCACTTAGGAAAACTAAGACATCACTTTAGCACTGTGCTTGGGGGTTAAACAGTGAAACCACCCAAAAGAGCACTAACATACAAAAATCATGGCACTAAACAGGATACTGACAATATGAGCTGAAACAAGAAGGCAGAGCGTCTCATTGTTCAACTATGTCATGCGTGCATCAGGTGACTCAGATTTTTCACCACCTCGAACACGTCCTCAAAAGACTACAAAAGCACTGCAAGTATTGATTTTGGGGCCACAAATACATTTTAGCATGTAGGCAAATCTGCAAATACAGAACCTGAGCATAATGAGGATTGACTGTATACCGAAATAAAGTTTTATCGATGTACAAAAATCAACTTATGGTAACGTAACATGCCATTTTCTTATTAATACATTACATAAAGCTATCTATCAGCAAGCCTAGTAACTGCCGTAATTTCAAAGTCGTAAGGAGCTTACACAACATCCTAAGATAGAAAAATAGCTGTGATATCTACCGGTGACAGAGTCATGCTGTTGACACTGTGGTTTGTCGTCTACATGAATATTGCAGGAAATGCTAAAATTTCAGAGGTTAGAGGAGGGCGTAACTTTTTTTTCACATCCATGTTCATGGTCCCCTCAAGGCTATCCGCGAACATAAGCGACCATACAGCTAAGGCATCCAGGTTCGCGTTACTCGCTTTACATTTGCAAATCCAAAAGGGCTACAGTGAAGATTTTCCAAGAATAACAGAAAAAAACAAAGCATTTCTAAATAATTCTCACACGTGAAGCTCTCAGTCAAGTTAGTAGTGCTCAATTCATTTGTGATGCAAGACACGGTCCTGTCCAGGGGTAGGAAAGACAGGAAGCAGCTCCAGCCAGTTCTGCCGACATGAATGGCAACCCACCTCTGCTTGGGCACCGGCCGTCTGCCCAGCGGAGCGCAGGTCTGCCCTCCCCGCTTCTTACCCCCACCTCACGTTCAGCAACACAGAGAAACGCAGAGCTGGCGACCTTGCCGGGAGCCCACGCCCAAGAGGCCAGCCTCACGACAGAGGTGTGCTTCGGTCCGGGAACGCACACTGGAGAACGTGTTGATTCGGGCCCACCCACTCTGAAGGGCCACACGTGGGTCAGTTCACTGAACACCCAACCCCACTCAGCAGGGATTCCTACCATCGCCCCCTCCCTCCCGCTGAGGAAAGTGAGACTCAGAGAGGCGACGGGAGCTTCCCCTGTCAGTGTGACAGTAGAAGGGGGACCCGAGCCGTGCCGAGCTTCCTCACCTCTCACACGGGTCTCTCCCACGTAACCGCGGAGCTGCGAGGGCCCCGACGCCCCCTTTCGCCACTTTCTCTCTTTAGGGAACTTCCCCCGCCCCGGCCGCCAATTGCCCAGGCAGGATTCACGCTGGCTCCCGCGTTTCCACAGGAACGCTACACGCGCCTCCGCGAAAGCGCTGCGGCAGGTCGAGCTCCCGCAAAACCGCCCGGCCCCTGAAGCGCAGCGGCCCCGGCCCGCGCTCGCCCCTGTCCGGGGACGGGAGGCCGCCGCGGCGAAAGCGCGGCCGGCTCTGGAAGACTTCGGTTAGGACGGCCTTCCATCCGGGGGCGCCGACTTCGCCCTCAGCTCGCGGCCGCACGGGACGTCCTCGGGCTGCGAGCGGAAGCCCGGACCCGAGAGGCGGCGGGATGAATGGAGTCCCGGAGGCCGCCTCGGGCCCGCCCTCGCGCGTCCGCACCCCCCTGCACCCCCGCCCCGCCGGCCACGAAGAGCCACTCACCGCCTTCCGCCCCGTCGCTCTAGCTGGCGCACGTCTGACGTCACGAGGCGCGCCCGCGGTGCGTGCCGATGACCTCACGGAGAGGCGGGGCGTCCCGCCCGCCCCGCTCCCAGGGCGCCTGCGCAGGCCGCCGCGCCCCCTGACGTCGCCACGCCCAGCGCGGCCGACGTCAAGGGGCGGGGACAGGCGCGGGGGCCACGCCCCGTCGGCCGTGGGGCGGAGCCTGGGCCGCGCCCCGCCCCGGCCGCGCAGGTTCAAGTTCGGCCCCGCCGTTCCACGGCCGCTGCCGGCTTCCCGAGTTCTGTCGTTCAAAGTTTTGATTTCCAGTCCCGTGGAGCTTTGTTTTGCAGACGGCAAGCCACAACCGGGTCGTGCGACGCATCCCACTGTGGAGGCTCCGCTGTCTCCAAATTTCTGCTTTGGGTTTGAACTTTTGGAGAGCTACAGTGGCGAATGTGCCGATGGAGCCAAGCACAGAATAGTTATGACAAAGCCGCAGTGCAGGTGTTAAACCTATTTTACGCAAAGAAGGAAACTGACCCTCAGGGACGCAGTGACTTCTCCAGGGCCACTCAGCCAGCAGGTGGCAAAGGAAGGATGGGAAATCGGGCCGAAATGAGAGATGGCTCTGTCGTTTTTTCATTCTCAATTCCACCGTGTTAGGAGAGGGGAAGGTGGGGTATACGTCACAGGAAGGAAAGGGGTGTCCGGGAGCGTTGGGCCAGACTTGTGGGGCAAGAGGCAGGAGTCTGACTTCAAATCCAAACGCACACCCTCCTCCATCCGGGAGGCTGAGCAGTGGAACCGCGGCTTTGCCAACGATGGCCAGAGGGTGGCAGCCTCTGCCTGCTTTTGGCCACCTCGCAGGCGTGCGCTCGCTAACAGGGATGGAGTGACTGGCCCAGGTCCTCAGCGCCTCCAGACCCAGGGGCAGTGACTATCTGCCGCTGAGACATTACAGGACTCCAAGCAAGGGCTTCTCGGGCCTCGACTGCCTCATCCGGAAAATGGAGGCCCAACACCACAGCCTTAATCCCTAGAAAATGGGCAGAAGCCACCCCACATTGAGGGACTGAGTTGCACACCCAGGGGAGCCAAATGACAGCTGGAGGGAACAAGTCCTGGGCAGGGGGAAGGCCAGGGGCTGGCAGGCCCAGCAGTGCATAGGCACCTGCTGGAACGGGGCCCACCATGACTTTGGCGCATTCACCTGCTGACACGGGAGGCTGCGAACACAGGCTGCCAAAGACACTGAGTGTAGGTTGGGTGAGCCATCGAGGCCAGGTACTGGGCCCACCCAGAGGCTGTGGCTTCCAATGGTGGCAGGAATTGGGTGGGGAAGCTGTGAGCCAGTGCCACGGTCCGCAGAGGATGAGGTAGGAGAGGCTGGTGGGTGAGAATGACAAAGGTGGGGGCCTACCTGGATGATGAGTCTGAAAGGGGAGAGGGAGGAGGAGCCGGGTCCAGCGTGCTGGCAGATGTCCAACACGGGCCCTCGAGGGCAGGACCTGAGCCTGCCTCACAGCACCTGCCTGCTGCTGTGGCCTAAGTGCAGCTCCATGGGTGGTCCCACTCACCTCAGAGCCCTGCACAGTGTGTTTGTCACAGAGTGAGGGAGAGTGAGGGAGGGCGGTCAGGAGCCTGGCCTCACTTCACCACCCGCCTGCCGTTGCGTGGAGCCAAAGCTGTCCCTGGGATCCCGTTTCCCTAATTTCAGAGACACAGACACTGACACGGACCGTCAGCAGTAGCCAAGGTCTCAGTTAGCCCAGAAGGGCACTGAGGTCTGGCCTGGCTGTGGATATTCTGTCCTCACAGAAAATGACAGCTCTATGGGCCAGGCCTCAGGCCGTGGTCCTGCCTCCCCGCTCCACCCTTCCCCTGAGCTTGCTTTGTCATCGTCCCGTGCTTGCATGCATCATTGCCCGGCCACCCTCTGGTCAGCAGGTGGCCACGGGGGACGAGCTAGAGGCCCATTCCTGGTGCTGGTCGTGGGGGATGATGGAGGGCCATCTGCACACACATTGGGCCCTTTGTCTCTGAGCTGGAAGGGAAGATGAACGAGGCATGTCCCTAGGCTTGTGCTGCTTGGGACATCTGGGGCTTGGGACAGACCTGGGCTGGGTGTTGGGTAGAAAGTGGACAAAACCGGATCAAACGGGCTTAACCAGAGTGCTGAATGGGGGAGCTGGGAGGAGGAGGCCGGAAGTCGGCTCGATCCACGCCAGCACTTCCCGCGACCCCGCGCTCGGTCTCACGAAGCTGCGATTCCATTCACCCCGCATCAAGTCCCGGCCCCCAGCGTTCTCAGACCAGCTGGAGAAACCGAGGCGTGAGAAAGCCCCGGTCCCTTCAGGACGAGAACTGACCTGAGGGACCTGCACAGACACCCCCACACCATTCGGCACAGGTGCAGGGAGGCACCAACACCTGGAGCGGGCGTGCTCACCTGAGGGTCTCCGGTGAGTGGTGCTGAGGGCTGCTGGCTGTTGGGGACAGAGATCCAGGCCAAGTGAACCCCGAAAATGGCTCAGCAACCCAAAGCGACATCCACACAGGAGCTAGCAGAGCCCCATGCAGGCGCTGGCCGACAGAGACCTGGGGATGCGAAATGGCTCCATCACCACCATCACCGTCTCTTCTGCTTTGCTCCTACCCACCCCCCAGAGCACACACGAGGATCGTGGCCTGGGACGTGACCTGGTGGTCAGCTGCTCTGGCCCAACTTTCCAAGTGAGCCCAGCATGGGGACAGCAGGGACAGAGGACATTTTCGGGTTCACGGTCCTGGCCTCTCAAAGGCGGGACCCCTCGTCTTACTAAGTGTGCACATGATGGAGGGAGAGCCTGGTCTCCAGGTGGTACGGAGGACGCTGAGGCTCGAGGAGAGGGGACGTGACTAGCCAAAGCCACATGGCAGGAGACCGATGCAACCGCGCCTGCCCACCGCTCCCCAGTTTCCACTCTCTGCAGCTTCTGAATTGGTTGGAACAATGACAGACCTTCCCTCTCCCACCTGACAACCCTGCCCCGCCCCCTGCCCCGTCGATGGAGGTGATGCCCCAGGACAGCTGTGTCAGCTGTCGGGGTGATGAATGCTCAGGGCAGAGCAAGGATGGACGGGTCATCGGTAATGGGTTAGTGAGTCCCATCCCCCCTGTGGGCCGGGGCCAATGGCTCTAATTACGGTGGGGCCTGGCCTCCCACAGCTATCCTTCATCTGTGCCTCCAAAATGACAGCGGCAGGCAACACCGCCTCTCCTCGTCGGACCTCCCCATCTCCAAGGCACCCAAGCCAAGTAGGAGCTTGGTCAGGAACAAGGTAAAGGCGGAGTCAGAAAGGAGTGGGGCAGGCAGGTACAGGTGTGAGGTCACCTGGGCCCAGGAGAACCCCCAGTTCAGGTGAAGGAAGGAACTCCGCTCTGAGCTTCCCTCTCACCTGCGGAGCCGGGCGCTTCCCCACAGAACCTCCTGGGGGCATTTTTGCTTCTCTCCACGTGAAGAAGGTGGGACACACTGGCTCAGTGGGGGCGGGGGGGGGGCGGTTCTACCTCCTGCAGGCCATTCCCTGCTCCCAAGAACCAGTGGCCCAGTCAGGCCTCGGTGACTGGGGGGCTCTCCTCAAAGGCCTGTTGACTGACTGTTCCAGACGCAATGTGAAGTGTGGCCTCTGATTGCCACCCGGTTCTGAGGAAACCAAGGGCAGCTGTGTCCAGGCCGAGGATCCCCAGGGTGAGGCCCAGTCCTGCAGGGGCAGCGGGGAGCGAAGAGCTCCGGGGGGCGCCGGGTGGGCCAGCTGCCGGGCTGCTGGTGCCCTGAGACGCTCGGAGGCTCTGGGCGCTGAGCGGAGGTCACAATGCACCCGTGAACCGGATTTAGAAACACTGCGGCCCGCAAGAGAGGCCCGCTCGCTCGTTAAGTGCCCACGTCCTGGGGCTGGGGGGACCCACCACTGCAGCTCTGCAGGGAGCGGGTGCTGCGGGGACTCGGGGCGGGTCTCGCTCGGGTGATTGATTTTCGAGTTATGGGCGCTGATGCGATCAGCATCAGGGGCTACACACCCCCTTTCACAACAGCCCAGGCAGGCGCAATGGGAAGAGGGGGGCACTCAACTCGCCAGGGAAGCGACCCAGTGCCCAGCCCCCCACCCCAAGGCCTCCTGAGTGGAGCCATGTGGTCTGCCCCCCAGGGGGTCGGTGGAGGCCTGAGGCCCAGACCCCTCAGGTGGGGCTCCCAGGGCTCACCCAGCTGCCCGCTGCCAGGCAGGAGGGACTGGCTGGCCCGGACATCTGGGAGGCTGAGCAGCTGTCCTGCCCACCGCCCCGGGAGGAGCCGGGGGCTCTGAAAGACCCTCACGCCCCCCATCAGTCAGCCTCGATTAGGGCGGCCGCGGGGAGCCGGCTTCTGGGAGGAGGGCGGGAGGTGGGCGGCGCCCTTTCTGAAAGGCCATGAGCCGGCGGTGACAGTGTGGTGACCAGCCGGCATTGTGCTGCGCCTGCCCGCGCCACACAGGGGCCGTGAGCGTGATTGATCAGGCACCGACGGTGTCTCTCTCTTTATGGACCTTCAAAGGCGCCATTTGGCATCCCGGGCAGGCGATCGATGCGAGGCAGCTGACCCCCCTGTGGCCACCTCCAGGCAGCAGGTGGACGGGCCCACGTGGGGGACGCGGAGGGCCTCTGCCCCTCACGCGCTCCGCGCCGTCAGCGGGATGGGCCTTCCAGCGCGGGGCTGCGGGCCATCAATTCACCTTCTTCTTTTGCACTGAAAGCGAGGCTGGGACCGTTAAATTATAGCCCCCCGTTCCCCCGCCTTGCACCCAGAGGACCCGGCACGGGTATAAATCAGACTAATGAGAGCTGAAGTTGTCACTTCCAGAGCGGGCATCCCTGGGCGTCCTGGCCTGCGCTGAGCACCGGGGACCTGCAGACACTGGAGGCGCCCTCTGCCTGCACAAGGCCCATGGGGCGGTGGGGCAGGCACGCACACGCACCCGCTAGTACGAGAGGCAGTGGTCGGGTGGCCTGGTGGCAGGAGCCACCTCCACCTCCTCCTGGCTGGGTGGCCTTGGGGCCTGTACCTTGCCTCTCTGAGTTTAGGTTCCCTAATCCATGTACCTCCATGGCTGTGAGAATTAAGTGACAGTGCCTCCTGGGCCTGGCCTGGTGACCCCACAAACCTGGGGGCACGAGGAAGGGGGAGTTCCCTTCTTTCTCCTCTGCCCCACCGCTCACGGTGAAACCCCCCAGGGCTGTGGGAGGGCCGAGGGGGGGAAGTTGCCTCCGCCTGGGGTGGTTCCGGGCTGGGCCTGGCCAGGCTGGGCTGGGCCTGAGCATCCTGCGGCTGGACTGAGAAAGAGCGTCAGAGGAAGTGGAGAGCAGGCTGCTGAGCCACGAGGGGCCGGTGGAGTGACAAGCCCACAGCAAGGACACAGGTGACTGGACAGGGCCCCCTGGAGAACACACACGTGACCCTCGGACACAAGCTCACTGGCGGGGAGGTTCACAGACACACACAGAGACCGCCACACAGAGAACGTCCCGGCGCACGCAGGTGGCATGTGTCGAGCTGGAGACACACAGACGGACACACGTGCGCACAGGCAGACACACCGACACGCGCACCCTGAGGTAACGCACAGGGCACACGGCCAGTTTGCAGAATCGCATAGAAAACGCAGCACACGTGCACACAAGCACGATCACAGAGCACGCGTGTCCACAGGGTCACACTACACCCGTGCGACGCCAGGACCCCCGGGCCCCCTCGGCCCTGGCGCTGCCGGCCCTGACTCCGAGCCCAGTGCTCCTTCTGTGGCATCAACCTGGAGGAAGCCCCCTCCCCCAGTCTTCCCTAGGAATCCAGCTCTCCTTTGTCCTGTTCTGCTGACTCCTAGATTGTCCGGGCCCGGGCCCCAGCCCCCACTACTGCGGCCCTGAAGATCCCCACTGGGACCCTCTCTGGAGCCCCCGGCTTCGGGACTGAACTCTGACCCCCATTCTTCCAGCATGAATTCCGCCCGCCTAAGGGCGCGGGGCCAGGCCAGCGGGCCCTGGGAGGCTGAGGCCTGGCGAGCCTCCAGGGGAAAGAAGCAGACCTCAGCAGAAATGCCCCCGATGACGCGACATCAGGGCAGCGGGTCAGTGGCCGGGGAGGAGCTGGCAACGTGGGGTCTACGAAGGCAGGGCGGAGGCTGCCAGCCGAGAACAAAGGGTCTTGGAGAGAGTGCCCAGGCCCCAGGCTGGGAAGTCCACATGGAGGCAGAAGACACGGGGGACTGGCTTCCTGTGTTCTGGCTACAGGTAACTGCAGCCAGCTGATGACGCCCATTTTGGCCTGGCCTCTGGGACCTCTGTTCCTAAGGTGAGGCCACCTGACACCGAGAGGAGCCCCTTCCACGGGGGGCTCCAGGCACATCTGTCCCCTATCGGAGGCGTCTGGGGCTCAGGGCCCTGCTTGGCTCCAGTCCCCACCTCTGCTGTTTCCCATCCAGAAGGCCCATCCCTTGTGTCCTCCTGTTGAGATCCTAGTCACCTGTCAGTGCCCGGTAAGCTGAACTCACCTTCTGTGGGAAGTTCAGATGCCCCAGAAGTTAGGTGCCCACCGGTGGGCTCCCGAAGTGCCTCCCGTCCCCCCTCATGGCACTTACACGTAGTCCCAGACTCCGTCTAGGGGCAGCCTGGGGACTCTGGGGCCATGTACCTTCACCTCTGAACCCCACGCCTGGCCGAGTATTCCCTCCGAAAACCCTGAGTGGGTGAGTGAATCTATGCATGGATCTTACGTTCCAGGGGTCTTTTTGTTCCAGAGATTCCAAGATCAATGTCCTAGCTGAACCAAAGGGAATCGTGGTCATAGACACGCGTGTGAGTGTGCAACACACACAGGGCACCGGGGACGTGCTAGCACTCACGGATGGAGGGCCGATAGACGGTGTGTGCCCGTGCTCAGCCAAGAAGCCCCCTTTGGTGTCGGCCAGGGCCATCTCCTCGGACTGTGCAGTAAGGAGCCAGGGTGTGACTCCCCTTCTTGGCCACCCAGGCAGGGCATTACCGACCTCTCAGAACATGTGTCACCAGAATTCCGTCTGACCAAGCCACAGCTCTCCTTAACAATCTCCCCGACTCCCACTGCCTCAGTGTGTCTGGCCACCGCAGGTTCCGCAGAGCATCGGCCCTGCGGGAGCCCCACGGGTCTGAGACTCGTAAGTTCAGGAAACGCCCCCGCCGAACCCTCATAATGCACAGCAGCTTCCTGGAGAGGGCTTCATCGTTATCCCCGACTCTGGCGTCTCCATCTCCGACCATGCCCGCCCGGTACATGCCAGGACGCCCAGCCTCGAGTCCTTCGCTTTCTCCCCAATAAGACAGAACACGGAGTCACACTGGCCTCTTGCAGAGCACAGCTCCCTGGGTCTGCCCCTGACTTACGGAATGGAATGCTCCTGGGCTGGGGCCTGTGAGTCTGAATTTTGAGAGCTTCCCCAGGTGGTGACGCCTGGCCCGAGGTGCAGACTGACATCAGGGGACTGCGTTCTCCACCGTGCCCCCTTCCCGTCTCTGCTGCTCCTCCCTGGGCCTGGGCAGTGCGTGCCCCTTGGACCCACACTCCCAAGGAAGCAGAGGCGACCTCACGAACCTGCGACAGGCCCAAACTCGCCTCTGCTTGAAACCCTCCACGTGCCCTCGTGGCCCTGTGAGCTTCGTGGAGGGTTTCTGCTCACCTCCTGTCACCTCCTGCCTCTGCCTTGCCCCTTCCAGAGAGGACTTCCAGCCCCGCTGGGACACCTGGTCCCTCAAACATACAGCTCTGTGGGGCAGCAATCTCAGGAGATGCTGGCTTCCACGCGGCTGTGCCCAGGAGGGTGCTGGGGTCGGGTGGGGGGAGTCCAGGCTTTACGGCATCTCGGCCCCCTCGGCCCTAAGCACTCGTGAGGGACAGAGAGTGCTGAATGGGATCCCAGACTGGGAGGGAGGCAGGGGGCCTGCTGGGCACTGCAGAGGTGGGCTGGGCGCGGGGGAGGGGGAGCAGGCCTGCCACCCCCAGGTGGCCGGCCCCACGACCCGCTCTGACTGTGTATTTGGGGTGTCCTCAAGCAACACGAAGGCGGGGAGAATGGTGCAATGCTCCCGCGAGTCCCCGCGGTACAGCCCGACTTCTTCCTCCAAGCCCCTCCCAGCACCCACCTTAAGAAGGGGGGTGGGGGTTGGCAGAAGCGCCCCCGCCCCCAGCCGGGCCTGCAGCCTGGAGACCCGAAGGGGGGGCGCAGAGGGGGACGCCGGGGCTGGGGGCCGGGCTCCCGCGGGCAGGGGCCGCGGGGGCGGGGCCGGGGCGGGGCGGGGCGAGGGGCGCTCCGCGGTGACTTGGGGCGCGCCGGGCGCAGAGCGAGCGCAGTCTCGGCCGCGCCGCTCCGAGTGCGCCCGCCCTGCCGCCGCCTCGGTCCCCGTCCCCGTCTCGGTCTCTGTCCCCGCCTCGGCCCCCGCCATGCCCAACTTCGCCGGCACCTGGAAGATGCGCAGCAGCGAGAACTTCGACGAGCTGCTCAAGGCCCTGGGTGAGCCGGCGGGAGGGCGGCCCCGGGGGTCGGGTCGGGTCCTGCGCTGTCTGAGGCGCACCCCGCGCGGAGCGGCGGGGACCCCGCCTGCGGCCGGGCGCGGGGCGCTCCCCCGACGGCCGCGCCTCCGTCTCGGCTCGGTCAGGTCACGGGGGGAGAGGACGCCGGGGTCCGGGGGGCCCGGGGAGCCCGGGGGCTTTAGGCTTGGGGCTCAGCCCCAGAGCGGCCCCCGCCGTCAATCCGTTCTGCTCCCCGGTGCCACCTACCCTGAGTGGGCGGGCGGGGGGCCGCGACCCCGCTCTGAGGGTGCCCCCCCGCCCGGGTCCCGGCAGGTGTGAACGCCATGCTGCGGAAGGTGGCCGTGGCGGCCGCGTCCAAGCCGCACGTGGAGATCCGCCAGGACGGGGACCGCTTCTACATCAAGACGGCCACGGCCGTGCGCACCACCGAGATCCGCTTCACGGTCGGGGAGGGCTTCGACGAGGAGACGGTGGACGGGCGCAAGTGCAGGGTGAGCCGCGCCGCCCCGCGGGGCTCCCCGGCCGCCTCCCGGCCCCGGTCCCCGGCGGGATCCGCAGCGCTGTGCCCCGTTCCCGGGGTGGAGGGGGGGTCCCGCGGCCCCCGTGTCTCCCGCCGCCGCAGGTGAGCGCGCGGCTCCGGCGTCCCGCCCCGGGCCCTGCGCCCTGGGGACGCTGCGGGTCCCCGCACCTCTCCCGCCTCCCCTCAGCCCGGTTCCGTGAAGGAAGGGCGGCTTCTCCCCAAAAAGCGAGGCGGGTGCTCGGCGGGGAACGAACTACAGGCTCCTCCCCGGTCCTCGGGCTGGAGCCTGCATTTCCCCGCGTCCCACCCCACCCCCGCCCCCGCAGGGCCACTCTGTCGGGGAAGGGACGTTGGTTACTGTGTCTTTCGAGGACAGATGGGAAAACAATCCCTGCCGCAGCCACCTCTTTCAAAAAGGGACGACGCGTCTCCGTCCTTTCCCCGGTGTTTTAAAAAACCAGAAACGAATAACATTCCACAGTGAGAAGCTGTTTTCACCTTTCCTGAGTGGCGCCTGTCTCATGTTCAGAGTAGGATCCTTGGGCTCGGGGCTGGGGACAGGGACACAGACGCAGGCCCCACACTAGCCCCCACGGCAACATCTGGCCCCCAGAGCTGGCACAGCCTGACAGTGATGTCCAGGCTGGGAGCGGGCGGGATTGGAGCCCCCTGTGACTGCCCTGATTGTGGAAACAGAGTAGTCAGAGATGAGGGCCACCAGGAGGAGGAGGCGCTGGCAGGGCCCAACCTGGGGAGATCCAGCGATGGCTAGAGACGACAATTCTGATAAAAAATCAGTGGCTCATAGGACGTACTGGAGGGTGCGGCTTCATCGCCACGCTGCCTGATGCACTGTCCCGTGTGTGGGTCCTGGCCCACACAGCTCTGTGCACAGATGCTGCGGAGACCGCAGAGCGTCCCCACTGTCCCCTTCCACCTCCCACAGCACGAAAAACCTAAACTGCAGTTTGGTTTTTTTAATTTTTTCTAGAGATGTAACCTGAAAAGTGGCAGTTTTTATCTTCAGAGCCAGGGAGCTTGGGTTTTTCTGAGCAGGCTGGTGAGGGCAAACAGGATGGAGGGCGTTTCCCCAAAGCCCATGCAGGGCCGGGGCCCCCATCCGACTGGACGTGGTGGCCAACGTGGCGTCTGAGCCGCTGTGAAATTCCGTGGCTCTGCTGTGGAGCTTCTTGTCCCCAGAACGCAGGTGCTGGTGGCGCAGTGCATCCGAGAGGCGAGTCAGCGCACTCCGTTGTTCCTGGAGATGCAAAGGCTCCGCTGCGTCGTGAGCATGCGTGCATGTGTGTGTGTGTGCGTGACAGCAGGCACGTTTATGCCCGTCAGAGCCGTGACCGGCCCTGTGAGGCGCGGCAGACAGATTCCGTGGCTGACAGGGCCCACGCGTGGCTTCCCCACACGGCGGCTCCTCCCCGGGGCTCGCTGTTGTCTCTACTCCCGCCGCCAGGACCGTCATTAATGTCACGGTCGGTTTTCCTGCCCACAGAGCTTGCCCACGTGGGAGAAAGAGAACAAGATCCACTGCACGCAAACTCTCCTGGAGGGGGATGGCCCCAAAACCTACTGGACCCGGGAGCTGGCCAACGACGAGCTGATCCTGGTGAGGGCTCTGACCCAGTCCCCTAGGCGGTGGTGGCCGCACGGGCTGCAAGCTGCCCTGGGTCAGGATGACAGCAGGAAGCCTGAGGTGACAGCTCAGGTCAGAGGCGATCGTGGTTGGCGGGACAGGGCAGCGTAGCAGCTCGAGGCAGGCTGCGGACTTGGTGACCTGGTCTGGGCTGGCCTCCCCTCCCCGGCTCAGGGTGCCGGGGCTCCCTGCCAGCTTGCTCCTTCTCGCGCCCTGTGCTGCTGCCTGCGAAAGGCCCTGCGCTGGGAGCCTGAGAACATTTCCATGCACATGCGGACCCACCAGCTCCACCCGCCTCAGGCCGCGGGGTGGGGCCTGCAGGCAGGGAAGCATCTCAGGTAAAGAGAGGGACTCGCAGTGGGGGCCTTTCAACGACAGGGGGTGGACTCTACCTTAAAGGATACTCAGATTTAAACATTTTAAGCAGGATCCACCTGGTGAGGCCAAGTTAGAAACCCCTGGAGTTCAAGCACACGCCTCCTCTGCCTTTATTTCAGGTGTGGGAGCAAAGGAGGAGGGAGGGCAGGACACTCCTGTCACTCTCTCTGTGTTCAGAACAGACCAAGCTGTCCTTGCAGCTGCCTTCTCCCCGAGACCAGACAGGGGACTGCTGTTGTGGGTAACCAGGGAGCAGCAGCCTTTGTTCTCCATCAAGCATGCGACATCTCCCGATCCCGGCCATGCCACCTGCAGTGTTGGGAAAGGAGAAGGCGGGTGTGTTAGCAGGGCTCACTGCTGACCTGGGCATGGCCCTTTCCTTCCTGAGCTGTACGGCGAGGGGTTGGGCTGAAGTCTGAGGTCCCTCTCAGCCCTGAAATGACATGTTCATGCCGTGACAAGATCCTAAATTGAGCTGCCTTGTTACTGCGGCTGAGGCCGCCTGTCTCTCTCCTCTCGTGCCCCCTGCAGAGGTGCCGCAGGCTTCCTCCCCTCCTCTCTCCTCTCCTCTCCTATTCAAGAAAAGAACTGGCTTGCTTGCAACCTGGATCTTTCCAGGGAGGGAACACCTGCTGGGGGCGGGGAGCAATTTGAGGCTGAGACATGGACGCCTAGGAGAAAAAATCCTGTCTGGATCACTGGTCCCAGAGTTAGCAAAGAAGGATGTGGTTTCAGCATTCTTGAGCGAGGCTGAGCGCTAAGTAGGCTCGGCTTGCTCTGTGAGAAAGTGTGATTTTAATGAGCTCCGCAGCATCGGAGCAGCCAGAGTGCAGGTCGGCCCGCCGGGAGGACCCCGCCACTTCCAAACCCCAACTGCGGCTCCACCCACCCCTCCCTCCCCGGCTCGCTGACTGACGAGCACATGAGCCTCAAAGGGAGCATTAGTTCTGGGCATTTGGGGTCTGAAATGCGGGTTTTGTTCTCAGGGTTATCATCTTTAATAAATCCAGGCATAGGGAGATGCTGGCCCCATATAACAGGAGGCAAATGAATTCCGGTGGAGTTGACGTGAGCTGGTCCCGTGCCAACAGCACCTCACCCAGGGCTGAAGTCGCCTTCTCTAGAAAACTGACTCTCGCCCTCGTACCACCCCGGAACATTCCAGTTTCTTTCGGGAGTCTCTCAGCATAGTCTGCGAGCTGAGAGGGACATTTCAAATAGAAACGTGGCAATTTCTTGTGTCTTGAAGCCACCTGTTAGCCTGGATAAGGCACTGGCCACAGTCATTTCAGCGTGGGTAGAGAGGCCAGTCCCCAAAAATAGCATTCCAGTCGACACTCCATGGCTGTAGAGCTCGAGGGTTTTGGAAAACTGAGCTGGTTCTGAGGGGTCCAGACGTCTGAGAGGTGAACGTCAGTGGGACCTCCCGCCCCACCCCCAACACACACCCCGGGACACAGAATCATCTGCTTTCCTCACTGACATAGAGATAATGACAAGTGGAACAGAGGTGTCCAGATCACTAATGACGGGCATTTCCCTGAAACACGCACGTAGGGACGACGTCTTAGCTTCTCTGACAGCCTCTGGTGGCCAGTGGACAGACCGGGCAAGGGACCTGGAGTCCCAAGAAGCTTCCGGCTCTGAGTCCAGGGCTTTGGAACTTGCTGGGGCTGCAGGCCCCACTGAGAATCAAAGATAGGGACCCTCCCACGGAAACACGTGCATCTGCACACGGACACCCACGTTAGGTCCCCAGACTGGGGGTGCTTGCGTTTTTTTTTTTTAATGAATGTATTGCTTTCCCTGTTCCGACTGCCCGGGAGGGCCCAGGGGAGCAGGCCTGTGAGTCGCTGCTGGTTTGGGGGGCGTGGAAGCAGCTTACTTACAGGTGCCAGCATTTCGGGGACCAGAGGAAACCTCCTCTATCCATGGAATGGTCTGTGTCCCTCTCACAGCAAATGAACACAGAGCCATAGATTTAGCCAAAAAGAGCCTTTGGGATCACCCGTCCGGTTTCCCCACTTTCCTTGCCCCCTCCATGCACAGATTGTCAGGAGAGGGCGACGCGCCAGCCGCTAACCAGCCCAGGTGCGGGGCGACGCCGACGCCGGGCTTTTGTGGCTGAGACCGATTTCCTAGCCTGCAGGTGACTGAGCAGTACCCTTGCCCGGGCCGCCTCAGGGCTCCAGCTGCCCAAGCCCCTTGCTCTCTTGAGGTCACTTGAAAAGAGACAGAAAGCACTTCAGAAACGTCCCGGGCAACGTCCTCCCCCTTTCACTTTAATTGCAGAACCAGAGCCAGGAAACGCGCCTTTCTTATGGCGGCACCGACAGGTGCCAGGAGCAGGGGCCAGCCACGTAGAATGTGATTCAAGGCCGCTGTCGCTCACCTGGAGCCTGAGGGAGGGGGAACGGGAAGGACTGCTCAGCGCGGGCGCGTGGGCAGGAAACTGAGCGTCGGCTTCGAGGGGTTTCGCGCGGGCAGCGAGCGGCCTGAGTCGCGATTTGGCCCGAGTGTTTGTGCTCAGGCAGCGGCCCTGATGGCTTTTCCCTCTTTTCCGCAGACGTTCGGCGCCGATGACGTGGTCTGCACGAGAATTTACGTCCGAGAGTGAAGGCAGCCTGCTCACCCTGCCTCGGAGGCGCCGTGCATGTCCCCCCGAGGGATGCCCTAGGTCCGAGCCGCCCCACCCGTGTCGCGTTAGGTGCCCCCAACTCCCCCCGCCAGTGTGCTAGTGCCTCCCCCCCCCCGCCGTGCTCCCAGCCCCATGTCCCTGATGCTCCGTAGTGTGGCATCCGCGCGGCCTCATCAGTCATTAAAGTGGTTGGACATGTCTCAAGGTGTCTGCCATCTTTGCCTGGCCTCGTGGTGTCAGCACAGGGTTGCCCTGTGCCTCTGTCTCGTCCCCAGCACAGCGCTGGCCTGGGCAGCGTGCGGGCCTCAGCATGCTCCCCGGCGCGGGGCGCTGTGGCAGGGCTGGCAGGCCGGGCGCCCTCGGAGGGTCCAAGCGGCAGATCCACAAGTTTGCACCTCGCTGTGTTTTTCAGTTCAATTAAGTGGTGGTTCCCAGCAGGACTGGGGGGGGGGGGGACACATGCAAAAGGGCTGATTGAGGGGTCAGGAAGAAGACGGCCAAGACCGAACAGGAGGCACTCAGGGACTAGCCGCAGCAGAGCCGTCCTCGTCCCCCCATCTTCCCTCCCCCCTCCTCCATCCCCCCGAAGACAGAAGGGTCGCCGCGCCATGAGCCATAGCCCGGGAAAGGGGCCTCCGTGCTGGTGCCTTGTGGCACATGGACAGGGCCACCGCCGAAACCATAGCCCCAGGGCAGGCGGGCGGTGGCTGGGGGTCTCTTCAGGCTGGCTTGAAACGGGGGTTAAGCACCCTGACCTCCCACCTTTCAGCCTCTGACCTGCCTATCCTGCCCAGCGGCCAAACCCAGCTGTGTGGGGGGTGATGAGGGCCGTGTCCACCCTCCCAGGACACAGCCAGACAGACACTGCATCCGAACATGCAATTGGGCACCAATCCGCAGCCGCCAACTTTGACTTTCAAAAAACAGGAGATTTCACACGAAAATGTGGATTCCTTTAAAAGGAAAGTTGGGGAAACCTGGCATGCCCGGACCTGCCTGCCCACAGGGCAGCAGGGGGCCTGCTGCTGTCCCATTTGTAAACGGAACCGTACCCTCCAGCTCCCCAGGCCTCCGATGCCCTGCCCACAGTTAGGGTGCCTACCTGGCTTCTTGGGCATCTCTTCTGGCCATCCTAGCACTGGTTCTTGGCGAGGCCAGGCCGGAGCGAGCTGACAGGCACCGTTCGGGCCTGGATGAGGCCAGAAGGTGAGCCTCAAAGAGCTCGCTCTGACGGGTGGACACCTGAGCCCCGCCTCACCCCCTGGATGAGAGGAGGACAGGTTGGCCCAATTCCCCACCTCCCCGCAGCCCAGAGCCCCCCTTCACTCTGGGAGACCTCGCGAGCTGTGACTTGAAGGGCGGCAGCCACTCCCAATCAAACCTCTAGCCCCCTGGCAGGTGGGCTTCACGCTCCATTCCTTGGGAGGACCATCGCGCATAATTTACCGGTGAAGGGCGAGTTCTCACAAGGACTCTGCAAACACTCATGCTGCATTTGCTACGAGTGGGTGATCTGTCTTTCTGAGAAAGTTTCCTACAGGACCTGGAGCAATTTGCTTATTAAAAAAAGAGGCGACAGTCACAATCTTATAATTCCATTTGTTTTCACGAGGGAGGAAAGCTCATCAATTACGGTGGATGAAGGGGGTGTTTTGGGGCCCCCAAATGGAATTTGACCAGGGTCTCCGGGGGCACCTGGGAATTCAGGATTCTAGCCTAAAAAGCGCTGGCTTCAGACAAGACGTGTAGGGAAAACATATTGAGTCATGAACTCTCACAGAGAACGTAACGAACAGTGAAAACTGAGAAAGTTTGGACAAAATCCAATTCTCAGAAACACACAGAACTGAATTAACATGGGGGTTTTCTCGTCCCTGCTCTCTGGAGTAGGTTCAGGAAAATATCATTGAGTTCCCTTTGACCATCTTTTCAAAAAATAGATGGGGGGTGTGGTTCGGTGCAGAGCATGCCGGAGGCGAGAGTCGGAACCCGTGGCTCTGCCACTGACTCGCTCTGCGACCCTGGCCTGCTCGCGTCCCCTCTTTGGCCCTTCATCTGCCCCTCTGCGTGAGCAGAGGTCGCCGCATGCGGACAGAGGCCTCCGGGGAGAAGCCACAATGTGCTACGGGGACACGGTCAACTCAGTCACGTCCGCCACCTCACAGAATTGCCTGCAGCTGTCAAGCAGGGGGAGGCAAATCCCAGTTTAATGACGTGGAACGGTGTCCAAGCTATATTAAATTTTAAAAAAGAAATGAGCGACGACCTTGTGAAATGGGGAAATAAAAGCTCTGAGGTCAGCTCTTTCCGGGAACGCACAGAACCCTCGGGGCCGTGCGCCGAGCCGGCGACAGCCTTGCCTCTGAGGACTGGCTGCTGTCACCCTCATCGTCACCCTCATCGTTTGTGTCGGTGAAATCCGGTTAGAACGAGCACGTACGACCTTGGCAACTGATAACGAAATTTCACGTGAGGAGCGCGCGATCCTGACCCCTGGGTTCGGGCGGGAGCCGGGGCATCTGTTTCTTTGGTTCCCCAAGGGGTCCCTCCCGGCCCGGCCAGACCAGCGGCCGCCGAGTTTCCATCAGCTCTGGGGCTCGGGGGTGAGTCCCCGCGGGCTGTGGTGCATGAGGACGGCGCGGAACTGGGGGTTTAAGTCCCCACAGCCCAGGCACTCGGCCTCGCGTGGTTCCCTGGGGCCTCCAGGTGGGCCCGCGAGGCGCGCAGCGGGCCTGGGCCTCAGGCGGGGCGCGTGTCATCAGCGTCCCCATTCTACGGACAGAGACCTGGGGCTCGGATAGAGTGCTCCCCTGGACCCTGCCTTGGAGCTCACGGCCCCGTTTGCCAGCGGCAGGGCCGGGATCACAGCCCCGGCCGCCTGGCCACCGAGCCCGTGCTTTCCCGCCGCCTCCGCCGTTAGGGACACGAAGTAGTTTCCTTACTGTGACCACCGAGGAGGACCGTGCGCATGGTTTAAAGGTATCAAATAGCTCCTCATGGAAAAGGCGGGGGCGGGGAGCACAACACTAAGTGACATTTAAGAAGGGCTTCCTGAGTTTCACGTCCTGTGCCAAGCACTTGTCACCCGGCGCCGCTGCTAATTCTACGATGAGCCGCCAAGGAGGTGCTGCCGTCGCCCCCATTTTACGGATGACGCTGCCGAGGCTCCGAGAGGTTCGGTAACCTTGCCCCGTGGATAAAAGGGGGCGGCGGGTTGGACGCGGGCCTCGTATCTGAAGGAAGGGAGCAGACCAAGGGGAGTGGGGGCAAAGTGACAGAGGAGGGGTGGCGCCTCTGGTCCTCGCGGGGCTCCTGCTTCTCAGGGCCGTCGTCACGCCCTGTGGCAAGGGCTCCTGGGGGCCTTCCGGGAGGACTCAGCCTCGCCCCCCGCCAGCACCCTGGCTGTCGCCCAGCTGCCTCCCTCCCACAGCACAGGTCCTCGCCCACGACGACAGGTGTCCTGTTTCACACAGGCTCCGGCTCCCAGATCTGCTCTGATCAGGAGCTGAGAGCTGAGCCCTGCAGCCACTGCCTGGAGGTCCTCAGTGAGGCCCGGGTGAGCCCAGCACCTTCCCTTCCCCAGAGGCCCTGTGCATATGCCATTCAAGGCCCCCCTCCTCGGACACGTCCCCAGAGGCTGGACCAGGGGATGCAGGCGGGGATGCGCGGATCTGGGAACAGCCTCTCGTTACCAGACTGGGGGCCCACCACCTTCGTACTGCTCTGTGGCCCTCCGTCCCCCTCCCACCTACCGGACAGACCCCACCGTGTGGGCAGCCTGGACACCCCCCTGCCTCACGGAGCCCGCGGTAAGCCGGGTGAGGAGGCCGAGGCCGAAGTCACAGTCGCATGACACGCTGAGTGACTCGCGATCCATCCCAGCCCACGCGCGGAGGAGCAGCGACATGGACCGGGGCACGGATTTCGGGGGGCTTTCCAGGCGGCCCCGAGGCCCCGGGAAAGGAAGTTGGCAGCATGCCACTCCCGGCGGCGGTCCACATGGCCACCTCGTGTGAAGTGGGGAACGGAGCTTCTCGGGCAGACACAGAGATACCCACGGTCCCGCTGGGCAGTGCACAGCCTGAGCGACGGGCCGAGCGGCCCTGGGACCGCGGCTGAGTTCCCTCCGCCCGCACAGCTCCCTTCTTTTCTGAAATGAAGCGACTGTGTGTGTCTACTGTGGGGTGACCCTTCACCCCTACGAGGGGTCATGTGTGACCGGTCCTGGGAAGGGCACGTGACCCCAGCATTCAGGGAAGAGGTGCCCTCTTTGGGCGGTTCGCCGGCTCTGGCCGTCGGCTAAGCCCAGAGCTTTGGAGCCATCAGCTGATGCTTTGGGGGAGACTCTGCTTGAAAGGGAGGCCAAGGCGGGAAAACGCACGGCTGAGAAACGAAGAGGAAGAGAGAGAATTCTGAAGTCCAAACTCCAGGATTTGGGCCCAGAACATTCTCGCCTCCAGCGCTCGGGATTCCCCTTTTCTGTTTAGTGTAGCCTGAGTTTTTAATGGCTACGGGCAAACGTGCGGACCATCACGGAAAGAATTGCTGGGATCCGAGCCAACGGACACAGAGCTTTTAGTGCTCGGAGGAACCACACCGAGAAAGTTTGGGCCAGGCCGCGGGGGTTCCCACATCAAAAGCCGGAGATGAGAACGTGGGCGTGGGTACCAGCTGCTATTCGGTCCTCTCCCGCGTGGCGTCTCCCTGTGTGCTCACTACAGCCCGGGAGGCGGGTGGGGCCGGGCCGCTGGCGTGTGGATTTGCCACTCGACCCCTGGTGAACCCTCAGTGGAGGGGCTGGTGCCTGAGCTCTGGGCACAGCGGGGCCCTGGCAGTCGGGGGGAGCGGCAGAGATGGCTGGCAGGAGGGATGTCTGTGCTGAGTTCCTAGGAAAGCCCACGGGAGCCATTTTGGGTAACGCAATCTACTCTCGCGCCCCTGGGCCTTTGCATGTGCTGACCCCGCTGCCTGGGAGGTGCCCCATTCTGTCCACCTGGCAAACTTCTGTTCTGCCTTCGGAACCTGGCTCCAGGGGCATCTTTTCCAGAAACCCCCCTGCGGCAGGGCAAAAGCGAGGTGACGCCACACCCTGGGGCCGGCGGACTGCCCGGCGTGGCCGGAGGCCTCCACAGAGGTCAGCACTCTGGTCTGAGGCTCAGCGGGCTGTGGGCTTCAGGGTGAGGAAGGAGGAAGGAGGGGACTCACCTTGCCGAGACCCGGTATGTGCCAGGGGCTTTACAGTCGTCGACAAATGTAATCATCACAACCTTCCGGTGGCTGTTAGTGACCCCACTGCAGAACCGGGCAATCTGAGGCTCAGAGAGTTTCGTGTGATTGGGATCCCCTGAGGGACGAGAAGGCAACACGGAGGGGCAGAGCCCTCTGTCCTCTCGGTGCTCCCCTCTGCGCCGTGAGGGGCTGGGCTTGCGACCCTGCCTGGACCTCGGCCGAATCCTGGCTCTGCTACTCACCAGCAGAGTGACATGGGCTGAGTCCCCGGCATTCCCTTCAAAGGGCAGAGGTGGTCTGGGCCTGCCTCTCTGCCTGACTTTATGGGGCATTGACAGCCCGGGTTGGCCCAGGGGCCCTGGCCTCCCTCCCTCTGGGCACTGGGGACTTGGGCTGGCAGCTGCCGCCGTGTGTGCTGCTTCCCGTGGGGGTGGTGCCCCTGCAGGGGGGTGGTGGGCCCGGCTCCGGGCAGGCAGGCAGGCAGGGGCTCCGGCTGCGAGCCGAGGCCTTCCGTCCGCCGGCGTTTCCTAAGTGGCTACAGATGCGCTGCGAGCCCAGCCAGCAGGACAGCTGCTGCTGAGACGCAACACTCCAGGCTCAGGGAGCAGCCATGCAAAGGCCCCGGGCAGGGGCGCGCCCGGCGGTCCAGCCGGGAAAGGAAGAGGATGTTCCCGGCGAGCGGCAGTGAGTCTGGGGACACGTGGGGGGACGGGAGGGGGAAGGGAGTCGAGAGAACACAGTGCGTCTCCCACCCGGGGCCTCAGGGAGGTGCCCTCTGCAGGAGCAGGGGCCCAGCTGCTGCCGCTCCCTCTCCGTGTTCTCAGGGGTGTCACACCCGCGACCGCATCCTCCTGCCGCACCCCATGAGGAGCGGGAAGGCGTCACTCCCCCGCCCCCCGTCGGAGTTTCCCAACCCCCGACCTCCCTCGCACGCGCACAGCCCACGTGCAGGGGACCGAGTGTGGCCCGGACCCGGCTTCCCAAACGTGTCCAGGGACGGTTGGTTACGGGACCGCGAGTCCAGCCTGACCAGAAATGTCCCTTTTCTGCAAATCGCCGCCCCGCCCTGTCCACGGGGCCACCGGCCTCGCGCGAGGGAAGCTGGAAGGTCCACGTGAGCCCCATCTGCTTCCCCCGCTGCATGACTGGTTCACATTAGTGGCGGGGCGCCCTGCCGCCCTCATTCCTTCCAGATGAGGGTGCAGCTGCAGGCCGTCGGGGAGGCCCTGGCCGCGCCCTCGGGGGCGACTCAGCCCGGAGACCTGAAACCCTGGAAACCCGGGAGAGGAAGTCGCGCGGCCAAGGTGGGTCCCCGTCCCGACCCTTGGGCCAGACGTCGCCGATGGGCCGTGCGCCAGCAGGTGGTGGAAAAGGTGGAATCGCCATTTGGGCTTCCCCCCCGCCCGGTTCTGGCGGGATCGTGCCCAAGCTCTGCGGAGGCTCAGGAGCCCGGGGGGGTGTATGGGGCCTGATCCTCGGGGGTCCTCAGGGCGTGTCCATGAGGGCTGATGCCTGGTCTCACGAGGGCCGCGTAGAGGACCCTCGCTCACAGCCCAGCCTCCACTGGCCCCGGGCCCTGGGGCAAGTCACTGAACCACTAGCAGCTCCCTCGTGCCTCCGGGCTCAGAAGCCAGACGACTCCTCCGGGCTCTGCTGTGTCATCTGTTCCGTCCTGTGGCAAGGGAGGACTCCTTCGGCTGCCGGAACGGGGGAAGGGTCAAGGGCCAGAAAGCAACGTCCGGCGCTGGGGAACCAGGGCCCAGTTAAGGGGTCGGATGCTTCTCGCCGCACCGCGTTGTCACCCTACCGAGGACCCGGTGGGGCCGGTGTCTGTCGTGGGAGCAGCAAGGCCCAGGCAGTCGAAGGCGGGGGTGCCTGAGTGTGTCAGCGCAGCGCAGCCAGCCAGCCACTGCCCCCAGGTGCACGGGCACCCAGCCAGCCGCCGGTGCCAGCCTGCGGGGCGCTTCCTGCTCAGCGCCCACTCCAGCAATTCCTGATGACACGAGGGGCCCTACCCTGGCGGGAGGAGGCCCAGCTTCACCCATCCTCTGGAGCCAGTTTCCATGGCGACCCACTCACTGCTCTGCTCCCCTCCAGCACCCTGTCCTCTCCCCGCCCGACCAGGCGCCACGCTCACGCCGCCCCAGGGCCTTTTCACTGGCGGCTCCTCCCCTCCGTCAGGCCCTGAGTCGGTTGTTATCTTGCGCATGAGGGCCTCCCTCATCACCCTGCTTTTACAGTGCTACCACCGGTCCTACCGACTGTCTTTCATCCTACTCTGTGAGGACTTCGCTGTGTTCACCCCTTTCTGAAGAGGGGAGGGGATGAAGGGGGTGCCCCCTGCCTTCCCTGCTCTGTGCAGACGGCAGTGAAGCCCCGAGAGGGCTCAGCCCCCCCACAGCACACAGCTAGTGAGGCTGGAGGGGGGGTCTTTCCTGCTCACAGACCGTTCACACCCTGCTTCTCCAGCTTCCCGTCGGGTTCTCTCACGCGCCCCAGCACCTGCAACTCCCTCCTCTGAATCCCCAGGTATGGACCCCCCCTACTTCTGTGGACACAGCTTGTGGTTGGGAGTGGCCCTTCCCTGCCGTGACCTCCCACTCTGCTGTTCCCCCGCACTCAGCACTCAGGGCCAGCTCTGTGGCATGACAGCTTGTGTTCCAGGCCCCAAGGAGGGGCCCAGGGGCGGAGCATACGAGGACTGCCTGCGGCAGGGGGCCTCTAGAGCCTTTGTTCCATGTGGTCATTCTTTGCTGCCCCCACAGTACCTGCCTCTGGGCTCACAACAGGTGGCTGGCCCCTCCTTACGGAAGGAAGAAATGGTAGAATGAGACATCCAGACCCATTTCACGTTCAGTACTGGTATTGTGAACAAGCCATTAAACCCGCCCCTCTGGCCCCACAGCCCCCACCCGCAATGGGAGGGTCAAAGGTCCCACCCAGAGCCCGGGGAGGCTGGCAGGTGCACCCAGAGGGCAGGGCCAAGGTCATCAGGGACAAGTTGGGGAAGGGCTGCAAACAGACCTGCCTGGGCCTCAGGCCCCATCTCCCCCAGAAAAGCTCTAAACATCTCGGCACCTGCGGACAGCTCTGGGATGGCCTGTACAGCTTGTATTTCACATAATGAGCCTCTGGAATCCGGGAAGTGATTACGAGGCCACTGGGGGGACGGGGGACCACCTACAGGCTCTGGAACCTCTCCTGCTCCACCAGATGTGGCTCTGTGCACGGCAGGCTCTCCGAGAAGCTGCCCATCGGTGAGAAAGAGGCAACGCACAGACCCAAGTGAAGGGCCTGGGATTTCCGTGACGGGGGTGGGGGCGCTGACGGGTGACCCCGTGGTAGGGGTTTCCAGCGTTCGCCAAGCTGCGAGGGCCGGAGGAGCGCCCAGACCACTCACGCCCAGGTGACGTTCCAGCCGATGTGTTCATCAAGTTTGCAGAGCCTGGCCCCAGACCTGCTGAGCTGGACTGCGTAGCTTAACAAGGTCCCAGGGATCCCTTGCACCTTGCAGCAGGGCGAGGGTGCAGCGGAGCCCCAGCCCTGGGGGTCTCCGGTCCGAGTGTGGGCGGGCGCCAGGTCAGACCGACACAGGTGCCGACGTGGAGGTGGGCTGTGCAGCTCAGACACAGGCAAGGCCTGTCCTCAGCGATTCGTGACGGATCAGGCTACTCCCAGAAAATGTCGCTAGGGAAAAATGATGGCCTCGCCGAGCCTGCAAGCACGCCCCAACCCAGACGCAGTGCGGAGAGCAGATTGCAACGGCAACAAGACAAATGGCCCGACGGGCGCTATCCATATTCCACGGGAGACAGCCGAGCCCCCGCGAGGCGGGCGGGCGGGCTCCCGGCCCTCTGCGACGTGGCCGTGATTTAAGGATGCGCAGTTCAAGGTGGCGGCAAGTGAGAAGCCTGCGGAGGGGCTCCTGAGAAGACAGAGCTGCACGGGACCCGCATCACATCTGCCCACGGAACACCAGGGGGGCAGCGCTGATGAATTGCAGGACCGGAGGTGGCCCCAGAGGGCCCCAAGACAGGATAGAGTGGCTTTACCCTCAAGACACCGCAAAGAATCCCCTCCCCATCTCCCTGCTGGCTCCTTGGTGCTGAGATTCTGGCAGATGGGCCTCTCCCGCCCTTCGCTGATGGCTGCGAACTCATGCGCAGCGCAGCCGGCTCTGCGCTGTGTACCCCGCAGTGGTTTTCTTTCACTTAATCCTTCCAGCAAATCCACTAGGCAGGTACTTAACTACTTAAGATTGTACTGAACCTTTAGGTGTTTACTAAATTCTAGTCGGTATTTCCTGTTCTACGGATGGAGACGGTGAGACTGGAAGAAGCAGCTTTGCAAACAGCCGCTGGATGGGAAGGAGGCACGAAGGGCCCAGGCCCCCTGGCCCGGGCCCTCCCACAGCTGTGTCGCCGTCACTCCAAGTGTGAACACCGACCAGCGATTTCATTTGAGAGTTTGTTGTGGAGAACCTCAGCTTCACCCAGATTGACAGACTCAGACTGCGTTTTACCAGGGTCCGCGGGTTCATTCTCCTCCTCCTCCTCCTCCTCCTCCTCCTCCTCCTCCTCCTCCTCCTCCGAATGCACATTGCAGTTTGAGGAACGCCTGCTTTTAAGTGCTTCCTCCCATGTGATGCTGCCACCCTGCCTCGCGTGGGGCGGACAGCTGGGCTCGCGTGCTCTCTGGGCAGCAGGGTGTTGGGAACCCAGCGAGAGCCACCAGGCCCCGGGGGACACGAGGGAGTGAGAGGCAGGAATGGGCGTGCGCGCTTCTGCAAGGCCAGCAGCAGAGGCTGGCCTGGAAATCGCCATTCGCAGGGTGAAGGGCCGTCGGCATTTTCCCCTGCAGAGTCTGAGGTGCAGGCAGCTCCTGCTGGGACCGGAGAGGAAGGGCCGCAAGACAAGAGGACATTTCTGAGCATCGCTTGCCTGGGGCCTCGGGGCCTCACCTGGCTGAGGGTAGCGTTTCTGCTCGCTCCCTCACAGGTTTGCTTTAAGGACGGTTGCGGTGGGGAACGTTTGCAGGCTCCGAGCAGGATGAGCCTGGCACAGGCCTTGCCATTGTCTAGGCCAGGTTTGACCCTTCAGGCCTGCGAAGCCGCAGTGTAGACCCCATGCTGAAAGGCCACCCGGACCCTCCTGGTGCCGCCCGGCTCCCTGGCCCTCACGCTAACCTGGGCCCTTCGAGGCTGGCTGTGCCACAATGGGGCCTGTTCTTTCTCATGGGACACGGCACTGTCCAGACTGGATTCTAAAGGGTCCGCAGAGGTCAGTGGTACCTATGTTTCAGGGTCATCAGGGCCGAAGTCCCAGCCACACTGTTCGTTAGCCGCGTGGGCCTGGGGGAGTCTCCTGGCCTCCCTGCGACTCACTGCCAAGCCGGCTAATAACAGTCCCTAATTTACAGGACTACTGGGACTGGCCAACGAAACACTGCACGGCACTGCTCAGTGAGTGCCAGCGTTTAATTGACACCCGATATGCGTCAGCCGAGCTGTCACCTGTGGCACCTGATAGTTTTCAAAGCCCTGACATGGCAGCTCCTCTCAGCAACCCTGAGAGGTCCCGGGGGAGGGGACATCCCCACAGCACAGTCAAGTCTCCAGGTGCCTGGGTGTGGGCAGGCCTTGGATCTGACTCCTTGGCGTCCTGCTGTGTTTTCTTAATTCCCTAAAGGCCGTGACTGGGAGGGGGCAAGTGAGCAGGTGAGTCTGAAGGGCCTGGGGCAGGAGGTGGCCAGCCCCGCCTTGCTAGGCCAACCCCGGCCTAGGGTGGCACCTGTTGGCCCACCCGCCTCGGTAGTGCAGTGGGGGTGGGGACTGGAGGGAGGTACTGGGGACCTTGCTCCTCATCTCACACCTGCCCACGTGCGGGGCCTTGCAGAGAGAGGGCAAACATCCGCCCTCAGTGTTTCCCATCGCCAAGGCCCACGCATGGCAGCTGGTGGACCCCTTGGGGCCACATCTGTGAAGTCCCCTGGGAAGCCCCTTCGACTCCACGGTTAATTTGATGGCTGCTCTCTTTTAGGAGCAGTTCGTTTGGTGACTCAGGTAAATGGCCAGGAGGGGTGGTTAGGCAATTCATCAACTCCTCATCCTCGTTATGAAGTCAGGGGTAGAGCTCCCCTCATCACTGACTGAGCGGCTCCGCCTTCCCTCTGGGATGCATGGGCTTGGCCCCCAGGGGGCACAAGAAACACCTCGGAGGATGTTCACCACAGAATGTCGGCCGTTCCGTTCAACTGGAAGCAACTCGGGTGTCCACCGATAGAAGCGTGGCTCGGACGAGCATGGTGCAGCCACGCAGTGCCCTGTTTGACAGCGCTCCAAAGCCACATGTGTCATCATGGGTAGATCTCCCTCCCTTCCCCACACCCACCCCCCAGGTCCTGAACCATGGCAGGTACCTCCAGCCTCCCCCGCCAGTCACCTTAGAGAAGAGCTTGCACTTGTTGTCTCCACTAGGAGTGTCGACAGAAGTGTGCTTAGAAAACAAATGTTTATTTGAAAATGATCACAGACCAGACACTTGCAAAAATAACACAGGGAGGTCCTCACCCCCCCTCCCGCCCCCCCAGCTTCCTCCTGTGGTGACACCAGGCACGACAGCAGCGCTTTCTGCTTTTGGTGCTTGTGAGCCCATGGGCCAGGGTCTAGCACAGGAAGGGGTTCGGAGCGCGGAACCGCGTCATCCTCATTGCCGGCCTCCACCCCATCCATCCCTGAAAGGCCTGGCCCGCGCTTGCTTCCTTGAGGACTGGTTCACTCACTGCTTCTGCCCGGAGACAGCTGTTCCCCAGCCAGACTCCGGCTAGCCCAGGTGCATGGAACTTACTGGAAAGGAATGGGGCTGAGCCGCATCTGTGGGGAGGCAGAGCCGGGACAAGGACGGGCCACCCCGGACCCTGGCCAGCCCCTCATGATGCCACCAGGGTGAGACACTCGCTGTCGTTTTGTCTCATTTTTCCTGTCCCTTGTCATCTCTTTGTGCAACTTTTCCACATCGCCCGCCCAGAGCGGCTTTGTCTTCTCCTGGCCACACAGACAGCCGCCCTTCCTAGCTGGGCGACCTGCTTCTTGATATTTACGCAGCATCGGAAACCGAGGAGCATTATTAGTAAATAAATTCTGGCGCCGGAGGCAGGTCACTTATCGTACCAAATTCTTTGGCGCTTTGTTCACACATCACCGAAATGGGGGGGAACTGCCTCTTTTCTATTTTGACTCCTCTCCTGAATGGGAGTCTCCAGTGAATTAGATCTCTGACAAGCTTTTAAAGAGCCCCATGGACTTGCAAATAACAGCTACAGAAGGTTGTAATTAGCATGACGTGAAAAAAGAGTCAGTCATCTTCAGATAAATGGGACGGTGAGAGAGGCCACCTGCTGTTCATTAACGAGGCCGGCGGGGCCAGGTGCTGGAGCTCTTGGGACCCGCGGAGTAGGAGGAGCCCCCCCAAACGAGCTGCCGTGAAGGTCCTAGCCAAACCCCCATTGCGTCTGCACTGCCCCCGGTGTCGGAACTCAGCGTGCTGTCCACAGCGTGCTGGGGACTAACTGGTTCCCAGCTCTCGGAGGCTGGCAGTGGCCGAATGGCTGTGCTTTTCCATTCTTTTCCGTTTGCTGCGACACCGCGGACGCATATATTCTCCTCGGGGCAGGGTGGGGACTCGTGGTGGCCCTGCCGCCTCTCTCATCCCAGGCCTTCCTCCGCCTTCACCCGGTACATGGCTCTTCATTGCCGTTATTCATCGGAAAAACTGTGTTTTTGGTGCCACCCAGCACGGTGCGGGAGAACATCAGTGTCACCATCCTCAGGGCTCGGAAGGGCAGGTCAGTGGACACAGCAGCGGACTTCAGTTTGGCTCCAGAAAGCAAAGCCGGGACTGGTGTCGTCCCGGGTTCCAGGTCAATGTGAAAGAAAACTTTTTCCTAGTGCGACTGTCGCATGTTAGACAGGTGTCTGTGGGAGGTGGCGTGTCTCTGACCGCAGAGACAGCACCTGTGCTGGGCAGGACCTTGCTCAGGAGGCGGCTGACCCTGCTCGAGGGGGCAGCCTGGCGCTTGGCATCAGTGCCACCTGCTCCTCATGCTCCTTGCTCCCCCGGGGCTGCAAAGCTGGCGTCTGTGTTTCCCAGAACTGTGGGCAGCGGTGCTCAGAGAGGCGGGCGCACAGGTCCCCGGGGTGAGGAGGGGCCCGTGGGTCTGCGGGCTCCTCAGTGGCCCTTGTGGAAATCCCAGCGTCCTGCCACAAAGGGGCAGGGCCTGCGGCACCGCCAGTGTGGACCCTGGCAGGCACGTGGGGCTGGTTTCTGACCAGGGCGGTGCCCTGATTGTGACAGGGTCGCAGCAGCAGCAGCGCAGTGCTGAGACCAGGGCCACCTGGTCGGAGATGCCATCTTCACGAGACCTTACCCGGCGGTGGCGTCTTTGGCTCTCCTGTGCCGTCTGCGAGCCTTCTGCACCCCGATGGACACTCCCCACGTAAATGAGCCAAATGGGGTGCGTCCCCTGCAACTGCTGACACGAGGGGTGTAGAGAGCCTCGCCAACCACGGGGGCCGGGACTGAGCTTACGGAAACAGTTCAGAACACCGCTGCAGAACCGGCCACAGGGGGTGTTGGTCCGGAGGGTGCCACCCCCACCCACACGCCAGGCCAGCAGAGAGAGGCCCACGCCTTGCCTCCTTCCCTCCACAGCTCCATCCCAGTCGGAATGTCACACGAGTGCATTTGACCAGTGGGATAGGATCCAGACCCGATGCGCCGGGTTGTCTCAGACGCGTAGTCGCTAGTGTACAACGTGGTGACCAGACATTTATGTAACTTACGAAGTGATCACGCCGATAAATCTAGGAACGAATATTTCTAAACGTTTGAGAGAACTAAATTAGCCCTTCTTTTAAATCTGGTACTGCCAGTTGTACAACCTTGAACGAGTGACTTCCTTCATTCTGGCGACACGTAGCACCTACTTGGTGCCTGGGATCATTTTCCATGCTGGGCCGTGGCAGGGAGTCACACACACACAGGGCCCCCGTCATGGAGTTTACAGTCTGGTGACATGTGGCAGACACGGGGGCTTTCCTCTTCCTTGCTCACGGAACCCTAACTGCGTCCGAAAGGCCACGTAAGCTGTGCTACAGACTGGGGGGAAAGACTTGCAAACCACGGTTCTGCCCGAGGACTGGTACCGGTTTTGGACACGTGCGGTCCGCGGGGCGTGTGGGCTGCGGGGGCGTCCAGCGGGTGCTGAGACGTGCACTCCGGGTTTGGGGGTGGGTCTGGGTCCCGGGGGGACTGGGAAGCATCAGTATGTCACAGAGGCCGAAGCACGGGGCAGGACGGGGCGAGGCCGGCCAGGCCAGGGAGGATGGCGCGAGGCGGCGGCGCGAGGGCAGGGCGGGGGCTCCGAGGCCGGGTGCCGGCGGAGATGGAGGGAGCGAGCGTCCGAGGCCCCCGCGGCGACGACGAGCGGTTCTCCACGGGGGGGGGGGCGGCACCGGGCCGAGCAGGGATGGGAGGGCGGCGCTCCGGCCGGGAGCGGGCAGAGGCCCGGGGGCGGCGGGACCGGGCGCGGGCGGGGCCGGGCCGGGGCCCGCGGACGGACGGGCTGCGCGCGGGCGATAAGCGGAGGGGACCCGGGCGGGCGGGGCCGCGGGCGGAGAGGAGGGAGCCGCCCCCGGGCGCCCGGCAGGCCCGCGCCTGCGCGCCGGCCCCGCCCGGCTCTTTCTTTGTGCCCACGCCCGAGGTCTCGCGAGAGCTGGCGGGAGGTCCCGCGAGCGCGGACCCGGCCGGCGCGGCGGTCTCGCGGTGTTTGCGCGCGTTCGCGCGAGACGGCGCCCTTCCTGCCTCGGTCCGTCCGCGGCGCGGCGGCCGCCCTCCCGCCGTCCCCGCCCGGCGGCGCCCTCCCCCCGCGCGGCCCCTCCCCGCGGGCTAATATGGTCTCCGGCGATGGACGCCCCCGCCGCAGGTCAGTGGCCGCCCGCCGCCCGGCCCGCGGCCCTCGGGGCCGGGCCTGGCCTGCCGCCGCCCGCCCGGCGTCCGGGCCTCAGGCCGGGCCCGCCCCGCCGCGACCCCCGGGCCGCCCGCCGCCCGCGCCGTCTTCTCCGCCCGCGCCGCGCCGGGGCCGGGGCGGCCCCTCAGCGCTCCGCGTCGTGAGAGGCGAGCGCGGGGACCGGCGTCTCCCGCCGCCCGTTGTTTGTCCCGCTGCCCGGCCTCGCGCCTTCCCCCTTCTCCCCTCCCCCCGGCTCGAGCGCGGTCAAGGCCGAGCGCTGGCCCGACGGCCCCCGGACCGCGCGTCCTGCCGCGCCGGGCCCCGACCCCGGGCGCCGCCGCCTCCCCTCTGGGAGGAGGAGACACACGCTGTGGCCCCCGCGCGCGGCCCGGTGCGTCCTTCTCTTCCCGGCCCCAGGGCCTCCGCCGTCCGGGGGCCTGCCCACCCACGACCGTGAGTCTGCACAAAAGACGGCCGCGGCTCGTCCCTTGAGGCGGCGGCCCCGCCGCGCCCCGATCTCTCGGACGTGGGGGCGGGGGCTCACTTCAGACGAGACCCCCCACCTCACCCCCCAGGTCTTGGACTTTGTAGTTCGGCCTCCGTTCGTGCCACGCCGGAGAGACACGTCCCTTTGAGGGAGCATCTGTCTGCTCAGTTACCCTAACATTTTGTTGTTGGCGTCTTTCCTCACTCTCAGGACCTTGCGGTCCTGCCTGTTAAGGGTTTGGTTTGGTTTGGTTTGGTGTGGTGTGGGTTTTGTCTGGGTTGTCGAATGCTCTGCCAAAATCTTGTCTCTTGCGTTTAAAAAAAAAATCAGTCCCTCCAACGTAATCGTGGTGCTCTGAAATGGTTCTGCCTGTGCTTATGAAACATTCAGGACACGTCTTCCCCAAACATGCCCGTACGTCATTTAAATCATCCTCTTTGTCCCCTTTCAGGTGTTCTCTGTTGTCACATCTCAGGAATGAATTCTTTTAGTTTTTACTTGATTTGAGCCATGGTTTAGAGCACTACTGCCCAGTACAGTGGACAATAGCCACAAGTGACTATTCAAGTTAAAATTATTTAAAATGAAATAAAATTAATTCAGTGAAAGCCACTTTTCAGATGCTCATTAGCCACATGTGGTTAATGGCTACCTTGCAGGACAGTGCAAATATAGACCATTTCCACCACTGCAGGAAATTCTGTTGGACAAAGCTGATTTCCAGGTATTCTCACTTTGAAAGGGTACTTTGTAACTGTTTAATGAAAGTATAATTTTTTTTTCAGGATACATCTTTGAGTACCTTATTGAAACATTAAACGACAGTTCACACAAGAAGTTCTTCAATGTACCTAAACTTGGAGGCACCAAGTATGGTAATGTTGCTTAAATTTTCTTGGGTTTATTTAGTCTCTCATGATAAAAGTGTGTTTGTTAAGCTGATCAGAAGAAATTTTATGTCTATTCCTACCATGTTGTAACAGGTACACCTGCACACATCTCTGATATTTTAAATGTTCCTCTTGAGACAACTTTTGTTTCAGAAAGATGTAAACCTACACCTTAACTTCTCATTTAAAAAATCTTAATTAAGCAGTGGGTCTCTCCTCCTGCCCCCAAAGCAACTACTACTGCAATTAAAAAAAAAAAAAAAGATATTCTACAGCTGTGAAATGTACATTCGAATTTTTCAAAAGCAATGCCCGCAATTCTTAACTGCCATCCATTTAATAGGAATCATCAGCAGGGCCCGCTGATCTGAACTGTTTGCCAGTACTGGGCATGGTTTGCCCAGACCTGTACGCCAGCACTTTTGGCAGATATTTGCAGGCACCTGATCAGTCAGACCTTACTCAGGTCTCAGAAGAGGGAATTTGGCTGAACCTGAGGGTATTGGATGGAAATCATAACTTTATTGATAGTCGAGTGGCTTTCTCAACCAGGCAAATGAAGGAAAGACCTATTTGGAAGAGTGATTATTATTTTCAGACTTTTTAGTGAAAACTACTTGAAAACATAAATGCCAAATGTATTGGTCAGTTTTGGAGGGAGCTTTTTTTTATCTTGGTGGTTTTTTGTTTTTGTTTTTAATTTTTACATAATTTAAGAAGATTGCTTTCATGATTTTTCTGTAGAATTTTGTGGGTTCAGCTATTCTAGATCGCCACCAGCAGTGTTTTCTCATACTTACTGAGAAGATTTAGATGTTTTTGAGTACTTTAGAAGATCCCTGTCTTAGAATTCCGTCACCATTTAAAAACAAACAGGTCACCAAAGAGAGCAGTTTCCTTCACCTTGCATGTGTAACTGCAGCAGTTTTTGTTAAGAGAACTTGGCTGTTTTCATAGTCCCGTTTGTTTGCATTCACATTTATGCTACTCCTCAGTGGTGAAGAGTCTGTGTTAATTTTGAAAGGGGGACAGCTAAATTGGTTATAGACAAGAAAGATCTTTTATTTTTTTCTACTTCTCCCAAATACCTAATGACTCTGACCTGGAACTTTCTTAACCCACATTTTATAGCTTAATAAAGTAAAAGAGCATGTAGGGAGAGTATTTTTTAAATTGTGTATAAAAGTCTTTTCTATGGAAACGTGTCTACTTAACTATACCCTCTTTCCCAAATGCAGGAAATCAGTAGGAAACTATGAAAGTGACTGTAAAATGCATCAAAAGACGGTGATCAGTAATTTAAGAGCTAGATTATCTGAAAATATTCTGCCACGGGCATCTGCACTTGACAGAGTTCCCCAGTGCCAGGGTTTTATAGCCATGATGTGTACAGTGTAAGACACTCCTAAGTATCAGAGCCTTTAGAACAGATTTGATTTTATTTCTGTGGGGTTAAAACTCGGGTTGTTAACAACTTCTTCCTATTTATTAATAAATCTGCTGTGTGTGCATAATGTTTAAATTTTGATGCAAGCTTGTCCTTTTATAGAGTTGTTGGATTGAAAGTGTGCTGTTTCCTCCCCCTTCAACATATTTTTTTTTTATACTTTTACTGTATACCCTCTGTTCCAGTCTTTACTCTTGAATATAAGGAACAAAAACTCACTTAACTCAGCATCAAGTAAAGATGTTGCAGTTTTCAGACATCCAGAGACCTAGGAAGAAAGCTGTCAGGCCTCATCGAACCAGAATTTCGAAGCCACAGGCTGGTCGTTTGTCACATGAAGCCTGCCTGGTCTCTTTATGCCTGTCCCTTTTTTAATATCTGTTCTCCAGTCTGCTATCTGCAGCCCCCTTTACTTACACATTTTGAATAATGTCCAGCAGAGCCATTCTTTGTGTGTTCTGATTTGTTTACCAGCCAGTTATGACCACCTTAGGTCAGTGGTCCCCAACTTTTTTGGCATCAGGGACTGGTGCTTCTGTGAGACTCTCATGCCTGACGATCTGAGGCGGAGCTGGGGCGGTGATGCTGGCGCCGGGGAGCCGCTGCAGATACAGAGGAAGCTTCGTTCCTCGTGCACTGTTCGTGCACCTCCTGCTGTGTGGCCCAGGTCCTGACACGACCGGGGGCTGGGGACCCCTGCTCTAGATGACTTGTCCACCTACTGTATTAACCTGGCTTGGCAGGCACCTGTTGCCAGCCCAGCTATCTCGACATGGGTCTGAGCTTTCAAATCTTCTCTGTTCCTTGGACTCAGGAAAGGGTTGTGAGTTGGGGTAAACGACGAAGTGATTTGCGTACAATATTTACACCCAGAACATAACTTTTAAGGATTGTTCTTACCTAACGTTATTGTATTCCACGTACTTCACGAACTCACCACATTTTGTTCAAGAGTCCGTGGTTTACCTGCTTTTGTCACCACTGTTCTAGGTGAGGCCTTCTGGTGGTAAAGAACAGACTCCCGGCTCAGGTGAAGGAATGTTTGTTGCGTGACACGAAGCCCCCAGGCTAATGAAAGGGAGCTGTATCTGAAAGTGGGCAGTGGGCCATGGCTGAGGAAGCGCTTGGCATTTTCTCTCGGGGCTTCAGGTTCCTACCCGCTCCCTGCGTCTGCTCCCTCCGCCTTCCCGCAGGCGAGCCTCTAACAGTACGCGGTCCCCGCTGGCAGCCCCAGCCCCTGGCTTAGCAGTGAGCACCTTCCCGGTACAGTCTGTATCCTGCTTGCAGGTCCCTGGGTGATGGATCTCATTGTCGCAGCGTATTTTCTCTCCAGGCCTTTGGTCATGGACTTGCCGAGATCTTGCCTCTTGCTTTCGTGCTGTACCAAGTTGGTGGCACACGGCACCAGGCTCTGTGCTCACCAGGAGTGCTGGAGGCTTTCATCAGCGACAGGTGCTCTTCCTCGTTTCCTCTGTTTGTTAGTGAGTAAAAAATCTTCGGCAGGAATATGTTTTCTTTTTTTCTGTCACCTTAGACTCTTGCCGTGGTCATGTGTGGTAAAATAGGTCAGGGTTTTTAAGTGGGGTGGGTCTCATTCACCCTGGTGCTGGTTAGAGACAATCAGGTCGGGGGTTACAGGGCCTTTAGGACCGTTTCTTGTAGGTTCCCAGTCCCCTGCCCCTGCTTCTCAGTCTGGACCTAGATGGTCCCTGGGGCTTTGGGCCCGCCTGGAGCCCCTGCCTGGAGCATCTGCGTGCTTCCCTTCGTTCTGTCTGCGGGACTCCTGTCTCATTAGTTTCTCTACAGTCCACCTGCCAGCCAGGTAGTGCTGATTTCCTCTGCGGTCATTCATCGACTGTTTAAACCTGGAATTTCCACTTTTTAAATGATAGCCCTTGCACATTCTGTCTTCACTGCTCTGCCGTGGGATAGGCAGGGAGGGTAGTTTCCTGGCCACTTTACAGAGAGGAAGAAAATGGTCTAGGAATCTGAGTAATTTGCCTACAGTGCCTTATAAGTGAGGAATTTGGTGTTAGACTCTTATCTTCAGATTTCAGACCATTACTTCCTGCCTCGAGCGTTGTGTCCCAGCCTGCGATGGCAGTCGTGAAGCTGCTAGCATTTGTTGTTTACTGCATCCATTCTGTAAGACGAGGTCTGTCGTCATCCGCTTGGCCAGGGTCCCACCACTGAGTCCTGTGACCTACCTCCTCAGTGGTGGAGGAGAAGCTTAAACAGAAAGCTGTGGTTCTGAGGCCTCAGCTTGGAAAACCTGTCACAGGCCCCTTGCCTGCTCGGGCATCCAATGAGCGGAGGGGCCACACAAGCCGAGTCGGTGGCCCTGCTTGGGACCGTGGCAGGCGCGAAGGGGCAGGTGGGTCTGCTGCGTTCCCGCGAGAATGTGAGGTCGGTGTCGTAACACTTCCTGACCTTCACCTTGAGCCAGAAATTGGGATTTCCTTGTGAAATGTTTCTGGTGTTTCAGTGTTGACAGTTAAGGTTTAAAATCTTCAAGCCGTGTGGAACAGACAGACGTGTCACCAGGCCGATGGACCGTGAGCTCTGCCGAGCCGACCACCTGCCCCCGAGCGCTTGCCCAGAGTGGACCTGTCGTTATCAGCTCCTCTCAGAGGTGATAACGCAGATTATGCTTCCCCAGTTTCAGGTTACCAGCTGGTCCCGGTCGCCACATGTCTTTGATGACCTGTCTGGGTGTGTGGAATTCTAGAAATTCCTGGTTAGAGGAGGCGCGATGAATCCAGTCTGGTTGTCTGCTTGGCGCGTACTCAGCGTCACTGTTTCGTTCATTCGTTGAACGTGCCTCTGTCCAGAGACGCCGGAAAGTATTTCCTTTAAGTGAAAAGGTGAACATCTTCAGCTCAGTAAGGGAAGAAGAACATCGTGTCAAGTTCTGAGATCCAGGGCGAGAATGAAACTTGCGTCTGGAAATGGCCCGACTTATGAGCGGAGCTTTATGGTGGGTGTGCGGATGGGAGGAACCACCATGTGTGCTGGGTTTCGGTTCCGTCCACGGTTTCGGGCATCATTAGGTGTTGCATTTTTAAACGATTTTTCTAATTGCATCATTTCTTCTACATTTGTTTGTTGTAATTCTTATATGAGGAACTTTCTCTTAACTATTTTATTACAAAAAATCAGGAAGGACAGGATTGATGATTGATTTTTCTTCCCTTTGTCACTTTTCAGGGTAATGAGTTGCTCTAGCAACTTCCATTGGTGATCGATGAAGGGTTTTCAGAGTCATTATGGACTAAAGGCTATTTATATACTTGATGTATTTCAGTGAGTTGCAGTCATCATTCATTGTGATGTTCAGATTGATCCGTTAGTGTCCCCATTAGTCCTCGATAACTTCTTTGGTTACTGACTCTTTCCTGAACACGGGACCAGCCGTTTCTCCAAGGCTGGTTTTTAAAAATGGGAAATAGTACTTAGAAACAGCAGGCTGAGTTGTTAGGCATTATTACCATTGTTTGGTCATTGCCTCAACTTGGAAATACATTTTTAAGAAAGGAAACTAAATCATGTTTGTACCCGTGATTCCCACTGAAACGAGTTTCTCTTTTAGCTGCTCTGATTTCGTACTCGTACGTACGTTGTTACTCTTGAAAATCTTGGTTCTCGGCCACAGTAACAGAAGTGTTTTGTTTTCTTGTCATCACGTACGTGATGGTTTCAGAATAACAATGTCAGTATAATGGCCTGAGTCTTTTTGCCCTTAGCCTGTGTTGTGCCAGGGAGGTACCGCCAAAACACTGTGGATGTGTACTAGGGTTTTCATTTTATCCTTTTATTGTCCTGGGTGGAAAGTGTACATCATCATGTTATTTTAAGTGTTTTAGTCACGTGCGCAATATTTAATGTCGCACGTCGTGCGCTTCGTCTTCAACGGTGTGTGTCGTAGCCTCGCGCCCCGTCTCACGCGTGCAGCAGGTGCTCCGGGCGTGTGCGCCGTTCTCCTTGTAGCGGTGAGTCAAGGTCACGCCTCATCCCGGGGTCTGCCTTCCTCTGAACCGCTGCGCGGTGGCCCCCGGCCGCACCCTGCGTCCAGGGGGAACGCTTTCCCGCGGCAGCCTCGGGCGTGAGAATGTGACGTGGTGAGGCTTTCAGAATATTGAGATGCTGCTCTTTGGTTTTCTAAAACTGGTTTTCAGGGGTGAATGGGAGTTTTCGTGAAATGAATTTTCCTCATCGAACTAAGCACCCTGACTGACTGATCAATTTGAACCGTTCCGATGGACATCTTTTAAGTCTATTACAAACTTTTACATGGTTTAACGATGTTTTGTCACGATAGAGACGTCTCATTATTGTATTCCATTTTAACTCTCTGTGTTTTTAGGTTTTTTGGCTTTCCTGAATGTTAACTTGTGTTGTTGGTCTTGTGTGCGAAGGGTCTATCTCTGCGTGTTCGGGGCACTGGCTCATGCACAGGGACGTCAGAGTGAACACGCGTGACGTTTTATCCCACAGTCACTAATGAAAACCCTTTTCAATTATAAAGAAAACCCCGCACCTGTGTCCTTCTCTAACGTTTTCTGTGGTAAACTTTACAGTGCAGAGTTACGATGGCTCCCTTAGTAATGGTACTGTTTTCCCTTGATTTCATCTTGACCCAGATGTTCTGCCTTACTCGATACGGGTCCTGTTGGAAGCTGCTGTGCGAAATTGTGATGGCTTTTTAATGAAAAAGGAAGATGTCATGAACATTTTAGACTGGAAAACCAAACAAAGCAATGTCGAAGTGCCCTTTTTCCCTGCCCGTGTTCTTCTTCAAGATTTCACGTGAGTGATCGATTTTTTGATGAATGAATTTTCAGTGTTCCCTTTTTAAAATTCAGCCACCCCGGTGGTTAGCTCTATTGTTTTTTAAAATTGAAGATGAGATTATAAATTCTAAAAAATTGCCCTTTTCAAGCTGAAGCAGTTCCTTAAAAATTAGGCATTTGTTTCTTGTACCGTTTATTAGAAAACTACATTTGCCAAATTGCCTGCTTGTTGTCTGCACTGAGCTAATAGGCTTTTCAGACTCCACATGCCCAAAACTTGCTCGCCCCTCACACCTCACCTCTTTCTTTCCACGTCTTTTCTGTCACAGTAAATGACCCAGTAGTCTCCTGTTTGTCTAGGACACAACCTGGGAGTTGACCTTGATTCCTCCTTTCCTTCACACGTAATCTAGTCTGCGTCTAAGTTGTCAGATACGAACATCTCCTCCACTTGTCACCCTGGTTCCATCCCCAGGCTTTCTCAGCTGGTGTCCCTCTTCCACACTTGCAGTCTGCAGCCTTTTCTTAGTGTATTAAAATGGTGATCGAGGTCGTAGCATTCCCTCGTAGACCAGTTGGCTTCCGCCAGCCTCGTAATAAAATCCATAGTCTCCTCCACAGCCTGAAAGACGTTGCCTGGTCCGGGTGTCCAGGGAGCAGGCTTCGAAGAGTTCGGCCTTAGCTGTGTTTGCAGGAGGCGTAGGAGTTCGCTAGGCGAGTAAGCGCGTGGCCTTCACGCGCCCACGCGGGTGTGGTGCGTGTGCCACTGCGCGGTCCGAGGGCGCTGTTCTGTGGTTACTGCTGCTGCTTCCCGCCCGCTCCTCGGAAGCAGGCACCGTCTCTCATTTGGACTCTGCCTTTGGTGTTCAGCACTGAAGGCATTTCAGAAACGTGTGTCCTTAGGTCGCTTGAGGTACTTACCTTTGGAGCAGCGAGAAGGGGCTGGGGGAGTGGGGCTGGAGCCGGGAAAGAGGGAGAGGGTGTCAGCAGTGAGGGCAGGAGAGAGAGTTCCGCTGGCCATTCCCCTGAAGTTCTCTCGTTCCTGTAAACGTCATCTCTTGTGTTGTTTTTGACACGTCTACTCCTGAGCGCTCAAGTTCTCGGATAACATCTGTTATAATTCCCATTAATCTAGGACATGTCACACTTTGGGTAACGTTATCAGACACGAATGCACACTGAGAAAGGACACTTTTTTATCTGAAAATGGATACCTGCATGTGAATAATTTGAGTCTGTATAAAATAGCGAATAGAACTCTGATTTGCTCATTCTCCGTTTTCAGTGGAATACCGGCGATGGTGGATTTTGCTGCTATGAGGGAGGCAGTGAAGACTCTCGGAGGCGACCCTAAGAACGTCCACCCTGCCTGTCCAACGGATCTCACGGTTGACCACTCTTTACAGATCGACTTCAGTAAATGGTACTTTAATGCAGCCGTGCTAGCCGAAAGCCAGCCCGCTGGAGGCGTGTGGTCCAAAGGGAGTAGAGATGGTTTATGCCAGAGTAAAAGAGCCCACATTTAGTATTGACTAAGATATAAAAAGGAAAACTGGGAGGAAGCTTTATGTATTGAGTTTTTTTTTTTTACTTAGTCTGAACTGAAGGTTGTTTTCGTGTTTATATGTCCCTGCTGCTCTCTTTGGTAGACATGTGTAGTGAGCCTAGAACCTGCCTTTGGAGTGTCTGTCAGGTTCAGGCTTTGTCCTTTTTGCCCAGCCGATTTTCCTTCCAGAGAGACTAAACGCGTGAGCTGGGAATGTCTTTAATCAGTGGCTGAGAACAGCTCACCAGAGTTGCTCTTCCACCGAAGTGAATGTCTTTTATCTAGAGGCCCCTTTGACCAAGGTCAGACAGAAGACATGATTGTGTTGTCACGTGCTTGCTGTTTTTTACATTCCTGGAGTACTGGAATGAGATTGCAATTTATCACGATCATTAGATGAAAAAGGGATGAGAAAAATCTACTGCAGTACTCGCCGGAAGTTATTTATGTCATGGGAGTACGCGAAAACGACTTTATTGGCACTCAAAAGTGTTTTCACCTCCGTGCATTTACATGGCCCGTATCTGGGTTTTGGTGACCTGCTGGCTTTGGAGCCCTGGGAGCACCATTCAGTCTCTTGCAGATGCATCGCTCGTGTGCGATTTTGAAGAGCCGCGTGTCTGTCACCGTTAACTGGCTTTGTCTCCCTCTGTGGAACGACAGTGCAATACAGAACGCTCCGAACCCCGGGGGCGGCGACGTGCCGAGGGCCGCCAGGCTCTCCCCCCTGAAGGCGCAGCCGCGGAAGCTCCCCTGCAGAGGCCAGAGCGCCTGTCGCGGGTCCTGCACCTCCGGAGAGGGCCGCGGCCCGGGCCGGGCCCCGTCGCAGATCGAGAACACGCCTGCGCTCTGCCCTTTCCATCTGCAGCCAGTGCCTGAGTATGCCACTTTCCTTTCCTTGGGGCCAGGGTATTCTTCAGTGAGGGATGTCGCGCGTGTGCCGCCACCCCCATTTCTGTTCCCTCGCCGTCATACTCACTGTGCCGCGCGCGCTAGGGACTGACATGGAGCTCCTGCAGTCCCCGCAGCAGCACTTACTGACACGGTGGTCTCTGATGCCGGCGTCTGTTCCTGTTGCTGAGGAAGAAAACGTTCAGGTCTTTCTGTAAATGTCATTTTTGTGACTGATGTAGGCAGGAAAGTGGCGCCACATCTTCAGCTGTGAATTTGTACTATTCACACGCTCACTACCGTTACTGCTTCCTTTCTGGATTCCCTGTTTACAGTTCTAGCTCTTTCCTCCTCCTAGCTTTCTTATTTCATATTGCATTAAGAATTCTACATTAAGAATGCCGTCATTATCCTACGTTAAAACCTTAATGAGTGAGCCTTTTTAGACATGGTATCCTGGAAAGTAGTGAACCAGCCTAGAAGAGAATCCTCTTCTTAGGAGTTTGTTAAATTCCCTGATAGGTCATTTTTCAAAATAAGAAAAAGTTCTGTGACTTGGATTTTTATATTCTGTAAAGTTTCCAGAGTCTTGTTTTTCAGGATTTTGTTGTTTATTCCATTATTATTTGACTGTGAAATGACTTAAACCTTTTAACGTTAGCATTTAACACATGTAAAATTTAGAATAGCTAAGAATAGCATCCACACACATTTCATCCTGAGTGCCAAATGATACATTAATTCATTTGTCCCTAACCTGTTTTTTGAGTTCCGTCTAGTTCTACAATTTTTTGGTTCCATTTCTACAAAACCTGGGGTCATAGTGACCTCGCACGTTCTTCCTCAGAATTCTGTGTAAGGGGTGGGTCCCTTGCCATCTCACTATGACAGTTCTGTGTAATCATTCCTTATTCTTGATACTAGTTGTCCTGCTTGTGGGGGGCGTGTTGACTTTTGAGATCAGCATCCCTTATACAGAATTCACTTCCTGAAAAGGAGGAGTTATTGAGTAAAAAAACCATTGATTTTCGTGGTTGTCTCTTTATAACTGGCAGCGTGTGAAGTGCTAAGATGCTATTTTTTTATTTCTAAAAATTCAGTTTGGTGGCACATTTCCCCTCAGTTTTGACTCTAAAGAACAAAGTAGTACGTAGGTTAGATTGTAGGTCCTGGCTGTGTAAAAGTGAAAGACGTCAGTGAAGTGTTTAATTATAGACTCGAGGAAGAAGCCGAGGGGCAGAAAGTCGAGAGCGCACAGTTGGCCCTTGAAATTACTGCCTGCTTTGAAGTTGGGTTCCGAGGTAATAGAGGCGTGTGTGGTGCTTTATGGCCGCACGTGCTGTGGGGATGTGGAGTGGGTGAAGGGGCCCTGGAGAGCTGGGCCCCCCCAGGGCCCGAGAAGCGGCTCGCTGAGACGCGCTGTGGCTTCAGATGGTCGCTTAGTGATGAATTATTAAAGTGATCTCTGCTTGAAAAATGTGGACAGTTAAGCGACTCTAATTATCTGGACCCTTGAGGACATGTATAATTCAAGTCGTATTGATGTTCTAGTCGACACTTAATCACCAGCCGGAAGGTAAAACAAACAAAACTGTTACTAATTTAAAAAAATGTCCATCAGATAAAAATAGCTTCCTAATAACGAAACTATATTTACTGTTTGGAGGGGGATTGCTTTTATCTCTCAGTTTGAGTAACTCACGAATGCACTTATAATTCACGAACACACCTATAACCCACGTAAAGTAAACTTACTACTTAAAGACGCAGTAGACCCTTCCATTTTGGGCGAGAGGAATACAAGATTTTGGCCAAAAGCTCTTGTTAAACGGTGCACCACATTTGCCTTTGCTGCACGGCGACACCAGTGCCCCTCTCCCGGTTCACTGGCACAAGGGCCGAGCAGGGGAGAGTGTGCACAGGGATTGTTGAGTTAGGTGCAGCCCTCCTTTCTTCTTGTTCGAAATCCGACGAGACGTACTGTGTTATTTTTACTGTGTGTGTAGCCAGACCTCATCGTGATGCATGCTAAGTACCATTTGGGACACTAGTGTGGACACGGCTTTACCCCACCTGCTGCAGTAGGACATCGTGGCAGTAGCTCCTGGTGCATTATGTAGGGCAGGACTTCCTTGCCGAAAAGAAAATAGTGCATTCTGAGGGATCTAGTAGATTGCTATTCTAAGGATTTAAATCGTGTGTCCGCGCGCGCCTGTGTCCGCGCGCGTGCGCGTGTAAGAATGAAGACTGGGAAACGAGGCCAGTCTTCTCTGTGATGTGCACGTTTGACGCCAGCTCTTCTTCCTTTCAGACCTGAAACAGTGTTAAAGAACCAAGAAGTAGAATTTGGCAGAAATCGGGAGAGGCTTCAGTTTTTCAAGGTATGATCTGGAAGAAAGTTTTATATTGAAATTAATGAAGTGTTGTTAGCTACTTTTTCGACATTCTTAGACAAGTAATCCTTAAACTCTTCGTGGCAGGAAGGGCCTTTTGTTTCCCTACGTAAACTCGTACCCGAAGCGCCAGTGTGTCAGGAAAGATAGAAGCAAGGTCTAGTTCAGGGCAGCTGGGCGGGCCTCCCCTCGTCCATCCCGGGACTCTGGGGACGCAGTTGGAAACTGCCACTCATCTGGACTATCGTCACCTTTTTCTTTGGCTTAATTTTGTCGTAACAATCTCTAAAACGACTGTTTAGGTTCAGTGTCTGCGTATTTGTTTTTAAGAACGTATTGTAAACTTCGACTATGTTGAACTCTGGTAAAATGTTTTTCTGTCCATGGTTGTATCTGGATGCCGAACACAAATGCACGCACTGCACTAACGCTTGGCTTTCTTCACTGGGCACACGATGCAGTGGAGTTCAAAGGTGTTCAGGAACGTGGCTGTGATCCCCCCCGGAACCGGGACGGCTCATCAAGTGAACTTGGAGTACTTGTCGCGGGTGGTTTGTGAAGAGAAGGGCGTCCTCTTCCCCGACAGTGTCGTCGGCACGGACTCCCACGTGACCATGGTGAACGGCCTGGGGATCTTGGGCTGGGGTGAGTTGACAACCGGGTGCAGGGGTCCAGGGGCATTACAGAAGGGGTCTTTGTAGCCTCATCTGGAATAGCAGCAGCAAAAGTAACCTTAACTTGGGTGTTTGTGGACGGCGGCGTCAGAGCGTGTGCCGTGTACACAGTGCCAGCGTGGCACTGCCATGGGCCGTGGGTGCCGTGGTGCTGGCAGCATCTGTGGAGGCGATGCGGCGACTCCCTGGCTGAAGGTTTTTCAGCGGCCTCTGGCCTTTTTTAGAAAGCTCAATTGCCCTGCATTTTATTGAACAGAGCCCTTCACAACTGGTGCCCGTTTGGCCTTGGGCCCACTCACGTCTTAGAGACTAGTCATTTACTCACTGTGGGGGCTGTGCTCTTACAGTCGTGGCTTTGTGCGGGCTGTCCCCATGGCAGAAGCCGTTTCCTCTTTTACAGGGCGTGTGACGACGATTGACACTTAGCCTTTGCCCTTACACTAAAATCCTCGAGGTTGACGGGGCTGGGTTCCATCCGTGACGAGTCTCGCGCGTAGCCAGTGCTCACGTGGTGAATGCTAAAGGTTTACTGAATTTTATGCGAAGGTGAAATCGCTGTTGCGGCCACGTGGGCGGAGTCATTCTTTGGGGAAAACTTGGGTTCTGTGGCAGCAGGCGTGGCAAGTGTCCGCGGCAGCGCCTGTGCGTCCCAGAAGGCACTCCGGCGGCCGGACGCACACTGGATCACGTGCCTGTCCTTCTCCCCGCAGGCGTCGGGGGCATCGAGACAGAAGCAGTCATGCTGGGCCTGCCCGTTTCCCTCACCTTACCGGAGGTGGTCGGATGCGAGTTAACTGGCTCGTCGAACCCTTTCGTTACGTCCATAGACGTCGTCCTCGGCGTCACAAAGGTACGTGGACGTTGTGCCGCGGGGGACCCAGTGGCGGTGTGTTGAAGGAAGTAGAGGATCCCCTGCGAGCCGCCTCAGCACCGTCACGTTCTCAGCTGTGTCACCGTAGTGATCAGTGATAGCACATACGTGCCCTTGTGCTGCTGAGTCCTGGACAGTTTGTCCTGTCACTGCTCTTTGGGCCTGTTAACTCAGCCCTCATTGCCAGCCTGTGAGACGGGCTCCGTTGTTACCGTCCCCATTTTGGTTCCGAGAAAACATACACCGTGGCCCTGAGCAGGGCGAACAGGAAGTGGGGGACCTGGCCATCTGTCCCGGCAGCAGCTCTTGCGGCCTCTGCTTAGCTCTGCTGTGTTGCTGCTTCATTAAGTGACTCGCTGGCTATGCGACTTTAGGAAATTATCTTTAGGGAAAGTCTGATCTCTACTTTTTGTAAGTCACTTTACAAAATGGACTGCAGCAGTGTCAGATTTTTCTGATGGCCGTTCTGATAATGCCTTTCAAGTATTTTCCTCGGAGTTTTTAAAATACAGGCTGCGTGTGTCCAGCACAAGTACTCTAGCAGTTCAACCGTTTGAGACCGCCCCCTCCCCCAGATTCCCGGGGTTCACTAACTCCCTCTTCATGGTTAGGTCGCCTGAGCCCGGGGGCCGTTCCCCACGGCCCCCTCTGTGCCTCCCGGGGCCTCGGCATCAGTCGCCTTGTTACCTGGAGGCCTCCGCCTCAGCGCGTGCTATTGATCGTCTTCCCCGATCACAGGGACATTTGACATCTTACCAAATGATTGATGCGACGCATGGGACCAAAAGGTCAAGAAGTTAAATTGAGAATCGCAGCGTTGTTCCTCAGGAGGAAGGACATCCCATTATGTGTTTAGAGGAATCAATTCTCTCCTTCAGATCTCCTGAAAATTGATGCTGCCTTTTAGACCCCTCCGGCCGTGTTTTTGAAATAATATTACGTGTCAATTTTTGACATTGTGACCTATTGACACAAGAGTTAAATGTATTATGCATTCATTTATTGGTGTCCTGTTTTATTCACGATCTTTGTGGATTAATCACGTTTTTTTCAAAATACACATGTGGCACCTCGTTACTTTGGTGAGGCCGCAGCTTGGTGCCTCTGAGCTGTGTTGCTCACCCTAAGAACATGCCGAGGCTGTAAGGAGGCGCCTTTCTGGGGCCCGAGGCTGCACGTCTGCAAGGAGGCGCGGCACTGTGTGGTGCGGAGCACGCCGGCCGCCGCGCGGGGCTTCCTCGTTCTTGGTCGCCCCCGTGCTCCCTCCCGGCGCCGGTCCGCGGCGGGCAGCTCTTCTGGTCGCCTGGCGCTGGCTCAGAAAAGTGACGTTAGGAGGAACGGAGCTGGAAGCCACACGCCAAGTCCTATCAAAGCGGAATTTCCCGTCATTGAGGTCGCTGGAAATACCTGGACCCATAGTAGGAACTAGGATTTCTTTAGCCAGCGTGTGACTTTTTCTGTAAACTCGCAGCTCGACCAGTGTGTTAGCGTTCCGCTAAGGCGGAGATGCCCTCCGTGGTTCAAAGTGCCCTTGTTTGACAAGCTGCTAGGAAACGGGGCCGCCAGCGGACGGACAGCGTCGCGTCTGACCCGGCCCTGACGTCGCAGACGCTGAGCTTCCCAGCCCTTTCCGCCCTGACGGCGACCGTGAACCTCTCTCCCATTCACAGTTTAGCTTAAAATTCCTTCAAAACCAGGGGCCCTCTTTTCTTCACTTGCACTAATATCGCTTAAGAAATTAGGTTGTGCGGTTTCAAGCAACGCGATGCTGATCTTGCTGCTGATGTCGCGTCTTCTGTGCACCCTTCTCTGCAGCACCTCAGGCAGGTCGGAGTGGCCGGCAAGTTCGTCGAGTTTTTTGGAAGTGGCGTCTCGCAGTTGTCTATAGTGGATCGAACCACAATAGCGAACATGTGTCCGGAATACGGTGCTACCCTCAGCTTTTTCCCTGTCGACAATGTGACGTTAAAACATTTAGAACATACAGGTAAGAGGGCGTGAGATCGTTAGGACGAGCGTGTGATCTTTCCAGTGCATCTGTGAAACGTGTTAGGACAGACCCCGGCCGTGTTACTTAGTGTCACATGGTTATCCTATTTGGAAACAGTGCCTTTCAAATAAACTCCGTCGAGGACTTTAAAGAGCGTCATGGCTTCAGACCATAGCCCCCCGCGACTCGTTCACAGCGGTCTAAGGGATGGGTCAGACCGCCGATCCCACGCCACTCGCCCCCCCTGGGGTCGGGGGCCGGAGGCAGGCTCTGGCGCGTGCTCCACTCTTCCCTCCGCGTCCAGACAGGAGAGGCTGAGACTCGGGCTCTCTCTGAAGGACAAAGGCACAGCATTTTGTGAAGAGCGGCGCAGGGTGGCAGGTTCCTGATCTTCTCTGCAGCCTGAGTAGCTGGGAGCTTTGGCCGCTTTTGCGCCGTTTAATTGAAAGCCAAGTGCCCGCGGAACCAGATGTGTTGATCGTTCAGGAGGCCCCAGTGAAAAGCAGGGTCTTTTTTTTTATTTGCTGTGTTCGTTTTAAGAGATCACTGCCCTAGTTAAAGGCGTATTTTGGAAATGAAGTCTAGTATTCTTCAGTTTGGGGGCGGATTATTGTAAGTTCATAAGTCAGATGGCAAAGTGGACGCCTGGTCATTGGAACCTCAGAGGGGACAGTCCCGTTAGAACGAAGAGCTTTCTCTAAACTGAATTTAGGTTGGTAGAACATTCAAGAGAAAAATGGTTAGAGACATTCAGTATCTGCATGTTAAAGTGAGTTCAGGTATTAACGGTCTATTACTGTATAACATATTATCCCAAAATTTAGTGGCGTAAAACAGCAGTGGTCACTTACTGCCACATGGTTTCAGTGGTCAGTGATTCACACAGGGCACGGCGGGGACAGCTGTGTCTGCCGCATGGGTCCGGGTGCCTGCTGCACCCTTGTGTCTGGCAGGGAGTGCCAGCTGTCAGCTGGGAACTCAGCTGGGCTGTCAGCCTGGACACCCACGCATGGTGTATCCGTGTAACTGACCTGAGAGAGGGCGCACCCCACCAGCCAGAAGTCACCTCACTCTCTCCGGTTCAGGGGAATGAGCGTAGGCTCTGCCTCTTGATGGAGGACTGCCGTCACTCCACGTTGTAGGAGGCACACGTGGCCTGGAGTGAGCTTTGCGGTGACAGTCACTGGAAAACGCAACCTGCCACAGTTGTTTACTTGTCATCAGACGTACAGATAGCTACCCACGTGTGACGTTGGAAGCTTCCTGTTGACACCTGAGTCCTTAGCTCTCTCTGTGCTCTGGGAAACTACTTCTACCTTTGTTTGCTTTGATTTTTCGTCTATTAAATCACATTAATGTTGCTTGTCATTTAGGGGAAGTAATGAACAACCTTCATGGTGGGTAGTAATTTATCACGATCAGTTTTATTACTGGCTTTTTTTCTGCAAACAGTCTTTTTTGTGAGTTTTGTAGAACCAGCTCAGTATTTCTGATCTTGTCAGTGTGGAAGTAGGACTTTTCGTGAAGGGAAAAAATTTTACTATTCTTCGAGAATACTGCCAAGCTCTAATTTGTAAAGAAATCGATTCTGAATACTTTGTAATTCATAACATTTGTTTCTTGCTCATCATCGAAGTTCTGCACCCTTACTCCCAGATTTCACAGTTCCTTACTGGATTTTGTTGTTCGTCATCTTTTCAGGTTTTGACAAAGCCAAACTCGAGTCAGTGGAAACATACCTTAAAACTGTGAAATTGTTTCGAGACGACCAGAATGATTCGGGAGAACCTGAATACTCCCAGGTACGTGCAGAGTAGCCCAGCCGCCCAGTGTGGGTGGGCGTTCTGGAGCCTGACCACTGGGGTCGGAATCCAGCTCTGAACTTCGTTAACTGTGTGACTGTGGGCGGTTTATTTATCCTTTCTGCCTCGATTTCCTCCTCTCGGAAGTACGAAGATAATCTCTATCTCGTAGGATTCTTGTTTTTAGAGTAAGATTCTTTAGAGATTAAATACAAATTTATTAGGTAGTTTAGGGCACATAGTGTTTCAGTAAATATTGTTTAATATCATCTGTGGGCTGGGCTTTGATTTTATTAAGTTTACTTAGATTTCTATTACAGGGAATTTTACATTTTATCAAGTCTAAAATTTTAGTATTTAAAACATAACTGATCATTGTAACGTTTTCTGCTTTATCGTAAGAGTACCTCATACGTTATACAAAAATGAGAGAGATATAAGGTTACATGGTCTTGAAGTTAAAGACACTTGACAATCTAAGCAAATAGTTCTTATTTTTTTGAACTTTTATTTATGTTTAAATGGATAAAATTTACATCGAGGAAAGTCTTAATTTTAACATAATTCATTTCCTAGGAATGTGTCAAGGATCTTAAACAACTTGGTTTTATCATAGGTCTGGTTGCCTGTTAAGCTGTTTTTTGCTGAGAAATATGTTTTCTCACCCAGCTTTATTTTTTTTGATAGTATGTATCTGTGCCCAACTTCTTTGCCTGTCTTTTCCCCACCAGAAAACAAGTTAGCCCCGTGAGGGCAGACTTCGTTTTGTTCGGCACTGTATCCCCAGCGGCTAGAGTAGTGCCTGGCCCATGGCAGACAGTAAACGTGTTAGACGGATAAATGAGTATATACAGGTGTACTGAAGGCCAGCATGAAACCTGTAGGATTTGCATTTATGTGACACCTCGGGCAAATCTTGTGACTTCTCTGATCATTATCTGGTCTGTTTCCGTTCTGTTAATTGAATCTACTGCTTTGTCTACATTAAAACAAACAATCTAGGGGGAAAGGGCAAAAAAATTAAATGGAAAAATGTGGGTGGTATAATCAACTGGAATGAATTTGCTTGTGAAAAACTCGACCAGATTAAGAAATAAAACTAAAATCCGCCTGGGTGTTATTTCACGAGGGATTCATTAAACACGTACCTAGTGGCCACGACAGGTGGCCTGGCATCATGACGCGATAGTAGGAGAGCAGCAGGTCTGCTGTCCGGTCCATCAGGGCCAGAGCGAGAGTGGACTGACCTGACCCAGGTCCATTGCAGGAAGAGAAGCGGTGGACACCGGCAGGAAGGGACGGGAACCTGGCGGGGAGCTGAGATTTTAACGTGTTTCTGACACCGAGTCGTGGAAAGCTCGGCCTGCGGGAGCCTGGACGCTGTGGCTGGGGTAGAACACCCTTCCCCGGTGTCCCGCCGGCACCGTCTGCTGACCGGACGAGACAGGGCCGCCGCGGAGCACGGCGGGCTGCCCCGAGCCGCCGTCCAGTGCCCAGGCAGGCCCGGAGGGCGACCAGAGGCCGTCCGCCTGAAGCCGGCGTGCGCCTCTGCTCGTCTCAGGCGTCTGCTGAGGCTGTTTATCCGTGGGGAGAGAACAGTTGGGGAACAGTATTTACAGAGACTGCAGCTGGTGGGGTGCTCCTTTGCATCCTCATCTGCTAGTCTTCTGGCAAACGTTCATGTTTCATGAGCTACAGGGGGGTTTTCAGTCTTTATCGTCTGTATGTGGGGTGCATCTGGCCGTTGAAACAAGCTGCACTCACACCAGTCCACACACACTCGTTCTGCTCCCGAAAGGAGTGTTCGCGCTGCAGTCTGTCCCCATGGGCCCTCACCCCTTCTCCTCCCCTTCGCTCTCATCTCCAGGTGATCCAGATCAATCTGAATTCAATAGTCCCATCCGTCAGCGGTCCGAAAAGGCCGCAGGATCGAGTTGCTGTGACGGACATGAAAAATGACTTTCGGGCTTGCTTGAATGAAAAGGTAGGTTACCTCTTGGTCGGCGCACTCGTGCACCGAGTAGGGAAGAACCGGAAGGTGGCCCGTCAGCGCGGTGTGCCACGTCTTTTCTGTGTCACGGCACACACCAGTGGCCCCCTTCTGTCTGAGGGGGCAAGCGGGTCCTTCGAGAGTGCCTTCTTAGGCCTGCCTTGAGGATCAGAGCTGATTGTCTCTGACTCAAAATTTAAATTAATTAAAATGGAAGTTAAAACGTCTAGTGTTTTAGTCACGACAGCCTCATCTCAGGTGCTAAATAGCGACGTGCGACTCTGGCTCCTGTACCAGAGAGCAGGGCGTCAGTGTTGGGGTTGCCCCAGGGTCCAGTGGACAGCACTTCTCTGGGCTCCTGCGACTTCCAGTCGAGGAGGAAGCGGCCTTGGTCCTTCCACCTTCTCTGTTCTGAGAACCAGGAGCTGGCTTTTTATTCGCAGCTTTTGTTTCTACGACGTCTTGGTTTTTTATTGTGGAAAATGTCGTACTCGTGCAGGAATGAAACAGTGTCGTGAACTGTGTGCTTCGCTTCAACAGTTACTGCCTAGCCCGTTCTGCGTCATCTTTTACGCACACGGGATCATTTGGAGCCAATCTTCAGGGCTGTTTTTAACAAAGAAAACGTTTGCCCCATCTCTTGACCGTTACTGTCAGCAGGAACGGACAGAAGCACAGGGCCAGGGGAGACCCTTGTGGTCAGGCTGGGCTCTGAGGTTGAAGCTTAGGGACGCCGCAGGAGCCCCTCTGCCTGTCTGCGTTTCAGCTGGGTCACAGCTGCTGAGTGGCGTGGGCTTTCATCTCTCACGGTCAGGACTTCTAGTGTCACATCCCCAGGCGTCAAGGACCCGCCACTCATCTTTTCCGACACCCCCAGCAGTGCAGAGTGTGCCCTGGAGTGCTGGGTCCCAGGTAGGGGCTGCAGAAAGTATTCACTGTGTCTTTCTGTGCACGTTGGCACAGGTCGGATTCAGAGGCTTCCAAATTGCAGCCGAGAAGCAAAATGACGCCGTCTCCCTTCATTATGAAGGGAGAGACTACCAGCTGTCCCACGGGTCCGTGGTCATCGCCGCCGTCACCAGTTGCACCAATAACTGCAACCCATCAGTCATGCTCGCCGCAGGTGGGTGGTGGCGCAAGGCCGCACGCCATCCTTCCCTCCGTTACCTTTCCCTTTCTGTTAATTCTGCATGAGCAGCAGCGTGTATGTTTGACGTCGAGGACTCTCTGAGGCTGTAATTAGGTCTGAAGAAGGCTGAGTTTGATTCACGCTGTCAGTCCCCGTTTGTGTGCGTGATGTTATTAGGCTGTTCCTTAATAATTTACGACATAAAGGCTAGCACGATTACCGCATGTTTGTTTTAAATGAAACAAATCAGTAGAACAAAGTGGACAAAATAGAGTACATTTCTGAATTTGACTTTTACCCTAAATGAATTGGAGATCATCCTGTTTAATAAACGAATTCTTCCTACTTCGATGCGAGGGAAGGACACCACCTTGATGTGTCACTGTTTGTTTACTGTGCAGGCCTTTTGGCTAAAAAAGCTGTTGAAGCTGGTCTGCGTGTCAAGCCTTATATCAGGACCAGTTTGTCTCCAGGCAGTGGCATGGTTACACATTACCTCAGTTCCAGTGGAGTGTTACCGTACCTTAGTAGGCTCGGGTAAGCGACAGCCACTACTCACGTCGATTCTGGTGTCAGCAGTGATCGAGGCTGCTTGCTCAGACGTTTCGTGTACAGACGGTAGAACACGCGCTTGCTTCTACTCGCCGTGCCCTCGCCATGCAGTTTTTGAGGCCTCGCCACTCAGCAGACGTTAATGGGCACATCTGGTGTACGAGGCGGCATGTTGGGTCCAGGGAATAGGGGTGACCTCTAGCTTCAGGCTGGAAAGATGAGACGGATGAGTAAAACCGGGTCACGGTGACTGACTCTGTAAGGAATGGTACCAGGCAGTGCGAACCGCCCACGGGTTTTGTAGTCAGCTTTCGGCAAAGGGTGGGCTCTTTCCGGTTGTACTTTTAACTGAGTTAATTCCCTTAGTCGAGTTTTTACGAGGTTGTTAGGTCTGTGAGCTATTGGTCAAATGGTCCCTGAACTCTGGGGAAAACAACTTGTGTTTCTCAAGCTCTCGGATGATTGAGGCTAGTTGTGTTTTTTTAGTGAGTATTCTGGAACGTACTGTCTTCTGTAAATCGTCAGTTCTTTTGCAAGCTTGATGAGTTCTGGTTTTGGGGGGAGGGCTTAGAAGAACAGCGGCAAGTAGTTTTGAGGATTATACGTACGCTTCTTTAGTTCTCTCATCTTGGGGGTTTTGTTTAACTGGTTGCGAAGTGACAGACTCACCCCTCAGAGGACGCGGCCGCAGTGCCCCTTGGGGCCTTGACACTTCTGTTTAAACGAAGCCCCACGGAGGGGAGTCCATCGGTCTGCGTCGCCCTGAGCAGGGAGCGGGCGCACGGCGCTGGCGAAGGTTCCCCATGTGCCCGGAGCATCCTCTTCAGCTGGGCTGTGAGGGAGAGACGAGACTTGGCCTGTCTGTGCCCCTGTCCAGTCACGCTCATTTTCTGAAACGCAGGTTCGAAGTCGTCGGCTACGGGTGTTCAACGTGTGTGGGGAACACGGCGCCCTTATCGGAAGCCGTTCTGGCTGCCGTGAAGCAGGTAAGCTGCGGGCACCAGCTCCGCGGCCACGTGGGGTTTCGTCACGAGGTTTTACTTCGAAATTGTAGAAAGTAAATATTTTTCTGCTGTTCTGGCACCCCTTGGGAAGAGTCATCCGCCGATCATAAAATAAGTTAAATTTTAGATTTTTGAAGTAATTCCTTAACGATGTAAGGAATTGCTTCGGCTTGTCTACAGGATCCACAGTCTTGTACCTAATAATGGGGACATTTCTTGCCTTAAGAGAGCACGTTTGAGGTCACTTGTGTACGATCGTCCAAGTTGGTGCCACGTCTTGAATTGACTATGTTTATGTGGTTTTTTTTCAGGGGGATTTGGTTACTTGTGGAGTTTTATCAGGAAACAAAAACTTCGAAGGTCGTCTTTGTGACTGTGTTCGTGCCAGTTATCTTGCCTCCCCGCCCTTAGTGGTGGCTTACGCCATAGCGGGCACCGTGAACATTGACTTCCAGACGGAGCCTCTAGGTACCTTTTCCTTTGCCCACATGTGCACGCACGCGTGCCAGCACACACTTCTCCCGCACTTGCTGCGTTGTAGATGCTCTCATCCCAGCTCCTCTGAACTATGTCGGGAAGTCTGGCCATAACGCAGAGTCATTAACGTCTCTGTTGATCTGAAGCCTGTGAAGTGCGCAAGTAATTAGCTCTTGCCGCTGCTAAGCCTGAAGCGCTCTGTCGTTGAAAAATTGAGTCATTTCCTTGGTTTCTGTGTTACGTTTTTGAAAAGATGTGAACATCTCGGGGGAGAATAACTTTTTCATACCAAATCTCATTATAATTTTCTAACCAGGTACTGACGCTGCCGGCAAGAACATTTACCTGCACGATATTTGGCCTAGTCGAGAAGAAGTTCATCAGATAGAAGAAGAACATGTCATATTATCCATGTTTAAAGCGTTAAAGGAGAAAATAGAGGTCAGAATCTCATTCGTTTCTTAGATAGTTTGATAAAGCGTCAGTGTTTATAGCATGTATCTTGCTTTTTGGGTAGAGTAAAATTTTAAATTACGTTATTTTTGAATCACTTTAGTTTGAATACAGAGTTCTTAGCGATGGTTATTTTGAGTCTGGAATCTAGTATCTAAGAGACTTGGAGTGCTAGAATTGACTTTATCACATCCTGGAAATGTTGGCGAGCACTTCTATCTGGCGTCCTGAATGTGAGCTCATCTCATAGACGCTGCCCCTGTTTGTCACGTTCAGATGGTTCAGAATCTAAAAGAGACGGACTGGATGGTGAAGTGTCCCCACGCTCCCCACCGTCTGCTCCCCTCCAAGGCGGCCGATGACATCCGTGTCTTAAGCATCTTCCAGAGATGCTTTGCACACATACGAACGCGTGTGTAGTCACACTTCGAGAGCAGAGACTGTGAGGGCAGAAGTATTCGCCTGATGCACATTTACTGAGTACCCACTGTGTTTTTGGCATGTGTCGATGACCACATCACTCTTCATGGGAGAGGCAGGCAGTGAATAGGTCACCAGATATTAGGTAAATTATATAATGTGTTCAGAAGTGATGTCGCCATGCAGACATAGACCAAGACCAGTTGTGCAAACCCGGGGAGTAAATCGCTGTTTATACGGGATGGGTGGAAACGGGGCATTTGAGTAAGACTTTGAAGAAGGCGAACGAGTTAGTCTCCTCTGGACGAAGAGCGGCGCTTCCCAGGTGGAGAGAGCAGTGTCCTGAGTGTCCCGGTGTCAGGAGGGACCCTCAGGAGGGCGTGTGGCTGTGGCAGAGGGTACGCGGGGAGCGGCAGGGTCGAGTTCACGCGGGACCTCGGGCCCCATGCGTGAGCGGTGTCCCGCTCTGGGCGAGGTGAGGTGGGCGCCCTTGGAAGGAGCTGGGCAGGGGGCGTCCTAGCTGGAGGGGCTGCTCCGCCGAGGACGGGGTCGGTCGGACAGGTGCAGGACGAGCGGCGTGGGCGTGCACTGAGCAGCGACGTCCTCCTCCCTGCCATGTCCTGAAGGCCGGGGCGAGCCCCACGGCGCGTCCTTGCTCCTCAGGCACATGTCCCCTTCCGCCTGGCAAGGCCTCGTCTCCGTCTGACCCGAGTGCCCGTCTTCACGAGCCTCTGCTGACTCCATTTTATCTTTCTCTTGCTCCCCGACCCACACCATGTTGACAGACGGGGAATAAACGGTGGAACTGCTTAGAGGCCCCGGACTCGGTTTTGTTTCCGTGGGACTTGAAGTCCACTTACATCAGGTGCCCTGCATTTTTCGACAAGCTTGTAAGTACCCTTTCACAGTGTCACCTTCGAGAGGTTAAGAAATTAAAAAATGTCCCGAAGAGTTAAACGCCTTTAGCTGCTTCTCACTTTTTAGACCAAAGAGCCCGCTGCACTCCAGCCCATTGAGAACGCCTACGTGTTGTTACATCTGGGGGACTCTGTCACGACAGATCACATATCGCCCGCAGGCAGCATCGCCAGGAGCAGCGCTGCTGCCAAGTACCTGACAAATAGAGGGTACGTGTGCCGGGTCCCCGTGTGTCTGAGAGGCTCCGTTATCCAGCAGGTGCTCACTGTTGCCGCGTCTGCCTGGGGTACCTGTCGTGCCTGCCTTTCCTTATAACTCCAGAACTTGACGTTGCCATTTGAAGTCAAGCGCTCTCAGGCTAAATAAAATAAACTAGTGATTGGAAACAAGAATCTTCTTTTTTGGTGCTACTTTGTTGAAAAGTCCGCTTAGTCTGACCAACCAGATAAAGCCTGGTGATTGGTTCAGCCGCGCCCCCACTGGGAGCACAGCATTTAGGCGTGGGCTTTGCGGGCTGTAAGAGCTACATGCATGAGGCCGGGCCCGATCGGTGCCCAGTCAGGAGACAGGTCTTCTCCAGCCACCAGACGTGATGTCTGGTTTTTGAGAGCACGGGACAGAACAGCATGCGAAGTGATGCTGTGGAGGTGCAGTCAGGACAGCCTAGAGACAAAAGTATGTGACAAAGAACAGGGGGGGACAGAAAGGGAGAGGGAAGGAACATATAGATTAAAAGAGACTCGACCAACCAAATGAATTTACGGGCCATGTTTGGATCCCGATTTGAACGATGACAAAAAAGGAGTGGGGAAGGTGAGGGGCGTCCAGGTATTAACTGGCTATTCGACGTGAAGAAATCGTGACTCCTTTTTTCTGTTGTTTTGCTTTTTTGTTACTGAGGTGGTATTCTTTAGGAGTCCATGTCATTTAGAGACACGTGCTGAAATACGTATAGTTAAAATGTGACATCTGAGTTTGATTCAGAATTATCGAATAGGGAGTGATTGTAGAAGAGACAATCCTAGAGTTGATTAGCATAATTCAGTGATAGGTACTTGGGTAGTCACTGTTTTCTCTCCTTTTGTCCGTGCTTGCAGCTTCCCATAATAAAAAGCTGTTTTGTATAAGTTTTACAGCCGAACAGCGTGTGGTTATTTTCTAGCTGAAATGAAAGCTGACTTTAACTCTTGTAGCCTTACCCCTCGCGAATTCAACTCTTACGGAGCCCGGAGAGGGAACGATGCTGTGATGACAAGAGGCACTTTTGCAAATATCAAGCTGTTTAATAAGTTTATTGGAAAACCAGCTCCCAAAACAATTCATTTCCCATCAGGACAGACGGTAAGGATGCATGCAGAGCACGTGTACCAAGGCGATTGCCGACCTCAGCAAAATCGTATTTAGGATGCTTACGTTTGTTCCCGTCTACAGCTAGATGTGTTTGAGGCCGCAGAGCTGTACCAGAAAGAAGGTATCCCACTGATCATTTTAGCAGGGAAGAAATACGGTTCCGGAAATTCAAGAGACTGGGCTGCCAAAGGACCGTACTTACTGGTATCGCTTCTTTAATGCTATTTTCCTAAACGTCAGCTTGAAATGTTTTCTTTTTCATTAACGTTCTAGCAAGGTTTATTCTGCTCATTTGGATTTCTTATGCTCATCGGATCTTCCAATGTTTGCAGGTTTTTGAAAGCAGTCTTACATCTTTTGTACTCATCGAGTTGTGTTAATACTCTGAATTTGGTTAGACTAGTGTCATCCTTATTTGAAGAGGTTATGGTAGAGGGAAAGGAGGTTCTGTCTTAAACTAATGCTTTATGATAGTAGTTTGTACCTTTCGGTACTTGTACTTACCCCCTTTTTCTCCGATTTGCTCCATCATGGTTAACAGACCCAAGACGTGGTGGGCCAGCTTTTACTCCCCCCCATCCCCCCCCACCCAAATAGCTGGTGCTGGTGCCAGGCAGGACAGTAACTGGGGGCACAGTAATTTTTTCTGTTTGGAGTTGGACAACCCGGGTCTGGAGCCTCTCTAGCTTACTTCATCCGGAGGGCAAACCCCATCTCCTGGAGCGGGGCCGAGCGGGGACCTTAGCGCTGCTCGGGACCCCCGTCCAGCAGTCCGGGGCTCTGAGGCCCTCGCCTCCGAGTCTCAGGCCTTCGTAGGATTGTCGCACGTGGACGCAGACCTTGCTGGTGTCACGCCCTGGTTTCAGTTTACCACCCCGCAGGGCCAGTGTTGTCCGCTATGGCAGTTACTTGCTGCTTGGGGTAGAGGCTTCTCTGTTTCTTTGTTTTAGTGGCATTTCCAGCCGGGTGTTGGTGGTGGGTCAGGAACCCCGCTGGGCCCGGTGGGGGCGGGGCGGCAGCGGGCTGAGTGCGGGGTGGGAGGCTGCGTTTTCACGGACCGGCCAGGAGGAGGGTTTTTCCCTTTAACGTGCTCAAGTAGAGCAGCTGTCAGAGAGCACGGGAGGAAATAGAATACGATTCTCTTACAGGGTGTGAGAGCTGTTTTGGCTGAAAGTTACGAAAAAATTCACAAGGGTCACCTGATTGGGATGGGCGTGGCCCCGCTGCAGTTCCTCCCGGGACAAAGCTCGGGGTCCCTGGGCCTGTCTGGCCGAGAAACGTTTTCCGTAGCGTTTCCTGACGAGCTCTCCCCCGGAGTCACGCTAAACATCAAGGTATCTCAACCTCCTGTGTGCTGTGTGCTTGGATAGAGGGTGGTGGCTGTCAGCTGCACGCCAGGGTCGGTCAGTGCACGGGAGCCGTAGCTGAAGACGGCTCCGGTTCCCATTAGTACAGTAGTTCCCGGGAGGAAAAGGCGACCCCCTGGACACGCAGTCTGGAAAGAAGATCTCCGGACTCTGGCACGTGTGTCCAGCTGCCCTTTGCTGGCTGGCCGCTCTTTCTGTTCTGCTCTGACTCTCCATCTGGGCCCAGGCTCCACCCCGGGGGGCAGGCAGAGCTGAGCGTTCAGGGTTAGAGGAGCAGACGTTAAACGCAGTGAATATTTCGTGTGACACTGACTTCGGGTAGGGAGTGTCGCTTTCCCAATTAGTAAGTCAACCTAAATTACTTGATTTAGTGTTCTAAGTGATGCGATGTTTATCGTTTAGAATTAGGTGAAAACACTTGTTTTCTACTTAGCTACAGAGCCCAGGGTTAGGTATCCCAGGTGGTTTTCAAGCAGGAAAAATATTTCCCAGACAGAATGTGTGGCAGGTATAGTCGCTGTCCGTGAAGACATGGTATTAACTGCCAAGTGCCACCGAGGAGAGGGATTGTCACTCATATGAGATGTTTCTGTTTGTTTAAAGACAAGCACTGGAAAAGTATTCAGCGTGATCGCTTCATTTGAAAATGACGTGGAAGTGACGTTGTACAAACACGGAGGATTATTAAACTTTGTGGCACGAAAATTCTCATAGTATCTGCTCGCCATGGACACTGTTCCTGACTGGTCCCTGCACACAAAGCCTTTTGTGCTGGACCCGGAATCCTCGCCATGGAGCCACAGACGGTCCCGGATGCTCACTGATCTTGTCCATGGATGTAAATGCTGATGAATCAACATAGTGACAGAAATGAAATCTTCTTGATTTTAAATAATACACGAATGGTGCTATTAACATTGCTAAAATCAGCGTGTGAGGCGTGTTGTGGAAGAGACCTGTAAGTATGAGGGGATATTTTATCAGACCATTTTGTAAATAAAGGAAGAAGTTGAACTTGTGTTGGAGATTCTTATATGAATGACCTTCCTGAAGTTGTTGGTTTAGTTTTGCACCCATAAAACTGTATACTGCTGTTTGTTGGTTTAAGTAGGAGATTAAAACACAAGGAGCCAGGTCAGATTCTGAGATTGTGGAAGTTGGACTCTGGTTTACAAGTGGACTTGCAGGTGCATGAATTCCTTTTCGGAATTGTGCTGGGTGCAGTTGGCCTTCTCGGTCTGTGCCACGAGCCGGGGTTGCCCTCTGTCTGTCTGGCTGCAAGGTGTGCAAGCTGCCCCGGGCGCAGTCACCCTGTCCAGTCAGTAAGGTCTCCTCCCCGTCAGCAGGGGCGGTGGCAGAACGCACCAGGTATCAGCCAGCAGCATCTACATCGGATTTGATGATTTCACTCACTGTGTATGGTTCTGTGACTTCCTGTAACCTATTTCAGGAATCACTAACCAAAATCCCACTCATTTAGAGTTACCGAAGAGAACTTTATTTAATCATTAAACACTAAAGTGATTTCCTCTAGACTTTAGGTGGCCCACCCTAAATTACATGGTTGCTCAACCCTGAGCATTTTAAAGTGTTGGTTATTTTTTAATTATTTAGATTGATTTTCTGTCGTTTGAATCATTGTTTTACCTGGGGCGCACGATTCCACGAATGGCTTCATGTTTTTGTTTTAACTGAAGCTGACCATCAGGGTAAAACATTTAAGTCGGGCCTGAGCATCATAGATGCATGTCCGATTACCACCTCACGTGCTCTGTCAGCAAGAAGTTTGGCGACTTTTAAGAAAAAGATTGGCTAATAATTCCAGAAAGTCCCAAGCTCCTTTTTTTAAAGAAGAAATTAAACTTAGTAGACAGAAGGTTGAGTGCATGATTTTTGCTTTCACATGAAGATGATCATCAAGTGACCTAATTTACTGTAATTCGGAGTTGGCTCACACTGCACAGAGGAAATTATTTTTAAGCTAAAATGCTGCAACTATCAAACCAGTGGGTAAAGACCACTGAGACGTTTGCACATAATCAGTCACACAATCTTTTGAAAATATTCAGCAGATAATGTTAGCCAATTAGATGGGCTGGAGTTTGACAAAACAGTTTCTCTTTTCTATTTAAGTTTTCTATACATATTTTCTGTGGTACTTTCAGATCATTGTATTCTTGATTTTTAGCATTCCGTGTATCTGTCAGTGCACGCATTTTTCATTTACATGATTGAGAATTTAAGTTGAATGTTAAGTACCTGTGACATGCTTTGAAGAAATGATAATTCCAGGTCCGAGGTGGCACCTATGTCATCTTTAAACATACTGTACTATATAGCTTGTGGGCAGAGGCCTGGGCATCACCATAAAGAGCTGACCCGGGAGTTGAAGAAGATAAAGCTTGCCAGCTGTTAATGAAGCACTTAAACTTCCAGTCCACCTGGTCCGGTGATAGTACGAGCAAATCTTGTGTTTGAGCAAAGAATCTAGGTTTCCTTAATCTCTTGCTTACACACAGTGAACCAAAAATCTTGATAAGCATGAGTATCACTTGGGGCGGAGAATCGTGAACGTATGTCCCGGTGTACCTTATAATTCTGCCTCTAGCCAAATAGTGTTTGCAGAAACATGGCATCTATTGGTTTCTGTTGTTCTACTCATCTCCTTTGTTAACTACATCTGGGTGATTTTATGTTTAAAAAACGAATATTGTGGAAAGGAAGTATAATGGTTACATAGAGAAGAAAACCAGTGTTGTCACCTTCAAGTACATATGCTACATAGCGTTTCTGTGTTTCACGTCTCTGGGTTTTGTTACTCCAATAAATGATATCAGGGCAAATGTCATCCAACCACTGAAAATTGCCATTATTATCACTAAAAAGTTCCCAGGATGACCATTATTCTTTCCTGCTTAATCTCCAGATGTCCAAGGTGACGTGAATGAGAGGCATCAGAATTCCTTTAGCCAGATAGCTAAGTTTTCACTGGTGATCAAACTTCAGTGGTACTACAGTGGGGGAAAAAGTCTAGCTAAGACCAAAATCAGAGTCCTAGTCATTTGCATTTTTGGTGACAGCGTTGTGTGCGTCTCCTCCTCTCTGGTAAGTGACAGGATGGGGAGAAATGATGGGACTGACATTTTTCCATGGTCTAATTAGAAGACCTTTCTTTTGCCTCGTGGTTCGGGAGAAGGTGCTGACACTGGGTGTCGACTCTTGGTTTGGTTTAGAGAAATAAAGGGAAGGAGAGGGACTTAGGCTTCTATCGACTTAACACACAACGTGGCAGTGAAACCGTGTCTCTCACTTAAGTAACTCCAGATCGTTGTCAGTTATTTAAAGCCAACAACACAGTGTAGCAGTTTTAAGTTCAGTAATGTTAAGTATTGTATAGAAATATATTGGAGGCAAAGTGCAGTTGATGACGATTGTGCATATGTTATTGATGCTGTAAATTATTTTTAATAAAGAAAATTGTATTATCACATTTGACTCAGTATAAAGTACTTTTGCGGTCAGTAGCAGTAAACACCATAACGTGAGAGAGAGGATGGCATCCAGAAGTATCGAACACGTCATCTGAGCGTTCAGACTTAAGTTGTCCCGACGTGACGGCCCAAGTGCGGGCCTTGGTTGCTCCCCTGGCATCGGGGAACAAGACGTTCCTTTCTAGTCCAGGGCCTGAGAGAGCGAAAAGCAGGTAAAGTTGGGAAGAGGGTTAGCCCTGAGGGAGCAAGAGAGGTTGACCTGGATTCCAGTGTTGTTCCAGCAGGTCTGGCGTTCCCGGGATCACGTTTTAGAGCTGAAGGACTGGTCTCAGCCACCGCAGGGTCTGTGCGCAGACGACCTCTAACTGGACAGCCTGTCCTTGACCCCTTGGGAGCTGGAGGCTGGGTGTGGGGCAGCCCCTCCCATCACTGCGGTCCAAAGGGAGACAGGCTTCATTCATTTCGAGCTGGAGTCTGCCTCCTGGGAGCTATGCCTGCTGGTTCTGGTTCGCCCCGATGTGTCTACGCCTGGTAAAGCACTTGGGCACGACTGCACGTGAGGTCCACACTTGGACCCCCCACAGCTGCTCTGGACATAACCGCCGTGCTGTAGGTCTCATTGTGGAGGTGGCCGTGAGAGTGGACACGAGGACCGAATCGGAGGTCTGGAGCTGTGAGCTGTGTTAGTACAGGAGAGGCGGCGGCTGGAGGTGCTCTTCCTGAGCCCGTGGGCTTTGGAGCGTGGCCGATGTTACCACGGCCTCCCTCCCCTGGCCACTCCTTAGTCCTCCAGAGCTGGAAGCCAGGACCGGGGTCCCTACCCTAAAGTCGCGTTTGTCAACAAGGTCGGCTGCCCACTTCCCTTCCTTTACTCCACTCTTAGCAGCAGCCTGAATGGGTGGCGAAAGTTTGTGAAAATCTGGCATTCATCAGCCCCCATGATGGGTCCCCGTCGTGCCGCCAGCCGGGGAGGAGGGGGAGCCAGGACGGAGGGTGGACGCGAGCGGCGCCCGAGCCCCGGGGTCCGGGGAGGGACGGGCCGAGGCCCCCGCGCGGCCCGGGCGCGCTGCCAGGCGAGGCGCCTGCCACTCCGCGGCCGGCCGGCCGCCTGCTGCGGGCCGCTGCCCGGGGGCGGGGCGGGGCCTCGGGGGCCAATCAGGAACCGGGAGTCCTGTTCTCGTGCGAGGTGGCCGGGTTCTGATTGGGTGAGAGCCGACGGAAGGCGGGGCCTTCCCGCCGTCCACGCCGACTGGCGGCTCTCAGGAGCCAATCAGAAGCCTCGGGGACGGGACGAGCCAAGGAGCGTCTGGCGCGGCCGCCCCACGCGAGAGCGGCCCGCGCGGAGCCGGGTGGGGGGGGAACGCGGGTCCCTCTCAGACCCGCCGCTGCGTGACGGCCCCGCCCCCGCGGAGCCCCGCCCCCTCCGCCCCATCCCCCCAAACCCCGGGAAGGCGCGGGGTGGCGGGGCCCACGCCGGGCGCTGAGCACCCCCCGCCTCGGGCAGAGGTCGGAGGCGCTGGCCAAGCCTTGGAGTCGGAAACGGCCCTTCCCCCCGGCAGGGCCCAGGCCGCCCGCCCGCCGGGTGCGGTCCCCTCCCCGCCGCCCCGCCGTGCGCACGGGCCGTGTCCGACGAGCTCGCGGCTCTGGGCTTCGTTTCGCTGCGGGGAGCGCCTCGGCGTGCGCCGCCAGCTCGGGAGGGACGCGGCGCGGAGGCGCTGGGCAGCGGGGCCCGCGGCAGAGGTGAGGTCGGAAGGGCGCCAGGGGCGACGCGGGAGCCCCGGGTTCGGGGCCGCGGGCGCGGCCGGGACGGGAGCGTGTTTCACGCCTCCCGAACGTGGCGGCGGCCCCCACGTTGTGGTGGCGGCGGCGGTGACAAGACCCGCCGAACCAGCGCGCCAGCTCCTGTTACCCCGGGCCGCCCCGCTCCTCACAGAAGCTCCACACGCTACAGGAACGTTGTTTCCTAGACTCGGGAGGGAGGCGGGCCTTCACGCTTAGTTCCCCCTAAGGGTCCCTCCAACTTTAAGGATTTAGAATTTACATCCAATGCAGCCTTATTCTTAATACTTTAAAAAGAAATTCTTTCCCCCTCAACAGGAGGATGGAAAACTACACCCGGATTTCCTCTGGTATTTAAGCTTTAGTTCATGTTACATTCTGAATACCGACCCGAGGCCAGTTTACAAATCCCCAGAAGGAATGTCGAAACCCCACGTAAAGTCTTAAGCCCAAGTCCAGTGTGTACAGGACATGCCGGTTCCCGACGTTTCAGATGCAGAGGTGGTTGCGAGACCTCCTCCAGGCTTTGTCAGTATCTTTGGTGGACAAAATCGCAAGGACTTGAGTTGCTTCTGAAAGCAGGTGCTGAGGTTGGAAAGTGAGCACGAGATGGTCCAGATGCAACGACTAAGTTACAGGTTGTGGGAACGGACCCGTGGTGCAGAAGTCACTTTGGGGGGAGGATCAGGGAGCGGGGAACCAGGAGGGGGCAGCATTGGGGGTTATATTCTTAGTAGCACTTGGGGCTGAGGCAAGGGAGGGCGTCCCAGGGGAGAGCTTTATTCCTTCCCCCTCTCTGGAGCATTTTGGACTTTGGCTTTCATGGTGGTTGCACTTAACAGGCACATGATCCGGTTCTGGGACCTCTGAGGAAGTCGCAAGACCCCACCCATATCTCCTTGTCACAGTTTCTCATAAGGCCCCCCCCCCCGTGATATTCAGTGAGATTCACAGATCTTCCGCTTACTTAAGTTTTAAGCTGGGTTTTGACACGTGTGTATACCATGACACCAAAGCCTAGCCAAGATACAGAACATTTTCCTCCTTGGGCCACCTCTCCGCCCAAAACCACAGCCGTTTTGATTTGTCAATAAGAGTTCACTGCTCAGGAGATCCTTTTTACATAACACTACATCCCTTGAGCAGCAATCAAAATTGCACCCTAAAATGCAACCCACCCCCAAGATGTTGTTAATTATTTACAGATTAGTCTGAAGGAAGGACTGGAAACGTAACTATTTGGGGGGAAGAGGGAAGTGAGATCGCAAGGATCTTGAAGATTTGGTTCCCAAAGTAGCAGAGGTGGCATTACCGAGGGGAAGAAAAGTCTCTCCCATGCTGTCTACCCAGGTAGTACTCCATAATTCAACTCGGATCCATGTTCTTGAGAATATCTCCTGAGGTTACGTTGATTTCTAAGTATGCGTAATAAGCCAGGTGATGATGTTATGATTTAACAAAACGTGGATATAAAAGTAAGATCACTGTACTCGAATTTACATTTTTACCCAAACTAATGGTAATAGAGTCAAAAGGACATAACTGTGGATTGGTAGTCTGGAGGAGTGAGTTCTCACTGTAACTTGGTATGTAATTTCGGGCAAGGCGCTTAACCTCTTGGGACCTAAATTTCCCCTGTGAATAGAGTGGGTTGTCGGGGAGGGTGCAGGTGGGACCCAGACTGAGTGAGACCACGGCGCTTTCCTGGTCCCCGCTCTGTCCCTGGAAGCGCACCCTCAGTGCAGGTGAGTTTGTACATAATTTATGGTACAAGGATTTTGATTCACCTGCCAAAACGGCTGCTTTTTAGCTCATCTACCGATGTGATTGGATGACTTCGTGAGTCAGAACTCACAAACAGAAGTACAGAAGCCACGTTGAGGAACGTTACTGCCCATCGTAAGGAAAATTACGACAGTGAAATAACCATTGTACGTGCCCTTTCCCGGATTGCCTCCCCTAGACAGAATGTTGAGCGGAGATGATCAGCGAGCACGGGCTTTTGCCAAACCCGCTTTCGGTGAGGCACAAGCGTGTGCACTGGTGGAATCGGTGTTTGGGTTGAAAGTTGCCAGGATCCAGCCACTCCCTAGCTACGATGACCAGAATTTCCACGTATGCATCGCAAGAGCGAGAGACGCCACCGATGGCCCGACTGAGTATGTCCTCAAAATCAACAACACGGAGTTCAGCAGGAGCCCCGAGCTGATCGAGGTGCAGAGCTGCATCATCATGTTCCTGAGGGCAGCCGGCTTCCCGACGGCCTCCGTGTGGCGGACGAAAGGAGGCAGCGTGACGTCCCTCGTGTCCGTAGGTGAGACCCCCCGCTGCCGGCGGGCGCAGCTCCGTCGTTCCGGGTGTGAACGGGTGGGAAAAGCCACAGAGTCCCCAGAGCGGCGACTGGGGCTCGGACCCAGAGTGGGTAGAGCCGGAAGTGGTGTGATTCTTAGAAGACACGTGGAAATCGGGGGACCATTTTGTCATTTTTAAACAAAAATAATTAAGTATTTGTATCCGTCCGTACGTTTGGGTGCTGTGCTGTAACAGGAAAAACACAGAAGTAGAAGTGAGGACTTTTAGATCCCAGCTTTGTCGTTACTGTGTGTGTGGCCTGGGCCATGCCACATACGTCCCTCAGGCTACGAGTCCTCATCTCTGACACTTGGTCCCTTTTACCTCAAAATGCTAGGATGTACCTAGCGGAGTCCCCCCAGCAGCAGCCTGAAATCAGTTCCTTGCGGCCTTTTAAGGTTCGACATTTTGACTCTGTTTCTCTTTACTGCTCACCCATTCTTTCCTACTTTGCATCGCTCCACACACCTGAGCCCCTTACTGCCCCCAAGGAGCACTTACTGCCTGGTGTTCCCAACAAGGCCGCTCCCCAGTTGGCTCCTGGAGAAACTGTGATTCTGAAACAGTCATTTCTTTGCATCACACTTGCCTCAATTGTGAACTTTTGACAAAGCGTTGTAGGCGTTCACTTACCAGAGTAGGTGATGAATATTCACAGTTGGGCCTTCCGGGCCCTGATTCCATTGGTGTGTAAATGGCCTCCCGGGTGCTCTAAGTTCATCTGTTCGCCCTTCTTGCTTGATCCCCTCATCCTTGCTCCGTGGAATCCTGGGGATCCTTTGCCTTAGCACGTTTTTCTTTCTTGCTCTCTAACTTCTGTGGTTCTTTTCGGTAATAATTACAAAGGTAGACCGGCCTCTCATTTTTTTCAAGACGACTTGACGGGATATGTCCTTCTGTTCATCCAGACAGTGGCTCTGAAATCAAAAGCTACTTGGTGAGGCTGCTGACTTACCTCCCGGGAAGGCCTGTAGCTGAGGTGCCCGTGGGCCCCCAGCTACTCTATGAGATTGGGAGGCTAGCTGCCAAACTGGATAAGACACTGGAGGTAAGATTTGGGGTTTCATTTTGTTTATAGAATGTTTTATTGGGGTTTGCTCGATTTGGTTTTTCAACTAAACCCAGGCTCCGACCCTGTTTTTATGTGTGGTGCCTCCTGAAGTGTTCTAAAGGAAACGGTCGTGGATGAGTGGATTTATGACAGAAGGCTTCTTTCTGCCTGCTCTGTACTTTACTGGCATATTCGAGAGATCACCTGCGTTTTTCGAAATTCACGGTATTCTTCATGCCGCTCACTGAAAAGTCTCTATTCACAAACCAGCGTCAGATAGGTGACGAGCCAGAGCTCGGTAAGAAGCAAGCGCTAAGTGACGGATGGGTTAAAGTGACTTGTGTTAAGGGTGTGTTCGTCCTAGAGGAACCATACCACGCATGACATGTTTTCCAGGCCCACCCACAACACCGCTCACAGAAGTACACTTTGCGTCACAACCGAACATACGAGCGACACAGACATCTAAAGACAAAAGTCTTGGTAGACAATACCTAGACCGTTACGTGTGGTATATTCTGATGTTTTGTATTTTATTCTATTTCTTTACCAAATTTCCTCCCAATTGATTTCACCACCACTCTCGTGACCTGGAGTTTGAAAAGCTTCCCCTGACGCTTGTTATTGTCTACCAAGACTTTTGTCTTTAGACGTCTGTGTCGCTCGTATGTTCGGAAGTGATGCAAAGTGTACTTCTTCCGTGAGCGGTTACGTCCAAGAAACGTGCAAGCGGCTGCACTGGTGACCACCAGCTGCCGTTAGCACCACTTTGTGAAGGAGCAGGTGGGCCGCGATCACCTGCAGCCCCGTAGCAGCAGCTCATAGCCGCCTCCCGGCTATTCCGCGGAGGGCCCCGGCTTCTAGCACAGCGGGTCGCTGGGTCGTGGTGGCTTAAGTGTCAAGGGTCTAACAGTTTCTTGCTCTTGATTTAGAAATTCCATCACCCACAGTTAAGTAGTCTTCACCGGGAGGACTTCATCTGGAACCTGAAAAACGTTCCTCTTCTGGAGAAATACCTGTATGCCTTGGGCCAGAACCGAAATCGCAAGATTATCGAACAGGTCATCCAGCGGTACAAGGATGAAGTGATGACCAAATTAAGTCATTTTCGAGAATGTGAGTACAAGCAAATAAGTCTTTTTCTTGATATTTAAATGGTCAGATTCCAAGCCATGGGAAAAGTGCCACATAGGACTTCTCCGTGAGTTTGACAACACCCAAACTGGTCTACACTCTGTTTATGAGACAAGGCCATTGATCACACTCGTAGGTGACACTTTGCTGTAGAGTTTTCTCAACTCTCTCAATTTCTGTGTTTATCTCACACAGACGAGTAACGAGACCCCCACTTCGGGCAGTCCTGACTTAAAACATCACCACTTATTCCAGCAGTCAAAAGAGGGGCGATTCCAAATCGCCTTGTCATCAGAACAATGTTCTTGGAAACCCTAGGTTAAAGTAAAGACACATCTGGTCCATTCCGAAACCTTTGCTGCTTCTAAAAATGAGAATATGGGAATCTTCTTGGCAGTTCTGGTTTGGGGCAGTTCTCCTTTTCCCTTGGCTCTTCTAGTAGGCAAGATCAGGTGTTTGCGGCAACGCCAGTCCATCTTCTGGCCTTAGGTCGATGAGAGATGAGAAGCAGAAGCAAAAACGTCACCAAAATTAACTGCTTTGACCTTTTCAGAGTAAATGATTTTATTTCAAGAAAAATAGGTCTGGCCCTTTTATCTCTGACTACTCATCAGATTACTTGAATGGCCACGCATGAGCAAGGGCTATGGAAGGAGAATGAACTGGTGTGCTCAGTAACTTTTACATGGCTGGCTTTTTCTCCTTTCAGGCATCAACCATGGTGACCTTAATGACCATAACATTTTGATAGAGCCCAGCCAGTCGGCCTGTGGCGACGCTACGTATCGCGTGTCCGGGCTTTTGGACTTTGATGACATGAGCTACGGCTACTACGTGTTTGAAGTGGCGATCACCATCATGTACATGATGGTCGAAAGCGAGAACCCTGTACCAGCGGGTGGCCACGTCCTCGCCGGCTTCGAAAGCGTCGTCCCGCTGACCGCGGTGGAAAGGGGCGCTTTGTTTCTGCTCGTGTGCAGCCGTTTCTGTCAGTCCCTCGTCATGGCTGAGTACTCTTGCCAGCTGCATCCAGAGAACGAAGAGTACCTCATGATCACCGCAAAGACGGGGTGGAAGCGCCTACGGCAGATGTTCGACATGGGCCAGAAGGCGGTAGAAGAGGTCTGGTTCGACACCGCCAAGGCCTACGAGTCCGGGGTCTGCCTGTGACCGCCTCACCGCTCGCGCCCCCGTGAGATTAAAGAGCTGTGGGACCCGACCCGACCGTGAGGGTTTCTCTGCGCCGTTGCAGTCCGGGGTCCGAGCCTGGAGCCCACGCACGTGCGCTCGCTCAGGCCTCGGTCTCCCGCGCCGTTCCGACCCCGAGGACTCCGGGTGCGCGCCAGGTCCAGGCCGCCCCGGCGCTGCCGGCCTTCGGGCCGGGGGCCCAGAGCAGGACGGCTGGCGGCCGGGGCGGGCGGCGTGGGGGTGGAGAGGGGCCGGCCCCCGAGCGGGCGGGGGGGGGGCAGAGGGGACGCAGCGACGAGGGTCGTCCCCGGGGCGCGGCCGGATGGGCCCCGAAGGGGCAGGCCCGGCCTGGGGCGCGGCCCCGCGACTTCCGCGTCCGGCCCCGCCCCCGCCCCGCCCCCGGCTCTGCGCACGCGCGGCCGCCATATTGGCGCACCCGGCGGCCTGGGCATCGGCGCTGCCGTTCTCGGCGCTGTGGTCCCCGTCGTGCTCGCTCCCCGCGTCCCCCCGCGGACCGCAGCCCCGCGCCCACACGCACCCCGCCGGCTCCCCGCGGTGAGTCCTGGCCCCGGCCCCGCCGGCGGCGCGTGGGCGCCGGGCGGCGCGCTCCGGGCTGCGGCCGCCGCGCCATGACGGTGCGCGGCCCCGGGGCCTCCTGAGGGGCGGAAGCCCCGCTCGCCCCGCCGGCCGGGGCTCTGACCTCCCGCCGCCCGGGGCCCCTCCGCCCCGAGGAGCCCGGCCCCGGCCCCTTCCCGCGCCTTCGCCGCCGCCGGCCGCCTCTTCCCGGGCGTCGTCCCGCCTCGGTCCCTGCTTTCGCTTTCCCTGCCTGGAGCCCTCCGCCTTCCCCTCCCCTCCTCAGCCCCGCCGGCTTGGCCTCCAGAAGCGCTCCCTGATTTTCCCACGCCCCTCTTCCCGCGCCCCCCGGGTGGCCCTGCCTGCACGTTGCGCTGTCATTGTGCCCGCCTCCCGCACCTGGTCACCGCACTGAGCTCCCGGGGCCGGGCCGGGCTACCTGTCCTGGTGCTCCAGGGTCCGCCATAGTGCCTGCTGACCTAGCAGGTGCACGTAAACGTGGCGGAATGAACGGACTGAGCAGAACAGAATTTTAAGGTAGCAAATGCTTTTTAAATTATAGATTTCATTTTAATAAGGATCATTTTTTTTTCTTACAGGAATTCTAAAGTTCAGGAAACATGGTGAGTTAATGCACATGTCAGTAAGCTGCTGCCTGACAGTGTGTTGCTTGTGCTCAGGGTACAGACTGGCATGTTAAAGTCGGGATGGAAGGAGAGAGGTGGAACGGTGTCCCCCGTGTCAGTGTCCTGCACACACGGGACTTTGTGTTTTAGGAGGTGCTTGTGGGCTTGCAGGAGTTACTTTCGGTGCACAGGAATCACTTGTATGTTTTTCCTTTGCAGTCTCGAAGATATGACTCCAGGACCACTATATTTTCTCCAGAAGGTAAAGTAGAAATTGTTCAGTCAGTCTTAGAAAGATTTTTTAAGTGTTTGACTTCACTGGGGAAAAAAATCTAAAAACGCTTTCAGTAGTTGCTAAGTTGTTTATCCTCTCTGTACTTGGGAGTAATTATGCTCACCAGGTCGATTGCATGCAACAAGGAAGAGTGACAGTGGGACGCCTTTTTGTCGCCACCAGGGTCTCTGCTGATTTTCTGAGATCAGAGGATTTTCGCTGCTTGTGTTTTGCAGGTCGCTTGTACCAAGTCGAGTATGCCATGGAGGCGATCGGACATGCAGGCACCTGTTTGGGAATTTTGGCAAACGATGGAGTTTTGCTTGCAGCAGAGAGACGCAACATCCACAAGCTTCTTGACGAAGTCTTCTTTTCTGAAAAAATTTATAAACTCAATGAGTAAGTGAGCTCTTAGGAGAGAGTTTAAAAATACCTCATGCTCACATAAACGGGATCGCATGTTGGGGTGACTATTCCATGCAACGTAGTAGAATTGAGTAGTTTGTTGTGTTTTTACTGGTAGAAATTTTCGGTCTTATTTTATTTTGTTTAGAATTGCTTTGAAGCTGAGGACCACGTGTTATTCTTTTTAAGTGTGGGCCAAGCACTTAGTGGAGAAACAGCATTTTATAGTAATAAGATTATAGGCTTGGTAGTCACAGTTTTGGGTTAGATTTAGGCTTAACCAATACAAGCTGTGTGACCTTGCACCAATTTTTTACCTTTTCTGGGCCTCAGAGCCTACCAGAGTGGTTATGGCAGTTTAATGAAATAAAATGAAGAAAACCAGCACAAGGTCTGACAGGTATCAGGCCCTCAAGTATTGTTGAGAATGGCTAGGGAATTTTGTCCAGAGAGAGTGACTCTTACCTCCTGGGGGTCTGGGAGCACTTTAGATGAGCCCTGTGAGTTTCTGATAGTTGGGGGTGGGGGCCTAGGTAGCTAATGGAGAGTTGGATTTGCCCATTTAAAGTGACTTTCCTTTTAGTGGTGGGCCAAGTACATGTTGGTTATGTATAGGACCTTTTGATAGACTTGTCCCAGGAAGTGTCATTCCTCCACAGAGTCACTGCTGGGTCCACTCAGCGCCCGCAGTCTTGACGAGGCAGAGTGACAGGGCACCAGGGCAGCCCTCAGGGAATGGGGAAAGGAGATGCACCCTCTGTGTGAAGCCAGCCATGGGTCCCCTCATTTTCACCCCGCTGTCACACTGGACTGGACTACTTTACTACCCAAGAGCACGGGCAGTCCATCTTCCTGTCTGGCAAAACCTTCCCCCTTGCTGCTGAGTCTTCTCAGGATTGGCTTTACTTCTTGGCGTTTGTCTTGCTTTGTTCACCGTGTGGTGGTGATAGCTGCGTCTATTGAACTTGAGGGTGCACTTGTTTATCTTCCATGTTAAGAAGCGTCAGGTCTAAGGTCTCTTCCTGTGCTAACACTTGTGTAGTTGTTGTGTGAAGGGAAAAGCAGCTTTGAGGCAAACAGTGAACTTCCACCAGCTCAATACTTTGTGCTGCTTGTAAAGGTCCCTCCGACGTCTTTCCTGCTTACACATCCATGTGTTTCTTTTTCTCCAGGGACATGGCTTGCAGCGTGGCAGGCATAACTTCCGATGCTAATGTTCTGACTAACGAACTGAGACTCATTGCTCAAAGGTATACTCACAAGTATCGTAATCGATGATGTATAAGTTAGTTTGATGTCCCTAAGGAGAACTCTTCTTTGTGAAGATTAAAGTCACTAAAAATCTATTGAAAATTACAGTGTTATGTTTTTTCTAACCAAATTTGTAAAGTGTTACTTACCACAGGAATGTTAGGATGTTGACATTCCACTGCTCTCCCCGCTTATAAATTATAGGTGACGATTATGTTGTCCCATGGCATAGATTGCCTTTCAGACAGTATTTTGCTTAGAGTATGTGTGTGTTTTTTTAAAAAAAACCATTAATATGCACATCTCTTTATCCTAGGTATTTACTACAGTATCAAGAGCCAATTCCTTGTGAGCAGTTGGTTACAGCACTTTGTGATATCAAACAAGCTTATACACAGTTCGGAGGTACTGAGTTTTTTGCAAGTTTTATTCCAGAAAGTTAGAACTTTTTATGAATGATCTTTTCTAGATGGGAAAAAAAACTGAAAATTAAATAAGTAAACACTTTCCATACATTCCCGCTTCGTAAAATAAGTGGCTTCCACGATGTAAATGATCATGTGTTTTATTAATAGGCCAAAATAACATTTTAAAATCTGGAAACAAATTGCTTTTTATATAATAATGAAATTCAGCACTGGCTGTTTGTGTCTTTATTCCATCTCCTGGCTGTGTCCAAATCCTGGAAACAAAAATAGACTTTTGGTGGAGCTTATCTCTTTGGCCAGAACACAAAGCAGTTTATGGATGCTTAGCTTCACAGAAAAGGGTTGCTGCATTCCCTGAGCTCAGGTAACTGTAGTGAAACTGAATTTACATGGTTGACGCAATTAAGTTCTGTTCTTTGTTAAAGGAAAACGTCCCTTTGGTGTCTCGCTGCTGTACATTGGCTGGGACAAGCACTACGGCTTTCAGCTCTATCAGAGCGACCCTAGTGGCAACTATGGGGGATGGAAAGCCACGTGCATTGGAAACAACAGTGCTGTGAGTATCCGTGGGTTACCTGAGATCTAGTAACTGGGCTCCTAAATTCTGTGATTTCGAAACAGTCATGACTATAAGTAACATTGTAGGATAGCTTCAAGGACTTTAATGTCTGCGATTGCTATTGGTGACAAAGTTGCAAGTTCTGCTTATACTGCTGGGGTTTATTGCCTGCATTTGTAATGAAAGAAAATGCTGATTTTCCGTTACAAGTTGTGAAAATAAGATGTAATTTTTTCCACGTCCAGTTTCATAGACCCCCCCCGGAATTCTGTCACAGATCCTTGGTGGTCCGAGACCCCAGGTTCAAGACTGTTCACAGAGTGTCGACACCCCTCCCCACCCCATCCCACGGCAGCTCTTCTTCCCTGCTGTCTAAATCGTTTGTCTTGGTTATGTGCCAGCAGCAATACAGACTTATTCTTTCACCCAGTCCATCGTCCTGAAAAATGCAAAAATTTAAAGGAGGTGATCTGTTGATTCTTTTTCATGTTTCACAGGCAGCCGTGTCAATGTTAAAACAAGACTACAAAGAAGGAGAAATGACTCTGAAGTCTGCGCTTGCTCTAGCTATCAAAGTCCTCAACAAGACCATGGACGTTAGCAAACTCTCTGCGGAGAAAGGTAGTTCACGTCCTCTACTCTGATTTCTTTGCTTTCGTGAGGGAGTCCATTGAGGCCTTTGACGTGTCACTGTGGGTTTGTGTAACCGCAACCTTCTGAGTCGGGTGGCCTTGCACTTATTTTCTAAATGAGGACACCAGGGCTTGGTGGGATGAAGGGACTCGACCAAGGTCAGCATGGGAAAGTCGTGGAGCCACAAGGTCACACTGTACCCCAAGCCTAAGGCCTTATCCGAATGTCCCGAATATTCGTAGTCAGAGACCTGAGCCGTGCCACTTTCAGTCTGTAGTTACCTTCCCCCACCGCCACCCTCGCGCGTACGTGCGGTGCAGCAGGTGGCGTGCTGGTGTGCAGGGGCCTTTGTCTGAGGGGTCACGGTTGCACGCGGTGTACCTCCCCTCTTCTGAACCCACCGATCACGGGGGTTAAGCCCACGTCTGCGATTTTAAATGTCTAATTTAGCTTAAGTCGCGTCACGATGGGAACTGTGCTTGTAAGTGATGTCCGAACACTGAAGGAGCGCGGTGCTTTAATCTGGGAGGACTTCGCTCCCGTGCTCCCCAGAAGTTGCGTTCGGTTGCAGATCGCCCGTTGTTTACTTCTGCCTCCTTTCGATTTCTGCTCTCTTTCCCCTACTCGAAAAATTCCTTCTCCTTTCGGTATCAGTCTGTTTTTCTCGTCACTGGTCATGGAAGTGTCTTTTCACACCTTTGTCTTAGAAAGACCTGAAACGTCTGTGAAAACTGTTCATGCTTGTTAAAGGTTCTGGCCGAGCTCTCAGATGTTCCCATGAGGAAATCGTTGTTCCTTGTGGTCAGCGCAGCTAGCCGCAGGTCAGCTCGAGTGGGCTCCTTGGGCTTTTTCCAAGAAAGAGAGATGGCAGCTCGGAAGGCTGGAACGGGTTAGGAGGAGGAGGTTCTTTAAGGAAAGTGTTAGCAGAAACGTTACAGGAGCACAGATGTCCGCGAGTCACAGCAGGACACGGAGGAGTGGTGGGCAGAGGCTGGGACAGTGACAGCCTGCAGGTGTACTGGCAGGCGTGCTGCCAGTGACGCCATGTGTGTGTTTGTCCCCAGTGGAGATCGCCACGCTGACCCGGGAGAGCGGGAAGACGCTCATCCGCGTTCTCAAGCAGAAGGAGGTGGAACAGCTGATCAAGAGGCACGAGGAGGAAGAGGCGAAGGCCGAGCGGGAGAAGAAGGAGAAGGAGCAGAAGGAGAAGGACAAATAGACACGATTGGGGGGTCCGTAGCTCGTGGGGGCGCCGGCGCAGCGTGAACACCGCCCTCGTCCACGCGCGAAGCCGCCGCCATGAGGGGCGAACGTGCCGGCCACGCGGGGCCTCGGCCTCGCTGTGCGGTCGCCTCGTAAGGGCGGGATTGCTCTCCACGCTCGTCTCAGCCCCTCCTCCCCTCCTCTTTCTGGAATAAAACTCGGAAAGAATGGAAATGGTGAAGGAAAACGTTCTCTGTGGAGTAAATGGTAAGACAGTGGGCCGTGCGCTCCAACTGCACGGGTGCTGCTTGTCCCTGAGACGTTAATAGTGACAGCAACGTTAGCAGCACGAAAGGAGAAAGGTGGCAGTGTCCAAAGGTCTCCTTTGCTGTCACTCCCCTGCATCTTGGCGAACCCGTTGCCCTGGGTCTCGTGATGGGCGTGCGGGACAGGACCCTCTGCTCGGTGTTGCCGGCCTCCAAATCGTGCGTCATGCACGTATGTACGTGTCTGTACACAAGCAGTGCGGCGTGGAAGCCCCGTGTGCCCCTTTCAGGTCTCCTTTCTCCCCTCTTCCTCTGAGAGAACCGCTCTCTCGAGTCGAGTTTTTCTCAGCTCTGGGGTGTACCCTGGTTTTGTATCTCTGCTCCAGGTGGGCACGTCCTGCAGGATGGCCAGGTGACGAGTCTCTGTCTCCAGGGATTGGTTGGACAGTGAAAGTGTGGGCCGATCCAGGCCAGAATGCTGAGGGCCCTGCAGGTAGGGCAGCCCCGCAGTAGGCAGCCGGCCTCGTGGAAGGCATGCGGGAGAGCCTAAGGCTACGGGAAAAGTGGAACCAGAGGTGAGCGTAGTTCGGTTCCGGCCTGGCGGCCGTGGTGCTGAGCTTGGCCCGCAGGAGTTCGCTGTGACACTGATTACTGTCATGTGATGGAGTCCCCTGCTGCAGCCTCACCTGGCCGTGCAGATTCTGGCGTGGCGCCCGGGCCGACTGAGTCAAAACCTTGGAGGAGACTCCAGCCACCGTTGTAACCCACTCTGTGTGTGTTTGGGGGCGCACTGCGTGAGAGTGCTCTACTGCCTTTTGCAGTCACTGTGGTCTTTGAATCCAGTACTGTGTTCCTTGCCAGTTAAGTGCCTTTTGGGGGTATCCCCGTCATTAGCAGTTCTTTAAATCTGCCGAGGTGACAGCCAGGGATAGCCAGTACCCTGAGCCATAGCGCACCCTCCCAGCCCAAGCCGTCCCGCAGCAGTTCCCTGCAGGTTTCTGCACAGGCCGACGGGGAGTATCCAGGCTGAGGTGTTTCCGAGCCCCTTTGATGTAGTCCTCTTTGAACCTCCCACGTTTCGTGCCGTCGATTCCCATTGTGGCACCTGTGTGCTCGGGAGTCACCAGGAACACGGAATTAGCACACGCTCACCCGTCTCCCAGGGGAGACAGGGCGAGATTCCTCGGAGCCTCCGATCACAGCACTTTGGTCAGCCGCTGGCTGCCTGAGCTTGTTTTACGCGTGCGTCTGAAGACACCTCGTTGCACACGTACTGGTAACCGTTAGTATGGAACTTGTGCCCACCGGTGCTGTACGTTTCTGAACAAAGTTCGTCGAACACGTACGTTCCCTGTAGGGCACAGGACTGCCTCTTTGCACTGTACTTAGGGGCGTTTTAGCAAGTGAAACCTCCAAAAAAAGCACAAAGGTGCAAACATGTGGCACAAAATAGACCCAAAGAACACTAAAAAGCAGTAAGTGGACGTGACGAAGGGCTCCTGAAAGTTCTAAGGTCTCTTCCGTTGCTTTGGCCGGAGGCCCAGTGGACACGAACACCGCTGGCGGGAAGAACTCGCGATGACGTGGCACGCGACGGCGAGTAGAACCCCGCCAGACTCTGAGATTCCAGATGCCGTTCGGCTGTGTTCTCGCGTGCTCCGTCCTCTGTGCCCGACTCTGGGCGAGCACTTCTCAGACGTGTATTATGAGCTGTCATCTGTTACTCATGCTTTCCCTTTTTAGCGTTTGCACTTTTGTCTTTGATGCTGAAGTCCTACTTGGTGTGTGTGCCTGCAGGCGAAGCCACCGTCCTTTACAGACCCCTAGCACGCAGAGAAAGGTGTTCCCCGTTCCTCCCTGTTCACTGCCTTTACCACGTACGGTATTACAAACACAGTCGGTATCCATCTCCAAAAGGCAGTGTTAAAATTAATCGTGCAACTTTAACTCCATTTTCAGGCGAATTAAGAACTGTTCATTCTTGAACGAATTCAGAATTACGTAAGTTGCTTACCTTGCTCAGTTTCTTTCATTTCGGTAGCGGCTTCGTTGAGATGGAATTCACATACCACATAATTCACCCATTTAAATTCTTCCCACTTAAATGGCTTTTAGTATATTCAGAGAGTCGTGCTTCCACACGTCAATTCTAGAACGTTTTCATCACCCAAAAGGAAGCCGTGCAACACCACCCCACCCCCACGCCTCCTGCAGCCCTAGGAAAGCACTATTCTTCCTGTCCCTGCAGATTGGCCTGTTCTGGGCGTTTTACACGAATGTGGGCCTTTGTGACTGGTGTCTTCCACGTAGTAAAACATTTTCAAGGTTCTCTCTCATAGCATGGCTTGAGCTTAATCTGTTCATTAGACGAGAGAAACAGTGGCATTCGTCTCTTTATCACTGAGGACCCCGCGGTGTGACTGCGTGTCTATCTGCTCAGCGGGCGATGAACAGTAGGGGTGCTGCCGGTCCCCTGGGTGTATTCCGAGAACGGAGGGCTGGGTCACGCCTCGGTTTATTTTTAATCTACCTTTATACCACACATTCCTATCAGCGGTGCAGATTTTAAAAGGAGCGTGCTTCCCCGTTTTCTCCTATAATAGCCCCAAAATGAGAACTGAATCGACTGAGTAAATTGAAATAGGTCTCACAGTTGGAGAGGGTTGTCGCTTCCTTTCATCTCGGCAGGAAGGACCTGTTCCCTGACTGCTTTATGCCCAGCACTCGGAGAGGCCAAGCTTTTGATTCTGTACCCAGGAGCCTTATAAAATAACGTTCTCTGAAAAATTCAGTCACGCGGAATGGGAGAATTCAGGTAAGCTGTCTTCTGAATCCCAAACAGTCTAGTAGCTCAATGTTTCTGGTCACAGAAGCAGTCCATGCTCACATTGGGAAACGATAAATTCAATAAAGGTTGCCCCCTGCTATCTTGCTCATGGTTAGCCATTGTTAACTGACCTCTGGTCCAGGTCAGATGCTGAGCAAGGACACCGGTGCACTTTGGCAGATTACAGGCAAGCAACTTAAAAATAGCCTTAAAGGAGAATTTAAATACGTTTTTTTTCCTTCTCATTGCTGTTTCAAAGCACATTTCAGCCTCAAAAAACCCTTTCTCTCTATACAAGGTAGAAGCTAGCCTTCATCAGCAGTATGCGTCAGTCCCTGTAGGTGTTAGTGCTAACTCTCACATGACCTTGGAAAACGTTTCCTAGAAACTACAGCACTGGGTTCTCGAGGGCCCACTATGTGCTCGGTGACAGAGGTGACGTTCTGTTACGTAGATGGAAGACCAGGAGCCAGCAAAGGTGAGTAACTGGTGCCAAGGTGCACAGATAGCCCCAGGGCCACCATTCCAGTGAAAGCCGTTACCGTCCCCCCTGCCTGGGCTTCCACGTCCCCTCCACACTCGTCCCCCCAGCCCTCCTCCCCTGACTGGTAGAGCCCTTCATACAGAGCTCGGAGTGCATGTCTGACTCATCGGTTTCCCACTGGAGAACGTCACGCACTTGTGGGAAGCGAATGAAACAAGATTCAGGACCCCTGACTTGCACAGAAATTCATGTGAGTCTTGGTTTTCCTGCAGAGATTTTTTCTTTTAGCAATTTGGAAATATGGACACGAAAATTGTATATTTAATGTATACAACTTGATATTTGATATAAGTTCTGAAATGATCACAGTCGGGCTAATTAACATCTGTTACCTGTATGTAGGTACCATTGTGTGTGTATCTGTGTTGACAGATTTATCTATCCTTTTGCAAATCATAAGCACACGAAACAGTATTATTAACAGTTATCTTCAAAGAAAAATTCTTTGGTGATGTGCTTCATCACTTTCCACATCTAGGGCGCCTGGGATGGTATTGCACTTTCTTAAAGAGGAAAACAAAATCTCGCACCAAGAGGTGGCATTTGTCCTGGATATATTGTCATTTACTCTCTTCTGTAGTGAATTGCCATTTCCTGGTCCATTTGTGTTTTTCCGTGGGTAATGGGTCCGTGACATTGTGGTCTACGTGCTATTTTTAAATTCTATCGAGACAACTCCGTTTTATAAGTGGTTTGTATTTTTGTGATATGGTTTTTTGCACTACTGTTTACTTATTACAGTATAATAAAATATGGCCAATTAATTTTCTTAAAGTTCTTTACATCAAAATATATCTGCTCTTTTACATTTCATGATAGCCATTGAAATAGCCCTTGAAAGGGACCTTTTATTTTTATATCTCTTGAAGGATAGAATTTTAATATCCCATAGATATTGGCTTTTTCCTTTTCATCTGTGAAAATGCATTCTCTTTCAGCAGTAAAACTGACAACATCCATTTGTATCTTAACTTTTCAGCTTGGTTTCATCTCGAAGGCTCACAGCAGGATTTATCACGAAGCCACAGTGAAAACGCTGAATGGACGATTCGAAGGCTTGGCCCAGCTCTGACTGCTGCTCGGGTGAGCCCGTAATAAAGAGGAAAAGTGGACAACAACACTGATGTGCAAGACCGCTCGTGCGGTACACCGCTTGCACGTGACGGTGTTTATTTCTGATCCCTGCTGTTTCTCCGGCCTCCTCATTCCCCTACCACTCTCTCTTAACTCGAAGGCACCGCTGCCCTTTGCTTAAAGGTTTTGTAAGTGTGAAAGCACATCGGGGATAATTGCCACGCGGGTGATAATGACCACCACCCACCGGCCCCTGCGCGAGCACGTCACAAGCTTTTAAGGCACCATTTGAAAGACCGGGGATGGGCTCACAGAGGGATGAAGTTGAGATTTTGAAACCCCATTCTCTAGCTCAGCAGCTGCGAGATCTCGGGCAAGCTAGTTAGCATTCATTTATGCATCCAGCGACCGTTTTGCACATCAACCACGCGCCCAGGGAACTGGCACACACCCGAGGACAGCATGGCCCCAGCTGCTGGTGCGCATTTTCTGTGGGGAAATCAGACACTGAAGGGCATGGAATCACAATTGTGACGAGTGTGGTGGAGAGAGGGGACGGGGCACCGGCAGAGTTACAGGCGGGGGGATTGGAGGACCCAACTCAGATTGTCTCGAGACGGGCTCAGTCCCGAGGGAGGAGTAGGAATTGGGCCAAACCAGGAGGAGGAGGGGTTGGGGGACAGGCAGAGGGAGTAGCATCCGTGAAGGCTGGGGTCTGAAAGGGGTCAGGTGGTTGGGAGACAGTGCGCATGGCAAGGGGGCTGCGGCCTGGAGTCAGTGAGGGCCCCTGGTGCCACTAAGGGTCCTGGTGAGGACTGGGATTCAGTTGCTGTTTTAAGACAGTCACTCGGGCTTCCATCTGCAGAATGTTCTGGAAAGTGCGGGCAGGCGTCTAAGCTAGAGGTGAGTGTGGACTTGACCAGTCGCGGAGGAGGGTGTGGGCTCAGATAGAGTCAAGGTGAGTGGCAGCGAAGGCCAAGGAGGAGCCCAGGCTGACCTCCGCGTTTGCAGCCTGGGTCCCTGGGTGGTGCAATCATTGACTGAGATGGGAGGACTAAGAAGAATGGTTTGGATGATCCCAGGCCACATGTCCATGTGATGATGTCACACACACAGGTGTACTGGAGCTCAGAGGTGAGGTCAGCACCTGAGTGTGGCTCTGGTCCTTGTCAGTACGTGGAAGGTATTTAAAGCCGGGGAAACGCATGCGACCACAGGGTGGGGACAGGGTCCAGACAGGAGAATCAGTCCGGGCTGAGCCCGTGGAGTTCCTGCACGCAGTGGCTGGTGGACTGTGCCTGAGATTAGGAGTCATGGGGTGAGAAAGAGCCTCGATCATTACATTCCTCACTGTCTCCAGGGTCACGCAGCTACAAAATCCCACTGTCCATGGCGAGGCACTGGCCGGCTGGAAAGGGCATTACAGGGGACGATGAGACCCAGACTCCAGGCCCCGGAGGTCATGATCTAGGGCAAAATGAGATTTTTAGAGAAATAGAAAAGATGGAAAGTGGTGTGTGGTGAGGAAATGTCAGGTCTGGGAGCTGGGAGAAGGGACACGGCAGCATCTGAAATGGGTCTGGAGAAAGGATGGGTTTGGACATTCGGGGACAGGGGAGGGGACAGGACGCATGGAGACAGGAAAGCTCAGTAAATACTCCACATTCTTCAGAGGAAAGTGCATCTGGGGTGCTGGGGCACCATGAAGACCGTTGGGTGGTCCTGTGGCCAGATCTCCAGGGCGGTGGACAGACGCTGCTTGCTTTCGGGGCTTTCATAGTCAGTGGCCCCCTGAACGGCAGCAGTTCTGTCGTTTGGCCTGCCAGCATCTCCTGGCACCGTGAACATGCCCGTATCAGTCATTCAGCCCCTGCACCCAGCACCCGAGAGCAGTTGGTGCATCCTGCAAAAAGCCATCCAAGACGCATCCGTTATATTTCCATAATTATTTGCGCGGATTTCAGTGTCCCCAACGCATCGCACACTTTCACTTAATGGCATCAACGAGTAGCGTTCCTCGCAGATGCTGTAAATAACCGTGGTTCCCGTGGCTATTAATGTCACACTCTGGGGAGGTCTCGGAGTTCCAATTATGCTCGCTGTGGCCGGGCTGACAGGCATTTAATTCTGGTTTGAGAATGAAAAACTGTGACCTTCAGCAGTTATTCAAGCACTCAGGTTCCAGTCCCCTAGCTGGGGAAGCAGATTAGCACTCTTTCTTTCTGCAGACACTGTTGGGGGGGGGTTGCATAAGTGTCTGCGTGCCCCAGAAATTCTCCCGTGCAGAAGTGTTGGGAACAGTGGACCAATGACCAGCCATTTTCCGTGGCCCTTTCCTGTGGCCCCTTTAAGTCCGGTTAAGCAGGCCGACTGCAGTGGATGTCGTGTCGTCTTCCTGCTGCTACTCACACCTAGGAAAGAAGCCAGCTGAAATTCGGCATTTAGGTTCTCTGCAACCAGGTTCAGGTTTTAAACAGACCTACAAAGCGGAGCTGGGAGTGAAATTTCCGCTCCCAGGGGGTCTTTAGAAGTGTCACCTGCACAAAGCTCTCTGTGAAGGATCAGCGCCGAGCCCTGCCACTGAGGCTTAGAGGGAATTCGCTGGAAACTCTTCAGACAGATGAATCTTCCTAATCAGTTACGGGCAGGGGCTGAAATAGACGGTCCAGCGGAGCGTGTGACAGGGTGTGCGATGGGCCTGTGCCACCAGCATCTGTCAGCGTCAGGTGTAATTGGAGGTGACCGTCCCGTCTGTAGCCAGCGTGTCATCTCTGCGGACGGCCAGCACGAAGGTCATCCGCCCGTTTCCTGCCTGGGTTAAGGAAGAGGAAACTGTCCCAGAGGGAAGGGAACTCGCAGGGACCTTAGCTGGCCTGGGCCCAGGCATCCTGGGGGTCCCCAGGCTTTGCGTCCTCCCGCACCGTCGGCGCCCCGGTGTGGGGCTTCCCCGCAGCCCCGCGACGACTCGGAGTCACGGTCCCTGCTAGCACCCGCGGGCGTTAATGACGAAGGGCGGGCACCCTGGACGTGCAGGGGCGTGCCCGGGGCCACGGGGGCGGTGCCGGGGCCTGCCTAAAGGGCCGGCCCCCCCAACCCACCCCCCAGCACCGCCGGCTCCAGGCCTGGAGGGAAGTCGGCGCGGGGGGCGGGGCCAGAAGCAGGTGGTGCTGGGCGCCAGGGCCGGGCCGGGGGCGGGGCGGGCGGAACAAGGTGCGCGCGGGGCGGGGCGGAGGGCGTAGCTGGAGCTGGAGGGGCGGGGCCGGGCGCGTCGTGGACGGAGTCACCGGCGAGGGGGCGGGGCCTGCGCGGGGCTAGGCGAGTAATGAGAAGGGCCACGGGCGAGAAGGCCGGGCTGGAGGCGGGGCGATGCGCGTCGTGGGCGGGGCCACGGGCCAGGGGCGGGGCCTGGCCGGGCGGGGGCGGGGCCGGGCGAGGGCTGGGGCGGGGCCGAGCCGCGGCTCCTCACGCGCCGGGACCCCTCAGGCGGCCGCGGGCCGCGGCGGCTCCGCCGGAGATGGCGGCGCGCGCGACCCTCCGCCTCCTGCTGCTCGTGCCGCTGGCCGCGGGGCTCGCGGGTGTGGCGGGCGCAGGTGAGCCGGGTGCGGTCCGGGCCGAGGCGCGCCTGAGGCGCCGGGACCGGGCGGCGGGCGGGGAGCAGCGCCCCGGGGCCGGCGGGACGGGACGGGACGGGACGGGACGCGCCCACGCCCTGCGCCCCGAGGCCGCGTCTCTCCCCGAGCGGCGGCCCCGGGGCCGGCGGGAGCGGGTGCGCCCCGCTGAGCGGCCGCTGAGGGGGCGCCTCAACGGGGGCGCCTCACAGAGCGGGTGGCGCGTCAGAGGGGGCGCCCCGTCCCCCCGCCGCCCTCGGGTGCGGCCTCGTCAGGCCACGGCGGGGCCCGGCGTCGGGTCCGGGCCGGAGCAGCGAGCGCGGCCGAGCGCCCCCGGGAGCTCCTGGACGGCGAGGGCCGAGCCCGGCCGCCCGCGGACCCCCGCGGCTCCCGGGCCGCCCTGACGCACGCAGGGGCCGCGGTCCGGGCCCGGACGCGCGCGCGCGGGCCGCCCCCGGCCGTGCGGGGACGCGGACCCTCGGTTCTCCCCGGCTCCGCGGGAGCCGCCGGCGGGCGCGCTCTCGGTCCCGTCCGCGGGCCCGTCGGCCGCAGTCGCTCGGCGGCCGGGGTTCCCTTTCGTGTCCGTTGGAGGGCCGCCGCAGGGACCCCTCCGCGGTTTCCGTGAGCGGCCCCGGAGGCGGCGTCTGGGCTGCCGGCCTCGGCCACGCTTGCTTGCCTGCTAGGAGGTCGCGTAGCCCGGGGAGGTGGCTCAGGAGGCGGCTTTGCCTTCGTGAAAACTGCGTCGTTACCCGGGACGCGAAGGCAACACGGACGGGCCTTTCAGCCGCCGCCTGCGCTCTCTCGGGGAGCGCCCTGTGCGCACGAACGGTCGAAGCTTTCTGGTCCGTGTGCGCACGGGCTGAGTTCTGCTCACTGCAAGGAAAACAAAATCGTTGCTTCCTAGCACTGAGGACTATGAAAGACTTTCCCCCGCCTTTAGCCATTTCCACTGACGTTTCGGAAGCTAACCGAATTCACGTGCAGTGCTGCTCATCTCCACTTCCGTTATGATTACACCCAAAAGGGTGTCAGGTGCCTCTTGTAAGAAAGCATAATTTTCATGCAATTTCATGTACCTTCCGGCGTTTAATTCATAATACTGTAAATGTGCGAGCTCAAGATATGTGTTTAATGCCTGCGGACAGGTTTATGGCATCACATTGCAATAGAGAACTCTGCATTTGCTTAATCTGATGATGCTCAAACTTTTTCTAAAGTGTGCGCCTTGTCTCCTCTCCTTGAGAACTGTTGACTCGACCTGAATTTAACACTGCCGAAGGTCATTGTCTTACCGCAAGTGTTCTGAGAATCAGGGCAAGACGTTAAAATAGATTTACCAAAGTATATCTATTACAGAGGAATTTTATCCTATAATTCTGTGATAAAAATCAATAGAAAATATAATGAAAATCCTAGAGCAAAAAAAAAAAAGCCTTCTGCATTTCATATGTAATACTTAAAAGAACGATTGGTAAGCATACTTATCTGTCACATTGAAAATGTTGGAAATAGTACACATTTCTCATTTACAAAATGGTTGGTTATGTTCACCACTTTATCTTGCTGGTGCTTAAAATAGCCCTCCTAGAACTGCTGTGAAAGGTTTTTGTTAAAAAGGAATATGAGTCCTTTTTGTCAACTCTACAAAAAAGGTACAAGGAGACTTGGAAGGAGGATTAACTACACCAGGAATACCTCAATTATGAGTTGGGGATATATAATGTATGTCACTCTTACAAATCTTTTTAGATTTATTATCTTATTTCATTCTTATGGCAGCCCGTGAAGAAGAAAGGCAAGGCTATTGGCAGTAACTAGCAAAATTTAGAACGCGTATACCCTTGACTCAGCAGTTCTACTTCTGAGAGTCAATGCCATCGAAATTCTTGTATAAGTGTGGAAAATAAATGTAGAAGGATGTCAACTACGGCATTTTTCCATTGTGGCGTTGTTAGAAAGTAACCCAAAACTGAGGACTGTCTAAATGCCCTTCAGTGGTGAAAGGTTTCTAAGTTATCATACAGAGCACTTTACAACTTACTAAGAAAGAGTGGAGATGAACATAGACTGACACAGTATTGAATGAAAAAAGCAGGCTGCAGAACTTAAAAAGAAAACCTTTTTCTTCCTCTGTGTGTGTTATTAAAAGTGTCTACACATTCGTTCAACTTAACAGTGGTTACCCTTGGAGAAAGGGAGATGGGGAGAATGGGAGAGAGAATTCCTTCTCTTCTGTGCTTCTGGTTTGAATCTTGACAACGACATACATCACTTTTGTAATTAAAGTATTATTTTGAGAAAGACAAAAGCAAGTTTGAGGCCTATTTCCACCTCTGCTATTTAGTAGCTACTAATTTTAAACCAGTAGTCCTCAACCAGGGCAGTTTTGTGGGCTCCCCAACCCCACCTGCGGGACATTTGGCAATATCTAGAAATGTTTTTAGTTGTCACATCATGTGCCAGGGGGCACGGAGTGAGTAGAAGCCAGGGAGTGCTGCCAGACACCCTGTGGTGTACAGTACAGCCCATCTAGGTGTCTAGTACAGCCCATCTCCAAGAGCTATCCAGCCCAAAATGTCAGTAGTGGCGAACTGGGAAATACTGGGTCAGACTCCACTGCTCTAGCCGTGTTCAAATATGCAGGCTGTGCACCTTACTATATCGGGGAGTGCCAGTCACGTTGTGGGGTGTTCTCTGCACAGCCATACAACTTTTTAATTATGATATTATGAGAGTAGATAAATATGCAAATTTGTGACCAGGAAGCCAGGTACCAGGGTTTTCTGCTTTACCTGTGCACCTGGCACAGAGGCTGGCACAGTAAGCAGCCACTTGACATTTGTCGACTGAATGAGTGAACTGACCTAGATATCACATATTAGGTTCTAACACATCCAGATTGTAGCAGATGCTAAAGATTTAAGAAGAATTTAGGGAAGAAGCTTAAAATTATAGCAGATGTCTGTTAATTTTTCTGAAGATTGGCAAAAGACTGCTAATGTTTATACTTAGCTGAGAACAGCTTGGTTGACTTTTTCTAACACTTTGATAGAAAATTATGATTCTTTATAGAAGAATGCCAATAGAGGACACCATTGTGTCTTATCTTCAGAAAACTGGTTTTTAAACTCCTTATCTATCCATTTAGTTACATACTGAATTTCGTAGAAAAAAAAAAAATATATATATAAACATTTTAAGCTACCCAGACACTACCTAATACTTTATTTCATTTTATCTACAGAACAGTGAGGTAAATATTAATATTCTAGGATGAAAAAATTCAAACATACACAAAAATGTTCAAGTGTAATGAATTGAAGAGTTCATTATACTTTTAATAATTATAGGCATTTTTCTAACAGATATCCTTACCTATGTAATTTAGAAAATTGTGGCATATGGAGGTTAGCAGCTAAGTAGTGGTACCAAGTATTCAAATTAAGGTTTTTTGCTTTGCAGTTCTGTGTCCTTTCTTAATCGCCATACTAAAATTAAGGAGCAAGGCTACATTTCTTTGAAAATATATGTGGTTTCTCTAAATGACTTGAGAGTGAATTTGTTTTGGTAAGTTCTTCTCCTAATTTTTCAAACTTGAGACAATGTTAGAGTAATGATAGTCAAAGTTAAGATTGAATTTGTAAAGCCCAAATTTAAATCTCCAGAGTATTAATGACATTATGCATATTTATATCATTTATGTATTCAATTTAGTTCATCTCTTGTTATTTATACTTTTAACTATTTTAGAAGAATGGCCCTGCTAGTTTTTTTTTTTTTTCTTATCCTATTTTTGGTGTGTTTCGCTGCTTGGTTCCCTTTGTTTTTTTTGACGTATGTGACTTATGTGCTATTAGTAGGTTGATATTCTAATTATTATTATTAGCTCTAAGGAACAGAGACTTGAGGAAAGCTTTTTATTGAACAGTCATTGTGCTGTGTAGAGAGTGCCCAGTGCTGCAGATAAGTCCTTCCTTTGTATTCTGCAAGGTCCAAAGTTTCCTTGATCTGGAGGGAGAGGGTCTTTGTTGGGCGATAGCTTTCACTGCAATGCATTTGTGTATTCGCCTTTTGAAGTCCGTTACTATTAGTTTAGCAATATTTGTAGATTAATAGGAATGATCCTGTGCTGGCATTTACATGCACGATTTTATTGAATCCTCACAATAGCCTTATTAGGTAGGCATTGTTTATACCAATTTTACAGAAGAAAAAGCTGATACCTAAAGAAGTTAAGTGACTTGCTTTCAGGTCAGACAGTAAGTACGAGATGCTGGATGGAACCCAACCTGTGCAGCCGACAGGCCTGCGTCTGACCTGGTACGGTGCGTTGCCTTGCTGCATCCTCAGCCTGCGTGAGGCGAGGCCTCCAACTTCAAGAACTGAGTCTCCTGGCTCATAATCTGTGATGGCACATTTGTGCAGCCTTTGTGACCGTTGATGAAATTTGGAATTATTAGAGGTAAGTAGGAATTGTCAGGTGGCAGCGACTCATTTATTCATTCATGTATTCATTCAACAAACTGAGTTCCTACTATGTGCAAGTACGTGGTTAGGTGCTGGGGCTATAATGAGGAGTAAGACACTGTACCTGCTGCCAGTAGTTCACACCATAGTTGGAAGATGAATTTTAATCCCATACATCCAGGACTGGGTAAGAACACCCAGTTAAGGAACATGGTTGTATGCCGAGGAACCTCGTGGAGACGTTGGGGGCACTGAGTTGAGATCTGAGTGAGAATTAGGTAAAGGGAGCAGAAGAGCATCTCAGGGAAGAAGAGCACTCCTTCCAGGAGGGAGTAGTGGGTCTGTTGGAGAAGCTGAACTGTCCCGTGGCTGGAACCCAGAGCAGAGGGGAGAGCCACACCTAAGAGGCCAGAGGAGGCGGACCGCGCAGCATTTGGCCTAAGCATTTTGGTCCGTCTTTGGCAAGGGAAAGCTCCGGAAGGCTTTTAAGCAAGTGGGTAACATCGGATGTGAGTTTTGAGAAGATTGCTTGGTTGTCTGTGCAGAGAACCAGCTGGAGAGGGGCTGAGAGGCTGCACGGAGATGGCTGAGGGCAGCGGGTGTGCTCCAGTCCTGATGGGAGATGCTGGGACGGTGGCCAGGGGTTTGGCAAGAAGTGGATGCACTTAAGAAATATTTCAGAGGTAAAGTCAACAGTTTCCTGTCGGATTGGATATGTGGGTCGTGGGAAAGACGACTCCTAGGTTTTTAAATTGTGAAACTAGGCAGGTGACAGAACCACTCGGTGAGATGGGGAATGCTGTAAGCAACCAGTTTGGGGAAGAACACGGATTTAGCTTGTACACGTTGATATTCACAAGGCAGTGTCTGAAGGGTTATTCTTAGTTAGAATCTGGGGACCGATGTATCATTTTGTTAGTTTATATCTTATCTACTTTCTTCCAAACCAGATTTGTAGTGGCAATTCAAACTAGTATTTTCCCTCTAAGGCAGGAGGTCCTTAGATGATGTTAAAAAAAAACCAAAACACATTTTATTTGTTCTTTTTTATCCTTGAAGCAACTTTAAACTTTTGGGGTTTCAGATGCCGTACAATTTTAAATAGGATTAGAAGAGAGGAAGTGGTTCAGTAATGCTATTTTAACCCAAAGCTGATTAATGACTTTTAAACATTACAAAGAATGCCTCTCCAGTGTCTAATATCGTAATCGAACTGAAATACCCCCAGTGCCGTACCTTTTGTTGTAAGGAGACTTTGATGGAAGGCGGGGAACAAATCCCATGGTATTTCTAGATTAAATGTAGTGTCTGAGATTGCCGAGGGAAGCAAAACTCATCTTGTTGGAGAGCTCAGTGGAAATGTAAACGTAACCGCGATCACAAATATAACCAGTCTTTGGCTATGGTATCGAAAACTTAAAATTTTGTTTTTCTTTTTTTTAAGTCTCGGGCCTATAGGTGGTTTTATACAAATGTATAGCGAATGAAGGCATGAATCTGAATAATTTATTCAATACCTATATGTATATTAAAATCATATGACTCAAAGCACATTTTACATTTACAGTTGATAACGGAACAGGAACTTTACTTCAGCATGTCTGTTTTCTAGGTTTGAAGTGTTGTGATGAGCAACCCCCAACCCTGGTAACTTAAAAGCTTTTGTTACTTAGATTTTCAGTTACTCTGTACTGAGTACAGAGTACTTCTTAAGGAACTCAGCTGGTTTCCACAGGAGTGATTTGATTTAACTAAGAAATACATATGAACCAGAGTGTTCGTTATTGATCACAAAAATTTGTTTTCTACTTCCTTCAAAAGCACTGGTAATAAAGCCTAAATAATGGCTTGGTTCATTGACAATGCCACACTTTTTTGGAAGTGGAGGTAACTGGTGCGAGAGAAGCCAAATACACTAACTTGTAAAAATTTGTTATACAGGACTAGCTGAGCCATCCTTTATTGCAAAGCATGAAGACAGCTTGTTTAAAGATTTACTTCAAGACTATGAGAGATGGGTTCGTCCTGTGGAACACCTGAATGACAAAATCAAAATAAAGTTCGGCCTTGCAATATCTCAGTTAGTGGATGTGGTAGGTGTGCATGTCTTGGTTACCTGCTCGATTTCTTACTCCCGTGGAGTTGACATTGCTCTTTGAAAGCTCCGCATGAAGAATGATGGCCATGCTGTGTGCTCCGGGATTCGCTCTTCCTGTGTAGGGACCTCACAGCTGCCTTTGTCCTAGGCGTGTACCTCCTTCGGCTGCCTCCTCCCTTCTGGGTCCCTCACCTGTTGGGATGGGTGCCCTGCCGTCCCCTAAGCCGTTTGCACCCCTGCCTCTCCCCACCCGTAGGGACTGCTCATACTTCTGTGGGTCTCCGCGCACAGCATTGTACCCTACACATAAAACGTTGGTATTGTGGTTGGCGATCGTGATCATCTTGGACTGGGTCCCCGGGCTCCACGAGGTTTCAGTACAATTTAATGGAAGAGACAGCATTTTATCAGGCCCTGAACATTCAGCAAAAGCCTGGCAGAAGCAAAGATACGACAGCAGAAAGGCAGAAGTGGCAAGAGGCAGGGACCCCGAGTACTAGGATGTAGACACTAAATGAAGCCGCCATTCGAGACGGTGACCTCGGTGTTTTTTTTACGTAGCAGCTCCACAGAGATTCAAATCCGTGCCTGAGCAGAGGCAGGTAGCTCCGGGGTGCAGTGACCTCAGGTTCTCACTCCGCTCGGGAATGCACAGAAACGCCGTGTATCAGGGCTTCTCAGACGCGCACTTCTCTGCATTTTAGCGCTTCTGGGATCACGACGTGTTTCGTCATCAGTGGCGGCTTCCACGCCGCTGTCAGCCTGTTCTTTCCAGTGCTAGCACAGGAAATAACGGCGTGCTTGTTCCTTGGACTTCATCTCGGCTGTAGGAAGTATGGTGGTTGAGACTGCACATGTTGAATCTCGGAATTCCAGGAGTGTGCTTTAGGGCAGTTTATCTGAAGTGCAGGGCACATCGAAAGGAATGACGTGATGTTAGGCCAGAAAAGATCCTGCTTTTCTAGAGAATCGGACTGATGAACAGAATGTAGGTACTACATGGAGAGGAATGTTTGTACAAAAGTGCGAAAATTCTTACTTAAAAATTATTATTTCTTTAATAGAAATAGTCATCCTCGTTTACCTTTTTTATTTTATAGGATGAGAAAAATCAGTTAATGACAACGAATGTCTGGCTGAAACAGGTATGTATGAAATTCAGAAGGCCACCAACTGGTGACAGGGGGTTGTTCCAGGCAGAGGGACCCGCAGGCGGAAGGCCCTGAGGCTGCATGTGCCTGATGTGTGTGTGTAAGAAGCAGCAGGGAGGCAGGGGCTGGGGCGAGCCTGGGAAGACTGGGTCAGGGGAGCCGCAGGAGGCTGGTGCAGCGGGGGTTTTGGCTTTCACCGGAGTTAGATGGGAGCGGTCCCTGAGCTATATGCAGGGACAGAGTCCCTTTGATATAAAGGACTTCTTTTTTTCTGGGCCATCACACGTGTGTTCTCAGTTACTGTTGAGAGCTTCTCTTTGTTTTTGAGGTGATTTCGTGTCTACACTTTCTGGGCTTGGCAAAGAGAGTTCAGTTTTCAGTATTTTTGCTAAGTAACTGTATCAAAATCTAGGCAGTTTTCTTTGTTTTAAAGGAGTGGAAAGATGTAAAATTAAGATGGAACCCTGATGACTATGGTGGAATAAAAGTTATCCGCATCCCTTCAGACTCTCTCTGGACCCCAGACATCGTTTTGTTTGATAAGTAAGTTACAGTCCAAATGTCGTTCATGTTTTCAAAAGGAAACACTTGTATTTCTTTCGGGCACTGGTAATTTGTCTTCCTTTTGAAAATCGTTTAGCTGTGAAATCCAATCACTTGATCTTACGTTGTTTCGTTCCACGAACCTACGGATGGGTTCTGGGGATCTTTTTTTTTTTTAAGCACATTGTTTCCCAATCATAGCAATGTTCTTTGATTTCTAAAATTCATAAAACGTTGGTAAGTTCAGAAAGGTGTAAGGGCTCAACCCCGTTATCCAGCCCTGGCGAGTGGGCGCTGCCGGGCCTCGTGCTCGGTGCCTCGTGTGCTTTCCGCATCCACGTCTCTCAGCAACCTCATGAGTGAAGTTCAGTGACACCCACTGATGGATGAGGAAGCAGAGACCGATCTTGTCCAAGGTCACAGCCCACGTGTGGCTGGGAGGGGTTCGTGCCAAGGGTTCACACCAGTGGCAGCCCCGTTTACCCTCTTGTTTACTAGACTGCATGTTTCCAGGTTTCGGGGTTGTGTTTTTAAATAGATAACCTCAGGCTCTGTGTTCAACTGCATCCTGCTGATTTTGCTTAACTGCTGGATCGTAATTATGTCATCGTGAGGGACATGGAGCCAACGCATCCTTAGAGGCATTCTTCCATTTTAGGAAGGTTTCTAGCTTGGAGAGAGGATAATCCTGGGAACCAGTTTTGTTTTTTTTCTAGAACCACTCCAGGGCAGATCTTGGACTTTGTGCTCATCCTGAAAACTTTGTATTAGTTGCAAGAAGGCATTTCGCATGCAGACAGAGCCGACGCTGTGCAAAAGCATCTTTAGGCTTTTAAAAACTTGTACTTTCATGCTTCTCAGTAAGTAAGGGGCAGACAAAGCTGTCACGTGGCACGATGCAGCTTCTTGGAGCCTCCTTGTACTCCATCACTGAAAACATTTTTACATTAAGCGTGGAGATGCTGCAGAGTAGTGTGCAGAAGTCGCAGGGATTCTAGATGTGGACACTTTCTAAGGAGTCTCCTGTTGGCAGGCAGCTTCCTGCTACGTCCTCTGGCGTATGAGCTCACTGGGCGGGAGGGCTCGGGAGCCACCACCGTTTGTCGGGCCTGTGCCCCGCTTGGTGCTCATGTTCTTGTCACTGCAGGGGTATCGGTGTGTGTGACGGAGGGAAGAGCACTGTGTGGGGAGCCCAGGATTCAGGTTCTGGCTCTGTGCGCGTCTATCATGGACTAGCCTAATCACATTTTGTGTGTAAAGGGAAGTCTTTTGAACCAGTGACATCGCAGGATTCTGTGCAATTAGATCTGTCACCCTGGGGCGGGCGGCCAGTCCTAGTAGAGCTAGATCCATGAGAAGCGGCCCCAAGGCGGAGTCCCCTCTGTGAGCAGGATCGTTGAGACAGCCTCCCTCTGCGATAAGTGCTTCCTTCCTATGAGGCCTCTAAAACGCACCGTTTGTGTGTGTGTGCGTGTGTGTTTTAGTGCCGACGGACGCTTTGAAGGGGCCAGCACGAAAACAGTCGTCAGGCACGATGGCACCGTCACGTGGACGCCGCCGGCGAACTACAAAAGTTCCTGCACCATAGACGTCACATTTTTCCCCTTTGATCTCCAGAACTGTTCTATGAAATTTGGTTCTTGGACTTACGACGGATCCCAGGTGGACATCGTTTTAGAGGACCGAGACGTAGACAAGAGGGATTTTTTTGACAACGGAGAATGGGAAATCGTGAGCGCCACGGGCTGCAAAGGAAACAGGACTGACAGCTGCTGCTGGTACCCGTACATCACGTACTCGTTCGTCATGAGGCGTCTGCCCCTCTTTTACACCTTGTTCCTGATCATCCCCTGCATTGGGCTCTCGTTTTTGACTGTGCTTGTCTTCTACCTTCCTTCCAATGAGGGCGAGAAGATTTGTCTCTGCACTTCAGTGCTCGTCTCCCTGACCGTCTTCCTTCTGGTTATCGAGGAGATCATCCCCTCGTCGTCGAAAGTCATCCCTCTGATCGGGGAGTATCTGGTGTTCACCATGATTTTCGTGACGCTGTCCATTATGGTGACCGTCTTCGCTATCAACATTCATCATCGCTCTCCCTCGACGCACAGCGCCATGGCCCCGTGGGTCCGCAGGATATTTCTGCACCAGCTGCCCAAGCTGCTGTGCATGAGGAGTCACGCGGACAGGTACCTCCCCCGGGAGGAGGAGACTGAGTGCAGCAGTGGACCAGCACCTTCCAGAAACGAGTTAGAAACCGCGCTCGATTCGGTTCGCTACATTGCAAGGCATGTCGCGAAGGAGAACGACGTCCGCGAGGTCTGTGCCAGTTGAGTTCCCTGCACGGCCCGTGTCACTCTGAGCCTGGCAGACCCTTCCGGCCTGGGGTGGGCCGAGGGCCGACCATGCCGGCACGCGTTCTGTAACGGATCTGTCCTGCCACCTGTTGTTCCGGTGGAAACGTTCACAGAACGGGGCGCTGCGCACATGCCACCTCTCGGTTGCCCGGGGAGGCTTTGTGCGACTTTAAGGGAAGCTTCCTCAGGCCGGATTCTCTTTAAAAATTAAAATAAGTCAACACTGCTGGACAAGAATACTAGAAGTAACTATAGTAAGAGCGAAAGAAAGAGGTTTTTTTTTTGTTTTTACAAAGTATCTGCAGAATATATTCTAATTTTTATTAAAAAATAAAAAGCCGCTCGTAATGTATTATAAATCAACGTGTAAATGAAATGGCGTAGTGTCTTGAGAGCCCACAGGGGACTTGTCATAACAGCCAGCGTAGGGTCTGTCCCTGAGCTCTGGACACTGCGTCAGTTACTGTTTCCAGGCGCCAGTGGGAGGCACATCCTGATTTGGCATCGAACTCAGTGTGTTATATCTTGAAATGATTACACAATGTTAACTTTTCTTTTTTCTTTTTTTCAACAGGTCGTTGAAGATTGGAAGTTCATAGCCCAGGTTCTTGATCGGCTGTTTCTGTGGACCTTTCTTCTGGTTTCAGTTGTTGGCTCTCTTGCGCTTTTTGTTCCTGTTATTTATAAATGGGCAGACATAGTAGTTCCAGTTCTAATTGGAAATGCAAATAAGTGATGCTTCCCAGGGGGTCGGAGCAGGAATTTAGTCACCAAAAAGCACATAACCTTATGGCACCTATACAATCATGAAAATGTGAATCGTGTTTAAAGTTGGATGCAAACTTTAATCGTTGTTCACATCAGTTTATCTTAATAGATTGCCCATGAGAACACCTCCCTGCATGACTGAAGTAGTAACTGACAGGATAACACTGGGTCTTCTACAAATAGAAAATATTATCTGATCTGTACTAGTAAAACTCTAATGTTTGTATCCTGGCTAACGATACTAATTTGTAATCAACAGTGAAAGTTCATCTTTTGATGTGCTGGAAAATTCCTGTTGTATTTGAAGACGGACTTCAAAAGTTTTTCTACATTTGGTAAAGGTACACATTCTAAAATTCTTTCTGTCCTGTATTCCCTGGGTAACATTATTTAGTATAGTGTTATACTGTTATATTAAGTAAGTTGACTACTTGGTGTGATAATGATGGAGCATGATGCTGATTTTCTATAACCAACAGTTTTAAAAAACGAAAAATGGGAACCGGGAACTCTTTTAAGGCTTTCTTTATTCTTCAGATGCTTAAACTGGACAATTATTATATTATTTTTGTAGTTTACATCCCATTGTGAGATCATGCAACAGACAACAACTGTGGGCATGCAGTAGCGTTTCCTTAACATTAATTTCAACCCCCTTGTCCACGTTTTCACAATTAATAGAACCGTCTTCTACATAAATTATAGTAGCATCTCTTTATCCTTAATCTTCAAAGAGTCTGTGACAATTAAGTGAATCCCATGTTAAAAACATGCCAGTAGATACAACTAAATCATTCTGTAAGAAAACCACCTTCGAGGTTAAAGATAGTATTTTAACTGGATAGAAGCACATCATTTTACATACAAACATTTTACATAATGTTTCAATTTTATTTATTTTATTCCAACAATTAGACTATTACTACTTATTCAGTACAGTATCACGTGTCACAGGTGAACAAGTTAAATCTCATCCCTAAAGGTCCCTGATGCAGCTGTAACCAGGAAGAAAATGCCGATAGAACTCTTGCATTCTGTTTCGAACTCTTGGCTCTTGAGAGAACAGATGCCTTATTTATTTATAGTATGTGACCCCGTCTGAGTTCAAGTCAGTGCTCTTTGGAAGGCGGAGGGCATCTTGTCTCATTTGCATTTTAGTGTAGGCAGGTGTTTAGTGCCATCGAATGAGTGAAAGTCTAGTTTGGTGTATTGAAATTGCCTGTTAGCTTTCTTTGCATGTATACATCCCTAATCCCTCTTATGTCTCCGTTACTGTTACTTAAAATTTTTACAAGTAAATAAATTTTATACAGATCTTCCCTTTGCCAGCATCATTCACTTTCAGAAATGTAATGGGATGCTCTTAATAACTTGTCTCAAGCAGGGGCGATTTTGCCCCCGAGGAGACATATAACAATTTTTGGAGACATGTTTGGTTGTCACAACTGGCAAGGGATGGGGGTATGTTATTGGCATCTGGTGGTCAAGGCTAGGGTGCTGTTAAAGATCCTACAATGTACAGGGCACTACCCCACAATACAGAATCATCCGGCTCAAAACATCCCTGTCCTATAGGTGCATTAACGACAAATGTATGACTGGGCGTACTTTCTCATGGTATAGTAATTTAGAATGGTGCGAAATGAAGAATTTAGGCCTTTTACAATGGTGATGTGGTCCTTAGACTCTTCAAAAGCAGTAAAGACTAAGAAGTGTGTAGTAAGAAATGGCAGTGGTGGGGCATTGCTGAAGTCGTATAAAACATTAAGGGGATTATGGGCTAAATAAGAAAAAACACTGAAATATGTTGTGATACTGAACCAAACGATTTTCACATTTCTGAATAGCAAGTTTTTCTATGCAGTTATGTTTCAACCACTAAAAAAGGAAACAGTTTTCATATTTAGCCCCTTTTTACTTGTGCTCTCATACGACTTGTCACTGAAGAAGAATTCTATTTTGACATTTCTTGACTTTACCAAAAAGGCTGGTTAAATGTTCATTTATCAATGATAAATACTCTTGACATTTTTCTTGCATGAATCTTTTGGACAAAAATCAGGACAACTGGATAGGTAAACTTTGAAGTGCCAAAAAACAAAGCCAGCAGCTTGATGTTAGAAAGTGTGTTGCCATTAAGAAAGAGCCCAAGACAATGAAACTCTTATCAGACAACAGGATAAATGCTTTGCGATATTGGATTTAGCAATGATTCTTAGATATAATCCAAAGGCACATATAAAAAAGAAAAAATAGACAACTTAGATTTCATGAAAATTAAAAAATTTTGTACATCAGAAGATACTATTTTGATGTACTCCATTATAGTGAAAAGGCAACCCGCAGAAGGGAAGAAAATATTTGCAAATCATATATCTGTAAGGGAATAAAACCCAGAGTATATAGAGAACTAAAACTTAACAACATCAAAACACAATTCAAAAACGGGCAAACGACTTAAACAGACATTTCTCAAAAGAAGATATACGCGCGGCCAATAAGCACTAATCGTCAGAGAAATACAAATCAAGACTACAACGAGATAACAGCTCACATCCATGAGGATGGCTATTTGTCAGAAAATCAGAAAAGTGTTGATAAAAATGTGAAGAAACTAGAACCCTTGTGCACTGGAAATGGGACAGCCGTGGTGGACAACATTATGGTGGTTCCTCAGAAAGTTAAAATAGCATTCCCATGTGATTCAGCAACTCCACTTCTGGGTGTATATCCCAAAGAAGTAAAAGCAGAGTCTCCAAGAGATATTTGTATACCCACGTTCACAGTAGAGTTTGCCATAAAAGTCAAAACATGGGAACAACACAAGTGTCCATCAGTAGATGAATGGACAGCAAAGTATGGTCTCTGAGGACGATGGAATATCACTCGGCCTTAAAAAGGAAGGAAATTCAGCAGTATACTACAACACGGATGCACTTTGAGGACATGCTGAGCGAAACGAGCCAGTCGCGAATGACAGACACGGTGTGCTTCCACTCCGATGAGGTCCCTAGAGTGGCCAGACTCAGAGACGGAACGTGGAATGGCGGTTGCCAGGGCCGGAGAGAGCGGAGAATGGGGGGGGTTACCGTTTAAGTGATGCCTAGTTCGTTTTGCAAGATTCGAAGAGTTATGAGGATGGATGATGATGATGCTTGCGCAGCAAGAGGAATGTGTTTAATACCACTGTGTGTGTGAAAATGGTTAAAATGGTAAATTCTGTGTTGAGTATGTTTTATCACTATTAAGAAGAAGAAGAGCTTCCCCCCTGCCCGATTTGCCTCAGACAGAGGCACGGCGCTTAGGCATCATCCCTGGCCATCAGGGGCTGCAGAAACAGTCCAGCCGTTCCTAAAATGCACACCAGGATGAAAACCCACAGGAAAATACGATCAATCACCATGGCGACGTACTTCCAGTCATCTTGAATCTGAAAAACAAAAACAGAAATTTTGAAAGAGGAGAAAACACGAGGGAGATGTCAGCGTGAACACATTTTCAATCCTGAACATTTAATGAATAGATTGTGGCAGAGGTAGCCGTTCCTGCTGCAACGCTAGAAACTTTTTTTTTAAATTGATGTAGGCTGAGGAAATGTACCATTCTCAAGGCTCTCTTCAGCCACTAGAGAAATAGTACAAAACGTTTGTCATATTAAATCTGCTTTCCTCGGAAAGTTTGTCACATATACATAACCTATTGTTTCTAAGTTAAATTCCAGTTTATGAAGTTAGTAAGGCCAGTTAGTTGACTTCCACCTCTGTGGAGGGTTCTGGGCTTTTGTTGGAGTAGCTAAGACAATCCAGCAGTATTTATCTTCGTTTCTAAGTACTAGTTCTTACCCAGTTTTAGATACTCATTTCCTTTTAACATCTATTCTGAAAATGAAATCAGCACATCAGGGCAACTAACCAAGCACAGCCTCAACTAACCAAGCATGTCTTTAGTTATCAAGCCAAATATCATGGACTTCTGTACAGTTATAGAACAGGCTGAAAATCAGAAATAATTGCTGATAATCAGGTAAAAGATGGAAAAAAGAGCAGGACTAATTATATGTAATGAGTCTCCAACTGAGGCTGGATATCGGAAGGAGGGTTGCATATTAATCATACTCCTAGACAACTCAGAAAGCAGGGAAAAAACCATAATTGAATTGAAAAAGAGAGAAACAATGAATCAACTGATTCGGAAGAAATAATCGCATAACAAAGAGGCAGCATGTGCTGTAGTAATCTAATTGAGCCACAGGAGTGGGCTGGGAGAAAGGATTTATTTCCCCAGGAGGAGCTGGAGTCACTGTGTCCTCCTGATGACACCGAGGAGTAGCAGGTAAGACTGGAATCATAACGCTGTGTATGCCGCAAGGTCCTTTATCTGAATTGCTAAGATTCTGAAAGTGCTCCTACTACACAGCAGACCCGGTGCTTCTCTTCCAGCCTCTAAGGCCTAACCACAGGCCTGGGAGGCGGGGTGGGAAAGCAGAGGGTTGCACTGGGACTTGACCCCAGGCCCAGCTCCGCTCCCCTCAAGTCCTGAAAGTAGTTCCGTGACCTCTGTCAGCCTCGGTTTCCACATCTGTAAAATGGGGATAAGAACAGCATCTACCCCAGAGGGTCCTTATGAGGACTAGATGAAGCCATGTGTCTGACACGGGGTCTTTAACAAACAATACCTGTTGATGTTAATGCTGATTATCCGAGTACGAATCTCATTGTGACAGCAATTCACAGGGCTTAGTTTGGCGCAGAAAGGGGGGTCCTGGGTCTTACACGCGAACACAAGCAGCGCCGCAGAAAGAGCCACGTGAAAATCAACGTTACGTCTAACTGAAAGTCTCGAAGGTGCAGTGACACTGGCCGTTCTCTGCCAACTTTGGAACTGACGATGAGTAATGGGGACGTGAGTTCGGGCAAAATGGGTGACAGGTGCCAGCTCCTGGCTCCTCCTAGCCCAGCCCTGGAGACATCCCAGAAGACGGGCAGGACCTGGGACTGTGCCACGTGGTGAGTGTGTGCTGGGCCGTCAGGGGAGGGCCTGCGGGGGAGGACTCGGACGGGCCTGGGGCTGCGTTCTTTTCTCCCAGGCGCTCCCAGGAGGGGCTGGGAGGGTGCGGGGGCCTGTCACTTAGTTGAAACCTCACGGGAGGTACTAAATTTAAAAACAGCTCTCCAGCGAGCCAGTGGTCCCACTGGTGGGTATACAGTGGAGAGAAATGAGTGCACGTTTTCAGCAAAAGACGTGTAGGAACGTCGTAGCCACTTCACAGAAGTAGCCCCGAACTAGAATGAGCAGAGGTCCCCCTGACTGTGCATAGCTACCCGAGAGCAGCACGGTCAGATGTGGCACAGCGCGCAGCAGTGAAAGGGAAGCCAGCAGGAGGACAACTCTCACAGACACTTTGTCGCGTGCAGGGAGCCAGACACGAGAGAGGTCGTACTGTGTGGTTCCGCTCGTGTGAAGTTCAAGGATCAGTGGCTTCAGAGATCGGAGGGAGACACCGGGCTCTGGAAAGGTCCCGTGTCGTGGCCGAAATCACGGTTCCGTGGGCACACACGGGCTGCAAAGATGCGCTGAGTACGCGTTGAGAGCTGTGCCTGCACGCAGCTCAGAACTAGGTGAGGACACACGCCCGCTACGAGCAAAGTGAAAACCTGACCTCAGCTGATGGAGACTAACTGGAGGTCACTGCAGTCTGTCTCCTGGTCGGCCCCTGGCCCAGATCGCTGCAGCTCGGTGTTCACTCGGGACACCAGGTGCTCACACCCGCTGTCACAGTTTTCCAGAGGAGGGGGCAGGCTCGGTGGGGGGAAGGTGACGTGTCCAGGGACACGTAACTGGTAATGGAGGAGCTGGTCTGACCACGGGCCGCTGGCTCCAGACCCTCGTTTCCCCCCGGCCCTGCGGCTCGCCCCACGGGACCCGGGACGTGTCTGCCGAGTGAACCAACAGCGGCTCACCAGCGTGTGCTTACCTCTTTGGCTTCATTCTGTGCTTTCATGTTTTCAGCGATGTACTTGACGCTTTGGATGGCTTCTTTGATTTCCGGCGACAGAGGAGAGAGGGATAGCACGGCGTCGACAGATTCAGAGCTGGAGCTTCTCGTGAGGTTGGCACTGAAGTTTGAGATTTTCACCCGGCGGTGGCGGCAGTGGCCGCACGTCCCGTCTGGGCAGGGGTGGCCCTCCTTGCAGCCTTTGGACTCCGAGCAGCTGAAGCAGTTCAGGTTGGCAAGCTCAGCACTGTGGAGGGGTCTTGGCCTCTGACCGTTGCCCTCGCTGCTGGCCGGCCTGGTCATGAACATGATCCGAGGAAGCAAGTTCAAGAATACAGTCTTCACCCACGTGGGCATGGTGTGCGTGGTCGGGGTTCTGAAGTGCACGTTGAGAACGAAGACGGTGATGACGATGGACAAGGTGACAAAGATCATGGTGAACAGCAGGTACTCGCCGATCAGCGGGATGACGAGCGAGGTGGAGGGGATGGTCTCCGTAATCACCAGGAGGAAGACGGTCAGGGAGAGGAGGACCGAGATGCAGAGGGTCACCTTCTCGCCACAGTCGGACGGCAGGTAGAAGACGAGCACGGTGAGGCAGGAGATGAGCAGGCAGGGGATGATGAGGTTGATGGTGTAGAAGAGCGGCAGGCGCCGGATGTACAGCGAGTACGTGATGTCGGGGTAGATCTCCTCGCAGCAGTTGTACTTGATGTCGTGCTTGTAGCCCGGGGCCCGGATGATGGCCCACTCGCCGCTCTCCCAGTAGTCCTTGAGGTTCATGGAGGAGCCGATGAGCACCAGGTCGATCTTCGCCTTGTCGTAGGACCAGGACCCGAACTTCATGGTGCAATTCTGGTAGTCGAACGGGAAGTAGGTCACGTCGATTTTGCACGAGCTCTTGAAGATGGCCGGAGGGATCCACGTCACTTCCCCCGTGTACTTGAGCAGCGCTTTGGTCTTGTCGTCCACCTGGAAATCGCCAACTGCACTGCGAAGACACAGAGGGGGCACGGCGGCCACGGTCACGGCCGCGTGGTCGTCCCATCCAGCCCGCCCGCACCGGCAGGTAAGTGGTTTGTTAAAGTGCGGAATCGGAGCGCTCAGGTGCCGGGGCCCAGGACCCCTCCCCCGCAGTCTGACGCGCGCATCTCCCCTGGCAGTGTCACAGTTCATCTTGTAAGGGCCTGGCCTGATGTCACTGAGATCCCCCACTGCCAGGCGGGGGAAACTCCTCCCTGGAAGTCATAAAAGGGGATGGAAGCGCTTTCTTCCATTTCCGCTTGCGAAGGCATGCCTGTTCTTTAAAGGAGGAAGACTGCCAAACCCGTTGGTCTAAGAGCTGAGCAAACTTACCAGCCCCGGCATTCGGGGATATCCTCATGCCGTTGTCACTGCATAGGGACGTGCGAAAACAGACGGGACGCGTCTGGTGCACATGTCCTCGCCAGTCTCTGGCCTCTCTTGAGCAGGATGATCATCACATGTGCAGACTCGGTGCCAAAGCCGGCGATGAGCTTACCTTGGTTGCTGGCACTCATTTCTGCTATTTTCCAGGGATCCTGGTCACTGCGGCTGCTGCCCACAGAACCCCCGGGCGGTCTGCCCAGATCGGAAGGCCTGTTTGCTGACCGGGGCAGTGTCAGCAGCCTGTCTCTGTCACCGGGAGACGGGGAAGACGACCTAGCTGGGGACTGGGGTCTGACACAGCACCGGCCACGGAGAGGGCACTTGGTAAGTCTTTATTGACTGAATGAATGGCCAGAAAGTAATGAAGATCTCACCCCCACGGGCTGCCCAAGAGATGACTGGCAGCAAGGGACAGCAGAAGTGGGAGGGGTCTGAGCCAACGTGTCGTTGAAGTATGAGAGTTGATTACCAGAAAAAAAAGGCAGTGCGGCTGCGCGTGATGAGCTTAGAGGGAAGAAGAGGTTAGAAGTGGAGGGGGAGAGGGCGTGAGTGGTAGGAGGAGGAGCATGATTGCCAGTCCTTTCAACCCCACCGAATTCCCTCAGAAAAATAGGGCCACTGGGAGAGCGAAAGAAAACCTACTGACCACATGGTCCATGTAGGTTACACGGAACCCCGTGAGCCCCAGAATAGGAGAGCACGGGATCCAACCACCAACGGCACAGGGCCTGCTTGGGACCCTGTAGGATCAGCTGCTGGTGGGAGTCACTGGGGGTCTTCAGAAGAGTCAGCCAGCCCGCTGTGGGCTCTCGAGGGGCTTGGAAATCCCTCACCAGCTCCCTTCCAGAAGGACAGTGACCCACCTGGAAAAAGGCTGCTTGGGGCAGGGCCCAAACGGAGCAGAGCAGGGAGCTGGCCTGAGAGAGGGGGGCAGGGAGCAGAGACGCTGCAGCTCCCAGGCGGCAGGGCCACCAGGCCAGGAGGGCCTGTCGAGCAGGCAAATGGGAGACCCACTCATAGCCACTGCCGCCCTCTGGGAGCTTGTCCTACATGCACAGCAAAGCGCGTCTATTTAAACAGGAGCAACAGAAAAGGGTTGGATCGACCCTTATGAACACGTAGTAAGGAAAAAACAAAAGCGAGTGACTGAATAACACCAGCAGTTAAGTGCAGAAATCTAGCCACAGAGCAGAGGAAACTGATGATCCGGTATTACCAGTTAAGCTAGAAGAAACTAAGAAATCTCTAGAAACTCTAAAGAGCAGCATAAATTAGAAATAGGAAAATTAAGAAATCATTTGCCTGACAACAAAGAACTGACAGACTTAGGAAAGAACTGGGGAAAAGAGAAAAATCACGTTAGGAAAAAAGACTAAACTTGAAAAAAATAAGAACGACCAGACACCATGGAAAGCTTAGTAATGGAAGTAAAGGAGAAAAACCACTTTTAAATCAGAGACAAAAAGAATTTGAGAGAAAATAACATGGAGACCATACAGGTCTCTATATATGTAAAAATGGAGTTCCTGGAGAGAGAATCAAGCAATAGAACAGAACACATCTTAAAACCTATAATTAAAAAAATAAATAAAGGGCTCATCTAAGTGGTGCTGAGTAAAATGACGAGACTTTAAAGACCAAGGAAAAAGGGCTCCTGGTCACTCAAGAAGAAAGAGCAACGCACTGGTTTACACCCGTGGTCCTGCCGCACTTACTAATAGTGTCCTCTTTCCTTCCCAAAACGCAGCTGATTTTACAAGAACAAGAAAATTAGAGTGGCCTCAGATGTTTCCAGCAGCACTTCAGGCCAGGACACGTGTCAGTATTTTAAAGGTTTTCATGGAAGGATTTCATATTCAGGTAAGTGACATAAAGGCATTATCTAAAAAGGCTGCAGCGCGTTATGAACTCGTGAGAACTCAGGGTATGTGGTGAGTACTCTCTGATGATTCTTCTAAAGAGCCACCTGAACTCAGAAAACACGAGACCGCAGAAGAAACTTTGGCATAAAAAGGCGAAGGGTGTCTCTTGTGTCAAAATAAAGGGAAACCCTCAACGGAGGACCAGTCCTGGGAAACTGAGGCTCGAACTCGGAGAGAGATCGGCATGATTCCTGTCGATGTTATTTCGGCCTCAGATCTGGTCTAAGGAAGCTCCTCGTGATTCCTGCTCCTCCCAAATTTGATTAGAAGCACTGCGCTGTGTCCCTCCGTGTTGGGACGGGCGAGTATCCTAAAGCTCTGCAGCTGTTCACCCACGATTCCCGGCAGGGAAACAGCTATAACATGTCAACGATGAGGTGAAACATGTCACCCATTTCCCTAATTCTGGTTCAGCAGAAATTCTTTGCACTCTGCCCAGATGCCTAACAGCCTCTGGCCAGGCGATGTAGGGAGCAGGCCAGCTCAGCTTCCCTCGTGTCCCAGCTCTTTAAGGACCGATTGACAAATGCAAATTGCGTGAAAGAATCGATGCCGTATTTTCTTGGGAAAATGGCAAATAAACACGGACCATGCTAGGGTGGTTAAAGGTCCCCCTTCTTTTAGCCAGTGGTCAGAAAGTGGGGTTCAGCCAGAAACACAGCTTCTCCGGTCCTAATGCTGACAGTAAAAATGTTGGTTTGTGATCATCCGGCACCAAAACCTAAACGCAGAGTGCGTTAATGCGTTAAGGTCAGGTTAGAATAGTTCTGTGTGAGCGTCGTGCTGAAAAGGGCTTCCTGGCTGGAACAACACACTGGCGAGACAGCGCAGTGACAACGTGTTTCTGTAATGCCCTAGAATGAACTAGCACATCCTGTCGCGTATCGGGTAACATTTACATTTGCCGAATCACAGAGGTCGAGTGTGCAGAAGGGCAGCTCTGCCCGCCGAGGAAGTTGGGACGGGCAGGGCAGGAGCCTTTGAGGCTTCCTGACACAGATGGCGAGGTGTGGCTGGGGCGAGAGGGACGGCCAGGGTGGCTGACGCGCCGGGGGAGCGAGGGGGAAGCCTTGCTGAGGGCCAAGCTCAGGGGGCCCGCCGCAGCCCCCTCCCAGGGAGGGTCAGCTTTGGGCCGGCCTTGGTGGTAGATGCTGGCCTGCATCCACCCCCCCCCCCCAGTCTGTAACTGCGCGTTTGGACTGTGTCACCCGGGAATGTCTGGAGGCGGCGGGGAGGGGGCATCTGCTCCGTGCGCCACTCTAGCTCCAGCGCCTAGTAAACAGTGGGTGCTCTATTAATACTCATGGGAAAGGCCGGAGGCCGGGCTGTGGGTGCCCTTACTTGTTGTACAGCACGATGTCTGGCTTCCAGATCTTCTGCGCGGGGACGCGCATGAACTCCGCCCCGTCGTAGTCTGAGGGGTTCCACGTCAGCTTGTAGTCGTTCCAGATCTGGGGAGGCAGCCCAGGCCGGGCACGGTGAGCCCCCCCATGCCGTGCACCTCGGACCGGCCTCTGTGGCAGAGCCCGGGGTTGCGGGTGGGCACCGGGGGAGGCAGCCCTGGGCCGCGAGCTGTAGGGCAGCGCGTGGGCGCTGCCCCCTGGCCCGCCAGCCCCCTGGGTCGGGGGCCGTGCTGGCGCCCAGCTGGCAGGGCCGGCGGGAGGTTCGCTGTCAGGCCTGTGAGTCGTCTGTCCGCACTGGGCAGAGCGTCCCTGGGGAGGGCATGCGCCCGACGGTTTCTCTGGCTTCAGTCTGGACAGGAAGATCCAGAACCCCGGCCTGCACCCCACCGGCAGTGACCAGGGCACGCGTCTCTGGTTGGAGCGTGAGATTCGGGGAGCGGTGGGGAAGGGGGTGGTGTGGGCATCACCCTAGAGTCGGGGTCCGGCCCAGGCGTGTCGCGTGTGTGAGACGAGAGAGGGCTTCCCCTCAGGCTGCGCTCTGTGAAGTGGGTGCTAGGGGCTGGGACCCCAGGCCCAGAGAGAGAGACCAGCCGGCAGGACCCCGTCTGGGGCGCAGGGGTGAAGCCCGGCTTGGCCGGCTTGGCTCACAGCGGCGAGCACTGCCGTCACCACCAGGGGGCAGCCGGGCCCAGGGCCTGGCACTTACTTGCTTGAGCCACAGGTTGGTCTCCATGATCTGGTTCACTTCATCCTGGAGGGGGGACCGAAGTGGACGCGTGAAGGGCGAAGGCGAGGCGGCTCCGGGGAGGCGCTTCCCAAGCCCCGCGCGCCACGGCCACGCTCGCAGCCCGACACTCACCACCTTCACCAGCTGAGACATGGACACCTCAAACTGGATGATGACGGGGTCAGACACGTTGGCCACAGGCCGGATGATCTCATTGTAACCTTCGAACAGCCGCTCGAACAGGCGGTGCTCGGCCTCCGAGCTGCTGGCCCCTGGGGGAGGGAGCCCTGTCAGACCCCGCAACCCTCGCGGGGGCACCTGCCCCTCGCAGCCTCCTGGCCCCCCGCCGGGGACACTCTGTGGAACGCCAGCCAGACTTCCACACTACTTTCTCTCCGAGCTACAGACTGGGAAGCCGAGGCCCTGGGGGGACAGGGGTTCCATCGGCGCATACCCTCCGTGCCAAGCACAGCAGGTGCACGCCGGCCCGAATCTGCATGGGCCTGGTGCACATCGCGGTGCACTGCCTGTGAGCTAGCTGCGTGGGCTCAGGTGAGCGGCTCTGGCTCTGAACCCATTTCTTTGTCCGTAGAAACAAAGGTCAGAAACGCATCCAACCTGCAGGGTCGCGTGAGTGAGGTGCCACGCCCCGCGCGGGCACACTCGTGGCTCATAAGTTCACTGTTACCACGGGGCTGGTGCGGGGTCTGCCCAGGCACAGCCCCCAGCCGCCTTGGGGGTGCAGATGACTGGTCCACGCCCGAGGCCGGGTTTTTGCCTCCAGGCGTCCCTGGGGAGACCGCAGCCCAGGTCTGGGCTCTCCTCCATCCCACCCAGGACCCTCGAGAAGCCTCGCGTCTACACGGCCCCCGCGATCTCAGACTGTGACCCAGGCTTCCTGCCCAAGCTTTCCCCGCGCTCTGACCAGAGGCCGACACCTCTCTGAAGCCCTTAGGGACCCTTTGTTCATAAGCCACACCCCAGGCGGCTGGAGTGGGCTGTCTCTGGCCTCCTGGTGACAGATCTGGGGGCGTCTAGGGAGGAGATGAGGGCGGCTCTTGGTGAGGTCCAGCCCGGTTCCTCCGGGTCTTGAGATGGGCCCCCACTGCTCTGTCCTGTCCCCGCTCCACATGAGGGGGGCTGCAGGCAGGGCGCAGGACCTGAGCCCCGACAGCACTGCGCGGAGCGTTCTCCTACAGCCCCCCGCCCCCGTGCAGCCTGCCGGACCGTGCGGCTCCGCACCCAGACCCCCGGTCCCCGGCCCCTGGCCCCCCAGAGCACAGACCGGCGGCGGGTCAGGGCCCCGGGCAGAGGTGGGGAGAACTCGCTGGGAGCAGAGAAACGCGGGGCGGAGGCTGGTGCGCTGCCCCCCGCCCGCGCCGGCTCCCCCTCTCCATGGGGGGGGAGGCTTGGCAAGTCTCTGCGTCCTCCGGGCCTCAGTTTCCCCGAGGAGGCGGCGGGGCTCGCCAGTTGGTCCCAGGTTCCCCCTCAATCCCCCCCTGGCGCCGCGGAAAACGGGGAACCCCAGCCCGCGCCGGCGGGAGGGCTCCCCGCGTCCGAACCCGCCTGGCGCCGCCTCCTGTCCTCTGGACCCCCCACCTCCCCCGGGGACACCTGCCCCCGGCCCCGCGCACCTGGCGCCTTCGTCACCGTCATCACCACCATCACCATCACCACCATCGCCATCGGCGGCGCGCGGAGCGGGAGAGCGCCCATGGCCCGAGCCCCCGCGGCCCGAGCGCCCGCGGCCCGCCCGCCCGGCTGCCGGACTCCCGGAGAGACCGGGGCGCGCGGAGCCGGGGACTGGGCGCGCGGGGGCGGGCGCTGTGGGTGCCCGCGCGGGCCAATCAGGGCCGGGCCGGGGCGGGGAGGGGGGAACCCCTGGCGTCTCTGCTCAGCAGGTCCCGGTCCCGCCCAGGGGCCCACGCGGTGCGGTCCGGGCGGCGCCCGCGCCGGGATCTGGGGTCCGAGAGTCTGGGCGGGGGCAGGGGCCGCGGGGGCCGGGTCGCTCGTCCCCGAGCCCCCGCGAGGAGTCCCCAGGGCGGTTGCGCTGTTTACTTGAGGGTGTTTGGAACGCTCCTCAGCAAAAAGCGAGACGAAAGGAAGAAAACAGCAAACGTGAGGTGCTGGCGATGGGAGCCTGGAGAGGACATGAGGGTCCAGCGCCCGGCCCCCTCCCTGCACCACCTCCTGGGTCCCCAGCCTGTCTGCACCTCCGGGGGCCTCAGGAAACTGCAGTGACCAGGCCACCCTGGGCCCCTTGGCCTCTCTGACCACCGCCAGGTGGGCTGGGGCACCTGCAGGCTCCCTTGGGGTGGGGGTGGGGGTCCCTTCATCACAGGACAGGTGAGTTACCTGTATTTCAAGAATGGATCTCCTACCTGAATTTAACAAGCACAAACGGAGATGTTTTGCAGGACCCAGAAAATGTAAGAATCAGGGGCCTACACATCAGGCCCCCAGTTAGCGCATTCTCATCCTCCTGGCCTTCTGGAAATGACTGCAGACCAGTGTCCTACCGAGGACTCTATGCACAAGATACGGAGAGCCCTCCAAACTCAACAGTAAGAATGGGTAGGTGTGAGCAATCTTATCGGGATGATGCAAATGTTCCTTACCTGGATTATGGTGATAAACTTGCCAACACTCATTGAATTTTACACTTAAAATGAATGAGTTTAATGATATGTAGATTAAACCTCACTAGAGTGTTTTTTAATTCTTACTCAATAGTAAGAAAACTAAAACCCAATTTTTAAAATGAGCAAAAGTTAAAAGGAGACTTCGCCGAAGAGGATTCACAGAAAGAAAAAAAAAAAAACATGAAAAGATGTTCTGTTCAACGTCACCGGCCATTAGAGAAAAGCAAACTGAAACCAGGGTGATGCACCCCCTCACATCCACTGCGGGGCTGGGTGAGAAGTGCAGCCAGTACCACGTGCAGGTGCAGAGCAGCCGGACCTCTCGTTCGTGGCCTGTGGGAATGCGAGAGCTAGAGCCCCTCCAGGAAAGTCCGACCATCCCGCATGAGTTCGACATGATGCAGCAGCCACCCTCCCGAGTGTTCATCTGGAGAAACGAGAACGTTTGCTCACACGTAAAACCCTGTACGTGAATGTTTCCAGGAGCCCTATTCATAATTGCTCCCAACTCGTAACCTGAATGTAGTCGGCACCCATGTGACACAGCGCTGCCACGCAAGCCAGGGACAAACTGTGGCACCCTCAGCAACTGAGATGCCCCTCGGAGGCGTTCTCCTTGCAGGCTGCACGCTGTGTGGCTCACGTACGTGTCGTTTCAAACAGACAAACTACAGCGATGGAGAAAGATGAGTGGAGGCTGTGGGGAGCCAGGGCGGCTGCTCAGACGAGGGGCGTCTGAGCTTGAAGGAGGAAAAGGAGCCATTCATTCATTCATTCATTCAGCAAATGTTTATTGAGCACCCAGCGTGTGCTGAGCTCTGTCCTGGGTCCTGGGGCTGCTGCAGCAAACACAGGACCAGGTCCCCGTTCTCGGGGACCTCACGCTCTCGTGGGAGGATGTAGGCTGCAGACACGCCGGCAAGAACTCAGGTGCTGAGGAGTGCTGAGGGAGGTGTCAGGGACGGTGGCCGTGAGGGGGACGCTTTCGGGTGGGTGACTGGGGAAGGCCTCTCAGGGAAGTGGCACTGGCACGAAGGGTGGATCGGAGTTCAGCCCTGCAGGATGCAGCCACGGGAGGAGCCTCGGAGGCGCCGGGGGAGGGTCTGGAAGGTGCTGCAGGTGGACAGGCTCTGAGCTGGGAGGGATCCTGAAGTGTGTGACCACTGAAGGCGGTGAGCCTGGGGACCGGGGGAGTACGGGGAGACGGCTGAGAGGGACGATGCCTGGCACATAGGAGCTACCGCCGCTGCGCCCGTCCTTACCCCGCCATGGAGCTAAACTATCGAAAGGCCCCTCCTGCCAGGGTTCCCTGGATTCCTCCGAGGCCTTCAGAGAGGACAGTGCAGGCCCCCGATCGTCACCCCTCCTCTGTCGAGGCTGTAAGGGGCTGGTGGCTGATGGTCTCACTCACTTAGGGCCTCAGCAGCTGTGACCCAGAGGGCAACAGCAGACTGCCCAGGGGCTGCTTGCGTCATCTTACCCCGTACCTGGGGACCCTGGGGCACGCAGGGCAGTCTAGGGACCCTCGGAGGGTGCGTGGGTCTGGAAGAGGGGAGGCAGGAAGAGCCCCACGGTGCCCAGCACACACACGACCACGAACACCCACAGGAACAGCCGGTCGACCACCATGGCCACGTACTTCCAGTCCTCCACGACCTGCGGGCAGACAGAGGCAGGTTGCGTGCGTCGCCGCTGGGGTCCCCCGTCCTCTTCCTGTGCCTCGACTTGGGCCCTCACTCTCTGGCTGGAACCCCACAGGCCCCACTCAGAACGTCTGTGCCTCACAGCTCGTCGGTCTCCCCCCACCCACTCCCGCAGCATGGCAGAGCCACTGGGGACCTGGGCTGGATGGAGAGCTGAGGCGTGTGATTAAAAACCAAACCTGATAGAAACAAGGGGACGAGGCCTCAGGGTCACGAGTTTTCCTCTTATTTTCACTTCAAGCCTCCCGAGCTGGCTCCAGACAAAGGAAAACAGGGCCGGCCTTGCTCGGCGGGGGAGGGCACTGGAGACGTGAGACATGGGGCGGTCTGGGGCTGTTCAGCTTCTCATCTGTTTACAGTTCCAGTAAGTGAGGCCCAGCCTACTTGCAGGGTCGCCTGGTCACTCTCAGGGCCCAGCGTGGGCTGCAGGGTTGGCAGAAAACTGGCCGGCCTCCAGAGGCGCCGCCCCAGCTGTGTCTGCCTCCTTGACCCTGGGCGACGCCGCGGAGAGCCCCGACACTCTGGCCTCCCTCCCCCATGCCTGCGTTCACACCCGGGCTCGGTGAGACTGGCTGGATCGGAATTCAGCAGAGATTCAGGAGCTGGAAAGTCGCGCAGCGACGAGCAAGCTGACATCAGTGACCCAGTTTGTCAGGGCCTTGTCAGGGGTGTGCGTCCGGATAATCCTGTGCCACCCAGCCCCGGGCCCTAGCCGCACACAAGCGCTGCGGGCCAAGGCCAGCAGGCACCGCCTGGCGCGCCGCGTGCGCGCACCCCGCTTTCTGGGCTCTCTTCTCTACAGCCCTCGTTTCAGACGACTCTTGAGGTGTGTGTGCCTTCTCCCCTTTCTGCATTTAGTGCTATTTACAGTGACCAGTTAGTCACCACACAGGGTGACAGCGCTGAAGCCGGGAAACAGCCTGGGCTCTCATGAGGGAGGACAACTGCTTTTTTGTGGCCGGCCGTGCCAACGTCGATCTCCCAGACCCATCATCTTCTCGGCGTAGGACAGAAAGTTTGGGGGCATCAGAAGATCTGGGTACGGAGCTTGGCTCCGCTTTGTGCCAAGGTGAGGCCCTGGCAAGCCACCGAGCCTCTCTGAGCCTAGCTTCGCTTGTAAAAGGGGGTGGAAGCCAAGGCCACTTCACAGGGCTCATGGAGGTTAGCGGTGACGACGTCGGGACCCAGCGGGGCGCCCGCTGTGTGGCGGGAGCTAGGTGAACGCTGGGGGGATTGATAGTGACGGGGTGCTGCCTGGTTCCTCCCCTCGAGAGGCTTTCAATGAACCTACACAGACAGAGTTGGAAGCCTGTGAGTGCCCCGGGGCTGGGAGTCCTTTAGGAGATGGGGCTCGGGGTGGGTGCCAGCTCAGCGGGGCGGCCGGGACCGGAGCTCCCCACCTGCACGTGCATGGAAACCACCCCGCAGCTGGTTGGAAACGCAGCTTCCAACGGGCGGGGAGCGCGATCGGAGGCCTGTCTCTTAAAGCCAAGTCCCACGGCCCCGGGTGGCTGTGCGGCTCACGCGGCGCGTGCCCGGGAGTGCCCGCTTCCGAGGCAGCAGGTCTGCGGGGCCCGGGGCGCCGCAGGCCGCGGCAGAGGAGCTGGTGTCCCAGTTCCCGTGTTCCCAGGCCCCTCTCCCCTTCGCAGTGAGGGTTGGCAGCAGCGTCTCCCCTGCTCCTCCCTGGCGCCGACGAATGGACCCGCAGGGCTCTCCCTGGAGCATGGGCTGAGGACGGGCCACAGGACGGCAAGCGGGCGGGGAGGTAGCTGTGTGCCTGGGCTCAGCGTCCGCGGAGGACCTGGTCCGCTGAGGGGCTGAGATGAGGACGGTCACGAGTTCACGAGACCGCGGCGCCCCCTCCCTGCGCGGTCACAGAACGGGCCTTTGTGTGTGCCTGTCCCCGGAGTCGTTGGGACGCCGGCACTCTCGCACTCACTGCCTGCTTGTCCCGGAGAGGAAACGTGACCTCTCCTTAAGGGTCCGTCACCGCAGCTCCCCTGCTCGACGCGGGATGACCCCGGCTAGCGATGATTTTACTCGATGCTTCTGTGCTCTTTTAGCTACACGTTTGGCTACAAACGTGTGGCTCCTTGGCAGGTCCGAGGAGGCCCCAGCCACGTGTGCCCCTCAAGGCTGTGGGTGCCCCTTCCTCCCACTCTGGGAGCCTGCGTCTCTGTCTCCTCGTCCCGGGGCTTCTCCACCCCCGACAGCGTGGGCCCCACGAGCATGGCAGAGCCAGGAAGGATGACCCCGTGGGCCCAGGGCTGAGGGCCAAACACTGCCTCCCTCCTGGGGCTGGATCTGCGTCCTCAGAGGGTCTCCGCTGGGCTGAGACCCCAGGCTCGGGCCTCGGGCAGCACCCTCCTCCCACCAGTACCCACTTTGCTGTCATCTCGCTCCCCAGCTACTGTCCCCGCTTCCTGACTCTGCGTCCTGCGGTCACTGCTCATGTGACCCGCCTTTGGCTAGGTCCTCAGTTCAGGCTCTGCTTCCGGGGAACCCAAAACTGGGGGAAGGGATCACCTGCCTCCCCCCGCGGGACATGGGTGCTGGCCCTGCAGTCGGAGTCCATCCACCGGGCACGGGGGGAGCTGGGCAGCAACTTACGCTCTGGTCCTGATCGTCGCTCCTCATGTGCTGGGCAATGAAGCCGACGCCCTGCAAAGCCTCCCGTACGTCCTGCTGAAACCTCCCGGATGACCTCGGCCGCAGGTCCCTGGGGGCCCCCGGAGGGCCGGGGGCGGCAGGCGCCCCGGCGGGGCTGCCGGCCGGGCGCTTCATGAAGAGGAAAGCAGGCAGCTGGCGCAGGAAGCAGCGCCGCACCCAGGGCGCCATGGCGTGCGTGCCGGGCGAGCGGTGGTGCACGTTGAGCACGCACACGCTGGTGACGGTGGAGAAGGTGACCAGCACCATGGTGAACATGAGGTACTTGCCCATGAGCGGCACGTCCAGCGACGTGGGCGGCACGATCTTGGAGATGAGCAGCAGGAAGACGGTGAGCGCCAGCAGCACGGAGATGCACAGTGTCATCTTCTCGCCGCAGTCGGACGGCAGGTAGAAGACCAGGATGGCCAGCGAGGTGATGAGCACGCAGGGGACGATGAGGTTGATGGTGTAGAAGAGCGGCTTGCGGCGGATGACGAAGTCGTACGTCACGTCTACGTAGCTGGGGTCCTCCGGGTCCACCGTCCTTCGCCCCGGGAGGGCCACGATGTCCCATTCGCCGCTGGGGGTGAAGTCGTCCATGCTGGCCGTGGGCGACTTGAGGACCATGTCGATCTCCGTGTGGTCGTAGGTCCAGGAGCGGAACTTGAGCGTGCAGTTCTGCTGGTCGAAGGGGAAGTGCTTCACCTCGATCTTGCAGGCGCTCTTGTAGATGGCGGGGGGCAGCCATAGGACGCTGCCGTTGGCGTGCACTATCACGTTGGTGTAGAGAGACACCTCGTAGGTCCCATCGGCGCTGGGGCGGGGCGGGCACGGAGGGTAGCATGTGAGGCCCGCGCATCAGCTCGTTGGGGCCTCCCAACAGGCCAGTGAGGTGGGTCTTGTTTATCCCATTTTACGGATGGGGAGACCGAGGCTCAGAGAAGTCAAGCGACTTCTTCAGGGCCAGAAAACTAACGAGCAGAAGAACCGACTTCAAACACAGGTCCGGCGTCCCCGCACCCCACACTTGTGGTCCTTTCCCGCTTCTGCCGGTGGAACTACTACTGCCCAGAGCGGTCTCTCTGGCTCCGCCCTCCTGCCTCACGTATTTGCGCAGAGTGGGTGAGTTGGCACCACCCACACCCAGACCTGACCGGGCAACAGACGGTCCAAGGGACGGTCTAGGGGGCAGAAGGGGCACTGTGCTTGGGCTCAAGGCGCTAGGCCCGGGAGAGTCCCGGCCTCTGCTTCCCCTTCTGTAACTGGGGCGCCGGCTCTGCTCACCGCTACCTCCTCTTCTGGCCTGTTAGCTAGGAAGTTGGGGTGACGCGCAGATGGGGCCCAGGGCTGGATTCGAGGCTGGGGAACCCCGGAGGTAGGCACCCCGCCGGCCCCGCCACTCACTTGTTGTAAAGCACAATGTCAGGCAGCCAGATGCGCTTTGCGGGGATCCTCAGGATGTCCACGCCCTCGTAGCGGGAGCTGTTCCAGGCCAGGCGGTAGTCGGTCCACTCCTGAGCACACGGTCGGGGCCGTGTCATGCGGGGCAGCCCTGGAGGAGAGGCCCTCGGGGCTGGGGACCCTCGGTACACTTACCTGTTTCAGCCAGACGTTGGTGGTCATGATCTGTTCTCGCTCATTCTGGGGAAGGAGAGGGGCTCTCAGCTCACCGAGCGGGAGGAGCCCTCCAGGGCTGCTCCGTCACCCGGGCTCTGCGCTCCAGGGCCATGCCCCCCGCGGCCACCCAGCCTGCTCTGGCTGGTGTTTCACACCCCGCGTGCCTGGACAAAGCTCACGGTCTTCGCACAAGTTGGTTCTGCGTGCACAGGCTGCCCCGTGAATCGCACCCCCCCGTGCGCCATACGATCTTCTTTTCCGTCTTTTCCAGTCTTTTTCTGTCACCTGCCTAGGCTTTTCCCCTTGGCCTCGGTCTCCCAGTTCCTTAACCTCATCTTCTGCCACAACCAACCTGCTCTTAAACCCGCCCCGCGATGGGCTTCAAATCCTCCATCGGTCTGATTTTCTTGAACATGTCAGCGGCCGTTTTCCTTTGAAAAATGTATTTATTATTTGTTTATTCACTTTTAGTGGTGGTGACCTTCACGCTCCATAAAATTCATTATTTCAGTAGCAGTTTTGTACCAGTCTACGTTTACTGAATCTGTGTCGTTTTCCATGGCCTTCTTTTTTGTTCTGGTCTTTTCGCATCTCGTCTTTACTGGGTGCCTAGCAGATTTTTATCTGACTGCGGTCACGTGTCACTTACAGCCTGGGAAACACATCTTCCGTTAGGCCACTTCGTCTTTGCGCTGAGGTCGCAGAGGCACTGCCCCGCGCTGAGGTGGTGCAGCCTGCGACACCTGGCTGTGTGCCACAGCCGCCTGCCCACCGCAAGGACGTGCGTGTGATACCGTATTGAGCGCCGTCGGCAGCTGCAGCGCGTCGTGATCTGCTCTTACGATGGCTGATGGATTCGTTTTTACTCTCGGGGGCTGTCCTCTCAAGGTTTCAGGCGATGCCCCATCTCCTTAGTGAGGCTCAAACTTTAATGTGTGCCACCCCGGCCCTGTGCAAGTGGCAGCCTTTCCCCGAGTCCTCCTGGCCTCTTGGCCACCCCTCCGTGTTCAGCTCCTTAGCTGTTACCCACCTCCTTTCAAGATACAGGACATTTCTATCACCCAGAAAGTTCTCTCGTGCCTCGGTCCTATCCTCGCTCCCAAGTGGAGAAGACCAGATGGACGATCTGGGACTTTGTGCACAAGTCTGGGCGATGCCACCAGGGAGACCCAAGTCACCTGACTCCCAGCCATGCACACTGAATGGCCACCCCTCTTCCCCAGACCCAGGCAGGGCACCAAAATCCCGCTGCGTCTCCCTGCCCCGGCACCTACCACGCTGATGAGCTGGGCCAGGGACAGCTGCAGCTCGATGGAGATGAGCTGCAAGGAGCTGGTGGCCGGGCGGATCAGGCTGTTGTAGCGGGTTTTGTTCAGAAGGTGGTCCATGAGCTTCTCCTCGGCGTTGGCCATGCGGCAGTCCCCTGGGAAAGTAGTCAGACCTGCTGGCCCTCCTCCAAGTGACACCTACTGCAGCTGATGGCGACGGGGAGCTGCCAGGGCCAGGGCACAGGAGTCCCTGGGGCCAGGCTGGGGAGGCCGGCCTCTCCTCCAGACCGCCAGTTCAGTACCCCAGAGGGAGCCCAGCGGTCCTCCCACGTGCCACCTCCTCCCCCTCCCGTTCCCTCCAGCAGAGAGTGGCACCCCACGGCTAGACATCTGGTCCAGACCCGTGTGTCTCCAGGTGGCCGCCCGGTTCTATCGATTCTACCTTCTGAGTCTCTCCGTCGGCCCTCCCACGTCCTCCCCTCCTGCTCACCACCTGCCTGGGCTATTCAAGGAGAATGTGTTGGGGACCAGGGGGCACCTTGGAAAGAGAAACACTCAGAGGCAGATCAAGGACACCTGAGCTGGCAGGAGAGCAGGTGGCATAGGACAGAGGCTGGGGTGTGCCAGCGAGGGGCCCCGGCTCACCAAGCCTGGGACTCAGATCCCATCCTCCCCTGCAGGGCCAGCTCCCCATTTTAGCAAACCCCTCCCTCTGGGTCGGACCAGGGGGCTCGGAGCCTGAATGGCTGCAACCGAGCAAGTGTGAGGCAAGTGTGAGGCAGACCCCCGGGTGGGTGCTGGGTGGAGCCCGGCAGGAGCAGCCTCCACCCCGCCTGCTCCGTGCACTTTCCAACTCGCTGCCTATCTGGAGCAGATGCAGCATTTAGTGCCCCGTGAAAGAGGCCGCTGGTGTACCTGCTGCCGCCCTCCCTCCCCAGAATGCCCCGGGCTGTCCTGAGGGTCCTCTGAGCTTGACCTAGATTCTTGAGCCCCTCCCCTCATGCCCAGGACCCCCTCCCGGAGGCCCTCCGCCTGAGTGCCCTGGAAGCCAGTGTGTGGCCCCAGGCTGCAGAGGGAACCCTCCCACAGCCCTCTTCAGTATATGTACCTGGGCTGACCAGTCTTTTCCTAAAGAGGGTGTGATTTGTCCAAGCCCATCTGGAATGTCTGGGGCAGCTCTGGGGTCTGCATCTGCAGCCCCTGGCCCCCGCCCTGCGGTCCCGGGAGAGGCTGGATCTACAGCCCTGCAGCCCCTGGAGGCCATTGCCACCTGGGCCCCTGAGAGAGCAGTGGCTGCTCTGCTCGGCAGGCTTCTGGCTCTGAGCCCACCGGAGTGCTCAGGTTGCCCACCTTTGCACCTGTCCGGCCTCCCAGGCACTCACCTGGCCCCGAGGGACCCTCCCCCATCTCAAGGACCACCTATGGGCTCCTGAGTTAGTGGCCCCGAAAACCATGGAGCCAGCTCTTAGTTTTTCAGCTGGGCAGCCTGAGAGCAAAGCGGGGAGGCACTTACTCCAGGGGCCCCAGCGGGTCAGGGGCAGAGCCGGGGCCAGGCATGGCCAGACAGAGGCCTCGGGCTTCCTCTCCCGCCCTGCTAATTCCTGTTCGGGGGCCGCCCCTGCAGAGGCCTTGGTGTCCGGAGCCACGGGTGTGCCCGCTCACACTGCCGCTTGGGCCTGTGAGTGTGGGGGCCCGGTGGGGATGACCAGCAGGGCTGCTGTGGGCCGGGACGAACTCCTTGCCCCGCAAAAGGAGCCCAGAGCGACGCGCGTTTAGACTTTCCAGTCTGCCGCTTCGTGCCCATGAGGGCTTGAGGGTCCAAAAGACGGGGGACTGGTTCTGCACCCCAGGGTGATCGGGTGGCTGGAACAGGTGGCCGCTCCTGGGCGCAGTGGGTCACGCCCCAGCCCTGGCCGGGACTGTGGAACAGCGCATCACTAGAGGTCAGTGGCGACAGTGATTCCCACGGGCCGGCCGGCCTGCCTCTGTCCAGCACCTTCATCCCAGGCCCCCTCCGGAGCTGGGCGGGGCTGACGATCCGAGGGGACTTAGCGGGAACGCTAACCTGTGTGAGCCAGTGTCCAGTTCGCCCAAGCACGGCTGGGCTGACAATCGTGTGGGAAAAACAGCAAGGTAACCCCTGTTTGCGAGCTGCACACTCCAGAAGGCGACAGTCACAGACTCTGCTTTGCAAGGGGGCACGTGAAGGACAGAGCGACTTTCAGGGCGTGCCCTTTGCCAAGGATGGGATGGATTTGTGTTTATTGAAAAGGAGCCTCAGGTATAAATGCAGTCGGGGGTTTCCCTTTCACATAAAGCTCAGCGTTGTCATCATAGCTTGTGAGCCCAGGACTCTGTGCTGGGCCATCCTGGTATACCACCCGGGGACCATCCTTCGGAAGCATTGACCCGCCTTGCTCGTCTGAGTCCCCATGTCGGTAGACAGGGCCCATCCCATCATCCCCCGAGAACAGACAGGGAAACTGAGGCCCAGAGGGGGAAAAGAAGGACCCGGGGTCACCAGCAAGGGGTGGCAGGGCCAGGACACTGAGCGCCATGTATATCCGCCACCCTTCCTCCGCCCCCCATGGTGTGCCTCTGCCCCAGCAGACAGACCGGCCCTGGTCCTCGGGGCTGACGGGGGTCAGGACAAGCTGGGGCAGACGGTGGGGCCGGCAAGGTGGTCGGTGCCCGGGCTGGGACATGCACCCGCACGCGGGTGGCCGGAGGTGGTGGTGCCTCCTCGGGGATCCGCTCCGAACCGCGCGCATTCGGGGCTGGCGGGTGGGGCAGGACCCCTCCCGCCGGGCCTGGAGCCAGGCTTGCCCCGGAGTCCACGCCCGCAGCGGGGACCCTGGGGCCCCCCAGCCGGACCGGCCCGACCCCCGCCCCACCCCCGCGGGGCCCGCCCCCTCCCGCCCACCTGTGGCCACGCGCCCTCCCGCCTCCCCGGGCACTCACCGCGCACGCAGAGGGCGGCCAGGCAGAGCAGGGCCAGGGCGTGCGCGCCCCGCATGGCGGGCGGCGAGCTCGGCGGGACCCCGGCGCCGGGGCCGCTTCTGGGCGAGCGCAGGTCCCGGGAGCCGGCGGGAGCGGCGGGGACCGGGCGAGGCGGGGGCTCCGCCCACTCTGGGCGGGGCCAGGGGTCCCCCCCACACCCCCACCCACCGGGGCCGCCCGGCCTGCCCTGCCCGGCCCGCCTGGACAGGGGCCGCCCCGCGGGGAGTCGGGGGACGGAGCCCACGGCCGCGCGCCCCGGCGCTCGGGGCTCTGGGGGCCCCGGGGACCGGTCCGAGTCCGGGTCCCTGGGGGGTTCGCAGGAGGGGAGGGGCGGCCGGGCCCCCCCCCCCCCCCCCCGCTGTCTGCAGCCCGAGGCGGGCGCTCAGGAAGGGGGGGCGTCTGGGAGGGAGCGGTTCAGGGGGGAGACCTGGGGCGGAACACGAGGTGCGTCCTGGTGAGGAGGCCGCTCCCGAGCCCCGCGGTTCGGGCGTGACAGACCGTTTTTGGAAAGTGAAACTGTCCTAAACGCGTCGCCGGTATTCCTGCCTGCTTGGGGACGCGCCAGCCCGCCAGTGCGCGTTCGGCGGTGACAGTGGGTGCCCGTGGTTTGAAGCTAGACAGAGGCCGGCGGGCGGCGCGGTGGGTGCGCTCCCGTCCCCAACGGGTGCACTTCAGAGCGGCGGATTCCGTGTCTGCGAGCCCCCTCCACAAACGCAGGGCAAGGTGACCCGTCCGGGTCTGAGGTCCCCCTGTCGGGGACAGCCCAGGGGGAGACGCGCTCTGCAGGAGGGCTCGGAAGGCTTCCTGGAAGAGGTGGCCCTCCCGCTGCGTTGTCAAGCTGGGCGAGGGGCAGGCACCGAGGGGGCCGCAGACAGTGGAAGCAGGGCTGATGGGGGAGGGGGGGTTAGGCTTGGAGAAAATGAGGCAGCGGCGAGGAACCATAAGGCGTTCACTGTGACTTGACCCGGGGCAGAGGCGGCAGTATGAGAGCCAGAGGCTGAAGAGAGGCCACTGCACGGTCCTGGTGGTCTAGGCCAGGGCGCTCGGCTCTGAGGCAGTGGGGAGCCACTGGGGGTCTGGGGGCGACGTAATCGTGCCCAGATTTGCACTTTGCGCTTTCGAAATACAGCTTCGGAGCCTGCAGGCTTGGAGGTAGAGCGGCCAGGCCGAGCTGGGGTGGGTGCTGTGGTTGTGATCCGGGCAGCAGAAGGAGGGGACGAGAGAGGGCTGTCGTGGACGGGAGGAGCCCCTCTTTCCCAGATGCCTCCCTGAGCTTCTGCCCGCATGCTCCCGCCTCCTCCAGGAAGCCTTCTCGCTCTCCCTCAGCAGCTCCAGTGAAACTTGCTTCATGGGCTTCTCTGCAGAGTTGTTTTTAAAAGGGTCAGGTCTGCTGCACACTGGCCTGAAAGGCTCCGGGGCACGGCAGGATCTTCGTGCTCATTTCTCAGGGCAGGTGGGGAAGAAGCCCCAGGGTGCCAGCTCCTACTAGCTGCTTCACCATCAGTGCCGCCTTCCGCCCTCACGAGAATTTATTACCCCCCGGAGAGAAAACTGGAGGAGAGAGAGGTCGGAGGTCAGTGGAGTTGGAGTCTGAGCCCAGGGCTGCCAGGCAGCAGAGCCCACCGCCCTGCCAGTGGCCCACAGCTGGGGCAGGAGGCGGGGCCGCCATATCCGTCCCCCTGGGGCCCCTGTTGAGTCCCGTGGCCCTTGCTCCCTGACCCCCTTCCTTCTCCTCCACCTGCGCCCTCTGCTGCAGGCTCGGCTCGCTCACCGAGCGTTCGTAAGTGTCTGGGAATGGAGCAGCTGAGGCCGCAGAGCCAGCGGCATTGGTGGCTCTGCAGCTGGGGCTCGGGGACATGGGTCGGGGCTGTCTCAGACCCAGGCCCTCATGAGCACAGACCTGAGGGGTTTGAGAGAAAGGACAGCTGGTCCCCTCCGCTCTGGCCAAGTGCTCCGAATACTGGACACTTACCAGAGTCCTCCGCTGACACCAGGTGCACTTAGCATGGGGCGTGCCTGCTGCTCCAGCAGACGAGGGTAATTGAGATGAACTGGGCTTCTGCTTTCTTCCTCCTCCTCCTCCTCATAATCACCAGGAAATCTGCTGCTGGCCGGGCAGGAGGGCCCTCGGGCCAGTGCCCCCGGGAGTCCAGGGCTCAATTAGGCTGCGGCAAATTGGATTTCTGGCCGTGCGGCCTTGGGGCTGGGGTTGGCATTGAGGCATGAGCTGCCAGATGACATTAGGCCAAAGGCTGGCCAGATGGGCCCGGCAGCTAATTCAATCTGGCTTCTCAGAAATGAGGCTTGGAAGGCGCAGCCATGGGCCTGGGGAGCTGTGACTCTGGCTGGGAGGGCGGGTCCGGAGTGGGGCCCTCAGCAGTCCACCCCGGAATCCTGGGCCCGGCCCCTGGCCCCTGCTGGCCAGAGATGGGTGCCGGGTTAGTGACAGGGAAGAATCCAGAACCGAGGGAAAGGCTGGCTTGCCTTTAGCACATGAAAGGATGAGATAAGATAAGGGACACAGTGAACTGCCAGATGAAGAGAGGCGCACATGTTGGGCGAGGTCTGGCAGCGTCCTGGGGATTGGGGTGCATCACCCCCTGTGTGTGGAACTCACGTCCCAGCCCCTCCACGTGTTCACCCCCTGGGATCTCTCAGAACGCCATACTGTTGGGGCTCATGGAGGCCTCGTCGCGTTGGCCTGATCCGTCATGGACTCCGTTGGAGCCCCCTCCCCTCTCCTGCACGGCCCTCACCCTCAGCTGGTCTGCCAGGTGCTACCCTCTGCCTCTGAGAGGGGGAGGCGAGGGGCCCGCCTCAGACTCTTAGGGTCCTGCAGCTTCTGCGTCCCATGGCCTCCCTGTGGCCTTTGCCGCGTCTGCCAAGTGGGGCTGGTGGCAGGCCGTAGGGCTGGCGGCGACACGCGTGGCGCAGCACCCTGGCCTGCTGTGCGCTCCCTCACCTCACCGGGAGCATCACGGGCCTTTCTCTTCTCAAAGGCAACGTGGTGTTTCAGGTGCAGAGTCGAGGGGTCGGGTGTGGGGAGACAGCCGGTCCTCAGGCAGCCTTCCCCGCCTGCGCCCAGGTCGCCATCCAGATGACCGTCTTCTCTGTTCATTGCCTCCGTGGCAGGCCCAGGACGGACCCAGACGCACCAGGGAGCTGGTACCTCTGTGGACTGTGGTGGCAGGAAACAGTGAGAAAGAGGGTGGGGTGTCCTGCCCCTGGGGCTGAGGCCCGGATGGCCACAAGCTGGGATGAGGGGCGAGGGGAGGAAGGAAGAGGAACACAACACAGTATCTCCAATTCGCTCCGTTACAGCCATCCCCCTGTCTGGATGTCCCTGCATCATGGAGCCACTCTTCTGCCTCCGAGGTGGCCCAGGCTGCTGAGGGAGGGAAGCCACTCAGAGAGAAATGAGTTCCAGGGGGAGGCGAGGAGCAGGCTGCATAGCTGCCCTAGGGGGGCTTCCCTTTGGCAGGGACTCACGCTGAGGCCACCTCCTGGCTCCTCCGCAAGCTTTGAAGCCTGCGGGAAAGCAGCGGTGGGATCACAGCGGGTCCGGCCTTAGGGCTCAGGGCCTCCCTGGGTGCACCGGGAAGGGCGTTTGGGAGCTGGGGAGCTGGTGACAGATGTGTCTGGTGACATTCAGGAAACTGCAGATCTGCTCGCCCCAGGCCTGGGGTCCTGATTCACCAAGGGCATAGGAGGGCGGGCGTGGACAGCCCCGTGTTCTGGCAGCTTCAGACCGAGGCCCTTTTGGAGAAACAGAGACACAGATGCGCTTCCTGCGGGCTCGAGCCTGGAAGCGTGAGGGGAAACCGCTGGACTCAGTCCGGGGCAGAGTGGAAGCTGTCACTTGTCACTTCTCGGGGACCACAGGTCTCCGACTGCGGAGCGGGTGGAACCATCTGTCCTAGTGGTGCAGACCGCAGGAGCCCCTCCGGGTGGCCTCACTGACTGGTGCCTGGTCACAGATAGATGCTTCGTGGGCGCTACCTAGTGGGCACCTGGTCCTCCGCCTGGGCAGTGGAGCTGCGTGGGCAGCTCAGGCCGAATGCCCTGCGGCCTGGCTCCCTCCCTCCCCTGGCTTCCCCTGCTGGGGGCTATCGGAAGGGTGGAGCTGCCTCTTCTGCCACACCCTGGGGCCTGGGCACAGTGGCTCTGTTCCCCTGAGATTCCAGACCCTTCCTCCCAGGACCTCTGTGCTAGCTGCAGGGAATGTCCCTCAGATGGCTGCGGGGGCGTTCGGGGTGTGAGTGGTCGCCCATCCACTCTTTAAAAAAAAAAAAGCCCTGTTCTCGATTTTCTCCTCATTTCCTTTAAACAAACAGAAAATCAAAAGAGCTATGTACAGGTAGATTTAATATTCTTGACTGGATCCAGTGACTTCAGACACATTAGAGTTTTGATTGCCGCGTTCCCCGCTAGGGCGAGCTGTGTGGATGCTCGAGGTTCCGGCGAGGGGGCTATCGGCCTTCCGTGATGTCACTGGAAGAAGCCTCCATCTCCGGGCAGAGGAGGGGGCGTCCTCATTTGGGCTTTCCCTGACGAGGCTCTGGGAAAGTACCAGCACCGGATGGCGAATCCAGAGGCTGTTGGGAGTCCTGAGCACACGCTCTTGCCCCAGGCATGCTGATCCTCCTTGCACAGGCATCATCCGTTCGGCCAGTTCTCACTGAGCGTCTCCTGTGTGGCACACATTGTACCCGGCTCTGGGGCCACAAATGTCAAGAAGCAGGAGCCCATGTCACGAGCCTTGATCTGAGGGGATCTCAAGGGCCTGAGTGCAGGCCTGAGCCAGCGAGGGCATGGCTCAGCCCCCAGCCACCACCGGGGTTGGTTCAGAGTTGAGAAGTGATATGGAGCGTTATGGGGATGGGAGACCAGGACTTCTGTTGACTAGGCAGAGGAAGAGGAGTCTTCTTCTTCTGGAGGCTGAGGGAGGGTAGGCGTGAGGGCCGGAACCACGGCAGTCACTTTGGAACTGTGAAGCTGGGTGGAAAAAGCGGGTCGCCAGAGGAGGGCAGAGCTTGGGGACCGCAGGGCCAGAGCCCACCTGGGCCTGACCCGTGGCCAGCAAGCCCCGGCGTCTTCCCTGGAGCGGGCGTGAGCCTGGAGCCTGCGCTGCTCGGCGCATCTCGCTCGGTCCCCCGACGGGCCTGCGCGTTTGACAGATGCAAACACCACACCCGTGGTTGAGTGACTTCTGGGGTCGCCCCGTTGGTAAGGGAGGGGGCTGGGGTCACAGCTGAGAAGTCTGACTCCAAAACCTGTTTTCTGCCAACGAGCGGGAGTGTCAGGGCGGCAGCGGGACAGGTCCTCAGACTCTTCCCTCTGCCATCCCTCCAGGACTGTTTCTCTGGTGTGGCATTTGGAACTAGAGAGCAGGTCGCGCTGCTCGGCTGGGGGGACAGGACCGAGGGGCCAGCATCAGGTGGGAGGGAGCCCGGGAACGCCGCAGAGGGTGCGCAGTTGCTGGCCTGGGCCTGGGATTTGCTGGGCCGGGCGGATCTGTGGGGGGGACAGAAATCCGCTGCGCAGAGGAGGCACGGGCCTGGCCCAGCACGCAGCCTTTTGCTGTGACACCGTCCTCCTTTATTGTCACAGAGCGGGTTTGGCATTTATGTACATTGATTCCAACTTGGCATTTTGACCCCTGTGAGATGAGGATCATCAACCCCTCCCCTCCTGGGGGCAACAGCTGTGGGGCCTGACCAGCAGGCAACCCCATCGGGCTGACCTGGCCCCCGGTCCTTCCAGGCCGCTGGTTCTGCTGGGAGGCAGCCCCAGCCATCTCGGTTCGCTGGGTCGGGGCCGGCCACACCTGTGCGGTGAGCTCAGCCCTGCACCAAGGGAAGCGAAATTCATGGTGTTGAGAGGGGGAGCTGTCCTCCATGGGGATCGCTTTCCGGTGCACAGAGCTACCGGTCTGCCCTCTGCACTTTGTCACATCCTCTCAGCGGGACAGGCCTGTGTCAGAGTCTTCATTTCCCTCCGAGGGTGCCAAAGACCAGCCAGAGAAGTCAGCTCAGTTCCCTCCTCGTGGCACAGCTGGTCCTTGGTGGAGCCCCTGACACTGAGTGCTCTTTCTAGGACACCACGCTGGCTTTTGCGCGGGGTGGGGGTGCCTTAGGAGACAACGCCCCCCTCACCACCGTGGCGGGTCCGGGGTTCTCGCGGTGGGCCTGCCCCCACCTCCTGTCTTTTAGCAGCGGAAGGAAACTTGAAGATAATTTTATCTAGAACCCTAATCATTTTTGTGAGAAAACTGTCAATCACATGTCATTTGCCGCAGATCACGTGACCCTGTGCAACAGAATTGAGGGGAAAAACCATTTTTCTTGAACTCACTGTGCTGCAGGCGACGTTCAACTTGGTCTCAATGTGTGGAGGCTCCACAAAGTTGTCTCTAGCTTTCCAGATGATGAGGGAAAGCGGGATGAGTTTTTACGATTAATCGTGCCTGTCACCGATTCCGTCTCCTCTCGCTGAAGTCAAAGAGAATGAGGCTGGGCACATTATGGCCCTGCCTGGCAAAAGTCACAAGAGAAGCAATAATTATTATTTAAAACCAGAGAGTCCTAAAATTTATTCATGAATGCCACCCGTACTAGATTAGATCTTCTGCCGTGATTTAGTTGTGTTTTTTGAAGCAAATTTATAAGCTCTGCACTGTTCAGACGATGCCCTGAGGCTAGTCGGAGAAAATACTTCCAACGACAGAAAGATTCCCACTACCCAGCGTGGCGTGGTGGTGAAGTGTGGGCTCTGGACCAAGTGCCAGGTCAGGTCCTGCCCCTACCCCCTCGGACAAGTTACTTGGCCTCTTTGTGTCTCAGTTTCCGCATCCGAAAAGTGAGGATGACAATAACAGTTTCTACTTCGAGAGCTGTTCTAAGGATTCGATAGTACACGTACAGTGCTTTGGACAATGGTGACTACTCTGTTGCTGTTTACTGTTGTTTTTCCAACATGTCAGGTTGTAAGCATTCTGCTATTTGTCTAGGTGAGAAGTGTCCCAAAGCTGATGGCACAATGGAGAGCTTTAAGTTGCTTTAATCCTCATCACCTTTTTGAGGAAGAGGTACGACAGGTAGAAAATCGGCTGAAACAGGCGTTACATGCAAACTTGGTTTAGTTAGTTTAGTGTTCTTAAGCGTTTGTCTTCTAAAAATTTCCTAAGTGCCCTCAAGGCGAAGACCTTTAATATTGATCTAGCCCAAAAGGGCCAATGGACCCCACGAGAAACTGAGTTAGATATGAATAGGAGAGCAATAAAACAGAGAAGACCCCGGCAATGACAACTGAATAACTAGCGGTTCACACCGGCGACACGGATAAATCTCATGCACGTCGAGGCTGAGTGAAAGAGGCCAGACCCAAAAGGGCACATGCTGTGTGGTTCCGACTATACGGAACCACAGAATCATGCGTATTTCAAGAAGAGGCCTCCAGTGATAGAGGTCGGAACAGTAGCTATTTTCAAGGGGGCATAGCGACTGGGAGGAGGCCTGAGGGCACCTCTGGGACGACGGAAACTTTCTACGTCTCGATCTGCGTGGCAGTGACGTGGCTGCATGTGCCGAATTGCACACTCAATATATGTGTACTTCCACGTGGAAAATATACGTCACCAGTAGAGAAAAAAACAGCAGACGACTTATCTATGGAAACAACAGTTTAAGATTTTATGGATTTACAGCTCTGCTTCCTCTTGCTTCCACACATGTTTGTGACCATGAGATTCCTAGCTGAGAAAATTTCAGTAAAAAAATTTGTTTCTCACATTATCTGCTTTCTTCAGATGAAGCCAAATTTCTGACTTAGATTGTAAGTTAAGACTGAGCTCCATAGCCCTTTGTCGCAAGTGTGAATGCCCTAGAGAGATGTACCGTCAACTATAAAATAAATCGAAGGGTGCGGTTCTCTGCTAATGATTTCTCCAGACAAATCCATTATCCGGGTATCAGTGAATCTACAAAAATGAAAGGGAGACACGTTTGAGCTGCTTTTCATAACGGATGGATGTTTATGAGGCTGTTAAGTGAAAAGGGTTCAGAAACGAGGGATGAGTGGCATGCGAATTTGGGGCTACAAGGAGCCAGGAGGAGTTCTTGGAAATATAAGAATCCTGCTTAACAGGACTCGTCTGTTTGCAAGACAACAAACCGGTATACCGAAATCCCAGGAGACGAAGGCCATGGACAGTTGGAAGGAAATTCTGGGAACACATTTAGTAAAGACTTGAAGATCTTGAGATAAGGTCGGTGTTTCACCTCTGATGTCTTTGTCTCTTGAGCTGTGGGGCTGGCGTCCCGGGAGCTAAAATCAGACCTTGCAGTGGGTGCTCAGGCAGAAGCAGCTCACGCAACACTCTGGGGTCTAAGACGTCCCATCGTGGGGGCATCTTCACAGATGGTGGGAGAAAGAATAATGTGCGTTTAAAGAGAAGATCGAAAGAAAGAGTAGAAACAATGCAGAAGTGACCTGAGGGCAAGGTGACACCAGGTTCTGGTGTGCCATGGACCGTTGTCCCTGTGCTAATATTAATGATGCCCCTTCACTCCCTGGACAGTCTGGAAGGGTCTGGATTTGAACTGTAAATCAAGGAGATGGACCTGCCAGAGAGGAATTAGCCAAAAGAGCCTTCCTATGGGGTGAGCCTCCCTGGCCAAGTGGCGTCTGCCTCACCCCGCTCCGCCCCATGGCGGGGACAGCAGAGATGCCCCTCAGCTTTGCGAGGCTCTGGGGCCACCTGCAGGCTGTCTGGGAGATGCCTCTCCCTTTTCTCTCCACATCTTGAACTTGGCGGGAGACATTTAGAGCACAGAAGGGGGGGGTCTCTCAGGGTGCAGGGTGGGAACCAGACAGCGAAGCCCAGGTTATGGCATCAGATGGGCCCAGCTGGAACCCCAAAGCCAAGCTCCTCTTCTTCCCACCCCCGCTGTCCTGCCTAATTTTATGAACGGAAAACTGGGGCGACTTCAGAAACTTGAGTGTGAGGATTATGAGGCGTGTCTGGAGCCTTCCTCGTGCCCTCCCCCCACCCCTGTCTTCTCCCATCTTCAACAAATATGTTAGGATAGGGCGGCAGGAAGGGAACTTAAGCTTCCTAAGTTCCTACTGTGTGCTGGGCACAGAGTGAGCATGGTGGGCCGTAGGCGATCGCGCGGTAGGGTCAGTGGGCTAGTGGCTTGCTCATGGGCCCCCAGCTGAAACTTGAACCCGAGGGTCTCTGACTTGAGCCACGTTTGCAAAACAGAGATCTGCTGTTGACCTGCAATGGGGCTGAATGGCAAACCGAAGCAGCTGTGTTTACAAGACGACCTCGGGGTGGGGGGAGATGCCCCTACGGGGTGACGGGATGGGCGCCGCCGCCCCGTTCGGGCTGCAGTGCTTGTCACTTCATGAGGCACCAGAAGGCAACTCACTCCTGCGGGGAAGGCCTCACTGGCGCGCTGGGGTCCTCTGCGGGGCCTCGTGCCTCCCCCGTCTGGGACACCGAGGTCGTGCCGGGGGGCGCTGCTGCTGGTGGGTCCCCCTGGGTGTCCGTGCACGGAGCTGAGCAGGCACCGGCCCCGGGCGGCAGGGCCGTGAGCCCCGGGGGAGGCGCGCGCGGGCGGCCGGGGGCGGCGGCCCAGGGCTCGGGGGCGGGGCGCCGGCGAGGCGGGGCGTTCCGGGGCGGGGCTTCGGGGCGCGCAGTCGGGGCGGGGCTGCAGGAGCGGGGCTTGTGTGCGCGCGCGTTCCAGGGCCGGGCGCGCCGGGGCGGGGCGGAGCGTGCGCACGGTTTGGGGCGGGGCTGAGGGGAGGGGCGTGTGCGCGTTCCAGGGCGGGGCCTCGGGGTGCGCGTTCGGGGCGGGGCCGGGGCGGGGCGGGGCGGCAGCCCGCGCCGGGCGGCGGGGCGGCGTCGCGGTTGCCCCTTTAAGCCGCGGGCCGCCGCCTCCCGCGGCCGAGTCGGTTACGAAGGCCGCGTCGCCCCCGCCCGCCCCCGCCCGCGGCCCCCGCTCCGGCCTCGCCGTCCTCCGGCCGTGACGGCGGCGCGGCCCGGCTCGCCGCCGCCGGAGATGAGGGCAGGATGTCGGTGTCGCGGCTGAAGGCCGAGCTGCGGTTCCTGGCGTCCATCTTCGACGAGAACCACGAGCGGTTCCGCATCGTCCGCTGGCGCCTGGACGAGCTGCACTGCCAGTTCCTGGCGCGGCCGCCGGGCGGCGCGGGCCCGGCGCCGCCGCTCACGCTGCACTGCAACATCACGGTAGGCGGCCGGGCCGGGGCCGCGGGGGCCGGGGGGCGGCGGGCCTGCCCCGGGCCCGCCCCGGCCAGCGGTCGGCGCGGTCACGGCGCGGGCCCGGAGCGCGGCCCTCGCACTCGGGGGGGGGCTGCGCTTCTGGGTGACCCCCCGTCCGGACAGGGTCACCGAGGCTTGGGGCACGGGGCTGGCCTCCGCGGAGAGGCCGCGGCGACGCCCGGGAGCCCGGCGCGCGGCCCGGCGGGGGGCGTCGCCGCAGGAGCCGCGCTGAGCGCGAGGCAGGCGCCCTGGCGCCGGTCTGGGTGCGGGCGGTGGCGGCCCTGGTTGGGTCCGGCCAGGGAGAGGGGGCCCAGGGGGCTGACAGGAGGCCGAACGCGCGGCCTGTGTGCGGCCCCAGTTACCCGGGGAACCCGCACCGAGACGGCTTCTGCGGGGGGGCGGGGGTCCGCGCTGGCATTTAGCCAGGGCTCCGGGCGCCAGAGTCCCGGCGTGTCCAGGCGGTGTGCCCACCCCAGACGCCAGCGATGCCCCACCGAGGACCGCAGCGGAGGCCGCACCGCTGACGGCCTGGATCGGGATGGCAGGACCCTGAGGTAGACACCAGGGGGTGAAGGAGGGGTTGGCGGGGACTAGGGTGTCGGCGCTGCCCGGACACTTTACTCAAGCTGAGATGCTGCCGAACTGGGGCAGACGCTCTCGGAAGGTAATTCTCGCGCTGGAGACTCGACGTCCGCGAACGTGTGCCAACTCTTTCCGATGGAAAAACAGCAAACACACAACTCGACGGGCGTGGACAGCGCCCACGTGTCCAGCCGCAACAGTGAGCAACTTTCGGCCGGTCCCACTTTATCTAGGCCTCGCTGGGGGTTATTCTGAAGTAGGTCCCAGCCGCATCACGTCGTCCCTACACTTTCAGTGTGCATGCTCTCAGAGATGAAGGTGCTCGAGGCGGGGTGAGTGTTGGCATCGCATCTGCTTGGCTGGCTCACGCTGGTAGCGTTTTCCTACAGGGGAAGGAGCAAGGAAGAAAGGGTGGCATTTCAGGCCCCGGGGCCTGTCTGCTGCGTTGGTGATTCGCTGATCTCTACAAGTTGCAGCTCTTTCAAACAAAAGCACTGTATTTGACCTGTGTGTTAACTACCGCCCTGTATTTCCTTTGAGTTTCAAATGTTTATTGCGCTGTGCTATGTGCGAGGCCCTGTCTTCTCTGTGGTCACCAGGAAGTATCCTTCCGCACTTTCCTAACGTTTGGGTGCGACGGTCCGGTTTCTGAGAAGTGCTCTGCAGATGCCGTGCCCTTATCTTTCAGGCTTGGTGTCAGTGCTTCGCGGCCTGAGGAAAGCGCCCCTTCTGTTCTGATAGTTCTGGGTATTAGTCTTTTCTTTAAGTCATTTTTTTTATGGTGGCAAGGGAGAACATTCTGTAATGATGTTCTTCATCTTCCACTCAGTAAAAACTCAGTAAATGTTTGTTCTGTTGACAGACTGTATGGTCACCATTACAGCTACAGTCTATTTGAACAAAAATCTTCACTATCGTGTACTTGTTACAAGTGCAGAGGTATCATCCAGATAGTTTCATGGATTTCGCATAAATAATTAAAAGGAGACTAAGGGCTTGCTAGCAAATCTGTCATTTGACTTGAACTTCATAGGAGAGTTTTAAGAAGTCAAAACCAAAGTAAAACAGACATTTTACTCTCTAGTAAATTTTTTTTCCTGTTTTATAAATTAGTCCTCATCTTAAATATGAAGGGAAAAGAGTGCCATTTTCAATTTCAAGGAGTCTTTTTTTTAAAATGATGATCTGTCTTATCAAGGAGTCTTTTTTAATACTTATTTTCTGTGCACTTGTGGTATGAAAAATTGTCCTGCAAACTTAAGTACTGTTTTTCCAACCGCAGTAAACAAATGTAATTGCCAGTCAGTGCTAACATCCACTTGTTACGATCACGCCTAAAAGCCAATAACCTGTGTGGCCTTATTGGGAGCGAGTGTATGGCTTTTTTTTTAGTCCTTTTGAAATGCTTAACATAACTTGGGACTCCGTTACTCCTTTTATAAGCCTCCTGGCATCTGGGCACTCTTAGGGAATTGCTGTTTTAGAGTGAAAAATACCCTCCCTCTGGCACAAGGAAGTAAATTGGCTGGTAAACAAATGAAACCTCATACCTTGTTACTTGTGCAACATAAAACATTATTACTCTTTCTACGTGAGTGGCTATTTGCCAGGCTACTTGTGGTGGATCGTTTTTTGTTCACCTAATTAAATTTCTACTCATCATCGCCAAGAAGCCCCCCTCCCCACGACCGCAGTAAGATACTAAATTAAAAAATGTTGGAGCGCTGAGTTTAGGAGAGAGAAAAAGTTTTAGTCTTTCCTTAGTAGTTGGGTCCTTAAGCAAGTCACTTTGTTTAACTGTGTTTTTCTATAAAATAATATTTTTGCCCTGCTTGAGAGCTTCTATAGGAAAGCTCTGTAGGAATGACAACGACCTCTACAAATAGAAAAGTGGTGTCATTTATGGCTGAACAGCACTTGATTTTGAAAATGCTTTGCAATGGCTTTTTATGGGAAGTGAATCAGGCTGTCAGTTTCTTAATTTTGCACATTTCTTGTCTCAACACTGGAAAAGTAGCTCAGCTAAAGTTATACAAAGGAAATGACGAACTCGACTGAAGAGCCCAAGGCCTTCTCTTTGGTCTGTCCTCCTGGGACGGATTCCCTTTCCTAACTGAACTCCTGCAGGGTCTGTGGAAATACCAGGACTGGCGTGTTAAGCACCCAGGTGTGGTACCTTTGGGCCAGAAGAGCCGTTGTTCTTATTGTCTTACCAATTTGTGACATGGAGTCAAATTCCTGGCGCTTGTTATCTGCCCTCCCTCATCCATCCCTCTTTTCACGACCTTCCTGGAAAGGAACGGATATGAGAAGAGGGGACTTGGGTTTCGTTTTATGAATGGCGTATCTCTTGGTAACCCGATTTCTCCGTTAAACTTCCACAGTCCCAGGAAAAGATAGCGTTATGTAAGTGGCGCCTGGTTGAGTGCTGAGGGGTTGAATTGCAACAGTCACTGCCAGAGGTAAAGCACCAGGGAGCAGGAGCCACGAGGTGGGCCCCTTTTCCAAGCTCCTTGTAGCAGGTGCTCTGCGGCCTCGGGACGCCATCCTGGAGGGCAGAGCCCACTCAGAAGCGGGAAACCAGCCGGTAGTTCCTGCGGGTCGGGTGGCTGGACCCTCCCTCTTCAGCACCTCTGCCCCTCAGCCTCGGTTCACTTAGAGTGATGTGCTGATGAGCTGTACTTTGCTGCACAGAACACCTACGTGTTTTTCAGGTCAGCAGGGTTCGTAGACATTACCGGGTGTTAGTGGTTTTACTCTGGGCTCTGGTCGTGTTAGACACTTTGTTTACTTGTACAGTGATTAGCAGGGAGGAAGTTTTCTTCTTTCCTTCCCTTTTCTGTTTCTTTGTAGCCTTTTCAAAAACATATATTGTCAGAGCTTTTAGAATTCACGAAGGTGCTGTGGGTGTTTCTGCCGGTTTCCTTCTACGCTCCACGTTCACCGAGCAGCAAAGCATGAACGTACTGTGTCCCACAACCGACCTCCAGGAAGGTGCTAACCGTTCGACCTGTGACCCTTCAACCAGAAGCATGTGCATCAGTTTTTCAAAGTTAGGAAACTCTGGAGACGGCCACGTCCGCTCGTTTGGGAAGATGCCACGGACCGCGTCTGGCAGCCAGTGCGCTGGCTGGAGCCTGGTGTGGAGCCTCATGCTGGCCTTAGTGGGTTTGCGAAGAAAGTAGAGACCGGAAGTCGTTTCTGAGCAAGACCAAAGTGCCTTTTCTCAAGCAGTGACAGGTGGAGCGGTCGTTTTGCTGAACCTCTTTGCTGTGTTGCCTCGGATTAGAACAGCACAGCATTTATGGTGGCGGTGGTGGTGGCGGTGGCCTTGTTCTGTCGTGTGACTATGGCATCGCGTTGGTCGTGTCCACTGGTGGTGGACATAAAGGTGGTTTCTATATTTTTTTTCCTATTTTAAAATTCATGGATCGCATCTACATAATTTAGTGATCTGGCTTCATCCTGGTCCAAAGGCAAAAGTGGTTTGGCTCAAATCTATGGACTGTACTTCAGGGTTGGGGTGTTTATGTTGCTTTTTAAATTTCTTTTGCTTTTCGTGAGATTCGTCATGGTTCCTTCCAGATTTTAAAGCTCTGACGCTGTGTCACAGCCGAGAATCCAGACCGTGACAGAAGGGGGCCCAAGCCTCAGCCCCCGCTACTGTTTTCCGCTTCGGATAAAACCTGGAGTTTGCCGTGTACGCTCTTCTGTGTGTGAAGTCATACTGCTTGCTGGGTGAAGTCCCCTTTTTGCTCGTGTTTAGACTTCGAATTATAGAATATGGAACGGGCAAGGTCAAACCATGAAACTAGTTCGTTTTTAACCCTTAAGAAGATGTTTGTTTCTCCGCCGTGGATTTTTACGTGTTGCTTTTCTTTCTCTGACAGACTTCTCTGAGACCCGTGGCCGCCGTACGTTTAGCTGTGTGTTTTAATTGCACGTCCAGGTCAGTCCCTTGTAAGTGGGTTTTAATGAGGTGTCTCTGTGGCAGGAATCTTATCCGTCATCTTCACCGATCTGGTTTGTGGACTCCGATGACCCAAATCTGACATCGGTTCTGGAACGTCTAGAAGACACTAAGAACAACAACTCGGTGAGAAAACGAGCCTCACTACTTCCTTTTCCCCCCTCATTAAGTGACATGTAGAACTAAAATGTTAAAAGGTAGTGAGTGGGACATTAAAGCCTGATAAATGAGCGAAATACCTGATCATCTTAGAGGAGCTGAAGACCGGGTTATTGTTTTGTTTTTCTTTTAGAACTTCACATTCTACTCTTTACCTCTTGGCTTCTCTTCCTTACTATCTGTAGGCATAATCTTAATTTGAATCAGGAATCAGGTGATCTCTCTTCCATGAATTCCAGCCATTAAATCATCGAGCATTCTTGGTGGGGCCGGCCCATCCACGGTGGGGAGTGGAAAAGCGGGAGAAGACCGACCGCAAGGCAAATGAGAGGGGAAATGACGATCGAAGGACACAAGTGCTGGTGTTAGGGAATCGCTTTTCCTGTCAAAAGTCTGTGATTGTAGTGAAAACCAGACGTCTACAAAGGAAAAGGTTTTTATTAAATATATAAAGATATGTAACTTTGTAGATTTTACAAAAAACTTTAAAACTGATTTTCTTTGATTATAAAACTAATAATTGACCATTGTGAGAAATCTAGTAAATCAAAAAAAAAGGGGGGGAGAGATGAAGATCTTCCATAATTTCTCTACCTGATGATAGATCCATTGTTTACATGTCTATTTTCTTCCCTTATCTTTTTCCCTTGCTAGTAAAATACCTATACTCTCGTGTGTTTAAATAATTGAGGTTATGTTCTATATAATTTTATATCCTGTTTTAAAGTTAGCATATCGTTATATTTTTCCATGACATCATAAAGTTCTTATAGAAACGCAGCAATCGTTACTTGCAGGTGATGGGATTGTTTATCAAAAAAAAAAGGTCCAAAGGAGCCAACTGAAAAACCCATTTTAGGATGGTTAGTTAACAGCACTATTAAATAAAAATCGATCGTTTCCCAGAATACCGCCTATAATCAAATACGAAGTATAGTGGGAAAGTATGCTGTTCACAGTTATAATTAAATTAAAGACGGTTTAGTACCTAGGAATGAGATTAGATGCACAGGCTACGATCCGGAAGGATTTGCTGAGTGGAGCAAAAGACCTGACCGCGGTATCTGGGCCGGACTTTCCTCACGTCCCGCGGGGGTGGTTCCAGTCGTCGTGCGTCGTCTTGTCTCCCGGCGGCACTTCGACCGGACGCTCACTTGCTGACATGTGTCTTGTAGCTCCGCCAGCAGTTGAAGTGGCTGATATGTGAGCTCTGCGGGTTGTACAACCTCCCTCAGCACCTGGACGTGGAGATGCTGGACCAGCCACTCCCCGCGGGGCAGGTAAGGTAACGTTCCTCAGGTCACTGAGAGCTCAAACCTGTTGTCCCAGGCGACAGTCAACTCGGATGCCTTTTCTTCATTAACGACACGGCCGCTTTAGACGGTAGTTTTCGTCATCGTGACGCAGCCTTTCCAAATGGCTTCGGAGCTTCCTTTTGGTCTAAGATCCAGGCCAGTTTAAAGCCGCTGTTGGCCGCGGGCTGTTTCGCCTCCTGTGGGACGTTCGGAGACATCCGTAGGTATTTTCGGTTGTCACCGCTGGCTGCAGGGTTGCTGGTTACTCAACACCCTAAGGTGTCAGGTCGGCCCCACGAAGGCCTGTCTGACTGCCACTGTCAGGAGTCCCAGGGTCGAGAGACTCTGGTTGAAGTAACCTCTGAGCCTGGTCTGTTCTTCTCTTTTCTGAATTAGCCTGTGTCGATTTTCCACTTCTCCACTCACTTTTAGTAATTGTAGCTTCGAGAGACATGACCACGTCGTGCCCTGACAGCTGCCGTAAGAACGCGCCGTGTCCCCTCTCTGCATCTCCGTCAGGTTGCAGCCTCTCCATTTCCGAGGCTGTTCTTCTCATCTTCCTTACAGAAAGTTCGTTTTTTTCCAAGTGCCCCATGGCTCTGGGTTGGCTGCTCATTCGTGGATCGGGTACGCCGTTGAGCAGTGTTGTCACCGGCGAGTGTGTCCTCAGCGGTTGTGGCTCGTCTGTCTCGGTGTGCACCCTGTGCTCGGCCCGGGCCTGAGGCCTGTGGCCGGGGAGGCGCTGCTGGCGGGCCCCAGCTCCCGAGGAGACGAAATCCTGTCTTTCCTCTCCGATTCCGGCACCCACGCGAAGGGGCCGTCTCGGTAGGCCTCTCCAAGTGAAAGAAGCCATTGACCTTCTACACATAGCCACTTGGGAAAAATGTGTTTTCATTTTAAAATCAGAATATGTCTTTAAATGCTTTTCAGTTTCGCTTTACGCTTGACTACTTTGGTTATTCCTGATGCATCTGTTAAGTTGAACTGGTCAAAATGGCTTCTTTTTAAGAAGCTGATAAATATGTATCAAGTCCAAGCTGGATTCAAAAGTAAATGTTTCAGCTGTGATAAGTGCTCTGTGAGTGGAGCTGCAGTGCCAGGCGCTCCTAGTTCGGTCCCCGTCTTCTAGTGTACTCGGTGTGTGCCTGTCCGTGTGGCGCTGGCAGATTTGTTTTCCTTTTCAGAATGGGACAACGGAGGAGGTGACTTCAGAAGAGGAGGAAGAGGACGAGATGGCCGAAGTAGGTATTTTACATGAGAACATTTTATGAATATCTTCATTTCCGAAATTTTTCATAATTCTCTAATCTCCTTTATAGACCAGTGTGAATGTGGAGTCATGGAGAGCACACTGTACGTAGAATTAGACATAATTTCTAAAATCCGGCATTACCTCTAATTAATGGTATGCTTTTGAGCAAATTGTTGATTGGATCGCCTTGGATTCGATTTTCTGGAAAACAGGAGCTCTTAGCATTTAGCAGCAAGATTCCAGTTACCTTTTATAGTAATAAGTACCTGTCCTGTTTCTGGTTTCTTTTAAGGGAAAAGAACTACTGAGTTTCAAAATTTGTGTGTTTTAATAAAAGGAATTCGAGACCATTCCAGGGATTGCTCACTGGAAATAATAAAACTCTCATGTTGGAAAGTTATCCAAGAATTTCATGGAGTAAATTCCAAAGGCAGTCAACTTAGGCCGGCTTCGTTGCCAGTCATCGATACAATTTTAGAAGTTCTCAGGCTCGGAAGGTTTGTGTTTAAATCTGGACTTCAAAATGAAGATCTGGGTGTCTGCATCGATCAGATAAAAAGTATATGAGTTCCATAGTCTTGGTTTTAAAACATTTTTCTGTATTGGATCCTAGAATTAATTCAGGTTCGCACCTTATTTTCTTGATTTGGAGAAATTTAAATCTAAAATACACTTCTCAGAGTGCCTGAGAACCATAGAAGTTGTTGTGGGTTTGTTTTGTGCGTCTGTCCAGTTAGAATGACTTTTTCGTGACAGTTTGTTCTTCATGTTTTCATGCAGTTTTAACATGGGCGGAAACAGTAAATGTATCCCCCGGGCCCAGTGTGCAGGGAAGTAGATGAAGAGCTCATGCACCTTCTCTCCTTTCACAGAGTAACAGGGAGAAGGGACAGACCGTTGAGGGGAGTCCGGTAAGGTGGGAGACCGGACTTTGGGGATGTCAGGTTAGGACGGGTGAAGGAATGTGCCGGGCAACGAAAACGATGTGGTAAAGAAGGCCCAGGATAAGCGGGGTTGGGCCTGGTTAGCACTTGGATGGGAGGCCACCTAGGAAGACCAGGTGCTGGAGGCGTCAAAAATAAAAAGTTAATAAAAGAAGGCCCAGGAGAGCCCAGGCACGGGGCGTTTGGGCACGCTGGATGCCCTTTTTCTGGGAGAGGATCGATGTGCTGTGGTCATGGAAAAAGTGAGGCTGGTTGGCTAGAAGAGGCAGATGGCTCCGTCTTGAATTGGGGACAGACACGTTTCCGTTGGGTGTGATTGTCGATGGGAAGGCCTCATGCAGGGAACGGTGTGTTGAGGAGATGTTTTGAAAGGTGGTGATGATGAGTTTTGATCCGTGCTGGTTAACACGCAAGTGGAGCGGGCCCGTGGACAGGAGTGTGACCGGGGTCAGAGGTGTTGGAAGAGGCGCTTTCAAAGTCCCTCTTAATCGGAAATTAAAAAGATATGGCTAGTGGTAACAGTTATGACTTTGTAAGGCTAGTAAGTATACTTTACTTGGGTCGTCATTTCTAAACAACATACATCAAAGAAGAGAACCTTTTGAATGGAATTTGAAGGCTTTTTACCCCTCCCCGTGGAATACATCTATTTTCCCTTCCTTTTCTGTTCCCTCTCAGTCAAGAATAATTTGACTTTGGGCATAGGCTTGAATAAGCTAATATTTTCCTAATTTTTGTAGGATATAGAAGACTTGGATCACTATGAGATGAAGGAAGAAGAGCCTATTAGTGGGAAGAAGTCAGAGGATGAAGGAATTGAAAAAGAAAATTTGGCAATATTAGAGAAAATTAGGAAGACTCAAAGGCAAGACCATCTAAATGTATGTGTAACTATCTAGGACCTGGACTTTTGTGGCTAAGTAACGTAATTATAGGTAATAATATAAATACAGGAAATTCATTAAGATACCAATCTCGGTGCCCCCTCCTTATTTTTGGTTATTGGTTCAGCCGTATGGTTTGTCATCCCTGTATTTTTATTTATTTATTATTTTACAGTCCTCCTCTACTGACAGCCACTTCCTACCCTCTTTACCTGCCTTTGGCATCCCGGAATCACCTCCCGTTCACTTTCAAGCTGGTTTATGCTGCTTTCCTCTGCTCACTCTCCTTTTTTGGGATCTAGATATTTAAATTGAGTGTCTCCTACAAAGCACAATTCATGTTCTTCTGCATGAAGCTGCCCGTCGGGTCTGTCCTGTCGTGACCAAACCAAAGTTAACTTCTCTTTCGACTCAATGCTTCTTTAATAAGAAGTAGCACGGGCAGTGAAGTTTGGGGACAGACATAGCTGCGTGGCTTCAGTTTCCTCAGCTTTAAGATGTGGGCCTTTTGAACGATTGCTGTGAAGAATAAATGACAACGACGTATAGAAAACGCCCGGAAGGAGAGGGAGACAGAGCATGAGGGTCCGGCTGAGTAACCGAGCAGTAACCACTTACTGCCTTGTATTAGGGCTGTCCGTCAACCCCGTGGGACCTCTGGGGCCCCGTTACTTCGTCCCGGGCCTGTTGGTTAGACGTTTTACCAGATGATGAGAAATAGTACATGACCAGGCTTGTCCCCAATTTTATAGTCCTCTTGAAACTTCATGATCTTTGGTTTAATTGAACTTAATTTTTTGACTTCTTAAAATGTTAAGTGGTGATCTGTTTTCAGAACGTCATCGTGTTTATTTCAGGTTCGAATACCTTAAGTCTTTAGTTTTTTGGCTCAGTAGATCTTGGTAAATGGCACGTTTCTGTTTCAGGGTGCCGTGTCGGGGTCCGTGCAGGCTTCAGATAGACTCATGAAAGAGCTCAGGGACATATACAGATCACAGAGTTACAAAACAGGTAAGGCCCACCGGGTCTCCGCTGCCTCTCTTGTCCTTATGCTCTGTTCAGTTTTCAGGTAGTAAAGTTCATTTCTCATAGAATCAATGGACATAAACAGAAATATTTATTAATTTCATTTAAGGGACGTGGAATGCAAATGTAGTTAAGTTATCCAAAGACGTGGGGGATAAAATGGGGTGCATTTACACTGCTCCCCCGTTATCCGCTATTTTGGTCTCCGTGGTTTCAGTTACCCACAGTCAGCTGTGTCCCAAAAATATTAAGTGGAACATTCCACTAGTAAACGATTCGTAAGTTTCCAGTTGTACGCCGTTCTGAGTAGTGTGGTGGGATCTCGTGCCCACCCAGGACACAAACCATCCCTTTGCCCAGCGTGTCCACACTGCACGCGCCCCCTGCCCACTGGCCACTCAGCTGCCGTCCCGGTGCTCGGACTGCGTGAGTGAGACATGTTCACGTAACTTTTGCTGCAGTGTATTGTGACAGTCCAGTATGTTATATGATCCACTTAGAAACTCTCAGAGTAATCAAGTTCAAATCCTTAGAGCTTACTTTAAAGCATTTTGGTGTCCTAACAGGTCTTCTCACAAGAAGTCTCAGACTTCGTGTGTAGAAACCTAAGAGCATGTAGTTAAATGTTTGAATACTAACATCTTTAAATGTTAAATGATCATTTGGTTTTTACAGCATTGTTCGCAGTAGCACAAAAAGATCAGATATAGGGTGGAATTGGTCAAATTATGGTATGTCCATAAAAGAAAATAATTACTACGGATTTATGGTGAAGGTTGAGAACAGGGTGCGATACACTAAGTTGGAAAGATGCCCCAGAAAGTCGAAGAAACTGTATGTAGAGGGACTCCATTTTTACAAAAACGTTTGCATGTGCGTAGAAGAAAAGTCTTAAGAACGTGTGACTTTGCAGGTTTTTCCTCCTCCTCGCAGACAGTGGTGAATATTTTCGCAGCTCGTTAAACGAGCCGCTTCACTCACGGCTCCCGTTATCTGTCAAGGGCGTGAGATACCCAGCTTCGGTGGCAACTATTCACAGTATAGCTCAGCTTTGTGTTTTCGTAGCAACATATCTAGCTTTTGATGGTTATTCAGTGTATACGTTTCCAGCAGAGTAAGAGTTATAAGATTAACCGAAGAGTAACTAACACGCCCTGTATCTTTACAGGGATTTATTCAGTGGAACTCATAAATGACAGTTTATATGACTGGCATGTTAAACTGCAGAAGTAAGTGGCCTTTTTTAAGCTAACCCACCCTTCGGAAGGTTGTCACGGGAGACTGTCACAATGGAGACCTTTTCCCCCCTGAATCTGATACCTTGGCACGATGGCTTTTCCTTCAAACATTAGGCCCTGTTTCTGCGATAGTCCTCAGGGTGCTCCAATGAGCTGTTTCTTAGGCTGAATAGTAAGTAAAGGAGAAAGAGGAAGGAGAAAAAGGACCCGCTGTGGGATAAAGTACTTCATGGAGTTAGACGAGTGGGGAAGCAAGAACTGTAGAAACAGAAGTGTCTTGAATAACTTGGTGAGACTGACGGCGATGACCGGTTTATGTTTGAAACGCGGGATGTGAGTAGGACCCGAATATGTAGAACATTTGTTAGACAAGTGAACTTCCGTTAGTGATTTCACTTTTTTAGTCTTGCCCATGGTAGTTTCCTCTCCTCGGACCCTTTACCTAATTACACAGTTTTAGAGATAATTTGATGACCATTTTCCTTAGGATGACTGCTAACTTTGAACCCGTAGGAGAGCGGATTTAGAATACTGTGGTCTTTTTGTGACCACTTAGTCCCAGGGGTCGGAGGCTGTAGTCATTGTTTCTCCAGGGACCACAGGATAGATTAGATGTTCTCGGTTTGTAACTTATCCCAGGGGCTCTGTTTCTGCCCTCGGGCCGGTCCATTTTTGAGCTGAGCATGAAAAAAATCTCTGACTTTCTGTTTTTTGTAATTCTTAGGGTCGATCCTGATAGCCCTTTGCACAGTGATCTTCAGATCTTAAAAGAGAAAGAAGGCATAGAATATATTTTGCTTAACTTTTCCTTTAAGGTAAGAAAACTGTAGGAGGACTCCATACGCTTCTGTGGGAATGTATGTTTGTGCACTTGCTCTGGAGGACGAGGGGGAATCACTTGCTAACGTAGGAGATCGTCGTTGCCTGTGGTTCAGGAATTCTCCTGGGTCTGCACCCAGGACGAATCGAGTGTTCGGGTGAAGAGGAGACATGAGGGATGATCAGAGCAACACTGTTCAGCGCAGCCTCAGATAAAGATGAGGGTCTGTGCCGACGGACCGGAGGACCGCGGCGGCGTTCATCGCCTGGAGCAGAGCTCTGTGCGCGTAGATACCCGAGAAACATGTTGTGGGTGATGTCACATGTGAAGCTCGGGGGGCAAGCTGACTTACGTTGTTCCGGCACGCGTTCTCAGTGGCGGAGGCAGGGTCACCGTCCAGTGGGGTGAAAATGGGTCCTCGGAGTGAACTTGGATGATGGTCTGTGGCCTTTCGAGGGGCTGTAATACTTAAACAGATGCACGATGTTCGGTGGCGTGAACATGTCACGGGCGGGGTGGCACGAGGAAGACTTTTCTAGAAAGGCTCCTCGGCAGGGCGAAAACGAAAGGACGCCTGAGAAACGGGTTTTTAGATTCCTACTTGGGCAGCAAAACTGAAGAAGGGCAAAGGTTTGATGAGCACACAGCTTTGGGTCTGGGGAGAGGCACTGGGTTGGCACTGGTGCAGATTCCGAGATGGGAAATCCCTTTCTTCCAGCCCCTCTTAGCGTGGCTTCCGTGGTTCCCTCGGAGCGTTTGTGGCGCTCGCCTCCGTCAAGGCCTTATCCGTTCTGGAACATTCTCACGCTCTTCGGATTTTGCTTCCATCCCTTCTCTCTCCTCCTCTGGACCTCTGCACGCGACAGCTTTCGGCGCATTCCCCTGCGTCTTGTTTTCGGTGTTTTCCGCCTTTTTATGTCTCTTGGCTTCGTGCTGGGTGTTGTGTGACCCGTTTTCTGGTCCCCGAACTCTCTTTCACCAAGTCTCCACTGCGGCTGACCGTCCGCTCAGTAATGAATTTCAGATACGGTATTTCTGTGTTTCAGAATTTTCATAGTTTCTTTTCATCATTTTCGTTCCCGCCAGGGTTTTCAGGCTTTGCTTGCACGTAATCAGCACAGCCTGATGACTGCATCATCTCCGTCCCTTGTGGTTTCGGGTCTGTTGCTTGCCTCATGTTTTGTGACCCTGTCATCGTCAGGGCTCACCTAGCTGTTACTTCAGTGATAAACACGATACACGAAGGACCAAAGAGCTGGTTTGAAGCTTTGGACGGTACCCTCCTCCAGGGATGACGCACGGGCGGGATTGAGATGCCGCGGAGCAGGCCAGGGCTCCCTGTCACCCGGGCACTTTGCAGTGTGTCCTTCAGGGCCCCGACTAAGTGTGGGGGTGGATGAGCCTCCCTCAGTGGACACTGGGTTCCGGGCTTCGCTTTTACCCCCTGCCCAGTGACCCGTGAGCGCTACTTGGCTTCCGAACCTCCTGTCCTCCTGTCACGGAAAGAAAACCCAGGGGGTGAACGGGCCCCGCTCTCTGGGGTGCCTTCTCCTTCCTCGTCTTAGGTCTATAATGTTACATCGTGCCCACCTTCTCTAGTTCTCAGCAGGAGGATTGATCCAAAGTGCCTAGTCTGTCATTACCGGGCTGTTGCTTTATGCTGTAAGGGGGACCCTTCGTGTCGTTCGTAAATTACCACATCCTGGCTGTATTTGGGCCTGATCTGAACTTCATTTTATATGCTTTGTTTTTTATTTCATTTTTTTGGTCCTGTTTTCACTTTTATGACCCTCATTTGGCATCGGATAATAAGTGTACACATCCCATAGACGATTTTGAAATCTTCTAAATGTACTGTTAAGGGTATTCTTGGTATTAAACGTGCTTATTTGCTTTTTAGGATAACTTCCCATTTGATCCTCCGTTTGTCCGAGTGGTGTTGCCTGTTCTCTCGGGAGGGTAAGTTCAGAGATGGTTTTCTTTGACAGTGCGTGTCAGTCTTTTGGAAGGCTGCTTCGATGCTGGGAGGCCTCGAATGCTAGGCTTCACCCCAGAGTTTCTGACCAAGTGGGTCTCGGGTGAGAGGAGTGGTGGGAATGTGCATTCCTAAGATGGCATCAGGTGGAGCCGATGTTGCTAGTCTGTGGACCACGGTTTGAGAACTGCTGGTATAAACCTTTATGCTATTCATAGGTAGAGTTTTTCATGGCCCCTATTTGCACATACTTTACCCTGAAAAACCTAATGTCTTTAAGATACTAATTGCGATGGAGTGCTTAGGGAAAGCTAGGGTTAGAAAGTGTTTCCCACGGGCCGTGATCCTAGGAAAGCCCGTCTCAGGGGCCTCGAGGTGGCTGCGGAGTCTCCTGGGAAGGTGGTCCTGACGGCTGGGTGGAGTCAGACGGTAACTGCCATGCATTGTCCTCGATGCTCACAGTGCCTTTCCGTGGTCAGAACTCATAGGAAGGGTGGGAAAAGGCTGGGATCCGTACCCAGGTTAGTGACGAAGCATTCTGCGGGCCCTCCAAGTGGGAGCAGCTGAACTCCTTAGAGAATTCGAAGCGCCCAGCTGGCCAGTTCCACTGCATGAGTTAATCCTTATTATGGTGATGGAAATCTAGAAACAGTCAGTGTTTACTTCGATCGTCTCTTTGGTTGATAGAACAATAGTTTCACTGAGATTAAAAAATAAAGGCGGCTATAATGAATAAGGAAAGGATCTGGAAAAATGTAAATTCAGGATAAACGTATAAAATTTTTCTCAGATCATTCTGAAATGCCGTATAAACTTGACGGGCACAGAATTTTCACATTTTTGTTGGGAGAAATCCCAAGAATCTTGGGAATCAGTAATCTTAAATAAGTCACCACCCAGCCGTGGCGACAGACGCCTAAAGCGGTGAACATCCACCGCCGTCTCTTGGGCAGTGAGGTGACTGGTTCCGGGACCGGCTGCTGTGATGGGGGCTGCGTTGTTTCCCTGTTTCTCCAGCGTCTGGGACAGCCCCCGGCACAGCGCAAGTCCTTGGTGACTCCAGTGTCCCTCTGTGTCCAGGGGGGTCGATTCCAGTGCCCCACCCCCAGGGACACCAAAATCCGAGGGTGCTAAAGCCCCTTGTGTACGATGGTGGGGCACTCGCAGGGCACGTCTGCACATCTCCTAGTTGATTTCCCGTCCTCTCCCGACGACTGCGGCCCCTCGCGCGCGTTAATGCTGCGCGCACGGTTGTCGGGAGCAAGAACCGGTCCGTACACCTTCAGCGCAGTGCAGCGCGCGAGCCTAACTGCACAGCACATGCCAGCAGCCATGTAAGGTGCAAAATAATTCTGACCCGTCCATTTTTCCTTGGCTGGTCTGGATAAGTGGCCTGTGACGTGTCCAGGTAAGTGGTGGGGCTGGATTTCCCGGCTCCGGAAGCCGGCCATACGGGAAGCGATGGGAGGCTTCGAGTGGGCCGTGAGGTCAGATGTTGAGTGTGGGCTGAGTCCTGCGGTGAGGGAAGGGCCGGCCCTGGCGACAGGGACCCGGGAAGAGCGCGCGGGGACTCAGCCTGGCCTGGCGTGGAGCGGGGTTTGCTCAGCTGGCAGGGGTGGGAGGAGACCGTGTCCTCCCGCGGGTGGGGGGGTGGGGACTGCTGCCAGGTGTCTGGTGGCTGAGGGACCAGGAGCCATGCGTCTCCTCGTCTTGGCTGGCACGTCCTCCTTTAACTGGCCGGGGGCAGGGCGGTCTCTGTAGACAGGAAGCCTGTGAGGCAGGCGAGGCCGGGAGCCTGACCCGCCTGCTTCGAGGGCGAAGCGGGACTGGGTTGGTGCGGTGGCAGCGGGCTGGCCGGCCGCGGGGGCTGAGGGGGGTGTGACCTGCTGGCTGGGAAGAAGCGGGAAAGGGAGGCTCCGGTGACCAGGCCGGGATTGCAGGAGGGGCCGGGCCGAGCCGAGCGCCTCGCGGTGGGCGTCCTCGTGCCCTGTCCGCACAGAGAGCACCGGGGCCCCCAGAGCGGGCCGCCCATCCGCACCCCGAGCAAGGGCCGGGTCAGGCCACTGGGCTGGGCCGACAGCCCCCCCCCCCCCGCCTTCGTTTTCCTCGGATCCCTGCCTGGACCTGGCTGTTACGGACAAACGCGTCATTTCCCTCTCTGGGGCCCTTCGGCAGCCGTGTCCCCAGGCGCCCCAGCCGGGATCCAGCGGGAGCCTCCTCTCAGCACGCACCCCCGGGTTTGCACGGCGGACAGGGGTGCCGCCTTCCCAGGCTGCAGAGCCTGGCGCAGGGCCGGGCCCCGACCCTTGGGGGACCTCCACAGTGGGCACATCCCTCCCGGTCTTTACCCGCCCGTTAAGGTCCTATTTTAAAAACTTGACTGAATTAGAACAGTGACATGAGAATTTTTAAATTACCCATAATAGTCCTTTTTCTATGCTTTCTTAGTGATGGTACTTCAAAAATTAAAACTCGAGAATTTTATATGATTCCTGTTTTCTGTTTCAGGTACGTGTTGGGTGGCGGTGCACTATGTATGGAACTTCTCACAAAACAGGTGACTATTCTTTATGGTACTCCTATTTTTCAGCTTCCATGGGGTGTTTTGATTTATGTAAGTTAGATCTGAGTGGAAAATCTTTAAGCACCTACTTAAAAATGTATTATCTTTTAATAGCAGCTACTTTTCGTAATGAAAAAACTACGTAAAGTAAACCAGCCACATGCCATTGTCCTTTTGTGCTTAATCTGTGCTAGGAGAGGCGGAAGGTGATGTTCATTTAAAGTTATAATTTGCTCATGTTTTGCATTTAGAACATGGGTGTGTGTGTGTGTGTGTGAAATTTAGTTTTACTTCTTGACTACAGACTCCTTAGTGTTAGTCGCGGTTGATGAGCTGTTACGCGCCGTTTTGCGACACTTTCCTAAGTTGGGATCGGGACTTTCATCGCCTCTTATCCCTGTAGGGCTGGAGCAGCGCCTACTCCATAGAGTCGGTCATCATGCAGATCAATGCCACCTTAGTCAAAGGCAAAGCCAGAGTGCAGTTTGGAGCAAACAAGGTACTTTCATTACCCATGTCGCATGAACTATAAGAAACTTTTAGCCTTTGTTATTTTTACTATAAACGTGTCTGTAATTTGAATTTTGTTACTGGTATATATGTAGTTAATTCCCAGTGAGCATTTATGTGCTGGGCTCTAATCTAAACTTTTTATTTGTATTAATTTTTTTCAATCCCCAAAGCAGCTACTCTTATTATCCTCATTTTGTAGATGGGGAAACTGGAGCACACAGAAGTTAGGCAGCTTGTCTGAGGTCACAGGTGGCAGAGCCAGGACTGGAACCAAAGAGCCTGGCGTTAGCCCCGTTCCTGACCTACGGGATTCCTCAGTGGCTTTTGTTTCCCTTCCAGGGAGGGGGACTTGCTACCTAGACTAAGGTCCAGGCTTCACTTCATAGGCGAGCAAGGTTGGGAAGCCGAATCTGAGACCCTCACATGACCCTGGGGTTCTCCACGGTTAGGGGACGAAAGTGGTCTCATGCTGGTTGTGTCCACGTTCTCATCAGAGCCAGACACAGGCTCTTTAGAAGCAGCATCCCCAGAGATTAAGAGTAAGTAAATACGAATTCACAGTGACAGATCACAAGCACGCGGTGGGCAACCCCGCACGTGACAGCTGGCAAACACAATGAAGAAGAGATATTCAATCCTCAAGACTTGAGGTGTTAGAATTATCAAATGCTGAAAGGAGACTTAGATAGTAGAATTGAGAGAAAATGGATATATGTAAAATCTAAAGAAAAAAGAATAATAAACTTGGGCAAACAAGACCATCAGGAATGATGAGACAGATGCGAAAAAGAATGAAGTAGAATTTATAGAAATAAGAAACAGGATTGTCGAAATGAGAAACTTGATAAATGAATTAGATATCAGAAGAGAGAACTGATCAGAGAAACAACTGGATGGTTGCATAGAGAGGCGTGGGGTAGGCAACGTGGCAGAAGTTACGCAGTGGATATCGGAGCAACATCTGGAATATGTCTTGTTGGGATCTCAGGAGGAGATAATAAACTATATGAAAAAGTGAGAGAGAGAGAGAGAGAGAGAGATCAGAAAGTCAGGTGATAGAAGCCAGTCCGAATACATCAGCCACAAGAGAGGTAAATGAGATGTAGCTGTTGCGTCAAACGAAACATGGTTCTGGAGCAGAAAGCATTAGTGACTGCTTAAATGATAAACATCTAAGTTAACCAGGAGGATACAAGTTTTTACTTTCTGCACCTATTAAAATAGCCTGAAAATTCCCATTAAAAGCTGATAAAACCACAAGGAAAAATTGACAATTCACCATTATAGTGGGAGATTTTAATGTACCTGCTCATGGTAAGGTAAGCAGATAAGTCAAATATGTAGATTTGAATAACCAATTAACAAGCTTGGTCTAATGGACAACACAGAACTCTGTACCCAATAATTAGATAACTACATATCCTTCCCAAACATATGGAAAAATATGTCATCATTAATTCATAAAGCAGGCAGGAATATTAAAAAATAATTGGTGCCATATGGAACATATATTTTAAATATGATGCAGCTAAGCTTAGAAGACAATAATGAAAAGGCGAATAAAAATCTACATGAAACTGGAAATTAAATGCACTTCTAAATCACGGTTAAAAAAAAAAGTCATGAAAATTTAAAAAGATTTGGAACTGAACCCCCACCCACTGCCTCTCCACCCTCCTTCTCCTCTCTCCAAATGGTGGGAGGATAGGTGAGAAGGAGAAGTTCCACTTAGAAAGTCTTAATACAGTTTTATTGTGCTGTGTGAATTTATTTGCAAAAATATTCTCTGGCAGAATATAATAGGTGCGTACCACATGGAGACTGCTCTCGCCCTATTAATTGGCAGTTAAGATGTACTTCAGTTGTACCGAGGGGGACAAAATTAATCCCGATTTGGGTCCTTAAAAGAGGTTCTAACACAGGACTGCTTTAGTAATGGCTTGGTGCCACTTAGATTTTTAACTCCAAATGTCACTTAAAGATGAACATATTTTGGATACAAGTCAGGAGGAAGAGAGATTGAGTTCCACTTAGGTCCCTAGAGCATCCTTCAATGCATGTGGAGAGGGATTCCGAACTGTGAAGCTTGTAGAGTTTTACTGGAGTACGGTTTTGGTTTTGTTAGCCTTCCGCAATAGTAGAGAATAATGAAATTGGGAAATGAAGGTAGTCAAAATGCTTTTTGAGATTAGAAATTTAATTGTTTCACGTGTCTGAGTACAGTGGTGACACGTCTGTAAGTCGTTTGTCATGATTTTCATCTACTGAAGAGTTTTGATTTAAAATGTAAAATTCTCTTTCAGAATCAGTATAATCTAGCAAGAGCCCAACAGTCTTATAATTCCATTGTGCAGATACACGAGAAAAATGGTATGTTTAATTCAGTATGTATCTATTGCTATTTATGAAGTTTTACATGACGTACTGTTGATACTAATCCTGCTTTATTTTCATTTTTGCTCTAATTTCTTATAAAGTACAGTTACAGCGGTGAAAAGAATTAACTTGAGGTTACACACACCACTTCATTCAGAACGTTGGTGTCTTGAATACTTAGCTCAAGCACCTCTGAGTCAGAATCAACATTTTTGAGTGGACGAATGAATTAATCATTTTATTAGCTGGAAATACAGTATTAAGATAGGCGTGGAGCGAGGTCTCTCTGCAAGTGGAGCTTGTTGTTAGGCCTGAGTGAGTGCAATCGAGATCCTGAACCGGCTGCTTGTGAAACATCTTTGAACTACTTAACGTTTTTGACCATCGGACACGTTCATCTAGTCAAGCAAAGCAGTTCTCATTTCAGTATCCACCTGAGAGTATCTGGATTTGCAAATTTAAAACAATCGTGAAGTTTCTTTCGTAAACTTACTGGCCTTATCTAAGTTTTGCCCGAATTCACGGTGTGCCTCTGGAGCTTCTGTCTCTAACAGTGAGGTACCAAAGCAAGTACGCGTGGAATCTAGAAGGTTCCCAGTGCTGCGTGGGTCACTGTCTCTGTGGCCCTGGGCAGGTTGTGTTGCCACTCAGCCTCAGTTTCCTCGTTGCTCATGTTGGCATGGTGTCTGTCTTGGCACACTGGTGAGGGGGAGGAGCGTGTGTCCTGTAGCACTTTGCAACTAGCTAGTAAGGTACTCGTGGCCGTGGCGTTGACGCTGACATTTTTCTTGTGCCGAGTAAATAAATGAATAGAAACAGAAAGGAGCTCCCTTTCCAGGATATTTACAGTAAACTCTACTTGGCTAGAAATCCATGACTTAAGGATTGTGTTCTGTGCCCACCTTTTTTTAATGACAAGGCCAGCTCGTCACTTTTTTGGTGACGGCTTCCTTCCGAAAGAGTCGTACAGGCACACGTCGGAGGTGTTTCGATTTTGGTTCCTGACCGCCACAGGAAAGCGAGTGTGGCTGTGCGGTGGGTTGTCACCTTTTGCTGGTGGAAGTCTTGCCTTCCATTCGAGAAAAGTGCAACAGCTGAAGCGTACCTCTGTCCAGAACGGTTTCGCCTCTGAAGGCCCAGGCTCAGTGCCCATGACATCGGTCACCAGGACCCTAAGTTAGCGGCCCCAAAGGCGCCCCCGCGATCACGTTTTTTCTCATCTCTTACCCTTTTCTAAAGCGAATGTCGTCAGCGTTCGCCGTGCTGGGGCCGGGGCTGTGTGCGGGGCCTGCGTGAGCTCCGCAGAGGCGGAGGGGGCAGGGCCGGGAGGTGGAGTCTGGCTTGGCTTCCGCGGCGAGCTGACCTCAGGCTCTGTCCGTCGTCACCCGCCGACTGGGCTTCCTCGCTAGCGAAGTGACCTCGTTGCACCGATGAGGCCAAGTTCCTCTTGTTCTAGAACGCCAGGATTCCATTCGGGGCAAGTGGTTTCCAGCGAGGTTTACTTTTACATACAGAATTGAAATGGAATATGACTCAGCTCACAGTCTGATGTGCTCCGTGTCATCTTCAGCGACAAACGCCATTACCGTAGAGATCTTTCGTGGAAGATTCGAGTACCACGAATTCCTAGAAAATGCCTTTATTCATTCAGTCCCCGACTTACGATGGTTCGCCTCAGGATCTTTTGACCTTGCAGTGATGCAGAGGCAACACTCAGTAGGAACCTCACTCGGAATTTGAATCTTGATGGTGATGCTGGGCAGTGGCAGCGAGCTGCGGCTCCCTCCCGGTCAGCCATGCGGTCACAAGGGTCCACGACCCTGCTCTGCAGCGTGCCCGACCGCGTGTGAGCTGATGTGCGTGCGAAGTGAGCACGTCGCCCCATCCTCAGTCACTGAGCGTCTATTGTGAACAAATGAGAATGCTCTGTTGCCAACACAAGCGTAAGTTTAATCTTTACAAGCGGTTTAAGCGTGGAAATAGTGAGTAGAGAAAGTGGTTAGCCTTAATAAAATGCCATTGCTCCTCGCTGGTTGAAGAATTGGAATATTTGGAGAGGGGGCTGAGTGAAAACAGTCAAGGGATTAAGAACTACAGGTTGGCAGTTAGAAAATAGGCACGGGGTATAATGTACAGCATCGGGAACACAGTCGGTGACTCTGTAATATCTGTGTGTGGTGCCCGACCTACCAGGGGGATCGCTTCGAAAATCACACACGTGTCTGGCCACATTCTGCGTCTGAAACTAATGAAATGTTGAATGTCGACTGTGATTGAAAAACAACATTTAAAACGTTAATACTAAAAATAGGATGAAAGTACGCTAACTTTGTTTTCCGTTCTCTTTCAGGCTGGTACACCCCTCCAAAGGAAGATGGCTAAATGTGTCGACCGTTGTATGTTTGGACCAACGTGGCTTTAGAGAAAACCTTTCCAACATGCAGACACAAGCTTCGAGCGCCCCGCAACGGCAGTACCGAAGACGTTAGCTAGTAGATTCTTTAGTGGATAACGTGTCAGCCGACATCCTGTATAAGTCTTAGCCTTTTCGTTTTGCTCGTTTTAGTTATCTTGGACTGAGCAGTGGGGCCTTTACTGTACCCTTCCTGATAAATACACATACTGGCCACTCCTTATCATCTCTTTTTCTTGAAAAGTGAGATCTGGTAAGCAGGCAAGTTACCATCAGGTCACCGAAGTTGCGACTCTAGGGTCACTTTCCCGTACTGAGCTCCTGTGTGACGAGGACTTACCGGATACTGTTCCATTTAGAGCCAATAAAAGTTTAATCTAGGTTTCGTATTGGTTTAGAAGATTTCAGGTCTTCGAAATCACAGCTTTTCCAGGTATAAACCGTTTTTACGATATTGCCAAAAGAATGACAGGATATCAATAAACTGTTGAGCTTTTTTATGGCCACGTGACGATGCGAGCTGTTTTCTGAAGGCACGCCCTCGACTGAGTCGTGTTGTGCTTTGGAGGCAAAGTGAAGCAAGGCTGGGCCGAGGAAGCGAGTGAGCCTCGTGAGTAGCAATGTCCACCGGGGCGTCAGAGTCTTGTTGGACTAAACCTGCTTCTCCTTGGTTCAGTATTTCTTGTGAAGAAGAGCTGCAGTCGAGATCTCGAAGTTGTTTAAAAGACTAAGTCGCTTTACATTTCCGTTGATTAACGGGATGTTGCAATCATTAGTAAACTGATCAAAAGTGATTGGCACAGACTCCTTGAGCAGAAGCTGCACAGCTAAGTACAAAAAGATACCTAATTTGGAGACCTTTAACATGCTTGCTATGGTCGGTAACAACGGCTTTTACCGAAAGACTAACAGGAAACCTCCGTGTGTTCATTCTTTTATAAAATCTGACTCAAATCAGTGTGCTCCATTTAATGCCTTACCCGAATCAGTCCTTTTTGAGCCGTAATAGCTTTTTTGTATACCCGCGTTTGATTTAAAAGTGATTTCTAGAAATTAAGCACTTTTAAAATGAAACCCAGAAGCACAAACCAGTTACAAAGTTCAAAAGCGTTTCTTATGCATTTGCTTTTCAGATTCAGTTTTTAACTTTGTAAACCACATTTGAGAAACTCTGCACTTCTGCTCTGTGTGGTTGAGAGGACGGTAGAAAGGATTTTCTGGCATTCTTGTCCACATGGTTAACATTTGTTACACTTCTTTTTGCCAGTTTCTCGGATAACCAGTGACAAGGCAGAATTCTTTAAAGCATTAAAGTTCCTTAAACCTAAGGCTAAATCTTGAATACATTATTGAATTCTTTAATATCCTGATGGCTAGATTGACAGCTGCACATTTGGCATACTTTGGGGATTTTTTTGGTTTTTTTTTGGATTTGATTTTTTCATTGCAGATTTATGTGGCAATGTACAGTAAATTTTGTAAACTTGCATCAAGTTTATGAATAAAGAGTCATTTAAAAAATAACTGTCATTTTCCCTCATAAGAGATACTCTTCGCTTCAGGTGTCTGTAGGCTCTGTAGAGTTTCTGGAATAGGATTATATACGGTGCAATGGGGTGAGGAGAGGCTTGAGAGGAAGACAGGCAGGCTGATTTAACGAGAAAACTAGAGACCCCATTAATGGCATGTACTGGTGTGGTATACTCAGGTTTTCCTCGACCTTTTCCCTCTCCCACACTCAGTCTTTAATGTAAGTTCTTTGTGGCTCCTTACGATGACCTGCTCCCTCTTTGTGCACCTGTAGCCTCAGACACACTGGTCCGGTTGTCTCACATACAAGAAGTCCTGAGGTAGGAATCCCCCAGGCGCCAGGCACTGTACACCTGTGTTGATTTCATCTGTGGACTGGATGTTGGGCCTGGTTGTGTGGTCATGTTACTCCATCCCGAGGTGGATGATGGCCGTGTCTTCTAGTGTCTCCTCAGGAGATCTTTAGAGTCGCCTCCCCTGCCCCCCGCATGCCGCCCCCTTTTGTTTGGCTAGAACTGGGGCCTGTGTCCACCCCTAAACTAATGGCTGGTGAAAAGAATGAAGCCATAATGATTGTGTTGGACCAGCGGTTCTCAGCATAGGACCTGGGGAACCCTGGAGAACGCCGAGATCCTTTTAGAAGGTGTTTACAGTCCATGATTTTGCTAACACTAAAACGCTGTTTGCCATTTTCACTCTCATTCTCTCTCAAGTGTACGGTCAAGTTTCCCAGAGGCCACGCGATGTGATATGCAGCAGAACGGACTCAGGAGCCAACCCAGCCGCCGCCTCTGTTAGGCCAGAAAGCAGAGGTTTGCGAAGGGGAGGGCGTCGCTCTTCGCGGCGGGGCGGGGGCGGGAGGGGCCTGGGAAGGCTGTCTTTTCACAACCGTGCTATTTCGTTAGTGTGCAGTGGGTTTACCACTTGACTGGCACAACCTTGTCATTTCGACATGGTAAATGATACCGGACAGCACGCGCATGCAGAGCCCCTCGGGCTGTCGGTGTTGACTCGGGCGCGAAGGAGTCCTGAGGCCAGAGCCCCGAGACGCGGCCTCGACCAGCCCAGATCGGCTCCCGGCGGCGCGGGCCCCCGGCAGTCACGGCGCTTCCGGGAGGGCGCCGGCCGGCGCCGGAAGTCCCGCCCGCCGGCCGGAAGCGGCGCGCGCGCGCGTGCGCGGTGCCGCGGGCCGGGGCGCTCGCTGCCTCCTGAGCGCGGGTCCGGCCGCCGTCCTGCTCCGGGGCGGCCGCGGGGATGGAGCCGGCGGGCGGCGGCGGCGGCCCGTCCGCGGACACGCGGGGCGCCTTTGTGCTGAGCAGCCTGGCGGAGGTGGTGGAGCGCGTGCTCAGCTTCCTGCCCGCCAAGGCGCTGCTGCGGGCGGCCGGGTGAGGGGGGCGCGGGCCGGGCCGGGGCCCGGGGCTCGGGCTGCGGGGCGCGTGGGCGGGCCCCGGGCGGGCGGCGCCCGCTCACGCCCCCTTGCTCGCCCGCAGCGTGAGCCGCCTGTGGCGGGACAGCGCGCGCCGAGTGCTGCGCGCCCAGCGCCGCGTGGCCTGGATCGCGGCGAGCGCGGCGGACGCGGGGCCCCCCTCGGCGCAGCACGGCCTGGTCCGCGCGGCGGCCGCGCAGCTCGAGGCAAGTACGGGCGCGGGCGGGCCCCGCTGTCACCGGGGGTCTCGCTCGTGGCGTCAGGGGTCGCGAACGTCGCTGCCTGCGGGCGTGCGGGGAGGCTGCCCGCCCTCCGGAGCCGGGCGCGTTCGCAGGGGGGCCTGCGGGGTGGCGCTCCCCTCTTCCCCGTCCCTTCCGAGGGAGCTGTGTGCCCCCCTACACCCCCCCCACCCCGGCAGGGGAGGCGCCCGAGTCTCCCGAGCGCGGCGTCACGTGCAGCGGCCAGAGTCGACGCTGAACTGTTTCAGCCCGGGGACTGGCTTCTGGGTGCCGTGCCTCTAGGCAGGGGGACACTCGAGCAAGGGGGCGTCAGAGAGCCCTTGAGCACTGGTGACAGCTGTGGCGTCCCCCTTGGGAGCGTGGGACGAAGTCGTTCCAGAGCAGCGCGGGGACCGCGTCCCCCCCCACTCCCTGCCGCGTCTGTGCCTCGATGCACAGCCACAGCGCCTGCGGCGGCCACCACCGTCAGAGGCTCGCGACTCCCACAGTTCCTGCCGTCCCGCCCGCAGATTCCATTCGCATTTGGCTTGTCCCCGGCAGGCAGAATTGTGCGATTTTTAAAAAATGTTTTAATTTTTTTTCTTCACATTTTTACGAATGCAAGTCTTATTCTTATATAGCTTTACAGGTTTACATATTGTGATGCCTGTTGTAGCCAGACAGACGTAGACATAAAATTAGCTGTGGCACATACTAGCTGTGCAACTTTGAAAAAACGACCTAACCTCTCTGAGCCTCAGAAAATAGTAGTTTCTCTTACACCCTTACAGAGTTGTTGTGAGGGTTAAATATTGAAAAAGTAACGCGTGCATCACATTACCTACAGTAGCAGGAATGTATTTTCAGTCACTGAAATTTTTTTCCATTACTGGTATCATTATTAAAAAATCATATGGTAATGCACTTAAAGAAGTTTACACATCGTAGTGTGCTGAGGCCCAAACACCGAGCCATGCATGCAGTCCCCTGAAATTTTTATAAGACAGCTTGCCATTTGGAACTTCTCTGGATAGTGGAACAAGGTTCTAGATGTCTAATTTGTGCTTTGAGAACATTTCACGATGAAGATTCTCATTGTCACTGCTTCTTAGTGGGTTCCGGGAAAGAATCATAACACCTCAGGACTAGACCTCCAAGTCTTTCAGACTATGGATCAAAAGGCTAAACGCTTTCAAGGACTGTTCTGCAGGTTTGTGGCGGGGTCAGCATTAACTCCTAGATCTTTTAAATTCTCTCTCCTTGAGTCACTGCACCAGGTGTCCTAAACTCAGATGACTCCAGAGTTGGACAGGCAGCTCAGGTGGGTCAGGTGGCCACTGCAGCATCATGGGCAGTGGCAGAGCCAGGGCAGCACAGCTAAGGGAGATGCAGTCTAAGTGCAGCCACAACGTCTAGTTTTTCAAAAGAATCTGGAGATCCACATTTTATGGAAACGTTTTGTGGAAGTTTAAATATTAGCAACCAAATTACAGTCTTTGAAAATGACTTATGAACCAAGGAAACTATCCATAGGTCGTATCTAGCCCTGAGACCGCCTCAGGCTCATCCCTCTGTCTCAGCCACTTTTATGAGTCAGTCTATGCGGAATCTACTCTGAAACATCTTAACATTCCACCAAATTCCAATGGATCAACTTTTCCCCGCCATTTAACCAACACTGAGGTTTTGCTGGATGCTATTTCATTCCATCCTGAGAGTAAAAAGTTTTGAGAACGACTAGCCTAGAAGGACAACTCCATTCACTCTTTTCATTTAATTCAGCCACTTGGCCGTTTGTAATGGCAAGTGCAGTGGCAGACGTAAGTCTGAATGAGCCCAGCTCATAAGTGAAAGTGACTGGCGTGTAAGGGATGCTGCCTGCAAAGTCCAGGGGGCCTAGGAGAGGGTTTTGTAGAGAAGATGGCACTTACGCTGACTCTTGGGGGAAACTGTTAAATCAGGAGGGAAAGAAAGAGAGCTGCAGCCGTGTATGTGAAGAAGTGTGTGTCCGGATCACAGTAAGTGAAAGGTCGCTGTGGGACTCCAGTCGGGGAAGTCGGAATGAAGGCCTGGACTATTCAGTCTGGTGGGCAGGGAAGTGATGAGTGATACAGGCTCTACCTTCCCTCTGTTGCTGAGCTTCTGTTACTATAAAGCCTGTTCAGATAAAAAGGAAGAGGCATTTTTTTTGCTCGTCCTTAATGTTTTCGTTGCATTTCAATTATTAGGAAAATGCATTTATTGAGTCAAGCCGGAATGAGTGTGGCTCAAAGAAATAATAAGACGTTTGACAAATGGGTGAGCTGAAAATGCAAGTGTGAGTGAAAAATCAGCAGGGAGTGATGGACACCATGCCAGCACGGACCTGAGGAGGGTCGCGCCACAGCTGTTTGGACCAGGGTGCAAGCGCTCCGGGATTCGCGTGCTCTAATTCTGATGAATTTTTCTTTGCAGAATGTTCACATCTTACCACAGACAGTTCTTTACATGGCTGATTCCGAAACTTTTATTAGTCTGGAGGAGTGTCGTGGCCACAAGAGAGGTGAATATCAAAAGCAAAAGTTTTGGGGGTTTTGGCTCCTGATGCACCTTCTCTTTGGAGTTGACTGTGCCCTGTCCTGAGGGTGACCCTGGGCCTACCCCTGGGGACGCATGAACTGACTTTGCGCCCTGAAGAGCTCTTTCTGCTTCAGAGGTTGGTTTCTGAACCTTGCAGTACAATTGCAAGAAATTCTTTAGAGAGCTGTTTTTCTCATTTTGAAATACTTGAATCCTGCAGGCACCTCTTTTGATTACTAAAACGGGTCATGTGTCTTCGGGCCTGTAAGCCTCGTGTTGTGTTGGATGACGGGGCCCCATTTTTCAGAGTTACGTGTGGACACTGCGTTCTCGGCTCTGAGAGAAGCCGCAGTCTGGAGGGTGCACCCTGAGGCCCAGCCGCAGACGTCGGGCTGTCATGGTGCTTTAATACCAGCCGAACAGACAGTGACAGTCGCAAGTCTGAAATCTGTCTGCCGTTGCTAAGTCGATGTCGTCGGGGCACAGGCTGTCTGTCTGTGAAGGAAGCAGAAAGGCAGATAGCTGATGCTGACAGTTAGATTCAGAATTTAAAGTAGAAAACGGGCCCAGAACACGAACACATTTATTTTTATCAAAAGTCCTTCGACGTTTTCATAAAGCATCCGGTGTAAAACGACTTGAGCTTCATTCGGTGTTTGCCTTGCTTTCCTCCACACCGTCAGAGTTGACCTGACCTGGGTGACGTGGAATAATTTTGCTGCTCTGTCACTACAGCCAGGAAGAGAACTACTGTGGAGACCGCGTGTGCCCTGGAGAAGCTGTTCCCCAGACAGTGCCAGGTCCTAGGGATCGTGACCCCCGGGATTGTAGGTGAGAGGCGTGCCGACCTGATGTCCCTCACGGGCCCCGTCGACGGTGAATGACTCGTGGCCTAAAGCACGTTTATACTTTTTCTCCATCCGAAACAGTGCGAAGTCAGTCGTATTTCCCACGGTGTCCAAGCGGCTCATACTGGTGTTCCGCAGGGTGCCGGGCTGACCCCGGCGTCTCAGGGCTGTCCCTACAGACCCGTGGGCCACACACGTGTCCCGGAGCCTGTAGTGGGGGGAGGGTGGTCCGGCCCCTGTTGGCCAGCTCCCTCCCTGTGGGCGCGGCACGCGCCTCCAGGTGCGGGTGTGTATTATAAGGAACTGCCCAGCAGCTCTTCAGAGTCGCACCGCGTCATACTCACCAGCAGTGGCCGGAGGCTCCGTGTCCCTAGTGTCATGAGTCCTTCACTTCAGCCATGCTAGTGGGTGTGAAGAGGCTTCTCGTGGTGCTTTCCGTTTGAATTATCCTATTGACTGATTACGCTGAGCACCTTCCCATCGATTTGATACCTGCTTCGGGAAGTGTCCAAGTCTTGCACTGCCTTTTTTCTCGTTGCACTGTTGGTCCTTTCGTTATCGAGTTGCAGGAGTTTGTACCTCCTGATAGGAGACCTTTTATCAGGTATTGGTGCTGTGAATATTGTCTCCCGGTCTGTTACTGTCCTTCCACTTTCTCAACAGTGTCTTTTGATGAGCAGAAAAGATTTATTTTGGTGAAGTCAGTTGTTTTTCCCTATGTCCTCTCCAAGAAATCTTTGCCTACCCCAGGGTCACAGACCTCTTATGTCTTCGTCTATAAGCTGTGTGGTTTTGGCCCTTGCATTCAGTTCTGTGACCTCAAACTTGAACTCGGTTTTGTGTGTGGTATAAGATAGGGATTCAAGGTTAATTTTTTTCACGTATTTATTTAGTTATCCCATGACCATTTTTTGAAGACTTTTCTTTTCTCATTAGATTGCCTTGGCACCTTTGTCAAATATAATGAACTATATGCTTGTAGGTCTGTTCCTGGATTTAATTTTGTTCCATTGGTTTATTCGTCAATCCTTAATCCAGTGCCATGTTACTGTAGGTCTTGGTGTTCTTGTAATAATTTCTTTGGCTGTCAAGATCCTTTGCATTTCCACATACATTTTAGAATCAGCCTGTCAATACCTATAAAATGTCTGTTGGGGTTTTAATTCAGATTGTTTCGGGGCCTACTACAGATACTAGATTCGCCAATTAAAAAAAATTTGCAACATTTGCTTTTTCTCTTTGTTAATAAGCACATTTCTTTCTGAACCATTTGAAAGTAAACTGCAGACATGGTGACCTTTGCCTCTAAAAATTTCAGAGCCAAAAGCTCAGATAGTGGCCTGCTATTTTGTGGATCATCGCGACAACCTGACTGGTTTCCTAGCTGGGGTTCTGTGATTTACACTGGTACAGAGTGAAATCTCAGTTTTTATTGAATCTGTTCACAAAACCGTTTAACTTTTTTTCCTAGTGACTCCAGTGGGATCAGGGAGCAATCGACCTCAGGAAATAGAAATTGGAGAATCTGGTTTTGCCCTGTTATTTCCTGAAATTGAAGGAATAAAAATACAACCCTTTCATTTCATTAAGGACCCGAAGAACTTAACACTAGAAAGACGTCAGCTCACTGAAGTGGGTAAGTTACTGTTATTTCCTGTTGGGCGCCCACCTTACCGATTTCGTTTGCCACGAGAGTCTGAGCGACATACTCGGTACTGGAGCTGTGGGTAACTCAAACTGTGATTGGCGGAGGTGGGTGCAGCACGATTTTGGTAGAATCGACTGTTTACATTATTTGACTTAAACTGAAGCCGGAGAGAACCAGAGATGAAAATTTTTAAGCAAATACTCTATGGATAATACACTTATTAGCATTTAATTGTGAATTTTGAAGGAATTTTGTTTCTAATATTTTCTTATTTGCCCTATATATATATATATTTTTTGAAGCTGCAAAGTTTTTCTAAGCTCTCAATTTTTTTTTTTTACACTAGTAATAAGCATTTCTTGTAAAAACTCTTAGGGAGATACAAGTCCTATATCGACTAGAAAGAAAGGAATAGTTGTAGTGACCCAGATTCCTTTCAGAACAGGTAGAAGCGATGGCAGACTGTCAGGCGAGGGTTTGCGAGGGCACGTGGGACAGGGACCTCGGCCGAGGGAGGCAGGTCATCCGAGCTGATTTTGAAGAGGCAGGGTTCTGGCTGAGAACTGAGCTCACTTCGGCGTAGGAGGCAGTGACGAGTCACTGAGGTGAAAAGCTCTCAAGGCTGTTTAGATGCGGCTTTTGCTGGGACGTTGGGACGGGCCCACGGTGCCTGCGGGGCAGGCTCCCCGCCCCCGTCGCCTGCAGTCTGGCCGTCGGCAGGAAGTGACAAAACGGCCGTGGACGCGTCAGACCTCGCGTGCATGCCGGCACCGAGTTCGGGAGTCCGAACCTGCGCGGGACGGCCGTGCTTTTCTGCTTCGGGCAGGTCCTCGTTGGCACCGTTTCCTGAGCCGCGTGCTCGTCCTTCTGGAAACTGGAGCTTCGTCCAGCTGGAGACGGTGGCCCCCGTTCTTTCCCGGGCCCGTGCGTCCTTCCGTCCTGTAGTTCAAGTCTGACCGTGGGCTCGGCTGCGCCCGGAGGCTGAGGAGCCTGAGCTGGCTGAGCGGCGAGCGCCCGAGGCCGAGGAGGCGGAGGACCAGGACTCACTGTCCGCAGCCCCAGCCCGCGGCCCCGGGCCGCGCTGGAAGCACCCTGCCCGGGCCATCTCCCGGGGGCCGGCGGCCTTCTGTACCCGTTCTGGGTTCTGCCAGGCATGTGGTCTCGGTCGCCTCCACTCGGCTCTGTCCCTGGTGTGTGAAAGCCGCGCGGACAGCACACAGGCGGCTGCGTTCCAGACCACTTCCTTTATGGCATAGGGAGCCGGGTTGGTGACATTGCTGTCTCCCCTGGCCTGGCAGCACCGTCAGCGGCGACCAGGAGGTGGCGCGCGGAGCCCGCGGTGCGCAGGCCACGGCCCTCTCCTCCCTCCCATGCCTGGCAGGTCCCCTGCAGACGCAGCCTCGCGCCTGATGACGACAGTTCTGGGCTTCTCTTTGCAAAATACAGAAAATGAAGTTGTAACAAAATTTAAAATTCCTTTTGTAGGGCTGCCTCTGAGTGTCGCTCTTCGTTTCTCTCAGGTCTTCTGGATAACCCCGAGCTGCGTGTGGTCCTGGTGTTCGGCTATAATTGCTGCAAGGTGGGAGCCAGCAATTATCTGCAGCGAGTGGTCAGCACTTTCAGTGACATGAACGTCATCTTGGCTGGAGGCCAGGTGGACAACCTGGCGTCGCTGACCTCTGAAAAGTACGTCCGTGCTTCCGATTTCTGTGTGTGACAGGAGATGTTCGCAGGCTTTTGTGACCTTGGGTTTTGTTTGTTTGTTTTTTTGTTTTTTGTTTTTTTTTTTAGACCATTTTAAAGACTGACTAAGCTAACAAGTCAGTTCCATTTTGTAGTACACGCAGGTCGAGGAGCTCACCCCACGTGATTCTGCTTACAGCCGAGAAACGAAACATAAGTCCTTTGAGAACTGTTTCTTGGTTGGATTCATGCTCGTCCTCGATTTTCAGCATTGTCTGCTGATGTCTCCCTGCACAGCTCTGTGCTCCATGTGACCGCGGGTGTCCCTTCCTCCCTAGTTCTCTTTCCCCTTTCCCCTTCTCGAGGAGAGTCATGGCACAACAGTGTGAAAGGGCCTCTGACATTCTCCGCGTTTCCCAAGTCTCCTGGCGGGGGCGTAATGTCCCCCGTGGCGGCTCTCAAATCTGGCCGGGGTAGAGGAGCAGGCATTTTTCACGTTTGAAAGCAAAGCCTTATTACAAACTCAAAGATGCACAGATGTTGAGTTAAATTAAAGCCTTTTGAAGGATGTGAAGCCTCCGTGGAGGTGTATTTGCCTCTTCGTGTTTGTATCTAAAAAGACGGTGGCTTCCTTCTCCGTGGGTCCGCCCCCTGCCTTCTGCTCTCTGCATTTCAGCAGCTTACGTCCCAACCTTCGCACCCTCGTCTGGCTGGAGGTGGCCCCAGACTAAGCGCAGGCTGCGGGGCGCGGCACTCCTCAGCCGGCACGGGGCAGCAGGGCTTTCTCCACTGACACCTCATTTTGTTTTGTGGCGATGGCCACTTTCCTAATTGAATTTTCCAGGAAGCCTCTGAATATCGACGCCACCGGTGTGGTCGGACTGTCTTTCAGTGGACTCCGGGTCCAGAGTGCCACAGTGCTCCTCGGCGAGGACGTCAGTGACGAGAAGACGGCCGAGGCTGCGATGCAGCGCCTCAAAGCTGCCAACATCCCGGAGCAGAACACCGTGGGCTTCATGTTCGCGTGCGTGGGCAGAGGCTTTCAGTACTACAGGGCCAAGGGCAACGTGGAGGCCGATGCTTTCAGGAAGCTGTTTCCTAGCGTTCCTTTATTTGGCTTCTTTGGAAATGGAGAAATTGGATGCGACCGCATAGTCACTGGCAACTTCACACTGAAGAGATGCAGCGAGGTGAAGGATGACGATCTGTTTCACAGCTACACGACAATAGTGGCACTGATTCATCTTGGCTCGTCTAAATAAAGGCAGCTGTAAAGTGGCTTTCACGGCACATGACTTTGGGGCTCTGCTTTTCCGGAAAACGGAAACTTGGGCTATGTGTATTTCAAACAAAAGCGTAAGTCTGTTTTGTCACATCGACGCTCTAAAGATGACGGTGGGGTAGTTTTTCATGACAGCAGGTGAAGGACAGCTGTGTACGGAACAGTGCAGAGCGGGGGCCGAGAGCTTTAGCGTCAGGCACGACCGAGCTGATCGTGACCGCTGCCGGGTTTTGTCGCGGCCGAGTGCGCCATCTTAGCTGGCCCCGCGTGGGGAGACGGGGAGAGGGTGGGCCAGTGGGATGGAGTTGCATTGCTCGATGATCTTTCAGCAGAATCATGAAGACATTTTTCTCCCTCAATAAAGAAGGAAAATGCACTGACGGCTTGAGAAACCTTGCTCTGCTTTACGATTTTACCAATTTTTCAGAAGCTGTAACAAAATTACCTTTTACTTATTTCCTGAACATTAAAGAACTATTTTTGTTTAACACTCTAAAGTTGCTTAGTGAAATAAATTGCCAAGACTAATCAGTATTTTATTACTCTAGAAGGAAAAAAAAATTTCCCTTCAGACCGTGTTATGAGACAGAAATTAATATCAGTCTTGTCTAAGCCACTTTCCCCCCAGGTCTTCGTTACAGGATAATTTAGGTTTGCATATTCTGCTACAAATAATGTGTGGCATTTTTGTCGTAATGCTCAGTGCTCCTAACAGGACAGTAGAAAATTTGTAAGGTAAGTGAAATCAAATGTAGTAACACTTAACATTGGTGCCCATCATCAAGTAGACAATGCCTCACAATTTGAGTATTTGGATGTGCTTTCATAGCACATAAGGAAAATACTTGGTAAATTTTCTTTGTGCCTGATGTGAACTGGTCTTGGTTGGATAGCGTAGGAAAGAGGATTCTTAAAACTTGGATGGGGAAGCCTGGGGATTGAATGGACTATTTTATTTTTTCCAATTAAGATGTAAAACGTTATGTCACTTCTCAAAGGAACACCTGCGGTAGGGCCATTTCTGGTCATATTTGAAGCTAACAAAGGGTCCCTTTTTGTAGCTGGGCCTTGGAGGCTTGTTATGAGCAGTAAATTCATTTGGCCACAAGTTATAACCTTGGTGGAGAACAGGAGAAGCGAAACAAAAAGAAGCAAGAGTAGAACAGTAAGTCCCTCCCTTAACAGTCCTTATCCAGAGGGTCTTGGAGCTGTGTCAGGTGACGTATTATGAAACCACTTTTGCCACAGGCTAAGTGACACACCTAAGTGTTAGGTTCCTATGGCATTTCATCAATGCCATCACAAAATGACATTGAGTGCAACAATGTTTCCCATGTCCCCCCACCCCTTTGAAAATGGAAGTCACCCACCCTGCGCCTCAGGTTTTGTTGCCTGGATGGGGAATCATGATGTAAAGTTTAAGTGAAATAATGTGTTACAATTTTTAAGGTCTTAAAAGCAAGCATTAAAGGAATAGTTAACTGTTTCGACTAGAAACATACTAAGTTCATAGAAATGGCACCTGTCAGAGTCATCTGTGAAACTGGAAAGTGACGGGAGCACAGAGGATGTACCTTTAGTGTCTTCACACGCCGAACTGCCATCTCGGGTGACGGTCACATCGGTAGGATGGTTGGTTTAGTGCACACGTGTGATGTCAGTTTCCCTTACATGCCTTCAAAGCAAAGTCGCTCGGCTGCAGTTGGCTCCGTAAAAACCTGCTGCAGGGAGAATATTCCCAGGCCCTTCATCTCGGTAATTCCTGCCGAGCCAGCGGAGGGGAGTGGGGCTGGCCATTCAGAGCTGGACACAAGCCCCGCGCGCGCACACGTCGCTTCCGGCGTCTGCGACCCGGCCGTGCCAAGTGCTGTCGCCTGGCTTCAGCCGGGACCGCAGACGCCCTGCCCGTCGCCGTCGCCCATTTACCCCAGTGAGCCCCGGAGACTGGGAACTCCGCTCTACAAACCTGCACTGCGCATCTCGAGAGAAATGCCTACTTTCGTCATTTTGTACCCACGCAGCGCGTCACCTAGATTAGCACCACCGTCCCCACACACACACACACACACACACACGCACGCACGCACACTCAGGTGGCCTGCTGCCTGCGGTTCCCAGGCCTCTCCAGAGGGCCTCGTTGGACACCTGTTACGGGACAAAGGTCCCTTCCTAGCGGCGTCGCGCCGAGGCGAAGCTGTCCGGGTTCCCTGCGCCTTTCGAAGCGCTCGTCCTGCTCCGACCGTCCGGATCCCCCGCACCCGGCCCGCGCCCTCCCCGCCCTCCCTCCCTCCGACAGGCGGGCGGGGGCGGAGGCCCTCGGCCCGGGGGGCGGACGCGCGTCTCAGGCGGTGCACGAGCCGCAGGTGCGCGCGCCTGTGGGGGCGGGGCCTGGAGGGCGGGGCCGGGCCGGGAGGGCGGGGCCGGTGGGCGGGGCCGCCCCGAAGCCCCGGCGACCCCCGCGCGGCCCGCCCCCCGCCCGAGCACGGGCCCGCCTCGGTCTCCTCGCGCGGGGCCGCTTTCGTGGGCGCCGAGGAGCAGCGCCCGCGCCGGCCGGAACAACGGACACACCCCCGGGCCCGGGCCCGACGCGGCGTGTGGCGCGGGATCCCCTCACCGCCCGCAGCCTCCGCGGTGAAGACCGGGCGAAGCAGTCCCAGGCTGAGGCCGTGGCCAAGGTCGCGTCAGGGCCCAGGTGAGGAGGCGGCCCGGCCGCGTCTGTGGCGGGCGTCGGGGGCGTCGCGGGCCCTGGGAGGGGAGCGGCCAGCCCCGGCCTTGGCCCTCCGTCCCCGGAGGCCGCGTTTCCGCGCGCCGGCTCGGCCCGGGCCTCCCCCGGCGGAGCCCACACCGGCCTCCGCGGCCGCTGCCGGGACGGCCCGTGGGTGTACGCGGGGAGACGCGGCGGGGGCCCCGCACCTGTCAGAGGTTGGGCCCAGGTGCGCTTCCGTGGGGCGCCTCCAGACAGGCAGGTCGTTGGGTCCGAAACGAAGTTTCCCTCCGTGTAGCCCGGACCGTGTGCCCACGTCGGGCCGACAGGTCACTCGTCCCTCCGTCGCGTCCCCCGCCGGTCGTCTCGCTGCGCCCTGCCAGTCGCGGGATCGGTGTCACCTGTCACAGGAATCGGACCGCCCGGGGACCCCAAATCCAGTCCTGCTCGGCTTGTAGCGGTGATTTACCTGAAGGCGGTGTAACCTGCGCGGTCAGCTGTGGATGTCTGTCCGATCTTTATCTCTCGTGGGCGTGTTGCTGTGGTGCGGGGATCGGATCCTGCTGCCTTTCTCATGATTTACACACTGCTGGGGTTGCATCCCTGGGAAATTCAGCCAGTGCGGCCACGGAGTTGTATCTTCAGGCCACGTATTTGAGACGATGGTGAGAAAGGTGTAGGCAAAGATAAGGGGTTCTTTGCAAGTTACATTTCGTGGAATTCAGACCTTTTAGCTATAAATTGATGAATGACGGATCTGTGAGCTCTGTGCTCTTCCTTGGGTTTTCGAAAAGCATGATGTTGCTTTTCGGTAGGTTGCTCTGCTGACAGGAAAGCAGTTTGCCAGAGCCCTTGGCTCATGGAAAACACCTGGTTTGGGAAGAGGCCTGCCATTGCTTATGGAAATGCGGAGGTGGAGTCTTTCTGCCCTGGGACTTTCCAGTCTGATTAGTAAACTCCAGAGGCCTGGCCTTAATGAGGCAGGAAGCAGGAAGCAAAGCTTGACCTCTGGGGGGAAATGGCGTTTCTTATGGGAGAGTCACTATCTTCCTCAGTCAGAAACCTCGTAGTCAGGCATCCAAGCAGTGGACTAGTCTCTTTCATCCAAGAGGAGTTTGTTCAGGGGCGTGCTGAGCACCCTTCCTGGTGCGGTGGTCAGTCTGAAGAATGTAATAATGTTTCTGGACTACGTTTCCCTGCCCGAAACGCGTTTATGCTGGCAAAAGCCAGAGGGAGACTGTGGCTGCTTAAGCATTACTTTGTTCTCCTCACCAAGCGTTCTTTTTAGGGGGTCGGGGAAGGTAGGGGAGCAACTAAAGTTTTCCCAGCTGTCTAAGGAGCATGCGTTGCAGTGCCTGACTGTCATGCACATTTTAACACGTTGTTCAGTGAGACACTGGGCATCGCCGTATTTGTCATTCCTTGACCTTGTAAACCACTTAGCTGTGACGTGTGTTTCTTCTCCTGGCATTTAACTGAGTTTTCCTTAAAATGAGCCTCTTTGCGGGGACGCCAGCTCAGGTTGTGCGTCTCCTTGGTACAGTGGTCTCTGGGACTGGCGTTGAATTCTGTCTGTTCTGGCTGCCGGGCCCGTCGTCACCATCCAGGCTCCCCGGACTCTCCAGGAGGTGCCGGCTGTGCCCCGTGCCCTCCAGGACTGTGCCAAGGCCACAGACAGGTGACGGCCCTGCGCGGCCGAGCCCGGCAGTCCGCCGGGCCGGGAGGACGGCCTGTCCGGGACTCCCTGCTCCGTGCCCAGGGCCCCAGCCCAGCCACGCCCCTCGTCCACCCTCAGCACCTTCATCCGTGAGATGCGACCGGGGCCAGGCCCTTCCGTGGGGCTCTGGGGAGGTGACCGGTGTGGCGCGGTGGGCGGGAGGCAGCAGGGCCCTGCCCTGTGGACCTGCCGCCTCGTGCGCAGGGGACCTGGTGCCTCCGGGTGTGCGGGGTGGGGCCACAGAGAGGACACGCCCCCAAGCGGGTGGGAACGTGTGTGGGGGGCGGTGAAGCGCAGTGGTGGCCAGGTCCCTGCCCCTGGCCACTGCGCGCATGGCCCCGAGGCCCCTGATGGTGGGCCTGGGTCCCCAGCCTCTTGCCCCCGGCCGTGGGGCTCCCCTGGAGCGTGCAGGGGCCCTGCGATGTGTCTGTGTGGGTGTTTGCTGAGACTCCACTCCTCTTAGCACTCTTTGAAAACCAACTTTACTTTTATTCCTAAATTGTGCCCCTCGTGTTTACCTGATGTCCTGTATCCATCCTCGATCCCACCCAGGATGCCACACCAGTTTGGTGCTGCGACGGTGCCGGAGGCAGACCCGGCTAGTGCTCTGCACACAGATGGGGTGTGGGGGGGCTTCCGTCTCTCCGTCTTGGCCGCGGGGCCATCAGAGCTGTTCGAGACGCAGCAGCTGAGTCCGGGCGAGGGCAGACTCCCCCACCTCCTCTCACAAGGTGACCTCTGACGTGTCCGTGCGTCTGGGCCCAGCCCCTTGCTCTAATCCTGAAACATGTTCTGAGGTCCCCACCGTAACTGCGCTTTGGCCTGGAAGCCTGGTAACAGCCGTTGGCCCAGAATAACACGGCGGGCCCTGGCTCACAGTCGGGGTTTGTTTTTCTTCCTTCTCGGCCCCGTGGGAAGGGCAGAGGGCACTGAGCCCTTTCTCAGTCCGGTTCTCCCTGAGAACACTGGGGCACGGGGCTTGATCTAGGGCAACTCAAGACCCACCCTGCCAAGAGGCCAGTGGGACTCTCCGAGTCCCCAAGGGTCACCGCGGACCTTGGGCATTGGTCCCTGACAGAGGAGTCCCCTGCGTGCAGCCCGGAGGGAAAGGAGGAGGCTCCTTACATGGGGAGCCGGCTGGCAGGAACCCACCCCCACCCTCAGCTCCACCAGCAACCAGCAATCTCCCCCAACCCCTGGGCCTCAGGTCCCCATGGGAAATGGGGGAGACAAGGCTGGACGAGGGTGCCGTGAGGAGCGGCTGACATTGAGCGATGTCGGTCTACCTGTGTCTACGCACACGTCTATACGTACATGAAGTCCGTCTCACTCGAGTCCCGTGGCCAGTGTAGAGAGAGTGAAAACACTGTGGGGTGGCCACTGACGAACACACGGCGAGGTCGGCGGGCTGACCTTATCTATCCCTTTAGTGGTGGCAGGACCGAGGCCGAGAAAGGCCGCTGCTTGCCTAGTGACCTGCGCGTTGTCGGGGGGCCTGGGGATGGAGCCCAGGACCTCGGGGCCCACCTCCCTCCCCAAGGGATGTGGCATCATCCAGCAAGCCCAGAAATCTCAGCGGCCTGACGGAGAAGGGCGTGTGTCGCTTACGTCTTGGCCCAGTGTGCACTGCAGAGGGCGGCAGGTGAGGGGACCCTGTTCCACACAGTCACTCTGGCCTCCCGGCTCCTCGCCCTCTGTGGCTTCTATTCCAAGTGCTTGGCGTGTCCCCTTCAGCCAGGAGGTGCATAAGGGTAGAGGTTTGTGCGCAGGTTTTAGTCGGAAGGGCCCGAAATGGGGGTATTGCTTCTGTGGGACAAAGCTGCACAGTCACAGCTGAGGTCCTAGATGCTAACAGAAGTGCTCTAGGTGCCCGAGAAGAAAATGGTCACCTGCACCATTACCCGATCCATAGAACAAGTCCCTACTCTCTCCCCTTCCCATGTAGGGATGCAAGGGACACAGTCACACTTGTCGACTGTCCCTGGACAAGTGCCAGCCTCCCGGCCTGTTCGCTGAGGCAACACGGTGGTCATCTGGGCCACAGGCTATGAGCTTCTCTGGAGGGGACAGGTGGGGGTCCTGGTCCTCCCCCTCCACCCACACCGGCCTCTGTAGCATGGGGTGGTCACAGCCTGCTTGTCAGGGAGCCTGTCGCCCGTTCCAGAGCACCCCCTATTCTAACAGAGGCCCTAGCCCCCAGTGCAGCACAGGAGCAGCCTTTTTGACCCGGGTGATTTGAGGTCTCCACTGTGGGACGTGGAGTGCGTTTTTCTTTTCGTTTGTTTTTAGGCGAGGCGACCGTTGGTTGATCTCACAGATTGCAGGGACCTTGTCAGCTTACAGTCCCTTATTTTTTATTCTTTACGCCTACAGCCCCTGGTCTTCCCAGGCGGTCTCCCATCCAAGTACTGACCAGGCCTGACCCTGCTTAGCCTCCGAGATCAGATGAGAGGGGGCTTGCTCAGGGTGGCGTGACCGTAGACAGTGTTTTTTTTTTTGCAAACATGGAAGTGCTTTGTAAAATAGTCCGTAGCTTTCACGACAAGCCTACTTAGCTGATAGAATTAGCTTTCAGAGGAATAACTTATGTTATCTTTTTGCCATAATTTAAATTTATGGCCAGCTACCAGTCGCTGCATGTGCTGCGCGTGTCGGTGGTGCGTTGGAGAGGTTCTGGAGAGTTCCCCTCCTCTGTAGACGCCGCCCCTCCCAGCCCGGGCGATTCAGCGGGAGCAGGGGTGGCCGCAGTCCAGCACCAGAACTCACTGCGACTTGCACCTTGTCCCCCCACAGCCAGGGCCCCAGGGGCAGTGCGCAGCTGGGCATCGACTCAGAACTCGGCGGGGCCCTTAGCCTCACTAGGCACATGGTGACACTGAGGCCCAGACAGGAAAGAGGCCACCCCCCGGTCAGAATGAAGGGGTGCGACGGGCCAGGGCTCAGGCTCCAGCCCTGCTTTGTCCCCCGGTGGGGGCCGCCTGCTCTTCGAGCCCCGCCTCTGTCAGTGGACTGGCATCCTGTTTGAGCTGATCAGCGCCGTCTCACCACGAGGTGCCAGTTCCATGACATGGGGTCTGTGAGGTGGAAGCCTGAGGCTTGCATTCTGGGCCCAACTTTGCTCCTGACGTGCTCTGTGTTTCTCGCCTACCCCACCCCCACCGCGTCCCCTAGCACAGAAGCCTCCTGCCTGTCTCAGGGCTTCGGTCCACCCATCTAAGGAGGGTGGGATCTCCTAGGACCCCCCGACAGCCCTTCCGTCCCCTGGGAAAGCACAAGCACGCGTGGCGCTGTTCAGTATAGGGGAGTCTGGAGCTAGGCTCCGAGAGTCCCCGCTACAACCTCCGGACAGCCAGTGACTCGTGCTGACAGTCATTTAGCCCACCCTCAGGTCCCGGGCAGGGGCAGGAAATCCAGCCACCCACACCCTCTCGGTGTGAAGCCTGTCAGAACGCGTCCCCAAAGCAGGTAGCCCTCCGCCTCACTCCCCCCCAGTCCGTGCCCATGCGGACACTCTCTCCTCCTAGATAAACGCCTCTCTCTCTCTCCACACTGTCTCCACCCTACTCCCGATTCTGGTCTTTTCTGGCCGCCCAGCCGGTGGCCTCATATCCACCCCAGCCTACCCCCCATCCAGCCCATTCTCCGCTCTGCTGTCAGCACCGCCCTTCCAAACGCCACCACCACCTCTGCCCAGAAGATTCCAGTGGCTGCTTCTTGCTCTTTGAATAGAGGCCCAAGCCCTTGAAACACGTTCCTGTGGCTGCAAGGCTTGGTCCGGGGTTGCCCCTCCTGACTGCCGCTTCCCCACCCTTCCGGTCCTCTGGCTCTTGGACACACCATGCTTCTTCCGTCAGTGGCCACCGGGAGCTGACTCTTGCGTCTCTCAGGTGATCTGTCCCCTGCAGTGCTGCAGACGGACCCCCTCACTGGGGCCACAAGCTGGGAGAGGTACATTCGCTCTGAAACACAGAGCAGATTTTGGCATAGCCCCCACCATGCCTTACCTGGCTCCACGGTGAGTGGGTGACCGATGGAAAACTGTCACACCCGGGAGGGGGTGTCACACACCAGTGCATGTGCCTGTGCGTGCACGTGTGGGCTTGGGGCTCGGCGAGCCCTGGCCTCTGGCCTGAATTCCAGGGGGACACTTACGGGCAGCTCTGTCTCAGTTACAGGTTATCAATAATCCGTTCAGAGTGGCCTGGGCAGCAGAGGCCCCCGGCCCCGCAGGGCTCTGAGGGTTGCTTCTCAGGCCCTGTGTGACCTCTGAGACCTTGCTGCCAGTGGGTGGCTCGAGCCCTTTCCCCTGCACGGGCACCCTGCAGTGCCCCAGCCGCGGTGCCGGGCCTTGAGGGCCGAGGCCCGAGCCGAGTGTGAGAGCGGGGGTGGGGGGCTGAGCAACACTGACCTCACCGAGGCACCTTCCCCGCAGCGTTTCCTGGGTGCGTCCCGTGTACCAGGCCCCTGTCCTCACAGAGTGGCACCCTGGGGGGGGCGGCGAAGGGTGGCACTGGTGTGGCGGGGGCTCCCGCCGCGTGCCCTGCTCTGCCCAGTTCTGCGTGACGCCGGCACAGTGGGAGCGTTCGCACCACTGAGGTCAGCGGGTGCTACAGGGCAGGCCTTAAAAAGTCCCGTCTGCTCCTCCGAGCGCCACGACAGTGATGGGAGGAGAGACCTGTTTGTCAGAGCGAAGAGGACAGTGATTTCAGTGGGTTTGGGGAAGACGGAGAGTGCACGGGAAGCTTCTGATGAAGTAGTTGGGTGGAGAGCCTGTCCCGAGACAGGCTGCGGAGAACGGCGAGGGCCGGCCAACCCCTGATCTGGGAGGCAGGGGGTGAGTGGGAAGCCGACCCCGGGGGAGGGGTCAGCTCAAAGTCCGGGTACAGCCAGCGGCCCAGTCCCCACCCAGCGAGAGCCGATGCTTGTCCTTGGGACGAACAGCCAGGGGCACTGGGTTTGGCTGGGCCTGGGGAGAGGCGCAGGCCCAAAGCGAGGAGGGTTGGGTGCAGGCAGGCCTTGGTGCGCAGGCGGGGCCCTCTGCCCGCTGTCAGGGGCAGCCGGAGGTGTGTCCCCAGGCAGCAGGCTGAGGAGTCAGTCCTCTGAAAAACAGTGGTCCCATCCAGGGACTAGGCCTGTGGACCCCGATACTGGGAATTTGCCCGGTGCCAGTTTGCTGCCCCCGCCCCCCCGCGTTTCACTATGAGGAGAAAATGAAAACATTAGAATAATGAGCAACGTCAGGAAGTACTAAGGGCCACACAGAGAATTCAGACAGGCTGATGTCATGCGGTGGCTGCCTCAGTGGGGGCGGAGGGTGCAGGTGACAGGGCTTGAGGGCTGCATGTATTTGAGGGACCAGGGGGAGGGAAGGGGGAGAAAGGGTGGGAACGGGCATTTCAGGGACCCAGCAATCTAAGCCCAGGATGGGGGCCGCGGGTTTCTCCCACCCGGGGTGCAAGGTGCGTGGACAAGGGGGCGACCCGAGACTCCGGGCTCCTCCGGGAGGAGGCCGGCTCTGGGCTGTCAGGGCTGCAGGCGTCCAGGCGAGAGCTGGGGCCTGGCGCTCACGGGTGAGGCTGGGCCGGGGTGGGTCCGATAGGGATGCAGAGAACAAGCTAGGAGGCGATCCCAAGTTCGGGTCCAGCTACGATGGGAGGAAAGCACCGAGGAGCAGGTTAGGGGGCGCAGAGCAGGGTGGCTTCAGCCAGCTGGGGTCTACGACTCCTACGACCCATCGTGCCATGGTGCCGCTGTCTGGTGGGAAGCTGGAGGTGTGGGTGATGGTGGGGGGTGGGGAGTAGGAGGGGGGTCAGAAGCCTGCACTGTGTGCCCTGGACACCGGGTGGTGGTGATGGCTCCTTCCTGCTGGGCCCACGGGGCCCTTCGGTGTCAGAGCCCAACTTTGCTCCACCTGGCCGTCGGCAGCGCCCCAGGGGGCAAGTGACCAGCGCAGCCGCGAACCCGAGAGGCCTCCAGAGGCCGTCTGAGAGCTTTCTCACAGCTACGCTGTTCCGGGCAGCTTTCCCCAAAGCCTCTGTGAAGCACCGGAGCGCGCCCTCAGCTCCTCGTGGTGAACAGGCCCCGGCCCCCCTCCGGGGGCGTGCATGGTTCTCGGGACACCGGGACAAGGCCCGTGGCCGTCACTAGAGGACGGCCGGGCCAGGGGCGCCCAGGGAGCACTGGGTGCAGCACACAGGCTGGCGACCCCCCTGCGTGGTCCCCGCCGGTCACCAGGGCCAACGCCCGATGGAGCCTCACTGACAAACCGCACTTGCCTGGAAATAGAAGGGGGGCCCCGGGCGAGGCAGTGCTTGCGGTCAGTGCTCGGGGAGCCTGTCCGGCCTTTGGGAGCCAGCGGCCCCCAAGCACGGCGCCCAGATGCAAGCCCGACCCTCGGGCCTCTCCTCTTGCAGATCCAGGTCCGGCGGCTGCGGGCGTGTCTGGCGCAGTGGGAGGCGGCGCTGCTCGCCCCGCAGGTGCGTGGCCACCACGCGGCGGAGGAGACGGCCACTGAGGGCCTCGTGGACGGGCTGCGGCCCTCACCAGGTGATCCGGCGGCCTCCCGCCCGCGTGTGCGCCCAGCTTCCCGGGGCACGTCTCCTGGTCAGGCCTGGAGTCCCCGGAGCCGGGGGAGCTGGTCAGTCAGCTGCCTTGACCGACCCCCAAATGACCTCAGGGACTCTCCTGTCCCAGGCCCGTGAGCCCTCCGCCCCGCCCCCCCAGAGGAGGTGTGACCTCCTACTTCACGGCGAGGAGGAAGCCCGAGCTGGCAGCACCCTGCACTCCTGTGCAGTTCACATTCACCTGTTCAGGTGTAGGTCATTTTTTTCAAAATTTATTGTTCGCCACAGCTGACGCGCAGCAGTGCGTCCAGTTTACGAGGGACCGGGGCGACGTTTACCTACCTTACGAAGCGGTGGCCGCAGTCCCTCAGGAGCCACGTGTCGCTGCGCGCAGGTGCACTGTTGCGCCTGCTCACAGCGTTCCGTCCCCGGGGCTTACTTCGCACCTGGCGGTTTGTACTCCTTCCCCTCTCCCTTCACTCCCCCGTCCCCGCACGCCCCGCCCCTGCTCTGGCAGCCATCGATTCTCTGTGTCTGTGTCTGGCTTCGTTTCGTCGTGTTTCGTATTTTAGGTTTTACGTGCGAGTGAGACACGGTACCTGTCTCGCTCTTTCCAGCTTATCTCACTGAGCGTGATACCTTCTGTGTCCGTCCGTGTTCTTGCAAACGGCGAGATTCCGTCCTCTTCGTGGCTCAGTAATATTCCGTCGCTTCTACCTACCGCCTCTTCCCCCATCCGGCAGACCGACTTCCCGTCTCGTGGTTTCCGTTGCTGCGTGTGCAAAATCTCGGAGTTTGACGTAGTCCCACGTGTCTACTCTTGTGTGTCCCTCACCCGAGGAGACGTATTCAAGAACACGTTCCCGAGAGCACTTAGAGTTTGCTGCCTCTGCTCTTCCTTCTGGGAGTTTTATGGTTTTGGATCGTAAACTCAGTCTTTGGCGCATCTATTCCTATATGTGGTGTAAGAAAGTGACCTGGCTTCATCCTTCTTTTTGCGTGTGTCTGTCCAGTTTTCCCGGCACCGTTTACCGAACAGACTGTCTGTACCTCAGTACGTACTCTCGCCTCCTTTGTCACACGCTAATTGACCACATTAGCGCGGGTTTACTTCTGGGCTCTCTGTTCTGTCCCACTGACCGCTGTATCTGTTTTTATGCCAGAACCACGCCGTTCTGGTGCCCAAAGCCTTGTAGTATGGCTTGATATCAGGTAGTGTGGTTCTGCTTTGGCTGTTCGGAGTCTTTTCTGGTTTCCTGCAAATTTTAGGATTATTCGCTCTAGGTCTGTGAAGAACGTCACTGGTATTTTGATAGGGGTCGCCTCTGGGTACCCCTCTGGGTAGTGTAGACATTTTAATGATAACTCCTCTGGTCAGTGAGGATGGTGCATCGTTCCACTCGTTCATTCCTTCTGTAACGTGTTTCTTCAACGTTTCGTAGTTTTCAGAACGCACGTCTTTGATCGTGGTTAAATTTACTCCTGGGTATTCCTCGTGATAAGACCGTGGACGTAAGACGTCAACGCACTCCAGAGGAGGGAGCAAGAATACTGAAGATGCTGTGCGTCGTGGAACAGCAAGCCCACCTCAGCGACCCCCGAGTTCACGACATTGTCTCTCGTGAGTAGATTCACAGCAGTGAGCGTGCGTGGTCCGTTGACCAGGGCAGACTCTGTAAAATCCCAGACGTGAGATGCTCTTCTTTGCACTCTGGCCCGGTTAGCTTCAGCCCGTTGCTCTTCGGGAAAGGCTTCCCTGTCGGCTAGGGCCTCTGGGATCTCTGGGGTCTCTCTCTCGGCCGAGCTGGGGTTTCTGGGGTCTCTGGGGCCACGGTGGTCTCTCTCTGAGATGGTCTGGGGTGTCTGGGTCCTCTTGGGTCCCTGGTGTCATGCTCTGAGCCACACCGGGGTCTCTTGGGCTTCTGGAGTCTCTCTCTGGGCGGGTGTGGGGTCTCTGGGGCCACTCTCTGGGTCACGCTGGAGTCTCTGGGGCCTTTGGGCTCTCTCTCTCTGGGCTGGGCCAGGACCTCCAAGGCCTCTCTCTCGGGTTGGGATCTCTGGGGTCTCTCGGGCCCCTGGGGTCTCTCTCTGGGCCAGACTGGGACCCCTGGGGTTTCTCCGAGCTGGCTCGGGTTGTTTGGGTCCTCTTGGGTCTCTGGGGTCGGTCAGTCACGGTGCCTAGCGGGTCTCTTGCGCTTCCGGGGTCTATGGGTGACTCTGGGGTCCCTGGGGTTTCTGGGGTCTCTGGGGCCACGGTGGTCTCTCTCTGAGATGGTCTGGGGTATCTGGGTCCTCTTGGGTCCTCTTGGAGTCTCTGGGCGGGTCTGGGGTCCCTGGGTCCTCTGGGTCCTCTGTGGTCTCTACTGTTCTGTTCTGGGGTCTCCGGGACGTCTGTACTCTCTCGGGGCTGCACTGGTATCTCTGGGAACCCTGAGGTCTCTCCCTGGGCCAGGCTGGGGTCTCTGGGCCTCTGAGGCTTCTCTCTGAGCTGGCTTGGGGTGTCTGGGTCCTCTTGGTTCTCTGGGGTTGCTCACGGGGCCAGGTGGGGTCTCTTGGGCCTCTGCGGTCTCTCTCTGGGTGGCTCTGGGACCTCTGGGGTGGGTCTCTCTCAGGCTGGGGTCTCTGGAGCCTCTGGGGAACACATGGTTATTTCATAGGGAAGATGCAGGACATCTTAAAGTCGGGCTGGGCAGGTCTGGGGTCTCTGAGGCCTGAGGGGGGACTCTCTGTGCCATTCTGGGGCCTCTGCGACTTCTGGTGTCTTTCTCTGGGTTGGCAGGGGTTTTCAGGGACCTGTGGGGTGTTCCTCTGCGCCAGGATGGGTTCTCTGGGGCCTCTGGGGTCACCCTCTGGGCCATACTGGGGTCTCTGGCGTCAATGGGGCCTTTCTTTGTGTAGGTCTGCGGTCCCTGGGACCTGTGGGGTCACCCTCTGGGCCATACTGGGGTCTCTGGCATCTATGGGGTCCTCCTCTGTTTAGGTCTGGGACCTCTGGGGTGTCTCTCCGGGCGGGACTGGGCCTCTGGGTCTCCCTCCAGGGCTGGGACCTCTGGGGTATCCGAGACCTCAGGGTAGAGATGTTTACTTCACAGAAAAAGCGCCGGACAACTCCTCCGATTCAGGACCCTGGAGAGGTCTCTGCAAGGCCAGACCGGCGCCTCAAGAGAGCCAAGGACGTCTGGGACTGGGGTCTCTGGGGCCTCTGAGGAACAAATTTTCATATGGGAGGGAAGTGCAAGACAGCGCCCTGAAGTTCTGGGCCTGCCTGGGGGTCACGGGGACCAGTGGGGTGTCTCTCCCAGATGAACAGGGTCCTCTGGGTCTCCCTGTAAGGCGGGGATCCCCGTTAACCTCGTATTCATATGAAAGAGCCTGAGAGCTCCCTGGTTCAGCACCAAGGACAGTTCCACGCCGATCCAGCACCCTGAATAATAACAATAAAATAAAAATAAAAAAAAAAGCGATTCAGCACCATGGATTTTCGGGCGGGGGCGTGGCGGGGGCGGGGCATGGGCGTGGCGGGGGCGTGGCATGGGCGTGGCATGGGCGGGACATGGGCGTGGCATGGGCGGGACATGGGCGTGGCGGGGGCATGGGCGGGACATGGGCGTGGCGGGGGCGTGGCATGGGCGGGACATGGGCGTGACGGGGGCGTGACATGGGCGTGGCTTGGGCGTGGCCTGGGCGGGACATGGGCGTGGCATGGGCGGGACACGGGCGTGGCATGGGTGGGACATGGGCGTGGTATGGGTGGGACATGGGCGTGGCCTGGGCGTGGCATGGGTGGGACATGGGCGTGGCCTGGGCGGGACATGGGCGTGGCGTGGGCGTGGCGTGGGTGGGACATGGGCGTGGCCTGGGCGTGGCATGGGTGGGACATGGGCGTGGCCTGGGCGTGGCGTGGGCGTGGCCTGGGCGGGACGTGGGCGTGGCGTGGGCGTGGCGTGGGTGGGATATGGGCGTGGCGTGGGCGGGACATGGGCGTGGCATGGGTGGGACATGGGCGTGGCGTGGGCGTGTCATGGGCGGGACGTGGGCGTGGCGTGGGTGGGACGTGGGCGTGGCGTGGGTGGGACATGGGCGTGGCGTGGGCGGGACATGGGCGTGGCGGGGGCGGGACATGGGCGTGGCATGGGTGGGACGTGGGCGGGACATGGGCGTGGCGTGGGTGGGACATGGGCGTGGCGTGGGAGGGACATGGGCGTGGCGTGGGCGTGTCGTGGGTGGGACGTGGGCGTGTCGTGGGTGGGACATGGGCGTGGCGTGGGCGTGGCGTGGGCGGGACATGGGCGTGGCATGGGCGGGACATGGGCGTGGCATGGGTGGGACATGGGCGTGGTATGGGTGGGACATGGGCGTGGCATGGGCGGGAGATGGGCGTGGCGTGAGTGGGACATGGGCGTGGCCTGGGCGTGGCATGGGTGGGACATGGGCGTGGCGTGGGCGTGGCCTGGGTGGGACATGGGCGTGGCCTGGGCGGGATATGGGCGTGGCGTGGGCGTGACATGGGCGGGACATGGGCGTGGCGTGGGCGGGACATGGGCGTGGCATGGGTGGGACATGGGCGTGGCCTGGGCGGGACATGGGCGTGGCCTGGGCGTGGCGTGGGTGGGACATGGGCGTGGCGTGGGCGTGTCATGGGTGGGACATGGGCGTGGCGTGGGCGTGGCATGGGCGTGGCGTGGGCGGGACATGGGCGTGGCGTGGGTGGGACATGGGCGTGGCGTGGGCGGGACATGGGCGTGGCGGGGGCGGGACATGGGCGTGGCATGGGTGGGACGTGGGCGTGGCGTGGGCGTGTCATGGGTGGGACATGGGCGTGGCGTGGGCGTGGCATGGGCGGGACATGGGCGTGGCGTGGGCGGGACGTGGGTGGGACATGGGCGTGGCATGGGTGGGACGTGGGCGGGACATGGGCGTGGCGTGGGCGGGACATGGGCGTGGCGGGGGCGGGACGTGGGCGTGGTGTGGGCGGGACGTGGGCGTGGCGGGGCGTGGCATGGGCGGGACATGGGCGTGGCGGGGGCGTGGCGGGGGCGTGGCATGGGCGGGACATGGGCGTGGCGAGGGCGTGGCATAGGCGGGACATGGGCGTGGCGTGGGCGGGACATGGGCGTGGTGGGGCGTGGCGGGGGCGGGACATGGGCGTGGTATGGGCGGGACATGGGCGTGACATGGGCGTGGCGGGGCGGGCACATGGGCGTGGCGGGGTGGGACATGGGCGTGGCGGGGGCGGGACCTGGGCGTGGCGTGGCGGGACATGGGCGTGGCGGGGCGTGGCATGGGCGGGACCCGGGTGTGTGTGTTTATACCTCCTTTACACGGTGTGAGTTTGTCACCTGCTGATCATTTCCACACGTGTGTGTATGTTTCATTTTATTACTTTATTCATCGTCTGACAATAAACTTGTTTTCCCATAATTGCAGACACTCGTGCACACGCGTTTTATTTCCTTAAGACGGCGCAGTGACTGGATCCTCTTACAACTACACACCTGACCCGCAAACGCCAGCTCAAGTACATGGTTCAGGATAACACGCAATAGCTGAGAGAGGACACACGTGCGCCTCGTGTGCCTCTAGCGAAGGGAAAGCGCATAAATGACTGAAAACGAAGGGTCCTGGCTACCCTCGTCTTCCTGCAGTGCTCTCGGTCCTGCCGTGCGTCTAGGAAGACAAGAGTCTGTGTCAGTCCCCGAGGCGCCTGCGACTGCGGACTCAGCCCATGTCAGGTCCACGGTGACGCGAGCCACTTACCCGGATCGGCTGCGGGGAAGCCTGGCCTCTCTCTGGCATCCAAGTGGCGATCCAGGGGTTGCTTTGCTCAGACGTGGTTTCCTGGGGGACGTGGACGATAGTCGCTGGAGTTCCCTGACGGCCCACCTGTCTGCACCCAGAGATGCCACCACGGACGAGGAGTCGGTTCCCTCTGGAGGAAAACACCCAGGTAAACAGAATGAAATTTACTTTACCCCTCCTTCCCCCAAATAACTCCCGTCGCATTCACCCGCCAACAGCACCGAGGGTGTCCCAGGCTCTGGGCGACACAGACCCAGGCTGGCGGTGCCGGGGACTCTCCTGCCTTCTGGATGGCGTGAGCCCGCGGTGAGGGTGGGAGCGGCCCTTGCCCCGGCCCCCACCACCCGAGGCTCGCTGGCCTCCCCGCTCCGGCTCCAAAGCGCAGGGCGTCAAAGCGCCCCGAGGTGGCCGCACGCGCCCCCGCCGCGCCTCTGCCACTCCCTACAGTTGCATGCACAGCCCGGGGCGGCCCAGCGGGGCGGGCCCGCGGGCCTGCGGACCAGAAGGGACGGACAGAACCCGGACCGCTCCCGCCCAGTCCGTGGACTACCCAGTCCGTGGATGCGGCTCGTGAGGCTTCTCCGTGAACCACGGCGGCAGCAGCAGCAGCAGGTGAGCCCGCTCTTCCCCTTTATCTCGACGCGCCCTGCACGTGCGGCTCCGTGGCCTCCGGGGCGCACGCACGAGCCCGGCCCGTGTCAGGACGGGCGGGCCCGAGCCTCGGGCGAGCTCCCCGGGGCGTGGGGTGCGGCCCCACGTGAGTCACGCGGGCGCAAAGACCGGCTCCTGCGCCTGCTCCGCTCGGCTCAGCACGAGTCCGTCCACGGGTCGTTCTGGACTCGGCCAGAGGACCCACAGGCGGTCAGCAGCCTGTGATGCTGAGGACGACGCGAGCGACGGCGAGACCCGCCGGGAGAGCCGCCAAGCGTGGACCGCGCCGAGAAAACGAGAGCGGCTCCCGGCTCCCGGCTCCCACGGGCCCTTCTCACGCAGAGAACCCACCGAGCTCTGTTCCGCAGTGAGTTGTGCTTCTCTTCCAACTGGAAGAGCCCGGGGACTCCGTCCTTGAGAACTCGCGCTCGGGGAAACGAGGCGCAGCCAGGTGACCTGCGTCAAATGCATTCAAGTTAAACAGTCCTCGGAGCGAAACACCAAAACAGCGTTGGGTGCTCCTTGCCCCCCGTTCTGCCGTCCAGGGTCTCGGTTACCCACAGTCGACGCAGTCCCAACATAGTGAGTGGAACATTCCAGAAATAAACGGTTCCTGAGTTGTTTCTCGATTTACAAATGGATGCAGGGTCACGTCGGCTTTGGCTGTGCCACGGCACACGGTGGTTCGGCGTCTACGCCCCGTAAGAAACGGCCACGCGCCGAGTCCCCTGTCGCCGCGCGCTCACGTTCCCGATGCCGCGCGTCGCACCCCCAGGGCTCATGTTTCCCGTCACGGGGAGTCTGCACCTCTTAACCCCCTCGGCCTTTCATCCCCGAATTTTAACCTGCCCCCTGCTCTGAGCAGCGCGACCCTCGTGCCGGCTGGTACTGCCGGGCCTGGGATGAGGATCATCCCCGTGATCAGTATCTCCACGCTGCATGCACGACCCGTCCCCCCGTCACTCAGTCGCCGTCTCGATGCCCCGCTCGACTGTGCTGTCACTGAGGGTCTCGGGTCGTTCCCCCGCAGACAGGGGCCGACCACTGTGCGACAGAACCTGTGGGGGGCAGCTAAGCTGACTCTTAGAAAGTTATCTGTGACCTTAAAAACATCCTTCCTAGCAAAGGAGGACAGAAAACGAATGAGATGGGCCAGGCTGTGAAATGGGACTGCGTGGACGCCAGGACGGGAGCAGGGTGGGAAGTCGCACGTGGAAATCTGGAAGAACCTGGCTTTCACCTTCTCAGGATAGAAGGAGACGGTGTAGGTGTGTGTCGTGGTGACAGCCGTTTTCCCATGTGAATAATAAAACCAGTTGTGGTGGGACTTACGGTTGGCGGTGTCCTCTGGTTTGGTGGCGTCGTGAGGAGTCTGACAGGCCCTGTGGGGTGAGGACGAGGCTCCGAGCCAGCAGTGCTGGGGCCGGCCCCTGGGGAGCTGGCCTGGCCCACGGCCCGCCTCCTCCGGCCAGCACCGGGCAGGGCCTCGCGGAAACCCCAATCCCGGACTTTCAGACCTGGTCCCCAGCCCGAGTGCTGCTGTGCAGACAGGGGTGTTGCAGCCCTGCTGCTTCTGGTCCCCCATCTCTGTGAGGGCTGCGGTGACCGCAAAGGACAGAATGAAAGGAAAGCCCTTGGAGAATGCATCAAGGGAGACGCGAGCACAAGCGCAGACTGGCCTAAGGTCACCACGACTGACCCCTCACTGCTTCCTACCCTCCCCACCCGTGTGCCACACGCAACCTGCACGGAACCGTTTCACAGACCAGGGATCGTGGCCACTGTCCTCATGGGGCTCCCCACGAAGCTCTTTCTCTGACACGACTGTGGCCACGCGGCCCCCTTAACAGGCGAGCCACCGTCAGCTCAGCGACAAGTGCCCAAGTCTGCCTGCTGTCTTCAGAGCGTGCCCTGCGTCTCCTGGCCTCTTAGGTCCACACGGACGCAGATGCAGACAAAACCCCTCGTGACACGGCGGGGACTGCGCCCAGCCCCGATTCGCAGGGAGCAGACCGGCCCGCACGTCAAGGGCGGGCCCCATCTCCGCGGCCCCCTCCGCCGTCCTGCACACCCGCAGGCTGGTCCTCTAGCCCAGGTCCCAGGCCTTCCTCACGAAAGGCCAACGGCCCCCAGGCCCTTCCCTGTGCCCCTCCTGCCGCACGGAAAGGGGGAAAGGCCAGTGACGAGCAGCCTCTAAAGGTGTTTCACGGCAGGGGACTATGACACAAATCAGCAAGGGGTCAGCTAGTCGGCCCCGGGCTAGCCCCACGGAGGGGACTGGCTGACCCTCTGCCCTCCCTCGGGTACCACCGGTCACCTCCCATCCCCCTTCCCTGTTTTCCTCATCCTGTCAATGCCCATAACTCCTGAAGCAGATCTGCTTCGGGTGGCAGCCCTTGTCATTCAGGTCCCGGCCACCCCAGGCCTCCTGTGGCCCCAGGTGTCCATCCAGGTCTCGCCAGCCTCTGCCCCTCGCTTGTACTTACACCCACTCACCTCAGCCATACCCCAGGACAGCAGCGTGACGGGCCCAGAGCCAAGAGCACGCAGCCGAGCCACACGCCGGACCGCTTCCTGCCAGCCCAGGAAGCCATCGAGAGCACAAGGAAAAGGCAGGGCGTCCTCTGCAAGGGACTGAACCCTGCCTGGAACCGTCTAGAGGGAGCCCCTTCCCCCCACTCCCTCTCCTCCGGGCGCAAAGCCCCGGATCGACACGAACGGGAAAGTGACGCCGACTGCACACGCTCACGGGGGCAGGCCCGAGTCAGCAGTGCCTTTGCCATGCCCCACAGCTGTCCCCACAGCTTTCCGAAGACGGGCCTATGTTTAGGTCCCCATTCGTGTCACTTGTCCCTGCTTTTTTAACTCCAAATTTGCCAATCTAGTCCGCTTCTCTCAACAACCCGGTTGGGTGGCTTAAGGTGGTGGCAACACTCACGTTCGCCATCTTCCTCGGACACAGAGCCCTCCGCGAGCAGGACGGGCAGAGAGAAATAAGAGATGACTGTCCACCACCTCTCTTCAATTCTCCCTCCTTACGAAGCCAGGCGTGTTTCTGGCAGGTGTAAAGCTGTGGAAAGACTTTATTATGCATTTTATCGCAGAATTAGAAAATTTCAAAGAACCATTGTTTAGAACCACGAATAATTCAAAAGAAACATAACAACAACAGCCCCGTAAGAAAGCATTCCGAATTCTGAAAGGCAGCTCTGCAAGTTTCCAGAAAGGCCGTGGCGCTCTATGACCTCAGCCGAATACTCGGACAATTTTCCTTACGACGCGGCCACGACTCATTTTTTCTTCAGTAGCTCGGTCATTTCAGGGACTACCTGCAAGTTAAGAACGACGAATTTTAACCCCTTGAGCCCTCACTGCAATACGGCCACCGCTCCTTAAGTCCCCAGAGGCCAAAAGACAGACATAAATCCCTCCGAGGCACACGTGACCCTCTGCCACTGAGGAACTGCCTGTCCCCCTGGAGCCTCGCCTCCCACGGTGGGCAGACCACCCCGGACACCCGGCAACACCACTACATCTCACAGACTGAATGCTTGGTCAGGGTCAGCAGTGTGGGAGACAGAAGTCCAGGCCTGACTCCCCTCACTAGGAGTCGGCCCCCTCTCTGGGGAGAGGAAAGGGTCTGGCAAACCCCTCGTCCGAAATGGACTCGCCTTACACTGTAACGTAAGAGCATGAGAAGAATAGCATGAAGCGCTCCGATTCAGGAGTCCTGAGGAAGGAGAAATTAGTGTGGACTGGGAAAAATCAGAACATGGCCAGGAAGAAGAAAAGGCCTGTGGGCAAAAGAAGAAGAAAGGAGGAAGGAGGAAAGAGGAAGGAGGAGGATGAGGAGAAGGAAGGGAGGAAGAAAGGGAAAAGAAAAGAAAAAGAAGGATGGAAGGAAGGAAGGGAGGGAGGGAGGGAGGGAGGGAGGAAGGGAGGAAGGAAGGAAGGAAGGGTAAGCAGAGATAAACACACAGGTTCCAGACAGTACATGGACTAGAATGACTCTAGGGAACAGCTATGCCGGGGAGAGGTGAGAAGGGTTTAAAAAGACAGGGACATGCCACGTCCAATCAGTGGGAACCGAAGTAAGTCTCTCCAACAGAGATGGTGCTGGGACATCCACATGCGAAAGGATGAAGCTGGACCCTAACCTCAAACCACACACAAAAATTACTTCAAAATACACCAAAGACCTACATGGAAGAGCTAAAACCCTACGCTGCGACTCTTAGAAAAAACCACAGGGGTAGATCTGGAAGCCCTTGGGTTTGGCGATGGATTCTTGGCCTGTGACACCCACCAAACACCAAACACATTAACAAAAGAAAAATGTGGAAACCGCACGTCAACAAAATTAAACATTTTTGCATTAGAGGACATTAACAACAAGAGGCAGCCTCCAAAACGGGAGAAAACCCCTGAAAGTCATCTGACAACGCTTTAACATCCAGAACATGGGAACTCCTACCCTTCGACAACAAAGATGATTCCACGAAAACGACAGGCAGGAGAGGCAGACGAACAGGTCCCCACAATGACGGCCATGTTGCAACACACAGCACAGAAGCAGACAGGGAAAATACCGTAAGAGAAACAAAATCGCTCATCAAATGATCAGAATGTTCTCTTGAGGAGAAGCAAAGGGCATCTACAGTAGATGCCTTCCTGCAAACGTGTCAACGTGACACATGGTTAGGGTGTGGGAAGAGTTGCGTTTCATTTTTAGATGACAAGGCCTGAGCTCTCCATCGTATCTCACCGGAGCTGAACACTGGCTGCTTGTCAAGCCGTCCTGAACAGAAATGTGGAGAGTTTCTCTTTTCCACAGTAACTCTTCCTCCTCTGGGAAACCTCCGCGGTCAAATAACTGCTGCTGCTGTTCGTTCTCACACAGCCGGGCCGCCACGTGACAAGGCCCCGGGGTCACCGAACCCCTTCCCCGCATCCGTCCCCACGCACGACGCAGGCTCAGGGGAAGGGGGCTCCTCCAGGGCGGGACGGCCCCGCTTCGGGCTGGCAGCGGCAGGGTGCACCCCCACGCAGCACGGGCCTCTCGGGGCCAGCGGTGCTCTCGAGTGCACGCACGGGCCCGGGGGCTCGCACGCGGGGCTGGGGGGGGCACGGCCGAGCCAGGCCTCCTGCAGGCGCCCCCCGTCCCCGCTCGGCCCTCAGGCTGCTCCGGCAAACCCGCCCCCGTCCCCTGTGCACTAACTGCGGCGCATCAGACACCGAGGGCCGCGTGGCCGTGAGAGACGGCGGGGAGCCCCCCGAAGAGAAGGCGCAGAGCTCCAGGCCGCGACCCGCGGCGGTGGGGACTCCGCCCTCCGACACACACGCGCGCCGTCTCCTGTGCCACGTCCTGCCCGACCAGCTCCAAGGGCGTCGGGGACGACAGTCTGGGGCCAGCCTGACAACCGCGGCCGCTTACCTTGAATAAGTCTGCCACTATCCCGTAGTCTGCCACTTGAAAAATTGGGGCTTCTGGGTCTTTGTTAATGGCCACGATCGTCTGTAAAACAGGAACACGGGGTCTGGCCTATGTCCGAAAACATCCCACATCAACTGACTGCTCCACCTTAACTTTCCTGCGACACACTCGCAGTCTTCAAAACGGCCACCGGGTCAGGTGACCGCGGCCCGTCTGTGCCAACACTGAGAATGCAGAAGCCGCTGCGGGAGAACAGTCGCCGCCCCGCCCCGCCAGGAGCCCGTGGCAGTGTGGCAGTGGCTTTTAACTCACTGCTTCCCCAGGGGACGTCTGACTGACAAACCAGCAATTCATTTCTGGTGTGACAAGTCAGAGGAGGGGACTGCGGGCGGGACCCGCGGCTGTGACTGTTTGGGGACCCGAGGCTACTGAGAGCTTGCGACTGCCAGGGAGGCCGCGGCTCCTGGCACAGGGCAGCTGCCCTCCCGGCAACGGCGCATCTGCTCCCGAGGCGGCGGGCACACGACCCGCAGCAGCCAGAGCAGCGGGAAAGGACCCCGGCCTCCAACCCTGGGACCTGCGCTTCCATCAGTGACTGCGGCTTCTGACCACACAGGTGTGCACAGAGGGGGGCTCCCACTGCTGCTGCACCGCCCTCCTCCCCTCCGACTACAGTTGCTTGCAAGGGACTTAAAGGGCTCCCTTCACTTGCTTCTTTTTCCCCTTGGGGAGCCAGACACTAGGACATTCGAAAGCGACGGCACGTAAGGGGAAATTACCGTGACCACCTGTGCCCAGGGAAAGGCGCAGGCTCAGGAAAGCCCAGAGCAGAAGCCCTTACACACGCACCTCAGGTTACTCCTTGGCACAGAGACAGTCTCCGGCCATCAAACAAATAAGAATAAACAAAAACATAACCAAAAACCCCTGGAGGAGGAGGAGAATTTGATTTCCAGTGATACGTTCCTAGACTCAAATGCCCAGTTTTCGAAAACAAAAAACCACGAAGCATACAAAGAAACAGAAAAAAAATACAGCCCATTCAGAAAACAAAACAAAAGCAACAAAAACTGTCCCTAAAAAAAGACCTGATGGCAGATCCAATTAGTCAAAGACTTTAAAACAACCATCTCAAAGAACTGAAGGAAGATGTGGAGAAAGTAAAAAAAAATGACGTATGAACAGAACGGAAATATCAAGAAAGAGAAAGAAAACCGAAAAGAAACCATAAATTAATTCTGGAGCTGAAAAGTGTAATAACTGAAATGAAAAGCTCACTAGAGGGACTCAAAGGCAGATTTGAGCAGGTAGAAGATGAACCAGCAACCTTAAGACAGCAAAGTTGAAATGATCAACTCTGAAGCGCAGAAACAAAACATTAAAGAAAAGTGAACACACATTAAGAGGCCTGCGGGCAACCATCAAACGGACTCAATACATATTTGGGCGTCCAAGGGGGGAAAAGGGAGAGAGGGCCAGAGAGACTATCTGAAGAAATAATGGCTAAAAACGTCACAAATTTAATGAAAGACACGAAGATGAGCACCCAACAAGCTCAACACATGCTCAAAAAGATGGACTCAGAGACTCACAGTGAGACGCATTAAATTGAACTTTTGAAAGCCAGAGAATCTTGAAAAATAGAAGAGACTCATCCTGTACGAGGAATCCTCCTTAAGATCACCAGCAGCTTCTCCTCAGAAAGTGGGGCGAGAAGGCAGCGAGCGCATATGTTCAAAGTGCTAAAAGGAAAAAACCGTGACCAAGAATCCTGTAACTGTCACAACTGTCCTTCCGAGGAGTTTGCAGAAACGTGAAAACCCATCATCCATCCTCAAAGTCATATGAAATCTCCAGAAACCCAGAACGGCTAACACAACCTAGATGTCATCACCACCCAAAGCAACCTGCAGATTCGCTGCCACCCAGTTAGAACCCCAGGGGCCCCAAACAGTTACGACGACCTTTAAAAAGAGCGAAGCCAGAGGACACGCACGTCCTGCTTTTGACACTTACTCTGGAGCGCGTCAAACCGTGTGGTGCCGGCACGAGGGCAGACACACACGCACAGGAGTGACTGAGGCCATCCGATCTCGGAGGCTAAGCAGGGTCGGGCCTGGTTAGAGCTCGGATGGGAGACCGCCTGGGAAGACCAGGGGCTGCAGGCGTCTAAAAATAGGTAGGTGGGAAGAAAAGACAGACCGACGGACAAGCAGAAGGGTGAGGCCGGACAGTTACGCAGCTCAAAGTGGATCGCAGACCTAAATGTTACGCCTCAAAACTATCAAACGCTTAGAAGACAACAGGGCGAATCCTCACGACATTGGATTCGGCAGTGACTTCTTAGATAATGACACCAGAGGCACAGGCCGTAACAGAAAAAGACAAATTGGACCCCATGAAAAAATGCTTAATTTGTGTACCAGAAGACACTATCGACAGAGTGCAGCAGCAATCCAGGTAATGGGAGACCTAATTGCAAATCACGTATCCGATAAGGGATGATGACACCCAGAAACTCCTGAAGCTCAACGACAACAAAGAAAGCAACCTGTTTAGAAGAATGCCGACATACCTGAATACACGTTTCTCCAATAAGCCAATAAGCACAGGAAGAGATGCTCGGCGTCACGAGGGTTAGGGAAATTCAAGTCAAGACTACAACGGGATAACACCTCACACCCATTAGGAGGGTTGCTATCGAAAAGACAAACCAACAACACCAGAAAACGAGTGCTGGTGGGGATGTGGGGAAATCGGAACCCTGTGCACTGCTGCTGAGGAGATCCAATGGTACAGCTGCCGGGGAAACCGTGGCAGGTCCTAAAACAAGTTAAAAATAGAAGGACCACACGGCCCAACAAGTCCGCTTCTGGGTATCCAGCACGAAGAACCGAGAGCTGGGTCTTGAAGAGACGCTGGTACGCCCGTGTTCCTGGCAGTGTCAGTCACAGTAGCCGAAAGGGGAAGCAACTCAAGAGGCCATCGGCGGATGAGCGGATAAACGAAATGTGGTCCACACATACGATGGGATGGAACGTTCCTCGGCCTCGAAAAGGAAGGCGGTTCTGACACGCGCTAAGACGTGGATGGGCCCTGAGGACGTTACGCCACGTGAAATGAGGCAGCCTCCAAAAGACGAAAACTTACTCGGGGTCCCTAGAGGAGTCAAACCACAGAGACAAGGTAGAACGGTGGCTGCCGGGGAGGGGGACCGGAGCTGGTGTTTTAGGGGTACGGACTCACAGTTTCAGAGGGGGGATTCTGGAGGTAAATGGTGGTGATGGTTGTAAAACACCACGAATGTACTTAATACCACCGCGTGTGGCATACAATGTGTATACCATTTTTAACTACACGGCTAAAAATGGTGAAGATGGTAAATCCTGGGTGCACTTTACTAGAAAAAACTTTAAGTGGGATATATTAAAAAGCTGACTATCACTGTACACAAATTATACCTCAGTAATCTCACTTAAAACAAGCAAGATGTAACTGGCAAGTTTTGCAGGTGACTGAAAAATTTTACCTCTGCTGAATAAAACCCGTGGGTGAAAAATTGAGTAATTTATTTTATATTTGGTGTCCGTTGTTCAATGAGATAGTTAGATGTCTACTTTATCGATCACGAGATATTTTTACAGTCACTCCTCAGCTCATTTCACTTATAAAATGATTAACGTTTTCTATTTTCTATTAACAATACATAAATTTAAACTTGTGATTATAAATGTTAAATTTCAATTTAAAAAAAGATGTATCAAATCCATACCCTAATTCACATGCTTTGTAGCTCAAGCAATGTATCCTCCATATATTGCATTCCATTTAGTATTTTAAAATTATTATCTTGGGTCTGTTGTGACAATGTAAAAGTTAACTATCAAATCAGCTTGTTTGTAAAGGAGATGATCTATAAGAAAAAAAGTTAAAGTCCTACGTATGCAGCAAATACACGTCATAAAACAAATTCAAGGCCACATCTGCTACAAAACGTACCAAAAGCTCCTCTATGCCCTATCAACTTTTTACGTGTGAGAGGTTAGAATGACAGACCAGCGACAGACGAAGGAGGAATGTCCACTGGAAAAGGTGCTGTGTTCACCACTTGTACGTTTTTTAACAGCAGTTGGTCTGTTGCAAATAACTTGGTGTTTCCCACAGACGGGTTCTAGCACCGCCGCAGTTAGAGCGCCCTTAGAGTCCTGACTCTCGTGTAGCGTGATTCCATAGACAGGTTACAAGAACGCGAGTCTCGAAAAGCAGAGCTAAGCTGCCTCCTACTCACTCGCTCTGTGGACGCGGCTGGAGCGCGCTTTGTAAGTATTTTGACAGAGTCCGATACGTTCTGACACAGGCCCCGTGACGTGCGCGTCTGCCCTTCCACCAGAGGGCGCCCAGGAGGCCCCTGGACGACGGGCACAACCTCCTGGAGCAACTGCCTGGAGCAACTGCCGGGGTGGCGGACGAGGGACTGAGGGGCGAAGTGGGCAGGCCCTGCGGCAGGTGGCGGGGGCTCAGGCGGGCCCTCCCCTCGGCACGGGCAGGGCAGCGCGCGCGACGGCTTTTGGTTCCCACGCCTGCGTGGACGAGCACGGCGCGACTCCACCAGCACTTCCGTGGAGACACACGCGGAGGCCCCAGATTTATACACGACGACGGTTTCTCCTCTCCGCGCCGCTCTCGTCGCCTCCTTACCTTGCTGTCTTTCATCCCGGCTAAGTGCTGGATGGCTCCAGAAATCCCGACCGCAATGTAAAGTTCCTGAAAGTGAGAGAGACAGCGCATTAGTGTGCCTGTGTGTCACGTGACATCGTCAATGCTGGGCAGAGCATCTGCTGTTAGCGGTTCGTGTCTCAGACAAAAACACGTTCAATAAAAGCGATGTAAGAAGTGTCAGCTCAGCCGTGCCCTCCCCCTGCCCCGACCCCTCAGCCGTGGCCATCTTCCTTTCCAAACGCCCACAGCTGGCCCAGCGGTGACACGTCAGAGCAGATGGCGATTCATGCACCACCAGCAGACGCTTCATTACGTACTTAACTATTTTTGTTCTGAATATGAATTCAATGACCCCACAAGGACAGTGACTGTACTGTGACTTGCAATTCAAAAGTTTAAATGTAAATCAGAAAAAGTAAAATTTTAGCTCTTGACCTTTTACTGTTTTTTAATTGTAGGTTTTGAGGACATAAGATGCACAGGACTAAAATAAGGTTTTCTCAAGAGAACATCTTTACAATAAGTTAGAACTTTTAACATGTAACGATCTGCAGCCAAATGCTTAGCACGAACCTAACCGCCTTGTACACTACGGCACAGATTTCCCGCCGTGGAAAAGATTCGCGTGAACCTGGAACGACAGCATGCGATCACGTGCTCGGCTGACAGTGTCCAGACGATCACTTCCCGTTACAGCGTCGGGTACGGGAGAGCAAAGCCCTTCGGCACGGAACTAGCCTATCACAAAGCTCTGCCTCTCCGCGGCACAAAGGAAAAGTCTGACTCGCCGACGTTTCATCGGTGAGGTTCTCACCTGGCCCAGGCGGGTCAGAACATGCCGAGGCACGCGTTCCTGCCAAGAATTCTGGCACGGTAAGGCCTCTTTCAGGGCATCTACCCAGCGTCCCCAGCCTTTCTGGCACCAGGGACCGGGGCTCTGGAGAGACTCCAAGGCCTTCTGACCTGAGGCGCCGGCAGCGGCTGAGGACACAGAGGGGGCTTGGCCCGGGCACCCGGTTCCTGACGGACCCCGGGACTAGCACTGGTCGCGCGGCCCGGGGTTCAGGGACCCCTGCTCGGCACACTCTCTCTACCGATTACAACAATCAGGGCCTCGGAACAGCTGACGAGAGACCCCGACGTCCCAGGGCCGCCCTTCCACTCGCCGAGCCGCCTCCCGGCCCGATTCGCTGCTGCTCATGCGGCCCTTCCTGACGCTCAGTCTCCAATGACCGTGGCTCTCCTCTGCCAGGGAGCTCGCGACAGCTGCGAGGGAGCCGGAGGGTAGTGGCCACACGACCGACCGTGTGACGCCACCCCGAGGCGCAGACCCAGGAGAACCGGAGATGGGTCTCGGACGCTCACCGCGGCCAGAAGGCGGACGCGACACGACCAGAGTGTGTCTTCCCGCGCGTAGACGGACAGACGAAGTGTTCACGGACTGGCACCGGGACAAGCTCTTACGCGTGCTGCGACACGGATGAGATCCAGGAGCTGGCTACGTGAAGACAGTCACAAGAGGACAAATGTCCCCTGATTCCACTTCTGTGGAAAGCCCAGCACAGACCAAGTCACAGCTGCATGGAGCGGATGAGGGACGACGACCAGGGGCTGGGCGGGATGCATGAGGAACCCGTCCTGAATGGGTACGGAGCCTCGGTCTGGGGGGATGAAAACTGCGGATGTAGACCGTGACGGTCGCACGACACTGCGAACGCTGTGAATGCCACTGAACTGTACACTCAGAATGGCTAAAATGGCAAAGTTTGTCAGACTTTACCATAACGAAAAAAGTCATCAGAACATTATCACCCTCACAGAAACTCTCACACAACTCTCCCTCTTCAGAAAAACCTAATTGAGAATCTCGTGGTTTCAACAATGATCAAAAATAAACAGTTCACTCGTGAATTATACAAATGTCTGACCACTGTGCAGTACACTTGAGACTAGTGTAAATTTAAAGAAATAGTAGCTCATATAACGTTAAAAATATAACAACAATAGCAGGTTAAACCGGGTACAGGATCTATGGGAATTCTCTGTACTATCGTTGCGATTTTGCTGTAACTCTAAAACTGCTCTAAAAAATAGTTTATCAAAAAAAATAAAAGAGAATAAAAAGCCAACCGAAGTTGTGAGGTTCGGCTCAAGTTATAGAAAGACTCCTTGACGCATCTTCTAGAGTTAAAAGAATTTGAACTAAGTCATTAAAATGTCCTTTTCTACAACATGTTAGCACTCGTGTCCCAGGCCCTCAGGTGAACAAAGGGATGGAACTGCACGTGCCGAGCAACTGGCCGCCCACTGAGTAAACGTCTCCTGGTGCAGTGCCTCGTGTTCTCTGACCTTCTTGTGCGTGTTTATCACATCTGAAGCTGTTCCTGAGAAAGCAAATCAGCTTTTCTATGAAATAACCAAAAACAAGATTAGAGAAAGAATGAAAATTCAGAGCAGTTTTATTCCTTTCAAGTTACTACACCAGATCGCTACAACGAAGACTGGATGGACTCTAGATCTTCGTGCCAGCTGTCACATTACACTGTCTGCAAGACGGGTCGATGCTCCTTCTCAGTGGCATGCCCTTAAAGCTACCACACGTAAAAAAATCCAAGAGACTGTCCAGAAGTTCAACATTTTAACTCTACATACGACATGGTAACGTACCAAAAACTTCACAGAATTTCATCGAGTCCTCTGAAATCAATGCTTAATAAAACTTAGCTAAGAAAATGAATCCAAGATAAAATTATGTAACTTGAAGATACAATTAGAACGAATTTTTAGCAAAGAAGTTTTTACCTACTGCACACCCAACTTATGCATCCAAACCACAGCATATAAAGTCTACGACTTCTCCTTTGTCACTTCAAGCGCCCCTGTAAGAGCCCGGAGCACCCAGGCCACGTAATTGCCTCTGAGGAGCGTGCTCAGGGTGTTTCCTGGGCTGCAGGTCTGTACAGCATCTCTTTGTCCTCTTGGGAACAGGACGTCGACTGCTTTCAGCTAAATGCACTCACATATGAATATTTTAGTACAAGTTAATGCTTCCATGCCAGCCCCAAAGGAACGGAGCATCAATTTGTGAATGTGGTTCTCTGGGAGTTAAAAGCCTCGCTGGGTAATGCAGTACGAAAGGGGCTGTCAATCTGCAGCTCTTTAGCAAGTCAGAGAAGCAGTCCGTAAATTCGGTCCCCGCTGTGCACCAATAATTCTAAAAAGCCTGCTCCTACACAGACTTTCCAACATTAATGGGTTTTCGAAAGAGAGCCCCAGGAACACAATTTCTTGTCTTATCTTAAAGTCATCAACGGAGCTTCCGAAAGGCAATCCAGAAAAACATGTGAAATGGGGACTACTACTAATTAAATTCTAGAAGTAGCATAAATCTGACACTGTATCCAGTTCGACGAATATTAACGTGCTAATAAAATCCAACGAGACTATCAGACGTCAGTTGAAGAAATAAGAAGCCCAGTAAAACCTGTTCGTGATTTCAAAAGACAAGAGTCTCTCAGCAAACGGGGATTTGTGTTAGGAACGGTAAAAACATCTAGCTGCCATGATAGCACTTACGCTATACGCTGGCATGGTTATAAGTGTTTTTATATTATTAACTCGTTACATCTTTACCGTTACTAAACAGAGATTATCATTCTCACTGCTACACGGTTGAGAAAAATGTTATCTGGAAAAGTGATCTGTCCAAGGTCACACAGTAAACAAGTGACAACGCTAAGAGCTGAATTCCGGCAATCTGGCTAGAGAGCCTGAGCACTTAACCATCTTTAACCATCACACGCTGTCTACTGTAGGGGACTCCTTCCGTCTCTTAAAGGATACTTACCGAAACCAGACAGCAAACATCATACCTGGTGGCGACACACTGGAAGGATTTCCTTGAAAACAGGGATAAGGGTGTTTACCAACACCACTTCTCCTTAACAAGGGTGTCATTGGTCATTCCCTGTCATTCTGCTAATCGACTTCACAAGTGCTCCCTCCCTTTCGGCCAAAATAAATAAAAGTCCATGTTCCGCCTTGGCGCACGTCTCCGAATATCCTGTAGGAGAACTACTGATTAGGAAGGCTGTAAATTCAAGCCTGAAGTTTTCTACTCACGTAGACTCGGACGGACGAGATTCCCACAAAAACCACACGTGTGCCACCCCCACCAAATGCCAGGGGAGGCACAGGCTCATCTTCCCCGTAAATGCTCTTTCGCAGCCTAAGAACGTGGCATCCCAAGCACACAGGTCACGTGGTTTTGCAGCTTCGTTTTTAAGTAGTTTCAGTACCTATTTCAGATTCTGAGACCTTCTTATCTGACTTCAAATAAGCTGAACAACACAAAAAGTACTGACCACGAAAGACCGATACATTAAATGTGATAAAAATTAAACATTTCTGCTTGTCAAGGAAAATGAAAAGGGAAGCCCCAGCATGGGAAAAGAATAGTCATGGCACATGCGTCTGACCAAGAATTTGTACACGGGTTATACCCAGAACTTCTACAAAGAGACGAGAAAAAGATAAGAACCCGATTTAAAAATGGACAAGACTGAACAAACGTCAAAGACAAGACTGCGAACTCTGACTCTTTTGAAAGTCTGAATGGGCATCTGCTAGGACGGGGCGCCGTGACACCAGGCTTTTTGAAATGACTACGACCTAACACAGGTTTCTGTCCACTATCCCAAAGCAGAGCATTGCTGCGCCACTTTTCATAAGCCAAAAAGGCACACAACAAAAAGCGATGATCATTAATGCATAAGGAAAACTTTCTGAGAGTTCTCGGACCCCCAGAATGACGCACTAAATCACACCCAACACCATTCGAAGCCTAAAAGAGCACTAAGTGCTCAGGAGCTGCTGCCTCCGCACCTGCACAACACACACTGACTGTGATTTTCGCTTTTCATGTTCTTTCCTGTAAAGGAAAATCCTCAAAACGAGCACTAATGTAGGTCTTCCTAAAGCCAAGTGTCTTGACACAAACTTTTGAAAAGCGTGGGGTGCCTGGATCTTGTTTCAAAGCATGGAAAGAACTCACTTTCCTCTAAGCGACAGAGGTTTAAACTGGCTGAGGACCCCAATCACTGAAAACGTGGATCACCTAAGAAACGTGCACAATCGTTAGATACTGGTACCGATTCAAGTCTGAAACCAAAGCATTCCTTTCCTAAGGTTGAGACAGGTTTCACTGAAGAACTTTCTAGCGTCGCTTATCTCAATGGACAGAATTTTCTGAATTTCAAACTAGACAAAATACAGCAATAAAGCAGGTGTTCAGGAAGACGTAAGGCTACAACTGTCATTCGTACAGCTGGATTTTGAGATTCTGCGCTCGTGAACACAGACTGCTTGGCTGATCGCTTCGTAATACACAGGCATCAGGGTAAGCAAGTGTCACCGCGACCTCACAAAACCCACGTAACGATGAAACGGTGCCTGTACCGGTTTCGTCTTTGGTGTTATGTGAATTGGACCAGCGTCCCACTGCTTTACAACACCTGGAAAACAGTGCCGGCTTTAGGACGTGCTAAGCATTTTCCTGAGACTAGGAAATCGGCAGACCCTGTGGAATCAGTACGTTCACCGCGGTGATGGCTAAGGGCTCACGTACGCGGAGCAGGACGTAAATCAGCAGGAGAGTCTGACAAGACGTGCCCTTCTCATCCCCACCGAATTCTGAGCAGCACATTCTGTTGCGGTACTTACCGGGGCTACTATCTTTCCCGTCTGTCCGACTTGCATGTCATTGGGAACAAAGCCAGCATCAACGGCGGCGCGAGAAGCACCAACTAAGGGGAAAAAATGTCATTTATTTTAAGTCCGATGACTCAACTAGTTGGGACACTCGCTGGTAACTAAGAAAAGGGCACTGACGTAGTACAGCTAGAAATTTATCTTCTGAAGGCCTTACTTTATTAACCGCTAGGCCAATCCTCTTAATTTCTCAACGGTTTCTAGCTTCTGAGTCATTGTCGCCCTCTCCAATACTCCTCTCGTCTTAATCCTAAGAGATTCCAACACCCTGGCTTCTCCGTTCCTTGAACACCCTCTTCCAGTCTTCCTGTCCTTCATGTCACCTGAGCCACGCCATATCTGCGACCTCTCCATCACCCACCTCCCTCAACAATTTCCATCTCCAGCATTTCTCTGTGACTTCCCCTTACCAGACGACCCCTTTTAGCGCCCATCTCCGACAGCCTTCTGACCCCACCGGGGCCGACACCTCTGTTCACTGACCTCCACTTTCCTCCCAGTCCTGTCCCCTTAGCTAGCCTAATGCTGTGACCAGTGCCCTGACCACTCCTTTGCCGTGTGAAATCGTCACACGCAAATGGCCAAACCTCCTTCTCTGGTTAACCGAGGGAGCATCGCCTCACCTTCTCCGTGCTTGTTCTCCCGGAGTGAAGCACGACGGGCCCACACCCCAACCGCAGCCCGTTAACTGGGATCCACTTTGAATAAACGGGCCTCACTTCTCTCCCTTTCCTAACCTGTGACTTCCTATCTTTCCCTCTCTCTTCAAACTGCCGGCCCTCCCTAAAGTCCACACTTCGGCCGCTGACCTCGATCCCTATGTCGCTGAACAACGAGAACAATCAGAAGAGACCTTCCACGTGCTCCAGCTAACGCACACAACCTGTCCCCCGGTGCCGTGTCCGGACTCGCCCTCTCTTCTGCGTGGCCAGTCTTCCCTCTCCACTAGAGCGCTCCCATCGGCACACGAGCATGCTGTTATCTGCTCCATCTTTTAAAAGATCCCTTTCTGGGGCCACTCCCCGTGCAGCTACTGCTCTGCAATCCCTCTAGAGAGTTGTCTGTATACACCATCTCTAATTCCAGGCCTCTCCTTCTGTGTCTAAAACCTTTTTTATTAAAATATAATAAACACACAGAGGACCACACCAATCACAGATGTACTGCTCAGTGGCTTATCAAAAAGTAAATACGGCCACGTAACCACTACCTAGAACCAATTTTTTTAAACCCATTTTAATCAGGTTTTTGCTCTGCCCCCTCCACTAGAACTGTCGGAGGTCACCAATGACCTTGAAGTGGCTCAATCCATTAGCCACTTTTCAGATCTCACCTTCCTTGACCTCTCAGCAGCACTGGACATAGTGACCGTTCCCCTTCCCTTACTGAAACACTTCTCCTGGACTCAAAACACCAGACTCTGTCCTGGTCTTCCTGTCTCATCCTCCACTCCTTTGGTTTTTATTCTCCTCCACCTCTTAATCTGACAGAGTCTAGGGCTTAGTCCTGGAATCTTTTTTTTTTCACTGACACTCACGGCCCTTGGTGGTTTCATCCGATCTTGTGGCTTCTAACACCATCTAAATGTAACTGCTTTTGGAGCTCCAGCCCAGACTCCTTCACTGCACGCCACATCCCATTACCAACTGCTTAACTGGCATTTCCACTCGGATGTCTAGGACTGGACATTTCAACACTTAATATGCCCCAAACTGAACTCCTGATCTCTCCCTGGAAACAAAACACTTAGGTCTTCCCCATCTTTGCTAACGGCAACTCCGTCCTTCCTATTGCCAGATAAAAACTCTCTCGTAATCCATATGCAATCTGTCAGGAAACCCCAATTGTTCTACCTTCAAATATAGACCCCACAATGACCATTTCTCCCCACATCTACTGCTACTACCCTGGTTCAGATCATGAGCATCTCCCACCTGAATGGACGAAACAGCTAACTTATTATACTTTCCCCTCGACAATCTAGCCTCAGAACTGTAGCCAGAGTGACTGTTTTACTGTGTATCAGATCAGGTGACTCTTCTGCTCACTTAACTTACTGCCCTCAAGGTCTGTGCACATTGTTCATGACTGAGTAACTCATCAACGCACTTTTAATAAAGAGTTATCTTTCTCATAAATGGAAACTTTAAAATTCTGTGAAATGTTGATTTCTATTGGCACGAAAGTATTAGAACACCGATATAGAGAAAAAATAAATGCATTCCTGAATCCAGAGTAGGAACTGAAGTTTTTTAAAATGGAAAAAACTACTAAGATGTAGTAAATGTAAGAATGTAACATAAATAAAAAGAATGAGGACACTGAATGCTATACCATTCGTTTGGAGACTAAGGAAAACTGTTTCAGAGAGAAAACTTAAAAACCAGAGAAAGCAGAATAATTTGCACCCTTGAGTGACTTATACATAAAATAAAATAAAGAAGAAAAAATATTTCCAATGAAAAGGGAACATTCTTCTACTAAAGAAAACAACCTTACCTGCAGCATGCAATTGATCTGCCAAATCATATAACAACTTAAAGTTCTCTCCACTCTTCAAACCACGACCTCATTAAAAAAAAAAAAAAAAGAGGGGGAGAAAACAACAAATTAAGAAAATATAATCTCCATTCTAGAAAAATTTTGCAACTCTGTGTACCTGAGTGGTCGTTGTACTACACATCTGCCATATTAAACATGCCACCTCCTTTATACAGCCTCTCCTGCCTTCACAGTCCTGTATTTGTCCTATAAAGCATTCACCACTACTACAATAACTAGCCAGGTTAACTCATTATATAATCAGCGTTTAAAATCATTCTCCCCATGGGAATAACAACTCTTTCACTGGAGGATCCATGTGTATTTTGGCCACTGCTATATCCACAGTATTCTGCAAAACTTCACTGAGTGACTGAATGAAGTTATTTATTATTTGAATGAAGTCACTGCACTCGACTTCAAACTTCTTCACAGCAAGAACCCCTGCTTTTTCCTCTGCTTCTCCTGCACTTTGCAATGGGCCTGGCATGAAACAGACACCCAATAAACATTGCTTGAATAAATGAGTGAATAAATGAGTCAGAAATATGTTTTTGAAATATTACATTATTTCCTCTCAGTGGCCCTTGCAATACAGGGCTGTCTGGATGCTTATTTTACTCAATGTTTAGTTAGGAAAGATTTAAAAATCATAGCAGACTATAAAGTTGGTTTGTTTTTTTAAAGTAAGGAGCATGACATACAAAAAGAAGAAGGTCTTGCACAATATTAACAGCTTTGATACTCAATGTGAAGAAACTTTCAAAGAGTTATTCACAGGGACCGACCCAGAAAGCACTGGGAGTCTTTCAAAGTAGAGTGAAGGGTTAGGAAGCATATGACATGGCCCTGAGTCCAACCTCTTCTTTCTACGATTCAGAAGCGACCATACTCTTCAGAGTAACATGAAACCTGGTCAACTAAACAAGGATATCAAGTTGCAGTTATGGAAACAAGATCTGTAAAATGCTCCCCCCTGGAGCCAGGGACCCAGATTTGCAACAGAAAGCCCAAGCTGTGTATTAAGGTTATGATTTCACTTATTAATTGGTAAAATGGGAATCATGCTTGCAACTTACCTACTTTTTACCTTTGGGGAAAAAAATCTGTGCTCCTCTAAAATAAATATTAATAAAATCAAAGTGTCTTAAGTTTACATCACGTGTTAAAACCAGGACATCATACATCTCACTTACCACCAGACACTACCACCTTGGCACCAGTTAGCTCTGGCCGGTCACTTTTTGTTAATTTCTGGTCAAGCCATTCTGACAGCCCCACGGGAGAAGTACTTGATGCTACACACATAACGAAAAAATCACCATGAGTTGAAGTTCCAAAATAGCAAGAATTTTTAAGAGAAACACACAAAATATTAATTTCATAAAATTTAAGTTTGTTAGTTACTGTGAGTTTTTTCTGCTCCTTCCTTTCATCCTCTCTGATTCTTTGAGAGACTTAAAGGGACTAGATTCCAGCTGTCACCTCATTAGCTGGGTCTACCTGTAAAACTGGAATAGCGCTCTCTCTGAGGTTAAAATAAGATACTATGTATGTTAAAGTGTAACTCTCTGTACACTTCCTGAATCTCCCAGGTATCATGACAGGAAATGGTGAAAGGATGGCAAAAAATCTTAGCGTCGATGTAACAGATTTACCTTTTGGACCCTCTCTCCTACAACCCTATAATCTACCAAAGCAACTATCCTAGTACCAAAAATGATATGAAAAACAGCATGTCATAAATATTTCTTATTTTTGTATAAGATGCGGGATATCATTTAGCTTGAGCTATCAAGTACTCTGCATCGGAAATTTAACTAGAGATCTCCTCTGGCACTAATCTAAAACTCAAGAAACAAAATATAAACCCCAAATTCACACTCACCCTTTTCTGAACTGGCACTGCCTCCACTTGTTGCCGCAGCTTCGAAAGATGTTCCTCGGACAGAAAACACCTTCACTTTCTCATCACACTTTACTGTACATAAAGCATTTCCTGAAATTACACAATATATTAAAAAAAAAGAAAAGAAAGGCAATGAAAGTATTCCTTTGAGGTTCAGAATTTATTCCACAAAGACAAGGCAGAAATAACTGTAGGCCAGTTTTCTACCTTTACTAAGTATAGGAAAAAAAACCATAGCTCTGAAGAAACATCTCAGTAGTTATTTGTTTAACACTGAACATCTTTATAAACAGGCCAAGTGCTGACTTGCCTGGAAGCGAGTAGCAGGAACAGGCAGCCACGCTAATAAGGCACATGTAGAGAAAGAAAAGCTTCCCTCTCCAAAATACCACCATCAGTAACTCGACAGTATGGGCTGGAACAGCTCAGTAAGTAAGAGGGAAGCTACTTCACACATTGAGAAGAAAAAAATTAGTGAAAACACGTAGGGCATAAAGAACACGAAGTATAATGTGCCAAGATTTTAAAAGAATGTGAGACATTTGAGAGAGTATATTTCAAGCAAGAGTATGACTTTTTAAAAAATACAACCTTCAGGATTAATTTCTGCTTTTCTAATTTACAAAAACTTAACATGTTTATTAATTATTTTCTTTGTGCACTCACCGGCATAAACAGTTCTCACAAACGTGTCAGGTGACTTGATCGCAATGATGTCAGACACTGGGGCAACATCAAGTTTGGCCGCTATTCTGGGCAAAAGGTTCTAAAAGAAAAATAAGCAGTGAGTTACACACTTACCTGCTGGTGAATGGCTAACAACTACTGACAATAATTAAATAATTAAAATGTTTCCTATTTCACATACGTCTGTAGACATCCCATTTTTTGGCTAGCCTTTGCGATTAAGTGAGCATCTATCATTAACTTAAGAGTTTATGAGTTTTATATTAATAAACAACCTTAACTCAATATGCTGAATTATGAGATGATATTGCTTTAATGAATATTACTTATAAAGTGTGTGACATATTTGGATTACTGAATTTAGATAAGATAGAAAAATATTTAGAAGAGTATTAAAATTCTTGAATACTAAGAATATACTTGCATATATTGACCTGACATATATAAAAGAAATGATTTCAAAGCAGACATTTTCACCTTTTAAAAATTCGATACTGCAGGAAACAAATCAAAACTAACTCAAATGTCCATCAACAGGGGACAGGTTTATAAATCATCCATACAATGCAATCTTAGGCAACCACAAACATCAGAAAGCTGAAGCACAGCCCAGACAGCATGTATAAAAGGAGCAAGGCGAATTAACGCAAACATTTCTCCTGTATACACCAATCACGGCTCTGGGACAGAGACATGTGGTAACTGCCCTCGCCAGCAGGGATCACTGGGAAAGCCACAACATCCCCAGAGGTCAGCCACCTTCCCTGGTGTCAGAGGAAGAGGATCTCTATGCTTCCAGTCCAAAATTCTAAGAGAGTCGGTTAGTAGAGACTGACCGTCTGAACTTTCCACACTCAAAGATTCTCAGACGGTGACATCCTCTAATGCAATCTAATTCTGCCACACAAATAGGAAAGCTGAATGCCACGCTGCCCTCTACACAGCGCCCGCTAGCTCGCTAGCTCGCTCGCTCGCTCGCTTGGTGGCATCTCCTGAACACAACAGCACGGGAGACGCCCCTCTCGTGGGGACACTCGCTGCGACAGTGCTCAAGTCCCGCTGTCATAATTCTAACAGGAAAGATTTTCTAAGTTTTAGTCTGTTACCTACATCATATAGTAATCCTCTTTCAATCAAGGTAGAAGAGCTACTAAAAAGTACTTACAGTTTATAAAACCATAATTAGAAAACATTAAGATTTCTTAGAAAATAAAAGGTTTGAAATGATGAGATTTGGTAAAAGCATTTCTAAGAGAGAAGTTCAGAACTATACAGGCCTACTTCAAGAAACTAGAAAATTCTCAAATAAACAATCTAAGCTTACACCTCAAGGAACTAGAAAAACAAAGCCCAAAGTGAGCAGAAGAAAGTGTGTGTGTGCGGCGGGGAGATCAGAGAGAAATAAATGAAATAGAGACTAAAAAAGAATAGAAAAGATCAATGAAACCAAGAACTGGTTCTCTGAAAAGATAAAATTGACAAACGTTGAGCCAAACTCATGGAGACAAAGGGAGCCCAAATAAATCTAATCATAAATGAAAGAAGTGACAACTAACATCACAGAAATACAAGGAATCACAAAAGAATACTACAAATGATAATATGCAAACAGATTCAACAATCTAAAAGAAATGGATAAACATCTAGAAGCATGCAACCTTCTAAGGGGGAACCAGGAAAAAAAAAATCTAAACAGACTGATTACTAGCAGTGAAATTGAAGCAGTAATCAAAAAACTCCAAACAAATAAAAGCCCAGGACCACATGGCTTCACAAGCGAATTCTACCAAACATTTAAAGAAGAATCAATACCTGTTCTTCTTAAGCAATTAAAAAAAATAAAAGAAGAGTGAATGCTTCCAAACTCCTTCTACCGAGCCAGTATTTCTGATACCAAAAGAAGACAGACAGTACAAAAAAAAAAAAAAAAAAAAAATTTACAGGCCAATCTCCTTGATAAATACAAATGAAAAAAAATTCTCAAAATATCAGCACACCAGGTTCAGCAATACAGTAGAAGGATTATTTTTCAAGACCAAATGGAATTTATCCCAGGGATGCAAGGATGGTTCAGTATCCATAAACCTATCAACATAATACAATAACAAATTGGAGGATAAAAATCAAATGATCACCTCAACAGATGCAGAAATAACACTTGACAAAATCTAACATCCTTTATAAAAACTCTCAACAAAGTGGGCATGAAAGGAACATACCACGACATAATAAAGGTTATATGTGACAACCCCACAGCTAATATCACACTCAACGGTGAAAAGCTGAAGCTTTTCCTCTTAGATCAGGAACAAGAGAAGGATGTCCACTAAGGGGCCTAAAGAATGTACAGTTATTGACACCTGTAGCTGGGAAAGAGGGAAGAGGGAGTTGGGAATGAGAAAGGGGAACGCTGACACCTTTGCTCCGCATACTGCTGTACTGTATGCATCCCTTACAAAAAGAACTTGTTTATGTTCGTTAACTTATAAGCTTTAAAAGCAAAAATAAAAACTGTAGCTTATTAAGAGGGCATAAAAGAAAGCTAAGATAACACCCATGGCCTCAGAGACAAATTCTCTCTCTTGGGCTTTCCTTACCTTGCCCTGTCATTTAAAAACAAAACAAAACTTCATACAGAGGCCACTCACTACCCATCTGATAGCATATTCTTTTTTCAGACATATCACAATGCACATCATCGGATCACAATTTTCTTTACCTTAAGGACATCTTCAACTACCACACAGCCCTTCCCAAAGAGATCATCTCTTAAGATACGTGACTAATACAAATGACATCCACAGACACACAGACGTAGTTCATGTTTTTAAAGAAAAGTAACTTTTTTTAAGCTGTCCAAATAGAGTTTTCTCCATGACAAAGTCTGAAACTCCAGAAGTGGCATGCTAGTAATTATTAAATTAGGACAAAACCTTAAAAAAAACAGAGTTGTCTCTATGACAAAATCTGAAAACCTGGAGATCGTGCTTTAAAGAAATCATAACAAAATCTTGAAAGAATAAATCTTAGCAAAACTACCACTCATTCAGAAAGCCAGGACCGGCTATCTAAACAAAGTCTGCTGTAGAGTTTGTCACAAAGACACAATGACATCGGAGCCACATTCTCTGGCTTCTCACCTTTCCGAAGGCAGATGCTCCTGCACAGATGTGTGTGTAATTGAACTGCTTCTGAGTTGCCAGAACCAATGGTGTCAGTTCCTCTGAGAATCAAACACATCTGATAAATACATTTCAGAATATTTTTATATTAATATAGTCAAGAATGATTCAGACATCACATTTTTCCCACTGGGAAACCTCACCTGGAAGGAGGCCCTTGTATGCATCATGCTGAGCCACCAGAACCTTTGAAACGCCTGCTACTTTGCAGAGATCTTGTGCCACCTATGAATAAAAGAGTTTTTAATTATCCATCCAACAGAAAGATGCAAACAGAGCCACCGGCACGAATATCAACAGAGCATAGAGCCTTAATGGGCAACTGTAAAAACTGATCTATCAGATAAAAGGTTTCCTGCTCTGAGGTCCATGCCCCCAGCGACACCCTTGACCACTCCTGTGTGGTGTGAGAGGGAAGTGGTGGCTCAAGCTGCACGAGCTTAAGCGCAGCACGACTTCGGCCGCACGGCCGCCCAGTGCGCAGACCCCGCAGAGCACACTGTGGCTCCTGCCAGCTGTCGTCATCCTACTCCGGCGAGGGCAAGGAGGAAGAGCTGCTTTTTGTACCAGCTGCGGTTTGGAAAGCACAGAAATAACCTTCTCGGGAGTTCTCACACAAATTAAAAAGCAACACCCACAATACTTGGTCCAGATTCACCACTTTCAAGAATTAAAAGCAATTAGCAAGTATATTCATCAATACAAAAAAGGAATTGGCTATTAACCTCTAAGGGGACTCAAATAATATCATTCTACTTGGTACCTGATGGCACATGATGGTGCCAGTGGAACTAAATCAAGTATTCTACCTCATTTCAAGAGACAAAACGCTTAGTGAGCAAACTTAGTTCTTTTTTCACACGTAGTAATGGTTGTGACACCGGCCATTTAATGAGGATTAGAGCCCAGTTTGGGTTACAGTCCCTGCCATAATTCTCTGTTGCCATCTTTCCCTGTCTCTCGATGGAGATTATATTTGCTATGATTGACCTTACAAATTTCTCACCTTGTCACATTTGGTTCCAGCTATTAAGCAGGACACTTCACCTCCAAGACGTCTGGCTGCAGTGATGGTATTTAATGTAATGGGTGCTAGGGTATCATTTCCATGCTCAGCTATTACCAGGGTACTCTGAAATCGCAGCCATGAGGCCTAAAAAGAGGGAAAAAATGGAAAAGAATGTTGTCATACAAACAGTTTTTACTGCTAAGCATAGGTGCTTTAAAGAAAACTATACACAGAACTCGGTTCTATAAAGGGAATTGCGAAATACTCAACAGCGAAACTGGGTTTTTGTGTCTATCACTCTATTACTAATATTCATGCCAGACGAGAACCGAAAATGCAAATTATCCAACTATTAGAAAATTTTCAAAAACAATTTTCCCGCTAATCTGTGTTCAATAAAAAGCTACAATATATGTGAGTTCAAAATCCTTAAACCGAACACGTCGACATCAAACTGGGAATCGAGCCACTACCAACCGCACACACTTGCAGCGACGCTGCCGAAGAGCACAGGATGCCCAGAGTAATGGGTCTGGAGTCACTGCTCGAGCTGATTCCTGCCACTTCGGGCAAAACGCACGCTGAAATGCCAAAACGACTGATCACGTAAATCTGTCCAAGCCACCACACGCCACACAGCAGTTTCGCTGGGGTTTCCACTGTTCAAACCAAACGTGCTTCCCAAACAAATCGGAAGCTCGTAGACGGCACCTCAGAACCAGCCGGTACCTACCCAGATCCCCTGGAGGCCATCAAGGGAACACCAGCAGATGACGGTCATCTAGAATGACTTCAAACACCAAGAACACGAAGATGACCAAGAACAGCCCCTGTACTCAAAACCGTCAGGGGAAATGAGCCTTGCTCGCACACGATTACAAGACAGAACAGTTTTCCAACTAACAAAGAGGCGCAAATGTTGGCGGCTACAGATCACGAGATAACGAGACCGGAGAAAGGGGGGAAGTGAATTCAGGAGTTCCTGCCGTGTGGAGAGGTGAGGAAGGGCACGGCAGGATGAGGAAAGAAGCCACTTTTGGAACCATCCTTGGGGGAGTGCCAAGGAGCAATGAGAAGAGGCGGCCGTGGTGATCGAAGGGCACGGCTGTGCGGCTTCAGTCGGCAACCATCTTCAGCTGTGGAGCTGGATGAAGAAGGGCGACACGAAACTGAAGGGAAGGGACGGCACAGGACAACGATACTGGTTAACAGTCTTACTCGGAAAGGTTTTTCATTAACTGTCTTGTAACCATCCACTGCTACTTTAACGCCCTGCACCTTCCTGTGAGTGCGCCAGTTTAACCAGCCTCTGCAGTCCTGGAGTTGTCAATAACCTGGCATTATCAACAAAGCGAAGAGCACCCGCATAGCTAAATCTCTGCGCTCGTCCTCCCCAGAAGAGTTCCCCTCAGTCGAGAAAGACCCATCTGATTGGAAGCTGGCCAGATGCTACTCTAGCTGCTCTCTGCTTCCACAGAAGACTAAGCCAGCTTCTGTCCAACCTTTAACAACATAGGGACCCCTTCTCCAGTAATTTTCTCTCTACTACTTCCACCCAACCTTCTCCTAGGCCCTCTAATCACCTCCCCGGCCCCATCCCTGGGGACCACAATCCTAGACCTGGGGGCCAGACACAGCAGGGGGCAGAAGCGCTTGCAGAGCCACACCAACCTGAGGGTGGAAAGAGGAAGAGGAGCACATGACAGGATGTGCCGGAGGAAGGAATTATTGCACTGGGTATCGGTGAATGCCACCTCTTGTCCTTTTCCTCCCTTTTTTTATTTATTCAAAGGGACCAAGGATGGGAAGAAATTGAGACTTTTGTTGTTGCCAAATCAAGTACCTGCTTGTATAACTTTGTTCTTTTCTACAATAAAAATGTGCCTACTCGTGGGAGGTGGTTAAGGTCAGAAGTCTTGATGCACATCTAAAGGTTCTCAGGACAAATTCATAGAAGTGACAAGTCAAGAGGTAGGCATGCTTTTGATGCTTTTAATATTGACACAAACTGTTCTCCAGAAAAGCGGTAGCAAATCACAAGGATTCATGATTCCTGGGATGGGTTTAAAGATCTTCGAAGACAAATACCATGTCTATTCAAGTTTGTGTCCCCAGAGTTTAATATAATGTTTTATTCCAATAAATATCTATAGAATTATGCGGTGCTTCTCTTTTTTAATCAGATGAACAGACTATCTTGTAACGAAATTTCTAATTAGGACCCCATGGCATAACTTATGATTTAAATCACACTTTGCAAGAATTGCCAGTAACAAACTATTTATTACCAAAATATATCAGACACCAAATTTTTGATAATGTTTCACACATCATTTACCTGAAAAATTATGACATTTCCAGCAACATTTGGAGAATAAATCCAGAATCTGGTGGCAGAAGGCCTACATTTGCTGTAAATTATGGTTCTATCAACAGATAAATTAGGTGGTTCTCCTAAGGAATCATCACGCTTTTAAAAACATGCCAGGGGACACTGTATTAAGTGTGTGTGTGTGTGTGTGTGTGTGTGTGTGTGTATAAAATCTTATTTAAAACTCATAAAAACTCTATGATGTAGGTACTATTATACTCTAACTTTACAGATGAGGAAATTGGAGCTACATAGCTAGGAAGCAGAGCCAGGTTAAAATAAAAGTCCAGGCCACTGGACTTCAGAATTCGAGCTTTTAATTACCACAGATATCAAAGCAGCATCATTTTTATCTGTTTCATATATGGGTCATTCCTGTAAGACACCACTTAGTAAATATTTTCCTGCCTCCCCCCCACCTCCGCAAAAAATAGCACTGGTTAATGTGGTCTCTTCTCAGCAATGTCTACAACCTCTCCACCCTTTCAGAGCCAAACTCGAAAATAATGTCGATATGCTCCTACTCTACCACCTCACCTCATCTCCCTCTTCTGTACTCACAGTAAACTGACTTTCACTTCCACCACAACAGTGAATCCACCCTCCTCAAGGTCACCAACAACCTTGTTACAGCTAAGTCCAATGAACACATTTTGGTCCTCCTCTTATTCAACCTTGACAGTTTCTGACACTGCTTGAGCTTTTCAGTCTTTTAGATGTAACCAAGATTTACTGCTCAGGAGTTCCTGCTGGGGCTTCAACTGTATGTGTATGTAGTAAACTACACCACAGGTGTGGGAAGAAAAAAAAAAGTTGGACTCTAATCCCCTACTTTACCCTTGCAAACCCACTCAAAACCTGAATAAGAATAATTTTAACCACCATCTTTGAAAACACTAAGCAGGGTAAAATTAAAAGCCAGGAATAAAATCTTTTTTCAAGTTCTACTGAAAAAGGTAACATATAATGAAAGTCACCTATACCCATTTTAACATACATTTTCTAGTAAAATTTATGTTGCATTCCTGTACTTAAATAACTTATTTTAACCTCTTTAGTAATAAAATATAGTAGCTTTTAATCATTAGAAATATCATGACGTTGATAATATTAAAAACACAATTTTACTTCACTTTAAAAACAGACAAGACCCTTCATAGACACACTGGCAGGCAGCATAATTTTATGGAATTCACCTTAAGCAATAAATCTTTTAGAGCCGCATTAAAATTAGCTCCCTTTCTTTCAAAAAGAATTAAAATCTGAATGCAAATTAGAGTTCGATCTCATTCATCAACACTAAACCATGGACTCTGAAAATGTCATGTTGCTTCATACTAGTTTCAAGCTTCTGAATCATGATAGATGTGCCTTATGTCTAGCAATCAACACAGGAACACTCAAATGACCTTGAAAAGTGTTGCTTCACTCTCCACATAAAATATTTCTTTGGCATTTTATTAGTCAAATTCATTTCAAAGGCAAATGAACAAAATAATACTAATAATTCAGATTAATATCCCGGCAAGAATGTTAACTAATTGCAAATGCTGACTTATTTTCCTCTCAGTGTGTCCTCTGGCTCTTCACTGTAGATTTAAAATACCACTCGCATGAACAGATGATATTGAGGAAGCCCACAAAGATGAAGGACTTTGCTCAAGGGCACAAATAAGTCACAACGAGAAATGGAAATCAGATACCAAATGCAAGCCATTTAACTTACATTCTAATAGTTCAAGGTATCTCTGTTTTTCCTATTAACTGTGGTACAAAAAATTCATAAAATTTACCATCTTAACCATTTTACCACTTTACCATTTTTAGGTGTAGAGTTTAGTGGTGTGAGCTATATTCACATTGCTTTGTGAACAGCTTAAGGTAACCTTTTTGATCACTTAACAGATTAACTTAAAATTGTTATTAAAAATATGGTTTCATGTAAATATCTTTCTAAATTTACTTATAGTTAGCCACAGAACAATTTTTTTTTTTCAGATTTCAAGAGTGGGCATTTCAAAGAAGTTATTTTGACTTTGAGAACCATAAATATAAGTTAAATGGAAGCCAGAGTAAAGGGACTCCCACTTTAGAAATATAAGACAACTGGAACATCAAAAAACTAAGAGTAATAATGGATAACCTACTAAATAAAATAAGAATCTATGAGCCGCAAATAAATATGTAAATAAACAGGGAAAATTTCTTCCTCATAATAGAAGGTTACCCAATGTAAAAGGAATGACAATTAGAAAAATCAGCATTTTACATCACAGTAATCATTTTGCAGACAGGAATCATCAACACAGATGAAAGTCAGCTGAGAAACAGCAGTTACATAGTCTTAATGCGTCTCCACAAAAATTAATTAAATACCACAAGGGGAGGAGTAGTAACTTTATAGTGGAGAAATTCAGTGAACACTTTAGTCGATTAAAGTTAACATCAACGATGGGATAAACCAACATTATAAGTCTCCTAATATGAAGCTCTAAAAACGAAATATCGCTTCTGTGATACCCCTGTCAAAATTACACAGCCTGACTCTTTCTGTGGTGAGAAAACACCAGACAAACTGAAATTGAGGGCCAGTCAGTAAAACAGAAGCCGTGTGCTCTGCAAATATGTCAGTGCCATCAAAGCCAAAGAGAGGATGAGGAACTTTTCTGACAAAGATTAAATGCAAGGCATGATCCTGGAGTATCTTAGACCAGAATAAGAACTGCTATGCACTGTACTAAGACAGCTGGCAACACCTGAATAACGTCTCTGCAGATGAGCGAAATCTGTCATTGTCAAATGCGCTGATCTTGCCAATTATACTGCGGGTAAAGGGCATGTGTACAACACAGTCTCAAATGGTTCAGAAAAATAACAAGTATATAAGAAGAGAGATAAAGCACAAGTGCCAAAGGGTTAACAGATGACGAAACTCAGCAAAGAGTTTTGAGAATTCTTTGTACTATTCTCGAAACCTGTAAGCTTAAAATTTCACAAGTTAAAAAGTTACATATGTGTATATTTATGTATCCATTTTAGAAGTGTTCAGGCTATTTTCTATGCACTTGAACTTCAAATCTCTCAAAAGTTCTTAATGAGTTTAGACTGACTTCAAATTTTAAAAATAAGGTCAAAGACTTTGAAAAAGTACAATAAAGACTTGGAAATCTTGTGTGCACATACTGGCAAAGTGTGTTGATAATAATTAAACTGATGACTCCATTTTGTTGTTGTTGTTGTTGTTGTTAACTCTACAAAATAAGTCCTGAGTGCTCCCCCGCACAGTTATCTCACTGTGCCAGACTTCTAACTTGTCCACAAAACGACCTTCCGATCACTGCATCAACAGGTCTTTTTCTGCAAGTCCGGCTCTGATAACCTGCAATCCACCCCAATCCACGACTTCGACCTGTTTCTGTATAGATCGTCTGAGGGAGAAAAACGTCTCCTGGGAGAAGCGACCGCGCGGTGACCCGAAGGATGCGGGTTTGAACGTGCGAGGGGTGGAGGGCAGGCTCAGGAACCCCTTTTCACGGAACGGGGAGTACACAGCGCTGCAGACACCTAGAAGGGCGCCGGCTGTGTCCGCGGGGGGACCCCAGGACACGGCGGGCAGGCGCGCGCCCCGAGCGGCAGCGAGCGCTGGCAGGAGAGTTCCGGCGCCGCCGGGCGCTCCACGGACGCCCGGCGCGCTGCCCCCCGACCGCCGCTCTCCGCCGGCCGCTGTCGCAGCATCAGGACAAGCGGCAGGAGCGGCGGCGAGCTCCCGGCCTGTCACGGGCGAAGGCGCAGAGAGCGCGCGGCCCCCGCCCCCCGCAGCCCCGCAGCCGGGGACCCGGGGAGCCGGGCGGGCTCCGCGCCCCGGGACGTGGCTTCGCGCGGGTCCGCTCCCCGTCTGACCTCGGCCCCGCGCGGCCGCCACTCAAGGGCAGCCCCTAGCCCGGGCTCGCGGCCAGGCCTGCGCGACGGCCGATCCGGGGGGCGGCCGTGACCTTCTCCCGGGCCGGCGCGGCGCCACGGACTCACCGCGCGCCGGACGCGCCGTGGAGCCGCCGCCCGGAGCATGGTGTCGGCCGCCGGAGCCTCGCGCGCTCGCCCTCCCTCAGCAGCTCGCCTCAGGCCGCCGTCGCTGTCGCTGTCGCCGTCGCCGCCGCTGCCGCCGCCGCCGCCGCCGCTCCTGCAACGCTCGCGAGAGCTTGCGAGAGCGCGGCGCGAGCCGATTGGGCGGCCGCGCAGCCGCGGGGGCGGGGCACAGCTGGGGGCGGGGCCTGGGACTGGGGCAAAGGTGCGGCCGCCCTGCTCGAGGGGCGGGGCCGCGGCCTCCAGGCCCCGCCCCGGCCGGTGACGTCACGGCCGGCTCCCGGGGCACAGGCCCCGCGTCTCCCCGCGCTCCCAGCCCGCGGCCTTCCCGGCCCCTCCGGAGGTCTGCGTCCACCGATCCCCCTCCCCCAGCATCTCCTCAGGATGCCCGACAACACCCCGAAGCCGCGAGTGCACGCCTGCTCAGCCTTCCCTCCCGGACTTACCTCCCTTTCTCAGGGAGTATTTTCCACCTCTGCCCACGTGCTCAAGCCAGAAACCTGGGGTCACAACGGGCCCCTTTCTCGCCTAGCCCAACTCTCGTGCTTCCACTTCCCAAACAGGTCCCCGATCCACCGGGGACTCCCCCCCAGTTCGGGTCGTCGTGGTTGCCTCCTTCCTGTTCTCTCAGCCTCCAGCCTCCTGTCCGTTTCCCACCGCACCCCAAGGGTCCTTCCACAAGAGCTGGTGGGTGATGTTACCCTCCTGTAGACCACACTCAGAAGCGCACACCTGCTTTCAGGACAAAATGCAAACCCGCTAACACTCCTTACAAGCCCCTGGGAGCTGATCCACAGGGTAGGATGACTGACAGTCCGAGGCAGAAGCACACCTTGCTGGCACCCTGACCTTGAACTTCCAGAAGCGTGAGAAAATACATTTGTTGTTCAAGCCGCCTGAGCTACTGCACTTTGTCGTGGCAGCCCCAGCTGAGTTTGGTTGACTGTATTCCACTGTGTGACAAAAAGGCACAAGTTACTGACACCAGCGACGGGCGCGAATCTTAAGAGCATCATGCCACGTGAAAGCAGCAAGATACAGAAGACATAGACTCCGTGTACATGGCAGTCTGTAAGAGTAAAAACCAGAGGGACATAAAGCAGACCAGAGGCTTCCAGGAGCGAGGGATGGATTTATGATTGCCCGCGGCGGATGGCGGAGTAGGGAGTGACTGCTAATGGCTGTGGGCTTGCTTTGTGGGAAATGAAAATGTGTACAATGGATTGTGGTGATGGTGGTACAACACCAAATCCATTAAAAACCATTGAGCTGCACGCTGTAAAGGTTAGATTGCACAGTACGTAGATACACACACGTCCCATAGGGATTATAAATAAGTCTTCTCGTTTATTTTTTAAAAATTCATCATTTAAGAAAGCCGGTCATTTCACTGCTCGTGATCACAAAGACCTTGTAACACATCTTACACACCACACTGGATCCTCCCTCGTTCCTGGGCTCCGTGAATGGGAACTGCTGCTTTACATCTTAGCTTAAGGCGCTGAACACCCATCAGTTCTCTCCGTTGTCCGTCCTCGGGGCTCGAATTCACTTTCTAGGGCTGCTCCAACATTTCTGTGTAAGTGCTGTGCGGGCATAGTCTGGTCAGACGGAGAGGCCCAGGGATTCGTCCTGAAGCCGGCTCTGCACAGCTAACCCAGTTTTCTCCTTAAAATTTGGAAGATGATGGAGATTGGATCCCAGGTTACTGCTTCTGGTTGGTTCTCTCCTCCGCTTCAACATGGGCTGTGTAAAATGGGCCTATATTCTTAAAACCTGCTTTATATTTTCAAGGCTCGTCTGTGTTCTCAAGAAGAAATTAATTTGCAATAACATTCTCCCTAGATTCTAAACAGAGCACATGAAAATGGACCAAGCTCCTCAGCAGTGTCTGCCAGCGGGACTTCCTTCTTCATACTAAAAATGCCTCCGGATGATTTTCATGGCGCCGCCTTCACATTCTGCTCTCCGCTCATCTGTTCCTTCCCACGTGTTGTCATTTGTTTGCAAATCACAACCGTGAAACCTCAAACGTTCATGGGTTATGCAAACAGCTTCCCTTGAAATTTCTAATAAGCACAGCTCTTCTCATCACCGGATGTTGAAATCTCAAATGGTAACAGGGACCGACTTTAAGGGCAAGATTATTTGGGCATGAGAAAGTGATACGTTTATTCTGAGATGCCAGTTGTCTGACCTGGGTTTGTATCTAGGGTTTTCACTTTTAGCTGAGGTCACTTAGACCAATTCCTAATTGCGCTGATCCCCTGTGTCTTCATTGTCAGAATGCTGCTGGGGTTCTGGTGACCAACGCATGGGATGATATGTTGTATGTGTTGTCCGCTGCTGTTAACGAATTACCCCCAAAGTTCAGCAGCTTGAAACATTTATTATCTCACTCATTCCTGAGCGTTAGGAATCACGGTGCAGCTTGGCTGGGCGATTCTGGCTCAGACTGTCCCAGGTTGCAGACTGCTGGCCAGAGGGGCACCGTCTCGGGACTGAAGTGGGGCTGGAGGACTGGGTTCCAAGCACACTTGCTCAGCTGTTGGCAGGAGACCGATCCCTATGGCTTCTCCCAAACGGAGATCAGAGAGACCGACCAAGACACACACGGCAGGCTTGCACGTCCTAAACTGGGTAGTGGTCATTTCCCGAAACCGCTCCTTCAGACCGTGGCTGCCTCTGTGGGTGCACTAACAAATGAGGCTCCAGAGCCCTCGGTTCCTTATCTCTTCATCAAAGTGATGAAGGTGCGAGCTCTCTTTGCAAAAGGCTCGCCACTGCCGACTTCGATGTTGCCTAATACAAACACGTGGCACGTACAGTCCACAAGGTGACCCTGAGTTTAAAACTTTCTGCAACGCACTCTGACCTGCTCCCGACTCGTCCCAATAAGTGAAAGTTTACTCTCCTGATACTTCGCTTGTGTTAAAATATTCATATTTCAGGCTCTTAGAGGAGACATGTATGATTCATGGGATTAATGGCAAAGGGACTCGCCTCCATTATCGAATTAACCTTGCATCTCGCTAGCCTTCCAAATGCTGAAGGGAAGCTTGAGATCTTCCCATAAATATTGAAGTCTACCTCTGAGCTCAATAAAACACGCCTGTCTTCCCAACCTACCCACGCCCAGAAGCGAACAGTGGGACTTTCACTGATGCGGCAGAGCCCACAAGTGCCCGAGGACACTATCTGAAGTCCCTCTGGATGGCCGTTCTTCCCTCCAGTAGTGTCCTTGTCCAGCCTTTTCAGAGCACTGAAGACTTTGTGGGCTCAGGTGCTCTTTGCTGAGAGAAGATGACACCAACTCTGGCCTCACAGATTCAACGAAAGACACTTGCCCAGAGGCTGCTCCTCCATAAGAAAAGGCAAGGTGACGTTGGTCTTAGTGCTTAGAAAGGGGATTTCAAATGATCTCCATGCCAGAGTCCCTGAGGACTAAATCGTCACCTGGCCCCCGGGCGACCCCATGCTTAACCACATACACCGTGAAACTGTCATGACAGCCTGGGGCCAGGCAGATGTCCCAGGCCTTCCTGGTCACCCCCACTTCAGGCTCACTCCTGTCTCTCTGCTCTGCTGCCATGTGCCTGCTGCTGGATGCATCCTCCTTTCTAAGACTTGACCCCACTGGTTCCCAATTTTCAGCCCAAAATGAAGGTTTTTTTGTGTTTTACACTCTGCCCCCCGCGGCCTGTGCTTCCCTGAGTCTGGGCCCCCTTCCTGTTCTGTGAGATCCCCGCGTCCTGTGGCCTCCGCCACCAGCCTGGCTCAGCCTCTCGCCTCTCTCGGCATGTCTGGCCCGAACCTGACGAACCTGCCAGCCTCTCACCCCTCCTCCCGCTGCTTTGTACGGCTGTGGGCACCAGGACTCAGCTAAGTGCGAGTCCTACAGCAGTGCGAGCAGCGTCACAATTTTGTTCTGAAGGTCTTTACCAGTGCGAGGCACGGCTAAGTGGCTATAAATAATTTATATTGTCCATAACTCAAGAGGATCAAAACAGACCTCATCATGGTGATGCGGCAAAATCTGGTGCAAGCTGCTTTTCTGCTGCTCCAAACCAATTACACATTCAGAGCAGACTTGAATCCACCCGAATCAGATTAAGGCCCCTCGGCAATCACACTGATCACAATCTGTGTGTGATTAGACATAGGATAATCCCACCAGGCAAGAGCTGACAACCCAGATTCTATTATCTCATTTATTATCTATTTTTGGAGCTTGCCGGTAGCTCTAGCCTCCAGAAGATGTTTTCCAGTGAAAGAGGATCCTTCGTGGGTTCTTTTGAAAAAAGGGTTACCTGATGGGCTTTGGCTGGAGCCGAGCATTTGGTGTCATTTCTAATTGCTACTTGATTTTGAGGTGACGAATAGACAAAATAGGACATGAGTCTGTTAGTCCTTGTTATGACAAAAGAAAAAAAACCCACATATTTAGCTTCTTACAAATGTGTGTTGGAAAGAATAAAAAACAGCCTTCAAAACCTTTCAGAGGTTACGGCAACCATTTTCCATTTGTTTTGGTGTGATCGAAGCAAGCATTGCTAAAGTGGCTGTAAGCGGCCCCGAAAGTCTCCAAACCTAAACCCACAACGCACCCACACATCTATACAGGATGGGGGAGCTTCTTACAACATTCAGTTTCCTGCTGGAGAAACAAATTGAAAAACAAGCATCACCGCCGCACAAGTCAGATGGGATTTGGTCAGCTTACAGTTCCTTTAATCTGAATCTAGAAATCCGTGGAACGGGAAAGGCTGGGACTCACGGAGCAGGACTGTCACCCTGACCCACGTGTGGTCTTCAGTACCTTGAACGAGTATGCCACGAGTGGGTGGTATCCTGGTCCCTTTTCCTTGGGATTAGAAATGAAAACGTTCCCTTCGGCTCATGTAGATGGTTGAGAGCCACTGACCATCATCCGACCCCTCCCCAAACCAGCCAGCCTCCTGACCGCTGTCCTCCTGCCTGGGCTCAGTCATCTCCGTGTTTGTCTTTCCACAGCATGGCTCTGTCCGCGCCACTTCCCCTCCGAATGTCCTCGGCACCACGGCAGGGTCACTCAGACCCCCTCTGCCAAGACAAATCCCTCAGATCAGCCAAGATTTCCCACCGTCCCATGCGAACTCCCCTCTCAGCATCTGGGTCTTGCCATCCCCTCCCTCCATGATGGTCCCAACACGCGGACCTGCCTCGGGTGGCTGTGAGGTCTGCGCCAGCCCTGTGACTTGGCCTGTGCCACTGTTTCATCCATTTCTGCTGCTGCAGCTTCTCTGGCTGCGCACATTGCCCTGAGATGCTCTGGCCGTGAGGCTCCTCCATTGCCTGGAGAACCCTGCTCACCCTACAGGGCTGGGCCAGAAGCCGGGAGCTCCAGGAACCCTCCCACCCACCCGCAGTCGCCACCCCACAGCGCAGACCTGAAGGCGGCGGGGCACAGAGCAAACACCGAGGGGCGAGGACAGATCCCAGTGAGCACCAGCCACGCGAAGCGGAGACAGAAGCTGCACTCGGCTGTGGTCTGCACGAGGTGGCTGGGTGCTTTACCGAGAGGGTGGGTGGTAGGGGCCCAGTAGAGTAGGGGAAATGAAAGGTTACAAAGAGCAGGGGAGTCACTAATCATCCAGAAAACACAAATTAAAACCACAAAGAGGGATCACCCCACACCTGTCACAATGGCCATCATCAGTAAATCGAAGAACAAGTGTCGGCGAGGACGCGGAGAAAAGGGGACCCTCGTGCGCAGCTGGTGGGACTGTGAGTTGGTTCAGCCGCTATGGAAAACGATCTGGAGGTTTCTCAAAAGATTAAGAATGGGTCTATCTTTTGACCCAGCAATTGCACCTCTGGGTATTTATCCAAAGGAAATCAAACTGCTAATTCGTAAAGATCTGTGCTCCCCGGTGTTCTACAGTGCAGCTCTATTCACAGTAGCCCAGATGCGGAGACAACCTAAATGCCTATCAGCAGACAACTGGATTAGAAGTTATGGTTCAGACACACGATGGAATACTGCTCAGTCATTAAAAAAGTGAAATCCCACCATTCTCAATGATGTGGATGGGCCTAGAGATTGTGATGCCGAGTGAAATAGGTCAGAGAAAGATGAACACCATGGTTTCACTTACATGCAGAATCTAGGGAACAAAAAGAACAAACTCATCAAAAAGAGACTCACAAATACAGAGGACAACCAGGTGGTGGCCAGAGGGGAGTGGGGTTGACGGGGTGGGAAAGGGGGCAAAGGGCTAAAGAAATACAAATTAGTAGGTGATAGAGGGTCACAGGGCTGGGAGCACCGCCTAGGGAATGCGGTCAGCTCTAATGTGACAGCTCGGTGGAGGGCAGAGGAGAGGAAGAGCAATCAGGGAGGTCACTTCGTAACTATAGAAATGCCTGACCAGTGTGCTGCATACTCGAAACTAAGCCGGAGACAGGTGCTTTGTCTCTGTGACGCCATCTCCTACCCGCTCCTGTGAGCTGGGAGTCAGGGCTGCTGGGTGGAGCAAGGGGAGAGATAGTTTTGGAAGAAAACTGAATACTAGGAGATAAGCCCCGAAGTCTGTAGACCTGTAAACTGGCGAGACCAGCCAGCAAAGCCGGTGCCCCAGGCCAGACTACTCAGCACCACTCCCCACCAGCTGGCTGGGGTTCCCCCTTCTGGAAAGAGGAAAACTACACGTTTCCCAGAAGCCACCAGGCACAGCTCCTTCTTCAGCCCCTCCCCTCCCAAGATCAAGCTGGGTTGGTTGTCCTGGCAGCTACCTTCAGTTTGGGATTTGAAAAGAAACGAAAGCTCCCATGTGTTTGAAAAAAAAAAAAAAAGTTCATCTCTCTCATCTTGTATAGTGACCCTATTGATCCCCTAAGGACAAAAGTGCTGCATGCGCTGGGTTTCTTAACACGGAATAGCTTTGACACGCGTCCACTATAAACAAAGCGACAGCCAAAGGAGCGAACGAGGCCAGTCCCGCTGGACAGACTCAAGTAGCACAAGTTCGTAACCAGTGTCGACGACTGGTGGGTGTGGGTCTCAGGCTCACCTCCTCCTGGTTGTGCGGATTGGTGAAGGTTAGGGGTTCGCTCATTTCTGGGATGCCAAAGATGAAAATAGGACCCGCCCCAACGCCTCAGAGGCGGAGCCTGCCTCCAAGAAAAAGCGAGGAGGGGGGGGGGCTCTGGGCAGGGGTGGGAGAAGGATGCGGGAGCCACAAGATAGGCCAGGTACTCAGGTGGGCGGTGGCAGAGTCCCATCCCCAGGGACACCAGCAGTAAGGGCACTGCTCTGGGTCAGGGGACCTATTTCCAGTGCCACCCAGGGCAACAGGCCACTGGGTCCCATTTCCTTTCTGATACTCATGGTGGTGGGTATGTGTGGGGTGCGCTCTGTGCCTCCAGCACCCCCTCCGTGCGGGCTGGGGGGGGGGAGACAAGATGGGGTAAGGACTCCATAAGCAGGCTCTGGAGGCAGAGAGCCAGGTTCAAATCCGGGCTCCACAGCTGTGGAGCCTACGATGCTCTGCTTAACCTCTCCGAGCCTCAGTTTCTCACCCGTGAAGCAGGGGTGATTTCACCAGCAGCCACCCTTGCCGGCTTGTTGTGAGGAGGAGGGCTGGCGTTCAGGTGAACGTGGCCCCAGCCAGGGACTGGCATGTCAGTGTCAGGAGGGCGACACTCAGGACCTCGGGAGGCCTAGCATCCCTCCGGAGGCACACATGTGCTGCCATGGAATTCGGGGACGCGGGTCCTCCTGCAGGTGAGGGTCTCCCGTGGGGAGGAACAGAAAGGCAGCCAGCGGGCGCGTGAGCACCTGTGGGTCCGCCCCGGCCCCCCCCAAGAGGCGCGGCCAGGCCCAGCAACGTCCAGAGGCCCGCGGGGACGAAGCGGCCCTGAGGACGGCGGTCGCAGCTGACCGGACTGCACACGCACACGGACCGCGCGGGGAGACAGCTCAAGGCTCAGGCTGGTGCGGGTGGGAGGCTGGGACTGAGCCCCGGTTCCCAGACGAGAACCTGAGGGGAGGGGACGTGGCAGGAGGAGCCCCACCTCCCCGGCGGAGTAGCCTGGCGCGGACCGCCCCGCAGACGCCGACCGTCGCCTCGTGTTTCCCCTTTTTTTTCCTTTTCACAGGGACACATCGGTTCTAACGCGGCGCTGTCACCACCTGGCCCGACGTGCCGCGAACACGTTCACAGGGACACTAACGGCCCGAACTCCGGGCTCCCCAAGCCTTCCCCAGCCCTGGCGGCCCCACCCGCGGCCTGAGGCCAAGCAGCCTTGGGTGTTCAGGACACGGCCCGGGACTCCGGGGCCCGCCGAGACCCGTGGGCACGTTCTCCCCCTTCTCCCGCCCCCGGCGCTCGCGAGCCCGCGGTGCCCCTTCCCAGGGGACAGCCGCGGCGGGCACGGCCGCACGGACTCGTTTCAGACTCTCGGGCGGGTCTCCGCGCCCTTCACAGGGACCCGCAGGGACCCGCAGCGACCGCAGGAAGGAGACGCGGACGGCCCCGACCGTGATCTCCGCCCCGGGTTAGTGAAACGTCCCGTGAGAGTTGTCAGAGTCGCTGCCTCCGGGAGCCCGACACACCTTCCACCGGCCCTGACCTGGGGGGAGCCGTGCGCTCCGGGCGCGGCAGGAGATGAAGCGAACCGGCGTCCACTCCGCAGCCCGCAGCCCGCAGGCGGGCAAGTCACCGCTGGGACCCGCGCGTTTCCCGCGTCTGCGTCCGTCCGGCGCCGCCACCCGGGGGCCCGCCCCCGCGTTCCCCCGGCGGCTGGGGAAGTCTGAGAAGTTCGTCCGAACCGCGCGGGTCCCGAGGACAAAGGCGCGCGAGGAGGAGCGCGGCCGGCTGGGTGCTGCGGTCGTGGCCGGGACCACCTCGCCCTTCCCCGCTCCCACCCCGAGAGGATTCTGTCCTTGTCAGGAGGAGCCCGGGGAGGCGAGCCCGCTGCACGCCCCAGGCCTCTGCCTCCGCGGCCGGGCGCGCCCCGCAAGGCCGGGAGGTGGCTGGGTGCGGCTGCGCCCACGGGACCTCTGCGTGGCGACTCGGGGTCTAGCCGGGACCCTCGGCCGGGGCGGGGAGGCTCGTCGCAGATTTCGGGGAGGGGGTTGCGCTCCATTGTTCACTCCGGCCAATCAGGCGTGTCCCTGTCCTTGCAGCCAATCCCGCGTCACACCCGCCTTCCACCCGCCACGCCTGCCCACCCGCCGCGGGTCCCCCTCGCCTCCCCCGCACCCCGCTTCTGGCTCCTGGAGAGGCTGGTGACGCCGCAGGTCCCGCCCCCGGCCCGGCCGGGCGACTGCGTGCTGACGTCATGCTGCGTGCGGGCCGGTGCGGTGGGTCCTGCAAGTCCGCGGGGCCCGAGTTAGTTCGCGAAGAGCCGGCGGCGCGCGCGACCCTCGCACGGTGCCCGAGCCGCCCCGGCGCACTCCTCCTCCTGCATGGTGGACGTCCTGCTTCGCTGTCCTGCCCTGGGCGCTATGGGGGACCACGCCAGGAGTAAGTGCTGCGTGCGGCCGCGGGGGCGCCGCCCGGGCGGTACCCCTGCGGTGGGAGAATGTGCGTGCACCGGCTTCCACAAGTGGCTTCCATCTGACAAGCGCGGGGGGAGGCCACACGGATGCCTGTGGCCTGCGGGCGACCGATCCGCCGGGACCTGCTGTTTCAGTTCGTGATCAGACACTTTCTCCAGCCCGCGGGGCCGGTCTCAGGCTGTGGAACCTGCTTGCTCTGCACCAAGGCCATTGGGGGCGTTTCGGGGTTCAGGGTCGGGATGTGCTCGCTCGTCTCTCGGTCTTGCACAGAAGGGTCTCTGCAGCGTGATCCGGCGGATTCAAACCAACGACTGCGGCGAGGACGCGGGGAGACGCCGCTGGAGGCCGGCGTGCGGCGGTTGGGGCGGAGGAGTCGCTGCGGGAGGGCCGGGCTGGCCCGACCCCGCTCGGCACGGCCGCAGCGGGGCCGCAGACCTCCGGTGTCCACTTACCCTTTCTTCCCGGCGACGATGCCATGCCTTAGCCTCGACTCACATGGAGAAGAGGGCCGTGCCGAATGGATGTTACTAATTGTTTCTCGGTGGCGGGCAGGCGGTGGGGGGACCAAAAGCTCCCACAGATTCCGATTTTGTGTGTTCGTTTCCGGCTGTCTGGACCGTTACCCAGGCCGCTTTCTCTTCCCTGGGCTGCGGCCCCGCTGGGGCGGCCGGGCGGGGCGGGGCTGGCCTGACGCGCGGCCCTCTTCCCCGCAGAGAAGCTGGGCACCGCCACGTGCGTGGGCTGCGGGAGTCAGATCCACGACCCGTTCATCCTGCGGGTGGCCCCGGACCTCGAGTGGCACGCCGCCTGCCTCAAGTGCGCCGAGTGCAGCCAGTACCTGGACGAGACGTGCACGTGCTTCGTGAGAGACGGGAAGACCTACTGCAAGCGCGACTACGGCAGGTGAGCTGCCGGCCCGCGGGTCCGCTCGGTGCCAGCGCCCCCGCGTGAGGACCGGGCGCGGCGCGCGCTGACGGCCGGCCCCGCGCGCGCAGGCTCTTTGGCATCAAGTGCGCCCAGTGCCGGGCGGGCTTCAGCAGCAGCGACCTGGTGATGCGGGCGCGGGACAGCGTGTACCACGTCGAGTGCTTCCGCTGCTCCGTGTGCGGCCGCCAGCTGCTGCCTGGCGACGAGTTCTCTGTGCGGGAGCGCGAGCTGCTGTGCCGCGCCGACCACGGCCTCCTGCTGGACCGTGCCGCGCCCGCCAGCCCGGGCAGCCCCGGCCCGCGGCCGGTGCGCGGCCTGCATCCGCCAGGTGAGCCGCTGCGCGCGGAGGCCGGAACGCGTCCTCGGCGCGCAGTCCTGCGAGTGCAGAACCGCATGCCGGGGACGCAGTGGTGCGGGCGTGGGTCCGCGTGAGCAGGGGTCGTGCAAGCGTGTGGGGTCGGCCGTGCAGCCCGCGCCCTCCATGGTGGGTACGTGGGTAGCGGTGCTGGGAGCGCTCGAACGACCCCGGGGGCCCTGAAGGGGGGCCTGCTGGGGAAGAGGGACACAGCTCTGGCCCGGCGCAGGCCTGGCCCCTGAGGACCAGCCAGCCAGTGGCGAGCGGGCTCTGTGGGTGCGGAGTCCCGGTTCCACGGACGACGGGGCCGAGCGCTCACGGGTGCGGAGGGAGGGGACCACGGCAAACCCAGACGCCCCAGAAAGCGCCTCTGGAAGAAGTGCTCTGCGCTTCGAATCGGCGGCCGGGAGGGAGGTGGAGGCTGCGTGCGTGGTGGGGTCCCTGGTGCGCGGCGGGCGGCGAGCACCGGCTGCTGCTGTTGTGCGGCCTGGCCGCGCCGCCGCCCCACGGTCTGGCCCTGCGCGCTCCCCTGCAGAGCGAGGCGGCCGAACAGGGCGGGCATTCGTGGACGCTGCCCAGACCTAAGCGCCCGGCGGGCGTGCAGACCCGGTGCGGACCGGCGCCGAACCGCATGAGGCCGACGGAGCCGTCGCCCTTTCGCTGGTCGTGCCGCCGCGGGCGTCAGGCCGATTCCCGGGTGCAGAGAACCCGAGGCGGGACGAGGGCGGTGCCCGCGCCTCTGGGCCGCGGACCCTGGGATCTCGAGGGAGGAGCCGCGCCCAGGCCGGTCTCTGCGGCCTTGTCCCCTTGTCCGAGTGGCCTCTGCACCGGGGGCGGGGGAAGCCCCTGGGGGCCCCGGGAAGCAGGGGAGAAGCCCCCAACCCGCCACCTCTAGCGCCCCGGATGCGCCCCACTCCTCTTGCTCCGAGACCCCCACCTCTCCTGGAGGACGAACCCTGTCCCGCGGGCGTGTGCGGGCATCAGGGGTCCGGTCGGGGCAGGAGGTGCGGCCGGAATCGGGGAAGGGACGACTCTGCGCAGCGCCCCCGGGTGGGGCGAACGGGCGCCAAGGGCGGCGCGGACAGCGCGAGGAACGAAGGTCGGGGAGAGGAAACGGCGCGGCGGCCCCCGCTCACCCCGCGCCCGCCCGCAGACGCCGCGGCCGGCCGGCAGCCCGCGCCGCGCCCGCACGCGCACAAGCAGGCTGAGAAGACGACGCGCGTGCGGACGGTGCTCAACGAGAAGCAGCTGCACACGCTGCGGACCTGCTACGCCGCCAACCCGCGGCCCGACGCGCTCATGAAGGAGCAGCTGGTGGAGATGACCGGCCTGAGCCCGCGCGTCATCCGCGTCTGGTTCCAGAACAAGCGTTGCAAGGACAAGAAGAAATCCATCCTCATGAAACAGCTGCAGCAGCAGCAGCACAGCGACAAGACGGTGAGGGGGGAAGGGGGCGGGGGGGGGAGGCCCGCACGGGTGGGGGGCTCGTGATGGGGGACGGGGACGGGGCCCTCCGGACGGCCAGGCTGTGGGGCTCGCGGGGCTCGCGGCTGCTCGGTCACGGCGCGAGGTCCGGCCTCGTTTCCAGGGGCTGGGGTCCGGGGCCCAGCTCCGAACCCAGGGCTGACCGGCTGTGCCCGGGGGCCCGTCGCGACTGCAGCACAGGCGTCGCGTTCCCTCGCCCTGCGGCCCCCCGCGCCGGGGCTGGCCCTGGTGGCGGGTTTGCGAGCCCATGGCGACCTCGCCGGGGAGGGAGGGCTCGCTCGGGCGCGGTGGAAACCCCAGGCCTGACTCGAGCGCACCCCGCGCCCCTCGCTCTTGTCAGAGCCTCCAGGGCCTGACTGGGACGCCGCTGGTGGCGGGCAGCCCCATCCGCCACGACAGCGCCGTGCAGGGCAGCGCGGTCGAGGTGCAGACGTTCCAGCCCCCGTGGAAGGCGCTCAGCGAGTTCGCACTGCAGAGCGACTTGGACCAGCCCGCCTTCCAGCAGCTGGTGAGGCCCGGCCGCCGCGCGACCTCGGGACGGCGGGGGGTTCCGCGACCAGCCCGGTGGCGGCCGGGGGTGGGGGCCTGCCGTGGGGGGGCGGCCGGGACGGCCGCCACCTCACCTCAGCCCACCACACGCCCTAGGCCGGGCCTCCCTGCGCGCGGCGCCCACCGGGGAGGCCCAGGGACTACGCCGCCCGCGTGGGCGCGTCCCCCACGCGGAGTCCGGGCCCGGCGCGCCCTCACCGCTCCCACCTGTGCCTCCAGGTGTCCTTCTCCGAGTCCGGCTCCCTGGGCAACTCCTCCGGCAGCGACGTGACCTCCCTGTCCTCTCAGCTCCCCGACACGCCCAACAGCATGGTGCCGAGTCCCGCAGAGACGTGAGCGGGACCCCGAGCCCGAGGACCGCGCATGCGCCCTGCATGAGCCTCGCCCGAGCCCAGGCCCGGCCGCCGGAGCTCCCGCCCTCGAGGCCGGTCTCGCTGTTACTTGAAGGGGCTGCGGGCGCCGGCCCGGGACTGGGACGCTTTCGGAACAGGAACTCGGGCCTCACTAGCGTTAGCTCCGCGGCCCCGCCAAGCGCGTGAACGCCGGAGCCCCGAAGCGGGACTCGCCTGCGAAGTGCCTGTTGTCCGTGGACGGCGCGCGGGGCGTGCGGGCCTCGGCCGCGCCAACCGTAAGTTATTGTTATTTATTGTGCGAGCGTTTCATCCTAATAAAAAGTCGCACCCCGCTGCCGCGCTGTCCTTATCGTGGGCCCGCGGGGGCCGGCCCTCAGGCCCGCGCCTCGCGCGCCGCCGCCACGCCGCGTGCCCACGCGCGGCCGGGGCGGGGCTCGTCCGTCCGTGCGCCCCGCCGCCTGCCCGCGGCCCCGCCCTCACCGTGGTCCTGCCGGTGTCAGTTCCCGTCTAGACGCGAGGCGGGCGGCGGCCCTTATCTGGCGGCATCACCTGCGAGCGATAGGGCGCGGGCCCCGCCGGCGCAGTCTGGCGCGTCCGCGTTTATTTTCTTTGCAGACCCGAATGAACGCGGGGGCGGGGACGGCGCGGGCCGCTCGGTGTGACATTTCAAACCGCGCCGCTCGCCTCCCTGAGGGCTGGCTTTGGTGCTCGCTCGCAGGAACCGAGACGCCCAATCCCCGGCAGCCCCGGGCGAGCGCCCGGATGCGCGCCCAGGTCCCCCCTCCTCGAGCAGCCGGACTCCCGGGGGAGCGAACGCGCTGGCGTTCCCGGGCCCTTGAGTTAGATGACCCGCAGGTACACCGCTGTCTGCCCGGGGTTTGCATCAAAGGCGGCCAGCCCCGCGCAGGGGCAGGTGCCCCGTTCGCTCGGGGGGCGCAGGCAGCCGCGGTAGCGGGGCGGAGTGGCAGGCGCCTTCTGCTAACAGCCATGCGCCGCGTGGACGGCAGAGGGACGCGGGCCCCGTGGCCCCGAGGGAGGGGAGGCTGGAAGGGGGCGGGCGGGTGAGTATGGAAGAAACGGGAGCTGCTGGGGACCCTGGGCCACGTGTCTGTTGCTTCCTGAAAGCCAAGGTGCTGCTAGCCCCACATTAAAAAGGACACTTCCCTTCGGGGTTTAGGAAAGGGTGCTGCGAACAAGAGAGAAGGGAAGGGAGACGTTGGCGTAGAGGACCAGCTTTAGGGCTCAAGGATCCAGAAACGGTTCTAATAATCCCGGTTGGGCTCTTTGAGGCTTCCTTCTCTGAACTTCAACGGTTGCCTCCCAAACACAGAGAAAGATAGTTCCTTTTCCCTTTTCATTGGCCACTGGACAGAGGGCTGAACTTCCCAGAAATCTTACTTTTGAAAACTTTTCACTTATCCACGGTATTGGGTTTTGTCATCTCAAAAAAGGAATAGGTTCTTGAATAATTCCATTAACGGCTGTTAATTAGCTCCACATTTTTCATTTTGACCGACAGCAATATTTTAATGTCATGAATGGAAACATCCGTCTAGTCCTCTCTTTATCATCCATAGATCGAAAACCTGACTCCTCTTTTTGATGTTTTTGAATATTGGGAAATCACCCAGACCAGAGCGGTTCCTGTGCATTGGGCTGCCTGTGTCTATCTGTTTTTACTGTATCCAACGTCACAAGCTTTGCCCCTGTAGCTCGTTGCCAGCTGCCGAAGTGGCACACTGTTTTCCAGGGAAAGGAGCCGACTTTGAAGCTTTATTACAATGGTCCCTGGTGATATCAGCTTTAATGGCTCCCGGGTCATTTTTAAACATCCTCCATAACGCAGTGAGGGTGTTCTTGTAAACTAAACTCCCTGTGGCAACTACAAGTGTAATATTTTATGTTTACTGGACTTTTAAAGTGGCATCCCCAGTCGTGTAGTAAAAAATCACTTCAGTAGGGAAGGCCATGGGTGGAAAATGGGAGTCCCTGATTTGACTACATTCACTTTAACACATTCTCCAAAGACTTGGCGAATAATTTGGATGGCTCGATGAAGTTGTCGAGGCAGTAGGTTCCAGAGATGGAAGACCTTGGGCTTTTACATACAGAACGAGGGCGGGAAGGCTGCGTCGTCCTGGGAAGTCCAGAGGCCCGGTACCGCGTTCCCAGTAGACTGACAGGGAAGGAGCTGCCGGGCGGACACCGCCAGCCCTGTCAGTGCTGAATACGGAGCAGCTTAGAGCTCACGTTCGTCCGCGCTGCAGCTGCCGGGTGTGAGACACAGTCTCAAACAGCTCTCGGGAAAGCGGGAGACTCTGCCACCGGCCTGGGGGAGGGGCGGGAGCCGCCACACGCCGAGCTGGGCCGGCCCGGACCCGGAGCAGGAGGCGCGACTGGAGACAAACGGTTCGCAGGGCAGCCCCCGGGGCCCGCGACAAAGGCCGCAGGTCAGGGAGCCGATACGGGGACCATTAGAGGCTTTTAAACGTGGGCCTGAGTGACGGGAAGGTAAACGGTCCTCGGGATCCGGCACCTTGTTGGCGGGCAGGGGCGGCCGAGGAAGAGGGCGCTGAAGCCCGCCCGTGCCCCCCGCGGACCTACCGGGGAGGGCTCCGGGGAAAGCGGTCGGGCCCCGGCAGGCTGCGGGGGCAGGGGGGCGCGGGAGCGGGGAGGGAGTGGGACGTGGGGTGGTGGTGGGGGGACACCTCCCCGGCTGACGGGCAGGGAGCGCGGGACGGGCTGACCCCGGCGGGCGGCGGGGTCACGGCCCTGCCGCCTGGGAGGGCAGCGGCCGGGCCGGGGGAGGGGGGGTACGGGGGTGGGGTGAGGGGCGGGGAGGAACCCGGCGGGCCGGGTCGCGCGTTTACTTGCCAGCGCGGCGGCTCCGGGGTGGCCGCGGCGGGCCGGTCCCTGGCGCTCTGGGCCGCGGCGCCGGGAGGCGTCTGGGCGGCCAGCCTCACCCATGCGGCTGCTCCTCTCCCTCTCTGGACGGACCCTCCGGTCCCGCACCGAGGTCCTGGAGACGGGGTCCCCGCGCCGGGGCCGGCGGCGTGGACGAGCAGCAGCGTGGAGCCCGGGTCCGGCGCGGTCTCCGGCGTTTGCTGTGCCGTCGGCCCCCTCCGGGGTTGCGCCGCTGCAGGAGCCGGGCCGTGCCCCCCGCCGGCCTTAAGCAGAGCAAACCCCAGGAAACCCGGCTGCGGCCCCTCCGAGTCTTGCGTCCGATGCATTCTCGGCCGTGTCCACCCGCATCTTCCGACCTTCACCGTCGACGCCGCCACCGGAGAGACCACGCTGTCCTGTGCTCGGTGTCCCTCCCAGCGCACCCCTCCAGGTGCGGAAAGGCTGGGGGAGGGAGCGGGGCTCGCACGCGCCGGAGCCGCTGTGCCCGCCGCTTCGCTGGGCCCGGGCTGGCTTCAGTCCGCTTTCGTTCCAGGGTCCCCGCCGCCCGCACGGCGCTGGGCCTTCCTGGACCGGGCCTCCCCGCGGACGCAGTGCCCTCAGCCTGCGTCCAAGGGCCCAATGCGCGTGTAGCTACAACGGAAAAGCGTGGCCACGTCTTTACTGCAAACCTTACGCAGAAACCTGTTGGGCAGCTTCACTTCAACTGACTCTTTAGGATACTTGCGGGGTTGGAGTAGCACTTTTCTTTCAAATTAGTTTTGCTTTTACCAGGAAAGTCACCACTGCAAACAGAATAAGTTATTTTATTACAAGAACTGAGCAGACTTGCTAATTTTTCTCTAATTTCACCCACGTACAAATACAAAGCACATAGGACGGCCGTGATGAAACTCCAAGGTACTGTGCACAAATGAGCTCTGCTTGCAAAACAGCAAGTAGAACGGTAAAGTATCTACAGTCACCATAAATAGTTCAGAGTATATACCATATCTACAGGACGGGGGAGTATACACATGTGAGGATGAGTTCCTTCAGGAAGTGAGAGTGTCTATTTAAGCCATTTAAAATGTGAATGAGGGTACTCCATACGGAAGCACCCGGACATTTATTTTTTTTCCTTTTGTAAGAAAAACTGTCGAGCTTCTTCCCAGGCCTGCTGAGGAAATCTGTTAGCCAGCTCAAGATAGTCTTGGGAACAAAGGCATCTTCCTGAGAGGAAAAAAGGAAAATAGTTAAATCATAAAGAGAGAAATTCTTCAAAGTTTAAGCAATTTTTTTGATATACGACCACAAAATGGAGATGTAAACTTCAAACAAGCCATGACACAGTGTACGTAGTTCATCTATATCGCTCTATCTATAAAAACAATATTTTAATCACAATCTATTTTGTGCTTCTAACACATTCAGACATTAACCTCTATGTAACACACGATGAAAAAAACTACTTTTGGAATCCAGAGTAAGAAAATGGTCAAAAAGAAGGACGGCGATCACAACGCAATGACAGCCATATCTTTTATCCTTAAATTAGCCTTGACAGGGTAGACCGGTATGTAAACTAGACTTGTTTTCTAAAATAGTCTACTTGGTATAAAACATGATTTTAGTTTCAATATAACTCTAAAAATGCTCAATCTGACACTCAGTCAGCCATCTAACAAAGCAAAGGGAAGAATCGAGAGCTTCATTAACTACCAAAGTACAGACAGACGGCACACACTCTTATGACCGGGCGTGCAGTCACAGAGCAGCAGCGAGTCCTTGCGAACCCCAATTCTTCCTGGGCAGTAGTAGGGCTGTGCTACTGCTACCCGGAGCTGCTTTACACTTTAGAGCTTCACCTGGGCAAAGAACTCCAAATGTCTGCAAGCATTTTATGGTGACTTAACCTAAGCAAGAGGGGAACAGATGTCAAAACTGACAACTAAGTAAGGTGTCATCTTTTTTTTTTTTTTTTTTTTTTAAATCAAGTAAGCATATTATGAGCTGTCACCAAATACAGGGATGACTGAGCAAAGCAGGGGTCCAATTCCCCATGTGCCGTTCTGTGGATTAAGATCACTGCAATCAGGGTAAGCACCGGAGGCAGAGAAGATGGTCCGCTGGAAAAGGAAGAAGGCTAAGAGGCTCCCAGAGGCCCCGCCAACCGAGCAGACGGAGGCAGCCCCTGGAACTTCGCCTGCCAGATAGCAGCCAATGGCGATTCATCCTTATAGTCAGGAGAAAAGAAAAAAGAATGTCTATGCTTCTTACTGGCAAAGAAGATGCTGTGCAGTTAAAAAATAGATGGGAAGATTTTTCTAGGTATTTTCACATATTCAAAATCGAAAGAACCGTTTCGTAAGAAATAGTGACAAATTATGCTGCTGTCGCCCAAGAAGCCTCCAACCACTTTTTTGTCTTTTCTGACTCAGTCAGGGCAGAACTGAACTTCCACACTGATTTGGCTCAGACAAATGGCACCGACTATGATGTTGACTTGAATTCGTAAGGAGGGGCAGAGCTTTCTGTTTACTTCTCTGAGTACCTGAGTTACTAAAACGTGACATTTTTTCCGGCTAATGTTACAGCTCTCCTCACATTCTCTCCTTGTACTTTTCAGCACCTGCCCACTACAGATAATTGTGTGTGTGAGAGAGAGAGACAGAGTCCAAGACGACCCCCCAAGTGAGGGCTACTCGGTGGGTACCCAGGAGGGTCTTACTGGGCGTGGGCCTCTGACCGGCCACTTTAAAGACTATCTACCTAGTGGAAGAACTGGGGAAGCTAGGTCCGGGTCCCCTTCCGAGACACTATCATGACCCCAAAGAGCACCTAAGCTGCAGTCTGGTAGCAGAGCATTTTCAAAGTAAAAATGTACTTCAAAATTCTACATTTCCAGCTCTGATCACAGGAGACACCTCAGCAGGAACACTACGGGGGGGGGGGGAGGGGAAGCCTGTAATCTGACAGCTTTTTCTTCATGTAAAACAACTGACCTTCCTTATTTCAATCAAAAATTCAGGGACTTGCATTAGGGGGGAAAAGATAGGTGCCTGTCATTGATCATTTTATCCTGAGCACGGATAGGGAACCCAATCTCTGTAGTTCAGAATTTATGTGAGTAATGTGGGCCAACATTAATGAGCTGATTGTCTCCTATATGGCTAAATAAAATTAGCAGTTATTCACCGTTTTTTATATCTTGCATGAGTATGATTTACATGAAGATGTTTTCTGTTTCTCTTTGACTTCCACAGATTTCTGTGTATTTTCTGATGCACTCCCGCTTAATGACAAAATCAATTTCTTTACTCCTTGAAACATACTTGGTATCTGAATAACAGATATCTCAGGAAATGTAATAAATTGGTTTCTCTAACAGTTCCAGAAGGTGGAGCGAGAAACACGTCCATTCTCCTAATGGACACAAGACGTTTAGTTTCGATAGAGACGTACCTCTGGGCTGATCAGACTGGTTATCTGCCTGGCCTGGAGTCTGTGCAGAATCCTGTGAGAGACGAGAAAAGTCGTTTTATACCAAAGCAATTTTTATGCAAACTGCACTGAGGGAGGCTTTAAAAATGCTGCTGAACTCTGAGGCAACTATTTTTTAAGGAATACTTTGGAGCCCAAATATAAAACCTGAAGAAACTGATGTTATGTGGTCCAGATTCTCACAGAGTTAAGTCAAACAGTGATGCCTTAACATTTTGCTAAGTATCACCACGGCTGGGTTGCTGCTGACTGTGGAACCACAACTTTATTTTATACCTGATAAACCAAACACTTTAGTCAAATTTACTGTCTTAAAATATTGCCGGAAATTTAACATTTTTTTTTTAAAGCACAACTATAAAAGCTCTTAAGTAGCATACAGCCAAATCTTAAGGTCTGGTAATTTTACTTTTAGATGGAAAATGAAAAATGTACTTTATGATATGTAAATTTTCAGAAATTGCCAGCTCCTATTTTTAATACCGTTTTCTAGTGACTATTAATAATCTAACACACAGGGAGCATTTTATAAACCAAAATGCAATGTACATTGGTTCCCTTGAACACTATTATTTCCAGCCAAAAAACCGATTTAATTCCACTAATTTAACATTCAATCCCAAGGCAGCATCACAAGACATTTCTGTAGTATTTACAGCATTCGTGTGTTAAAACGTATGTTGAACCTGTGTGAAATCTACATTCTCTTACATTTAAATGTGTGTTGAATGTGGTAGAGGGAAGTGGATTCAGAAGTACTTTGAGATCACTACCAGATGAAAACAAGTGATATATATGATCTTTACATCTGACGTCATCTGTATTTTTATAAATTGTGTCCAAGCAGTCGAAAGTACGAGACTAAGTTGCTACAGATGCAAAATTTGCTCTTTGCTCAGCTATCACTGTCCTGGCTGAGGCCCCTCCGCACACGCCATAACAACTGCACCTCCCCTCCCTGGCCATCCCTGTCCCCCCTCCCCGCCTTACTTTTCTCCACCTACTTAACGCCACCCGGCACACACACGCACATGCGCACGCACGCACGCTGCTGGTTTCACTCCTCTGTCTTTTGTTTGACTCCTCCCACCTTACTGAAAGACCTGTGAGGGCAGGACTTTCTGTTTATTCACTGCTCTGTTCCCAGTGCCTGGAGCAGTGTCCAGCACGCTCACAAGTTTACCTGCTGAATAAAAGAATGAATTATCTGAACATCAGGCAGCAGCCTTAACATTCTCTATATAACATATTTTCTATTCGGTTTAATCCGAAGGCTCTACGACTACACGAAGAACCCTAAATGAGGTGTGACGATACATTGTATGACTTTCTAAGGTTTTAATTTAACTATGAGATGTTCTTTCTGTGGAAATGCGTACCCTACCTGTAGGTCTGAATGTCTTTGAACATGTTTTCAGAAAATGGAAGCCAGGCTTGAGCAAAACAACGAAGCGGACAACACAGCACTTCTAAACAGAATCGACCTAGGTGTGTATAAGTTGATCACCAAAAAGCGTACACCGCTAATTGTTCCTAAGCCAAAGGTGGTCCGGGGGACCACCGCACCCTTTCAACAGGGATCTGTGGATACTAGCCGGAACGAGGGACGATACAAACGCGTAGCTCTCCTTTCTGTGCTGTCTCTAGCATCTTATTGTCTGCTAATCACGTGTGTGCCACGGAGCAAGAACTCGTTGGTTTTACGGTGCAACACTGGAAAGAAAATGGAAGATTTCCAGCAACTGTGATCTACAAGCACAGCGATTAGTAAGCACTAAAGAACAGCCAACTTGACTTTTCGACTTCCGGTTGATGAAGCGAATTTAGATGGTCTGCCACAGCTCTGATGTTGATTCCAGTCCTACAGAACTGAACTGGATCAGAAAAATGGAAGGCCACAGTTGAAAGTTTCAGATTTTTAGAAAAGCAACATGACAGGTTTTTTAAATCACAGACACACAGGTGTGTGCGTCTGTAGATGTATATAACATTCACTTAAACATTTACAAATAAACTGAAACAATCGATCTGCAGTGATCACTGTCTATTCCTTATAGCTAGACTAAACGCGAGATGAATGTAACAGAACCTTAAGAAAATCTGGCAGCCTTTTAAGCATGATTTCCTCAGTCAGGGCTTAGCATTTCATTAACTGAAAAAAAAAAAAAAAAAATCCTTTCCTTGAAATCCTCCGAGCAGAAATTACACAACGCTCAACCCCAGGTTTACTACCCTGATATTTTTAGAAATTAATGTTCAAGCACTGGAATACGTGAATTTTTTGAAGGGTGGTGTGGGTGGCAAGGAGAAAGCTGGTTCACTTCACTTTTCAAGAGCATCGGGCACAGCACAGGAGGTACCTGGATGAACGTGGCCAGGAGAACACAGCTCATCTCCTGCTCCAGAATGACCTTGTTCTGCCGGTTGTTGTAGCAAGCGGCGATAAGCGAAGGGAAGAGCACTTTGACCAGCCGGGGATCGCTGAAATACTGGAAGGGCAGCTGGCAGAGCTTCTGCAGCACCGTCGGGTGGCGGCCGGACTGCACGATGACCTGAAACAAGGGCGAACCCCAGGTCAACTGCCAGAAGGCCCCACCTGGCCCCTCACCCCACCACCGCGCCGGTGAGAAGCATGGAGAGCACGGGGAAGGAGCGCACGGAGGAGAAATCCAAGGACTCCTGACTGCTCACCCGACCTTATTTAAGGGACACTGAAAGGAGCAAAGAGAAATCTAGTCTCTGACTCAAGGAAAAGGCTCCCACAGTTCTGCAGCCATTTCCAAGTCACTAGGCTCCATGACACACGCGCGGCCGCCGTGGAGAGGGATGCCTGGGAAGTGGAGTCGCCAGACACCGGCCTTGACGAAGTCCCCGGCCCCACTCGCCCCGGAATGTGGGCAGCGAGACTCCTGAAAACTGCGGAGAACGACGCCCTGTCCTGCGGCCTGGCCCGCCCACTCCCCCGGCCCTGCTCACAGAACGTGCTGGACACATCAAATCTATTCCGTGTGCAGACTAGGCCAGGGAAGAAAAGGGGGTCGTGAGGGGAACGGACAGTGCGGCTCAGGCACCGGAGATCCCTCCTCCGATCCACACTCCTTACCTGTGCTTCCACCAGTGCCACTGAGTCTAAGAGCAGGACCGTTCAGGTCAATGGGACCGTTGTCTCGCAGCGGTCTAGGCTGACAGCTGTGCACGCCTTCCGAACGGCGGCGCACCCCACGGGCTCATGGTGGAGCCTGCCCGGTCTGCTCCCGAGCCCGCACGACAAACGGAGACACGTCCAAACCAGACCCTTTTCCAGTGACCCGGACTAGACCATTCTAGCAGGGAAGAGCTGGCTGACCCAGGGCCCACCTCTCGCTGAGGGGGAGGCTCCGAGGAGGCTCCGAGGAGGCTCCGAGGAGCCCTGTAAAATCTACGGCCAGGCCGTAAATTGTCCTTGGCAAGACACAAATCTACGGGTACACGCCCTGACGGGACTGCCTTCAAATTAAAACCAAGAGGAAGGAGTGAAGCAGCAGAGGCAGGAGAAACATAAATTACGGGGATTTACAAGTTTTCAGCGGACTTTGAACAATACCTGAAGGAGGCACTCTCTCAGATGACAGTGCAGTTGGTTTAAGAACGAAGTCAGCAAAGTAACAGTTCATAGCTAAAATGACGTCCAGTCCTTCAGGGGATGTTGACAGGGACTTGTTAATACCTTCAACTCCAGCAGGGATTTTAAAGCCTTATAATAAGTGGGACAATTCAGCATCGCCACCTCTGACACTGGCGGAGAAAATCATGCCCTGTCATCTACTTTACTGATAAAGCATTCATGTGAACCTCTATGTTAACTATTACCTTCGAATTCTGTAGCACAGCCCAACAATGCCACTTCATAGTTCACGGTCACACCATCATCGGAAGTATCTTTTCTCCCTTGGGACAAACACTGAGAACGAGTCTTTTGGGGGGACTCCTCTGTTAAAATGCTATCACCAGATGACTGGAAAGAAGGTACCATGCCGGCCAGTCGGGCTGGCACAGGCATGCTAACGCGAAGGTGACGGCTCCCTGTTGGTGGTGAATGAGCACAGAACATAAGCACCCAGCTGCACCACCACCCCCGGCTCCCGACCTTCCCTGGGGTACAGCAGAGCCCTCGGGGGGCTGTCGGTCCCCTCCAGAAACAGATGCCCGTGGAAGTGGTGAGTCGAGAGATTACCAGTGCTGTAGGGAGTGACCTGCCAGGGGCCATGACTCGGATGCTCCCGGACCGTAGAAAACACACCACGTAGGCGGGACCTGCAGGACCGCCGACGACAGAGCAGCAGGTCCCCGAGGAGCGGTCCAGCCGGGAGCGGCAGTGAGAGCCGCACTGCCTGCCTGGCTGGGAACCTGAGCAGGGCCTCTAGCCAGCACTGTCCTTTGAACCACACTTTAGCTGTGTGGGGGGACAGGGTTCGCAGGCCCCGGACGAGCCGTCCTGTAGCACTGAGACTCAGCAGGTGAGAGCACTGCTGGGGATTCCGGGCCCAGGGTGGCAGCCTGATGTCATGAGCCCAGCCGGACTGTCGCCTGGATTAGGTTAAGCACTTTTAGGGGCAGGGAGACAGGCTGGGATGCCAACAGCCCGACCTGGACGGCCAAGACCTTGGACACCAGGAGAATTGCCAACAGGCTTCTGACGGTTGGGGGTGAGGGCAGGACTTAGTTCTACCTCATCCAGTCCCTCGCTCCCAGGTCGGGTGGTCAGATGTCACCTCGGAGTGCTCTAGCTTCCCAAAGGCGGCAGCTCAACAGAGTCGTCACGGGACGCGAGAGTCTTGCTGAATTAAAGGAACGTACGTAATCCACGGAAATCTCCCACAACACTGGGTTTCCTTGTCATACACCTTCCCAACGGAGCCATCACTAGATCACGGTCTGTCACCTTTGTTCATAAAGGTGGCCCACTCTGAGCCTGCCAGGCCACCTGTCCCTCCCTTCGGGGTCCACAGCCGGCACTGCACCAAGGGTTAGGGTTAGGGTTAGGCCCCAGCGCGACCCGAGAAATGCAGGTAAGTGGAGTGGCCGGAGGGGCTCACCCAGCCCGTGTGCGGGGGCAGCTGTGCCCGACGCGTCCATCTGAGGGTCGGTGACAGAGGGGGGCCGGTGCCTGGCCGGGCGGCCACACCACACTTCTGAGGTGCAGTTGCCGCTTTCTGACCGAAGACCTCGATGGTCTGCACGTCGTGCTGCTCAGGGCACACAGCCAAACCCCCGCAGCCGGGCCGACATCCTGCCCCCACCGCGATGCTGGGGAGGGGGGCCTTGGGGAGGTGACCAGGCCACGAGCATGGAGCCCTGGTGACTGGGGTTGGTGCCCTCGGACAAGAGGCCCTGCGAGCGCCGCGGGCCGCCTGCCTGTGTGGACACCGCGAAGCTGGCTCCTGCAGCCGGAACAGGGCCCACCCGGACCCGACCCTGCTGGCTCCCTGACACTCCAGGACGTCAGGACCCGACCTGCTGCTCAGAAGCCCCGTCTGTGGCTCCTAACTTTGCTACCTGCCCGAGCGCGCAGGGGCGACGCTGGTCTCACCTGGAGGCAGGCGACCCGGACTTGGCGGACACCGCCGCGTTCGAGTCTGGGAGACGCGGGCCCGTCACAGGCAGGGACAGCGCTGCGGTCGGTCTGCGAAGGCCCTCCACCTGCGCCGTGTCTCTCAAGGCCGGGGCAGACAGGGATGGCCACCCTCCTTTCAGAGAAAACCTACCACTCACACAGTACAAGACGACTGTCCCGGGTCCCCCGGCCAGCTGCGGTGGAGCTGGGCCCGAACACTCGGTGACCCACATCCCGACCCGGCTGGGGCTGTCAGACACACGAGGCGCCCACCCTGGGCAGACGGGCTCTGTGGCTGGCTCGAGCTCGTTCCCACGACTGGCCGCCAGCCAGCTTCTCACACGGCTTCGCCAGCGCCGCCGAAGACGAGGACGACGCGCTGCCACCCTAGACAGACGCAGCCAACCGACACACACAGATGAGACCACACAAAAGGCCTTTCTTCAGAAACCCATACTCCGCTTGGCCAGGTATCAAGTCGCCAGTTCTCGGCTTAGTTGCCAGCTCCGCCGAGGGTTCACCTCAGACGAAGAGACGGAAGGCCTTGGAGGAGGAATGGTGAGCGATGGGGCAGACTCCCCGGGGTGAACTGCTGGAGCCTGTGACTCTGAATGCGCCCCGCCTCGTGATGGTCCCGCAGTCGGGTGCCCTCAGGGTCTCTGTGGCCTTCCAGTCTGGGTGAACACGTCTGAACCTAATGCTACGACGCGTGCTGCGTTTATGGTGTTAATCCTCGGTACGGCCGGACTAGCTTTTCCCAGCAGTTAAAGAAGAAAAGGAAAGGGAGGAGGGGACCAAGGGGTCGTAAGTCTGGTGCGGAAACGCAACAGGCCTGGGGACAGTTTATAGATGTGTCGTCTGCAAACTGACAACGCCGCCCTCCTTCCTAGGAGGCCGAGAACAGTGGCCGAGCAGACCAGTGGCGAGTCCACGGTGTCATGTAAGTGGGGAGCAGCCCGAGCCTCCTCACCCAGAGGCATAACCGGGGAGCGAGCGAGCAGACACTCACCCGTTCGCAAAACATTCGCTGCACATCTACCCCAGCCGAGTGCGGCGCGAGGCACCTGGGACAGGGTGGTGACACGTCAGAGACGTCCCCGCCCTGAGAGCCCAGTCTTTCCACAACATCCATGTCAGTCACTCCGCGGAAAGTTCTGCAAGCTCCGACAGAGTCCGCCGATCTCGTGTCAGAAGCAAGGCTAAAGAAAGCGTTTTCTGGCCTGCAGAGGCTGGGATCAGCACCCACGACCGCCGAGGGCCTGTCAAGCGACAACACGAAGCAGCAACAGCTCACAGAGTGACAGCGGGGGAAATGAAACGATTCGGAGTAGAAATAAGAACTCAAAAAGTTGCCCGGAATCATCCGGCGAGAGAGTAAAATTCCTGACCGTTTTCAGAGGGTCTCTAGAGCACTACCGCTTAGTTATAAAATGTCTCATCACCTTTGCTCCGCACTTGAAAAACCTGCTCCCCTCCCCCCCAAAAAAAATCTGCTCCCACACGCTAGGCCTCATGCGACTACTGCAGCGGGCACTCCTTCCAAGACATCAAAAACGTGGGCCGCGTTACGTCCAAGTTTGGGGAGGCGGGAACCCACAGCAGTAAAGAAGGATCACAAACAGTTTGTGTTCAACGAACCCCGTGTTTTCAAGGTAGGCTGCGTCATCTGCGAGATTCACTCACGTGGGAGTAGCTCGTTCCCTGACCAAGCCAAAGCCACGACACTGCATAAGAAACCAGAAGGAGGTTCTGTAGCAGTTTCCTGCCCGCCTCCCTGCCTCCCACAGACATAACCGTGGCAGCTGCAGGAAAATCCCGGCCCTCTAAGACTCACCTGCTGGCTTCGGTGAGAGCTACGAGTGATCCGGAATGTCCCCTTATTTCCAAGGAAGTCGCTCTATCAAGTGGTTTTAGAAAGCCCTGCACCTTTATGCAGTTTTTCCTCAGAACGCCCTTTGGTGTGTTTCTAGACACTTCCATCACTGTGACCCGAGCCCCGTGCCTGCCACGGACCAGAAGACAGAACCAGCACATAGCCCCGCCGGCTCCAGATGCAAGAGCAATCGCTTAGGCAAAGACCGACAGCCGTGAACCCCCCGTTTCAACAGCCTCAAGGCTGTCAGCTCCATGGGGACGGGAGCCGTGTCCCTTTTATTGACTGCTGTACCTCTGACAAGTGACAGGTGCTCAGGAACCGTCTGGGGCTAAAAGAATGAGGACTGAGCTCAGGTCCCCAAACCCGATTCCAGGGGATGACACCCACCACATCGAGCCCGGGGCCTACTCACCCCAGGGCTGTCAGTGGCCTCAGATGACACGCCTGTGGATCTGCAAGAACAGCGAGCTGACTGGGCGCCTGGGCCAGCGGCCAGGAAGCCAACAGCCTCCTGGCACAACGGTGCAGGGGCAGGGTGGGGCAGGGCGGCTTCTTCCAGCGAGCTGGGCCGTGCACGCTGGGGCCACAGGCTCTGTCAGTCAGTGTGGCAGGGGGAGCGGGGGCAGCAAGTCAGGCGGAACGGGTGCAAACAGGCAAACCGCACCGAGGCAAATTCTTTACGGCGAGAAATTCTTTTGTTTTTCTCCTTTTCTTGTCAGAGACGAGGGATCCTCAACATAGGAGCAAAACTAGGTGTCTAGACATCAAAATTCATTAAGACAGACAGCGAGAGAGTCTGAGAGTCACTGGGACAAGGCATAGTTTGCTAGCAGGTGTCGCATTCCTCCCTCAGACCGGTCCTGCCACAGCCGGGTGGCCGGGCCACGCGGCACACGTGGCTCCAGACAAGTCACATCACACCTGAAGCACAGGCCCGAGCCTGGAGGCCAGGACCTTGGTGAATTGCTGCACGACAGCGGTGCGTCCGAGCATGGCCGCCCGGCGCCTCCGCCCCGATGACTGAGGGGGGGCGGGAGCGTGCGTGCGGACGGCTCTGCTCAGTCGTCATTGGGGAGGAGTCGGGAGCCTCTGCACACAGAACCCAGTCCGCCACAGCGCAGAGGCACAGGCTCCGCGGGCTGGCACCGCGGACAGAGTCTCCTGCCCCAAACCGGCATCAGCCACCAGACGGGCCGCGGGGCCGAGGCCAACAGAGATTCCGGCGGTCCCCAGGCTCCCTGCCGAGGACCAGCAGAGTGTCACGGGGAAGGGGATGGATGCGGCCAAGGTCACGGGGAGAGGCGGAAGCCAAGAGCCGGGGACCTGGCCTGCACAGGCTCTGGGAATCTGGCGAGTCTAGAAAAATCAGGACTCTTCTGATGCAGCGGCGAGGGGCTGTCCTGTGTCCCTCCAGGGAAAATGAGTGACAAGGCCCCCGACTGGCTATTCTCTGCTCCCCTGGGGAAAGGGGCTCTGTGCTTCGGTCCCAGCACAGGCTGCAAGGAGGCTCTGGGCCAGGCCCCGCACCCTGTGTGTGCAGGGAGAAGCTGAGACCCGGGGCCCCCACCAGCGCTGGGCTGCCCCAGCCGCCCACGGTCCCCACAGCGTGGTGGACCGCGAGGCCGTCTGAGTGCATCGTCCTCCAGCTGGTGACCGGGAGCAACCCGTCCCTCGTCCTAGTTGGACTGATGTTCTCTGAACCCTGTGCTGTGAGCACTCACACGTGTGAGCGACGTGTGTTGCCTGACCCTGCACAGATGTCACGTTTGAGTACGGTAAAAAAAAAAAAAAAAAGAAGCTTAGAAAGCCTCTTTCTTAAGAAAGAATGGAAAGCGTCATCGCGGAATGCGCGGCGCCCAAGTTCTGGATAGGAACTGCTCTTTGTCTCTAACCCAGGGGCTGGGACGATTATGAGCATCGCGGACTGACAGGATGTGCGTGTGTGCGTGTCTGGGGGAGGGGGCGGGGAGGGGGCAGGACAGCGCTATCGCTTTAGAACACGAACGCTCCAGGCGGGCTCCGGACCTTCCTGGCGAGACCTGCGTGGGGCCTTCCTCGCGGCAGGGGGACAGGGCAGAGGCCAGGCCGCCGGACGTCGGCTCACGCCCTGACAGCAGCCAGAGAGCAGGGACGCGGCCCGCGGAGCGTTTCCGGTCTCACCAGCACCAGTCTACGACGACTTTATTTAACCACAAAAATACAACAGTCGCCGAATCTTCTTGTAGTTTCGGTTTACGGCTTTCTCAAGTGAAATAAATGGTCTCTCAGGTCTCTCCTGCTTTCATCTCTCTGCTGCAAGGACAGCAGGACAAGGTTCCAATTAAGGCCCGTTAAACGCTCACATTGATTCATGTGAGGCACCTTCCGTTTCTTTTCCCAACACGGTCTCGGAGCCCCCCTGGGCTGTCTCCGCTGCGCGCTGGGCTCGGGACCTGCCCCCCACAGGACGACTGCCGTGATGTGAGGCCCCCTCCTCCTGCGTCGGCAGCCCAGGGAGGGGAGAGAACATTCTCCTCCCTGCCTCGCTGCCTTCACAGCCGAGGCTCGTCCTCTGGCATCTGACACGGAGAAGCCTCGTCGGAGGTCAAGCTCAAAACCTCCACTGCAGACGGGCTCTGGGGGTGAATCCAGCCAAGGCCACCTTGACCAGCCCGCCGCAGCAGGGGGGTCTGCGGGAGTCACCGCGAGCGGGACCAGGAAGGACACCCCTCCTCAGGTGGGAGTCTCAAGCCCCCTCGCCATCCCAGCCCTGCGCGTGTGCGCAGGAAGGAGGCCACCCCCGAAAGTTCCAAAAGGTCGGACTCGCGCGCCGGAAAGCTGCCACCCACACACGCACGACTTCCCGCGCCACCGACGGCCGCAGCGGGAACAGCTCTGTGACTTTGCAGAGAACCACGTGAGGTGAGGACGGCAGACAGGGTTTGGGGCGGTCAGTCGGTTCGTGTTTGGATTTTCTCACAGTCACCAAAGTACAAAGACGCGCAGAATGACGCACACGGCTTGGGCAGAACCTGGTTCTGAGAGCCTCGCCGCCCCGCTTCCTGGCCCGCTCTGACGTCCCCAGGGCCTGCGGTAGCCTCTGGAGCAGGGCGGAGCAGGTGCACCGGGGCAGGAGGGCGGAGGGGACCCTGCTTTCCGCCAGAGGAAAGGCCTCGGTTCCGACGGCCGGAAGGAAGCGGCGCAGCCTCCCCAGAAGTCGGCGGCTGACTGGGCGGACGTGCGAGGGTGCGTGCCCGAAGCGCCACACGCGGGCGGGCGACGCATCCGCACTCGGGCTAATTTAATTACCGACCGCATTTCATTATCCAGCGTGCAATGTAAATGAAGTGAAAGGCCCACAGCACGTACTAATTACGTTTATTGTCATAACTGAATGGGGGGAGAAACTCAGAAAGACTCCTGCATACGCGGAAGCTTTGGATTTAAAAATCGTCTTAATTAGGAGCTGCAACCTCACGAGAAAGAGACAGTCGGCTCCGTCACGCACGGGGCATTTTTCTCCTCTGAAATCACCCCTGCTGTCTGTCTCACAGGGCTCGGTAGACGGGGCGAATGAAGAGCGCCGCCCCGTACGCAAAGCAGCCACCGAGTGAAACACCTTGGGCGCGGCTGGAGCTCGGGATCTGCCCTGATCGAGACCGGCTTCTCCACAGGAGGAAACACCCTCTCCTGCCACACGACACGCCACGCCACGCCACGCAGGCCCTGCAGTCACGTGACTTCTGACCAGCAGCAGAAACACTACACGACTCGAGAATCCTGACGTCCCCTCCGCAATCCTGCCCGAGGAGGAGACGGCACCAGGCTGCCCTGACTCCCGTAGATCGGGAGTGAGGCGGAAGGAAGGGCGCCGCCCGGGCCAGCCCAGCCACGCGGGGCGCCCTGCCAGTTCCCGCGGGCCCGGGCTCTCGCCACAACGCGAGGCGGGAGGGGCTGGCCAGGAGGCCTCGGCGCCCTTCCAAGAGGAAGGCTCCGCAAATCCGTGGTCAGAGCTGCGAAGCCTTCTCATGACTGCACTTACCACACAGCCCCTGGGCCAACACTCACTTGGCAAGTCACTGGATTTTAGGGAGGAAAAAAGAAATTGAATAAATCGAGCTTTAGAATGACAATAACCAGCTGTTTAGTTATTGAGAGTTCCCCATCCTACTGGGACGTGAGCAGTTGTCACCCTGGCAAGCTGGAGGCCTGGGCACGGAGCCCGGCCATGAGCTGGGGGGCGAGCCCCCTGTGTGGGCGATACGGATGGGGCTGGTGGTGGCATGCCAGCGTGTGGCCGCTGACGTCTCCCCCGAAAGTCTCTGCTCCTGAGGGCCTGCCCCTGGATCCCCGCTGTCAATACGGAGGAGCCAAGGTCTAGCCAAGCTTCCACAGGTGCGCTGGCATGGAGGCAGGCAGTCCACGAAGCCACCTGGTGCCGACAGACTCTGTAGCAGCACGGGGAGGATCTGAAAGCCGCAGGATGGCTTGGCGTCCTCATGAAACCAGAATGCTCTGTCAGCATTTAAAATGGCGCAGACTCACAGGGGACAGCACCTGGCACAATCCAGTTTTCTCCAAATGTTTTTATTGTGATCAAACACAGAAACGTGTAACTTACCACTGCAGCCACTCCTAAGTCTACCGCCATTGGCATTACCACACTCGCAAGGCCGGGCGAGCACCAGCACTGCCCGTTCCCAGAACCCACCTGCCTCCTTGTAGACTCACAAAGCTCAGGCCCCAGAGGGGACATCATTCCTCTAAGATCACACAGCTAGTGACAGAACTGGGGTCAGAGTCCAGGCCTTCCTTTTGCTAGATGAGAACACACTCATTACACCTTCGCGGGACATTTATGAGCCTCCTGGGTAAGGCACACGGGTGCGTCCCGGCAGCCTCCTGGGCAGCACCGGACTGCAGAGGGGCGGCTTCCCGGCGTGCTGTCTGGGGAAATGGGCATCATCTTCTATCCTGGACCCAGCCCTGGCCAGACGCACCTCCGAGATCGCCAGCACACGGGGCCTGTGACACACGTGATTTTCTTAAGCAGGGAGAACTGGAATGAAATGAATCCTGAGCTGGGCTTTGCAAGGCCCAGGTTCTAATCTCAGTCTACTGGGGTTCTTTTCGCCATTCCGGGGGGCTGGCTTCACCTCTCCGAACCCCGATTCCTTGCCGCTATGAGGCAGGTCCAGGCCCTGTACTCACAGCCTCACCGGAGTGAAGGAGGTCCCAGGGACCACAGACGCCAGAGGTCGACAAACACCAGGGGTTACGCCTAGAAGCCACATCTCCAGAAAGTGCAGCATCTCAGTGTCGGGCAATGACGGTCACTTCCATCAGTTCCGAATTTCTCCCTCACGGTGACCTCACCTCCCCACGCTTATCTGCAGACCCCACTGCATCTTCTTCCCCACCTGACAGGCCTCCGGGTTTCTGTCTCCTCCTTGGGCTGCTCCGTGCGCGCACTGCCCGTTTCCTCCGAGCTTTCCCGTCCTGCCCCCACTCGAAACCTCGCCATTAGGTCCGAATCAGTTCTCACACGCCACCTCTAAGGGCCAGTTCTCCCAACCCCATTCCCCAATTCACTTGGGGAGCCCAGAGATGCTCAAGACATGTGTTTGTCTGTGGGAGAGGATTAATGTGTGATCCAGTTTCAGCAGAAAAATTAGAAAATCCCACACACAGTTCCGAGTTTAGTAATTCAGCAAAACAGAGTTGGTGTAAGCAGAGTTTCACACCGTCCGTAAACGTGCACGCGCTGAAGGAACTGTGCGAGCGAGTAAAGTGAACCTCATCCGAGTGGAGCCCGGGGGCCGGGAGGGGAGCCTCGCCCACCACCACCCGGCACGGGTTACGCACGCGGACCGAAGGCGCATCCCTCGCAGGCCCTGCAGCTCTGGTAATAGCTGCCTGACTTGACTAACCCGGCGGGAATAAAGGTCTCCTCCTCACCCAGCAACCCGGCAGCCAGTGAATCCTCGCTGCTCAGCCGGCGAGACGCCGTCGCCACCCCGAACTCCTGCTCCCCTCCAACGCACTGCTGTTGGATGGCCCCCGCCTCCCGCACCTCCTTCTTTTCCTCTAGAAAGCAACGCTCCCCGCCTTTGCTGGAGCGGGCTGTAGTTTGTCTGCCACAGCTCTGAGAGGGGGCCTTGGGCTCACCCGGTGCTGACCAAGAGTCCTTGGAGAGAAGTCGTAGACACAGCCTGAGAGCCTGTGAAGGGCCCCGGGCAGGACAGAAGGGGCCGGCCGGCCGGCCTGTCTCTTCTCACCCCAATACCTCACTCTTAGTGCTGGGGAACACCTCCGGGCCTCTTACCTGGTTATCTGGGTGGTTGACAGTGAAGTAGCCCACACAGACGATGACCTCGTGGAGCAGGCTTTCACAGGAGACTTGGCTGCAGTGGCCCAGGAGGGAGCTGGTGATGTGCCGGAATGCAAGGGACAAGCCCTCCGCACCTACAATAGACTGGCACAGACAAGGGGCAGTCAGGAACCCTGGCCCAAGTGAGGCTGGGCCCTGCGTGCTCCGGCCATGGCGGGCGCTGAAGCACGACAGGCTGCCAGGGCGCCAGACTGAGCGGCTACCTCCGCTCGGGGATGCTGGTGCTAACAAGGGACTGTAACATGTGCAACATTTACCCTGAAAAGGGGTGGAAAAGAGAGCACAGCAGACCAAATGCCTGCACCGCATAGCTCAAGACACCTAGTAGTCATTCCACTTTTAATAAACTATTTTTCTCACTGTACGATTAGTTTCACCGTAAAACATTTGGGAAAATACCAGAATACTAAAATTCACCTGTAAATCTAACACGTGGCTAACTTCCCATCGTTTTTTTTTTTTTTTTTTCTGGAGAAAATAATTTCTTGTACACAGGGATAAAAACACAATTCTAATCATTATGTTCAAAGAGCAAAGAAATACAAGTAAGGACCAGTTCTTATTCAAATGAACAGCTCTGTAAACCCAAGGCTCCCAAAGAACGTAAAAAGCACAGCCACCAACCCTGGCCCCAAAGCAGGCTGACCGTGAAGCCTGCCCCGCTCCTCAGGGCCCGCTGCGCGGGCGCGGGGCGAGCGGTGGGCGACGCGGGGCGGGTGCGTCTGGCTGTGCGGCTCGCAGCTTCTATTTAATAAACACGTCAGGCGGACAGAGCGACAGGAAGGCACAGGGAGAGGCAGCCCGCTCTCTGCCGGCCTGTGGGGAGGCAGCGTCGGCAATGCGCGTCTCCGTAAGCCGGTCACTCACGCCGCGGCTCGGACCTTTCGGTGCGTTCGCGTCTCCTGACGCAGGCGACGGTCCTTCCAGCAGAAAGAAAATCGTGGCTCAACTTTGGGGCGCGGCCTTCTCGGTTTCGCTGCCCCAGAGAAACTGCAGGAGCGCGGCTCCTGTAAATCAAGCCGTGACACCGTCTCGGTGCAGCCCGTTTAATTAGCTGCGTCCAGCGCGCGGTGACCCAGGCCTCTGTCTGACCTGCACTGACAAGAGCGGGTCAGGGGGCACGTAAGTTTGAATATAAAAATTAAACCAATTTTTCAAGGAAACTGCATTTCCTCTTTAGCCAGGATTAATTGCCAAGTCAGTCCATTGATTTGTTTCCTGAGACCACCTTCGATTGTGAAAACTGTCACAGCGTACACAATATACAGCACGCGGGACCACAGGGCCATCTGTGCCAGCATGAATTCTGGGGAAATCAGGCTGCTGAGGGGAGAAAGTATTCTGACGGCCTTGTCACATACAGGGAGGTGAAAGCAGCTCTGAAAGCGTGCCAGGGTGACCTGCAGCTGCGTCCACACGACGACGACGAGCGCACGCGTTTGGGGCTTTGAGGAAGACGGGGGGCGGGGGGGGCACCGGGGCTGCTACGCCCAGCCCTCGGCTCCTGACGCGGCGTCTGCAAGCGACCTGGGCAAGCCAGTCCCTGCCAGAGGCTAGGCCGGCCCACACTCCCGGTGCCTGCTGGGCGCCGGCTGGCACAGTGCTGCACGCAGGTCACCAGCCAGGAGGAAGGCCCCGCAGGCATGCCCCGCTGCGCTCGGGTTAAGGGGAGACGGGAACCTGGGAGCAGTATCTGGGGGAGAAGGAGAACAGCACGGGAAACTAAGCAAAACAGAAAAGACAGGAGAGGCAGAAGACAAAAGAAAGAAGGAAACACGGGAAGGAAAAAGAGAAGCGCGGCGCTGCGCGAAGGACAGAGGAGCGCACAGCAGACGTGTGGCCAACTGTGGGGAGGCAGCCAAGGGAGGACAGGCCACTCCCTCTGGGGGGCCCCGGCGCGCTGCAATACCCTGTCACTGCTCCACGGTCTTTCCTGCTGTGTCTGGCAAAAGCGGTTGGAGGTGGGAGTGCATTTTGGGCTGCATGTGGCAAGCAGCCGGGGAGCAGAAATCTTGGTTTATCTCTCACTTTGACATTAAGGGATTTTTTCTAATTACTGGCCAGCGTGCCTAAGGCAACTCAGAGAGCGGGGCCGCCTGGACCCCATGGTGCTCCTGCAAGTGCTGCTGCACAGGCCACAGCTCACGGGAGGGCGGGGCAGAGCAGGGCCCTGGCTGACACTCAAGGGACGGAGGCGCGGAGATGCTCGTGTATGACCAGCGTACACCCCAGCAGTCCACCACAGGACTCACGAAACTGGAAGCTGAGAGCCAGCTTTTGGTGTGTGCGCTCCAGAGGCCCTGGTAACAAAAGGAATCGCCCTAGTGGGACCTAGCTGGGGTGGCGGGATGGGCCGCTGGTCTCCACGTTCTTAGGACATAAAATGAGCGTCTCCTACTTCCTAAAGTGCTTCCGGATGGAACACCAGGGGCCGGGGCCTTTGTGAAACACAGATGCTAGGCTCACCCCAGAGACGAGAGCCACTGGTGTCCTCTGGGGCAGGAGGCTTCCGTGTCAAGTGTGGCTGTAAAGTCGCAGAGCGTCAACCTAAGGCTGGTTCAGCTGCTCTGGAAACTGAGAAGCATTAACCCCGAGGCACAGGAACCTGCCCTTGTGATGGATAAACTAACCATACGGAGCTAAAAGATAATGAATCCAATGATGCAACGCACGTGCTCATTTCCTGTCGTGAACGGAATGACAGGGAGACGAGAACCGCACATCTGTCTTTAGCCACAAGACAGGGGCCTTTCTTCCACCTTGGAAGGGCCGAAGACACCATTTCTATACGTCTGCGTCTCCACAACCTCTGTCCATCTGAGCAAAGCAATCCATCTGACTTACGGGTTTGCCATCCGCCAAGTTTGTTCCTTTTTTAACAAAATCACTTGACAGTTAACGAACTGAAAGAAAAAGTCTCCTGCTTGGGGGTTGTTCTGGTCCACAGGCTCAATGTTTCTGCAAATTAAATTTCCTACAGGAAAGTAACCCATTTCTAAGCTGAAAGTCTGGTATTACAGCATAAAGCAATTAATTTCTCTTTCATTAGCTATAAAAATTTACAGGGATTTGCAAACTAACCAGGAGGTTACAACGGACACAAATCAGTTAAAAATCACCCACAGAAAGCTATATCAAGCAATTTTGGTTGTTTACGTAAGAAACGATTACTTTCCTTAGTATTAAAAGTGGATGGGACGGTAACGCCTTTCTCTAAAGAAACTAAGACGGAAGACTCTACGTGGCAGAGCGGTACGTAGGCCTTGGGGTCAGAGAGTAACAGGCACCAGCCCTGGCTCGGCCACGCGTCCCCGTGTCCCTCTGTACAGTGGCACGATGCTCTTCTGCAGGGCGGTGCCCAGGACACAGGAGGAAGCACATGCAGCCTGCAAAGGCGTTCCCAGGAGCGCGACCCAGTAAGCGCTAGGCACGCTCATTCCCTCCCCGAGCCTGAGCCCATTCCTCGGCCTGGGGAGGGCAAGGCCCCGTGCTCTGCCCACACCGCGTGGCTCACGGCGACACTGACCTGGAAGGCGGGCAGGTCGAGAGCAGCGAAGCTGTTGAGGAACCGGACGCTCTGGGTGGCCACCTGCACCGTGCTCTGACTGTAGGTCTCCCGGGGGCTGGCGGCGCCCGCGTCCGCGATGGCGCCGTGGAAGAGGGCGCAGTAGAGCATGTGCAGGACCCCCGCGAGGTCTGTGGCCCGCAGCGCCGCCGTCAGTCCCGTGGGGTCCTGGCGATGACCGTCGAAGACGCCGTCCGACCTGACGAGAAACACGCAGCCTCTGAGAGGGACTCCAAGGGCCGGCATTTTCACAAGCCGAAGGGCAAGACGAGCAGCCCCTCAGGAGGGAGCGGCTGACCTGTGAGGTGAGGTCACGGGCCCCCCGGGCTCGAGCTTGCCCCTCCCCAGAGCCCAGGCCCCTTGCCCGCCTCGGGTGCTGACGCTGTCCCCGCCCTCCTCGCCCTCTGCAGCCCAGGCAGCCGAGTCCATGATGCTGCTGGGACAGGGACCAAAAAGAGCACGGCTTCCCAGGGGAGGCGGCCGCCAGGTCACCAGGCGCCCTGAAGATTCGCTGTGCGGGGAACCGCAGCGGGGAGACGCCTCAGCTGCTGTCGAAGGCCAGGTCCATCCCCGCGGGGGGCCGGTCTCTGCCCAGCGTCCACCGTGAAGCCCGCGGGCCGCTCGCCGCCCCCCACTCCCAAACTCAGGTTCTGGGAGAGCCTGGGGACCGAGACACAGAGGTGTCCGTCAGTGTGGCCGCCACGCAGTCTTTCACCCCTTTTTCTAGAAACTGCGCCCAGATTTCTGTCCGAGGAGCCACCTGCCCTTCCTCACGGCCCTCGTGCTGCAGGTGGCCTGTCCCCGTCACTCTGGCTCGCAGGCGCGGAGGCCTGAGGTCAGCTGCGCGTTTCACGTCTGACCGTTCAGCGTGGATCAGGGATGTCGCACGTCACAGCTGAAGCCAGTGGAAAGGAAGGAGACCCTTCCGCTGACAGGCTCGGAAAGAAGCCCTTAGTGCCTTCTCCCCCGGGTTTGAATCTGAGAGAGACACTAGGTCTGAGCCCCTGCAGCCACTGGCCCTACGCACAGCACCCACCCATCTTCGGGTCCCTCGGAGCCATCCCACGTGGGCCAGTGCCTCCCATCGCCGGGCACAGCCTGTTCCCAGGAAGGGAGTTACAAGTCCCTGTTCAGTGTCTTCCTTTGCTCTGCTGAGATCTGCAAGTACCGAGCAGGTGTCCTCACGTTTCTGGCGAGGGATGGGACCTCTCCCTGTTTTTAACGCTACTACTCGTCTCCCCCGTTTCTGTGGCTGTTGCCACTGCTGTGGTTCTTTCCAGCTGGACCCTGGAGCGGGAGAGAGGCGTCAGAGAGCTCTGCTGGGCTCTCTGGCTTCCCCAGAGGCGCTTCGGTGAGGCCACTAAGTCAGTCAGAACTCGGAAGTCCTGCTTGGCAAATCTGTAGACCTTGTCCAGGTTTCTGATTTGCAAATTTTTTTCCCCAAAGGGATTGTTTGATGCATCTAATTTGCCAGTTGCATCCAGTAGAGTTTTCCTCATTTTCTTCCAGAACATCCACCACTTCCGGTATTACTACAAACCTGAGGTGACACTGTATACCTTGCTCTTCTCAAGGAAGCAGCTCTCTTAAGAAACGCTGTCACCTCATTTATGTGGCAGGATCCGCTAAGCACACTCCCGTCTCTCACCTCATCTCAGCCCTAGTTTGTCCCACTTGGTAGAGAAGGCAGCACCCTTACTGCACACACAAGACAACTGAGACCTAGGGGGATCTGGTGAGACGGTTCAGGCCTTAAGAAGTCGTTAGTGGCAAGGGCAGGGGGACCACCAAGGACCTCTGACCCTTTAAGGGCAGTGCTCTGTCCAAGGACAGGAACATGCAGGCCAAACAGGTGACCTCTACTCTTCTCCCCACGTCTTCACACAGAGACTCTAATGCAATCCTGAATCATCATGGAGAGACACGTCCTCCTCATGCGACTCGATCAAAACGAAAGTTCAGAAATGACATTTATCTGCTCGTAGGCACATCTGAACCCTCACATGCGCTGTGAGCAAGTGTCAGTTGGCCCTTCTGTCCATCTTGCCACTACACCTGCAAGAGGAGGGGTCAGACCCTGACTGGAGTACTGGAGCTGGGAGTACAAACTACTGTGCCGACGTTTGTCACACAGGTTCCGAGGAGGGTTCTGTTTTCTTAACGCTGACTGCCTTTTATGCTAGAGACAAGCCAGAAGACGTTTCTCCCTGAAGCTCATTCCCAATAGGCTTTCAGAACCTTGGGGATGAGTGACACCATTGCTGGTGACAACGATTTTGCTGCTGTGATCCATAAGGCTGACCTCCCCTCTCTTGCCTGTGCTGTTTATGTTTTCATCTGTCTGTCTGTCTATCTATCTATCAATCAATCATCTATCATCTATCTATGTCTATCTATCCATCCATCCATCCACCCACCCACCTATTATTTTAAGGTGAGGCAACCCTTGTTTGACCTCACAGACTGTAAGGACCTTGTTAGCTGACAATCCTTACTTTTTCAATTTTTTTTTTTTTTTTTTTTTTTTACAGCTACAGCACCTGGTCTTCGTGGGGTGTCTCCCATTTAAATACTACCCAGGCCCAACCCTGCTCAGCCTCTGAGATCAGATGGGATCGGGCCTGTGCTGCTTTTAAACAGATATCAGCATATACAAATGCAGATATTCAGGAATACTGTATCATTTAAAGCGCTTCATAATACTTAATCTTTCCAAGCATTTATTAAATGACATGAATTCATGGCTATTACTTCTTCAAAAGAATAAACGCAAAAAAAAAGAAAAGAAAGAAAAAGGAAGTGAAGTGATCGGAATAGCTCCTCTTCTCTCTACCCCTACTGCACCCCATTATTTAGGAGAATACTAATCACGGATTGCAAAGCAACACGCCCCAGGATCTCCTGCAACATTCTCCTCATGAAACAAGAACACTGATTCGGAAAAATCAACTAAGTAAGGATTCAGAACTCAGATGTGGATGGAAATTGTTCAAAATGCACGATTCTGCTTCACGCAAAGGAAGATCAGTTAAAGAGAGCCCCAGCCTCTACCAGTGAAGAGGGCGGGGCTTGCGTTCGGGTCCCCACAGAACTGATGGCGTCCTGTCTGAAATACAATTTGTCCACGAACAGGCCACTGGCTTCCGCTGGTCTGAATTGCCAGCTATAATCACTTTAGGCCTGAGTGTTTATGACAAAAAAGTAAAAGGCCTTATTCATATGAGGCATGGCTTATAAAGTTTAAAAAAAAAATACAGGGAAGATATAAAAAATCATACGTGAAATTGTGTATTTTACATTCTGAATTCTCAATTTTACCAGATTTTAAAGTTTTTTTGTCCAGTTTCCAGGACCAAAGATCTCAGTGGTACAGTCACTTCTATTCATTACAAACCAGATGCATTGAGGAAAACTGGCCCATCCAGATGTCCTGGACAGGACCTGAAAATCCAGCCCTGCCTCGAAGGAGTACAACTGGGCAAAAACACAGTGACTCGTGTGGGCGTGAATCAAGTGCCATCTGCCCCATCTTCCTGCTTCCAACCACTAGGTATGCACCAGGCCTGGTAACTGCCCTAGAAAGCAGCTGTGACAGTCCCAGACAAGACGACCCCATTCCCCCACTGCTCCCGGCCCCCCGGGCCCCAGACCTCTGCCTTGGTGACATTACCCTGACCTTCAGTACTGATGACCCTCCATGCTGCTCTCCTGGCTTCTTGGGTTGGGGCTTTGTTTGCCCTTCAGTCCTGGAATCCCAGAGGCACACTGTGCGAGCCTCCCATTCTGACCCCTGAACCCAGAGGACTCTACTCCGAGGTGTGTGCTGTGCTGGGAGTGGGTGGGGTTATGTCGCGGTCTCTCCCGACAGTGGATATGAACTTCACTGCTCAAGATGTGAATTAGAGGGATTCCAGCTTCGGTCCCTTCCACACTGGGAGACTCCGGGAAGGCTGACCCGCACCCGCTGATACACCACTCGTCAGAAAACATCTGATTTCTCCAACTAAGAACCATCTCGCCTCTGAACGCCACCAAAGGTGACGCAATGAACGTGGCCAGGTGCTGTGCCGGGTGCCCTCCGTGTGTCCTCTTACCCTCTCGGTCCCTCTCTGTCCTACGCCAGGGATATTCGGAAGTGCATCTTCCTTCCCCTGCTAGCTCACAAGGTTCTTGAGGACAGGACAGATGTCTGAGTCACTTCTGCCTTCTCCCACGTCTAGCACGGGGCCTGGCACAGAGCAAGTGCTACATAAATATTTGTTTAACGAATGAATGAATAATTCAGGCAGGCAGAGTTAAAGTTTACCTTTGCGTGAACGAATGGCTTTCAAGCACCCTTAAGCACTTGAGAAGCACTCGCTCACATCCACGTAATTAATGGGCTACCTTACAGATCGTTCTTATCTTTTATGACATAGCTTTCTAGAGATCTTGGCCAGAAACCCATTTTGCTAGCATAGTTTAGGAACATGAAAATGAAAACCACAAATACATATTATGACAAACTTCTTTTTGTGTGAAAATATCCTATAATTTAGAAAAGTCTTCACCAACCAGTAAGAACCAGCTAGGTTTTACAAGCTCCTCTGTCTCCCATGAGGTCACAAGGACTGTCGACTCCTTTACTGCCTCCTGGGCCTCTTGCCGCAGTGCCTGGTGCCGTTAGGAATCTAGCGAATGATGCTGATTAAGTGAAAGGCCTGTGTTGGCTGCACTTTACAATCACGCATTACTGTCCTGATCCTATTAGTTCGGCCAAGGAGCCAGCACCTGGACGGGACACAGTGAGCCTCAGCCAAGCGCATCAGCAAAGGCCCTGCCCTGAGACTGGAAAATGACCCTTTTCTCTTCTTGTAGGACCAAGAGTGGAAAACTGCCAACAGTAAAGGCCAAAGAAATAGGTATTTCTGAAAGTCCTCTTGTAGACTGTTGAATTTTGTCTTATAGTTTGTTAACGATTCACATTAAAATTCTGGAGTGATCCTAACAAAATCTACCCTTTCACGAGTCGATCACAATTTCAATTTTTACTTCAAGAAATGCAAGTTCATTGTTCAAAACTAAAGCCTAGTAAAAAAAATCAGTTGGTGCTTTTCTCCCCCCATATTGAAGCAAAGATTAACAGCGTAAATTCTGACACCAAAACTGTCTTTCAGGAAACCGAGGTAAAAATTAGAAGATTAGGGGCACAAAAGGACAGGCGGCAAAGGTAGACCTGCTGTAATTGCCTTCACAAAGGCCGGGCCACCAGCAGACTACAGAGTGTTTACTCAAAGCACCATGCCATCAGTCAGGGTCCTTAATTATCTCAGGTCGGCCAGCTCACCAGGGGACATTTTTGAAGGCTCCCCTTTGTCTCTCATTCCTGCCCGTCACAAAAGGGCCTGGAGGGCAAGCCTTCCCCTGGCGCTGGCTCTGGCTCACTTCTCCTGGGGGCCAGAACAGGCACTCTGTGAACTGCTCCAAGGAAACAACCCCCGCACCACCCTCCTCCCCAGACCAGCTCGACCTTGGGCAGGAGCGCTCTTGTAACACCACGGCGCTTTCGAGAGGCCCCGTAGCTGCCGGGTTAGAACCATTTCCACCAAAAAATGGGAGTGCTGTGACACGGTCTGTAACTGTCAGAGGCCAACCAGCTACAGAGCAGAAGAATCCTCCACTCCTGTGGCCTGGTGGTGTCTGGGAAACGTGGGAGACTGAGGGTGAAGGGGAGGGCAGCAATCGGGGCCCATTCTTCCGGGCTCTTTTCAGAGAAGCAGCTTACACTGACACTGCTAAGAGTTCCCAGAAGATCTGAGCCGGGAAACCACCTGGACCTCTTCTCAAGAATAACCTGCTTTTGTAGCAAGGCCTACGCATAGAAATTCCTGGGCAATTGAGGCTGGAGAAGAAAACTACACTGGGAAAAACGGGTTAAAAATTCTTCACCACCACCAAAAGTTAACCACTGACTTTGTGAAAATTGAGTTGTACGAGCGCACAGAAACCACATCACACCTCTCCACACACACACACACGCACACGCACGCGGGCGTCGTTCTCGATCCTCCATCCTCTTGCCCCTCATGCCACCAAGGTCTGCGCCGCCTCCCGCTGTTCATCCCTGGCTGGGGGGCCCTCGCGCACTGGCCCCTGCCTCTTTCCGCCGTCCCCGCGGCCCTGGCGGATGCCGCCCGCCCCGCGCGGAGGCCCCGCTGCACGGGCCGTGACCTGCGCGCCCTCAGGAGTGATCGTCGCTCTGCACCGGGGCGACGCGGCCCCGCGGCTCCCTTGGCGGCGACTGCCGGCGCCGCCCGCAGCTCGGGGCTGTCTCCCGCGAAGCCCCATGGGAGTTGGCGCCCCGAGTGTCAGCCCCGCCACCCCGACGGCACCCTCTCCCGCGGCCGCCTTACCTGCCGGGGCCCGAGACGGCGAAGCAGAGCGCGCAGGCCGCCTGCAGGAGCCCCGCGGCGTGCTGCAGCAGCGCCGCCAGCCGCGGCTCCTCGTCCACCGGGCCCTGCACCGACAGGAAGCAGCCGCGCAGCTTGTCCACCAGCCCGACACTCACCACGTAGCTGCAAGAGGGGGCCCCGGGTCAGCCACCGCCCGCGGCGTCTCGCTGCGACGACCCGGCAGCCCCCCGCCCCCCGCCCACGCGAGGAGACGCGGCGAGCGCCGGCTCCCGAGCGCCGGGCTGCGGCGCACAGAGCTTCCCGCGGCCACGGACGGCGGCCTGCGGGGGCTCAGACGGCCCCGCCGGGCCAGCGGCGGACGTCGGTCCCCCTCCCGCCAGCGGCCGGGTCGCCCAGACGGAGGGGAGTCCGCTCGCCCTCGCCCCGCCTCCGCCCCGGCCCGCGTGGCCAGGCGCGCACGCGGCGCCCTGGGAGGGCTCTGCGGCGAGGGGACCCGACGGAACCGGCGCCGGAGGGCAGGGCCGGGGCTGGGTGGGGGAGGGCGCAGCCTCGGAGGGGAGGCCCGACGCCGGGAGGCGAAGCTCCTGGTCCCCACGGCGCCCCCGGCCGCCAGACCAGCGGGCGACCGGCGCGGCAGGGGCCCGAGCCGCAGCACGCGGGGTCCTGACCCGAAGCGGGGCGCCCGACCCCAGACTCACAAAGGGAGAGGAAGCCACGTGCCAACGCGGGGCGCGGGCCCCGCGGGGAAGGCCACCTCGGAGGAGGAGGGCGGGTCGGCGGACCTGGGGCCAGGAGCTGCCGTCTCCCGACCCGGCTCCTCCATAACCCAGGGCAACGCGCCGGCCTTTCTGAGCAATGTCCTCCCCCCAGCCCCCCAGGCCTGAACTTCGAAGCCTTCACTCCCAGGGCTGCGACGCCTCCGCCATGCGTGGCACCTAAGGGTGCTCCACGAGGAGGAGCTGTCACTGCTGCTTTAGTTCTGAACCGAATGCGTAACCAGAGGGGCTAAGATGGGGGAGATTCTCAGACGTTCCCGAGTTGCAGAGTTGCTGGCAACAAGGTTATCAGAACCCCGACACTACACGTTCGGGCTGCTACCGAACCTCTAAACCACAAGAGTGACAGGGGAGGGCTACCTATCTATGTTCCTTCTCAGTAACGAGATTTTCCTTCCTCCCACAATATGTGCCGTATTCGCCACCAGGAACTTGTGGGTGCTGCTGTGGGGACCAAGGCCGCTACCTGGGCCCGGAGATTGAACTCATTTGAACATAATTCTTTTAACAACCAGACAAATTTTAAGAAATCTAGTAATTTTACCTGATGAGGTCCTGAACTCGACTGTTAAAAGCATCACCTTGCGAGGGCTTGGTTTTCATTTCCTGTGCTGCTATTTTTGCTACAGCTGGCCGGCTGTTTCCATTCGGTCGATTGGCCATCAGGCAGCCAAAAACCACAGCACTGACTTTGAGAAGTCCAGTTGTCAAGCCTTCGAAAACTTGCTTATTTGCATTTCTCCCCAAAATAGCATTATTTTCATCTGGAACATACACCTAGATGGGAAAAAATACGGAAATTGTGTTTCAATAAAACCACCCCAAACTGTGTTTCAATACATAGTTCTGAAATTCCAGAGGTGGCAATCTGAATGTTCCAGTTTGGTCACGAGGTTGGACTGCTCTGCCTGTGCTAGCCGGGAGACCTGGGGCAGGTTACGAATTCCAAGTCCAGGTCCCTCGTTTATAGAACAGGATGATGACAGTCCCAACATCACAGGGTTCTCACGAGGACTCACTGAGCTGACACGAATAACATGTTTAGCCCACGTACACAGTAAATGCTCAATAAATACTATTCAACCCAAGGAATTATCTTAAAAATCTGCTCAAACTCAGAAAACAACCAATTTGTAAACTGACACCACTGTTTCTTGTGAAAGTGCATTTTTAAAATATCAAATCCAAATTCCTCCATTAGGATGAAATTTGTATTTGTTACAGAGTGACACAGCAGCCCTTCCCTAGCACACAGGGTCACGTGCAGCTCCCTGCGCCGAGAACGCAGGAAGCAGCATGGCCGGTCAAGGCCGGGACCGGGAGCCGGATCCCAGGTCTGGGTTCTGGCTGTGCCGCGCGATGATCTTAGACACGTGCCTTAGCCCCCCGTATCTGTCTCCTCAACTGTGAGATGAGGGTCCTCACAGGACTCGAGGATGCAACGAAGACGGTTCTCGGAATGACGCGTGGCACTAACGTGAGCCCCGCGGAGCATTAACTGCCAACCATCGGGAGCCAACGCCACTGTGACCCGGCGCCAGCCCTCGATGAGAAGCGTGACCAGGCGTCCACGGCCAGGTCTGCAGCACCTGGGCCGCCCAAGGACTCGCTCTCCCCAGGGAGAGCAGGGGCTCCCGCCGACGCCCTCAGTACCACGGAAGGCGCAGAGACAGAAAGCGGAGGTGGGCGCGGTGGGCCGGACGATGCGGGTGAAGGGTGAACAAGTACAAATTAGTCCCAACACAGTCGCGGGGATTTAGAGCGTCGCGCACAGTCAATGCTACTGTGCCAGATGGAGTAACCTGGGGAGTCGCGTCAATATTGTATAAATGTCCAACTGTTTGACATGTAAAATTTAAAAAATGCCGCAAAATAAACAAACACAAGTAAACAAACAAACAAACAAATGAATGTCGCACAGTCTGGATGCGGCCACAGCTAGAAACAGACCCTGGCGGAAGGGCCCTGCTGTGTGCAGCAAAGCAGAGGCCCAGCTTCTCCCCAGGGACTCCCCGCTGTCCCTGTCACCCGCCTGCCCTGAAACCGCGTCCTCCGCCCTGCAGTGTTGCGACCTGTCCTGCCCATTTTCTCACAGGCTCACAGGGGCAGGGGCTGCCTGTCTCAGCACCCAAAACATAGATTTCACTTCATCATTTTTATATGATTTTCGTACGGCCGCATCTGGTGTCCCCGTGTCCTGAGTCTTCTGCCCGGGTTGGGGGGACAGTCACTTGTCTCTCTGTGTGGCAGATGGGGCCTAGAGCATCTAAGCTGCCTCTTATCTAGACCTTTTATGAATTAAACAAGCAATCCCCCTCTTCCCAGCTCCACCGTGCCTTCGTTTTCTGAGATACCTGGGGACTCTAACTCCTGAGCTTCCTTGGGTTCGGTGGCAGGAACGTTCTTGCGGCATTCTTCCTCCTGCTGATTGGGTCTTAGCTTCTAGGCAACTGTCTCTCAATCATCTACTTTCCAGATTAAAGAAATGTTCGCTTTCTTTCCCTTCCCATTCTTTTTGTCTTTCAGGATCCAGGATTTTATCCATTTACTATAATATTTATTCACGGGACCTCCAGACAGAGATGATGTAACTTATGTCTTCAGTTGGCCACGGTTTAAAATGAATTCAATAAATCCCCTGAATTCATTACAACTTTTTCTCTTACACACTATAGAACGAATATGAGAAACAGACTTCTGGGTAATGTCAGGATTCTTCATTTATAACAAAGTTTTTCAGTCCTTTCTTCTAAAAAAATCTGTGTACTGATTTCCATCATCAAGTATTTCAATTGAAACGCTGTGCTTGTGTATCTGGCAACCTTTCACTTGTCTAGAAGCATTTCATCCCGTAATTGCACCTTTTAAGGATATAGTTGAGATCAACAAGAAGTTAATGTCACCTATTTAAGGGAGGGGCGGAGGGCACCCTGCCCTGCCCTGCAGGTCACTCAGACTCAGAGTCCGCCTGAACAAACAGCTGTAACAAGGAGGGGTTTGAAGAAGTGGTTTACAGAACGGAAAAAACAGTAGGAAAAAGGTGGCCCTTTTAGAGGCAGGCAGGAGCAAATGTGAGACTGATTCTGGAAGCACAAGGAAAGGCAGATTAGAGTACAAAAGGCATTGTAACGTAAGGGCCATGTTATCGACACCAGATCACTCATCTTTTAATTTCTTCTGAAATTCTTATTTTCTGTAAATTGGAGTAACCGCTTATGCTCAGAATGACAACCTGAGGTATCAAGAAGAGGCTAAGTTCTGTGCCACACTCCTTTGGGGTGCGGGAGGCGGAGACAGAAGGCCGAAAACAAACGGTTGTTAGGTTCTGGCACCATGCCAGGCGCTCAGGCTTTTTCCTTGTGTCGCCACATTTTTACAGATTAATAAATCGAAGTTCAGAGAAATCAAGCGACACACTCAAGTTTCACAGCTAGCTAGGGCAAGAGCTGGGGCCTGACCTGAGCTCATCAGACGCGAAAGGTCACGTGCTTCCTCTCAGCCCTCACTGACTTCTGCCCGCTGCGCTTCTGTCTCTGGGGGCGGGATGTGAAAATCGGTCATGGGTCCAACACTGCCTTTCTGAGGTCTCTTCCATTAAAAAAATAAAAAAAAAAAAAAAGGAGGAGGGATTCCATAAGAACTCTCTTCTTGGCCAAAGGGCAAGAAAATATTATATTTAGGAGTTGCTGGGATAATCCTGGGTGAAACATACCGTGAATGTGGTCTGAGGACCAAATGTCACTTCTTCATCAGCCCCAAGGAAGTCAAGCTCCATGCGAAGCAAGTCAGATCTATTTTGTACTAGTCTTACATTCCCGGTGCAGCTGACAGCTTTCGATTTCCCGTCTAATCGGGCCTCTGCGTAATTTTAGAAATTCCATTTTGGCAGTTTCTCCTAAAGTAAACACAAACTGGAAGACTCTGACAATCGGCAGCTGCGCAGAGGACCCTGGCGGCCTGCGGGCCCCGCGGCCGTGTCAGGCCCCACTGGACTGAACAGTCTTCTCCCCCCCTTCACCGCGACCCCCTACTCCCGACAGTCGAAGCCTCACATTGCATTCACCCGCCTCCCCATGTTTTCCCACACAATTTTGTTTCCAGTTGCCTCATTTGGCATTGATCCTTCCACTGCCGAGAGTAAGAGTTAGCTTTTGCTTATTTCACCCAGAAAACGATGTCAAAACTGCCTGAATTAAGGCAAGGAGGGGCTTATCTTCCGTGAGTCTTCAAAAATAAGATTTGCTAAAAAAGGAACTGTGAGGAGAACCTCGCTACCCTGCAAAGAGCATTCCACTCAGGGCGGCGCCGTGCCGTTGGCCTTGGTCCAGCTGGCTGGCACCGCTACTCGCCAGAGGCAAACGAACGTGTCGGCAGCCTTGGGGGACGCGGAGCAGAAGACATGCACACCCGGAGCTGACGTGTGCTTAGGGACCAGGGCTCGAGGCGCAGCTGGCTTCCGGCGCAGCTGCCGGGCCGGGCGCACGTGCGAGTGGAAGGAAGGGCCCGTCCCTGGGGAAGGCATGCAAGCAACGTCCCCTCTCCCTCTGCCCACAGCCCTAGTCTGAGGCACATCTGGCTCCTGGAACGCATGCCCTCTGGGGGGGCCGGGGCAGGCTACCTTCCCGGCAGGCAAAAGGCTTGGGACGACCACCTGCCGGGGCGCGCCAGGCCCGCCCGGGAGAGATGGACCCCCGCAGCCTTCGGCACCCCTGAATCTGTCGCCCGGGAGGCAGAAAGCTAACCCGCAGTCTCTCTCCCCTGGACGGAAGGCACTTCCTTCAGCGGATTTGAGAACTCAGTGGTCGTTATCTCACTCCCAGTAGCAGCAAAGCACACTGCATTCTCATGAGACGGTTTCCCCTTCCTCTAAGGTGTCGGACCTCCTTAAGCTATTCCACTTAGTTTTAGGGCCAGCAAGAGCCTCAGAGTCATTTTTCCATCTTACACCTGAGGAACCCATGGTCCAGAGGAGAAGGAACCCGGCAGGGCTGCAGCATGCGAGTGCCATGCTGCTTCGTGGGTTCCGCTCCGAGAAGCCCGGTGTGTGCGGGACCGGTCCCGAGGCCAAGCGCTTCTGCAAGACTCAGTGAAGCCAGCGCCCGCCCTTTTAAACAGTCGGGCTCATGCCCTGTCTGCCCCTACCGCCTCCTACCACTGAGGCGGTTTCAGCAACTTTGCACGCTGGTTTTTGCAAGGCAGAAGGATGCTTTTCGTAGTAGTATGAACCCGTCCTCCTGTAACATGATTCCACCCGGTAGTTGGTAATCAGCGAAATTCCACCCAGTGTAGTTTTCCGCAGTGTGAACTTGGGTTCACCTATTTTTAAGTTGCGTTTGCAATGGTCAGAATATGAGTTGAGTTCACCGTTTACAGAGCCCCTGTCAAGGAGGGGCATCCAGGGGAGGAAAGGGCCAGAAAGTGTTGAGGGGCTCCAGTAGCAGATGAGGACTTCTACATTGCTATCACTATTTTATTTCTTCTACTCAAACTGTCATTCAACAGACCATTGGCATTTTATAAACATCTATGCCCATGTTATTTCACACATAAAATCAGAACACGTGACTGATGTTTACTTCGATGATTTACTTGGCCTAAAAGTACAAAAAGAAACTGCAGAGAAATGGCTAATAGTTTTCCAAATCTACCTTTTTAAAATTCTATGAACAATTTTAAAAAGGCCATCTACCCCAAATATTGTTACCCTTTCTAATATGTTTACGCCTTCCAGTCTGTTTATATATTTTGTGCAGATGAGTCCTAATTAATATAATTTTAGCAAACTTTACAATGCATGTCTAGGTCATCATAATGCCTGGAAATCTGTTATAAATGTTGAATTGTATTATTCTTCTGCTAAAAAAAAAAAAAAAAAAAAAAAAAAAAAAACAACCCTGGAGAGGGGGAGGAGAAATTTATAAAATGTTAAAAAAAAAAAAACCCTGGAAGGGCATGGGGTGTAGTTTATTTACATTGCCCACTTCTTATTTTGAAATACTTTTAAACTACCAGACCTGTTGGAAAAGCGGTGGTGTCCCCTTCACCCGGCACCCCTGCTGCTCGCGTCTCACCACAGCACAGCACAGTTACTGAGAGCAGGAACTAACGCTGAGCCGATAAAACGAGCTGTTCTGTAGACCTTCCTTCAAATTCCCAATTTTCCCACCACTGTCCTTTCTCCGGTCTAGGATCCCACATTATAGCCAACTGTCAGATCCCCTTAGTCTCCTTCCGTCTGTGACAGTTCCCCCGTCTTCCCTGGTCTTTCTGACAGTGACACCTTTAAAAAGCATCAGTCGGTCAGTGTACAGAACGGCCCTCCACTGGGCCTCGGGAGACTCGGACGAATCTGTGCTTTGCTATCTCTGTAGCCGCACAAGCCAGTCCTTGTGGAACTCACAACTCCTCACCCGTAAAATGGGGCAATAACACCGACTTTCTGTTTTAAACATGAAATGAGGCGAGCGATATGTATAAAAATGCCGGAGATGTAGGCCATACGACAAACGCTGAGTCGTCCCTCCCTGTCCCTGCCTTTCAACGATTTCTGGTAGATTCTGGTGCTAAATGTCTCACCCGTGTTTCAACGCCTTCTTTTCTAGATAAAACCATGCATAATTTAGTCCTCAAACGACGACCCTGTGTCCTCGCTGTCGCATCATCGTCGTACTGTGTAACAGTCTCGGTCCCTCAGTGCCAGGGCGCCTGCCTCCCAGGGCTTCACCATTCCCTGCCGACTCCCGGCCTGAGATGGGGGCGTCCATTTACTCACACACGTTCCCCAAAGACACTAAGCGTTGGGCCCGCGTCAGCATCTCGGAGACCATGACAGAGCCCAGCTGGCTTAGGGCCGGTAGGGGAAGGACAAGCAAGTAGTCAGTGACAACTCGGCGTGACGGTCTCTGAAGGATGTGACCGCCAGGAGCGCGTCGGGAGAGCATCTAGCCTGGACCTGGGGAAAGCAGTCGGGCGGGCATGGCTCACAGCGCCATGGTGCCTCGGTCGAGGTCTGTGGGGCGCGGACGTGGAGAAGATGGGGGGGAAGGGAGCAGGAGGCCTGCAGGCGACGAAGAGCCATCGGAACCGCGCACCGAGCGAAAGCCAAGGAGCTCTGGAAAGCAAACCTGCTCGTCGTGAACCCCGACTGAGCGCGACGGTGCCGCCAGGCCTCGGGCTGAGAAACGCAGCAGGAGCCCGCCAGGGCCGTGTTCTGAGACCGCGGTTCACAGACCTGACCTTTCGGACCCTTCGGACCCTCTGGAATCACTAGGCTTCCCTATTTCAGCATCTGTGAGCAGAGGTGAAACGTAAGGCTACGCCTGGTGGGTGTTCCCGTTTCAAAAGTAAAACTGACACGAGTTTCTGCTTAGAAGAAGTCAACGGCCACCAAAATGCCTTTCAAGCTGACCCTGTAACTGAGCCCGTCTCCAAAGCCCCCGCCTAGCCATGTGAACCGAACCTGTGATCCTGGCAAGTGTGAGAAGCAGACTGGCCATCAAGCACTGGAATTTAGGAGAATCCAGATGAAGGGGTTTCTCTGCCAGTCCTTCCTAATCTACTCTCCCAGTCGCCTGCCCTTTTTTTTTTTTTTTTTTTTTTTTTTTTGACCTGGGGAGTAAACAAGCTGAATTCTCTAAGTTTTCTCCTCAGGGAATATTTCTCAAACCTTAACAGCCGTTAAGTCAAGCAACAGCGTTACACACAACAGTGTCACATACCGTCAACTGGTGTAGCAGGAGGTCCATTAAGAAGGTAATCTTGTTACTAAACAGAACTTCAGTGCAGGTTTCCGAACAGTTATTGCAGGTGAGGTTGTAAACATTGACTGCATTGCAGAGGGACCTAACCGGAGAAAAACATCATTTATGAAACCTGAACAGCTCTTCTCTAAACACTTTAAAACACATAAAACGAATGGTACGGGCAACAGGCATAGGATGGAAAACTCTCTCAAAAACCAAGCCAAGCAGTATTGGGTGCAAGGCCCAGGGGGTGGATTAGAGAGTTCGTCATTTTTTATCCCAAGCCCAGTGTTCATTTGCACCTAATCCTTGCCTGTTACTCACGTCTTAGGTGCAGCAGCAGACAGCGAAGCACGTTCACCTGTCTACCCGATAACGTCTTCGTGATCTCAGATCAGAAGGCTTGGAATGCTGCCCAGGAGGGTGTCCCTGCACCCTGGCTGTAGCTGTGATTCAGCGAGTCAGGCAGAGGGAGGCTCCCAGCTTCTGGCTGCTGGGATCAGTGGGATAACCTGTGCTACGTGCTGTGGTTTCCTGGGTTTGACAGATGTCGCATGTGGCACTAGCTTCTCGCTTCCTTGCTAACTTGTGTCGTTCTCAGAGAGAGAAGCACCCGGCGGACCTGTTCGGTACCGTCGGGGACCCAACCCAGAGGTCTACAACCTCCTCCGACAATTTTGTAAGCGCCCAGTGTCTTATTCTAAGTTCCTTTTCTGATACAAACACTTATATTGTACCTGTACATAAACATAAATACGTGGCAGTATTTTAAAAGGCTGAGAGCAGCATCCTACGGATATGAAATTTTACTTCAACCAACAGTATAACGAACGCAGTTTTACCACCTCAGTTACAAGCTGTAGGAAGACAGCTCTAGTTGATTTAGACAGAAAGGAAATTAATTGTCAGGCTGTAGGGTACATTGCAAGATCTAGAAAACACAGACAGAGCTGACAATGCCAGAACCAGTCCCCAAATCACACCCCCAAACTGATCTGCTGACTGCTCTCCAGAGAACATTTTAAACCAATTTGTACTCCCAGAAAGAGTTTCTCTGTGCTTTTACCAACGCTGCCTAGTCTCATTCAAAACTTTTTTTTACCAATTCAACAGCTAAAAATAGTATGTTAAAGGTTGCATTTCCTTTATTACCAGTGTGATTAAAGACTTTCTACGGGCTTACTGGCCAAGTGTATTTACATTTTCTTGACTCATCACTGTGAACCTTTTGCTCACTTTTCTATTGGGAGTTTGTCTTTACCGATAAAAAAGGTGGTCATCATCATACAATGCAAATAAATTTTCCAGTTTGCTGTTTATCTAAATCTTTGTATGGTCAGAAAAAAACGTTTTTAAACTTTTTCTTTAGTACATATGAGTTTTGCGTCACATTTAGAAGTAGCTTTAAGATTATAAAAATATTCTTTTAAATTTACTTCTGGTATTATAACAGATTTTACATTTGAAATTCACGATATAAAACTGATTGGAGGATAAGGTATAAGGTAGGGATTTACTTTATTTTTTTTTCAAAATAAAGTTGCCATTTATACTTTTTATTTAAAAATTTTTTTACTGGAGGTTTTCGCCTTTTAATGATTTCTAAGAATTCTCTCATTGTCAATACAACAAAGTGTTCTTAATAATTTTCCAATTTACCTGCTATCTTTCATTTTGCTTACAGTATTTTTAAGGTATTTTGTTATATGTGAAAGCTACATAATTTTATGTAGTCTGTCAATTTTTTCCCTTGTAACTTTTTCCTTCCCTTCCTTATACCCTTTAAAAACTTCACCATGTCAGCTAACTCTACATGTGTATCCCACTGTTTGGATTTATTTTCTCTCAAGTTATCACTGTGTGGCAATTTTATGGTTTTAATAATTTGCTATCAAATATATCATCTTTCTTAATATATTATAGACTAGTTAAAAAATTTCTTTTGGTGTGAAGCAGAAGCCTAAACTTATTCCCCACCCCAAAAATGTTATCAAATAATCCACCTTTTCTCTACTTCTGGCTTGAAAATCCACCTTTATCCTAATATGCAGGCTATAGCCCCTGGTTTCCTAGTCTAATTGATACTTTTGTCAAGCATGTGCCCGTACCACACTGCTTTGTGTGATGGGCTTTACAGTAGGGTTAACATATAAAGTTACAGATCCCTAAAGACTTAAAACATGAAGGTAGCACATCAGACGTGTAGAACCTTATACCTTTACAATTGTATCCTATTTTACCTTCGCTTTTGACCTATAATTTATATGGCCTTGATTTTTAATTTCCATTTTTGTTTCGTTCAATACAATCCCTACAACTTATCTAAAACCTATTGCGGAATATCACAAGGTGTAAAGAGACATACACAGGAAAAGCAAATAACACATGGTCTGAGATCAGCCCTACTTCCCCTCTGCATTTTAGATGAAAGAAAATGCACTTGCTGGTAAAATGTGGAATGGAATCTGCATCTATACGACCTTATGCTCACAAAACTCCCCCAAGAAATTTCCACAAAGGAGCTCCTTTCTGATGAGAGAAAGAACGGCAGTGGGGGTTGGGGCGAGTCTGGGACTTGGGGCCAGGAAAAACTCGTCCACTCAGTCAAACCTGTTGGTAAGACAACCTGTTTGAAGAGCACCTGTCTCAGAAAGCTCACTTCTGTGAACCCAGCCTGGGTGGTCTGCACAAGCAGCCCTCCCTGTAATTTAACACTCAAATGACTGGAAGCACTTTTATAACACGGAACAGAAAGCCCCAGATTTTAAAAATTATCTTCTCAAAAGATATTAAAATCTTATTGTCCATCCTGTCAAAAGTACACTGCAACTAGGTGAAGATAAAGGTTTTCTGCCCCAAATAATCCTAGTTACTTGAGTGAATCTTGTGTCACTTAAGTCTTCTCCCTGAAAATGTTTTCTTTGAAAAAGAGAGAACAGAAAAGACACCACGAAACTGGGTATTTTGGCAATACATACATGAACATGTTTTCATACGAAAAGGACAATAATAGAGGTGTAGCACACCTCAGATATTAAGATTAGTCCTTAATGTATTACAGACTAGCTAAACAGAGAAGCCCAGTTTGGCCGCAGCCTAAGAGGGTTTGATAATACAACGTACGTAGTAAGTACACAGTTTGTGCCCAGTTTGTGCCCAGATGCAGACTGCCGTAGTTAAGACTCATCGGGAAACACGGTTCACCAAAATCTGCTGTCTTATCCTGGTGTCAAGGGAGCAGAAATGTTAAAAAAATTGCCATGGGAATTAAAAAACCAGAGCCCCAATACACATTATAATTTATTAAGGACTCTTGTTTTGCATTAAACATTTAGTGAATGGCACAGAGTTTATTTGAATTATCATTCTCAAATTATACTTTTTGTACAGCTCCAAACTAAAACCCCTTCTGCAGATATCCTAAAAAGAACTACCTGAAGTTGGAAAGAACCAACTACAGTTAGAATTCTCTGTTAACTACATCTCGGTAAAAGCACAATTTTCGCCACTGTGGCTTCTTTGTGAAATGTACTCTTTTAAGAGCAAGTAAATTTGTCATAAAACCTCAGTGAGGAATACGGACGGGGCTAAATTACAGAATGGGGCCTGGGGGGTCCAGGCCAAGCCCCACAGCAGTGGCCCGCCCGAAAGCTGCCATGCCAGCTCTCGAGGCTGCACCGTGAGCCGCGTGTCGAGCCACCGAGCATGCTCTCCACTCCACAGCTATGCCAGGTCCCCCAAGGCGCGGGTCCCGGCCATCCCGCCCTTCTGGAGCCCTCACACCGTGAAGCACAGAGCCGGCTGCACGCAGGGCTGTCCAATGAAGCGACAGCTGCTTCAAGCAGAATATACGAGAATGTACAGCTGGGGAATACACCAACACACGAATTAACCCGATTTTCGGCTATTCTACTTTTTTAAGACTAATCAGAATAAAGAGGGAGAAGCCCCGCCCCTACTTAAACATAACCGATCTTGCGAATTCATGCTGATTCTCAGATATTTCCTCGGGACAGAGAATGATGCAGAAAATCTAACGAGGAAGAGATTACTCAGTTTTGACACTTTTGGGACCGCAAAGAAGGTGAACTCACAGCGAAGCCTGGGCCTGGGCTTGCCCTGGGCGATAACGCGTCTGCATCCGTGGGAGCAGGGTCTGGGAGAGTCTTTCCCACTGCACTGATGACAAGCCCTGTCCTTGCCTCCCCTGACGTGCCTGTGACGGGGGACACTCAGGTGGGGAAGCCGACACCCGGGAAGCGCACACCTCAGCTCAAAACCTCCGCTGGAGACCCGGCCTTCGAGGAATGCCAACGACGCTGCCCTGACCCGCCAGCCTCTGCCAAAGGGATGCAGGTTACGCAGACCCGACCCTTCGGTTTGCATCAGAACGCCATGGAACGATCACAAATGATCACTGCGCTGCATGTCGTATTCCCAAATGCAACATTTCAACAACGGCACATTTTCAGATAAAACGATTTCCTCCTGATAAGGACACCTCAGAGAAAGGAGTAAGAAATCTTCAACTAGAAGTGTCACTGTAAGGGTTTTCGTTTAATTGGCGAATTTGGTACAACAGAACAGGCAATTTAATTATCCCACAGAGACGCAGTCTACCACCAGACGGGAACCATTCGCTCTTGAAGCACCGACCTAACAAGACTTTCTGCATTTCCGAAAACGAACCTCCCACTGAGAAGGCTTAGGTTTCAAAGACTGCAGTAATACGCTTAAGGACAGAGGGGAGCATCAAATTAAAACACTAACTTTAAACTGTCGCCTGAACCTCTGTTTCGTCTAATAACGAGACAGCTATGACCAGTAAGTTTAGACAGATTCTCAAGTAGGATCTGGTTATGTAATTTAAATTCACAGTTGAACATGTTGACTCTGGAGAAGACCCCAGGTGGTTTGCAGTGTTAAACGGCAGATTAAAGTCGACACAACTAATTTCTTGACTTTAATCTTATTAGTGGTACAGCAGCTGTCAACTGTAACCATCTCGGTGCGGCCCTCGGAGCCATGAGCAAAGTGCCGCAACGTCAAACGGAGAAGAGTGTTTATCAATTACTATGGCTGATTAGACTGCAAACAGTTTTGTACCTTTATTGTCTAGGGGAAAGTTATTCACTTTTAGTAAAACTTGACCTAAAAACAGATATTGAAAATTATATTAAAAATAAGCTTGCCTAGAAAGAAGAGACTCTTTATTAACAATGGATTGTATTCTAAATTTCACCTACCGTTTTATTAACATTTATTGAGGGCCTATGACACAGCAGACACTTGGCATGGCACCCGTGTCCAAGTCCATTAATTCCACATCTGTTACCGACGGGAAGTAAATCCTACCATAAATTCATTCACATTTGCCACCTGCTTTAGTAACATGGAATTCTCTTTTAGACCTCACTGTTATATCGTCCCTGAATATTTTCTCTCAGACATACAAGTAGTTACGAGTGGTTCTGGTTCATCATTTCCGATTTGTTACAACACTTCTTCTTATCTCTCTTTGACCCTTAGCTGGTAGGTAGGAAGAATGATTCCACAACCATTTCCTGTACCCACGCCAATAAACCACTACAAAAAAAGTAATGTGTATGAAAAATATACTATGATCTTCATCCTATGTAGGTGCTTCTCAAGAATCCAAGTCCGGAAGGTGACAAGAGAAGAGAGGTTACTACATCATCCGTAATTCTGGAAGCGCTGTAGCGTGTTTTAAGACTGCTGTGTCACGGTGTCTAACACCACAGGACCTGGCCACAAGCTCTATGACACTCCCCCCACCGAAATACACTGCTGATTTTATAAAGAAAATAAAAAAGGAAATTGGGTTCACTTAATAGAAATTGTCTTGACAACCATCTTTACTGGAATGCATCCACTGGAAAAAGCGAGAGTGACTGTATTTACGTAAACTCAAACGTCAACGCAGAGAACTATTTAAAACGGATTCTGATTTTCAATAAGGCAATAACCTGATCTCTGAATCAGCAGCTAGGCCTGAGAAAAAGAATTCCCCGGAGAGGGCATACGCGTAAAGGAAATGGCAAGCGAGCCAGACAGAGCCTCAGCCAAGTTGTGAGTAGTGTTCCAGGAGGGACTTAACAGTGACAGTCCAAGTCAAAGGTTTTCTTAAGCAGACAAGTAACCGAAAATGTTCCACCAAATGAATGTTACTTCAGAGCTTTCTGCAGGGAAAGCGAAGGCATCAACCTAGACTGGGCTAAGAAAACAGGTTTCCAAACTGCTAACTTTCATTAGCAAACGTGACTCCAGGACCTACCAGTGCAATTAGGTAGATGACAACCCCACTGAGAATGGAGTTTCGCCTTTTTTACTGGGTGAGAGAGAGGATGAAGAGATGATAGTAAAGTGCTCTGAAGCTTGCACCAGGAACTTGTCGCGCGTCGGAGGAGACGTCTGAGACCACGGAGACACGGCCTGGCCTCCCCGAGAAGAACGACGCTGCAGTGCCTCGAAAGGCTGCCCCGAGATGACGCGGGCCAGTGCCTCCCTTCCCACTGTCGAGCACTGTGGAACGACTTAACCAGCGAGGGGTCGCCTGTCTTGTGTAAATGCTATACTTTCTCCTGGCCGTTGAAACTGTGCTGTTAATTCTAGTAATACAGTTCTTTCTCATTACTTTATCACAAAGGATGAAAGTTCCGAGCTGCATCCTGCTGCCGGGTGGGGGTGGCGGGATCACCACTCTTGCAAATCCTGTCACCTTCTAGACATCTTAACCTCATCTTCCCAAGAGGCGGCTACTTCCTAACTTCAGAAAATAACTGGCAAAATAATTCAGTTCCTTATGAGCAAATTTATTCTTTTTTAAAGTTGAATTATGGCCCATTATGCTCAGGTCTGATAGAGCAGGGTTTAAGGAAATACACTTCTCAGTTGTTTGTAAATGTAAGGCAATGTTATGGGATTCAGGCTAAGTCCAATTATAAAGGTAATGACGACGTGACCCATCTGGAACCCAAGGGCCATCAAGAAAGTGAACACCGAGAGCTGCGGAGAATGTGAGTGGGACCACCGCTATCTGCCCTGTCAGCACCTCTGCACTGCTCTTGAAGAACAACTCAAAATACGTTTCCCGATCTTTGACTCTGATGATAAGCTCTGCCTTCTAGAGGATGTTACTTTAAGTGCATTTACCTTAGCATCTGGGGACAGCAGGGCTAATGCATGCAATTTTCTATACAGATTCTCCAAACTGGGGTTAGTAGAAAAAAAAAAAAAGGAAAACTCGGCCACTTCCAGCTTGTAGAAACATTTAAGGTTCACCAAGAACTACACCCTAGAGAACGGGCAGAGCGTGCTGCCTCTGCTTCTGCTTTCAACCGAGGGCACTCAAGACATCCAGAAACTGTGCATGTTTCAACTCAGGAATGCAACACGTCGGAAGCGAAGCCACGTTCTCTGCGGGCACGTCTGCGTTCGATTTCCTTGAGGTCTCCCATTAGGAAACGGGAAAGACAAGGTAAAAAGCGATACTTACTTGAGAGGGATTCGTGAAATTGTGTTAACGTTTGTGGCTGGAACCAGTACTTGAAGAATGTGTTCCAGGGCTGTTAATCCACCAGCGACGTGAAATGCAACCTGATCTGCCGCATTCTAGATCCAGAAATACAAATAGAAGTTAGCTCAATTTCCCAGGCATCCAGTTACAACCACATGAAATGTTTAGCTGTACACACTCTGTTGGTTCATTTATTCTGCAAATACTTATTAACTGCTTACTAGAAGTTGTAGGTCAAAAGCGGTGGGCACGAAAGGCATGACCGCTGTCCTCCGTGAAGCTTACAAGAAGAGGGTGAGCCCGACCCTAATCAAATACTATGAATACAATGGTTTCGGTTCCAAGTGCCTTGGTGCTCTGTGAGAACGGTGGGGGGGCCAGCTGCATATCGGCAGAAGGGGGCAGCACGGGCTTCTCTGAGAAAGCTGGGACTGAGAGAAGGTAAAAGGGGAAGAAAGGAACGAAGCGCTCCACGCAGGGGGAGAAAACCCTTTACACAGAAAAGCCTAGCAATAGCTTCAAAACCCAGATCATTCTGTAATGGGGATCACCACCTAACGAGACAAATGGACTTTTGCCCAGATTTCCCTTCCTAGACTTTTTTCTTCAGTAAGATAAGATAATTTCACATCTAACCATTTAGCCTCGCCTTTTTGGACCACTTCAGCTATTTTTCGGAAAAACAGTGACCATTTTAGAACCCAGCCTGATTACTTCTATGTGTTTCCTGAACTGCTTACAGTCCTTGCGGGAACAAACTGCTCCAAGCTCTGTGTACCCCTCTGGCACGGGGAAGGCAGGCGTGAGTCGGGGGCGCACTGTGACAGAGCCTCGACACACCCGGAACCACCGTGTCACGGACCCACGGACAGGACGGCCACCCGTGACATGCTGCGGTGTGTCCCCTCCCGCCGCCAACTCCTAGTCCGTCAGAATGGAAGTGCACCGGAGGCTGAAGTCTGGAAAGAGACGATTAGGCTCGAGTGAGGCTGTCCGGGTGGAGCCCGAACCCAGCAGGATCGGCGTCGTCCTCACCAGACAAGGAAGACACGGAGGAGGCACGAGCTTGAAGGAAAAGACCGCGTGGGAGGGTGCGGTGAGAAGGCGGCTGTTTCGCCGAGCAGAGACAGGGCTCAGGAGAGACCGAAGCTGAAGCTGCCGACACCTTGAGCCCGGACTCACAGCTGCCAGGACCGCGGGAAGTGAGTTTCTGTAGCTCAAGCCCCCGAGTCCGTGGGACGCTGTCACGGCGGCCGCAGGTAACCAACGCGCAGCCCCTCTGTACAGCACCGCGGACTTCTAACAGCGCACGGCATCTCTCCGAGCCCGGGAATGTCTCTGAGGTGACAAGGGAGACAGCCAGGGAGCCATGTGAGTTGCTCTCAAGCTGTGCCCGACGCGCCTTGCCTGCCTGCCTGCAGCCCCCGGGCAGCGCCGCGGCTGCGCGACACGTCTGAGTCCGGCAGTGTGACACGAGCCAGTCAGTCACTCGCTCGGTGCACAGGAAAAGGGGTGAAGACTACAAAAAATTCACTGTGAAACCCACACAGGGTCCCACACTTTAAAGATTAAAAATTACTTTACTGTCCCGTGGCCGAAAGGGACTCTCGATTCCGGCCTGTGGAGCGCATCCCGAGCGCCCTGCTCTGGAGGCCGTGCGTGCCGGGATGGCTGCGTCTGCGGACCTGCGGGAATGGCCTCTTTCTCGCTGTCCGCACGGAGGGCCCTGATTCCTCAGCACCGTCCCTGGTTCCTGAGAACCTGACCCTCCCTCACAGCCTTCCCCATGTCAGGCCCTGGCCTCTCAACAAACCCCCCCCGGCCCCCCGCGCACGGCCCACGCCCGCACACACGGTTTTTCCTGGGAGGAAAGACCCCGCAGCTTCTCGTGCGTGCGTCCCCACTAAAGCCAGGGCTCCCTCAGGGCAGGGACCCGTCTGCCGCCTCCCCTGCACCCCGCAGGGGGACCGCACTCGGTCGGGGCTCAGGGTCCGGCTGCTGGGCCAGTGCTGAGCAAGAGTGCTGACAGAGGCCCTGTCCGCAGCCTCGGCCGCCGTCAGACTGTCATCGTTTCCAGGTACGACCCCAGAATAAGGCCCCGTTTCCGCGCCGGGGTGCACCTGGGAGGAGCCTCTGGCTGGAACTGAGCCTCACGGCCGGCGGGTGAGCTGCAGCTGTCTGCGTGCGCCGAGCGCCCGGGGCCACCGCGAGCGGTGAGAGCGAGCCGCGCGGAAAGCGGTCCCTAAGCGGCTCGGGCCGGGGCTGGCTCCTTCCACCGCGAAAGCCACGCAGCCGGCCGGCCGCCTCCCGCAGCCGGGGGCCGGGGACGCCGCGCCAACGGGCGGCCACCACTCGTCCGCGCCCGCACGACGGACAGGCGCGCACAGGCCCGCAGCCTCTCGGCGCCAGCGACGCGAACTGCAACCTCTTGAAAACCAAAGGGCACGGGCTCTCACAGGCACTCGGCTCGAAAAAATCAGCCAGTGTGTGTCGGGGAGACACAGGCCGTTCACAGCCAGCTTTCCCCTAAAAACCGAAGTTTGAATTTAACATCTGCAGCTTTTCAAGGAAGTAAAGCAGAAAGCACACACCACTGTGGAGAGCAAACACGAGACCTCACGATTCCTCCCCCTGGAGTCCAAGAGGGCTCTGGTTGTGCGCTCGTCTGCACCGGACACGTGACAGGCCACCTCTGGGTTCTCCTGCAGCGCACGGCCACACGGAGGCCGTCCGGTGCCCTGGGGACTCCCCCTGGTCTTCCCGCCTCAGCACGCTGTGCGTGGCCTGCTCAGGACCGTGTCCCCTGGCCTGGGCCTGCCACAGAAACGGGGCAACAGATACCGAACGGACCCGTGGCTGAATGAAAGGATGATTACCCTGACACGGCCGCAACGTCTGACAGGTCGGCATGACAGGTCGGCATGACAGGGGGCCGAGCACAGCCAAGAAGAAGCACCTCCCACCGGATTGCTTCCCCTCTCTGTACACAGAGCTGATGGAGACCGTGCTGTGACGTCCTATGACTCTCACCTCTGGGGGACAGAAAGGGAAAACGGAGCAGGCTCAATAATGAGCCATCCAAATGTTACGATTAAAGCACCTTCCCAAGCACGTGACCTTAAACACTGTTTGCAAATAAGAAACGCAAATCGCTTTCGCACGACCACCCAGGTAGACTTAAAGGGGGCAGAGAGCCCCGTGTCCTCCTCCTCTCTGCTCCCACCATGCTCGCTTCTTGTGCCAGTCACTTGGCACCTTCCATACCCTCTTGTTGTTCCTGGATGCCTTAACGCCACAGTGAGCCTGGATGCTCCCCAGACGTCACATGTCCGCATCCCTGCCAGTATCCAGGAAAAAAACAAGTGTGAGAGACATGCTTAACCATAATCATTTTCTCCAACGAAACTGTCGCCTTCTCGACTTGCAACGTTCAAATGCCACCTTTCAACCCTTTGAGACCCCAAGGAATGGTGCTTCTTTTGTTAGGCCTTTCCTGATTCCCTCAACTAAAAGCAAAGGTCTCCACGTTTAACTGCATTTCCCTCGAGGCCCTTACCACTTTCTACACTATCCCAGAGTTGTGTGCGCGAACTGAGCAGGAGAGCCTAAACTCTCTTATCCCTGCAGGGCACTAGAGCATACATCACAGGCATCCAGCAAGCTTTGTCCAACGACCAAAATGTCTCCTCCAGAAAGATGAAGCACTTCCCCAATTCTCTGCATTTAGGCATGTGAGCCTGGAACTTCCACAACGAGCTTTCCCATTCCCGATGAGGGAAAATCAGCTCTGAAGATGAAACGTGTGGCTCTACGCCATCACCTGGCAGAACGTGTCGTCAGCCCTGCCACCCTCTGCTCTCCGCCCCGTGAGCCCGAAGACTGCCTAACAGGTCAGCAGCTAACCTTCTGATAGGCCCGCATAGCTAGGGGCCAGCCAAAAAGTGAGCCTCAGTGTGAACCGCACGGCCCGGGAACCCATTCAATTACCGAGCAGAGTAGCTGTTATTACCTCTCCCAATCAAAAGAGAGGCAGCTGTTCATCTTTGGTGGCCTTTGCACTTGACTTCTCTACAGAAAGTAATCACGCTCTTCGTGATGGGGGCGGGGGGAGGCCTTGGAGCCTTTCAGACTGAGCTGGCAGATGGGGGGACTGTCTGCATGTTCATTAGCAGGACAGGCTAGATTTGTGCTGAGCATCTGGTGGCACCTTAAGACCTGTTTAGAGAGAATACGAGTCGGTTTTAGCAAGTCCATAAATCTAGAACTCAGTAGGCCAATTTACAAGTGTGAGATCCAGGAGCGATTTTTTCATGCTTGCTTTTTCCCCACATAAAAAACTTTCCTAACACCTAAAGGATGTCATCTCCACTCACGTGCTGTCTTCACTGGCTGTTGGCTTAAAAGGAGCAAGCGCCGTACACCTCTTCCCGGTTCTGTTGTGACTTTCCCCTTGTAGGCCTTCTTCAGACTCCCACACCTACACAGATGTCTAGGCTTAGCTCTCAAGCTGCAGCTACTAGCACTTGAAAGGACTCGGGTTGTGGGGTCAAGAATGTCACAGGGAAGTTAGCAACTTGTGGGAATGTGGTGCCAAAGAGAGTCAAATCCTAACCCACAGTTCGCGGGCTCAGGTCATGCGGTCAGTGTGGCTGGGAGGCTAGAAAGGCTTTCTCAAGATGGAGGGATAGCTCCTCTGTGATGCTAACCAGAGCCTGGACCCTCCGGAAGGCTCGCTCTGAGGGAGCTGCGTCGCGCCAGTTTTGACCTGTGAGGACTAAGTGAGATGAGAGCGGGGTGCGCGAGGGGAGTGGTGAGGAGCTATGGGTGACGGCGGCCAGGCCCGAGACCTACGTGCTCCTGTTCCTTCCTCAGCCCTGAGGAGGTCGACGACCAGAGCCGAGCACGCAGAGTTCGCTGCTGCAGTGCAACAGAACCCACAGCACAGTCGTTTTCGTGTCCCTCAGCCCCTAGCTCCGCGACTCTGCCAAGTGGCAGGCCCCGGGCCGGGCCCCGCACTAGTGAGAGGGACGGAGAAGAGATCCAGGCAAACAGTGAGGGAAGGGCCACAGCGAGGGCCATACAGAGAGCTGTGTGCCCGCCGAGGAACCGGTTCTGCAGGACAGTTTTCTGAGTTATCGTGCCATCCAACTGGAAGGCGAAGGATCCACACTGAGGCTCCCCGGGGAGCTCCTTCATTCCCCCACCTCTCCCACCTTCCCGGCCATCCACTGGCTCGTGGCGCGCCTGACGAGTCTTGGCACAGTGGGTCCTCTTTCTCTCCCTGTTCCTGCATCGCGAGTGTCCCGGATGATTCAAAGCTGGGACACAAAACAGACGGGGCCATGACACTCAGGAGAATCTGTCTGGGGCCAGGGCGTGACATGGATCAAAGCCAGAAATGCGGACAAGGTCCCTTGGCTCCAACAGCCCCAGGGCGGGGCCTGCCAGTTCGGAAGCTCTTCCTCAGGAAGGCGGCAAGGACAAGGAGAGGCGAATCCCCACAGCGCCCCGTCCTCCCTCCATCTTGGCACTTGCAGTTCTCGACCGATTCTTCCATCTCCTCACTGTAAACCAGACCACGCCGACCGACGCCGACCGCTCATCCCTAAAGCAGACCGTCGTCGGCTCTCTGCCAGCTGGGACTGTGCTCACACAGCCCAGCAGACGGCGGGCATTCGGTCAGCAGCGGCTGAACCACCAACTGGAAGTTCGGTCTGGTTTCTGGGGACCCTAACGGCGGAAAAGCTCCTAAGAGGAGAGAAAACCGTTACTCCGCAGCGGAAAAGAAAAGGCTCAGAGAGATCCGGGTGCCCGGGGCAGCCAGTCTCCGGCCCGCTGGGGACGAGCCCGCAGAGCAGAGGCCAGAGACGCTTATTCTCTGCCCGACTTGTCCTGCCATCGGTTTTTTGGCCCCATTCTCAAAGGGAGCAGCGACTGAGACCCTTTTATGTCCCGGGGCCGGCGGGGAGATGCAACTATAAGGAGTGAACAGAAACTCGAGGAGGGAACAGGAACCCGAAATGGCCTTTTCCCAAAGTGCTCTCCTGGAGGATTAACGCAGAGTGGTACCGCCAGGGCTTCCCGTGGTGGACCCGGGCTGTCTTCTCACATGAACCCTCACAAAGACCATGGAGGTGGGGTCATCCTCCTGCATGCACATGAGAAAACCAGCCTCCGAGGACCCGGTTGGTTCCCTGCGTGAGTTTTCACAGCTAGTAAGTGGCAGAGCTGGGGACTGAGCCCAGGTCTCTGACTTCTGGGTCTACAATGGGTCTACGCAGGGAAGGCCGTGGGAACGTCACGGGTGCCTGCAGAACTGTGCTTGACTTTTTTCACACTCATCACTAAATATCCCAAGCCCGTAAAATCTTAGACTCTGTACCACTGAAAGTGTTTAAAGAAAGTTTTCCTTTGAAATGGTTTCGGAGGTGTTTAAGTTTCGAGGCTAGTGCACAGTCCTTGCGTGCCTCAACATGCCTTCCCTCACGCTGACATCTTACCTGACCGCGATGCAGTCAGCAAAACTAAGAAACTACATCACGGCTCTACTATTTGCCAAACTACAGCGTGATTTTGGATCTCCCTAGTTCTCCCCCTAATGTCCTTTTTCTGGCCCAGGGTCAAATCTAGAACACCAGCATGCGTTCAGCAATACTATTTTGGAGACGACACGAACCAACTTTCAGCACGAGAGCAGGGATTCTGAGCTCTCCTATTAGCGCTCACTCGCTGCTTAAAAAAAAGTCTTGAAATAATCCAGACTCTGAGAATGTGAAGGCACGCCAAGTCTGACCATTACAAGTAAATAAAAAGGAAATGAGAGCTAACTCGATTCCGTGGGGCTGAAATCTGAGCAGTCGTTTTACCTGGTGGAGCAGTTCTGGAGCCTGGCAGGAAGTGGGGAGGCCTGGGGGAGGGAGGACGGCGGGACCGAGGTCGCAGGAGAGCCAGGTGGCCCACCACGTGCTCCCCTGCGGCTCGGGTTCCCACTGGCCCTCAGCACTTCCTCAGGTGGGGCAGCCTTTCACAACCCTTCCAGTCCAGAATGTCAGCGAAGGCTCCTAGGCTTTGCCTCCAGCTTCGGCACAGATGGGGCGCGCCTTCTGCACCCGCGGCCCTGAAGGCAGAGTCATGGCGAGGTTTCCTTCGAGCAGCAGTCGGTGAAGAGCCTCGTGATGTGTTGTCATGAAGGTCGAGTGCATGCGACCGACGGCAGAAACGACCCTGCAGGGGCCCTGAGTCCACTTTTCAGGTGACGAGAGGGGGCAAGGGCCAGCGTCTGGCGGGTTACCTGGGGCCGGCCCTCGGGTTTACGCCCTCCTGTTCTCTGGCATCTGAGATGTGTGCAGGGAAAACAGTGCCAAGCCTGTTCCGCTGGCCACGGAGGCAAAGTGTGGCACAGAAGAAGGCAGGAGCGAGCAGACTTCGGGATGACCCCGTCATGCACGCTCTGGGCGCCGTGAGACCCTAACCGTGCACAGCTCCTGTTCTCCCTTGAGATATTGCAAGCGACAGACACCTTCTCACCTGGGGAACAGTGTGAAAGGCTATTTACGAACACCTGGCCTTCCTTCTTGATTTTGCTGAAGCGAACATGATGCGGTTCCCTCAGGAGTGAATGCTGCCTCCTGAATCCTAACAGCAGAGCTGCTCCGTGAGGGCAAGACCTCCGTCAAGGGTGAAGCGAAATGTTTCAAAGTCCGCTCATCTGAAACGGAGTCGCCGCAGAGTCTGGAGAACACCAGATGGTGGCACGATCTTACTTCTTTATGAGAAAGCCAACACAGAGCCCTTTGTAGGGAATCCTCGAGTTCACGTGAAGAGAAATACGGTCCATCTGTATCACCCAGAGCCTCTCTACTTAGCCCGAGCTCCGCGACAGGTTTCAGTCTCCAGCCAGCACGCAGGCCCGCATCACCCCAGCGTGGGAAAGTCAAGTTATCGTGTGTGTGACGAATGCGTGATCCTGGGAATCATGCGTGAGCGTGTGAACGGCCATAGGACGCCAGGAGGGCGGGCGGAGCTGACCGGTGGGCAGTGGGCGCAGGACCACCGAGGTCGCTACCTTTGTGACGGGAGGGACTGCACAACGGTTCTCGCCCCAGCGCCTCCCGGTGGGCAACTGTCACAGCCACTGCTCAGACACCGTTAGGCCAGCGTGGCTCTGAACCCCGACTGTCTCGTGAGCTACAGAACATCAGGCGAGTTACTCACGCTCTCGACGCCTCGGTGTCCTCGATCGTAAATGAGGGCACGAAGCTCCCACCCCAGGGGGTCGCTGGGAGGGTGAAATGAACTGATCCGCACAGACGGCAGCAACCACCGTCGCCTTCTTTGCACGGTGCCCCCTTCCCCAGCTGAGGATCCAGCATGCTGTCGTCGAGGGCTCTTGCTTCATCTGGACCTCATACCTCACATCCAGGTCGTTCAGGGCTAAGCAACACCCTAACGGCAGAGCCTTACTGCTCCTGAGGGGACATATCCAGGAACCTCTTGTGACATCTCAGAACTGCACTCAGGTATGGTTTCTCTCTTAAATACCGACATTTTAGCCCAGGGTCGACCGTCTCACCGTCAGTCTCAGCCTCCAAGTCACTTCCTCAAAGGGGCCTTCTCTGGCTTCCAGGCTGCATCCGGACCCCGCCCGCATGCACGGACACACACTTGGGTATCTTCCTCGACACTCGTCGCTCTTTACTGTAACTACCTGTTTCACTGTCGCAGAGGGCCGAGCCTGGACCTGTCCTAATCACTGCTGTTTCCCACATGCCTGGCCCCTAAAAACAAACAAACAGACGAACAAACAAAACACCAGCATCTGCTGAGCGCGCACACACGAACACCAGGCACTGTCTTTGGTGCCGCCGCAGGCACCTCTCGTGTAATAATGGGCGGCGGCAGCGGGGGTTGCTGCAAGTGCCATCCCCGCCAGCACGGGAAACGGACGCTGGGCGGAGGCGGCAACCTGGTTAAGAAGATGTCACCGGGAAGGGCTGACCAGGACTCGTACCCGGTGCGCCCGGCCCCGGGTCCAGGCTTCCACTGCACGCGATGAGGCACTGAGCTTCAACCGGCCGTCAGGGGCCGGGACGCCGCACAGCCGGCACTGGGGACCGCCCCGGACAGGAGGTCGCAGCATGCTCGTCACCTGCCACCCACGGGTCGGACACGGTGCTACCTGGTTCTTGAGAAGGGCTCCTGAAGCTTTGCAACAGGCCGTCACTCCGGTAGCGACGAACACAGTGAGAGACACCAAAACCACAGCGCTGAGGCATTTCCAATTGAGGATGAATTTGTAAAGGATCTAAAATTCCCTTGTGGACGTTAAACACGTCCGATGAGGCAGGGATGCGCCACGGAGTTCTTCAAGGTGGCCGTTTTGGGTAGTTTGGTCAACGTCGTGCGCTCTACAACCTTACCGGACTTTTAGGGTTTATTTTATGATTCTCCGTCTCATTCACATCTGCACGAACGAGCTCGCTCTGTCACGTCAGCGAACGACCTCGTTCTTAGAATATACGTTAAGAAACTGCAGTTGGTTACTTTAAGGGACCAGATCTAAGGACAAGCAAGTCGACGCTCACTCAGCACGGGCGGGTGTGTCGTAAGCAACTCGGAATGCACCTGCACACCCACTCCCGCACCCGCGATCAGTAAGTGACCGAGCGAGCCCCTGAAACTGAGAACCAGCTCCGACTGGCCGTCACAGCCGACGAGGTCCCAGGGCCAGCAAAGGGCCACCGTCCTTTGCAAGAGCCCCCCTCCATCCACCGCCAGCACGCCCCTCGGGCCTAACTTGGAGACAGACGCTAGGGAGGACGTCTCCCCGGGGAATGCCAGGCACGTGGCGTCCACCCTCACTTCTGGGAGATGGTCGCTAACCAGAACAGCAACGTGACCATTTCCAACAGTGGAATGGCTTCTCCGTGTCCTTCAGCACTCGTCTAAAAAATACATTTTTTCCCAAAAGATTAATCGAGAGCAGCACGTGGCAACTAGTACGAAAACTCCGTGTTTCTCATCTTCTCACGCTGCAACTGGTCACTGCAGAGAGCAGGCTGACACTTCACAGATGACAATGTAAACGCCAGCTCGACTCAGTTATGTCGAGGCCAACGGTTTCTGACAGTCTCTGCAACGTGATAAACACAGTCTGGCCACGGTTCCCCTGTATTTGAAAGTTACGACAAACATTTTGCTGAAATGTAAACAGCTGACATCATGACTGGTGAGGCAGCGGGCTGCACATTTATCTAAAATCAAGACAACAAAGATCTTGTTTGACACAAGATAAACCATTAGTGGTCACCAAGGGAGCAGCTTTGGGAGGTCATAAGTGTTGTCACCAGTTTCCAAAACACAGGCACCACAGATATCGCTGCAACTTAGTTGAAGCATGAGTAAGTAATGTGAGAGACAGAGAATTAGAAACCTGTGGAAAAGGGCAAAACTTTCCCTGTACTCTAAAGGACGGTTTTTAATTAGGGCAGGATTTCAAAATCTGTTACCCTTAACGAACTTCTGGTTTTTCAACAATTTTAAGTGAAAGGGCATGGAACGAAATTTGTCACTCTAGTTTCCGGTAAAATGTTAATAAATCTCATTCTTTCACTGCCTCAGGTCTGTGGCACACACTCGTGACTACTTCTTCGTACAGCTTTCCTGAAAAGCCGTGCGAGTCCAGTGATTATTCAAGTCTAGTCCAGTTCTTTGGAAGACCTGAAGTTCTCTCTTAATTAAGATGGTGCTACAATCCAAATTCGATTATTTTCCAATTATAAGTTACAAGGTTACTTTTTTTTAATATATATATATTTATAAGGATAGACTATTGCTGGCTGAATTTTTATGACAATCTATAAATGTTTATAGTTCCTACATTTGCATCCCTGGGTTAATCTATATTTAAAGCTTAATGCTGACTTTTAACAGGAAGGACAGATATATTAAATTTTTTTTATTTCCAAATTTGTAAAAAAGTGTTTACAAAACAGACTGGAGGTCATGTAAGACACTGGGCTAGCTTCTAGGGACAGAGACGCAAAAGGACCCTTAGAGACTTACAGTCCCATAAGAAGACAATAACCAAGTGAGCTGTTCTGGTAGAGCAGTGATTCTCAACCCCGGCTGCATTACTGGTGGAGGTTTTTATTTAGCAAGTCTGTGGTGGCTCCGAAGCACCCTTTTTTTTCGTTTAGTTTTTATGACAAAAAGGAGATTTGAAACAACAAAGAGAAGAGAGAGCCACCCAGTCCCTGTGTTTGCTTTCAAAAGCCTCCTATTTCTGAGGCACGGGGCACGCTGCTTGAGTCCTGCGGGCTAGACGCAGGGCTGGGTGGGATTATGAGGAAGAGGCGGTTGGCCGGGGGCGCGCGAAGGCCTCCGGAGGGTGACACGCAAGCTCGCCTTTAGTCACGGATTCCCGACCTTTATTTCGCCACAGAGACTTCCAGCCAGGACAACGGGCACCCATCCCGAGCCCTTGGCTCACTGTTGTCCCTGCTCCGGCCCCTTCCCCGTCGCCTCCCTCCGCCTGGCCAGCATCCCCAGTTAACCGGACGCCCCCGCCCCTCTGCCGTTCAGCCGAGCAGCGCTCGGTCCCAGGGCCCTCAAATGACGAGAGGGAGAGCATCACGCAAAAGGCCGGAGGCGACATGCATTTTGTAATTCTACTTTAAAGGGGTGTCCAACAGAAACACTCATCCTGGCACTCAGCAAGATCTGTGCACCATTTGTATTCAACGAGTTCCACCGTCGACTAATACTTCCCCATCCGGGAAAAATTTAATAACAGAATAAAGAAGTTTTTCTTCTTTTGGAACCGCAATGCCAAGAACATCATCTTGTGAATGGAGTATGTGAAAATTCAAGGTAACTTGTAATTAAGTGTTATCAAATAAAATATTTTTCAGAAACTATGGCTTAGAAATGTGTGTGTGTGTGTGTGTGTGTGTGTGTGTGTGTGTGTGCAGCATGCCTTCCTCCCTGTTATGTTTGGATACTGCCTAAAATAAAAGGCAAAACTCAATGTAAAGAGAAATACAGGCCTCACCTGATACTATGAAAACATGCTAGAGCAGACACGTTCACGAAGACTAGAGAAACGAATGCATAACTACAGACTGGTTTATCACGTGCATGCCAGGACCACGCTATCTTCTTCTAAGAGGGTTGGACATTTGCAATTTTAATCTATACAGTTAGTGCCTCTGCAGACTTGAACCATCAACACATTTCATTCACACACTTCACAAACGAGAGAATGGGTGAGGTGTCCAAACAACAGTTAAGGTTACTTAGCTTCTAACATTCTACGGTTCTCTTCTAATGATTTATAAAAACAGGAAAATACCTTGTAGGCTCAATATATACCTACGGAATATATTTTATGAAATGTTCATAAAGTGTAAGTCATGAAAGAAAAACATGTTCTGTACACAAAAGAGACCATTGCATTTTGCCAGAATGTTGACTTACTGTGTGAATACATAACACTGAAATACTGAATATCTCATTTATGCAGTTAACTTCTTATGTCAAATAAAAACCTCTTCAAAATATTTTTGAATCGCAGTTTTGCCACTTACTGTGTGACCTTGGCCAAGTTGGTTAACCTCTCTGTGCCTCAACGTCTTTATTTTTTATATACGCGTAACACGAGATAACACGCTAACAGTTACTATAACGAGTTAATGAGGTAACATTAGAAAGTGTCACAACAGTAGATGCTCAACAAATGCTAGCGTTCTGTTGTTGTTTGCTGACGTTTTCCAGCATTAAAATGCATTGTGGGTTGATGCCTATGCTGGCAAGGGTGGGTGGGAAGGGACGCTTGCAAGACCATGAAGAGGCCTACAAATCAGCACAGCACAAAATTCTTTAATGTGATCTCCACCTAGCCAAAATGATGGCTTACGGGACACTCTCCATTTCCTGCATAAGACACGCAGACTGATGCCGACACCCCAGTGAACATTCTCACCTCTGCGCGTTAACACAAGCAGGTTCTATGTATATGACGCATACACAGAATCAACGTGCATGACAATCGCTTCTTCGCCATCTTACATAATTTAACTACGTGGCAAGTGAACTAATAATATATTAGGGAAAAAGTGTCTATGAAAACTAAGCTGAATGCTTTGAGAAGATTCAATAATGGCAATCACCATACAGAACTGCCAGCAAATTAAGTGAGTCAAGTGAAAAGGTGGGAGAAATTTATAGAAATCTAGAAGACTGATCAACAACTCAGATTGTTTTCACTTGAAAAAATGTGAAAGTGAAATTTGTACATAATGTATTTTGGAATTTGTACTCGTGTAAGAATGACTAAATGGAATTCCAAAGAAGGGAACTATCACAAAGCAAAGCCTTGTTCCTACCTCAGAACTTAACAGGCTTTATTAGCATGATTTCCTTGGTTTGTTTGTTTTTTGGGCTTAACCAACCAACTACTGATCTCAATTATACTGGCTAAGAAGGTTACTTGCTTTTTAACGTGTTTGAAGGACAATCTGGCCTTTTTTTTTTTTAAATCAAAATTTCATTCCACATCTAGTAAATCAATTCCAGAAAATAAGCCCCAGTCCATGATGGTACACGTACAGATGTCCATTCACTGAAGGATTTTTTTAAAAAGCAAAATCCCCCAAACAATCTAAACAAATGCCCATCAACAGGGAAATGGTTAAATTAAGTTGCTGGTACAACTACTCTATGGAGTACTATAGAGTCTTTAAAAGAATTCCCAGAGTAAAGGAAAGGAGGAATTTTCTTTTTGTTGTATTCCCTTAATTTTTCTTAAGCCACGTGTAGCCTTTTTTTTTTTTTTTAACGCCCCCCACCCCCGCTAATTAAAAAAGAAAGAACTAGGGTGGATCTTCATCTGCTGACATGGAGTAATGCTCACAATATGCTACCAACTGAAGAGAAGGAGTTAAGAATGCATGGAGAAAGGTATTTTTTCTACTGAGAAAAAAAATGTGTATGTAGATGCACAGAATATATAAACAGAGAAAAAATATGGAAGAATATCTGCCAAACTGTTAACAGTTGTTAAATCTGAGAAGAGGGACTAGAAGGGAAACAGGAGGGGCATCGCCTTATTCTGTTATATACTTCTGTATTGCTTAATTTTGTTTTTAACAATTAAGAAATACAATAAAGATTACTGTTCTTTAAAAAAAGGCTTTTTGAACCTAAAGATCACTCAACCAGAGGGTCGGCCAAATAAATTACAATACTCACATATGACAGAATATTGGGTGGTTCTTAAATCACGTTCACAATAGGTAAGAAAAGGTTTAGTGTCACACATTTTCTACAACACACATGACTAGAACTACTAAAAGGTTTCATTTTAAAATGATGTATATTTAAATACATATATTTTTATTTGAAACAGTGGTAACTGCAATTCTGAAGGAGCTGCTATAACCAATTTTATAATTTCTAAGGACAATTCTGCACCCATCTCAGGCCTTTAGCGGAGAAAAAAAATCGATGCAACCAATCCGTACACGCTGGAGACTCCAGGTTTGCAACATCTCCTCCCCCCCGCCCCCCACAAGATGGTACATTTCTGTCCTCTGTAGGGAAATTCAATTAACAATGTGAGTGTCCCCCTCCATCAGCGATGGGCACCACTGAGATTTTCCTCGCCACCAAAAGACACGTAAGATGGACTTGCTGATTCCCTGACTTGCTAGGTAACAGGAGAATTACTGCCCACTCCTATAAATGACTCAATATGCTTCTTGTCATAAACACAGTGGCAGCTCCTGAAATCAATCTTTCATGACCTTATTGATTAGGACACTTAGAAATAATGAGACTTCACTGGTGGCAGAATAATGCTCGCAAAAAGAAAAAAAAGACTCCAGTGAGGGCTTGCCTATTAACACTGCCAAATTTATCTTCCGAGTGCCCTTTTCCTATTACAGATGTTCACCTAGAAATACACATGATAAAAAGTTAATTTTGTGGTTCATGTGCTTTTTCTTAATACTTCCTGGTAACATTTTAAATTAACAGAAAAAATAAATATAAAAACTTTGACCGCTGTCTCCCTACCTTTAAGATCAGTATGTAATTTCCATGCAATGAGAACACCTGGGTTCTTCTGAGAGCGATTCCAAAATAAAACCTATTTAGGAAAACCACATGATTTCACTCTCATGTGGGACAGAAAACCGAAAGCAACAAAGGGACAGACGAACGGAAGCTCAGAGAAACAGACACCGGTTTAGCAGTGACCCAAGGGAAGGGGGGCAGGCACGGAAGGGCACAGTGGGTCAAACACACGGTGCTGGGAGACCGGGCTTTGAGTGGCGAACATGATGCGACAGACAGATGACGTCTCCTTGAACTGCGCACTTCAAGCACACGTAATGTTGTTATCGACGCTGCCTCCAACACATTTAAAAACTCACTAGCAAACACGGAAATAGATAACCCGGTTAAAAATGGCAAAGAGCCCACGCAGACACTTTCCACAGCAGGTCTACGGAAGGCCCACGGGTGCTGAAGAGACGCTCAGCCTCCCTTGGCGTCAGGGAGCTGCCACCTACCAGGCGGCGCGCGCCCGCACGTGGCGGCGGCGCCACTCACAGCAGCCGGCGCGGGAACGCGCAAGGAGTCCTGGCGCGCGCACACACACGTGCGCACACGCGCGCGCACGACGGGTCAGGGCTCGGCCACGGAAAGAGCACACCGGGCCATCGGCAGCGACGTGGCCGGACCTCCAAGGACAGCGGCAACCGGAGGAAAATCAGCAAAACCAGAGGTCGGTTCTTTGAAAAGACCAATGCGACTGACAGCCCTTTACACACACGACAAAAAAAGCCTCTCGGGACCCAAATCAGAAGTCACGTGGCGGCTGGTACTGACCTTGCACTTCCATGCCAGAATCCGGGTCTAGAAGCACGGCTTCCATAAAAGCAACCCCAACGTCCAGCAGGGGCGGTGTGGACGAACACCGCTGCGGTCGTTCCACCCAGCGACACGGTACGTGGCAATGGGGAAAAAGCCTCCACGACAGCCTAAGTTCGTAAGTACATGATCTCGGCAGAAGACACCGAATCACAGAGGAGCATTCCATTTACATCAAGTTCGAAAACAGACGTACATAAACGAACATGTCTTATTTAGGGGGCAAAGGCATAAAGAAAAGAATAAAAGTGTTACCAAAAAGTCAAAGTAATTGTTTATCCAAATATTAAGACAACAGTACGACTGGCAAAATAAATGTGGATGGGTCGGAGGGTCCTGGGATGTGGGCAATGCTCTCTCTCTCCACTAATAGCCACTGGGGTTTTTGCTGTTGTAATTATTCATTATTCTGTATTTTATGTAAATTTCCGTGCGTCATGTTATATACGAAGCTAGAGGTTTCTAAAAAGAATTATAAAACAGTCCACGAAGGTAATTTGCGTAAGCATAATAGAAAATATCAAATTGTGTGGAAAATGTTTCTATAAATTAGCCCCATCAATATTCAACAGTGAGTTTTTAGAACAAATTTATTTGCTTTGAAAAGAGTACTTTTCACAAAGAAGCCAGAGTGACTAAAACAGTATGTTTATATAAAGGTAAACCTCACCATCTAAAAATATAAACAATTTAAAATTGTTAACTCATTGTGTTTTTACGGAGATATAGCGAACATAAAACGCATATTCAGTTATCCAGTTTGATGAATTTTGACAACTGCACACCCCTATGTAACCACCACCTAAAAGTAAATACATAAACACTTCTCCCTTGTTTCTTTTTTAAATTCACAATACGTATATAAATTAAACCTGTCGGATTCTTGAAATAATAATTATTTCCATTTTCCCTGTAGTAGTCTTCTGACATAAGCTAGTTGAAGAAGGTAAGAAAACCGTTTTCTTTTTACTTGGGGCCACATGATATACTTGTCACCTTCTGACAAAATGTGGGTGTCACACAACCACAGAGTTATTGACCATCCGCGATAAGGGCGTAACTACATAAATTAGGAACGTACGTATAAGTGAGGAGATAAAAATAAGAGGTTCCTAGGAATATTTTCCAGTTCCTCTCAACTGAAGAAGTGCAGCTGGAAATAAGAGAAGCGAATGGAACCGTCAAGTTTGGTGAACAGGCAGTGTCTAGCAGGACCCGAAACCGAAACCATTTTCTGAACACAATTAGGTTGGAAAGCTCTCAGGGATTCATGGTGTTTCTCCTGAGTCCAGGCATGAGCTGAGTAGCCGTAAACCTCCTGAAAATTATGCCATCGGATGAACCGATGTTACCCCAATGAGCAATTTTTTAAAAAGCCACAAACCTCAGTGGGCAAAAGCAGAAAGAAAAAAAGAGGGTGAGTGGGGAAGAGTTTCGACCTTTCTACCCTGCACGTTTCTGCTGCTATTTTCCAAGGTGAATTCTGGACACCAGACTACACGGCGAGCCTCGCGACAGCTATCACATATCACGTGACACGACACCGCTCGATTTGCTTCAAATTTTGCACGCAGCCGGCGACGTGGTATGCTTGTTCGTGCTCGAGAGCGTCACAGCGGAATCTCTACCTGCATCTGGCAGGGTCCTAACCGCCACGGAAGGCACCGGACGAGCTCCACGACCCGTCCCCTCGCTCGCACTGTTGACGTACGGGGCAGCCCACAACTGTCTCGTGTCTGAGGATCCCTAGAACGCTTCTGGGATGCTGTCACCCTCCGAACGCGAACGCTCGCCCTCCCAGAGTCACGAGAACAGTCGATGCCAACGCCAGCCATGCCCACCGGGACCCAAAGTGATCCAACGGCAAGAACGAGGAAAACACCTTCGCACGGACAAGAATGTTCCAGACGCTCTCATCTGCAACAACCTACGGGCACCTGAAACATACGGATGACGGGAAGGTGGGCCGCAGAGCGGCTCTGGGGCTGTAGCACGTGCATCGCCCGCTGCCGCGCCCAGCTGCTTCCTCCGCAGCCTCTGCAGGTGTGGAGGGGGGTTCCCGGTTATGCCGGGTGGTGGGCTACGGCGGCCTCAGCTGTGTGAGGGGAAATCTCCCACGGACTCCACAGCGCAGGCAGCACGGAGCCTTCTTCCCGTCCCCTCACTTGGGAGGCCTGCACACCATAACATGTTCGCCAGCCTGGCAAATGCTCTTGGGGAATCCGTGATAAGCAAGACTTTCACGATTCTCGTTTTTTCTTTAAACTGGTAATTACTTAATTTCTTCTTAGCTCGTCGATGCTTTTAAAAAAAGTATTTTTTTTCCAGCATTTTCAGATGTTTTCGCTGGTAGAGCTGGTGCAAACCCTAGACCCAACAGAAGTGGCTGAAGTTTGCCAAAGAGCCTAACGTGCGACAAGGCGTACAGACCTGTATTTCTGAACGGAACCGCAGAATCCCAAAAGCCAGAAGGACCCGAGACCCGGCGAGCCCGGCCGCCTCTGTGTCCTGGTCTCCTCCGTGACAAGAGTGCTCTCGCGCGTCGCGAGTTTAGCCCGTCTGCTGTGCGACGGTTCTCAGAGCTTCACAGAAGCTGTGCGAGGAAAACTGTGTCAAGCAACCAGAGAAAGCACCCGCATGCTGGGGTCTACACGAAGAGGGAAAATGCCTCCGTATGCCTCTCTCCCGCTCTTCGCGAGCACCTCCCAGGTCCTCCAAGGCCCCCTCTGTCACTTCAGGCTGCTTCGAATCTCTCGTTGGATACCCGGCTTGGGCTCTAGTGACTGCGTTACTGCGGGCAGTTTTCCAAACAGGTAAACAAACAAACAGCAAGGTTATTTGCAGCAACTAGCTGAAACCGCGAGTACCAGCTGCTGCATGACGCTGAAATGTCAGTGTGCATTCTCCACAGAATTCCCCACGAAGTGAGTCTGCCCGGCCAGGAAAAGAACTTCCGTTACCACAGCAGCAAAAGGCTGTTGCCGTGGGCACCCCTGGCCTCTGCGCAGGGCCTGCCGCGTGAGGCCCGAGGCCGGCTCCGCAGCCAGGCTCCGACGCAGACCGGGGGGATGGGGGGCCAGACTACACTCTTCCCCCAGATGCTGAGGAGTCAGTGGAGTTCCCATAAATCACCCCGTGGTGAAGGAAATCACTGAGATCTCGTCCCTCAAAAACCCTGCGAGGACTTCAATCTAAACGTCACGACGAGGAGCCCACCGGGCGATCGCCCTTGAGTTCTAAGCCCAGGTCCCCACCATCAAACACAAACGATCGGCGCAAATGTTAAAACCACTACAGGTTTTCCCACGGCACGTCAAGCCTGCGGACACCAGCCAGCCCAGGTCCCCCGGAGGCCAGCGGCTGCGCCTCTGGCGCCTGAAGGGCCGTGCAGGGCCATGGAAGGAGCCTGTGTGGCCCCGCCACGGCGCCGCTCTTGGCCCCAACGGACGCCGAGCCGCGGCCGAGCCGCCCCGGGTGCACAGAGCCCGCCCGCATTCCTCCCGGGCCGGGCTCATGAGCCGGGCTCCCAGAGCATGGTCCTCGGGCCCATAGCAGAGTCACTGGGGAACCGGTCAGGAACACAGACTCCTGGGACCTGCTGTGGGCCCGCTGGCCCAGGCCCTGGGCGGGGCCCGGCGGGCGGTTTTAACAGGGCTTCCAGGTGACGCTGCAGACTGCAGCCGGGGCTCCCGCCCTGGAGAAACTCTCGATCGTCCGCTGCGACACAGGAGTGCTGCAACGGCCCCCCGCGCGCCCGATCCCGAAAGCGCACGCCCACCGTCAGGAGACGGGACCAGACACTTAGTGTGACACGACGAAGGACTCGCTGCACGGCAGAGAAAATGAACGGAAAATGAACACAAATACAATTTAGAACCGTAACTGTGGCCATTGTGATCCACAGGTCTGCGGTATGATGCCTCATCAAGGTCACGTTCGAGCAGAACTAAGTATTATTAACAATACTTTAGGTGATACGGCAACAGAGCCATTTCTTAAAAAGCAAAGACACCCCTTCAATTCTGCACAGGGTTTCCCTCGGGTGTGGGGGGTGGCGAGGAGGGACCACCCTGGGGACAGGCTACTTTTTGAGTCAGGCGCTGAGTTCACAGCTGTAAACTGTATTTACGTCACTTTCATCACTACAGTCTTCCTAACGTAGAAAATGTCACATTAGAAATCTTAAGCCCAGAACACAGGAAACAAACAATAAAACGCAGCTAATGAACATATCTGGCCACTACCTCAAGTACTAAAATTAGAAACCACCTAAGAGACGTGAACTGTGTAAACTATGGTATGTTCTTTTGTTACAAAGAATTTTGAAAGATATGAAAAATTATTTACGATAAAAGTTAGCCAGATGTAATAATGTAGAAAATGCACAGTAAAAAGATTAGAAGAAAATGCAATAAAATGTCAACAGGGGGTGTTGCAGGGAGTTTTATTTCTTCTTTGTGCATTTAAAATTTTCTACAGTGAATAATAAAGACTTTTAAAGTTGAGAAATTTTTGACTGTCACTGAAACATTTAATGGCGTGAAGTCATTAAAGAATTAAAGAAAACTGCCAAATCTGCTAGACACAGGAAGGAAATCGATGTTTTGTGAAAATCCGTGATTTATGAGTTTATAATTCAAAGCTTTATATTTTCTGCCACATAATTGTATATCTATTAGTATGATTCCATTTAAAGTAGTTTCATTCTGTTTCTGTGGACAAAAACATGACTGAAAAAACCACGATCTAAAGAATATATTTTTGTTACTGAGCATTTCAATGAAAACAACTGAAAACAACTTCAATTTAATTAGGAACAAAAGGAAAAGAACATCCATCAACGGCTGTCTTTTGGAGACAGAAGAAACACGGACGCTGAGAGTCTGCCTTACAGCCTATGTCCCGTCACAGTGAGAAGGAACCACAAAGGCAGAGGCCAGGGGCCAGAGATTAGTTACATACCTCTTTTTCCAATATTCTGGCGATCTCTCCTAGGGTCCGATCTAAAGCAGAAACCTTATTGTTTGCCCATGACCCGCTGTCTTGTGCTTGTAGTTGTTTCAGAAGATCTTTGGCTAATCGCTGAAGCCTTCAATACAAAATGAGATGGAGAGGAATGAATGAAAGGGCATCACGACATTAATGAATTAGAGACAGTATTTCATTTTCCTAAACATTGTGAGACAAAAGGGACTTCCATTATTGGATTAGAAACTACTTCACAGAGCACCTGAGGGGAGAGAAAAATGAACCAGTCCCAAGGCTGGTACTGCTCTCCATTCGCAAACAACAATGAAGTCCTCAAGGCATGAAACAGAACGGAGGGACGGCGCTGCCCAGGCTGCCATCAGTTGCCATGTGACACGTGAACTAGGACAGAACGGGAGATGGGGTGACAGTGGGGTGTGACAGCAGAGAAACGAGAGTGAGGACCAGAGCAGGTCTTCACACTTTGATGTACATCTTCAGGGTGGGCTTGGGTATGACGCTATAAGCACCGTAAACTCTCAGGGTCCAACTCTTCAATTCACAAGCACCTTGGGACAGCCCGCCATTTGCTCCTATCAATTAATTAGGCAACTGAGCAGTCACGTGCATTTCACCCAGAAATACCACGGGCTACCTAGACGGTGCGATTGTCTGGTCAGGAGACAGCCTGCGGCATTTCTTGGTAGCCCTTACGTCTTCAGGGCCTTGCCTTCCCACCGCCTTGCTCGAGCGTGTCACCAACGGATACTCACTCGACAGTCAGATGGCTCCCGTATCCCCACACGGCAACCTCAGCTGTCTTTCTTCTACCCTTGTCGAGACGGACTCCGTGGGCCCTCGTTACAATCGCTTCCCTGTAAACACGGTCGGCCCCCCCCCCCATTCCATCTGACACCTCCTTCCAGCCGACTGCGGCGGTGGCAGTAACCACACCGTCCGCTTGGCTCTGACGCTGGGCATGCGCTGCCCTCAGTGTCCTGCGCACGTTCATTTACTCAGCTGCGTCGACACCTGCCAGCCTCCTCCGTTTCCGACCCCGAGAAAAAGTCCCGCCACCTAAGAGACCCGCAGGACTACAGATTCGGGATCTTGCTAAGTCTGTCTAGTCGGCTCACTCTCCCCAGAGTTCACTTGCTTCGTGCGCTCCCCAGGCCCTTCCAAGCTCTGCCCTTTCCGTCCTCCCTCTTGCTCTTACAAGGTCTTCCGTTTCATAAAGAAACTGGAAGAGATCGGAACAGGAAAGTCCTCACTCTCTGCCACAAATCTCCAAGCCTGTCTGCGTTGTTCCCCCTGTACCCGCCCCTCTGCGACAACCAAGGAAGAGCACGCCTTCCGCGTAGGCCGAGCCTGCCACTCAGGCCTGTGCGCACTGCCGCGTCGCGCTCTTCGCAAACACTCAGCATTCCCTTCTTCTAGAATGCCTCCCCACACGCATCACCTGGGGGACTCCTACTCATCCATTCTTTAGTCCTTAGGCCACATTTTACTCTCTCTGATCTGACCAGTCCTTCAAGTCACTTGGCCAGGTCTCGCCCGCACAGAGCTTTAACCACAAAACTCTCTGCAGCGATGGACAGGATGTTCCCTATCTGTCCTATCCAACATGGGGGCTGCTAGGCACCTGAGACACTGAGACACAGCCAGTGTGCCTGAGGCACTGGATTTTAAGTTTAATAAAATTTTAATAGTTTTAAACTAATTTTAATAGTTTAAACGTAAAACAGCCACATGCGGCTACAAGCTACCGTGTTTACAGTGCAGAAGCACAGCACTCACTGCCTGGGAGGTGGGCCCTGCGCACCGTGGCTCACTGCCACGTCCGCACTATGCCACCTCTACACTAGTGCACACGACAGCTACTTGATGACGAACGGTCGAAGCGGACGCTTCTTCACATTCTTAATTACACCCACAACCTCCTGGGTCACGAAATACTTTCATGCCCATGATCTTATTTAATCATCTGAAAAACACTGCCCATCACTACTATCCCCGTTTGAAAAATGAAGAAACAAAGGCTTAGGCAGAACAGGCGACTTTGACTTTCCCCAGGTCTCACGACTGTTCAGGTGTGGCTGTGACTAGGAACCCAGGCAGTCGACCTTCACACCTCACGCTCCTGTCTCCATCCTAGAATACGGTTTCCTCCGCAAACGCATTTATGCAGAACTTTCAAATGTCTCAAAGGATACAACAGCAAATGCAGATACAAAAGGACACTGGTGAACTCGTTTAAACCCAAGCTATCCACACGAAGTTACCCTGACATGCCAAAGAATGGATACGAGCTCCAGAGGCAGAAACCCGTATGCCTGAGTTCTGGCTCCGGCGCACACCGCATGCATAAACCCTGGCAAGGTGACTCGACCACTCTGCATCTCGGTTTCTTCCTCTTGAAAATGGAGATAGTATATCCTTTTCCTTTTAAAGCTTCTGAAGATCAGAGGTAATTAACTCAATGTACCGAATGTCACCCACTAACGCAGACACTCGATAAATGACCACAGCGAGTGCTGGTCACCGACAGAAGGTCTCAGCCTAACAGAGGGGCAAAGGGACCGTCAAAACTACAACGGCTGAGTCAGAGCAACACACTTCTTTCCCTTCTAATCAAACACGGGCTGGAGTCCCATCCGATTGGAGGTACTCAACTTATCATGGAAGAAGGCGGGCAGCGAACCTCGCCGTGTGCCAGATGCGCAGCCACGCCGGCTGCTGGCTGCATGCGGCCTGCACTCCGTGTAACCCAATAGCCAGCCCCGGCCCTGCCACACACGAATCACCAGGATTCTTACCAGGAGCGCTCACCTTGCGCTGAGAGCCAGACGTGCTCAGGGAGGCACAAGGAGCACTTTAATTCACAGAGTCCAAGAGGCTTGGATTTCACCGTGAGGTAAATCAAATCAGGAATTCACGTGAACCTACCCCCCAAGGAAGAATGCCAAAGCGAGGGGGCGCGCCGGTAACATGAGCTACTCTGCCCCGTTCCCTGCCTCCACGGGAGGACCACAGATAATAGTCCCCTCTCGAGACAAAAGGCATCGGATTTGGATTCACGCTACAGACACAGAGTGTCACAGGACTGAAGCCCCGAAAGCTATACCTCCCCACAGGGCAAGGCCAGGAGGTGCTCCAGAGGCCGCAGTTTTTAACACAGCAGCAGCCACCAGGTTTCTTGTGGCAGACGATTTCTCTTGCGTGAAAAGAAAACGTGGAGGCTGTGACTCCTGGCCTAAAAAATGAAAGGCGTCCACCGGGTGAACGGCTTTGTGGAGAATGTTGTCTGGTCAGATATTTCCTTCTCAAATTTCGAACAAATTCCAAGGACCATCCTGAGTTCACATCTGTCACCGATGACTGTAAGAAGTGGCTCCGTAAGGAGCCCTAACTTTCATCACGGTGAAGCTCTGGGGAGTTTGTTAGGGTACCTGGGAAGGTCTGTGCAAGGATGAGGGGGGAGACTGGGTCTGCTTTAGGGCGATGGACACAAAGACATAAACACGTGAACTTTCCTTTGGCTTTCACCCCCCGTGTGAAAGGCTCACGGTTCCCCTTCTAGTTCAAAACAACCTGCCGAAGCCTGTATTTCTGGACGAGAGCTCAAGAAATCCCTAACAGGATGAAAAAAGTGAGCGCACGGTGTTTCCTCCTCCGTCAGACACTTGTCACTGTGCCTGCAGGACCCCCTCTCACGGGAAACACCGTACATTCCCTCTCAGGGCGCCCCTCACCCTCAGTTACCAGGGCGCTGCCCGGGCACTTGCGCCCAGTGGGAGCTGCCAGGAACGTGTGCGTGTGTGACTTCACCACCAACATGGGTGACATCTCACACACACGTTCACACCTGCGTCCACGTCCGGGAGAGCGGTTCGAACCGGCGCAGGCAACTCCGATGCTTCACGCGGCTCCTGCGTGTCACGGGCGTGTGGCCCCCTCCCCTCTCTGGCGGCGGGCGGCTCCCCTCTGCGTCCTGGACCACGAACCTGCTGGGCCAACCGCGCGTGGCAGGTCGCCGTGGCTGTCCCTGCACACCCGACATCCCGTCCCCCTCTCACCCTGCCGGGCAGGGCTGCTGCTGGGTGGGGGCTTCAGGACGGAGCTTTCTGGAAGGGGGAGGAGCGGCTGCAGAAGGAGCTGCCTCCGTTTCCCTCGCTGCTGCCGGGGCCGGGCCGTTGTACCAGGACGCGTGGCGTCTCCGTCCCCGGCCTGCGGTTTCCCCTCCGACGCGCACCGTCCATCCGTCCATCCGCCCGCCTGCAGTTGGCCCCGGGGTCCGCCGCCAAGGATGTGGTTCCTGGCTGCCGGTGTGACCGCACAGCCATGTCTGCATTTTTAGGTTTGTCATTGTACGTGATATTTACGTTTTCTAAATGATCATCAGAAACAAAAGCCATGACCCTCTATATCCTGCTGCACAGCCTCCAGCCAGTCACTTTCCCCGCTAGGCGCGGGCTCCCCGATGAAGACCACTGAGTGGCCGTGGAGAGTAAATGAGTCGACACGCGGAAAGCGCCCAGCACGAGGCGAAGGCTCGGCAAGCATCTCCCGTAATAAACAGCATCACATTCAATTGGTCACCTGCCATTTTTCTGAGTTCTCGTTCCTCTCAGTCTTTCGCTTGATTCTCTTCGTCTTTACAGACACATGGTATCATAATAATCTTCATAAATCTATTAACTTCTTTTAATATTTTATATTTATCTCTTGGAGAATGGCAATGGCTAAAGGCTCCAGAACAACAATAAATTAAGAGTGATTATCTGACGAGTGTCTTATTTCTGACAGGCAGAGACACTTCTATTCTAAATGAAAACAACTGCTCCACTGAAACGCTACAGCCTATCTATCGATAACTATGTTGTTACAGAGATTCTTCAATCTGCAGCATTTAAGGGGTTTTTGACATTTTCACCATTAAAAAGTCACCTTTCACATAACTATCCGGGAACATTTCGCATATTTGCCTGGGCAGCATGACGTGTAGGTGGACATCCTAAGCTTCAAGACAGCCTGGCACGGGCTCCGCCCACCTGCTCTCCCATCGGCCCCGTGCGAGTGCCTGCCTGTCTCACGCCCCTCCGTTGGCAGTGTGTCAGTCAGGCAAACCGTTTTTCTTTACTCAGCTACTGTGTAGTCACACTGACACCCAATATGAAGTCTAAATCCTCATCTGCCCAAAGCGGCTGTCACAACAGTCCCAAGAGATGCCACCGCAAGAACCAGCAGCGCTGCCAGAACCTGTGCTGTCGGAGCGGGCTTTCTCTAAGTCAGAACTGACGTCTGGATGAGACCATTCTCTGCCGCAGGGGGCTGTCTTGTGCACTGAAGAATGTTTAACGGCAACCCTGGCCTCTGCACACTTGATGGCAGGCGTGCCATTTCCCAAATTATGATAACCAAAATGCTGTCACATATCCCCCGACAGAGCAAAACATCCCCTGGCAAGATCGTCTCCAGCTAGACACCACGGCGTTAGAAAAACAAAGTTCTAGGCATCAGGTAGAAAGCCCGTGACCGCAGGCATATGACGACGGTTCAGCTACACTTTTATCGTAGGTTGAGACCAAAGAGATGGAGAACTAAAATGCAGAATAAAATACTCACTTTGCTTTATAAGGTGAGTCAGAGTCAGAATTCTTGGTTTCCATTAAACTTTCATATTCCTTGGCCCTGAAGAGAAAGGAGTTTAATCACTGTTAGTTATTCCGCTGCTGATTTTTAGAACAAAAACCTGGCTGTGGTTTTCTTCTTCCAGCATTACGAACATGACAACATTAATTTTAACACTCTGGTTTCTGAAACAGCTTCTTTAAAGTACTATAAATGCAATCAAAAAAAGGCTGAAAAACACATATTTCCTCCTAGGACAGAGAACAGATGCACAAAAACACTTGTGAGTTTACAGATCTGGTCTGGAACAATGCTTACTTTTCAAAAATGTTAAAATCGTGATAATTAAATCTGAAACCCTGTTAAGTTTCTACTAGGTAGATGAGGTGGCTGAAGGTCTATGTACCTCAAGAAGTCTATAACGCAAAACCAAACACAGGCAAAGAAGAACAGTCATGTCACTTTAGAAACAATTCTAAAGACAGTAGAAATGACTTGACCGGACATTCAAAGATGTGTTTTGTGCTGCTTTTGCTATTTGTATCAGCTGAAAACCAAATGTCTGGAAAGATCTGAGCTAATACTTCTCTGCCACTGTCTAACTAAGGCTCCCGCTTGGCTGAACCTGTAGAGGACAGGACCAAGAGTCATCAATCTAACACAGGTGCCCTTACAGCAATCCATTAATGTTGACTTAATCTATCAACTTCTCTTTTTGGAAGGAAAGGGGAAAAGGTTCATTTCAATTTTACTGTTCTCCCCAAGAGTCCTAGTCTCAAAGAACTAGTCCAGTCACCTATGAAAGAATCAGTCATAATGTCCACCTATCCAGACAGCAAGGCAGGTGAAAAAATCAACCGTCCTTAATAAGTAACATGAAAGACACAGATTTTAACAGGTCTAGTGAGGAAAAGGCAAATGAGCACGGGTTATGCTTGGGAATAAAGGAGCAACCAGATTGGAACTAAACACTAAGTCATGTATTATTTCAATCTATGCTCTTTCACGGCTATTAGCCCTAATACTAAGGCATATCACTTTCTAGTTGCTCACAATTGTGACCTCACATGAAAAGTAGAAAAAAATAATGATTCAGGGTTCCAAGGATATGCAGGGCTCAAAGCAGTGATGTGAACGGAGGCTGGGGAGACAGCTGTAGAGATACACGTGGGAAGAGTCACCCAGCAAGAGGAAACCCTGAGGCTTTACAGACAAGGACACAACACGCTCTGACATTTTTAAATCTGAACAGGCTCCCTCTGGCTGGAGGGCTCGGACTGCGAGGAGGCAAGGGAGAACCAAGGGGACAGGCAGAGGGCTGCTGCGGTCATCGAGGAGAGCGAAGCTGGCCTGGGGCAAGCAGCGGCGGCAGCCAGCCCAATGCCGCACGTGTCTTAAAGCAAGGCTAACGTTACGAGCAGCTGGACTGGACCGGGGCGAGGGCTGGGAGAAAGAGAAGGGACTGGGGGCAGAGGAAGAGCGGGAACCTGTTTCGGACACCCCAAGTCCAAGAAAACTTGAGGATGGGCACGTGGCAAGTAGAGGACGTTCAAGCCACAGCCCCGGGTCGGCTCACCAAGCGAACGTGGGTGCGCGCAGAGCGGGGAGAAGTCCGGGCAGTGGGCTCCAGAGGCCAGCAAGTCCTTAGCATGAGCTAGGAAGCAAGGGCTGTGACACCCTGGCTTATTACACAGCGGGACTATTTTTAGAAGCTCGAGAGGGACCTCAAAACACGCGACCAGAAAGGCCTCTTCCTGTCTGTTTCAGCGAGTACCCGACGCTTTCGTGACTGAAACGAAGCGGACGCTTTCTCGGGTTACAATCTGAAACTGCACACTCGCCCTCGGTCTGGACTCACACTCCCGTGATCCCAGGGTCCAGCTCTCCCCCTTCCGGGATGTTTGGAAACCAAGGCCTAACGACACATTCAGACGACCTGCTCTCATGCCGTCTACTGAGGAGGAGCGGCGCGCGCGTCCCTGAACAAGACCCCTCGGTCGTCAGGCGACGCCCGAAGCGTGCGAGGGAACGACGTGCCGCACCGGTGTGTGCTCCTCAGGTGTCACTGGGAGGCTGATGATGAACGACAGGGCCGACAACTCACTTTCCATTTCAAGATATTTCTTGAACTTTTCCTTGTTGTGACAGGCAACCAAATTGATTAAACCTAGTCATGGGATTTGACACCGCCGCCAGTAGACTCCTATTTGTTGATTGCTATTGATTTTTCTACTACTTCATTTAAAAATCAATAGTCAGAGAGAAAAATAGGCTGGGTTTACACATACTTAAACGCACGGCCGCATGCTGGGGAAGGCACGCGTCTGGCAGGGCTTTTGCATCAAATTATGAGAAGAGCTCTTAACAGGTGAAGGCAAGGGCCGTGGATCGATATGGAGTTTTCTTTCTTTCCCACTCAAAGAAAGTGGCTATAAATTAGGCTCATCAGTGTTATTTTCCAGGCTTTCTTGGAGTAAACAACTTGAAACTTTTGGGGCGTGGAGGGTCTCCCTTGCACTTACGTAAAGAGGATGCTTCACTCTGAGTTGCCTTGTTCTTAAGGACATTTACAGTACCTGGAGTTCATGCGGGCTCTGATCTTTTTGGCCTTTTTTTTGTTTTTTTGCCGCTCTTCTCCATCTTTCAAAGGCTCCGAGGGAGCTGTGCTTTCGATCACAATGTCAACAATGTACTTCTTTAAGGAAAGATGCTCCTGAAAGATAGATAGAATGATGACGGTGACTGAAAAGTAACACGGCATCGCCACAGACTGCAGCAGGTATGAAAGCTTATGCGGACCAGAGTGAAGGTGACCTTTACGAAACGCTGGCTCCCACAACGGCCCTGGATGACACCGACACCAGTTTCCTCGAGATGCTCGATGACTCGCCAAACCTCCGCTGCACATGGAACTGCGCTAGAGGACACGAGGACACGTCCCCTGCAGCCACGCGGCGCAGCAGGCGACGCAGAGCACACACACACCTGTCCCAACAAGAGCCAGCGCCCATCAGAGTCGGAGCGCCACAGGGGCCAGAGGGCGGGGCGGCGGCTGTTCGCTGGGGGCGCAAAGGTCCCGAGAGGGAAGCAGCGTCCCTGCCGTCCCGCCAGGGCAGGGTGTGGTGAACGTGTGGGTGCTGGGTGTGTGGGGGGGTGGGTGTCAGGGCTGCGGGCTGGGAACCGTGTAGGAAGGAGTAAGACAGAGGCCACCGAAGGCACGGTGGCGATGGGGACGCGAACACCGCAAGTGGACCAGCCACCAGGCCGCTCGCTCCCATGCCCGGACACCACCCCTTGCTCCCTCCCCCCCCCTTCCATGCTCAGTGGCAAAATCCTGGCCCCAAATCCAGTCCTCCCCTCGTGCCGATGACGGGACAGATGGATGTGGCCGCCATGACAAACGCGGCTGACGGCGCTCAGCTTCCACCGACGGCATCATGCCCGGAGGGGCTCAGCCACCGCCAGGCCACCAAACCACCCTGGGCTATTGGACCTACACGCTCCTTCCCAGAAGGTTTCTTAGACCCTGTCCCTTCGCGTCCCAACGCCCTTGGCCCCGTAGGCCACGTCCTCCTCTGGCACTTTCCTGACTGAGTTCCCAGACATCACACCGTCCCCTCCGCTCGCCAGCTGTGCCTCCTCAGCCTTCTCTGCTGGACCATTTCCTCTCCTTGCCTGGGTCGTGCCGCGCATCCCAGAGGGGCCACCGATGTCCCCCTTCTCCATCAAACTCGCTCACTGAGAGCAGTGATTTGAAATATTACTTAATCACAGGTGACTCCCAAATTTTTGCCTTGAGTCCCGACCCCTCCCGATTTCCACTCCTACGTGAAACCACCCCCCATCACTCCAGTGAGGGGACGTACTTCCACCATTAGCATTTCCAAAATAACGGTTCACAGCCAAACTCCTAACGTCACCAAAAATGTGCACTCCTGCCGTCCCAGGGGTGGGTGCGAGTCCCGATCTCCTGCCTCCACGCTGGACCCGCGCCTCCGCTGGCCATCGACCTGGTCCTGTGAGTTATAAAAAAGCCGCGACGGGGGACACTGTTCCCTTCAGCCACAGAAGAGCAGACGGGTGCGGCAGACGCAGCACCGCAGGGTGAGTCGCGGCATCTGCGACCAGGATAAACTCTGTGAAGCACCACAGAGTGACTTCCCTGGGCCTCAGTTTCCTCACTAGTGAAGTGAAGGGGTTAGAAAAGAAATCCTCAAGTCTCCTCCCTCTTCCTAACGTTTTAAAAATCAGCGGGGAAAGCCCATAAGCTAATCAAGGATGATAATTCCACACACACACACACACACACACACACACACACACACACACACAGAGTGCTTTTTCAGCTGCGATTGTGACTTCTTAGACAACACTGCTACAACATGAAATGTTAATAAACGTACATGAGGAAACGAATGCTATACAGACATGATCTCATCAAAGTTTATATCCTTCTTATTCACTTAATTACCTTTTATGGCATATTATGCCAAAGCTCTGGCCTTTCTAACATAATTTACTATATTAAATACTGAGGTTTATGATCCTGATATTCTATCAAACTCCTCCTAAAGGTTCTCATAATTCCTTATTTTGTAAAAGAGACATGAAAAAATTAAGCTATAGATAGGTTCATGATCTTTGGGAAAGATATAAAAGTTCTAAAAATAGTGTATATAGGGAAATATAAATGACACAAGATAGAGTTTTATTAAACTTCCACTTTTAGAACTCTCTCAAGTGTTATCTCAGAATAAACACATTTCTTAAAACGTGGTACGTCGAAGGAAGTAATCTGCTTCCCATTATTTAAAATACCAGAACAGAACTGAGACTTTTTAAGGATGTTATTCTTCCTAGATCAAAAGGGTTTAAACGTTTCCTTTGAAAAAACTTCATCACAATAATAATGAAATGTATTTTTATTTGAATATCAAAAGTTTTTTTTTTTAATGGAGCCAAAACTTTATTTTCAAAAGCAGGGTGGATGCCAAGTCACTAATCTAAATAGATGAGAAAATAATACAAGTTTTTCACATTTTGTTTGGAAAAACATTTTTCTCTCAAAATCATCCTGGACTTTCTCAACTTTGGAATCTAAAACTCAATGATATTAGTCCGTTCCAAACTCAAACGCTTTCTCAAAAATTCTTAAAAATATTATTAGGCATTTCACCCTTTTAAGCCTGCCTAGCACAAAGACAAATAAGGTAAACAGGAGGCATGTCACATTTCCTCACTGTCTTCTACAAAAACTGGGAAAGGGTGGCAGCCTGGAGGGTGAGAATGTGTTTTCCTTGCCTCTCTGGAAGATGATGAGGGTGAGAAAAGGGACGCATGAGGGAGAAGTGGGAGAGTAAAGAAATGAAGACGTCTGGGAAGGGACGAAGAAGGAAAATCAGAAGAAAAGGAGAAGCAGATGAAATAAAGGAAGAAACGAAGAAATGCTCAGCTGAAAACACCGTGGCGTTTCGGACAGCACTTCACCATAGATGCTGAATACCACCCTCACAAATACAGTATGTTGAAAATAAACTATCGTTTAGCTCATTACTTCGTTTATTAACAATTCAACATAAACTACGTGCCAAGGGCTTATGATAACCGCTTCAGTCAGTGAGATACAATTCTCTGCATGTCTGTGTTACTGAGAATGGAAACAAAAGAATCTGTAGTTAACTAATATTTCGATCACTATCACTCACCGCAAAACTATCCCAGCAGATCACCCTCCAGGAAGAGTTAAGGAAAGCTCGTTTACAATTACTGATTTGTTAGATGGCATTAACCACATCAACGAAAGTATCTACAGCCATCCCAACACTACTCAACGATGAAAGCACCACATACAAAACTTAGTTCATTTATGTTTAACTGAATGTGCTTAGAGATCTGTGGAGCTGTGAAATTTATCAGAGACACCCTAAATGGAAGAGGTAGGCTCACGTGATGGTGGCCATCTGTGTTTCCCTGACATCTGCATTAATGCAGAACGCACAAGCAGGTGCTGAAGAAATGCTAAAAAAATAAAATAAAATAAAATATAAAGTTTGAGAGTTCCACTATATTTAAATGAACTTTCAGCAAATAGTAAATTTGAGAGAATATGAAACATGACACCTTTTATCAAAACAATGCTCTTTATCACAGCATCGGTTTGAAAAATTAAACATGTAACAGTGACAACTTTTAAAACTTTATCGGCTATTTTAATTACACAAAGATTCGATTCTGCTAAGGTCTCTTTCTCTAGGTGTAGCATACACTTATGGTGTCATCTGTTACAATCTATGTACTGTGTTGTTGGAAATGACAGATGAGAAAATGAAGCTAATGAAACATTGTGAAACAGACACCATGCAAAAGAAAAAGCCATCTTCTGATAAGGATGACAGTCTACCATCTGTCCCCCTGCCACTCAGTGACAATTACAAGTGCTCCATCAGTTTTATGGTAGGTGGAGATGATAAATGAGGTAAAGACTTCTTTTGCAGAGTCTGAAGTTCCTTTCTGATCTAATCTGAGGTTTAACAGATGACTCAAAGAAAAGCCCAGAGTACAAGCTTATTAATTTATCGTGGTGTGAAGACAGAAGATCTGAACTCGATAGTGCAACACAGAATGGTCCAGTCGTATTGAACCAAGCCTTGCAGTCAAAGTTGTTTTCTCGGAATTCTCAGATTTCTAAAACAGCAAGGGAGATTTCCAGCAGACTTCATCCTCGGAGTTCATTTCAATAATATCCAGCAACAATAATACCACAGATCACAAAATAACATCACCCTTTCGATACAAGATCAAAGGAACAATAATGCTCAGAGTCGGAACTCCTCAGCTGTGAGTGACTTTCACAACACTGGGTGACAAGAGCTTGAAGGTGTCAGCAGCTTCATCTCATACTCCGTGGCACGGAAATCAACATTCCCTTTAAATCTATAAACTCTGAAATGTTTAGAAAAAGGAAACACATAGAAATGGAAATACACAGTAACTGTAAACTGAATACAAATTATATATAACATAAATACATAAAAATATGTGTAAAGGAAAAGGATAGAAAAGTTACACTACTCTAATACCAGATAAAAGAAAGCTGGAGTGACTATCTTAATATCAGACAAGGATGCAAAAAATATTACTAAGAAGAAAGTATATTCCGAAACAATGAAATTAATCAAGAGCACATAAAAATCCTTAGCTTTCATATTCCTTAATAACACAACCTTACACTACAAAAACCGATGGAATTGCCAAGAGAAATAGAAAAATTTACAATTAAAATGAAAAGATTTCAATATCCCTCTCTCAGAAATTTATAGAAGAAAAGTAGAGCCAAAAACCACCAAGGATACATAAGAGATGAGAAAAATTTTTGAAGTGATAAATATGTTCATGATTTTAGTAAAAGCTGAAATAAATGAATCGGACTACATCAAACTAAAAAGTTTCTGCTCAGCAAAAGAAATCGTCAACAAGTTAAAGGGAGAACCATCCGAATGGGAATATATTTGCAAAGAACACCTCCGACAAGGGCCCAACATCCAAAATATACAAAGAACTCATACGACTCAATAACAACAACAACAAAAAGATCCCATCAAAAAAATGGGCAGAGGATCTGAACAGACACTTCTCCCTAGAGGACATACATATGGCCAACAAATAAATGAAAAGATGTTCAACATGGCTAGCTCTCAGGGAAAGGCAAACCAAAACCACGATGAGATACCATCCCACACCTGTTAGAAGAGCTGTTATCAACAGGACAAGTACTAACAAGTGCTGGAGAGGATGCCGAGAAAAAGGGACCCTCATACACTGCTGGTGGGACTGCAAATTGGTACAGCCACTATGGAAAACAGTACGGAGGGTCCTCAAAAGACTAAGAATTGATCTACCATATGGTCCAGGAATCCTCCTCTGCTGGGTATTTACCTCAAAGACTTGAAAACCCGTATCTGAAAAGATACATGCACACCGATGTTCACAGCAGCATTATCCACGGTGGCCAGGACGTGGAAGCAGCCCACCTGTCCTACGATAGAGGACTGGCTAAAGAAGCGGTGGTGCATACACACAGTGGAACATTACTCAGCCATAAGAAGAGACAAGATACTGCCATTTGCAACAACATGGATGGACCTCGAGATACAGAAGTTGAAAATCACATGATGTCACTTACGTGTGGGATATAAACCTAAAAGCAACAAATGAGCAGGAAGGACAAACAGAGACGAGTGGACACGGAATATAGGCTAGTGGTTACTAACGGGGTGGGACAAGAGGGGAGAGAGGGTAAAGAGGGTCAAATATAGGGTTCAGGGGAGAGTGAAGTGGGTAAAGGGGATCAAATATATGGCAGCTGAAGGAAACTGGACTTTGGGTGGTAAACACATAATAGACTATACAGATATCAAATTATAATGTATACCTGGAAAATTATATATTTGTATTAACCAATGCGAACCCAATCAATTTTAAAAAATAAATAAATTTACTTGGTAAAAAAAGTCGTTTCACATAGAAAAAGACTGAATTCACACAGAAGATATGAAATTTTAAACTTGCATTCTCTTAATATCATAACCTCAAAATATATAAGAACAAGAAACAAAAATCTATCAGAGAGGAAGATTTTAATACCCTCAATCAGTAATTGAAAGAAGAAACACAAAAATCAACATGGTTATAGAATACTGTAATATAACTAATATACTCAATAGGGTAACTGGAAAATACACAAACTGGAAAAAAATCTCCTGACACAAAGAACATTTACAAAAACTGCAAAACCCGTGTGCTATACTATGTTAGATTTCAAAAAGATTCAAAGACTATGTTCTCTGAGCTTTTTGCAGTTAAGTTAGAAAGCAACAGACAAACATCCTGTTTGGAACTTTCAAATCAACCTTCTAAACAACCAATGGGTTAAAGAAAAAATTATGAAGCAAGTTAAAAAATACAGAGGGCAAATAATAATGAGAATATTTTGTATGAAAGAGGCCATTAGAAATTAATATCTTTAAGCACTTAACACTAGAAAAAAGGCTGAAAATTAAAGAGCCAAGTATTCGTCTTATAGAATTACAGAAAGAATGTCAAAATAAGCTCCTAAAAAAGAAAATGGAAGTAATAAAACTAAGAAATGACATTAATGAAATAGAGAATAAAGAATCAACAGGTAGGATCAACAAAACCAAAATCCAAATCTTTGGAAAATAATAAAGTAGACAAGCTTCTGGAAAGAATGATCAAGGTAAAAAATAAAGGCACAAATAAAAAAGTGTTAGAAATAGAGAAGAAACAGCCAAAGTAGAGATTTAAAAATCACAAAGAAGACTACAGAAATATTTTCCCAAGACCTTTGAAAACTTAAGAAAAACACATATAATTTTCTAGAAAATCCACCAAAATTGAAATAGTAAATTAGAAAACATAAATTCAAAAATTACTAATTTAAAATCTGACCAAACCATTAAGATGGCCCCTTACTATCAAAAACACATAAAATAACAATATTGGCAAGAATGTGGAAAAACTGGTACCCTTGTACACAGTCGGTGGGAAAGTAAACAGTACAGCTGCCGCGGAAAACAGCCTGGTGTTCTTCAAAAAATCAAAACCAGAATTCCCATGTGTTCCAGAAATCCACTTTCGGGTACACAGCCAAATAACTGAAAGCAAGCATTCGAACAGATATTTGTACACTCATGTCCAGAGCAGCATTATTTGTGATAGCCAGAAGGTGGAAGCAACCCAAGACTCTGACAAATGAATGGATAAACAAAATACGGTATTTACATACCAGGGACTATTACTCTCAGTCTTTAAGAAAAAACTTGACATGCTGTAACATGGTTGAACACTGTACACTTTAAAATAGTTAATATGGTAAACTTAAAGTTATGTGTGTTTTACCACAAATAAAAGAAAAAAGAAAAATAACTTTAAAAAATAAAAAGCAGTACCAGGAAAATACAATTTCATAGACACATTAAACAAACCCTTCATGGAGATTATGTCTATTTTATGCTACTTGTCCTGGGGAAAAAAATTGGAAAAACTAGGCAGTTTATATTATGAAGCTAATATAATCTTGAGAAATGATGAAAGTATGTTTTTAAATCATGACCAAATAAGTTTACATCAAAGAAAGCCGTTCATGTAACATATCGCATTTAAAAATTAAAAGAAAAATCCACCTTCCCATGAGATCCAGAAAAAAAAAAACCTCAATAAAAATATCTGTTTATTATTTTTAAGATCTTAAAAAACTAGGGATCAAAGGGAACTTCCTTATCTTGATAAAAGCCATTTATGAAAACATGTAAATTAAAACTGCAAATCAGAAAATAAACAATGAAAAAAGTTTTAATTTCACTGAGCTGAAAATGCCAAGTTACTGAACTAGCTACCTATGTAAATCGAAGGTCACTTTGTTCCCCAAAATCGTGTATTTTGTCACTTGTGAAAACCTGGCAAGAGTCAACTATCCACGTCTTCATTCATCCAATCTTGGGTTAATCCTACAACTCCAAAGAATGTAAGAACACATGCACCTACCGGAACAAGTCTCATCAAAGTGGCCCTGAATAGAATAATAGGGTAAGTAAACTGTAAATTAGGCAACCCCCATAACGCAAACAAAAAGTAGCACTTATTGCAATATATGTATTCGAAGGACTCGTGAAGAAAAATACGGTTAAATGGTTTTTCGCAATTATTTAGTTTGACTGTATTATGAAAACTCTTCAGGAGTTACAGAGCAAAGTTTTGACAAAAGTTTGTTAAATGGTCTGTTCCTGAACAGTGGGTATCTGTTACCTATTTTAGATTGCACTGTACGATAAATCACCTGTTTAAGAGATTCACGAAAGAGAGCTTTATCTAGTTGTAATCTACCAACCCAATGACAGAGACCTGCAGAAACAGCTCTTTAGATTTCTCATCCTGAATCGTTAACAAAAAGAACCGAAAGAAACGAATGCAGAGAAGAGGCTGTGTTTGTTAGCGGTGGAAGCGCAGTGGTCATAGAACGGCAGAAGCAGCATAAAAAACAGGGATAACTGGAGCAAGACTTAAAGTTATTAATGTGATTATCTATTTTACCTTTCCCAGCACATGGCTTTCGCCCACCTCAACCCAGGTAGACAGGTGATTAGAAATGGCTCTAAAAGAAATACAAGAAGAAAAGCACCCTATGACAATCGACTCTAGTCAACACAGGTACATGCAGAGAGACGAAAGGTTTATAAACCAAGCTCACATTCTGAGACTTCATGAGGCTATCTATCTGCCCTTTAGCATGGAGGCCTCAAATTACAGCATTTACCCCAGAGTAGGAGAAAGCTCCCTTGCCAACCTTACGACTTAGTTACCTTGCCAGAACAAAGAGGAAGAGAAGGTGGAAGTAAATTTTACCTCTTTTCAGTCCAAGGAATTTAAAGGTGGAAACAAGAAAAGGATTTTAAATGCGCTGCCCAAGGGAGACAGGTGCGTCAGGGAATGCCGCGTGCTAGCTCTGACACTGCGCAGAGCCCTCTCCCCAGCGGTCCCGGCACCTACACGGGGTGCGGCCCCACACCAGGGTGCGGGTCCCGGGGTCAGGAGGCAGTCCTGCGGCTCGGCTTTCCCGAAGGCTCTTCCTCTGCGCGGCGCTGAGCCTACGACCCTGCGGCAGAAGCCGGCAGGCCTGTCACAGACGCGGGGACACGCAGGCGCGAGGGTCGAGGGGCGGCCCGGCCAGCAGGAGCGAGGCGAGTGGCTGACAGCACGCGCCGGGCCACCGGCCAGGCCGGAAGGGCAGATTGGCTGCGGGGTGAACCGGCCACTCCTCACGCTCGGAGGCCCAGAGGACGGTCACGGAACAGGTTGGGCAAGGACTCGCGCCGGCATCAGCAGCGACAGGAGACACGATGGAGGAAGACCCGACCTCCTCCCGACGCGGAGGCCTTAGGCCGCACTCTCGCCCAGTGCTCACAGACACCACCGAGCAGTGGCCAGGCCCGAGAGCTGCCACTTAGAGGCTGCGGACCGAGCAGAGGAACCTTTAAAAGTCCTGGAGCGGACTGAGGCTCCGAGCCAAGAGGTTACCGCACGGAACCGCGTTCCTCGGACCAACGAAAGGGACCGGATCAGCTGGTCACTGTGTGCGGGAACTGCCGTCCTAAGAATTCCAGAAGTGCAGAGATCCAGCAACCACCGACGAGCCGCGTGCGCGCGAGTCACACACCGAACACACACACACGCGCGTTCTCTCGTCGCTGTCTCCTCTCTCTCTCTCTCACGCTCGGGCGTCAAAATTTTCCCACGCCCTCAAAGGGAAGGAAGGCTATGGCAATGGGAGCGCTGTCCCAGCAGACAAAGGGTGAGACGTTTTCAGGTTTCTCGAACGAAAATGTATACCCCCCTTGGGGTACTGGGAGAAAAATGACTTATTCTGAATGAGTCCTTGTTGTTTTCTGAACGCGAGTGCAACGAGCGAGCAAACGATTCTGCTTCTACCAAGAAAGGAAACGAATGAATTTTTCAGAATTATCCAGCGTTTCCCAGACTGTCACCGACTCTAGGAGATACGTACAACATTTCCTACCTCCATGCTCGACACACTCTGGCCAAAGAAATCAGCTTCTATGTCACTGAATACAGTGATACCTTTCTGTTCCTGGTAACCTAAAATTTCATTTTTTTCAGTCACCCAATTCACACAATTCTTCCAAGTTGTTAGACTAATATGGGATTTGTAAAATCACACCTGGTTGTAAACATCCAATAAATTAGAGTTAATTTAAGAGCTTTCATGAAAATCGAAATGCGCTATTTTCTCTATAATTATGTACACAGGTTAACAGAGCTTGTGTAATTTACATGCTTATTAAGCCAAGGAGTCTCACAAACACATGGTTGCAAAAAAAAAATACACAAAAACACCTTTCTTAAACTTCATTCAATTAAATGTATTTCATGGAACTTGCACAGAAATCACTATCAGCCTTTTTAGGTAGTGTAAAAAGTAAACTATGTAGACATGAGTTTTAATTAAAACATTTTATTAGTCCTCTAGTGATGCATGACAAGAATAAATTTGGGTGTATATTTAAACTAGCACCCATTTGTTTTGACCTTTAAAAATCACATACTTTTATCATTTGGATTCTGAGAAGGCTTCTTTTTGTGAGGTCTCAGAAAACATGAAGAAATTTCCTGGTTAAATTAAAATAAAAACACAAAATCTCAAACCTTTCCTTCTGGGCAGCTGCCCATTATGTTTAACAGGCTTAGAACAAAATGTGTCAAAGATCAAGAGTACGTTATCTGAGATGCCAAATGCTTAAGGTCAGAGGTACAATTTTATTAGGTCAGAGGTGGCATAAATAAAATCTTGTATGTCAAAGAAGAAGGGTCACAGGCAAGATGTACATAATATACAGACGTCCCAGATGACACGTAATAACTCTAAGTAGAACGAGTCTGTTTACTATAGATACCTTGGCTGATTAAAACGAAGCTTCCACGCAAGTCAATACAGAACTGCCGTAAAAACCCGGCACCAAAAATAAAAACCTGCACAGCCGTGCAGGGCGCCTCCCATGGGCTCACCTCGACAAGCCCAGTTGGCTCCGGGTGGGTCCGTGAGTGCGTGCTGAGGGGACGTGAAGGCACAGAGCACGACCGCGCCTACTGCAGACTTCGGGAACACGGCACACGCAGGCCACGCCAAATTTACCTTACATTGTTCTTCATCCAACAGCAAACTTACTTTTCTGAAACGTCTTTACTTTCACTTAAATTTTCTTTAACTTTTCAACTGTTGTAATAACACTCAGCTTAAAACAGAAACACGTTACAACAGCTGTTTTCTTTATATCCTTATTTTACAAGCTTTCTTCTGTGTGAAATTTTAAACCTCTTTGCTGTTGTTAAGCTAGGATATCCGTATCACCGTCATCCACCTCCACATCCAGTCCCACTGGGAGGTCTTCAGGGGCCGTAATGCTCACGGAGCTGTCGTCCCCTGTGACAACAGTGCCTTCTTCTGGAACACCTCCTGAAGGGCCTACCAGAGGCTCTTCCTGAGAAGGAGTCACTTTCTTCAGCAATATGACCGTGGTGGTTGCTTGGTTTCTTTTGTCATCACAATTAGCTGGTAAGCAGATAACGCGCCGTGAACATGCCTCTCCAGTAAACTCTTTCAGGGTTGGAGTCGACGTTTAGGGTGCTTGCTGAGGGCTACAAAAACTTCTGCTAACCCCTTCACTGTGAAGTTTCTCAGGGGTTCTTCTTCTTCTGCAGTTTCCCTCTCTTGCTGCCTCTTTAGCTATACGCTCCTGTTCCAGGCCCAACAACTCTTCATTAGTCGATTCCTCAGGAACACCCCCCTCGAGCTGCTCCCCAATATCCCCATCCACACCCGTGCTAAATCTGTTTGCCTTCTCGACCGCAGCCTTGGCGCTTTTTGCAAACTCCTCCCCCTTGGCAAGTTGTGTGGATTCATGGACAAACCTCTTGAATGTCTTCCTCCAGATGCCATTCCTACATTCCTTGGTGACGCCACCCCAAGCTCGGTTCTGGACACAGTCATAGATGTTGAAGTCCTTCCAGAATCGCACCTGTGTGTTCTCAGTGTCTTCCTTGATGGCAGCAACAGGTCATCCTCAGGTGGTAGGCCTTGGAAGCAACTTGGCTGGATCAAAGTGGCGATGTCTGATGGGGAAAACAGCACTCTGACATTGGGATAAAGATCTCCAATAAAAGGAGGATATCTGAGAGCACTATCAGCAACAAGAAAAATCCTGAAAGGCATCTTATTCACCAAACAGTGCTTCTCCATCTGCCGGCACAGCAATTCAGGAGGGCATCTTCGAAGAGGGGCTGGCTCATCCTCGACTTCCAACTGTGCACGTGCTGCACCGGCCGGGTGTGCTCATCGACAGGCTTGCGGGCCCCGGAGTTCTCACTGTGCCAGGTCGCAAAGGGTTTCAATCTGCAGCCTGAAGCCTGTAGCCTGGAACACGGCCCCCAATTGAGACTGTTCCTTCGTCCACAAATGCCCCAAGCCTGGCGCTGACTGGGCCTCCATGTGGACGGACGGCCTTTCAGGCATCCGCTTCCAGAGCCAGGAGGTTTCACCCACGCTGAGGATGTGGCCTGGAAGCAACTTTCCTCCATGCTCCGCTTACCAAGGGTGTTCAAGACTTCTTCCGCTTCCTCGGCAAGGACTCATCAACTCACCGTTCACGTTCACGTCACGTAACCAGTGACGAGGTCACGGTCAGGTCCAGGCTTTTCTTTCACCATCATAAACTTCTGGCTCTGGCTCTGATCATCACGGCGTCAAGAGGGACGTGCTTCAGTGTCCGCTCTGTGATCCAGGTCACTAGGGGCTCCTCCATGTCTGGCAGCACGCCCTCCTCGACTTTTTGTCAGTCCCTTTGTTTCAACGGAACCGTCCCGTGACGGCTTCCAGCACTCCGCTCTTGCTCTTCAGGGTCTCAGGTGGGGTGGAACAGGACACGCCCGTTTCCCACCTTTGTCACTCATAATCACGCGTAATTTCATCGGCGGGTCCATCACTCGAAGTGGCCTCTGACGGGCAACGTCACCAGGGATTCCGCGTGCTTAGGGGCCGTGAGATTCGATCGACACGGGACTAAGTCAAGCTCAGAGAAAAGGGTGCAACCAGGAGAGGTACACATGGCTGCCGCAGTCGAGCAGGGCGCACCGTTTCAGAGCAAACGTTTTTCCTAAGCGGAATGGGTGCACCCTAAAATAAGTCAAAACACACAGCAGAGCACACACACAAACCGGGAACACAGTCGTTCGCGCTCTTTATCGAACGTCACGTCCCATGCACGACCGACCGTACGTGCTGCTCTTGCACAGCTGACATCTGTCTCCACGAACGCATGAGCAACGAGCTGCGCTACGACGTTACGGTGGCTTCGGTGTCACTAGGTGACGGGAATGTCTCCGTTCCATTGCAATCTTATGGGACCACGGTCCGTCCCTGGCCAAAACGTCACGAGGTGGCCCATAACCGTACGCGAATCAGGTGAGAACTGAGAGAAGAGCGAGCTCTTGTGGACTGAAACGCCACATCCACGAAATCTCAAAACACAACAGCGGACCACCAGACTACGATCGACACTCGCAAAGGACAAAGAACACCGCACGTTCTCCTTCCGAGGCACACTGATGTTCTTTCCCGCCCAACTTCTCTCATTCAAAGCCAAACATAAAATTTAGATTTCAGTTTACATAACAGGCGCACTCCAGAAAATTTTGTTTTTTTGTAAATTAAATAATACATTGTTTCTTATTAAAAGCACTTAATACGGACAATTTCTTAAATAGAATTGTCTTTATAATGGGAATAACTACATTCTAATTAACAAAGGGATTTAGCATTCTTTCAAAGTAGAGCTCGCATACATGTGACTAGTTCTAAACAAAAACCTGAAGACAGAATGGAGATGATTACATGAATGATTCATGTTTTAAAAAAGTCCACAATACTCTCTCTTAAAATACCCACATGTTTTGAGGCAAAAGCAAATTGTATGTAAAAGGCGAAAAATTATTTGAGGTAAACTAAATAAATGATGAGTTCCATTTTTTATTTCACTTCTATTAACAGTCTCTAAAGCCATTTTGTATAAACGTTCAGTTCGATTCAGCTCAACGAGCTTTTATTAAACACCTTACCACGTGTCAAGAATTACAGCTAACAACAGATATACAGAAATTCCACGTTAAGAGACTCCCCGCTCCAGCCACAGTGAACTTGTTGATACTGGACTCATCTTTCGACTCCGAACTGCACCGAACATACAACACACCTACTTGAAGGCATCAGAGACTGGACAGCACAGTCATGGTCCCTGCAAGAAGGCCGCGCATGACGTGAGCTCCACGTCACTCTGGATTCTCCCTTAAGGGCTCCGCCAATTTTTGGCATGGGACAAATGAGAGCTCAAGGTGGCATCGTACTGAGCTGAGGAGCCAGAATTTGGTTGAGAGCTGTCAAAAGTTGGACCTTGAGAGGCACAACCCCTCCAAAGGAGGAAACCACAGAGAAGTGAGCCCAAACCGCTGTGTGCAACTTCCCCTCCAACCTGGTCATATCCAGTCACTCCGGAGGAAACGGGGGCTTCATTCTCACCACTTAGGTAAGATTTATTAAGAACCAACCGACTCAACTACGGATGTGTTTCTGATGGTCTCTGTCTTAAAAGGCATCGATAAAAAGGGAAGAGAAAGAATGAACTGGACGTGCCTTCACATAAACACGAGGGATCGTCGCACAGATTTAAGGATGGGCGGAAGAAGCCAGACACCAAAAAGTACACCCTGTATGGCACCATCTGTCACATCAAGGACAGGCAAGACTAAGCGATGGCGCGAGTAAGTGAGAGACTAGTCACCTTCTGGGGGCACGACTGGGACAGGCATGAGGGGGCCTTCTGGGGGGCGAGAAATTACCTGCATCTTGACATGCGTGGAACATACGTAAAAACTCATCAAGCTATATGCCTGAGATCTGCACACTCCGCTAACGTGCCATGCCTCAAAAAGGGGGGGTTGAAACACACGTGCGCACCCACACCCGGGACTGCCCTCCAAGAACCACGAGGACCCTTCCTGGGCTTCTTAAGGGATGCCAGACAAACGTGAATTTCTCATCTTTGGGCAGCTTTAGAAATTTGCTATTACAAATTGAACCAACAAATTAATAGACGTGCAATGTCATCCAGGTCTCAATAACAGGTGAATGAAAACTCTTTTTAAAAACACTTATACAAAGCTAAACTCCATGTAAATAATAATTAGAAGTAGATGAATAACGCATTTCTAAAATTATCTAAACAGTACACTCCTGAAAATTATCAACTTATATGAGATTTTACTGTCAGCTGTTTTCCAAGAAATGGAGTACATCACTAAATAATTCTTTTCTTATATTATTAAAATATAAAAATATCATCTTATATTGTACTGAAATCTCAAATAACTGCTAAATTCTTATTTCTATGTTTCTTACTTAATTAATTCATACACTAAAATAATAACACATTTGTATGCTGTTGAATGGTAAACGTCATTTTAAATAAACACGTACATACGAACATGAAATTCTTAACATTACAGAAAACATACTAGGCTCTCAATAAATCTGTAAAATGAACCAAGTAAAGCTCACCACTTCTTCGTCTGAAAGTTCACGCCCTTGGATGCTGCTATTCTCTCTCACAGCTTGCTGGTGTTTTTTTCCTTTAATGTGGCTAAAAAGATACACCTCTGAAGAGATCTAAAAACGTTAAGATCATACACTGGAATCAACACAGAATTATATCAGTATGATAATATTACTGTTAATAAATATTACACATTCAATCCAGTATCCTGTATGCAAAGTTGAGATCATGCTAGCATTTAAGTAATTAGGCTCAAAAACGTTTTCTTTAGAATGCAATTCTGAGAACCCTCTAGAAAACACATGGTCAAAAAAGGCACGCCATTACACTCACCTTAGCAGGACTTTGTCTCCTCCAAGTGTCGAGGTTCGAGCTTCAGCACTGAAAATGTTCCTTTTCTCTTTTGGGGGTACCAATATCCAAAAATACTGACTTGGGCTATCATTAAGCAGGTATTACATCCATTTCAGCAGCACCTGCATGCTCTGGTGCTTTGCACTTCCACTCCTAAATGCTGATACTATTTTTGCACTACTTACTTTGCATAAACATCGTGAAAGACATGCAGCAGATGCCCTAGTGTGAGTGGTAAAAACTTTTTCCATAGCTTAATAAACTTTACCAACAAATTATATCATCACAATACTGATAACGACAACCTACCAGGACACTGCAGAGAGAACACTGCTTCTTTCTTTCATAAGGGGTCAGTTTGGGGGCGTAATCAGTATTTGCATGTCGTCCACTGCTTAACTCTGCGGCTTTTTCTTTTCTCTGTTCAATCTGTTCCATGTGCCTTCGAATGCTTTCATCATGCTACAGATAAAGTCAGAGTGTGAGGACATGAAAAAATATTCAGATTATATGAAGAATTTGAAAAATTTATTCAATTTTCTAAGCAATTAATTCAATAAGTAATATTTTAACCTCATGCCCCACTAAAAGCTTTAAAATTTCAAATTAAAATATACACTGTCCCTACCTTGAGCTGGATTTTCTTCTGGAGCTCTTCCATCGCTTCCTGTTGAGCAGCTGTGAGCGCTGCCAACCGTTCTTCCCTGTCTCTACAAGAAAACAGCAAAAATTATAAACTCGGCTGCTCGGAGTGACAACTCTGAAGCTAAAAACTACAATTAGGATTCACAGGCTTACATATTCAAAAGGGTTATTATTCTTTAATATTGTTTTTTCTAAGTGCCTGTTAAGACCCAGAGTATTGCTCATTGAGTGTTTGGAAAGAGACAGAGATTATTAGTTATGAGAATAGGTTTCTGGACCCAGTCACGCATTTAAATTCTAGCGATAGGACTGTTATTTAAATATGGCAGTAAAATCACAAGGAAAAGTTTGAAAAAGACATGAACTCACAAAGAGAAAAGGAGAGGAAACAATCACAAACAAATTGTGAGACCATGCTTAGGAAAAGAGCAGTCAACTGAAACTTTCTGAATGAGGTCATATTTGGATTTAACAGACAAAGACTACAGAACAACTATAATGAATACGTTCAAATAATTAAAAGTGTGCCAAAATCAAGAAAAATATTATGACAATGATTCAACGAATAGGGAATCTCAACAGAAACAGAAAGTTTTTTAAAAAAACTTTCCAATAAAAGGAATGCAAAAGCCCTGAACAACAGCTGAATCCAGGGGTGGAGCACGGAAAATGCAGGTGAGTCTGGAGCATCCTGCAGTGCCAGAAAGTAAGGAAATGCACAAAAACCAAAATGAACCATGTCAAATGGACAGGGGGGCCAAAGGGAAGAGCTCCCAACGTCCAACTCTAGAACAAGTTAAGCAACAAAATGAATAACATCATATTGGTTCATAACCCAAAATACGAAAAATCTATGAGTCTATACGGACATCAGAAAAGATGAAATAAACAAAGGGAGAGAACAGACAAACGTCCTATACTGCAAATGACGCGGAGAATCACTCCCCATCCCCTTCGTGTGGGCTATGTTTAGGGGCTCGCTACCAAATTTCTCTTAGAGAAAAAAATGTTTAAGTCGTTACACAATGAAGAAAACTGACAAACACTGGAATAGCCAAATGATCAAGGCGAACGAAATCTGTGATGAGTGGAGCTGACAGCATGAATGAACCTTCGACATGCTCAGAATGGAAAATTGACATTCATCCTTGTGGTCTTCCAGTCCAAAACCCGTAACACCAATGTAAGCATCAAACAACTCCCAACTGAGAAACAGTACAAAATGTCTGACTACCACTCAAGACTGTCGAGGTCATCAAAACCATGGGAAATCTGAGAAACTATAAGAACTCAGAAGAGCCTGAAGGAAAATGGCAACTAAATATCTGAAGAAATAATGACCAAACGCTCCCCAAATGCGATAAAAAACATTGATGTACAGAGTAGGATAATCATGAAGAGAACCAACTTAGACAAATTATAGTCACACAGAAACGTGAAAGAACCAAGACAGTCGTAATAAAAAAAATTATCGAGTAAGTGTTAGTAATAGACACCAAAAATTATTATAAAGCTTTGATATTGAAGGCAGAGGATAGAAAAAGTGAACACTGGACCAGAAAATACAGCCCGCAAACAGACCCACGCACCCTTGGAAACATGATTTATGTAAGAAAGCTTTGTAGATCAGTATGAAAGAAATTTGAATTTTTAAATAAAGTTTGTTAGAATAGGGTATCCGCGTGAAAAAAAAAAATGAAACTGGATTTCTATCTCAAAACAAACAATAAAACTGGTTCTTGATAAAGACTTTACAATCAAATAAAAACTACGACATTTTGAAGATTATCTTATGACTCAGGACAGAAAAGGATTTCATAAACAAGATAAAAAAGCACAAATCATAATCTGTTCAGTTTTACTCTACCGCAATCAAGAATTATGTTAACCAAAAGACATCATAAAGTGTGAAAAGGTATGCCACAACCAACCAAATATTTGCTATATATGTATCTGACGAAGGATTAGTATCTACTTAAGATAATTCCTGATCAAAAAAAAAAAAAAAAAAAAAGGATCCCAAGAGAAATGGACAAAAAATATGAAGAGACATTTTACACGGAAAAGGACAACACGGTAGCTGACTGGTTATGCAAAAAGTTGCTCAGCCTTATTATTAATCTAGAACAAGTGAAAAAGCAAATTAAAACCACAGAGCTATTTTTTCACAGCCGCCGAATGTGTCACAGTTCAAAGGCCGGAAAAAGATCACACGTCGGCAAGATGTACATCAATCAAAAGGGAAATAGTCTTGGCCAATGAAATGCTTTTTCCTGGGTCTCTGAACCTTAAACAAGTGGTTGACAATGAAGGGATGGCTTGAAGGTCATTTACTGTCATCAGAGTGGCAACATGCTAACCAATACCATTTCCATCAAACGCCCACCGCTGGGGCTCTTGTGACCTTGCCTTGATGTCTGACCATTCCCAAACCTGGTCCTCCAATCTCCTATTGCTTATGCTCCCAATATTTTCCTTAAAATCCCCTTTGCCGAGTTAAGGTAGCCAGAATCAAACCCTAAAACGATCTTGAAATACAGTTTCCCACCCGACAGAAACGTTCGCAAGGTTTTCACTTTGATGTCATAGTTCCTTGAAACTGAAGTTTCGTACAACACGTCTGTATCTGTGGCTATTTTCTAAAAAAGCGAGACGAGCCAACGGCTTTATTCTGAGACTGTAATATTCACCCACTGCAAAACGTTCATCGGCATCAAAAGCAAGTCAGCAGTGAGGTACCTAGCCCTCTCCCTGGCTGCGTCCTCACGGGCTTTTTCCTTCTCCTGCCTTTGCTGCTCAATCCGGGCCTCCTGCTCCTTCCTCTTCATCAGCAGTTCTTCCACGCGGGCCTGCCGTTCCGCCTCTAGCGCTCTCTTCCGTTCCTGAAGTCAGAAACGTTTTGAAAGATGTCAGAATCACGCGTAAATGAAGATGATCAAAGGTGACACAGCTCTGACAGAACATATATATTCAAGCCGAGGAGACCCCTGGCTTGTCACTAGGTGTGCTTCTCAGAATTCAAATGAAAACCAACTACCAATGATACCTGGTTTTCGAATGGCATCTACCAGGGTGATGCACAATTACCGGAATGCTCTTTCCAGCAGACACCACGTCACGTATATTCTGTGAGAGCCTAACAAGTATTCTATGGTTAATCACTGCGAAAGCCTCGTGTTCACGAATGGTCGGAGAAATGCCAGGACGTCAGGAAGAACGCACAGTTAACAGACTTTATACCTGAACAAAGCCTTCACAAGGGCCTTAGGTGAAGAAAAGCCTGTGGCAAGAAGAAGGAGGCCTTATAATATAGCCAAGTGGGTAAGGAGAGTGGGCATTGGGTCGGATTCCATCATTTCGTTTCCAGACCCCATTATCTACCGGCTGGGTGGCTCGCATCTGACTATATCTGTGCCTTACCTTTCTGAAAGACAAATAACAACAGTACTTACTTCTGTTAGGGTATTGTGAAGAACAGGTGAGATATGAAAGTACCACAGGGCATACGGTAAATTCTCAATAATTACTCATCATCATCGTCATCAAGGCAGAAGATGCTTCATCGAAATAGAGTAAACTTCAATGTGGAATGGCATGTCCTGGGTGTATTTTTGCCCAGCAGAAGTACTTTTGCCAATTTTCATTGTATACTAGCTGTATTGATACATGTCTTCCAATTCACTCTCCAGGTAGCTCTTAGACCTCTTCCTGGCCCCTCCTCTTTTGGACTAATGGAATAAATACACTGGTCCGGGTTCTAACTACCTTCCTAGCCTTGGGCAAGTCATTTCACCTTAAAGAGCCCCATCTGCCAGGAGATCTAAGTTACCAACATAGGTAAGTACACAGCAAAGCGTTTGGCACACAGAAACTGTTCAGTAAATGATGGGGCAAAAAGCAACAAGGCAACTTCCGTTCAGAGAACACTGAGGAGAGATGCAAATATTTCTAACAGGTGACTAGGCTCATGTGGTAACTCCATAGCTGTAACAGGCCCTGTCTCCCCCAGGGAAAGAAAATCTTTCACAGTAGTAAGCCTCTACTACTAAAAAAGGGTCTCTATTTCTTCCTCTAGTTTGGCGGTGGTGGTGGTGGTGGTGGGAGGAACTGGAAAATAGAGGGAATGCACTGATTTCCAGAAGGCATATCTGGCAGATTACAGAATCCTAATCTTTTAATCTGTTTTTCATAAGTGGAAAAGAGAATAAGCAACTATGTAGGTAACAAGCCTATTGAGTAAATTCAGCTAATATTCTCCTCTCTAAAATTTAAGTTTCCTAATAATAGGAAACTTTTACTCCATGACGTCACCTTGCACCGGGCAGGAGTTCCATGAGTATGTTAATAAATAAAGCACGACTTTATAAAATGACACGCATCATAAATCTGGATACCTACAAATATGAACTATAAACCTATGGCAAAGGAATCAAAAAGTCAGCCTCTAACTCTTAAGCCTTCTGAAAGCTCCTGGACACCACACTACTTTGCTTCATGGTCAGGAACGTGTTTATGGCAGCTTAAGGAAGGATTTGGCAACCCCGTCCTTTATGCCTTTAATTCAGATGGGGAGGGCAAGAAGGCAACGCAGGCTATCTAAGGAAACCGAGCATAAAACCAACCATCGATAATTTACCTAACAGTACTGGCAAACTTTTAAGATGGCAGCACTAACTTAAGGAAGAAGAAACAAGGGTCACCGTTTTTAGCAGTTTTAGAGAATGTCATGAGAGTATAAAGGTAACGCCGATGGAGGGCCTCTGAATTCTACGTTCCGTGAGCATCTTATAATCAGTGTATTTACAGAACACCTGGCTTCACCCCTTGCACATTTAGTAAACACTACATTTAAAAAACAATTAATTGTTTTATGTTACCAGTAGATTTTTCTAACATATCAGCATAGCTCAAACTTATGTAGATAGGTTTTACATTTTTCATCAAAAATTAAACACATTGAAAATTTCTACGTTAAAAAAAATTAAGTGATCAAAACAGCGTTTGAAGTGTTGGTGAGTAAAGAAAATTCCTTACTACTTTCTGAAAAGAACTACTTTCCTTTAAGCTTTAATGAATGCTCCAAATTATGAAACAGGAGTCAACAAATTTAAGTGGAAGGTAACTATTATATTTTAATTCTGCTAAATAACTGCAGAAGAAACAAAGATGTCTATTAAAAAATATATGCACTATTACTCATCTATTTCTCCCCAAAACCCAGCTCAGAAGACACCTCTTTCAGATAACTTTCTCTGACATTCCATTCCCACAGTGTCCTCTATGATACGCTTATACATATCCTAGTGTGTAGCTTATGCATCCTTCTCTTACCATCTTTATTATTTACCATAAAGGCAAAGATCATGTCTTCTTTATTTCTGAATTATTAATGCCTAATTATTAATGCTCAAGTAAAATATAATTCACAGCACATAATTTTTATAAAATGGTCCCACCGCAAAGAAAGAGGCAGCAATAATGCTGATGAAAAGTCTCAAATTAGAAATCTAACATCCAATTTTATTTACCCACTAAATAGAGAACTTATAAATGACTAAAATGAAAATTTCTGCTGCTCCTTAAAGAGGAAAAGCTAAAGATTCTCTAACCGAAGTAAACCGAAGTACGCCTGGCCTCCGAAGAAAATAAGACACTGAACTCAAATCAAATAGAGATCATAAATGAATAAGAAGTGCCTCCTTAATGCCCACAAACAGCAAAAAGGAATCAATAAATGTGAAAATGTATTGAAATTCTAATCTCCTAAAACCACCAGGGACATGGGGTGATGTGGAGGAAATATTAACAATCCCTCTAACTTCTGACATACGAACAAAGCTCCTTACGACCTGCCCCTAGTCTACGCACCGCACACTCTGTCGCGTACCCTGCACGCGATACTTCGCATCATTTGCAATCCCCAGTTTTCAAAAGTCGGTTGAAGTATCACCTCCTCCTTCAAAGCCTTTCCTGACTTCCTCATGTCCTAGCTACTCCCAACGTGAGCAAGGTCTTCTCCTCTGTGCTTCTAAGAATGCCTTCACTGTCGCACTTATCCTGACGGGTTAGGCTTTACGTTCATATACGTCTCCCCGTCGAGAACAAGAATTTATCCTTCCCATGTCCTTGAGCCTAGCCAAGCACGTGGTTTACAGCAGTTACTCGATAAATCATCACTGAATGAACAAATAAATATTAGTCGTAATAAAGTGTGTCCGCATTTATATTTGAATACTGCAAAATTCGCTCTCTACATCAAAAAAATCAGGTTTTTAAAAAGTCTCATGGAAAAGGCTTTCTGATCTTACTGAGGAAGATCTAAAACTGTTTACGAACGTAAGTACAGTTTATGCGTTAACTTTTCTTCCCAGCCTGAAAATGGGAGCTAACTTATTAGGGTTTGCTACAGAGGTTAGAGGCCAAGCAATTAAGCATCTGATGACACTCACTCAGGAATGGCCGATGTGCCTTGTCATAAGCACAAAGGTTCCCCAGTTCGTAGAGGCTATCTATACTGGTTCAAAGTAATCCTTTTTCAGTAGGGAGAAACAGACACTCCCACTCACCCCAGTCAGACACTAGTACGTGCAGAGAAACTTAGCTCTCGGGGTTAAAGCCAGACCTTCTAACCGTGACTGCAGCCTGCCGATGAAGGCGCCGCTCACCTTGTCTGCAGAAGTGCAGTCTCCTGGCGATCAGACGTCCTGTTTCCGAGCAGTGCTGTACTAAACCACACACCCTACGGGGCAGAGACGAGCTTTACCCCTTTTTTGGATCCTCAGCACCCTCCTCAGAGCCTAGAATAAATGCTTTGCCAAAAATTTTACCTGAACAGCTTCATCACGTGCTTGCTTTTCTTCCTGTCTCCGCTGACGCTCTTCCTGCAACTCATTAAGCCTCTGCTCATATTCCTTCAATTTCGATAAAACGTCATGGCGTTTATTCTGGGCTTCAAGGGTATTTATGAAGGCAATCTCATTCACCTTCGATAAAAACAAAGTGAATCTCAAATCAAGGTAATTCTAGGATGTATCACAAAATAAACTTAACAGTCTTTATGTTATAAACCGGTGGTAAGGCGTAAAACAACAATGACTGATGGGTCTTCTTTTAATACTTACCTCAAAAAAGAATCCAATCCACCGTATATACAAAGGTCTGCCATAGAAAATATATGTCTCCCCACCGAGAACAAGGACATAGCAGAGCACATGGCTTACAGCAGTATAAGTCAAGAAACAAATTAAGATTCTTCTAGAGACCATCTTGATGCAGTCTGTTCGGTATCATTGTAATTTGCAACTACACAAATTACGTTAAGACTTAAATAGGTGCATGCACGTTATTCTAATGAGCTTGAAAGGACAAACCTTAAGTGATAAATCCTTTTTTCCAACATATGTTGAGTGAACGATAATTAGGTACAAAATCAGGCTTACCCCAGAAATTCGTAGTTTAATAGTTGAAAATCAACCAGTGAAATTCACCGTTTTAAGATTTTTTAAGATTAAAAAACCACAATTATCTCAGTACATGCTAAAAAAAGAATGTAGCAAAAATTCTACACTATATTCATGTAAAAAATTTTTTTCTTTTCAGCATACTAGGAATAAGAAAGAAGTCCCTCAACTTTACAAAGAACATCTACAAAAAAAGTCTACAACTAACGTCATACTTAATGGTGAGAGACCAAATGCTTTCCGCCTAGATTGGGATCAAAGCAATGATGACAGCTCTCATCATGATTCCATTCATATAAAATTCCAGAAATGCTAACATCTATGGTGACAAAAAGCAGATCAGCAATCGCATGGTAACAGTTGGAAAAAAGAATGAATTACAAAGAAGCAGGAAGAAACTTCTGAGGGTGATAGAATTGTTTATCGTCTGCATTATACTAATAGTTTCAGGAATACGCTCATGTCAAAACTCATCGAACTTGATGCTTTCCAATGTGCTATTTATTGTCTGTCGATGACACCGCAGTAAAGCTGAATGTATATAAAATATACGTATGTTACACATATGAAAGACTGTTGTCAGGATAAGATACTCCACCAGAAGTTTAAAGTGAGCCTGTAAAAATGTTGCTATTCTGGCACAGAATAAATACTCGATAAACACTAGCTTTGTATGTAACAACTGAAAAAAGGACTTGGATAACTAATTTGACGTTCAAAGCACCTAAGATATACCTTAGCTTCTTCCTCTTGGGCTTTTTTAACAATTGCTTGTAACTGCACCTCTCGTTTAAATTCAGCATGAAGTAATTTCTCTTCCATCATCCTGCGTCGTTGGTCTAGCAATTCTTCCTTCCATTTCCGGACATCTTTTTCCTACACAGTGAATTATCACACCATCACAATTAGCACACGGTCAGGTAACAGAAGGGCAAACTGATAAACAGCTCAGGAATGGCAAAGTCTCGAACCCAGAGAGAGTTCCAGGAGCATGTCTGCTGATAAAGAACAGACCACACAGACAGGCTGCTTGACTTTGTGATGTACCTGGGTCACTTGCTGGCCCTGTAAAATGGGTGACTTAAAGCCTGGACTCGGTCTCCTTATGTATAACAAGAGACCAGGCGGAGGCCCGGACTCAGGATTGTTTCCGAAGCTGAGGCAACGCATGCGCCCCTCTCGGAACAGTGCGTCAGTCGTGCCCACAGCAACGTCTGCTGTTGTCACACTGCTCCGTGAGTACACGTAAAAAGAAAACAGCGTATGCTCTTATCTTTACAAACCTAATGTCTCTACAGCCCAAATTCAGGACAAATAAGTAATTTTGTCCTGGAGGTTGGAAAATGGTGAGTCCGAAAAGTCACATGTATCTGCCTAAGAAACGTTCTCTGAGGGAAAGAGAGGACTTTGCCTCCAGAAGAATAAACTAGATATTACAGTTGCTTTTGGTTCCTTAAAACAATAGCACACAGAACTAAAAGGCTTGTTCTGTGCTCCAGGAAATCAGGTGCTGCAACAATGTGAATAAATGATAGAAAACTGGATGTCGGCTCCAAACGAGTGAATTTTAGCTGCACAATTATGCGTTAACCACTTAAAAAAGCACGATACAGAAAGCATCAGATAAGAGGCTGGAGGGCACGTCCTCGAAGCCCTAGCCAAGGCCACGTGACACTGGAAACAGCACCTAGCCTCTCCCGGATTCTGTGTTCACATCAGAAGTGACGTCCGGTATTTATTCTCTCCCACGTATCTCAGTTATTGCGGTGACCAGGTGAGACCGCGTGCGTCAGGCCGTGCGGAAGCAATGCCATCCTAAGACCGCAAGGCGGTGTTTATCATGAAAGGAATTGAAGGGTCACCTACATTGGTGGGAAAATTAACCAGAGAACCTCTAAGGTACCACCTCAAGAACGCATCTGCAAATACCTGGAGGTTTTACGATACAGTGAGAAAAATAAACCATGTAATTCAATTCGCATGAAAAACACAACGGGAAACGGTGGTGTGTCAGGCCGTTTCTCTGAAGCTGAAAAGGAAATCATGTATTTACTCTGGCAGAACCCCCAAACATAAGAGACCGTTAGTTCATATTTGACCTGTTCATTCTAAACGATTAAATAAAAATAATGAGAACTTCTTGAGATGCATGTAAAGAGAAAAATCACAGATTTTCTTCGCTTCCCAGTCAACCTTTCTATTAAACTACCCTTACGCTACCTCGTATTTTATAAATATTTGTATTTGGTCCAATTACCATTCCCAAATTTAAAATACACGTTATAAGTAATATAAGTAATATCTTTTAACCTTTATTTAAATAGGACACAAATAACCTGTATTTAAGTACCCCTTCTCAGTACCACAGGTACTTGCCCACAGAAGTCGTGAGCTAATAAATGTATGTTGTTGCAAGCTGCTTAGTTCTGAGGTCATCTGTCACACACAAGTGACTAATTTAGTACTCACATGTCTGTCATGTGTAAGCACAATAAAAATGACCACATACTGAGCAACAGGCATCCTGGAGCTATTTTTTTTACATGCCTGCCACATTTAATCTTCGGGACAGCTCAGTAACTATAATTGTCATTTTACTGATTAAAAAAAAAAAACAACCCTGAAATTAACACCATTAAGTAACTTGCCAGGGCATCGTATCTTATTATTTGGCAAAACCAGGACTGGACCCAGACAACCATGTCCAGAGCCCATGTTCTTCCCACTATTCCTACACTGATCAGAAGTTACACTGCTATCAGTACTCATTTCTTCTATAAATCTAATCAGTGCCCGCACACATTCAAACCCGTTACTATGAAGGGCTCGAAACTGTCCTCCTACCAACTCACTCAGCACTTTGCACAAGACTCCCCAAGGAAGCCCTGTAATGAAAATGGCAGATGGTAAAGTGTGGCTTCAACAGCTCAGACCAGCTCTGCAAAGGAACTGCTACTGAATGTAGAAAGGACAAATTCTTTTTGTTTTTTTTACAGGTGACCTTGTGTAATTCGACACAAACGCTCTGTTTCATTATCTTTACAGTTCTTTTAGCATCCCTCAGACCAGAAGAAAGAAAAAGTCAAGCTGAAAATAAGCCCGTCAACTTATGGCTATCATAATTTCCCAAATATTAAAAACTCACCCTTTCTAACAATTTCTGAAGCTTTAATGTTTTCTCTTCCCGTAATTTTTCCCTTAGCTGCTGTGCTTTCATTTGTTTTTCCTCATGCTTCTTCTTAGATTCTGCAATTGTTCTATTAATACAAACAAATGAACAGGAGACATGAATGTTTACATGATAACACAAAAAATAATCTCTTTACTCTTCAAAGTTCTTAAAATACATGTAAAAAGTCCACAGACATAATTCTGGTCTAATATCTCAGAAAAACAACAACACAGTTCAATGGTTCTAGGACTGTCCTGAGTAACGTGGCTTATAATGTCCTGTAGCAACTCTCTGTAATAGTCGAGTGGCTAGTTTCCCTCCTGCGAAACATTTCCAAGTGATTTTCAAAGGCAGACCTTTTACGAGAAGGGGAGGAAAGTTTCTCATGCATGTGAATTCCATGTCCTGGGGGTCTAGCAGGTTCCTCCTCTACAATATCCCCCCAGGATGTATTTTGGCGCCACGATTCTCGGGCTATTGAGAAAAAAGAAAACCACCGTTACCGTTTAACTTCTTAGTTTAACCATAAAACAAGTGAGAAGAGATTTTTAAAGGACAGCAGCATTCCCATTCTAAACTATTCATTTTACCACAAAATTCATGTAATAAGGTGATCATCTTATACCCCCCAACCTAGATACACAATACACACATACATAATACCTTCGTAATCTGCAAGGACGTCATTCCAGTCCATAGACATTCCACAGAAAAATACATTCCCACTTCCCAAGCCAGCCTAAAATGAAACAAGGAAAGGGAAAAAGCAAATATTTGAAAACAATTATAACCTTAAAAAATGAACGATGCACAAAATTTTCCTACCTGTTTACATGCTTCATTTGACAAATAGTTCAAAACTAGAATAAAGCTACATACTTCTTGCAGTCACTATAATCACCAGGCTAAAAATACCACAGCCTAAACATTTTAAGAGGAAGACAAAGCTGCTTGCCATTTATTAGCAGAGACAAACCAAGCAAATGTAAAAGAAACATAATGGCCTGTACTATCTTCTATACTCTAATATGCTATACTATGCTATGCTAATGAACTCCACTAGTACTACAGAAATTCTAACATATTCAGAGCATACATCAGAAGAGCTCAAGATTATTGCGCATGACGATTTAACAGAAAAACATGTGAAACATGTAGTTACTTTTGCTCTTTAAGAAATCCCTCTCACCCACATACACATACTGAGCACTTAGTGACAGCAAGGCAGTGGATCATTTGCTTTTTATTACAACAGAAAAGGTGAAATACCTTAGATTCTACTTCAACCTATACAATCACAATCTGAGTAATGCTGAGTTTTTACTTTCTCTGAGATTCAATTTCTTGATTTGTAAAATGAAAATAACCACCACTTATAACTTGTCAAATGCATCACATTAAAAAGAGTAAAGTGCTAAAATAAGATTTGCTATCATTTACTGTACATCTCAATCACGTGGAATAATGATACCATTATTGAAGATTATTTTTTTAAATAATTTTAAATAGGACTAAATAAACTCTAGGTCCTTCTGGCCACAAGAATTACTCATCTGAATACAACTCTTTTGAACAATTAAGTTAAAAATTCTAAAAGCTCACAGAAAAATCACTGTCGTTGTCGGTTTCAATATTAATATCATTGTTTTCTTCAGCTTCAATTTCTCTAGTTAACTGTTCTTCTTCAGCAATAGCACTAGCAATGGCTTCTTCATTGGCCTTTTCTAGACGATCTGCTAGCTCTTCCTTTTTAGCAAGAACTTCTGCCATGGACTACAACAATTAAAAACAAAGAGAAAAAAGAATCATCACTTGACTGAAAACTTAAGTAATCATGTCTTTACGTTCTAATCACACACTCACACTCAACAGTATGCATAAAATAGCACTGATGCAGAATTGTAACACCTGGAGTCCAGTACAGGCTCCACACTTGCTAGCTGTGTGACTTGGAAGTTTCTTAAAACCAAAAGCCTATTATGTATTTCATCAAATCGTACAATAGTCCATGACTCACCTTCTGTACCAGACTGCTGTGTATGAGATACTGTGAAGTTATATAAATAACAGGCATAATTATTAATGACAGTGTGAATTTCACCTGAGTGCAAAAATTCAAAAGTTATACAGCAAATATCTCAAAGTTAAAATAAAAACATAATACTATAAAGGGAACATAGAAAGAATTTATGCTGTAATGGTGATGACACTTTCTAAACAAACACTCTAACTTAAATATATACATTAGAATTATTACAAATGATGGCCACCAAAAACATTAATCAATAAATCCTATGATAAGCTGAATATACGCACTACAGAGCAAACACTGAAATAACAAAGCAAAGACTTATGGCTAATAAGCCAACAAAAAATATAAAATGGAGTTATTAAAATATAATTAACCCAAAAGAGAGGGGAAAAAGAAAAAAAGGGAATAAACTACAGATGAGTCAAAGGGAAAACAAAGAGCAAGATGGCAGATCTAAAGGAAACACGTCAATAATTACATTACCCTGCAATAGCCTAAACACCTCAATTAATATTGTCTAACTGAAAAAGCAAGACCCAACCATATGCTGCCCATAAGAAATCTAATTTAAATATGAGAACACAAACATATTCAAGTAAAAGAGACAATATACTAACACCATTCAAAAGGAAGCTGAAGTATTCATATCAGACACAGCAAATTTCAGAGCAAAAAATATTATGAGGCATAGAGGTCACTGTATGATAAGAGGGTTAATTCATCAAAAAGACAAAACAATCCTAGACATTTAAGTATTTAATAACATAGCTTCAACATACATAGAGAAAAACCTGATGAAAGTGCAAAAGAAAATAAAACCTAAAGAGAACGTAAAGTAGTGCAGCTCCTTTGGAAAACAATCTGATAGCTCCTCAGAAAGGTAAATGTAAAGTTACCATATGACCAAACCGTTCCACTCCTAGGTATATATCCGGAATGCAACAGAATACTTTAAAGATGATAAGAAGAACAAACTACTAATATACACCACTACACAAAGAAACTCAAACATAATTATGTTTATTGAAAGAAGCCACACAGAGATCACATCTAAAGTTCTGAAAATGCCAATTAATATACAGTGACAGTAGAAAAATGATGACCTAGGGAAGGGGAAACAGGGAATGGCAGAAGGAAAGGATCACAAAGGAGAACGTGAAAACTTAGGCGATCGGCATGTTCCTTATCTTGACTGTACTGATTTCCTAGGTGTAAATGCATACCGAAATTTAGTAACTTGTTCATTTTAGGTATGTGAAGTTTACTGAAAATTAATTACACTTCAATAAAAGTATTTAAAAATTCAAGTGCTCGAGCTTCTCTTCCTAAGTGCATTGGTCTGGAGCGGAACACGGGCATTGGTATCTTTTGTAAAGCTGACCTCCTCCTTTCCAGCTCACGTCTCTACACTCGGCCCCCGAGCCCACTCCCAAAAACCATACGATTCTTCCTGGGAGCAGAATGGGGTGAGGGAGTTTAAGACGAGAACCTGTTTCTTTGCATCACAAGCTTTTTTCTCTATAAACCTCAGAGTAATACAGAAAATGTCTGCTGTTACTGTGTCATACAACTATTACAACTATTATATACAAATAGGAAAGTTGAATCCATTTAACTCTGTCGAAAGTAAGTTTCCTTCTGCAGAAAGTAAGTTTCTATTTCCTTAATTTGATCTTCCCCAAAACACATTTCTATTTAGTCTCTGAAGACCTAAAAAGACTTTAGCGTAGTAACAGAGCTCATGGATGAAATGACGATTCAATTATCCGTCCACAAGCTGTACTATTTTCACAGGGAAATTCCCATAAATATCTGCATACATCACCATGTTTTTAATTTCCAAAGTTTCGGTAAAATTTGAAATTTCAGTAACTCTAAAAGAACCGATCCATGGTACCTAGGTTTTTTTGTAAGTACGTTTTTATAGTGTTTGCAAAAAAATGACCTTAAACGGGAGGTTCTTTCTCATTTCTTGCTGAAGTTTCTTTTAAATAAGAGAATGACAGATTAGTTCTCTGAGTTTAACCAGCTCCGTGACAATACTGTATTGAGAAAGAAAAGGAAATGCTTCTCTCGTCGCTGAAGCCATTCCTTATAGAACCGACCCCCTTAGGACCTGGTCGATGAGGTGCTGATCTAGAGCAACCCACATCGGCAGCCCTGCCGAGAGAAATTTTCAAAAGTTTTTACCTCGATCTAAAATTCCTCTAAGTCTCCAAGAGAATGCTAACATTCATATTCAAAAGCCTCTGCAATGGGGCAGGGAGGCAAATTCCCTCTCAGACGCCAACTCCGAGCGAACGGCAGTAAGAAGAGCCGAGGACAGACAGGGCTGTGTCCAGGGAACTTTCCACGCCCGCCCGGTGCAGCAGGCAAAACCCTCACGCAGCGGGGCGCGCCCGGGCGGCGCCGAGGCTGGCTTCCGCCTGGGTGTCTCGGTTCGAGCCGGTCACACCGAAACGGAATGACTGGGAGCCAGGGACCCAAGGCTCGGTTCTCCTTTCCCCGCGACAGCCAAGTCTTAGAGACGTGAAAGGGCCCGGAGGACAAGCCGCGGACACGACGCCACCGCGTGCGCTGAGAGAGGCTGTGGAAAGTGTGGATCCACCGAGTCCCCGCCTCTCCACCAGCCCCGTGCGGGCACTCGGACGGAACCCGCCGGCTCCTTACCAGGCCAGCAGCACTCACATTTGAGATATCCGCGGAGTCCACGGCACCTTCCAGGCCGGCCGTCTCTGCGGGAAGCGCGTCCTCGCGCGCGCCGGCGGCCGGAGGGGTCGGCGGGGCCTGCGGGGCCGGAGGCGCCGGGGCGGACCCCGCAGGCGCGGGCCCGGGCGGCCTGGGCGGGCCGGCGGTGTGCGCAGAGCTGTCCGGGGGGGTCCGGCCGCCACGGGGCCCCACGTCGCCCAACGGAGTCGCTGCGAGCTGGCGGAAGGAAGTTCAGAGGGCATCAGAGACGGGGAAGGGCCGGCCACGCGCCCGCCTCCGAGGAGCCCACCCAGCCCAGCCTGCCGACCCGGACCCGACCGTGCGGGCTGGCGACAGGCGACGCCCTCGTGTCCCCAGCGTGAGCGAGGGCGCCGCCGCCAACGAGCCGCCGCACCTCTCACTGGCACACCCGCTGGTCCGGGGCGCTGCCCGGGCCTTCTGTGCCCGCGGCCCGTTCCCCGCGCGTTCTCCACGCCGTGCTTCCCGGGGGCCACGGGCCTGTCGGGGGCCACGTTCACGTGGCTGCAGGCACGGGCGCGTCTCTGTGAAGACGCGTTCACCAAAATGCACACCCGAGGAGATGCTGCCCGAGCGCACGAAACGTGCTCCCTTTCCATAACAGGGACCCCCACCTTCAGAACCGAGGGGACGCTCCCGAAAGGCACGCAGGCCAGGCCGAGCGCCGTCTCCCACTCTGCCATGCCCCCACCCCCTGGAAGGATGGAGCCCGTGACCGTGACCGCCAGAAAGTGCAAACAGAAACCTAAAACAAACAGGACACTGGGTCAGGCCAAGTGCACGTCTATCGTGAGAATCCTGTTGAGTTCAGTGGCGAGAAACCAGCCTTTGTCTCTCACTTGCGAAGAGCACAGGAAGAACCCCGTTGTGTCTTCCAATAGCGCTCAGGGGAAAGAACTCCGAGTAGAACTGAAATCTAAGATTTTTAACTTAAAACTCACGTCACTACTTACACGAACATTCGATCGATGTTGCGGTGGCCATAAAACACCCAGTTTGATTAATTATTTATATAAAGATTAAACTTGGCCAAGTCTTATAAACGCCTTTAAAATTTCTATCGGTCAGAACTTAGTGTCCCAAAGGGTTGACTTTAGCAATAAGCATTATTTAAATTGTATCTCACTGTTTATGCTGCAGTTGATATTATCTATACATCAGTCACCATGCTTTATGATCCTCTTGGCGATATTTATATTAGCATTACTGATGTTTATGATACAGTCAACCTCGTTTATTAAAAAATCAATATCATATTTATATAACGAGATCAACTCTCGACTGTAAAGTAAAGCTGAAACTATATATACATATACTCATTCCATTTTTAGAATGACAGTGGCAAAAACAAATATTATCATTAGCCTGGCCACCATTAGCAGTCAATTTTTATACTGAAATATTTTAGCAAAAGTTTAACGACTCAAAAGCTGAATGTATAGATCAGTCCTGAAATCCCAAAATCATGTTTATCCATTACACAAAAGCAGCCATTATCAACACTAAGAAGGAAAATATGGAACTTGAGTACCATTTCCAATAAAAATAAATATCCTACAGGTAAAAGGAGAGAATTTTTTTTAAGCAGATGCTATTATTCTAGACTGAGAAATATTACAATTTTACAATTTTTTTTACTAGCCTCGTTATCGTATCGAAGAACACATCTTATGTTTCATTAGTCATTTTACCTAATTGAACATGGACCTTCATGCAAACAAATTTCTAAAAATTGCATTCCTTTGTCAAATAGGTAAAATAAAATTGAAATTCTGGAAATAATCGTACAGAATTATATTAAATATTAGCGAATTACTCTACACCTGAATTGCAAGAATTAAAAGTAGAGCAGGCTGAAAATGATCCTTAGTTTTCTCACCGTTTTTAGTAACAGTTCCAATGAAGCTGAAGGACACCACTCTAAGCAAGTACAGGTAATCGAAGTTAACAACAAACATGGGCAAACAGGTATCATGTGCCTCTAGATGGGACGCTAAGGACAACCACTTTACTTTTGTCAAAACTGCATAAACTAGGGCATGTAAAGTACTCCTCAGGGGGAACAGTCAATACTACTGTAGTAACTACATACGGGTTTGGACGGGGACTAGACTTAAGGAGGGATCGCTTCATAATTGTATAAATGTCTAATCACTATGTTGTATACCTAAAACTAACACATTTGAATGTCAACTGTAGTGGAGATTTAAGAAAATTATTCTTGACTGTATAAGCTAAACTGAATAATGGACAAAAAAAAACTGAAGGACAGTCTACCAAAAAAAACCACTACAAAGGACTCTTCAAAATACTGCATCATAAAAGACAAAGATAGGCTAAGTAACTTTTCCTGGTGAAACGTATTAAGGAAACAAAGCCAAACAAAACGTGTTACTACAGAGTTTTGAATATGGACCGTTAGATAGGAATATTATATAAATGTCAAATTCCTTGAATTCCATAATATAATATGGTTCTGTAAAAGGGTGTTCTTTTTCTTTAGAGATACATGCTACAGAATTTAAAGGTGAATGGTTATGACACCTGCACATTACTCTTAAATCTTGAGCACACGATGTGTATCTGTGACAAGTAAATGTAGGTAATGTGGCAAAACAGTAATCTCTGAATCTAGGTAAAGGGTATTAAAGGGTTCATTGTTAGATTCTTACAACTTTTCTTTAAATTTGAAAATTTTCAGAATAAAAAGTTAAAAGTGAAGTAGGAAATAAGAGATTGCAGCATACACTTATCCATTATAAAAACTTGGCAAAAGGATTTTCAGAATGTTCTACCTGGGTTCTTTCAGCAAGAGGATGGTCATGGGAGTGTAATGAGTCGTTCAGCTGAGCTTCAGGAGTATTAGAAGATCCATCTCCAACAAATTCACCTATCTGTGGGCTTTCGTCAGGTAAAACTTGTACATTTTCTTTATCACTGTCATCCCATGACTTTAATGCTTCTGTTGAAACTTTTGGTGTCACTGCTGCTGATCGTGAACGAACAGGCCTTCCTCTCTGAACAGTCTCCCATCCTTCAGCATCTTTGCATTCTATGCAATTGAAGGAATTAAATAAAGATTTCTTTAGATGACAAAAATTTTCAAATACCTGTAAAATAAAATATTTCCACTCTAGTTCCCATTGAATGTAAAAAATAAACACACGTGAGACTAATGACTATGCAAGTGTACACATACATGAACACGTATACATATGTGTGTGTGTGTGTGTGCGCATGCACACAGGCACACACCGAGACTCTTTGAATCCCTATAAGCACACTGTGGAGCGGGCATAATTATCCCTGATTCACACGCAGCAAAACTGAGATTCGGGTTAAGAGTGATGTAAGGCCACACGACCAGAAAGCAGTAATACACATTTGTATGGTGCACATTGTCTACCATGTGCGAGCACGCCCCTAAGTGTTCAACGTGTAACAACACGCTCCACCTGCACAATGACCCTATGAGTGCCAGCGTCCATTTTATCAATAAGGAAACCGGGACCAAGACAAGGTTGGTAATCACCCAAGGTCACACACTTAGTACATTTTCCAAGATGCGAGTCCAGGAAAATTGCTTCTGGCGTCCATGCCCCAATGGCTAAGTAAAAACAGCCTCTCCACCTTCTGGAATCCCTCCACTAAGAACATACCTCGACTCAGAAGAAAAGGCCATTGCAGTGGTAACATCGACAGAACGGTAACTGGAAAACCTAGTTCATCATCTCACCACAGACAAGGAAACTGAAGGCCTGTATCCAAAACTCATGCAGCAAAATAGCCTAAAATAAATAAGGATCTTCAACAGAAATGTTGTGAAATGTCATAACCTGAGGCATGGAGAATGTAGGACTAAAAAAGTGTTTGAAGAAAGAATGGCTGAAAACTCCCCAAACTTAGTAAAAGACACAGAACGACAGATTCAAGAAACTAAGATATACATCCTAGGAAACTCATGCTAAGACACGAGAAACTTTTAGGAAACACAGAAGAAAAACCTTTTGAACTTACAGCTAGACAATGTATTCTGAGACCTGACACCAAAAGCATAAAGAGAAGAAAGACCTCATGGACCTAATCAAAACTGACCATTTTTCCTCTGCAAACGACTTTGTGAAGAGAAGGAAAAGACAACGAACTGGTAGAAAATATAAAAGACGAACAGAAAACCCTCCAAAGCCAACAGTACTATTATAAACTACCCAAGTAGAAAAGGGGTGAAAGACACGAGCAAACATACTCTGCGGAGCGTACACAAATGGGAAATAAGCGCATGAGAGAAATTCAACATTAGCCACGAGAGAAATGCAAACGAAAACCACAGTGAGATATCTCGGCCTACCTATCAGAATGGCTAAACTATGGTGTCCTACTACCTGCTGATGAGGAACACGAGAACGTGGGGTTCGAGAGGTGTGAAGCAAACGGTTTGAGGTTGTTTTCTTTCTGGCTTTATTGAGATACTGACATACAGCATTGTATTAGTTTAACACATACAACATAATATTTCATATATATAATGTAAAATGATTACCAAAATGTTTACCATCCATCACCCGACAGTTACTAACTTTTTTCTTGTGATGTGAACTTTTAAGATTTACTCTTTGCAACTTTCAAATATACACCACACTACTGTTAACTACAGTCACCACGCTGTACCTTATACCCTCAGGAATTCTCTCTTTAAAAACTGGAAGCTTGCGCCTTTTACACAGTATGTCTTTCTCTGACTTATTTCACGTAGCACCATGCCCTCAAGGTTCATCCAGGTCACAAATGGCAGGATTTCCATTTCTATGGCTGAATTAATATTCCACCGTGTGTGTGTATATATTTCCTCATTCATCCATCCATCCATCGATGGGCACTCAGGTTGTTTCCATGCCTTGGCTATTACGAATAATGCTGCACAGAAACCTGGTGGTACAGCTGCCTCTTTGAGATAGTGATTTTGGTTCCTTTGGGTACAGAGCCAGATCAAATGGTTGTTTGATTTTAATTTTATAGCAGCCTCCATACTGTTTCCATAGTGGCTGTACCCAATGTACACGCCCATCAACAGCTCACTCAGGTCCCCTTTTCTCTACATCCTCATCGACACTTCTTGTCTCTTGTCTTTTTGGTCACAGCCCTTCTGAGAGGTCTGAGGTGATATCTCATTGTGGTTTTGATTTGCATTTCCCTGATTAGTGATTTGAGCACCTTCTCAAGCACCTGTGACCATTTGGACATCTTCTTTGGAAAAATGTCTGTTCAGTTCCTCCACCTATTTTTAAACCAAACTGTTTACTGCAATCGAGTTGTATGAGGTCTTTGTATTTCTGATATTAACCTCTAATGATTTATGATTTGCAAAGATTCTCTCCCATTCTCTAGGTTACCTTTTCATTTTGTAGATGGCTTCCTTTGCTGTGCAGAAGGTTTTTACTTTGATGTAGTCCCACTTGTTTATTTTTGCTTTTGTTGCCTTTGCTCTTAATGTCAAATACAAAAAAATCATTGCCAAGATATTTCTTTTTGATTTGATGAAAATGTTCTATAATTGACTGTGGTTATGGTTGTATATATCTGTGAATACACTAAAAACAGATGATTTGTATACTTTAAATGGGTGAACTGTATGGTATATGAATTGTATCTCAACAAAGGCAGTATAAAAAATATGATAAAATCAGCTAATTTCTGAATCTTATTTTTGGAAAACTTAAAATCTACATTACTGTGAAAACTCCTTTTGTTTCTAAGTATCACAAAACATAGCATCATCACATGATCTACTAAAGGGAAAGAATTTTACTTCAAGGGAAAAAAAAACTTACAAGATGCCAGTTCTTATAACTCCTTATCCCGTTTTTTAAAAATATAATAACTATGTTAAATTTTGTATATGATATTTTAAAATAAAGATTACATAGAACCTGTAATATTGTATTCAAGTGTCTGGACTTTGAAATTTCTAAGGGGAAGGTATGTTTAAATTTGCTTTTTAAAAATTTTTTATTATGATGATTTTCAAATATACCACATAGAGAAAACTGTATAAGGAGCCCCATGTTCCAATCATCCAGCTTCAATGATTGTTAACATTCTTATTTCATCTATTTACCCTCCCTTATTGATTTTTTCCAAAATAGTTTAAAACAAACCCTAGACATATAATCTCTTCTGCAAATATTCAGTATGTGTCTTTAACAGATAGGAACTGCTAAAAGAAAAAAACAGCATCATTACGATAACCGATAATATTTATAGTACCTTAAATCATATAATCACCAGTCTGTGTTAATTTTTCTCCTATGTTTAACTTTTTAAAAACTTAGTGTATAGTGTCATACATTTCTGCTTTATCTTTTAAATATATATATTAAAAGAAGAATTACAAAACCAACCTCATATAACCCACGCATATTAAAAAAAAAGACAAATTATGATACTAAGTCCAACGAAAGATTTAAACTCCTTTTATTTTAAGTGGCTCACTCTCAGGAGCACTAGGATTAACAACTACTTTTTAAATGAAGGAAAACATCTCTCGTTGGAAGCTTCCTGAAAGAAAGGAATACTGCCTAAAACTTGGACCGAATCCTTTAACAAAGAAGATGGCCAACACAAACACTGTTGTGTAATAAAAGAAGAAACTGAAATAACTGAAGCAGATCAAGAGGAGTATATCAAAATAGAAACTATGACATAGGTCTCGACATTAAGAAATTAGTTATGGACAAATTATATTTCTAAGCAACCTTCAGTAAAAACTACATTGAAAAACTATTCAGTTTTATAACTAAACTGCAAATTAAACAATTAAACTGTTAGAGAGCTTCTAAATACTTAGAATAAACTTATAGGTTCACAAAACTAACAACTGTATTTCATAATTTTTTCACCCCAGAACAATTTATCCCATTTTACAAATTAACTAATTTTACAAATGTTAGACATTATCAATAAATTAAAGTTAATATAACTGGTAATGAAAAGCCTTCGCCAATCCCAACCCTACTGATTTGTTGTCGTTTTCATTAATCACTGTATTTAATCCACTAACACCTCACTTAGGATCTTTACATAAGTGTTCGAGAAAAAAACGTTCTGTTTTACTGTAGTAACTTCGTTAGGTTTCGGTATTAAGGTTATGCTGGCAGAATCATAAAATGAACTCCACTTTTTTATTCCCAGGAAGAGTCTGGTAAGATTGATGTGATTTTTATGTTAGATGTTTGAAAGAGTTCAGAAGCAAAGCCTTCATTACCTGGAATTTTCTTTGTGGAAAAATGTTAACATTTGTTAGAACATAATCATTACCAGAGGTCTGGTCATTTTATTTGTCTCTCTGAAGAACCACCTTTTGGCTTTGCTGATTTTCCCTATTCTCACCTACGTGTTTTCCTTCCTTCTATGCTGTCTGTGTTTAACATGGTATTGGGTTCTTCTTGTGACGGATGGTAAGTGTGGATTTTAGGTTGTCTTCTAATATGTGCAGTTGAGGCTAAAAATTTTCCTCAAAGCATAGCTTTACCTCAACCCCACAAGCTTTTAAATGTTGATTTTCATTCTATTCATATTTTCAAAATTTCATTGCAAATTCTTCTGATTCATGGATTATTCAGAAATATATTCTAAAATTCCGAAAATTTGAGAATTGTATGACTACCTTTTTATAACTGATTTCGAACTTCATTGCACTGTGTTCCGAGAGAGGATGACTTCGTCATCCGAAACTCGTTGAAACTTGTTTAATGGCTCAGCAGATACCAACTTGGTAAGTTTTCCACGTGTGAGAATATGTATGATAGTCAGAGCCAAGCCAAAGTAGCTGAACCAAAATGAACCTTCTTTCCTCCAAACGCAACTGTAGAAGCTTGACAAAATATGTAAAGGAACTGCTTAAAGGCTCTGAAGAGCAACCAACACCCGCAAGGTCGGAGGAGCTGCGCTGCCAGAGAAGGGCGGCCGCGACAGGCGGCCCACACTGGCCCGGGCTTCCCTGAAGACCCCGGGGCTCGGCGCAGGGAAGTGGGCCCGCACAGAAAGCAGCCGTCCTGGCCGGCTCACACAGGGGTCCCGTGGGTCTGCAGCCTCAGGCCCCAGAGGCCGGAAGCCCCGCAGCGGCGGGGACCATCGCAGAGCGAGCCACAAGCTGGCGCCCGATCCCCCCCACGCAGGCCGAGGCGGAGGCCGCGGGCTCCGCGTCCGCCCCGCAGAGAGGGGGCCGCTGCGGGTCGCGACGGCATCCGGACACCCGGGTTTCAGCGGACGCCCCCGACAGAACAGAGACAAAAGCAAGACGCCTTCGCTTTAAGGAACTTCGAACCGAACCTCGACAGAATCAAGGTGACTCTCTCTTCTTGCCCAAAGAAAAATAATCAGTTTTACATGGAGCCTGTATAACTTTTAATGCACCATGTGAATTACATGTCATGCGGCATGCTATGAAACGGGATCAAACTCCTGAAAACCCACAAAAACGTTTGTAAAAAGTAACAAATCCACAGGTAGTTCCGATATTTGACTTTTCGGACCCAGACTTTGAAAAACAGCCACGGTAATGCACTCAGGGCGATAGGGGTCGGACATACACAACGGAGCCCTGGGGAACTCACAGACATGTCGCGAAAGCACGAGAGAACAAAGCCTGGAGAAGAATAAGCATCATTTGTTAGACATACCAGTCATGTCCAGCTCATTGATTGGGCTGTTGAGATTTCATATCTCTACTAATTTTTATCTACTTCCACCATCACTTGCTGGGACAGGTGTGCTAAACCTCCCAATCTGACTACAAATTTTTACTTCTCCTCCTCATGTGTCAGGTTTGGCTTCATGTTTGAAAGATATGTCATTTGTATGTATTTACAAATTTATATTTACTTTTTTCTGGTGAAATGACCCTTTAAAATAAAAAAATAATCTGTTTCTTCTCTGCTTTGCTTTGTCTCGTATTAGATCAACACCAGCTTTGATTTGAGTAGATACGCAGGGAATATTTTTTCCTGCCTTTTTCTCTTTACTTTTTTATGTCTTCACATTGCAGGTGAATCTCTTGTGAGCAGCACATAGTCAGGGCTGTATTTCTGAAGTAGTCTTTTTTGTTGTTAAATTTTAATATTTGGACCATTTGCATTGACTTCTACTGATTTGTTTTGATTTGTCTCATTTATTTTCTTATCATTTCTCGCCTTCTTTTGGATGAATCAGGAAAGGTTATTATTACTCGAACATTCCTCTACTCTTCATTGGCGTTTTCTTGAATTTATAATACTCATGCCTGACTTAGGTCTAATACAAAGCAGTACTTCTGTATCTTCCCGGATAATGCTGGGATACTAACACATACGAACTGCACTGATTCCTCTCCTGTCTTCTGGGTGGCTGCCATACGTTTGTATCCTACATGTATCTCAAGCTCCATATGACACTGTCACAGAGTTAACACACAGTCCGTGTCGCCGACATACTCACTGCCGGGACTCAGTCCTGCATGTCTCTGGGATCACTGTCCGACCATCCCAAAAGCCCCCGTAGCATTTACTGTTTAGATCTGCGGAGTACAAATTCTCTCAATGTTTATTCCTCTGGATTTCTCTTTATCACACCTTCACTTTCAAGGCTATTTCTGCTGAATGTAGACGTCTACGCTGCCAGTTATTTTCTTTCAGCATCTTCATGGGGTCGCTCCGCCAGCTTCTGGCTTCCACTGGCTATCAGCGTTCTCTTGCCGCTTTGAATATGGCCTTTTATTTTTTTTTTTTTTAGCTCCAACTACTTCTAAAAATTTTCCTCTTCCTTCAATTTTTAGTATTTTTATTATATTGCATGTATATGAGATTTGTTCTGTAGTTTTCCTGCTTGCAGGTTAGAGTACTTCTTGAATAGACTTGATGTCTTTCAGCAGTCTGAGGAAATTCTCAGTGATTACCTGTTCAGACGTTGCTTTTGCACCATTAATTCCATCCCTTCGCAGACTCCATTTACAGGTGTGCCTCCTATGCTCTTCCCTGCATTTCCCACCTCTTTCCTTTCCATGATTTAGCCTCAGTATCTTCTACTGTGCTCAGAATTAACTCAATGGCAACACTAAATTTTAAATCTCTTCTTAACATATGCAAACATATCATATGTTTTAAGAATTTCATTGATCTTCCAGGATTCATCTCTCCCAGAGCACTATGACCATCAAAAACCTAGACTGGTTGCTCTCTAGACCTGGTGCACAGCTAACATCATGGGTTCACCACCATAAACTATTACCTTTGCCTCTTTTCTGTGCTGGTTCCCTCCATTAGTGGCTGGGTCCAAGGAGGGAGAAAGATTTTGAGACCTTATACATTATTCATCTACTCTCACATTTAATGGACGGACAACCTTAAATTTTAGGTTCGAATTATCTTCCGTCAGAATTTTGAAGACGTGCTCAATGTTCCTGTGGCTCCTAGTGACAGTCTGGCAAAAGCCAATGCCACTCTGATTCTTGGTCATTTGAATACAAACCGATCATTTTCTCTAATTTTTTACAGCCTCTAATCATCTGTAGTACATAAACTTTCCAACATGCTTTGTTTCACCCTATTTTCACTCATTATTTGGATGAAATGGGCCCTTTTGGTCTAAAAACTTATACCATCCTCTCAAAGAAAATTTCCTTTAATTATCTTTTAATTATCTTCATTTTCTCTCTCTTTTATGACCCCTGTGATTCAAAAAGTGGACATTCCCATCATCTACTTTTATACAGCAAGCCCCAAGCTTGGCATTTTACAACACTAAACAGGTTAAACCAACGCAATTCTTTGAGTCAGGAATCTGAGGGTGTTCAATGTGGACTTCGCCCCCTCTCAATGTGGTGTTGCTGGGGAGTTCGACTGAGGGCAGAGTGTCCATGACAGCTTCACCAAACGCTGAAGCCTTGGCACTAGCTGCTGGCTGAGACAGCGAGGTGCTCCTCGTCATGGCCTCTGTCTCTTCACATGGGCTCTCATTACTCAGGGGCCTATTCTGGGCTTCTTTACAGGGCAGCTTGCTTCCAACAAGGTGAAAACGGAAGTTGCACAGCCTCTTTATGAGTTAGTTATGCTGGGAATTCACCCAACACCAGTCTTGCTGCTGTCAATCAATCATGTCAAGTCACAGAGCCAACCAAAATTCCAGGGGAGGGGAAATAGACTCTACCACTTAGATGGTGGGCGTGGCACAGGGAGGAGAGAATTTACTGGCACCCGTCTTTGCAGACAACCTGGCTCCAGACAGCAAAATCTCCCCAAACTACGAGTCACTCACCCAATTACATTTTCAGCCTCAAAGACCAAAATCTCATGATCCCTTTCGGATCTGGAGTGCTCCTCAGATACAGGCTCCCTTGGTCCGGAAACCTGGCAGGTCAGTGGGAGAAGAGGGCTTGAAGTGGAAGCATCATCTTGGATGAGGCGTCTCCATAACCTCTTCAGAGATCACTTTTAACTTAATCTCTTTGTTTTTAAACACAGTACTCCCACCTTCCAATGTTCCTGTCAGACACCATGTTTCTTACCTTCTCTAGAGAATAAAGCTCCAATATTCTGCTGGGGAGAGGAAGATACAGTCATCCTACTACTATTAAGGGGAAGAGGGAGAGTTTGGGACGCTTCCTAATGTATAAACCCTACCTTTTCCTTCACTTTCAGAGTTACCTGCTCCCACCAATCTCTGATCCTTTTGGGAGTTGCGTGGAGCGCAGTTTTGCCCACTCTCTGAGCTTAGGATTCAATTACCTTACTCAAACGTCACCACTGGTCTATTTTCCAACTTCCCAAAATCTGTTCGTATCACCTCTTCTATCTCTTTTTCCTTAATCCTATTTTTAAATCCTTTTATTTTACTTCAGTTGAGTTTAAGGAAGGAGAAAAGGAACAAGGTTTAAGAAAAATTATTTGATAGTATCTCATTACAAACTTCGACACTGTAGCTACTGGTATTATCAGTTACTTAAGATATACCACACCAGTGTATCAAAATCTCAAAACTAAAGACCAAAGTGGACAAAAGCAGAATTTCCTATTTTAACCAAGGTACTTTTAAGTGTAGTCATAACCACGACCTATCACTTCATCTCAAATGGGTCTTATTCACGAATTATCTGAGAGTACTGCTTTTAAACAAAACACTGATATGTGCTAATATCAAGATTCCTGAAGTGTTTTTTTGCAATTTTGATTTTTTAACAGATTTTTCTCAGACTTTCAAGATACAGAAACTAAACTTTATGATTCCATATTATCTGACCTTTTCCTAAGAGAAAGAACTCATGCTGACTCTCAATTTTCTACTACTTAGTCTGTATAGAGAAAACAACAGCAATACATTAGGGAAAAATGAGAAATATTATTTGAAATAAGTGAACACAACTCACCAAAACCAAAAAGAAAAAAGAAATCCATAATGTAAAGGTGGCAATGTCTTTGTTACAGCCAATAAAACATTCCTAAAATAAAAAAGCTATAAAGAAATCTTTCACAGAAGAATAAAGCAGTATTATTAAGCTGCTCCTTAACACATAACACAAAATCATTCTTACCATCATTCTAAAGTCTAAGCTTTATCTATAAATATATTAAAAACCTACTCTGAATTTCTATAGAAAAACATTTTATGAAGGAAATTCTTATGGGATAAATTCCGGGTGGGCCCTCAGAATAAAATCCTATTTATCTGTGCCCTTTAATTCTTCTGATGGTATAGAAAATGGATATCTGAGCAAAGATAAACACAGAATATTGTTTTAGTATGAAAATGATATTCAAATATTAATGAAATGTAATGACATGTAACTTAAAAGTGCATTCTACCTAGAGGATAGATTAGCCTATTTTTTTTTTTTTATTTTAAGTCAAAAAAGTTACAAAAGACCTACCTTGTAAATGATTTGACAAAAATTAATTCTCCTTAAAGTTTACACAGGGCAAACCTGAGACTAGAATGATCTCTGTAAGCTTTCACTTGCCTTTTAACTAGGGCAAATTAATATCATATAAATGAAGCAGAAAGATCAATATATAATGCTACTTGCACCAATTTCAATTACAACAAATATTTCCACATATATCTATCTACCTGTCTACTATGTAAAAAGGATGATTCAGAATCACTTGCCATTTTTGCAGGATGTCTTCTGTACTGTCATTGGTGGGCAAGACTGAGCAGGTGCTACATCCGTAGGAGCAGTCGAGCCTGTATGATGAGCCTTTACTTTGTCTGCCCAACTGACACCTGTGGGAGCCAGACGGGGAGCGGCCACTGTGCTGGGTGAACCCCTACGGAGAAGAAAACTGCATTAAAAAACCAAATATAAAAATTAAATTTCAAATTTACGCATAATAGACGTAAATAATAAATTATATTTGTGTTTGCATCCACATATGCAGAGTAACACCACAGCAAATTAAGGCAAATATAGTCATTAATTTATCTTGGTCTGACACTTCACTAATTGAATATAACACATTATATGAATATAATACTGAAGCTCTCAGTTCAGTTTAAAAGGAAATTTCAGTTAAATTGGGAATCGTAAAAATACGAATATATACCGTAAGTTTTTTATTTTCATTTAAAACTCAACTTTCATTGATACACATGTGCACTAATTTGCTAACCTGTTGATATACTCTTAAAAGAGGCTTTTTCGTTGTGTACATTTCTTACAGGAAACAGAAGCATGATGCCTCATTGTCAATATCCAATTCTGGTTTATTTAAAATGGAGTGAGGATTCAACGACACCTAGTAAACCCTCCGGAGTACACTCCTTTGCAACGTTAACATTTTGCCCAATCTTTCATAATGGTCCTATCTAATCTTCATCTGACAGCAAAAACTTTAATAGTTCACCTTTATCAAAGCCTTCTAAAAACTTGTCTTCCTTCTCACAGAAACACTCGTATTTCACTGGTTTGCACTTGAATATTTAAATCATGAGTTAAAATAATGAAGACAACTGATGAGAGAACAGACAGAGATCCAGGAATAATGGAGCCAAGCTATCTAATAGGCATACAGCCTTGGGAAGCTCAGAGAGTCCAAGAAAGCGGAACCCACAGAGGCCCACATCAAGACACGTCATAATTAAATGCCAAAGGTTAAATACAAAGAGAGGATCGTAAAAGCAGCAAGAGAAAAGCAGTTACCCACAAGGAAGCATCCATAAGACTGGCAGCTGATTCCTCCCAAGAATCCATGCAGGACAGAAAGACTTGGCACAGAGCATTCAACATGATAAAAGCCCAGGATCTACAACCGAGAATGCTGTATCCAGCAAAGATATCATTCAGAGTCGGAGGACAGATAAAGAGCTTCCCAGACAAACACAAGCTAAAGGAATTTATCAGCACCAAGCCAGCACTACAGGAGATGTTGGAGGGCCTTCTTTAAGACAAAACATGGAGTCAAAAACAGGAATAAAGTGTCTTTATAGTAGAATATATCAGTTTTATAATACTATATTAGCTACAGAAAATCACTTACTGTTAATGAAAGCCCGTGTACGGTTTTTGTTTTTGTTTTTAAGTCTATCTTACCCAAAATTTAAGCTTCTTCGAGCATTTGATGTTACAGTTATTCTATCTGTTGCTGGACCTGGAATCACATGACGTCCTGGAGACATCTTCTTTACTTCCCATGCTAGTGAAGTTGGTCTATCGAATCAAGACATACAGCAGATTAACTTAACATAGAAAAGGGGAGAAATCTAATTTTTTCTGTTGGTTCTTAATGGGTGAAAACCTAATCAGGTGGCAATCTTTCCCTAGAGCCGTGCGTACCTGAAAGTTCCCGCATCGCCCATAAGCCCTCAGCAACGTGACCCACCCAAATCAAGGGGCCAGGGTGACAGGACGTTAGATTAGACTTAGGTGTTAAAAGCCTCCACACACCTAGCTAAAAACACCTTTAGCAAGCAAGCTATAGTGCTAATTCAGGATACTCGTGTCTGATGTTAGAACTGGGATCAAGACAAATACAGTGGTGAGGGTTAGAGGAAGAACACACAGGCGTCTCTTCTTCCACCTCTCAATCACCTGTGGGCATGAGAGCACAGACACGCTATGTTCTTTGCTGGGGAAGCACCTCTCCTCCTTCCACACTGGCCCCACCATCGGCTGTGCAATCTCCACTGAAACGTTTTCTCAAACAGCATCTTTTCCACCCCTCTGCCCTCCGTCAGACCTCGCCTCTTACTCTCCATTCGATCTAGTAATGGTGACTTTTTTCTCTCATTAAAACGTGACATCGTTACTTAGTAAATGGAACCATTCAGTAGAGGACTTATCTTTTGTCCCATCCTAAAAGGTCAGCCCCATGGGGGAACCAAGAGAGTTAAGGGGATTCCAAGGGAGAAATCCAGGAAGGCTTCATAGCCAGGACACCAAATCCAGGGAAACCATGATATGCTGATCCTTTTCACATTTTTGTCCCCCGCCCTTAGACTACCAATTCATGAGAACAGTAAACGTATGGCATCCGGCAGGTAAATTTCTGTACCTGATAAATGGCTTGCACTAGTAGGTACCAAGTACATATCTGCTGATGCACTGAATGAGAAATGCAGTTCCCAACTTTTAGATTTCTACAAATTTCAAGTGAAGCAGAACTCAAGTCCCTGTCAATTTCAGTGACTGCTCTCGAAAACGCTGGCCGTTACAAAGACCAGAGTTCATTACCTGCTTTGAGCATCTGTCTTCTCTAGCTTTTCCTGAAGTTGAATCCAGTCAATCAATGCTTTGAAATCTCTTACATAGTTGTCCAGCATCATGAGTACCTCCTGATTGAAAACAAACAACAAACATTCAATTTCATGTGGAGACTACAAAGTTTCAAAAAGAACTTTAGATTGAAGGACTTAGGAAATAATGTTTGTAAGTTTTTTGGGGTTTGTTTTATTTTCCTTCATAAATTAGTGAAACAGAAACCAAAGACCAAGAGATAGTATTGATATTTCTTCTCAAGACTTCCCCAAATGATCATTCTTTTACCTTTTACTGTGAAGCTTAAGAAACAGAAAAGTACACAAAAGGGAAACGTACAGATATAGTACTTCAAAGCAAAGATCCATGCAGCCACCACTCAGGACAAAAAACATAACAATGCCAGTCTCCACAAGTTCCCCAGGTACCCCGCCCCCAACACCATCACTACTCCCTCTCCAAGTAACCATGCTTTATCCTCTAACAGTTTAATTTTGACTGTTTTCAAAATTCTTGCAAATGTAATCATAGTGGTATTATTTTTGACTTCTTTTGTACATCTGTTTAACTAGGTTTATCCATACTGCAGAGTGTACCTGCAGTTCATTTGCTGTCACTATCCAAGGTCACTGCTGAACACTGTTCTATTACATGAATGTTTGTTTATCTGATCAACTGTAGGTGAATACTCGGGTGATTTCCAAATTCTTGATATTATAAATTATATGCTGTTATTCCTGTAGCTGTCCTCTGCAAATATGTATGCATTCCTGATGCGTAGAAGCCTGAGAGTCAAACCGCCGAATCACAGGGTAAGTATATTCTCCACGTTAGTACCTGAAACTGAATGGTTTTCCAGAGGCTGTCACTCTTTTCCACCAGCAGGGCACGAGGATGTTAAACAGATACACAGCATAAGCACAATGGACTATTGCTCGGCCATAAAAAAGGTAAAATATTGCCATTTGCGACAACATTGGATGGATCCTGGCAGCATTACGTTAAATGAAATAAGATGAAAAAGGGCAAGAACTATATGATTTCACCCGTATGTGGGATATAAAAGAAAAAGGAACAAACAAACAAACAAGTCAAACACATGGATACACACAACAGAATGGTGGTTACCAGAGAGAAAAAGAGTAGGGGCAGAACGCAGAGGGTAAAGAGTGTCGAATACGAGGTGATGGAGGGAGACCATCCTTTGGGTGTTGGACGCATAATGGAGTATGCAGATGTTGCATTATAAAGTGGAACACCTGAAATTTATGTAACATTATTAAACACTGTCACCCCAACAAATTGTAGAAAATGATCATGTCTTGTAATTACTTTCCCATAGCAAAGTTCCCGCATCGCCCATAAGCCCTAGGTCTTTGACTGACTTTCTAGTACAAGTGGTACTCAAAGACCTCAAAGACACTTTTCAGTTTTAAATATTTAAGAAGATATTGCTACACTATGGAAGTCAGGCCAAAGACAAAGAATAAATGTACACTAAACTACAAACAAAAGACAGTACCAACCTCACTTCAGTCACAAAAGACCTATTCTACTTTGAGACTCCACTGCACAAAGAAGTATTGTTTATTCCCTTCCAAAGGTAATGCTAGTGTTCTACAATCAGGAAAAGGAAAACGTAAACAATTTAGTTGGCTTCCTTTTCTCAATGCTACTAATATAATTCAAATTCTTTAATTAAATTCACTCAACATAAATCAACTGCATTAGAGCACAGAAAGACTGAATTCTGAATAATTTATTCCATAAGTTTTCTGAATTTTCCTTTTTGCAAGAGGAGGAGGGAGGGGGAGGAGGAGGAGGAGGAGGAGGAGGAGGAGGAGGAGGCGGCGGCAAAACCACCCTCTGCAGGACCGAGCAACTGAACCTCCGACCCTGGCTGGCACGGAGCAGTTACGTCGGAGGCTTAAACCACCTACGTGAAGGCGTGCTGAGCTCGGTGTTATCAGGACCGATCAGCCTGGTACCTCGAAGCTGTAACCCGAGTCACGCTCTACGAACAAGGGAACGCAAACAAGACCAGCAGCTAGAGCGGGCTCCCGGTCACTGATGCGCATCTTTGTCCGCACAGCTAAGAAGGCCGTTCTGTCAAGCAGGATGCAACAGAACAAAGGTGTCTCTGAAAGTCGTGTTACGGGCATTCGCATCGCTACATCTAGGGGCACAGCTAAAGTTACCAATTCGGTTACCAACCGGCTGCAACGGACGCGATTGGCTCGTAATTAATTCTAGTCGCCGGCACGCCGGGTAGGACGGCTGGCGCCAGCTGCTGCGCTGCCCCGGAGCGCAGCCCCTCAGCCCGGGACAGGGACACGGCCCCCAGCTCAGTGGCAGGAACGGGCCCAGAGGTGAGCCGCCGCGCCGACGAGACGTCAGCGAGCAGACGGACGAAAGGCAGAGCTCACCGAAAGCGACACGAGTTCTTACACGCCGTTTCAAGAACAGCCTTTTGTTAAAAACAACAACTACTAATAGAACGAGTAGTGCAGAAAGGGAAAGCACCTGTGAGCCGAACAAGTGAACGGGTCTCGGCACTGGCGGTGACGCCGGGCAGTCACCGCACAGGCCAGCTGAGCCCCACCTCGAGCTTCTGAGACAAGCCGAGGGCCGGCCACCTCGCACGCCGCGACTCTCCAGAAGCGACCTTCCCAGCCCACGCTAGGAAGGAGGGGTGCAGCGCGGGTGGTCGGAGAAGGGCCTGTCGGAATGTCAGCTCCTGCAAGTCCCGTAGGGGAGCAGCTGAGGGCATGACCGGTACTCCTTCACGCTGAAAAAGCCAGGCATCCGGCCTCAGGACTTCCGAGGGGGGCTCTGGCCAACACTCCTGGCTGAAAGGGGAAACAGGCTTTTCACTCTCTACTACGTACCTACTCCGTGACCTGCAGCCCAGAGGTACTACTAACCACACTGTACATGTGAGACGAAGAGCTGAACTGTGGCTACGTAACCCAGGCTAAAGCGCAAAAATAACAAATAGGAATAAATCTTGCCGGGACATCTGCAAACCAAGTAATGCATCCGTCAGAAAAAGGAGGAGAAACGGTTATGCATCTCACGAAGGTACTAATCAAATGAGAGAACAGAGTGCTTGTATAAAAGAAGGGGGGAAAAGACCTGTAAGTATGTACACGCAGCACATGCTTTGACCCAAGGCTACACTGCCCGTAAGTCCTGGATGGAAAGAGTGTAGAGCTGAGTCTGAAAATAAATTTTAAGCTCCAAGATTTTACTTTTCAGCATGAATCTCTGAGCATCCTGGCACAACAGGAAGAACAGAGAACACACCTCTACTCTGCTCACTGTGGCAACGTCTTCTCCGTTCTTATAACCTACCACCTGAAGGACAAATTTCTACTTCTGTTCACTTTTCACAACACTCCGGTAGACAAGTGACAGAGCCAGAAAAAAAAGCCACACTGCCTTGTTGTCAAGTTGAGCTTCCTCGAATACAGTACCATGAGGAAGGGGCATGAGCTGCTTCTGCTCATCATGGAGACAAGATGATAAATCAAATTCATTTCTACAAAGTAGTACCCATTTTAAAACTGAATCTGATTTCTCCAATCAATCTTCTCTTATTTTTCATCAAAAAATCAAAGAATCTGCTGATCTGACTGATCTCTATTGCTGACCCAGAGGTCATCTAGGCCCACATGCGCATTTTATAAGAAACTAAAACCCAAAATTAAGTCCAACAGTGTCTTCTTCTGCCACAACATACTGATTCATAAAACTCCAAGGACATGATTTTACCTAAAAATATATTTTTTTAAAAATCTGCAAATTTTACATGCTGATAGTAACAAGATTACTTGTGACAAGCAAATCCTAAATTTGCATTTCAATTACTGTTCATTCTGAAACCAGCTTTGATCCCACATATATTTAAAAGGTTAAATAAGGAATTCCAGGGTTTTCAACAGAGCTCACTGTAGAAACGGAGAAGCTACTTTTGTAATATTTCTAAAGATGTATCGCTCTGGCTTTTCTCAAAATAATTTTATTTAGTATAAAGGAATACAGAATGGAATTTTTATTTACTAAAAGGCCAGGCATTTAGTGAATTTTTAAAGACAGCTTATGCTGTGTATCTGTTTAACATCCTATTACAAACATGGCTATCTAAAAAAAGAAACACACCTTCCCATGACATTCCACTCCCACCCTGGATTGTTTATGGTTAGCCATCAATCTCACTTTTCCCTGACCAGAGTGAATTAGGAGAGTGATCAGTATCTCCACGAAAAAGGGAGCAATGTCTAATCCAAGACATTAAACATGAAACCAAAGAATGTGACATCTCACCAGTGCCACCTACAGGACCAAGGGAGAATGAACATAAGAGATTGTTAAAGTAATCGTGCGTGTGTCTGTGTGTGTGTCCATTCCTTTGATTTCTTGTATATCAAGACAGGACTACATATCGAGAGCTTTCTACCAAACCTTACAGGGAATATAAAGTACCTACTGAGGTAGTGCAAACAATGACAAGGCTACTCTTGAAAAATCAAAAGCCAGGAAAACCGGAGACACAGAAGCCGAGAGAACAGTGGTCTCCAGGGGTAGGGCAAAAACAGGAAATGTTGATCAAAGAGCACCAACTTCCAGGTGTTAGGTGAGCAAGTTCTCCCCAGAGAACTGTAGTTAATAATACATTACTACATACTGAGGTAAATGATCAGGTAAGGTGTAGCAGAAATTGGAGACTGACCTCAAATGGATTCCAAAGCCTCAAAGTGAACCTTACCTTACATTCCACCACACTCTGATCTGATTCACAAGTTACATAGATTTCATCTACCGCCCGGCGAAGATTGTCAAAAAGAAACGCCCAGTATCTAGCTCTAAGGTCAATTTTCCGAGGGTGCCTTGCTTTAGTCGGACTTTTATCAAAGTGTTTATCTCCAGTTGTAGATGATGTTATTTTACAGTCTACTGAAGTATTCTGGTGAAGCAAAACAAAACATGAAAAAGATATTGATTTAAATCCTCCAAGAATTAGATTCTTATGTAAAGCACGTTTTTCAACATAAATACTTCAAAACATGACATTCTTCTTTCCAGCTTATATCATATCACACTGAATTCATCTAAACAGAGCTTGTCACCATCAACAGAAACAGTAGGTTTGCAAGGTTAATTTTTATTTCCGAAATGTCTCAAATGTAGATTAGAGCGACTTCAACTGTGAATGGGTCCTTAGTCAGAAAGGAGCACTAAGCGGCTCCTGACTCACTGGGATACACATGCGACACACAGACATACGTTTGTGAATAATAAGCAGCAGTGTCGACAGGTTGAAATTGCTTGCACACATTTTCACTTAGAAAATAACAAAGACTATAGTATATTCATTTGCTGTATTTCATCTTCAATCACTTCTCCACTTAGAGTAAAAATTAGCAGATGAATGTGAAATAACTGACTGGAAAAAAACACTGATGGATAATAAAACCAAGTACCAGCTGCAGATCAGACTCACCAAACCAAGTAACTTTAGTTTCCTCCTCAGATTCACAGGCCAGCTTTGAAAATAAAAGATTATATTCTATAGTTTTATAGACTTCCCCCACAGTCCTTCTACCAAAAATATAAGCATATAGTATACGTAAGGACCTACATTCAAAAGGAAAACCTGAAGCTTCTTCCTAGAGTTACCTCTCTCTCTGATGGCTACTTACACTGATACGTACAAACATACGCACATAAACAAATACAGACTAACCTTCTACTGCATTTAGAACAGCAATCCCAGATTTCTTTGGGTTGTTTCCTATGTGTCTATCATTCCTGTTTCCTTGTTTGTTTTTTTCTTTTTCAGAGAAGTTTATAGCCCCCTATTTTGTTTTGGGTTTCGCCTTTGACATAATAGTAATTTCTACACCTCAGGAATCTTTTCTACCCAATATTCAGCTTATAGAGAATCACTGCAACCAAAAAGCAGGCAAACACGACATGCACGCACACACGCACGAGCATAAACACACACACCTTAAAAGGTTGAAATGAAGCTGTTCATCCTCCTTCCCCACTCACGTCCAGACTACAGTTGCCAGATGCAGCAAATAAAATTAGCAAATATTTTCTCTGACAGCCAAAGTCCAGGAACAAATTCTCTCCATTCTGGCAGTAACACTGGAAGCAATCGTCGATAATCCACGAAACCTTTGCCTTAACTGCTCTCCAAGTTCTTTCCAGCCCTAGCAGTAAGTGGTTTAACTTTTCTGGCAAATATCCTCTTCTGGGATTCAACCAAACTCGAAATCACATTCAACCAGCATCTGTCCGAAAGCCCAGCTTAATTCTGCTCATCACTTGCCTGATACCCACGACAGTAATAATAATTCATACAAGATTATAGATCATAAATCGCCTTAATATAATCTTCCAACCCCCTTCACACCATTTTTAAAGTATGTATAATTAGCTCCATTTTACGGCTTAGAAAACTGAAGTTAAGAGGTTAGCATATTTGTCCGAGATCATGTGGCCACAGGAGACCCTCTGCATAGATGCCAAGAAGCATTACTGTTGGATGGTACTGCAACTGTTTCATTTTGTAAGATGTTCCCTGTCTTACAAAGTGGCTGCACCACGTGGCATTCCCAATCACTGATGAATGTGGGTTCCCACGGTTCTACATCTTCACCAGCATTCGATGCTGTCAGTGTTCCTCATTTTGGCCATTCTCATAGGTGTGTAGTGGTATCTCATTGTCGTCTTAATGTGCATTTCCCTAATGATATATGATGTGGACTACGTTTTCACCTGCTTATTCCCCCTCTGTCTATCCTCTGCGATGAGGTGTCTGTTAAGAAATGGCCTGCTTTTCAATCAGGTTGTTTGTTTCCTGTTGAGTTGTAAAGACTTCTTCGTATATTTGGGATAGCAGTCCTTTATCAGATGTGTATTTTGCAAATATTTTCTCCAAGTCTGTGGCTTTTCTCTCCATTCTCTTGCCATTGTGTCTTCTAGAAGTGAAGTTTCTAATTTTAATGACATCTAGTTTATTGATGATTTTTTTCATGGATCCTACCTTTGGTGTTGTATCTAAAAAGTCATCGTCAGGAGTGACATCAGTATCATAGTGAGTGAGACACTCCCTTTGTGTCTGTCTTTCAGTCTAGAACTAGTGGGACCTTCCAAGATCAACAAAGATTCTTCCGGTCAACACACCAGGACACCGAGAGATCCACACATGTGCCCCTCTGAAGGTCAAGTGGATCGGGGCACACAGGGAGGTGAAACTGGCAGAATGGCAGGAATGGTGCCTGTGACCCTGGGACCCCCGCTGCAGTGGCTGAATCCACAGCCCCAGCAAGTTCTGTAGCAGCAGCAGAGATGGGATCTGCCACTCTGGCCCCCTCTACCATGGCCTCATCAAAGGAAAAGAAGGGCGGCAGTGGCATCGGTACCGTGACTCTGGCTCCCAGCCCCACATCGGTATCCACAAACCCAAAACCCAGTCTACGGTGGCAGCACACGCGAGAGCCTGAAAACGCTGGAGGCGGTCGAGGCACCAGCTACTCCGGCTCTCCCACCCACCTGCCCAGTACAGTGCCGAGACCCAGAAGACCCCAGATGCAGCAGGGGCGCCCGCCATCCTGGTGACAACACAGCAACCACAGGAACAGCGGCAGCAGCAAGGCACCAGCCAAGCCCCAAGGCACCAGCAGCCAGGAGGAGGGAACCTGTGAAGCCTCTGGCAGAGAGAGGCCGCGTCGGCTACCAGCAGCTCAGGCGAGTCCGGAAACCTGACCTCTAGTGCCACCTACTGGAAGTCAGAAGAAAGGCCGCTGACGATCCACCTGCGGAACCGCTGTAACTAAAGGAAGAAGCTCTACCGGACGAGGAAGGTGTGTCCCTTCACTACTGCACACACCCTGGCTGAGGACAGCTCCGCGGGCACCACAAATGATCATAGTAACGCGGTATCACAGAAAGCAGGTGGCAATACTCCAGACAACCAACTCAGAGTCACAACTGTGAGCAGATTGTGACCAAACGATAGAGAATTCAGAATCACTGTCATGAAGAAACTCAACAAGACATAAGAAAACTCTCAAAGGCAGTTCAATGAGCTCAGGAATAAAACTCATAAACAGAAGGAGTACTTTGCCAATGAGGCTGAAGAACTGAATAAATGAGATGAAGAAAGCATTAGAAAGCATGGGAAATAGAACAGATCAAATGAAGAGAAGACAGAAATCAAGGAATGCTTAACACAAAAGAGGAGTACTAAGAATTTTTTTTTTTAATTAAAGAACTCTAAGAGAACTATCTGCCTCCGTCAGAAAGGGCAACACCAGGACAATGGGGATCCCAGGATGAGAAGAAGAGAACAGAGAGCCCATTTAAAGAATTAGTAGGTGAAAAAGAATATACAGATGTCAAATGATAACGTTCACCTGAAAATTATGTGATTGTATTAACCACTGTTATCCAAATAAACTTAATTTTAAAAAATAAATAAAATAAAATAAAAAAGAATTAATTGGTGAGAACTTCCCAAACCTGGGGAAGGAGCTGGACACACGAGTACAAGAGGCTAAAAGAAGAACGAGTTATCTCAATGCAAAAAGACCTTCTCCCAGACACGTTCTATTAAAACTGTCAAAAGTCATTTATGATAAAGCAAGAATCCTAAAGGCAATCATGGAAAAGACACAGGAACCTACAAAGGAACCCCCATCAGGCTAATATAAGATTTCTCAGCGGAAACTCTACAGGCCAGGAAACAAGTGGAAGAACATATTCAAAAGACCAAAAGATGAAAACTGCCAAGAATAATTTATGACGCAAAGCTGTGCTTTAGATATGAAGAATAAATAAAGGCTTTCCTAGACAAACCAAAGCTGAGGGAATTCACAAGACCTGGCTTACAAGGAATGTTGAAAGTAGCTCTGCAATCAGAAACGGAAGGGCAAAAGTACATAAAAGTTTGACAAGGTGATAAATAGGGAGAATCAGAAAATTGCAACTCTAGTACAGAATAGAGTGTTAAACGATTGTCGCATGAGGTTAAAGGAAATAAGCATCAAAAATAGCTAGCGCCACTTCAATTTGGTAATGAACACAACCATAAAAAGTGATAATTGGTGATTAAAACATAAATGAGGAAAAAAATTAACTTGTAAAGGCAGATAAGGATAAGATGCTATCAGAAGAAAAAGGGCTGCTTTAAAAGGCATCTTGTATAAACCTCATGGTTACAACAAAACAGAAATCTAGACTAGAGACACAAAACTGAGAAAATAAAGCATCACAGGAAACTACCAAAAATGTCAATCAGAAACTCAAGGAAAAAAAATGGACACACAGAAGGATGAAAGCAAAGAATGGCAGTAGTATGCCCTCATATATCGTAATTACCTTCAATGTAAGTGGACCGAACTCACCAATCAAAAGGTACAGAGCAGCAGGATGGATTAAAAAAGAGATCCAACTACATGTGCTGCCGTCAGGGGACTCATCTCGGCTCCAAAGACAAAGACCGATAAAGAGGACGATCCATTACAAAAATGTAACATGTACTAACATATATATGCATCCAAGTTAAAAGCACCGAAATAAAATACTTATTAACAGACCTAAGGAGAGAAATTAATAGTACCACAATAATAGGAGATTTTAGTGGCCCACTTACACCAATGAATAGATCATACAGACAAAAGGCAAGAAGGAAACATCGGCTTTAAATGGTACATTAGACCAGATGGACTTATCAGATGTATTCAAAACATTCCATCCAAATGCAAATGAACACACACACTTCTCAAGTGCACACGGATAGGCCACATGCTGGGACACAAAGCAAGTCTCCATAAATTTAAGACCGCGATTATATCAACTATCTTTACTGACCACGACAGTATAGAACTAGAAATCAACTACAAGCAGACAGACGGAAAAATCACAAATATGCGGAAATCAAACCACATGCTACTGAAGAGCCAATGGGTCAACGAAGAAATCAAAGGAGAAATCAAGAAATAGATGGAGACAAATGAAAATGAAAATATGAAGACCAAATATCTACGGGATGCAGCAAAAGCAGTATTATCAAGGAAGTTTGTAACAACACAGGCCTACCTTACACCAAGAGAAACCAGGAAAAAGAACAAAGTCCAAAGTCAAAAGAAGGAATAGTAAAAATCAGAGCAAATAAATGAAATAGACAAAAAAGAGACAAAAGAGATTAAAAGCACAATAGAAAAAATGGGTCTTTAAAAAGATAAAATTAACCATCCTTTAGCTGTACTCACAAAGGAACAAAGAAAGAGCAGACTCAAAATCAGAGAGGAAAGAGAAGTTGCAACAGATACCAAAGAAATACAAAGGATAAGAAAATATTACAAAAGGCTATAAGCTAGCAAATCTGACAACCTAGAGGAAATAAATTCTTAGAATCATGTATCCTTCTTAGACTGAATCATGATGTAACAGAAAATCTAGTATGGAAAGTGAAATAGTAATCAAAAACCTCCGAAACCAAAAGTCCAGGACCAGATGACTTCTCTGGTGAATTCCACCAAATATTAAAAGAAGACTTAACATCTCAGTTTCCTCATTGGTAAATGAAAATAAGAAATAACGCCTACATCAAAGGATTATAGAGAAGCAAATAAATTAGTATTTTTAAAATATTCAGTACGAGCTAGGCACATAATACTATATAAATGTTAAAGAATGCTACATTAAATTTATGCACGAAAATAAAATATACGATATTCAAATCCTGAAGAAGTAGATTTTATAATTGGAATTAAAAGTCAGTAAGTAGAGTCTACGGCCATGCCACCCTGAACATGCCCAATCCCGTCAGATCTCTGAATCTAAGCACGGTCAGGTCTGATTAGTGCTTGGATGAAAGACCACTTAGTAATATCAGGTGCTATAGGCGCTAAAAAAAAAAAATAAGTCAGTAAGTAGAAAATTGTATATATTATTATACCTGTTTAGTAGTTTTGTGAGTGCCTTGAATTGTCCTCTTTGATTTCCCACCAGTTTGACATTTTGATTTTCCTTCAATGCAAGAATAGATAGATAAATATACAGATAATAAATATATAACATTAAATTGCACTACACAAATTATTCAGGCATATGAATACAATAATCTCTCCCCGGAGACCACAGAACAGTACAATCTAGACATGGTCAATATGAACCACAGATACAGTAAAGAAACAGATTTCCAAGCGACTGCTTTCATTGAACAACTTTCTCAGAAAAGGAGTAATCAACTTCTTAGAGCAGTCAGATATTCTGACCAATTGAAAAAAAGTTCAAGTTAGTGACACTTCTCAATATATACATACAGGTCTGTAAAATACTTACTTGAATTTAAATTTTATTTCAACAATGAAATTAAGAATATATTTTTACCATATAAAACTCAGTACTTTCTGTTTTGATTAATTAACCTGATTTATGAAAAACATAGTTTCATTTGAGAAGGGAGGTTTTCAGTTCTTTGTACTTTTGCAGTTAGATATACCTTTCTCACTTGCTCTAGCAGTTTTATAAGAAGACACTAACTACTGTTTGATAATCACTATTCTTGAGAGCAATTCAAAACAGGAGTAGAATTCTATTACCTAAAATAAAATAATCTCCCTTTCTGCAAACTAATTTTGGTCTGGGAGCCCTGAAGCAGCACATATACAGTGACATCTATCCACACTTGACCTGCACACAAGTGGGCCTGTCCACTGCTTGACCAGCATGAAGAACTCTACACTCACCAACAAAACTCTTTAGTCACTCTCTCACTAAAAAAAAAAAAAAGAAAAAAAAGTACCAGCAGGCTTTTGAGAATTTTTAGAATGTCCAGTAGAATAACCAGCTTAGAACAAGTACCAGAGGAAACAGAAATAAAACGAAGAACAGATGAAAACTTTTAAAAATTGAATTATTATCCTCTGAAATATGTGAGTATATATTATAGCCAAAAAACAAAAACAAGTCGCTTTTTTAATAAAAGCGAAATATTTTTCTATAATTGGCAGTTCCAGCAAAATAATCCTTACCAGAAATTATAAAGTTAACATTCTTCTTTTGTCATCATTAGTATATTCAGAAAGTTCTAATTCTCCGTTTTTATAGTTCCATTATTTTCAAATATATATATTAGTGAGTCTTTAAAATTGCACTGGCCAAAATTTTACACACTTATATGCAAAAATAAGTTATACACTGATATGCGATTCACTACCGTTGTTTTCCTGCCTTTTATGTGTTTTTAATAGAAGCCACTTTAATAAAAACACCTTCAGATTATTTTGTGCTTTGAGTAACTAATGGAAAATGGAAAATAAATTTTTACAAAACATTCCTAATACATAGCAAAGGGTTTTATGTTGTTACTTTGTAGTAAATAATGTTAATATTTTTTTTTTTATCTAAGAAACAAATACTAAGCTCCTTATGAAAATTTTATCTAGTTAGGAGCTAAATTTAAAAAGGTAATTTAATTTCCCCTCTCCCGGAAAGGTTTTCTGAATCAGAATAATGTTCTCTAAAAATAGCTAGGAAGAGTGACAAAGAAAAGGTACCGAGGGAGAAGTAGTCCCAACAGATATTTTTAAATACTATAATGCCTCCATAATTAAAACAGTGTGGCACTCACACATGAATTATATAGACTAGTGAAAACGAATGTAAATACATTGGGAAATTCAAAGGTGGCATCTCAAATAACTGGGGCAACTTGTTACCCATATGGAAAAAGACAGATTAGATCTACACCTCACACTATATGTTAAGAATAAACGACAAATGAATCAGGCAAAAAGAGAAATGTAAAAAGAGAAAATGATGATGTAAAATTTCAAAATTGAAATGTTTTTAAAAATGTAAACATAAAGTAAATAAGAATAAAACACAGTAAAAACTCTTGTACAGCTTGAAACACCCTGATGTATAGGGATGGTCTCAAAGATCAAGATCATGTCAAAAGGAAACAAGTGGCAGCTTAATAGGTCCCCCACTAGACAAACCTAGACCACTGTATGCATCAATATAGAGTGATGGCTTGCAACTCATTAAATAAAAAGCCAGGAGTCAATACAAATTTAAATACTTACTCTAAATTGTAAAAATAAAGAAGAAAAGGGAAAGCCCCTGCTTATATCAGAATGTCAACTAAGAAATAAAGGAACAATGTGGTTAGCAAACCATCTTAAAACCACTGGAGCCCGAAATAACTTATTCAGCTAAGAATTACTCATTTACCTAAGAGTCCTAGTTACAAACAGTTTTCAGACTACCTACCCTTCAGACGTAAAGAGGACCTTCCAATTTCCAACAAAATGAAACTTATTTTTAACACATACCATCATCCTCTTTGTTTTCAAGTGGAACACTCCACGCTATTAGATTCCTTGCTGTACGCCCCTCCTCTGCGACTATTCTCCTTACTTTGTCATGACTATTGGAGCGCTGGAATGAAGCCTGTGTACAGAAAAGAGAGTATTCACTAGATCATTAGGTTAGTCAACATGTAAAATATATTTGGTAAACGAATTCATTATTTCTCATATTTCTCAGACAGAAAACATTATAAGACTAATTTGGGATTGGAAAGTTGGTTAAACAGAAAAGGAAGTCACAGATCTTTCTTAGTTCTGAAAAGACTGAATTTTACAATTTAAGAATTAACCATTTAAGGAATAAATACATCTAAGGTTAGAAAGTTTCCTAAGGAGTATAAACACTGCTGGTACCCATTGCAGCTCCACCTCTTACATATCATCAGGTCAAGGTATGGAAGAGATCGGTTTTAACAAACATGCTACATATTCCCCCTGAAAACTCTCTGCAGCATAAAATGCTTTCAAGAATCCCATTTTTTCCCTAGAGATAATGTTAAAGTAAATTTCCATTCAGCTGTGAATTTCCACTGCATAATTTCATCTCCCAGAAATTGGGATGTAAACAATAATTCCTTCAACTGACATTTAAACTGCAAATTTTAAAACTCAAACTACTGCACGCAACGAGTGTGTGCATACGACAGGTGTGTGTGCATATACACACGAGCCTGTGTATAATTTCTTGCTTACTCTAGCCCCAAGCAGTGGAAAGCAACAGTAGCCTAGAGGTGCAAGCCGCCAAGACCCTGGGCAGTGAAAGCCAGGTCCAGTAATGTAAAGGAAAATAACTCTCCACTAAAGAAAGCTATATGAAAATGGCTTGTTTTCATAAGCCAAATATCTTGGGGGAAAAAAGGGGGGGCTCTAAAGCACGCCTATTAGCAGGAGGAGGTCGACTCTTTGCCTAACCCCTTCATTCTTGGTGGGCAATCTGCCTCTTTCTGGAAAAAGTTCACTACTGGGCCTACCCCCAATTCCAAGTTCAATTAATGGGTGCCTTCATCCTCTCCTAGTTCTTGCCAGCCTGGTCTGTGTAGCATTCCTGGCGTTTTTAGACAACACATTTACTGGGCAATTACTATGTGCAAAGCGCTGTGGCAGACACTGAGGAGAACAGAAAGAAATATAAGGCCTCAAGGAGTTAACAATCCAAATGAGCGAACCAAACACGCAGAAGAGCAAAAAACGAATATACGAATTAACTGGTGTAATAGCTAGTCCCAAAGATACCTCCTTCCACTCAACAAAGCACACCTGCTAGCATTCACACCCTTGTGTCACCCTTGAAACTGGCTGTGACTTGCTTTTTGACCAATGAAAGTGAAAGTAACACTGTATAAATTCTGAGGTCATGTCCTAGGAGACCAGGTCCAAAGAAGCTTTGGAGTCTCCCCCCGGGTCTCTTCCAATGCTCCTCCCTCGTGGCATACTCACTCTTGCGACACTGTCATCAGGCCAAGAGAAGCGCAAGCCACCAGTAGAGAGACCAGGTAAGGCAGCTCTCCGGGTGACGGCCCCAGGTGAACGCACAGCTGCCAGACACCATCCACTAAGCCACCTTGGATGCTCCAGCCGAGTCGACCCCCAGACGACTGCTGCCCTTCCAGCACCCCAGGCATGGCATCGAAACCACCAGTCAACCCACAGAATCCTGAGAGATGGCAGAAACTACAGGCAAGCACTCACCCATGATACACACATCTACATTTCTGTGTCTACCTACAGTTATTAAAAACCATGAGCTAATAATAAAACCTTTGATTTCAATCCCACACCACAGGGTTCATTTTAGCCTTCCCCTTTCCCTAGTTATAATTTCTTTGTCCAATTGTAAGAAACGTAGCTCTCACTAGGGAAACTCTATTTATTTACCTGTTTGATTCTAATATACAAAGGTAGGGTTGGAATTCTGTTGTGGAGGATCATACACATTTTCCATTTACTTTCAGGTTTCTGGCCACCTTCCTCAGAGTCACAATTGGCAGATAAGCAGCGCTTTACTATACCTTGCCCATGAGAGCTGTTTAAAAATAACAGAAATCCCCAAGAAATACTATGCAGCTATACAAAGGAATGGAGACTGATAATGCTCTAGGGTACATTGTTAAGTAGAAGAAAAACAAGCATGAAACTATGATATCTTTGGGTTTGAGAAAGAGTGATGAAAATATTCATAATATACATATGCATATTTACATATGTATACTTCTCTTTGAAAATATGAGCAATAAAGAATAAAGCGACACTAGTAAAATGATTACCCACATACCTATTAGAATAGCTATGATAAAATAATAATAATAATAATAATAATAATAATAATAATAATAATAATAAGGGTTGGCAAGGAAAAGGAAGGAGGAAAATCACAGACTCTGTGCAAGGAAACCTGAGTGCAAAACAGGTAATTCTGTTTTAGGATGGACACCCCAAATTTCTCGAAGGAGGTATCTAGGCAGACTGGGTTCCCCTATAAACTGCATTCACTCCTCTTTCTGGGTTCGAGTAGGAAAGCTTAAGAAGATACTTAGAACTGCCTGAAAAACCTGAGTTAGAAAAGCATGAGGGAGGGGGACCTCTCTGTCAGGCTCTCTGGGGAGTTTCACCACATCGGCCCTCATTCTAGATCCAGAGACGGTCCTGGCCCAACCTCCACACTGCTTGTTCCAGGAAGAGTATGGTTCTGTTAAGAGCTGGCTAGGCCCTGGGTAGAAAAACACGTCAAGCTGTTAGCATGGTTTGAGTTAGAAATTTTTAAGCTTAAAACATAAAAGAAGCTGGCTTCCATTTGTGTTCCTGCCCTAGGTCCCACCAATGGTGGTAGCCGGTCTGGGGCACGCAGGTTGAATACATATTTACAGTTGTTCACTGTGTGCTTTGTAACAAATGTGCTCCACAGAATACCTCTTAACAAACACTACATCAAAAAAGATTATAAATCGAACATAGATGGAAGAAAGTAAAGAGGGAGGCCAAAAAAACCTAAGGTTAATGTTTAAGGTAGTTTGATCACTTACCATCATTCTTTAATTATCTTCTACGCTCATTTACCACATAAACCCATGGGGTATGACTCCTATAATAAAATACATATGTACCATTAGTCATCACATTGTCAGGAAATCATGTCAATTCATAAAAAGATACAAATCTCTTTCTCACAAGTTTCTCATCAAATTAAGCAAGAAATAAAATTGTTCCTCTATGTTGCCTGGTAATGTTTTAAATACTCCAACTCTCCAAATAAAATTAAATGGAAAAGAAACAGTGTTAATTACATGAATAGTCCATGCTATGCCCACCCAGAGGCTTAAAACTTTTTACTACCATCTATAAACAGACACACACACACACTGTATATCCTGACTCAGTTCACACACATTTAACCGAAATGCAAGTTTTACATGAGAGGACTCTGATATTCCTTCTGTATTATATTTATTAATATTTTTTAATGCTGCTTTCACTGAATCGATTCACTAAGGAATACCAACCCATTATACAAAATTCTGTGTAACCTCTCCTTAGGAACTTTCAAAAACTGAGATTTTGGTCCGAATACCTTAATTACCAATTACACTGAAGAGACTCTACCTTTTAGGTAATTTACTGAATGTGGCCAAACCTTTATTCAAAACTAGATAGAACACAAGGTTCAGGGAATTTGCTAGAAAGAATGGCCTAACCCTGTAAGAAGAGCTAAAGAACAAAGAAGAGCAGGCAGCAATTGGAACCAAACCTTCTTGGATGAGAGCTGAGGTCATGTATCTTTTGTCAAGTGAATCTGCTCCCCTTAAATGCAGCACCTCAAATGAAAACATAAATCCAAACAAAGACTCATGCAAATACTCACGGCACTAGTATTCACAATAGCTAAAAAGTGGAAACCACCCAAATGTCCATCAACAGATATATTAAAACAGTAGAATATTCGTAAAAGGAAATATTATCCAGCCTTAAAAAGGAAGAAAGTGCTTGTAGATGCTACAACATGGATAAACCTTGAAAACACTCTAAGTGAAAGAAGCCCGTCACAAGAGGCCACATGTAGTCTAATTACATTTATATACTGTGTCCAGAACAGGCAATCCAGAGAGTCAGAAAACAGATCATTGGTTGTCTAGGACTAGGGATTTGGAAGAAAACAGGAGTGACAGCTAATAGCACAGGTTTCTTTGTGGGGATGATGAACATGTTCTAAAACTCTTTATGGTGATGATCGCACAAGTCCGAACACACTAAAAACCCAATTTTTAAATGGATGGACTGTATGACATGCAAACTGCATCTCAGCAAAGCCAGTATATTGTTTAAATGTGGTCCCTCTCTTCGCAGCTCTCCAACGTCTCTCCATCTCCCTCAGAGTAAAAGCCAAAGTCTCTGCAGTAACCTAACCACACCGTAAACTTTCCAGCTCCCCATACCTCTCTGACCACACCTCCTATTCCTGTCCACCTTCATGTTCGTCCCTTCCAGCCACAATGGCCTCTTTATGTCCCCGATACATCAGACTCACTCCTACCTCAAGGCTGTATACTTGCTGAACCCCATCTGGGACAGTCTATCTTTGCTCACATGGCGTGGTCAGTAAGGCCTTCCCTAGCACTCCTCATAACTGCAACCCATTTCTCCTGACTCGCAGCACTGGCACTCCCCACCCCACTTCTCTTCCAGAGCGCTCATCACCTTATCTTACTTACCCAGTCAATATATATATTGCCCCATCTCTCACAACGAGAATGTAAGCTCTGTGACACGTGTTGGTTTATTACTGCTAGTCTCAGAACAGAAAACAGTACTTGGCAAGGAGTAGGCCTGAAGTAAATACTAACGAATGAAGCTCAAGCTAAAGAATCTTTACTTGCTGTGTTCCTTCTATCTCACCTTCCACATATTCAAAGCCTACAAATTCATGGCCAGTACAAAAGTCATCTACACAAAGCCTACTCCGACATCTCCAGTGGACAGAGATCTTCATCTGAATTCCCAGACCACTTCCTCTACATTCTTTACCTCAAAGAAGTGAAGGAAAGCATGATAGAGTAGTAGGAAGAGTATGTGAAGGCATTGGAGTCAACCAAATCACTACATGACCTTGAGAAGTAAGTCATTTAACCTCTTTGAGAACTAGTATTCTCATCCATAAAAATGAAAGCTAGGGATTTACCCAACAGAAATAAAAACGTATTTTCCACAGAGAGATCTATATACAAATGTTCAAAACCGCTTTATACGATCCCAGAACTTAAAGCAACCAAAAAATAGTCGAATTGTGGTATATCCATGTAACAGGATAGAAAGCAACAGAAAGGAATGAACTGACACACACAACAAAATGGATCAATATCACACATTATGCTCAGAAAGAGGAAGTAAACACAAAACAACACACACTGAACGATTCCATTTATATGATGCTTGGGACATGCAAAACTCATCTTCGGTGAGAAATATCAAAAGAGGGTTGCCTTGGTTGGAAGGGAAGAACTAAGAAGGGTTCAAGGGAACTTTCTGGGAAATGGAAATGTTCTACATCAGGACTGTGGCAGTAGTTCATGGCTATGTACAAATATGTCGATATTTATTGAACTGTCCACTTAAAAAGTGGGTGTGTGTTTTTTTGGTATAAAAATTACACCTCAATAAAACCCACTTAAAGAAAAGGTCACATAGCCTTGGGAAAAAAACGAAGGTACCCCTAACTTATAAAGTTGCTAGAAGACTCAGATGAGAAACATACATGCTGAAATCAGCATGGCACAGTGGGAAAGCGCACACACCGATGTGGGACTTAATCTCAATTTAGCCAATTATTACAGTTACCAGTTACTGAACCTTGAACAAGTAACTTAATCCCTCAGAAACACCAGTTTTCTCTTCTGTAAAGAAAACAACATCTACATTACAGAGTGAAATGGAAGCATACTAGAGTTTTGACCAGTTAATATAATGACCCAATAATGAGTACCGAAATAACTTTTTATAAATAGCATATAAAACCCAGCACATAGCATTTTATTATCTATTTTTCCTATGTTCTCAAAGTATACAATGGACTTTTGTTTAAGAAGTTACTTAAAAGTAGTGATTATTTTAGCAAAGCTTCATGAAATCTTTTTTTTTTTTTTAATTATTTATGCCTACAGCACTTGGTTTTCCTAGCTGGTCTCCCATCCAAGTACTAACCACGCCTGGCCCTGCTTAGCTTCATCAATCAGGCATCTGACCTGTTCATGGTGGCATGGTTATGGACCATGGACCATGGCTCCACTGGGGCACAAACCAAGGAATTTCTGCGTGTAAAGCAGACATGCTAACCGCTACACTATGGAACCATGTTCAGCTGCAAGAAATCTTCAGTGTTTCATGTCACATAGGAAAAAAATCTTTCTGTAAGTCATTTCCTTCTAATCATTTTTTAAGGTTGGTTCCACCAATGGACTGCAGACTTTTTCTGTTTTTATTCCATAAGATCTACTGTCAAAATGAAACATGTTTGTGAAAATGGTTTACCATCCCAGCATAAAAGTGGAAACAGATTTTTAGTAACGACTTACTTTAATTTGTTATATAAGCCGTTTGCAGTTCTCACTACGACATTTCAGAAATGCCAATTTCACAGTGCATATCAGATTGTGCCAGTAGCCAATTGTTTAACTTCCCACTAAATACCAAATACCACCACTTTCTAAGGGTTTAAGGAATGTCCACATGACTCCCAAAACAATCTCATTCTTGAAAATTAGGCTGGATTCTGGTTGGGTATGAGATTGAAAGAAATAACAGCATCTCAAGCCCCTTCATCTTCTCTTTAAAACATTCATGTAAAGTGGTTGAATAAAGGTATTAATAAAGTGAATATCAAATCGACCCGTTAGTGACTCTTAAACATCTGAGGCACTAGGATAAACATTTTTAAAATCTATGTTCAAAACACTATATCCTTCGGACCCCAGTCACCAAAGTTATTTATAAATGCATCTGTATAGTAACATTGATTATGTGTCCGTACATAATCCAGCAGGTTGTTAACTGTAGAAAATTAAAAATTACAGTTTAAGGGAGAGTGAAGAAAGAAGTAAAGAAGCGTGGATTTGTCAAGGACATACTATGGGCCAGGAGCAGTACCAAATGCTTACAGACACTTCGTTTACTTATTACCCCCAAATTTATGAGGATCATATTACCCTATTGCACAGATGAGGAAACTAAACCCCCAAAAATTCAGTCATCTGCCAAAGGACAAGTAATGGAGCGGGGACTCAAACTCAGGCCAGTCTGCTTTCAAAGCCATCCTATCACACTTCCTCTCACAAAGACGACACTCCAAATCACACTGAAGATTAGCTCTTTAAGTAAAATATTAATTTTTTTACTGGTTACTATCCAGTAAAAAATCATTCCAGTGTGTGGCATACATCTATCTGCACCCAACACACTTTTAGGAAAAGTCACAGCCACTATAAAAAGACACAAGGCCAGAGCACCGACGTAAGCCAGAGCGGACTACCGGGCAAACTGTCAACCTCAGGTCTGAAAGCTGAATCCCAGATCTACGGTTCACCAGCCCGCGACGAGAAATAACTTCATTAAGTCCCTGCTTGTCCATTCAGAAAAAGAGCATAACCTCCTCCCCACCCTCCTACTGCAGAGTGTTCACGACCGTGAGGCAGCTAGGGTTGCCGAAACCTAGACGTGAACCGTGTAGATGCGGAATCCCTATTCAGGAAGATGGCTACACCGAACAGCTACGTCCACGGAGAGTCACTGGCGCCAACGGAAAGAGGCACACGGACGACCTCGCCGGCGAGCCGCCCCGGCGTGTGCCGCCTGCCCACGCACCGCCCCGTGGCCCCCGGCGGGAGACGGCGCGGGAAGGCGCGAAGGCGGCGCCAGGTGCGAGGCCGCGGTTCCCGCGCGCGCGGACGCTCCCGTCCGGCCCCGCGTCCCGGGCCGGCGTCGTGCGGCGTCGGGCGGGCGTGGAACCCGCTGCGAATGGGCAGGGAGCCTCCGCCCGTCAGGCGAAGGCCAGCAGGGCGGCTTCTCCGCAAACCCCTGGCAATGTGGCCGTTCCAGGAAGGCAGGACAACGCGCGCTGCCGGGGCCGCTCCGGGAGGGGTGCGGCGCCTCCCGCCCCGCGGCCCGACAGCGCCCGCCCAGCTGGCCCCCCCGGCCTCCTCAGGGCGCCGCCCGGCCCGCGCGAGCGCCCCGGCTCCCCTCCCCCAGCAGCGACTCGCGCCCCTCTCCGCCCACACTCTCGAGCGAAGAAGGGGGGCGAAGGAGCGTACCCCGCCGCCATCTTGTCCCCGGGACCCCCCTCCAGGCCCTCCGCCGGGCTCCGGCCCCGCCCCTGCCAGCCCGTCCTGCGCGACGCGCGCCCCTCGCGGACACTCACCCGGCGGGCGGCGCGGGCGGCCCCGGCGTCTCGCCGGGAAAGGGGCGGTGCGACCGCCGCGGGGCCACGTGACGCCGCCGCCCGCGCGCAGGCGCAGCCCGGGGCGGGGGGGGGGCGCGACGCGCGTGGGGCGCCGCCGAGGCCGGCGCGGCTGCCGCTGCCCCTGCGCCGCGCCGCGCTCGCAGCGTGAACGCCCTCCGGCCCCACAGCCCGCGCTCCCCTGCCCGCCCCCTTCCTCCGCCTTCCCTGTCAGCGCGGCCAGTGCCGCAGGTGAAGGGCCGCCCGGCCCGGCCGACGGAAGCCCGGGCCCGTGACGACGCCAACCCGGGCGCGCCCGGCCTCCCCGCGGGCTGGCCGCGGCCCGTGTGTGCGCCCGGCTTGGCGGCTCAGAGCACGGGCCCGACCAGCGCCCTTCCTCTGCTCGGGGCTCCACAGGCACGAAGTAAATGGCACCGGCGGTTCGGCTCAGGCCCAGCCCAGCGGAGCCCAGCGGGAAAGACGCCCACGTGGCCCGTGGGGAGGCTCCTGCTCCCCCCTCCCCCGCCCCGTCGCCTGTCCCACAGCAGCCGGGAGGCCGGGCGGTTGACCTCACAGTCGGAGCGTGAGCTGGGCGAGGCCTGCCCGCCCGAGGTCCTGTCCCAACCCCTGCCGACGCGCGTCACCAATTTAGGGAGCACTGGGGGGCCTCACTGGTGGCAGCCGCCCGGGCGACGAGGTCGGCCCCGCGGCTCCAGCCGGCACACGGGGACGCTCGGTGGAGCAGCGGCGAAGCTCCTTCCCCGACGGGTCCGGCCCCGCGCTCATCGGTCAGGAGGCAGCCCCGCCGGGTGCCGAGATGCAGCTGAGGCTGTATGAAGCTGGCGGCGCAGCCCTGATTGGATGCGGGAGTCGGGGTCCCGGGCGCGCTCCTCTAAGGGGCCACAGCTGGCAGAAGCCCGAGGCCTCGCTGGCCTGGCAGCGCAGGCTGCAGCTTCTCAGTGAGATGTGGCCTTCCCGAGGGACCTCCGCAAACAGTGGCTGCCGGATTCTGTCGTGAATTTGAGCCCAGCTACCCACAAGGAGTCCCTTTCGGCAGTTACGCTTTCAGAAGTGACAGGACGGAACCTCATTTTTGCCCATGTTCTTGCTCCTCTTCCCTCGTACCTTCTTAGGAAACTTGCTCTTTCAGTCATTTATTTAACAAATGGTTTTTGACCACTTACCACATATCAGATGCTATTCATGGTTTTTGACCACTTACCACGTATCAGATGCTATTCTAGATGTTTGGAGTTAGTCGCTAAACTAGATTAAAATGCCTGCCTTCGTGGAGGAGGGTGCACACAGACAGCCACGAACGCAAAGAAATTTCGTGATGCTACGGTGATAAGCACTACAGTAAACCAAATGAGTAGGATCAGGAGGACGGAATAGGAACCACATGGTAATTTCATAAAAGGTGTTCGGAGCCTTATTCTCATCGATTATCCCGTCTCCTCTCCCTTTCATTCCCGTGAACATTAAACAATCTCAAGTCTCTCCCATCCTGAAATCTCCCACCCAACGCACCAAACTTCATTTCAACCTCTGCTTGCTTTCTCCTTTTTTCAATCTGCTTTTCAGTAGCTACGTTTCTCCAATTATCTAAACAAGTATGTCTCCAATCCCTCAACTACTACTCATGTCTACTAACTCTTGCTGTTGTTGCACTCTGGTTTCTGCCCCACCATCACGTGGGAACTATTCTCTCCAAGGTCACTCAGGATCTCCCCAGTGCAGATCCTGTGGACATCGTAATTAGGACCTAAGTTAAATTCTCTGGATTGGTTGACATACCTTCTACCTGGAAACACTCTCTTTCCTTGCCTTCTACTTTTACTCTCTTGATCTCACTTCTCCATCTCCAGTCACTCCCTCTCCATCTCATTTGAAGCTGCCTCTTATTTCTCCAGTCCCGTAAGTGTCGATATGCCTCAGGGAGAGGTGCAAACCTTCTCTTTTCCCATTGGACACACTCTCCCAGGCGACTGCTTCCTCTTACATAACCTTAGATAGCATCTTTGTGCTCTAAATTTCTAAATATATATCTCCAGCCCTGATTTCTGCTTTGAGCTCCAGATCCAAATGGTTATCTCCACCTGAACCTCTCAAAACTGGAAAACATTCATTATCTTTCTTATATACATATAAAACAATTTCATTGAGATAAAATTTACACACCATATAATTCACCCACTTCAATGTGTACAATTTTTTTTTTTAGAATATTCAGAGTTGTACAACCACCTCTGCAATCAACTTTATATCAGGAAAGACAGAATATAATGATGAGGCAGGCTATGTTTAAATATGGTTGTCTTTACCCGAGATTCTGTGTTTAATGTGCTAGTTTGAGCAGCTAGAAGCATCTCTAATGATTTGCTTGGTTGGGTGGGTGAAACTAGAATTCGATAGTGGCCGACATTGAATGATGCCTACATGCCAGAACTTCACTCACTTAGGGTAGATAAAGGAATGTAAATGGTCTTACACCAAAGGGTTGTGCCACAGGGGGTCATAGAGGAAAGGGTCAAGGTGATGGGGATGTTCGAGTAGATTTATTATGTGTGACCTGTTCACCCTCCTCTAGACTGTTTCCTGGAAGGGCCCAGAGGTACTAAAGCACTGAGAAAACAGGGAGAGAAACATAGGCATCTTTGAAATCGCAGCTATGGCTGAACTCTCTAGAACAAGGATGGTTAAAACAGCTTTTCTGATTTCAGTTGGAATGTTGGCAGAGTGGCAGAGGCCATTGGTTAACACTTAGCTATCAGAGGCACGATCACCATAATTATAAATAAATATTGACTTAAGAAGTAATAATGACAAGATCTTATAGAGTCTATTGTATGAAAGAATTCTAATACACAATAACAGTAGCAGTAAGGCAAGTGGTGGGTAGTAAATTTAATTAAAGATTTCTAAGGCCCTCGTACTGTTCAGAAGGTGGAAAAGGCCCTAATTTATATCAGAGACATTTTCATAAATCAAAAATGCTTATCATAATCTCTTCAGTAACACCTAAAGAATAGTATATTTATAAAAGAATGTATAATTATCAACCTAATAGAGGAAAAAGAGAATATTAAGAAGTAATTTTAAAAAGGCAAGAAGAGAGAAAAAGGAACATAGAATGTATTGGACAGATAGAAAAGAAATAGTAAGATGATGGGTTTAAAACCAAATCTCTCAGTCACTGAATGGAATAGAAATGGAATCAATATTCCAATGGAAGGGTTTTAAGACTAAATGTGAAACTTCACTCTATGCTGCTTTCAAGAACTACACCTTAAATACAATACAGAGAGAATGCAAGTGAATGAATAGAAAAAATGTATAGCTGCAAACATCAATCGAAAGAAGCCTGCTGTAGCTATGCTAACATCGGGCAAGATCGCTTTTAGAATGGCTTGACTACAGGTAAAGGTAACATTTCAAAGATACATAGCAGGGGAGCTATGGAGACTGAACATCTGAAGTTCAGGTGTCTGCGTTCTTCCATAGCACCATCCTGCTCCCCAGGAGGGAACAGGGCACATGACCAACAGTTGTCAACGCTGCATGATGACATCTATATAAACACCGTTTTGTCAAGAACAGACAAAACTTAGCAGGTCTTCGTAGGTACCTGCTAAGCTAGCTATTCCTCCTGTGCAGTCATTTTTCGCTTTCCCACCCGCGTGACATAAGCTGACATCTACTGAACCCCTTATATGTTAGCGACTTCTCTACACGCGATCTGTAATTTAATCTTCACAGCAACTCTTTAAGGTCGCCTACCTGATATGCCCATTTCCGAGTGAGCAAACAGGTAGGTAGGTAGGTAGGTAGGTAGGTAGGTAGGTCTTCAAGGGCTAAGTCACTTGGCCAAGGTCACAGAACTGCAAGTTACGAAAGTGAGCCTCGGATGCGAACGTGTCGCTCAGGACCTGCCTGTGTCCCGCTCCGGTGACATGAATCGGCATGGGCTCACTGAGCCCGGGAGACGGCACTGCGGGCCGCCGCTCCGTGGCAGACCGCTCCGCGCACTGCGCCGTGCCCGCCCCGCGCCGCCTGTGGCACGGAGGGGGGCGCGGGCGCGCGCACGGGGCGGCGGGGGCTACGCGCAGGCCCGTGGGGGGGGGACGCACCGCGGAGGGGCCCGGGCCCTGCGCGGCCCAATCAGCGGCGCGGCCTGGCGCCCCGCCCCTCCGGACGGCGTCTGAGGGCTCGGCGCGGCGCGCGGCGGCGCGCAGCCGTCCCCCGGCCTCAGCGCGCGCGCCCCGAGCACGGCGCCGTCGCCCCTGCGCGCTGCGTCCCGCACGTAGGCCGCGCCGCCGCCCACCCCGCCTCGCCTCCCCGCTCGCGGCGGCCGGCGCGATGCGGCTGGGCCCGAATCCCGCGGCGATCGGGCTGCTGATCCTGTGCGCCTGGGCGGCCGGCGCCGCGGACGAGCTGCACCCCGCGCAGGGCGAGCACCGCGCCGACTACGATCGCGAGGCGCTGCTGGGCGGCCAGGTGGGGCGGCCGGGCCGGGCCGGGCTGCGGGGCGGCGTCCCCCCGCGGCCGCCGCGCGCTTAGTCCGGGGACAAAGAGGGGGCGGCAGGCGACGCCGGGCGGCCTGACCGCGGGGGCCCGGCGGGACCCCGCCCGCCCGCCAGGCCCTCCGAGCCAGAGGAGGTGCGGCGGCCCGGGCGCGGCCCCCTCTGCCCTCCCGGCACGAGGCGGGATCGCTGAGGGTGTGTAGGGCCGGGGTCTGGGAGAGCAGTGCGGGTCACCCCCAAACACCGCGGTAAGGGGGCTTCCGGTAGCCCCGTTTCTCTCCGTCATCTTGCCCCACTGATCGTAATGCTTGACCCCCTGTGTCTCGCTTACCTTCAAAGGAAGAAGTCGATGAATATGTCAAACTCGCACCCGAAGAGCAACACAAAAGACTGAAGTCGATCATAAAGAAAATTGACTCGGATGCAGATGGCTTTCTCACCGAAAGTAAGGACATCACACCGAGTAACCATGGAGAAATCCCTTCGTAGGGACAGAAACACATTTAAGCAAGGGTGTCTGTTGTCGAGGGTAGATTGCTAGTGTTCCAGCAAACCGGAGGTGCTGTGAGAGGGTAGAAAGGACACAGAACGTTTTATATGTCGAAATCCTTAGACATAGGCCTCCAAGTAAAACTCGATGCTTTCTCCAATAATATGTAAACACCGTAGGCCCTATACACATATGCGAGTCATATCTTGAGCAAACACCCTATTCTTCACGTGACTTTTATCAGTGTCAATGTGATTCATTTTTGAGAAATATGCCAAAACCCTTCTTGTGGCATTAAGTGGTTTCTTGGTCTTTTGAGATACACTTCTTTAGAATTATGAGAATTTCTCTCAGTAAGGTAGAAAAAGATCTGTCACAAGTGAGTTATGTTCATCACAGATTATTGCAGCTGGCAGAACCTTGGCACCATCTTGTCTTTCTGGACAGATGAAGAAACGGAAGCACAGAGGGCAAGTGCTTTTCCCAGATGAGTGGTGAAGCCAGGACTAGAACCCAAATCTGCTCTTAATTCAGGTTTTAATACTCTCTTTAAAAAAAAGCATCTGAGTGCTCTTAGGTTCTCTAGTCAGAAATGAGATGCACAGATTATTAAAGAATATTCTCAATAAACTGCTGTGCAATTGCTTTTCATCGCTTAGTTCGGTGGTGAACCCTATCAACTTTGTAGTTTGATCCTCACAAAAGTTCAGGAGTTACTTTGATGCGTCTCTTTAAATGTGCCTTAGATCTAAGGAGTGAAGGTGCTGTAGAGAGAATTACCAACTGGTAAATTTAAGATGTGTCCTAAATAAAGGAATCACATTGGTGCCTTCAGGACTATTAAAGGTTCTTTGTACTTAGACGAAAACACGTTTGATTCTAATACCCAGTAAACACTGTGACAGTGTTTCTCAAGCTGCAGTCACCCGAATATCATTTCACAGCTCAGGCCATATCTACATACCGTCTATTATTTCCTTATAGAATATGTTTCAATTCAACTCAATGTAAAATTTAGTCTAAATGAAAATTTAAAATATTTTATAAATGAAAGATTATTATTTTCTAATGAGTACAGCTAAGGCAGTTCTCATTTACTATTTGCAAACATTGAAGCCTTTTATTTTTTTTTTCCCCCTTTTTAAGACGGGTTAGAAAACCTCACCCTGGGTGTAAGTAAGAATTACTGTTATATTTATTGTCTTCTGGAAAATTCTTATAGGTGAGCTCAGTTCGTGGATTCAAATGTCTTTTAAACATTATGCAATGCAAGAAGCGAAACAGCAGTTTGTCGAGTATGATAAAAACAGCGACGGTGTTGTGTCGTGGGATGAGTACAACATTCAGATGTACGATCGTGTGATTGACTTTGATGAAAACACAGCTCTGGATGATGCAGAAGAAGAGTCTTTTAGACAGGTGAGTACATGTGCACAAGCTGTTCCTTTGATCATACCCATTCACTTTACCTGCCTACTCGGATGAGCACAAAAGAGTCTGAGCTTGTAGACTGGATTGCCTTGTTCTCTAGGCAGTCACTCCGACTCTAGAGCCCTTCTCTGCACTATTTCTGATACATGTCTGTTATTTGCCTAAAGAACCTTCAAAGGGGCGATGTGAAGATAAACTAATGTATAAAAATATACCTGAGATTTCAGAAAGTTTGCATTTTTAAAGTGTTTATGATGTTATATGATGGATGAGACCTTTAAACATGTTCCATATTTAATTTCCAAAGCTTCACTTAAAGGACAAGAAGCGGTTTGAAAAAGCTAACCAATATTTAGATCCTGGTCTGAATCTTGAAGAATTTATTGCTTTTGAGCATCCAGAAGAAGTTGATTATATGACGGTAAGGAAGAAAAAATCTGAGGGAATTATTGAGTGACCAAAAGTTTAACACGGTTTTTACTGAGTCATTAAAATGAATTGTGCAGTAACCAGAATTTTGAGAGAGAGGAAGATCCAAAGTTCTACCCCGTTAAGATAAGGAATGGGGAGGAGGGTTTCTGGGGGGTGCGGGGTGCCTATTGGGAGGGAGAAGGAAAAGGGCTGAGTTTTCTTTCTCTCTGATGTGTATGACCCTCAGCCTTCCCTTGGGGTTCTTTTTTCTTTTTTTTTTTAATCTCTCCTTTCAGTGTCTTCCTTGTCCTGTTATAGCTTCCAGACTTTCCTGTGGTATTTCAATGTTAGTAGCGTTAAACTTCCTGTTTCATTTACACCGTCAATTTTTTAGTCCTGGAAAGCGCGTCATGCTTGGATCCCTTATCATGGGGTGGGGAACAGATGCAGCTGAAGAGCCCCTCATCTTCCTGGAGGACGTGAAAGAAGCCCCAGCCTGTAGCAGTTTGTCGCACTCTGGGTTCAACTCGGCCAGTGCTGAGTAGGCCCTGCTGCAACCCGCCCAGCTTCTCTGGAGAGGGAAACATGTCAGAGGGTGGAGGTGAACACGGCAGAGCACCTTGACAAAGGGGCCAAACATCCATACCGAGGTCTCTTGCCTGGCGTCGGCGTCCGCAGCGTGGCTCTGTGCTCTGGACGTGGGGGCGGGGGTGGCTTTTGTTGAATGGGCCCTAGTTAGAGGCGGCGGCCTAGACGACAGGGCGGCAGATACGCTTCTCCGCACGGCTGGAACCCGGGTCGCCGCCGCCGCCAGTTCCACTTCTCTTGCCGTCGTGAGGCTTCGGACTTTTCACTTGGCACAGAGTACCTGACCTAGTCGAAGGACATTGCTGGGCGCAGTCCGATCAGGTGCCAAAGTCCAGTTCGCACAGGCTCGTTGAGCCCTATCAGGTCAGACAGGAGGATGGATTTGTTTCTCCCGGGAAAGAGAAACGGTGAAAACAGCAGGGACTGAGCAGTGACAGCCGTGTGTTCCGGTCAGGAATCCGGCGTGGCAGTGGAGTGAAGCAGACGCGACCAGCCTTTGAAGAAAGAATAGGCAGGACTGTCAGCTGACCGTGTGATGGGAGGGGACGAGCCCCGGCCGAGCGGGAGGGAGGCACCCCCGGCGTCATTTCTGTGTGCCCCTCCTTCCCCGTGAGAGGTTGGACGCGGGAAGAGGGGAGGACACGAGATCAACGCAGGGGGCTCTGCTGGAAGGACAGTCAGAACGGAAAGGCGCCTTCATTCGCGTGGTTCCTAGGATCGCTCTGCTCTTGGCAGCAGGACCGTGACGAGGCTCGTTTTCCCCCCAAGGCGCGCTTGAGGGCAGGAATCCGCAGGTTAATCCGTGAGTCCTGGCCCTCGTCGGATCACAGACCCCCCGAAAGGGCTGCAGACCGTGGCCGTGTCCCAGAGCGGTTGCGCGTGCGCCCCGGACCTGGCGTAACCCCCGCGCGCCCTCGGGCCTCCCCCGGAACCACCGTGGGCTCCGGGTTGAGGTTCCCGTTTTCCGCACACGCCGCGCGGAGACTCGCTAGGAAACGCACAGGCTGAGATGCGGGGCCGGTTCCCGGACGAGGCGAGGCCCGCACTGGATGCTGTAGTTTAGATTATCTTGGAAACAGGAGACGGGCAGCTGGTCATTCCTGAAGGAGTGATTCAGACGGCAGTGGGGTTGAAAATTTTGTTCCTAATGTTTTCTATGCACATCTAGGAATTTGTCATTCAAGAAGCTTTAGAAGAACATGACAAAAATGGTGACGGATTTGTTAGTTTGGAAGAATTTCTTGGCGACTACAGGCGGGATCCAAGTAAGTAGCCTGGCGGGGGTGGGGGGGTGCGGAGAAGAGGGGAAAAGGTGGAATTAGAGAAGAAAAGTTGAAAGACCCTCTTGTTTGTTGAGAGAGCTGTTTGACCGAGGAAAATGGAGCAACGAGAATTTGACTGATTTCTACTTGTTCTGCCAAGTTAAATAGCATACGAGCAAAACAGGGACTTATAGCTTAAAGTGACCTGCTTGCTACAGTTCCATGTGCAGATTTAAACATCTCACTTCAGACAAATGTGATGTCGTCCTAAAATCACATGAGGGAGGAAGTCAAGGTTGATATTCATGGATGAAATTCTATATCTTAAAAAGAGAAATACAAAATACTATTTTTTTTTATTTAAAAAACTATAAATGCTTATATAGAGGGTAACCGACTGGATGTCCTAAATTGGAAGAGTTGGTATGTGTAGCCTTTTCTGTAAGCAGCTGTCTTTTCAGAATTAACTACTTAAGAGCATTCCTCATTGCAAGTGTCACCTAAACTTAGACATGGCTTCACTTTGCAAGAACATGTAGGGAGCATCACATAGTCATGTGACACACATAAGACCATTTTCCAGCTCGGATTTGGGAAAACTAGATAATCAGAACAAGTAGCCGTTAACAAAATTACCAGTTTGCTGTCACCTGCAACACTTTTTTAACTCCGAGTTGTTTAGACCTACGTGTCACTTTTGAACAGTACTATTTGGTTTGTACTTCTATTTCAGCACTTTTCAGTTAAGGGTTTCTGTTTCTGTTTGCACCCTTTATACAGTAAGCTTTAAATTCATTCCCTCCATATTCCCTTTGATAGGGCGATATCAAACTGCTTATTGGATACCTGTGATATTCTCGCGCATGTATATTTGTGTGTGGTTTTTTTCCTTATGTTAAGCAGCGAATGAGGATCCAGAGTGGATACTTGTTGAGAAAGATCGATTTCTAAATGATTATGACAAAGACGCGGATGGCAGGCTTGATCCCCAAGAGCTGTTATCTTGGGTGGTCCCCAATAATCAGGGCATCGCACAAGAAGAGGTGAGTGTTACAGGATGACTTAGCATCCTGCGTGTTCGATACTATTGAGAGGAAACGAAGCTCCAGTTTTGAAGCCAAAGAAAGAAGTAATGGAGTTACTTATTTTGGATCAATGCATTGCTGTTTCTTGATTTAAATCTACTGTTTTACATTGTCGGCGGGACAGGAAATTAAGATTGTATCATGCATTAGTTTGACAGTACAGTTATGGGATGATAAAAGTTTCTATTTACATGAAGGGCTCAAAATGGGCAATATTAGTTTCTGCTGAATTGGATTTGAGTCAGAGGGAGGCAGAACCCAGCAGAAATTAAGGAAGGAGATGAGAGAAGCTGTAGACAGACCAGGTTACAGAATAATATTTTTAGCTGCTTGACAGTAAAGAGACTTGGAGCACCAGAATGGTTTTGACGAATCACATCACATTAAAATGTGAACATTTTGCTGAAAATCCTTACTACACTGGACACCTTTTTGTTTTGTTTTAAAGGCTCTTCATCTCATCGATGAAATGGATTTGAATAGTGACAGAAAGCTCTCTGAAGCAGAGATTCTGGAGAACCAGGACTTGTTTCTGACCAGTGAAGCCACAGATTATGGCAGACAGCTCCACGACGAGTACTTCTACCACGATGAGCTTTAATCCCTGGGCACATCCGAGTAGAGTACTGACTCCTTCTAGAATTTCTTACCAGCTTCACTTTGTGATAAAATATCGATGACGTTGTTTTCCACTCTGAAGTCTTTCCACAGTCCGATGTATCCTAATGTAGATTATAATTTGGGCCTTTTTGGAGAACCGCAAAACAGACCTGATATTTATTTCAAAACGTATTGAAGAAATAAATCAGTGTTGTGTCATGTGGCAGCAGAGTCTTCCCTGAAAAACCCGTGTGTTTCGTGCTGTGCTGCGGCATATTTTGAGTTCTGTGAACATACTTGACAAACATGGAGGACTTTAGAGAACCCCAGACAATATTAAAGGAGTATGTGTCTGAGCTATCAGTTCTTGTTTAAGTAGATTTAATTTTGGAACTGACAGAAGGATGTTGTTTTTAGATTCAGCATTTTGTTTTAAAACCTTTAAAGGAACCTAATTAGAAGGACTTATACCTCATATGTAAGTTAAGAAGTTTTGGCTAATTTTGAAATGGTTTCTATAAAGGGTTCTCCTGTATAAAATAGAGCCTTATATTTTTGCATATGCATAGATAGTAATTATATTTAATGTGCGAGTGACCACAGCTTTTTCGTGTGTGGAGTTTGAAATTGTCAAGAACGCTTTTTTTTTTGACTGAATAAAAATGAAATGTCCTACCTTTTCAAATGTTTGTCTGTCTTTAATCTACCTCTTAAACTCTAAATCTACCATCGGTTTTATTGTAGTATAAGTTATCCTGCCTCATCCGTTCTTATATTGGATAGTAAGTGTTCTCAAAACTGTTAAATTCTTGTTACGTATTCGTCTGTTGCTTTTTTTAAATAAGGAAACCATATTATAATTAAGTGTACACCTGACACATTTCAGGTGCTGTCGGAGCTAACGTCATCTTGCCATTTGGGGCTAGAAATAATCGTAAGAATTACCCAGGTCGAAACCACCAGTAGAGCTAGTTAGTAGAGCCCAATATCGGTTATACAGAAATCGAATCCTATTCGATAAACATTTCTCCACACCAAAATTGTCGGTGTTGACCTTATTCAGGAAGTCAACTTATTACCTTTGGGGGTGAGTAAGAACAGTGAGAAGGTGAGGGATTCACCGTTTCCTAGCTCTGGCCCACAGATAGTTATTTGTTCTTTTTCTTTTTCTTTTTTTTTTCTTTTTTGTGGGTGAGGGAGGAGGTCAGCTAGCATTCTCAGTTCACCCTTTTCCAGATTGAAGCTGTTTTTCACCCAGCACACACAGCATCTACGGAGCTCTGCACAAGTCCTTATGAGTATTTGAGACTTGACCTCTTCTACTTAGCTCTCTGCTGCTCCCATCTCCACAAATGATTAACTTTCACATGTTCACGATAGCTTAGTGGCCCTGGTGTCCAAAGTTCATGGTTTCATTTTTACCTGTAACACCTGCCTGGCCATAGCAGTGTAAAGATAGATGGTTATCACTCTTCTGTCCCTTGTCAGCCTTCCTTAAAGTTGGCATGTCAGAGTAACTAGTTTGATTGGCGTAGTAACCATTTGTTTTACTGGATTCTGTAAAGTCATTACCAGGATCGTTAGATGTGGGTTTAATCTCAATGAGCTGTTAGTGTTCACCAATATCTGCACTCCTTTGTTTCCTTCCATAAAGAAAAGCACACCTCCCAGGTCCTCGGTGGGTAAGCAATGGCTAGTTCTGACCAATTAAACATGAGTGGAAGCATTGTGTCACTCCCAGACCAGGCTCACATTGACAAACTTGTTTCCTGTGCTGTGGCAGCATTATAGAGGAGGCCTCATTGACATGGTGAGGCCAAAACACCAAAGGGTTCTTCATTTCTGATTAAACCGTAAGAAGGTCAGCTGGACACTGGGCTTTGCATGATCAAAACATACACTTGTTAAGTCGCTGAGGTTGTTCTGCTTGTCTCTACCCTGGCTGAGGGAAGACCGGGTGTTAAAACAGTCTGCTTTTGTGAGTGCACAGAGGAAAATGACTGTTGGCTGGCATGGTTTCCACATCTACTAAGCCAAAACAAAACAAAACTTTCTTCTGAAGAAATTTATTTGAATTATAATTTTAACTAAACCTCTTCAAAGCTTTCATTTTGATTTTAACAGCCTTAGGATAACTTGAATTTATCCTTCTAGCCTGCCAGTAAGAATAGAATGAGGCTTTCTGATTATAGCAGGAGGACTTAATCACTTCCATTGTTTTACTTAAGGCACTATTTCAAAATGGGAAAGCTAACAGGATCTGCACAAATCCATTCACATGTGCTTTTGAATGGCCAGATTTACAGGACAGAAAACGACTCGCATTTGTGGAAGGAACTTAAGGCAAGCCAGGACATTGGGGCAAAATCAAGGAAGTCATGTTTGCTTTCTTAGTTTTGCATTTTTGTTTTTAGGCAACAGATTTTATTTTTCAGAATGGTTTCAGGATCACAGCAAAATAGAACAAACAGTACAGTGATTTTCCTTATACTCTCTGCTCCTCCACAGATGTATATATTTGTTAGAATTCATAAACCTACACTGACACATCATTATCACTCGAAGTCCAGTTTATTTGATGGTTCACTCCTGTTGGTATACATTCCTCGGTTTTTGACAAATGTGTCCTGACACATACCTACCATTATGGTATGGAGCATAGTTTTGCTTCCCTTAAAATCCTCTTGGCTCTTGCCTTTTCAACCCTCCCCCACCCCCAAACTTTGGCAAGCAGAAATCTTTTCACTGTGTCCCAAGTTTTGCCTTTTTCAGAATGTTATATAGTTGGAATCATACTGTAACTTTTTCAGATTCCTTTGCAGTTGTAATAGTAAGAATCAATTTTTTGTTTTTCTAAGATTGCTATTTTAATGATTTTTTTCCTTTGAATTGAGAAATTTCTACTTAAGCTTCTATGACTTTTTTTCCACTTTGGAAAATGTTTTAGAAAGCTGAATCGAGCGCATTTTGTGAAACGAGTACAGCAACTAATCTGCTTCATTTTAACATGGTTTTCCTGTTTAGCCAGATTTCCTGACTGCTATAAAATTTTTTTCCCCCACTGATATCAGTGAGCAGCTCAAGTACCTAAAGGGCTTATGCAATAGCTACTGAAACATCACAGTTTTATTATATTAAAAAAAAAATTTTCAGTCTATGTCCTAGGAAAGACAAGGCCTTTTATTCAGTGCCTTAATGCTTTTTCTTTATATTATTAAACAAGGTTCTACCCATATCCTTACACACTGACACCTTTATATCTACTTTTAACTTCACTGATCTCCTCTTCCCCTTGGTCAAGCAGCACCAGAGTGTAGGTTGCTAAATATTATTTTTATCCTCTGCTGCCATCTCGTCTCCTTTTTTGGGAATAGCACCAGAGTTTAGGACGCGAAATGTTATAAGCTTTTGCTGCCATTTGGTTGTTGATTTTGGGAATAGCATCAGAATTAAATTCATAAAATGTTATTCGTAAGCTTTTGCTGCCATCTTGTGGGCGTTTTTGAGAATAGCATCAGAGTTTAATTAATAAAATGTTATTTATAAGCCTCTGCTATTATATGGTGGGTGATTTTGGCAACAGCATCAGAGTTTCAGTCAAGAAATATTATTCGTAAGCTTTTGCTGCCATCTTGTGGGCGTTTTTGAGAATAGCATCAGAGTTTAAGTCATAAAATGTTGTTCGTAAGCCTCTGCTGCCATCTGGTGGGCGATGTGGAGAGTAGCATCAGAGTGGAGGCCATGAAATGTTATTCGTAAGCTTTTGCTGCCATCTTGTGGGCGTTTTTGAGAATAGCATCAGAGTTTAATTCATAAAATGTTATTTATAAGCCTCTGCTACTATCTGGTGGGTGATTTTGGCAACAGCATCAGAGTTTCATTCAAGAAATATTATTCGTAAGCTTTTGCTGCCATCTGGTGGGCGTTTTTGAGAATAGCATCAGAGTTTAATTCATAAAATGTTATTCGTAAGCTTTTGCTGCCATCTGGTGGGCGTTTTTGAGAATAGCATCAGAGTTTAATTCATAAAATGTTATTTATAAGCCTCTGCTATTATATGGTGGGTGATTTTGGCAACAGCATCAGAGTTTCATTCAAGAAATATTATTCGTAAGCTTTTGCTGCCATCTGGTGGGCGTTTTTGAGAATAGCATCAGAGTTTAATTCATAAAATGTTATTCGTAAGCTTTTGCTGCCATCTTGTGGGCGTTTTTGAGAATAGCATCAGAGTTTAATAAAATTTTATTTATAAGCCTCTGCTACTATATGGTGGGTGATTTTGGCAACAGCATCAGAGTTTCAGTCAAGAAATATTATTCGTAAGCTTTTGCTGCCATCTGGTGGGCGTTTTTGAGAATAGCATCAGAGTTTAATTCATAAAATGTTATTCGTAAGCTTTTGCTGCCATCTTGTGGGCGTTTTTGAGAATAGCATCAGAGTTTAATTCATAAAATGTTATTCGTAAGCTTTTGCTGCCATCTTGTGGGCGTTTTTGAGAATAGCATCAGAGTTTAATAAAATTTTATTTATAAGCCTCTGCTACTATACGGTGGGTGATTTTGGCAACAGCATCAGAGTTTCATTCAAGAAATATTATTCGTAAGCTTTTGCTGCCATCTGGTGGGCGTTTTTGAGAATAGCATCAGAGTTTAATTCATAAAATGTTTTTCGTAAGCCTCTGCTGCCATCTGGTGGGCGTTGTGGAGAGTAGCATCAGAGTGGAGGCCATGAAATGTTATTCGTAAGCTTTTGCTGCCATCTTGTGGGCGTTTTTGAGAATAGCATCAGAGTTTAATTCATAAAATGTTATTTATACACCTCTGCTACTATCTGGTGGGTGATTTTGGCAACAGCATCAATTTCATTCAAGAAATATTATCTGTAAGCTTTTGCTGACATCTGGTGGGCGATTTTGGAAATAGCAACAGGGATTAGGTCATAAAAATGTTATTCATAAGCCTCTGATGCCATCTGGTGTCCTTTTTTGGGAATAGCACCAGTGTTTAGGTTTACGAAATGTTCTACCAAGGGTCAGGTTTCCAAGGCTCCAGCATAGATACAGCTTGATATGGAAGGTTCTTTGTTTTGTTATTTTCATATTTGGTGTAAGATAGGTACAAAGTAAATATAAGTTTATCTATTTTTTGTTTCATATTCTAGAAAAACTAAGGTATTCTGAGTCTTGTACATATTATGTGGTACTTGCTTTTACCTTAACTCTCTCTTGTTGTTCTTCCTTGCTAACAGCTGTCACAGATATCCTAATTACTCTAAAATTTGTGGCTATTATATGGGTGGAGCAAACACTGAGATTTGAACATTTCCCGTTTTCACCTGAATTCTACCTCTTTCCCTACCCCTTGTAAAAGACACTTAGACTCGAATGCCATGTTAAGTATAATTTGAGAAAACTAATGAGCACTTTTCTTCTGTCACCAAGTGGCAGAATAATTATTGGGATCCCACTAGGAACTGTAAGCTGCTACAGTTGATAGATAACGAAAGTGTGTTTGTAGAGGTAAGTAGTATTTTTATTTTCCCTTTCTGTTTTTGTCTATTTCTGTAGGGTTTGGGAGAATTTGAAAGTGCTGCCATTCTGCCCTTACATTCAGATTGGCATGAAAAAATATTTATGAAGCTAAAATCTTGTACCTTAAATTTCAATGTCTCTCTCTCTCTCTCTTTTTAACTCATCTCCCAGATGTTTTTTTTTTTTTTTCATTTGTGTTGTTGTTACTGGAGAATGGGGTCCTCTCCTGATCCATTGTCCAGGTTCTTGATGTTGTTGTGCCCAAAGTTGCGAATCCCAGAAGACCTCCAAGGAGCCAACACCTATGCAATCACATGAGGGTTTTTATTCAGACCCTTTGTCTAGACTCTCGACCGACACTGATGCAGCATTGTTGGAACGAGAGCCCCCAACTCTGGGGACGCGGGTATTTATACAGAGCAAGCGCGGAAATTCCAGGCTTGTCCCTACCTGATTGACTGTATCTAGGGTGGTGTGAGGTTAGGTAGGGGTTGATTGTTTTTTTTTTCCTTTCAGCAAGAGGTCACAACTGCTGAAGGCATTTTTACCTTTCACTAGAGGAGGGTTTAGAGGAAATCTAAGTCTTGAAAAAAACTAAGTCCCTTTCAATGTCTCCAACAAAAAATTGATTAAGACACCGAAATACATCGAAAAAGTTTTCTTAGCAAGGAAAGTACACTTCTAGACGTGGAAGCAGGCCCGAGCACAAGAAGCGTGGCTCAGAAGGCTTGTCAGCAAAGACTTCAGAGTTTTTATTCCTTTTTGTTGTGGGTGGTTACTTAGAGTGAGCTTTCTCGATTGACAATTAATATTGACAGTACCCAGTGATTCGTCATTTTGCGTTCTTAGCAAGTTTTTTCCCCAGAATTCAGTATGTTATAATATCAATGAACTTCCAGATATATGCATCTTATTATAATGTTGCTGTATCGAGACTCAGGTGAGCGAAGGTCATTGAGGTCTTCACCGTATATGTGCCAGTCACTGGCTTAAAGTAGTACCAGTTTTCTGCCTACTGGTTTAATTGTGTGAGTTAAAAAATTGCCTTCTGGCTTGCTTAATTGTGGGAGGATTAGGGCGGACCCCATCTAGGATAGCATGACCTCAGTGTCTTTGCAGGCAGACCTGAAATCTCCTAATTTTCCCGTCTACCTCTTTTCTAGAAGCCACGACCCCCATTATTAGTATCGATGTTGAGGAACGGGAGGTGTCCTCTTCTGTATCTGCTTCCCAATTAGAATGCTCATAGAGTTTAGGGTTTCATGGAGCTCTTTCCCATTCTGCCTCAGTCAGGATTGGGTCTTGGTTTTCTTACTGAAGTGCCACCTCAGTCCCTAGTAAAGGAAAATAACATAGAAACTGATTATTTAAAGAAAACTTTTGGTTACGTTATATTTTACTGCAGGTATAAGATAGTGATGGTAACTAGTTCTAAAGAATAGTTTATCTAGTTTTTTGATTCACATTATAGAGAAACTAAAACTGTCCTTTTGTCTACATGTAATGGGGATTTGCTTCTACCGTAATTTCAGTTTGCCTTTCCCCCAGGCTAAATTATCCTTCAATCGATATGTTAAACAGAGGAGAAGTCTTTCAGTAGAAAGAAATTTGCAGCTTTGGCGGGCTTTTTTTCAGATCCCACCTATTTCCACGCCCCTCTTCCCTTGCTGATGAAAGATGCTTAGGCTCAAGGGTGTACTTTAGCCGAACTTGAGAAAATTAGAAAGTTGACATTTTGTTATGGCACCAGGATAATTAATACTTGGGATATTGTCTCCTGGAAAGTAGTGTAGCTGAGGGTCCCGGGACTTCTGTCGGCAGCGTAAAACAGTATATTTGTTTACCCTGTCAGCCTGTTGTTCAAATTCTGCAAGGTTTGGGAGAATTTAGAAGAGTTTGCTGACTTTCTCTTCTCTAAAACGTTTATATGTTCATGAAAACTATTTGTGAAGCGAAGATTTGGGCTAGGCGACTCCCAGTTTTGTATATTGAAACTTTCCTAGCAGCGTGGTTATGTTTGTCTTTGCTTTTGCCTTTCTTGCTGTTATAAGATGGAAACCATATGGGTATAAGAATCCTTGGTTTCCTAGGCTAGGCTGTAAAATTTTTTATTGGTTCATGTCATTGCTAAAATTAGTGGTCTGATGATTGATTCTTTGTATTGGAAAGCCTTTTAAGTTGGAAAATGTTTATGGAAACTCACAATAGCCATTGTTTTATTAATGCTGGAAGAAATACTACATTCATTTTAAAATCAAATCTATAGAAGCAAAATGAATTATTCTTAAGATTTTGCATCAGATATTTAGTTTCTAGGGTATTATACATGTCTGGAAGTTCAGTTTAATATCAACATTTGGATAAAAAGGTGGAAGGGAAAAATCGAGGTTTTTTAAAATAGTGTGGAAGACTGATGAAGAGAATATGGAGAAATGATATTGATCTTTTGGTTAGGGAAGAGTAAGTAAAGGATGGAATAATTTGTTGCATTCACATTATGTAGGGAACAGTTGTAATTTTTGTTTTCCTATTTTTCTCTATGGTATTAGGAAACAATATTATGCATAAACATTTGTTAGTCACATCTGCCGGAATTTTCTTTTGTTCTCTAGGTTTCTCCTTTTCTGGTCATAGGGATGATCAGGCAGGTCCCAAAAGCTAACAGTACCTTGTAGGTTCTAAAAACAGTCTAGTTTAATATTTACCTTATCCCCGTATTAGATTTTGGAACAGATTTTAAAAGATGTAGAAATATAAGAAATCTTACCAAAATGGAGGCCGACTTTTCAAAATCTGATTACAATTACAAGGAAAGTCTCAGCATCTTCCAGGGTCTTCCTGCTGAGTGTTAGAAATGCAAACACAGGCCAGTACTGCCTGAAGCAGTTTCAGATAAACTAAGCAAACATTTGAAAGTGTCCCATTTAAAAACAGCAGGTCTCCTTCGTGTATTCCTAATTCTCTTTTTCTGTCCCTCTTAAAAATGCAGAAGACCTACAAAAAAACCTTTGCAGATTCACCTTATCAAAAGATTAAGAGAGGCTCCAGGCTAGTAGCTTCCATAGGTATGTTAATTTTTGGAGAAGTTCCACCTGAAAAGAGAGATTTGGAGATTCCCGTGCTCTTTTTTAGATCTGGACACTTTCCACAACCCTCCTCCCTTTTTTTTTGTGGTAAAAGATGCCTGTGTTTGAAAGTTCAGTTAAATAGATTTGAGAAGAGAAGAAAGCTGCCATCTTGTTGTGGCACATGGAGAATTAACAGCCGTGATACTGCTATGCTAGCTTCTGGAAACAGCTGTAGCAGCGGGATAATAGTGGAGTGTTGGCAGAGGTAAGAAGTATCTTTATTTATCCTGTTGGGCTTTCTGTTCTGTGTACGCACAGGGTTTGGGAGAATGTTGAAGTGATGCCATTCTTTTTCCTATAAGAATTTAGGTGGGCACCAAAAATATTAGTGAAGTGAGTTTTAGGACTTAGTGACTCACAGTTTTCTTCATGGAAAGTTTCCTGCTTTTTTGATAAGGGCCAATTTTAAAAACACGGGTCTTCATCGTCTATCCCTGTTTTTATTTTCCCTTGCCTCAAAAGCAGTGAAAAATAACTCAAAGGTCTTAGCATTATCTCTTTAGCAATAGACAGAAAAGTTTCAGGTAGGAGGCCAGTAATCATCTAATTCCTTTCTCCCACTCTGTACCAGTGCTTTTTGGGTTGCCTCAATAAAATTTATCTGCCGAGTTCTGCTTATGTAAATTCCAGGTGGACATATAATAAAGTTCCTAGTCCCAGTCTGCAGTGTCAGATCCAAGTCAGAAGTGGTGTGAGTTCATTGTCTCTTGTAAGTTTATATTGGCAGTTGAAAGTATTCGTGAAGCTAGCTCGTGATTAGATATTGATGGGTTTTCTGTGGGTCTGACTGGCTGTGTTTCTAGGGGGTGTTGAGGTACAGCAGGGTAAGAGGGTGGGGGCAGGTGTAAGGAGAGGTTTTTGGGTCTCAGGGACAAGAGTACTGGGGAGGAGGTTGGAGCGTGAGTCTTGGTGCGATTTCCCAATCATTCTGAACTCAGGCATCAGTGTTCTGGTCTGCAGCTTGGGCTAAATCTTGAGCACACTCTACCTTATCTGTGCGTCAGTCTCGATTCACATTTTTGTGACCCAGCATGAGTCCATGTATTCCTTCTGCAGGCAGACTTTGCTCTTCCTTTTTAATAAGCACATTGGAGAAGTTTTCTCAAGGCTTGTGGAAAGCACCTTTGTGTGGAGCTAGTCAGTGTGCCTTTGCAGCCCCCAGGTGGTGGGTGGTGGGGACTGCCTCGAGAGAAATGGTGAGGAGAGGCTTTACCTGGAAGCATTGCTGTGGGGATTTCTTTTGGGTGGGGGGAATGGAACTTTATAGGAACCAGGAGAAGGAATGGTTTGGTGTGGAAAACTTGTGATGTTATTTTTCAGTTGTGGTATAAGAAAGGGAGGGCGACTAGTGCTTAAGACTTGTTTATTTTTTTCTTTATTTTCTACAGAAACCAAAATTGTGTCCTTTAGTCTATACGTACTGGGAAATTGCTTCTGCCATAATTCCATTTTGTCTTTTCCCTAGGCTAAATTCTCCTTCAATAGATATGCTAAATAGTGAAGAGGTCTTCCTGAACAAAGAGATTTTCAGATTTGGCGGGCTTTTTTTCAGGTCCCGCCTGTTTCTCCGCCTTTCCTCACTCACTGTTAAAAGATCCTTGGGCTTGAGGTTGCATTTCAGTTGAATTTGGGAAAACCAGAAAGCTGCCTTTTTTTTTTTTTTTGTACAATGGCTGGATTACTAGCTCCAGGAATCTTCTGTGGCTGAGTGGCCTTCGACATTTGTCTGCAGAGGTAAGCAGTCTGCCTCTTCGCTCTACATCTGCATGGTTTGGTATAAATTCATAAGAGGTGGCAGGCTTTTCTCTCTAATATGTTCAGATGTGCATTAAAAGTATTTGTCAAGCCAAACCTCTTGCACTTAGTAACTCCCAGTTTTCATTATTAAAACTTTCCTTGCAGATGAGAAGGAAATCATAGGTATCGGAAGCCTTGGCTTCCTTGTCTTAGCTGGAAAAAGCCTGCCTTGTTTATGTAACTGCTAAAGTTATTGGGTTGATGATCTATTGATTGCACCAAAAATCCTTTTAATTTGGAAAATGGTTATGGAAATTCACGATAGCCATTTTTTTTTATTAATGGTGGTAGAAATACCACATTCAAAAAATAAATAGAAGGACAATGAATAATACCTAAGCTTTTGATTCACTTCTTTAGCTTTTTAGGTATTATAATACATGGTAATAAATCAGCATCATGTTAAAAAGGCAGAAGGGAAAGATCAAATCTCCCAGGTTGGTGTAACTTAGAAATTATTGTTAATAGTGCATTTTGATCTCTTGGTCTGGTCAGGTTAAGTCAAGAATGGAATAAATTGTTGGGTTTACATTGCGTAGGGTACAGCCTAAGTTTCGTTTTCCTGTTTTCCTCTTATGTTAAGAGTAAACATTAACAGTACGGACAAACAATTTGTAGTCTGTGCATGAATCTTCCTGTGTTCTGTAGGTTTCTGGCCATAGGGAAGATCAGGCAGTTTCCAAAAGCTAGCAGCACCTTGCAGTATCTGAAAACAGTCCGGTTTAAAATTCACCACTTGATGTAGTTTTCCTGATTTATCCTTTTATCAGAATATCTGGAACAGATTTCAAAAGATGTAAAAACATCAGAAATCTGAGAAAAATGGAGCACGATTTTTCAAAGTCTGATCATGATTACAGGGAAAGTTTCCCTTCTGCCTTTTTAACATGATGCAAACAAAAGCTACTGCTGCCTGAGGCATTTTGAGCAAAAGTAAGGAAAGAAATATGAAAGTGACATTTTAAAAATCAATAGTTGTCCTTTGTGTAACCATAATCCTCTCTTCCTGTCCTTAATCCTGGTAAAGAACTAAAATACCTTTGCATAATCACCTTATCAATAGACTGGAAGAGTCTCCCAGCTAACTGCTTCTATAGACATTTTAGTTTTTGAAGTTCTCCCTGAAGAGATTTGGAGATTCCTGGTTTTTTTTCCTTTCCCTATATCCCGCCCCTTCTATGCCATTCCTCCTTTGGTGATTTAGTTAATTGGTTAAATGTTATGACACCAGAAGAATTCACATTTGGGATACTGCTAGCTCTTGGAAACAGCTGTTTTGCAGAAATGATGGAGGAGTGTTGGCAGAAGTAAGCAATAGTCTTCTTTGTTTATCCTGTCTCCCTTTGTTGTTTATTTCTACATGGTTTTGGACAAAGTCGAAGTGCTGTCAGTTATTTTTTTTCTAATACATTTTGTTTGTCACGAAACATCAGAAGTGAGTACTTGAATTTAGTGGCTCACGCTATTTATTGAAAGTTTCTTGATTTTTAACAAAGTGCCACTTTTAAAAACACAGGTTTCCACTGTCTATTGTGTTTCCTGTTATCTTGTCTCCTTAATATTTGTGAAATGTAACTAAAAGATCTTAGCAATGGACAGAAATTAGGGGCCCAGTAACCAGCTTTGCCCTCCCTTAGACTCTGAACCTTGGCTTTCTGTGTTGCCTCACTACAACTCACCCGTCGAAATTTCATTTTCATGCTTATGTAAATTCCACGCGAGCATAAAATTAAATTCCTAGTCTCAGTCTGCAGTGTTAGTTCTAAGAATTGAGTTCATTGTCTCTCGTAAGTTTTGATTGTCAGTTAAAAATATCCATGAAGCTAACTTGTGTTTAGATACTGCTGGGTCTTCTATGGATCTCACTATCTGTTTGGTCTTGCTAGTTGTTGAGGAGCAGTGGCATAGATGTCAGGGTGAGGCATAAGGTGAGGTTTTAGGGTTAAAGGGACAGGCGTTCGGGGAGTTATGGTCCTGGGAAAATTTCCCAGACTCAGAATTCAAGCTCCAGGGATGTTGTCGGTTCCTGGGCTAAATCGAACTTGATCCCTCCATGCTTTTCATCGCCTACCTCTGATTCACATTAATGTGACTGAGCATGGACACATGTGACCCGGTATGACTCCTGAATCACATTCTTGTCACTCAGTATGAACCTATGTATTCTTTCTGCAGGCATACTTTGTTCTGCCTTTCGATTTAGCACAGCAGAGAAGTTTCATGAGTCTTTTTTTGTGGTTCCATTGTGGTAAGGCAGTTAGTGTTCTTTTGGCTCCCCCAGGTGGTGTGTGGTGGTACTGCCACAGGAGGAAAAGGTTTATGAGAAGCTTTGTGCACAAGGAATGCTGTGGGGTGTGTCTAGAGGGTCGATCATAGGAACTAGGAGAGGATTGCTCTCCCGTGGCAAAATTTGGGTTTTGTTATTTGTGGTGTATAATAGTGAAGGTTCCTAGAATTACTAAAATCGGTTTAGTAATTTTTTTGCTTCATATTATAGAGGAAATAAATATATTTGGGTCTATCATGTACAGGTAATGGGAAAATTGCTTCTATCTTAATTCTAGCCTTCATTTCCCCCAGTCTAATAACAACTTTAATAGATACACTGATTAATGGAGACATTCTTTTATGAATAAAGGAATTTGGAGATTTTGGATCCTGTCTCCTAACTTCTCTCTTTGGCGATAAAAATGTTTGGGATCGAAGGTGCACTTCGATTGAATTTGTGACCTAGGAAGCTGCAATCTTCTTATGGCACCAGGAGAATTAATGGCTGGAGTACAGCTATCTCCTGAAAACTACTGTAGCTGTGAGAGATCACATAGGGATGTTGGCAGAGGCAAGCAGTCTATTTATCCCATTAGCCTTTTTAGTCTATTATAGCATTTTCTTGGTGAATTGAGAAGTGCTGCCATTCTATTTTACTAACATGCTTAGATTCTCATGAAAATATTTGCGAAGCCAGCTACCTGTTCAAAAACTTTCCTTTCACGATAGTCATTTTTTTCTTTGACTGTGGCATTTGTGTCATTTTCATAAATAGGAGATTCCATAGGACACTATTAATGTAAACACACGCCATAAGGACCTGATTGGGGTCGATTTAGCGGGATTAGCTAAATCCTGTGTCGTTTACAGGATTTGGCTGTTGTGAATGATGCCGCTCTAAGTGTGGCTGTAGAGATAAGTGCTCACGTTCCCAAATTCAAATACTTTGGCAATTTAACAATATGTGGAACCACTGTATCCCAGAGTAATTCTACAGTGTTTTGAGGATTTGACATAGAATTTTCTACATATTCTGCAGATTTTTATTTTGTAATCATGCTCCATTTGTTGGGCAAGTAAATCATTTCAGTACCTGTTCCTTGGATAGTATCACTTGTTTGCATATTCATGGAGTTATTTTTTATAACATCCATTTTTATTTTCTTAGGGTATATGTTCAGGGTGGATTTTTAACTATGTTTTCTAATATATTTTTTTGGGGAAAGGCCAACTGTCCTACAGTCTGTTGTGTATTACATCTGCAGAGGCAGCGTTTAAGGGTTCCAGTGTTTTTATATTGTCTATTTTTTTCTCCCTTCAACTGTAGTGTGAAGGAGGCATCATATCATTTTTTCCCCCATTTTCGCAATTGAAATTTAATACCTCTGTGTGACAGTTGACCATTTCTTTGTATTTTTGACTCTTTATAGAAGTGTATTAAAATCTTTTCATTAGTCTGTAGTCCATGTTTGGCGCAAGTTGTTTGCATATTGATACTGGATGCTTTCCCTAAATGTATACATTCTTTTTCTTCAGTTCCATGGCTCGCGTTTTAAATCTCTGGGTATGTTCCTAAGATGCACAAAGAGGTTGTAATTATGAGGAAGAGTATTTTTTCCTCGCATCGCTCAGGCGTTGGTGTCCGATATGAAAAACCACGGCTAAATCCTAAATAGTCAAGTTGTTTCTACCTTGTTAAAAATTTGAAACTTCTAAAGCATTTAATGTTTTTAATTAAATTGGAGTTAACGTTCACTTGTGGGTGTCACTTAACGGTTTAACCAAACTTCAGGCGGATAGTCCTTCGCCTAGCACAGATTTGTGAATAAACGATGCGTACTCCATCATATAATGTTAATTGTTTATAAATCGAATAAATTATGGGTTCTTCATTTAGTACTATTTACATATACTTATCTTCCCACATCAAGTAACGATTCGGTCTATAATAGACCCCACATAGAACGTAAGCTCCATGAAATCGTGTAATGTATATACGCTATTCAAATATTGTATGTATGTTTACTGCATGCATGTTTTAATAAGATTGTTTACTGTCGTCATTCACCAATTTATTTTAGTGTTTCAGTTTAACAGGTTAGTGGCCACCGTTAGTTCTGTAGGACTTTAGCTTTCTGATGTCTGGTATGGATTTAGGGCTAAGGGTCCCATCAGGGCGGCAAGTGTCCGGCATCGGTCGTCCGCGGCCGGGGTCCGGCTACCGGGCCGGGGTCGGGGCCCGGGCGCGGCCTCCGGTGTCCGGCATCGGTCGACCGCGGCCGGGGTCCGGCTACCGGGCCGGGGTCGGGGCCCGGGCGCGGCCTCCGGTGTCCGGCATCGGTCGTCCGCGGCCGGGGTCCGGCTACCGGGCCGGGGTCGGGGCCCGGGCGCGGCCTCCGGTGTCCGGCATCGGTCGACCGCGGCCGGGGTCCGGCTACCGGGCCGGGGTCGGGGCCCGGGCGCGGCCTCCGGTGTCCGGCATCGGTCGCCCGCGGCCGGGGTCCGGCTACCGGGCCGGGGTCGGGGCCCGGGCGCGGCCTCCGGTGTCCGGCATCGGTCGACCGCGGCCGGGGTCCGGCTACCGGGCCGGGGTCGGGGCCCGGGCGCGGCCTCCGGTGTCCGGCATCGGTCGACCGCGGCCGGGGTCCGGCTACCGGGCCGGGGTCGGGGCCCGGGCGCGGCCTCCGGTGTCCGGCATCGGTCGACCGCGGCCGGGGTCCGGCTACCGGGCCGGGGTCGGGGCCCGGGCGCGGCCTCCGGTGTCCGGCATCGGTCGTCCGCGGCCGGGGTCCGGCTACCGGGCCGGGGTCGGGGCCCGGGCGCGGCCTCCGGTGTCCGGCATCGGTCGACGCGGGTCCGGCTACGGGCGTCGGCCTCCGGTGTCGGCATCGGTCGACCGCGGCGGGTCGGCGCGGCCTCCGTGTCCGGCATCGGTCGACGCGGCGGGTCCGGCTACGGGCGGGTAGCGCGGGCATCGGTGTCCGCTACGGGCCCGGCGTGTCAGCATCGGTCGCGAGGTCCGCTACGGGCCGCGCGCCTCCGTGTCCGGCATCGGTCGCGTCCGCTACCGGGCTGAGCGCGCTTCCGGTGTCCGGCATCTGTCGTCTTGTTCTCGGGGTCCCTGCTCTATTGTCTCTTGTCCAGCATCATTTTTTTAATGGGTGGTTTAGTCTGTGGTTATAGGTAACCTGGAAAAGGGTCAAGGCTTACAGGCCTAGTGCATTCAGTTTGGGCAAAGCGGTTAAGTTTTATCCTTAGAAATCACAGCGATCGTTATTAGCTTTTGAATTTACAGATGAGTATTTAGGTTTCAACAGTGAGGGTGTATTGGCAGGTTGATATTTGACTCAGGATTACAAGTTTTATTGATTATTAGTGTTTTGTATAGCGATTTGCATGGTTCAGAGTTTAGGGTTAGGAAGTAGTTCACATTTCAGTCAATCCTTAGTGTTTTGGGTTCAATGTTTGCTGTGGTTACAATGCTAAGTTACTTAAGTGGAAGGTGCTAGACATGTTTATGCTTAGAAATATGTTCTTCTGTGTACGTGTTTATGCTCAGTGGTAGAATGTATCATGTATAGAAGATGGTTAGAGTTAGGGTTAGAGTCGGAGTATAGTGTCAGTTGCATTTATGCTAGAACCAGAGTCCTAAGGTTGTTGGCCAGTTCCTCAGGTTTATCTGAGTTATGTGGTTAAAGTTGAGTAGGTTTTGTTAATGAGTGCATATGGGTCATGTGCTTTAGCTTATCTGTCACTGTTAAAGGTTATGGCTAGTCCTTTGGCTATGTTTAGGGTTAGGGCAAGGTTTTTGTTTAGGTTTTTAGTGGTTAGGGTTAGGGTCAGGGTCAGGGTCAGGGTCAGGGTCAGGGTCAGGGTCAGGGTCAGGGTCAGGGTCAGGGTCAGGGTCAGGGTCAGGGTCAGGGTCAGGGTCAGGGTCAGGGTCAGGGTTAGGGTTAGGGTTAGGGTTAGGGTTAGGGTTAGGGTTAGGGTTAGGGTTAGGGTTAGGGTTAGGGTTAGGGTTAGGGTTAGGGTTTAGGTTAGGTTAGGAGCAGGGTTAGGGGTTGGGGTTAGGGTTGGGGTTAGGTTAGGTTGGGGTTGAGGTTAGGGTTGGGGTTAGGGGTTGGGGTTAGGTTGGGGTTGGGGTTGTGTTAGGGGTTAGGTTGGGGTTAGGGGTTAGGCTAGGGGTTGTGGTTGGGGTTAGGGTTGGGGTTAGGGTTGGGGTTGGGGTTGGGGTTGGGGTTAGGGGTTAGGGGTTGGGGTTGGGTTGGGGTTGTGGGTTAGGGTTAGGTTAGTTAGGGTTAGGGTTGTGCTGTGTTGGGGTTAGTTAGGTTGGGGTTAGGTTGGGGTTGGTTAGGTTGTGGGGTTAGGGTTGGGGTTAGGCTAGGGGTTAGGTTGTGGGTTAGGTTAGGGTTAGGTTTTGGGTTAGGGTTAGGGTTAGTTAGGTTAGGGGTTAGGGGTTAGGTTAGAGGTTAGGGTTAGGGTTAAGGGTTTAGGGTTAGGGGTTGTGGTTAGGGTTAGGGGTGTGTTAGGGGTTAGGGTTGGGGTTCGGGTTAGGGTTAGTGGTTAGGGTTAGGGTTTGGGTTTGGGTTAGATTTAGGATTTGGGTTAGTGTTAGGGTTAGGGTTAGGGGTTGGGTTAGGGTTAGCATTAGTGTTAATTTGGGTTAGGGTTAGGGTTTGGGTTAGGGTTAGGGTTTAGGGTTAGGGTTAGGGTTAGGGTTAGGGTTTGGGGTTGAGGGTTAGGGTTAGGGTTCGTGTTAGGGGTAGGGTTAGGGTTAGGGTTAGGGGTTAGGGGTTAGGGTTGGGTTACGGATAGGGTTAGGGTTAGGGTTTGGTTAGGGTTTAGGTCAGTGTTAGGTTTAGGGTAGGGTTAGGTTTAGGGTTAGGGTTAGGGTTAGGTTTAGGTTTAGGGTTAGGGTTAGGGTTAGGGTTAGGGTTGGGTTAGGGTTAGGGTTAGGGTTAGGGTTAGGGTTAGGGTTAGGGTTAGGGTTAGGGTTAGGGGTTAGGGTTAGGGGTTAGGGTTAGGGTTAGGGATTAGGGTTAGGGTTAGGGTTAGGGGTTAGGGGTTAGGGGTTGGGGTTGGGGTTGGGGTTAGGGGTTAGGGTTAGGGTTAGGGTTAGTGTTAGGGTTAGGGTTAGGGCTTGGGTTAGGGTTAGGGTTTGGTTACGGTTAGGGTTAAAGTTAGGGTTAGGGTTAGAATTAGGGTTAGGGTTAGGTTTAGAGTTAGGGTTAGTGTTAGGGTTAGGGTTAGGGTTAGGTGTACGGTTAGGGTTAGGGTTAGGGTTAGGGTTTCGGTTAGGTTTTAGGGTTAGGGTTAGGGTTAGGGTTAGGGTTAGGGTTAAGGTTAGGTTAGGGTTAGGGTTAGGGTTAGGGTTAGGGTTAGGGTTAGGGTTAGGGTTAGGGTTAGGGTTAGGGTTAGGGGTTAGGGTTAGGGTTAGGGGTTAGGGTTTGGGTTTGGGTTTGGGGTTGGTGTTAGGGTTAGGGTTAGGTTAGGGTTGGGGTTAGGGTTAAAGGTTAGGGT